>CM075649.1:162786270-164157270 GCA_037953625.1 Crotalaria pallida | reverse complement strand
TCTCTTTTTTCCTTGCCTCCTCTTCAAGCTTCATTGATTTTGCTCTTCCCTGCAGTGACAAAAAACCTCAGACTCACACAGAGATCATAGTCTTCTTGCTTTGAACCTAGGTGAGGTGAGAGGAGGATAAGAAAAAATATGGCATTTGCAGGAACAACCCAAAAATGCATGGCTTGTGACAAAACAGTTTATCTGGTTGATAAGTTGACTGCAGATAACCGAGTGTTCCACAAAGCTTGCTTCAGATGCCACCACTGCAAGGGAACTCTTAAGGTTTCTCCCTTCTTGCTCTCTCTCCCAAGCCTCTTAATTCTTTGTTGTTTTAAAGTCTAGTTCAGGCTTCTAGCTTTAGATCTGCCTTTTGCTTAACGTTCGTTCAATTAGTCAAGTATTTTCATGAGGAATATATGAGATAAGATTATTTCATTTCATTTTCATGTGATCACATTAAGGAGAGTGAGTCAAACACAAATGTTACAGAAGTTCCACAAATTTTGAGTGGATCCACAAATAAAATCTTTTTTTGTCTCTCTTTTTTACATAATCCTGTAACAAAAATGATCCGGTGGTTAGGAATATTATTTCTTTGTTTTCAGGTCCTTTCTAATTTGTATGTAGTCCTAAATTTTAGAAAACCACTCTATCTGGTCTTGTATGTAAGTCTATCTAACTAAAAAATACACTCTTTAAAAATGTTAGTTAGTATTGTTAGTGATATTAAAAATATAAATATTTTTTATATTTTTTCAAAACTACTCCTATAATTGTTATTGAGGCTCTAACAAGTGTTGAGTAAATATGAATATTTGTGGAATAGAATTAACGAATGCTATTGAAAATTGGAAATAGCGCTTACTTTCAAGAAAAAGAAAAAGTCTTCAAAGCGACTTACACATAGAGTAGCAAATAATATTGCAACCTCTTTGCCCTATGGTGTCTACTAAGGTGTATAACTTTCATAGAAGAAATATGCTGATAGATTAATGTATCTGCAGCTTAGCAACTACAACTCCTTTGAAGGAGTTCTTTACTGCAGGCCACACTTCGACCAACTGTTCAAAAGAACTGGTAGCCTTGACAAGAGCTTTGAAGGTAACAGATGATCAAGAATCCAATACATAAATGCTTAACAATAGTTTTCATGTCATTAACTCAACCGTTCTACTTCCCTTTTGCCTAATCAGGGACACCGAAGATTGCTAAGCCTGAAAAAACCAGTGATATTGAGGTAATAAATCCCACAACACAATAGTGATTTTTCTGACATTTATCTAATTTTTGAGCTGTATTTATTAGAAACCTGCAGCAGCCAAAGCGTCAAGTATGTTTGGTGGAACAAGGGATAAATGTGCAGGTTGTCAGAAAACTGTGTATCCCACTGAGAAGGTAACAGTAAGATCATAGCCTCCGTCCATCAACGCATGTTAATGCCAAAATTGATAATTACAAAGCACCCTTTTGCTCACAATTCATTATCCTCAGCTAATAGAAACACCTGATGATGAGTATAAATGTATAATACTACTTAACTATTCTGTAATAATATAGGTTACAGTGAATGGAACTCCATACCACAAGAGTTGTTTCAAATGCTGCCATGGAGGGTGTGTTATCAGTCCTTCTAATTACATTGCACATGAGGGGAAACTCTACTGCAAACACCACCATATCCAGCTGATCAAGGAGAAGGGAAATTTAAGCCAGCTTGAAGGTGACCAAGAGAAGAATGCTGTGAATGGGAAAATAAATGGTGAAGAAATTGCAGCCTAGACATGAAATGCTTGACAAATGAGTTGAGAATTTTCCCTTTCTCAAGTTCCATGTTTTCTGCATAATATGTTTCTCTATCTCTCATGCTTTACTATTACTTAGAATCCGGGAAGCTCTTTACCCGTGATAAATATGGTATTCTATTTTTCCTTAGTTAAAGTGTGTGGATCTTCTTCATTTTGTGTTCTTTTGTTGTGAGTTTGATTCATAAACATCAGAAGTTCATGCTTCTGCACTTCTTGAAACTCAATGACTTCCTGTTGATATCTTATACATTCGTCGTGACACCCAACATCCATTTTGTGAAAGTTGATGTGCTCGCCTTATGATGTGATGGAATAAAAGAAAACAATGTATAAATAAATATAATGAAATATAAAAATATGGTGTTGATGTTTTCAAAAAGTTGTTCAAATAACAAAACTCTTGCTTCTTGCTGTTCAGCTAAAAAATATCTTGTTCGAGGAGTGTACAAGAATGCAATCAACTTTGTATTCTATCCCAATCCAACATTGAAAAGTCCTTCCTCTGAAACCACGAGTGGCACAAACGATAATTTTTTCGGACTAGGAAAACCACACACACACACAAAAAGAAGGAAAACAACCATATGCTTCAGTTGTTAAGAAAAAGGGAAAGAGACGGTAGAAGAAAATAAACCAAAAGATTGCTTATCCTGTTTCTATCCCATTTTCACTATGCATCTATTCAAAAACATTCAGGAAATTGGCACCTGAGTCCTGAAGTAACAAGAGTCCTGCATGTAATTACGTAACTATATAAATAATGTACCTCAGCTCATAGAGGTAATGTATAACACATGGAAAAAAGCCATATTTTTTAGCAATTTCTCCAAAGCAAAGGAAGTCATATATAAATCAGTACCAGTGGCAGGTTAAGGAATAAAACAGCGCCTGCTTGATACTTTATGCCTTAAACACAGTAAAGAAGAAAGAAACAAGCTATGGAACATTAACAGATGCTGGTTTTTTCTTTTGGGGGGGGAGAGGAGGTGAAGAAAACAGGACACCATCTAAGAAAATTACAATTATTTTCAAAGCTAATAATACACTATGCCACAAGTTAAGGTGGCATCTGACTATGTTATTGGTCTATGAATAAAGAATGCAGAAGAATGGTATCATTCAGTATGATTGACGGTATCCAGAATACAACCGTCATGGACAATATGCTTCATGTCTATGACAAAATTGTCCCGAATGAATCCAAATCCAAAGGTACCATTCTGGTACTGCCAAATTCTTCCCTCTGCACTCCTTGTGTTTATTGCTCCAGCAAGGTCTGGAAGAACTAAATCATAACTTGAACTGATGTGAAGAATTCGATGTACCACTTCATCGTCCGTCAAATGGAGCTGCTGAATTCGATTTACCACATCGTTGTCTGAAAAAAGGAACTGCTCATGAATTTCATTGTCTGGTTCAAATGGTCGAAGATGAATGCGACTGTCATACAATGATTCTTCCTCTGGTGAAAAGGGAGATTCCAGAAATGTAGCCTTGGACGTCCAGAAAACAGGGGCATAACTGGAAAATCGTTCTGGATAATCCCCAACCAGTCGGCAGGCAATGCCTCCAATGTCATCATATGCCACAAGGTAAAAGGCTAAACTCATGTCGTCGCATATTCCCTGCAACAATGATAGCAAAGACTCCATCATACCACTATCACTATAAGAAGAGCTCCACTATCAACCATCTTTAAAATCATCATAGATATAAAAAGAAAAGGGTAATTGTGCAGTAGATCCATGGTTCACTCAGAATGAAACCAGTAGATGCATATAATTCCCTGATCTACATCAACAAGAAATCAATAATACATTTGCATCTCCACAACATCATCCAAACTATCAAACTATGATATCACAGAATATCAAAATTTCTTAGCTTTCTTAACAGCTAGCTACTTCCATATTATCAATGATCACGATTCTTCTGCACTTTCTCTCTTCTTTTAACATTTTGCAATTTGTTCATCCAACAAGAACAACAACCAATCCTTTTCTGACTAGGTGAAGCCAGCTAATGGATCAAGCAATGCCATAATGTTCTATCATAAATCATGTTTATTGACAAAACATTCACATCTAAATTCTTAATCGCTTTTCCTATAGCTTTTCTTGGTCTCTCTATCCTCCGCCTGATACTCTGATCAACTCTCGTGACTCAGGCTTCCACATCTTTGAACCACTTAACTGACTTAAGAGTTAAGACAAGATTATATCATCTTATCTTGACAAGTTAATGCTATCAAATAACATATATCTACCAGAGCACCATGGCAAATTAATACGAGAACATAATTGAGCATAACAACAGCAATTAACAATCAAGAAAACACCTTCCACAGGCCTTGCAAAGGCCGCAACGGAGTGGGCGAGCAATTCACGATCTTGACAAAATGCTCAGGCTCCAATTTCCTCCTAGCCAATCTCTCCTTCTCCCTCCTCCTCTGCTTCCTCGACTTATCGCTTCCGGGACTAGTCCTGTTGGCGAAACGCTGGTAAATCTCAGACATTACCCGATCCGGCAAGCTCCTCCCCGACGTTCCAATCCCATTCACATCACAATCCTCCCAACTCAAACTGACCCCGCTCGAGCTTCTCCTAATCACCTTCCTCCCTTGCTCCTTATCATTACAAGGACTGGAACACGCGAAATTCAAATCCTCCTCCACAACAAAGTGAGTCTTCCCCATGAAACTAACATTCACCGGAATCAATTCATTCTCCGAAAACACCGATCCGATTTCGAACAACTCCGAATTCAAATCAGCCCTGCCAGAAGGATCAAGATAATTAACAACCTGCCCGTCCGACGACAAACTCATCCACAAGAACGGCGATTTGATGACTTCGTAGGTTCCGGCTCTGGACGGCGAAACCCTAGAACCGGTTAAGAACGATGGGCCCCACTCAAAGAACACAAGAGGAGGGGACGTGATTGTTGAAGTAACAGCGCTTCCGTTTCCGTTACCGCTGCGGCGCCAGAAGCCGATGAGATTGTCCCAATCGTGGAGGGTTTTGTAGAGGAGCTTGTAGGTGACGTTTTTGCCCTTGATCCATTTGGCGATGTGGGTCTTGGGGCCCCACCTTCGGTGGCACATGGTGAACCAGAGCTTGGTGTCGTTTTGGCAGAGGGAGGTGAAGCGTTTGGAGGTGCAGGCGAAGGTTGCGATCTCCGATGGGGTTAGGAAGGAGAGGATGCAGAGTTGAACGTCTTCTGGGAATTCCGCGAAGGACAGTGTTGAAACGCTGTCGTTTGGCTCTGCCATAATTTTTTTTTCTTTTTTTTAATTTTCAGTTGCTAATGTTTCGAGTCTGATGCGTTGTGTAGGGAAATGGGGGTAGATATTGAGTTTGGGAGGGTGGTAGATTCTTGGGAGAGTAGGGAATAATTCTTTCAAACAACAGCTGCAAGTGCATTACTGTTACGAAATCAGTTGGTAGTTGTGATTTGTAAAACGACAACCAGAAGCGTGAAGACTTCAGTATCGTGCCTGCGTTTCATTGTACTAATACAATACTACTGTAGTACAGTATATTCGAATAAACCAGCGTGTTTTTGGGTTGAAGGCAGGGCTCATAACAGCCATAGCCCACGGTCCACGGCATGCAAGTGAAAAACTTTGGCAGACTATTTTATCGGGAGTTCATTTTTTTACCCAATTTACTATTTGACCCCCTTTCCATCCATAGCAATGATTGAGAGACCGCATAAACAATCTACTCATAAGCCTACACATTAGGATCTTGATATTTGTTATTCAAGTTCTTTTACTTAAATTTCTTTAACTTGAAAATAACAAGTGTCATAATCTTATATGTAAGTCTGTAAGCTTGCAGGTCTCTAAATCATTTTTCTTCCATATATGTCGAGGTGTAAATTTTTTATATATTCGTTGGGATTTATGTACTAGAACAAAAATTACATTTATGATAATTCCTTAATATATACATAAATAAATTTATCAAGGGGGTTGACTCAAGTGGTGCGATCCTGCCAACTTAAGAACTTGGGAATGAGGCTGAGGCTAAGAAGTCTCAAGTTCGATTCCGGTTAACACACCTCGCTGGAAGAGGCATAGGAACGTGACCTCGTGCAAGATTAGTCTCAAAGATTCATTGGTATTAAAGGTGCTGTGATACAGGACAAGGAGTACATCCAAAAAAAGATTTGGGAGAGAATCAACTAAGGAAGACAGAGTCAAAAAATGAATTCTCAGTTGATATATAATTTTAGTAACCATTGTTTTAATAACAGTGATTAAAAAATATATACGTTAAGAAAAAAAATTCATGTTGAAAAATTTAAATTTATTAATTCTCGATATTTTAAATTAATCTTTTACCTCCCTTCAAAAAAAATTTAATCTTTTACCTTAATAAAATATTTTTTTCGTTGATCAATAACATTCTTTCGCATTTCCTTTTATTTTTCAACAGCGTAACTTTGTTGCTTCTTTACATCAAAATTACTCGCACTTAATATCTATAATAATGATATAACAACTTACACCATAAAAAAGTGACATGTGTCACTTGCCAACCAATTATTAATAAACATAATATCATTTTGTAATATATGTCATTTTTATTAAGGTGTAAATCGATTTGTAAGTTGAAATATATTTTTTTTCTTATATCTATCTCATACCTATTTTTTTCCTTCAATATTTATAGTATATAATCAAATTTTTGATGATTGCACAATAATATCTTAATGAATCAATAGTTATTTGAAGAGTATGCTAATGAGTTCATGTCATTATCACGCCAACTTTAAGTCACTGTCATGTAAGTTAAAATTAGCTAACTTGTCAAGTAACTATTATTTTATCTGGGGATTGTTGTGCAACGATCCAAAATTTAATTGCAGAGAAGTAATGCTCTTTAGTTCTTAACTAAATAAAATAAAACATTGACACTATATTGATATCCATTTTTTTATGTCAGAAAATAAAAAATATTAATTATTCAATAGCATATGTAAAGCTACGTTTGGATGCGGAGATGAAATGAAAGGGAAATGATTAAAATGATGTTCTATTGTTTGAAAATTACAAAAATAACGGAATGAATTGGAATTTTCTTTCTTATGCTTATGGGACATTCTACTTTAGATTTTAACATTATGCTTATGGTAATCGTATTAAAAATGTACATATCTTTGTTAACTCTCCCGTTCCTAGTCAAATATTGATTTACATGTATAAGGTCGGAAGCTCTTAAGCAAGAATTTCATGATGCTCTATGTTTGTTCATGAATCATGAATTTATACTATAGTGAGTTACATTATGTTAGAGAAGTCTTTGAATTTTTATATATATTACACTAAATTGCATCACATTCTCTCCCAGCACAATGAATATACAAGTTCAATTACAGTGTCAAGCAATTGTGAACATGGCTTTCCAAGTTTTGAACACAACTACATACATCAGGAGTAGAAACAAAACAAAACAAACTCCGAATCTCAAAGAGAAATATTGTATATAAATCCTCAAACATCTGCAGCATTATCTGATCTAGACCTTCTCAAATCCCTGATAACACCCTCTATAGAGGTAGAACCAGAGCTACGTCCAACATTCCTATCATTAGAAATAGAACTCCTCCTCTTTAACTTCACATCACCACTCTCAAAAGCCTTCCTCACCAATCCTTGCACCCTTTCAGGACTAGGATACACTCTCCTCTGCAACAACCCTGAATAAGACTCCAAAAAATCAGCATAAGCAGACACCACAAGACGCACCGTTGACTCCTTCATTTGTTCCCTCAAATCGACATCCGGTATACTGTAACTCCCTTTATGTCGCTCACATATCTCATTCAAACACTTGAAAAATGTCTCAATCTTTTCATTCACCAACTTTCCTATACTGTCTTTCCCTTGTAGTTGTAAATCTTCAGCATCCAAAACCTTAACCAAAATTCCCCATGATTGCTTCTGGTACAAGTAAGCGGATTCCTCGGCCACCGCCTTGTAATTTTCCTTCATGTATTGCTCACCTAGTAACTCACCAAGTTCTGTGTTCTTAGTCCTCATATAAATGTACCAATATGTGTTCATTACAAATACATGGCTCATACTCTTGTCCCTACAACGCGAACGTTTCGACTCGATGTTTCTTTGAACCGCTTCCATGACATTGGAAATTGCACGGTTCAATAAATACTCATCAGTCTCGGGTTTCGATAACACCCCACCTTTCCATGTCTGTTCTGTTCTAAGAACCTTAGCCATAGCCGTTTTATAATTCTCGGTCGCAAGGTACTTGAGATAGTTAATTGCATATCTAACTAGTTTTGGAACAGAACCATCTTGTGGAGGTGGAAAACCATCAGCATTTCCTTCGATTTGCAAGCCAAATTCCCAAAACACTTTGCTCGAAGCATCAACGATGAGCTTTTCTAGTTCCCTAAACCTTGTGCATATATCCACTCCGGCTTCACCATCAAAGGTTTCCAATATCTCAGGTTTGAGTTTCTCTAAGGATTCAAACATGTCTAATAGCTTGAACAGCTTCTGAGGCTCTTTGCTGCTTCGTGTGACGCCTTCACCGAATCTGAAGAAGACAGCCATGATCTTGTCTGATATTTTGACAAAGCATTCTGGCCAGACCAGTCCTTCCATGATGTTGCCTAGAACATTTTGGCAGAGGCTTTTTTCTGAGAGTAGAACCTTTTTTACAGCAATTTTGAGGTGTTGGATCCAAAGGGTTATTGCTGTCTCTAAATTTTCCCATTCCATTTCATCTATTCCTTCTGGAGTGTATGTTCTTAAGTAATCAGGGTTCAACTTCATTAGTGCTTTGGCTGCCCTTCTATATCTCACCTGTTAAATCATGATCAATGCAAATGGGTGATTAAAACATTTAACAGTTTTGTGCTGTACCGTTTGAGTTTAACTTTTATATGTGTAAAGATCTTCTTACATTATGGCTTAATCATTCATTATGAGAACAAACTATTTTTAAACAACATAATAATACACTATTGGATAAAAATGTAAAGTCTTTTACTTAGATGTTGTTAAAATTTAGGCTTAAATTAGATCTGTGTTATATTTGCATTCTATTACTCAATTCTTGTTGTACCCCTAATAGAAACAATCAATACACATTTTACATGGAAAATGCTTATTATGAATTTCATTTCAATATTTCTAACAGAATCAATTATACCTGCATGATAAAAAAAATTTTAAAAAAAAACTATTTCAACATAAAATAGTATGTATTTAAATATGAGTGAATTAAATTATTGTTTATTTCATTTCATCTCATCTAAGTTGTGTAAAATCCGTGTAAAAAGAGTTGGTGCATAAATTATTTTCCATGCAATTGTATTCTCACACTTTTTTTTTTATTGTATAATTCGAAATAAATGTTTTCTCACATCTCCAAATATTTTATTTTGAATAAATTTATATAATATTACTTAATATATCATCAACAATTTGAATGCACGTGTTTCAAGATCATTGATATAAGATTATGCAATAGTTTTTCTTTTTTTTTTCTTATTCCGATCCTCTTTTATGCATATTTTATATTTTAAATCAGAAATATTTTTAAAAGTATTAAAATATGTTTTTCTTCTTTTCCAATACATTATTCACTACTATATATAAATGTAAATATTATTTATTTATTTATGTGTTTTGTATATGATATAATATGATCATGATCAAAAGTACCTTGACGTAGATGTCAATGCATATGTCCAAGCAATCATTGGCTGCAAGAGTGGATGCAATTCTTCTCAAAACTTCAATTTCCAGCTCTGAGCCCAATTCACAACCAACCTTACCATATTCATCACCATCATTCTCTTCATGCTGGCGTGAGCGTGACATAATAATATCTTCTAGGCCTCTATGCTTCATTTTCAGCAACAAATTCTCAAACTCATCCTGCACATGAACCAAAGCCTGATCCAGCAAACCCTCAAACCTCATATTTTCAACCTCAGTGTCATACAATGCTTTAAGAGTCACCAATGCCTCTCTTAACCTCTGTCTCCTGTATTGATCCGCAGCCTTTGTTCTGCTTATGAACTCAACCACCTCTTGAAGCTTCAGAATCACTCCCTCACCCTCTTGGCATATAGAGTTAATAGCCTCATTCAACTCATCCACACAATCCATGTAGGTTAAAAGCTTCTTGAGCCTTGTTTGATGTGTTTTTTCTCCTGATAGCAGCTCTGATGAGAGGTTGAGGAGTTTGTGTTGGATTGACTCGGCTAGCTTGAATGTTTCGATGAATGCAAGAGCAGGGGATATGGCTCTGTTGATTCTTGTGTCAAGGGCTTTTCTTGACATGGATAAGGATTGCAAAGGGGTGATTCTTCTTGATGCTGTTGAGAGTGATCCATGTAGAATATCAAACCTTGTTTCCATTGTTCCAAGGTTTTCTTCCATTTTTTGTGAGGCTCTAAGGAGAGCTTCCAAACCTGAACATGCTGACTCAAGCTTCACAAGTGTTGGATCTTTGGGATCATTGTTTTTTGGTGATACCATTGCCATTGTTGTTGTTGTTGTTGAGCTGTTTGAGGTTATGGTTTGGGAAATATATGAAGAAATAATCAGCATGTAAGGGCGAGAGAAAGTTCAAAAAGGAATAAATATATTGTCAGAGTAATAGGCTAATTTTCTAACTTCGTGTGCACCAATCAAATTAATTCATGACACACGTGTTCTTATCTCAAGAAACAATAATTTCAAATTTGACACACATGTTCTTATCTCAAGGAACAATAATTTGAAATTTCAAAAATTGATCAATGCCTACAAAATCAGGACCAATCTGAAATATTACTTTATATTGTTATATACATACTTTGTGTTATTTGATGCGCCAAGATTATTTGAATTGTAGTAGCATTGTAAAATTTGGAAACTTAATAAATTATGATTGTGTTAACAGAAGCCCTATAAAAGTGTTGTTTAAAAAACGTAAAAGAAGGAAATAAACCTTAAAAAAAAAAATATGTACATAATTTCCTTAATATCATTTTAAATATCGTTTTTCTAGTCAATTTCCGTAATGTCTTTCTCAAACAAGCAATATGGACTTGTTAACATTCGAATAAGTTAATTTTTGAATAGATCATATTTGTCTTTGACACATAAAATTTAACAAAGTGTATAACATATATGAAAGACAAAAAATAGTGTATTGTTGGAAGGAGAAGAGGACGTATATGGCTCTCGATGCGAACAATGACACAAATGGCAATCAGGGGTGGGAAACAAACAAAACGACAATTGGCAGCTTAGAATCTTCAAAGCCGGTGTCTTCATTGCTTATAGGTCCCATGGTTTAACTTTTTTAAATAATAATGTGATATAAAATAATCACGGTGACATTGACGACCGAAATGGGATGGAATGTTCGTATATACATTTTGTTGGATTTGGTTTTTAAAGTGCATGGTGCATAAGTTCAACCCAATAGTCGGATAGCTGAATTCTTTTTTAAGCCTAATGTTAGGAGTTTCATATGTATATGAAATAAAGTTTATTGATAGAGGCATAGAGCATTGTGTTTATTCATTCAAAAATTAAAAGATTATTATGCATGGTTATAACAATTCCATAATCTATTATGTATGTATAAATATATTATCTTGATTAAATTGGTAGATTTGTTAATCAATGATTATTGGCAGGAATCAAGCCTGCGGAAATCAAATTAGTTCCACATGAGAGAGGAAACGGTAAAAGTGGCGAACAAATAAGGGAACCATAAATATATAATGCATTAACATTTTGGGTTATGGTTCATCTATGATCCGTTGGTTGCATATTTATCTCCTCGACTTTTAGGCTTTGTCGATCATAACAAGTGGTACTGAAACTCGATGTTTTAGCTGAGATCAGTTTGTGAAGGGCAATTATTGGTGGATCCATGTGTAGAGTCCTTTGTGTCTAAAGTCTTCCTAACTATGTAGAAGTTGGGTAGCATGTTCCGTTGAAGCCTGAAGGCAACGCAAAACGACTATACAAGAAAAAAGCGTCAATGACCTAATTGCTAGGTGGATTGGGCTCTTGGTGACATTGTCAAAATATTCAAAAAGCTTTTGGCCGAAGGACTCTCATGTTATAAGGACTCACTTGAGGGGAAGATTGGTATTAGAAATCATTTGTTAGAGAGACAAGTCCCACATCGAGAAGTAATGACAAAAGTAGGGGAAATTATTGTATCCAATAGTTCCGGCCACGTCCACACCGTTGGATGTATTATTAATTAATTAAAAATATAAATATTTAATGAAATTAACGGTGTGTATGTGTCCGAGACCATTGGTCCCGGACCACACAATAATTCCTCCAAAAGTAGGGAGCATATATATCTTATCATGAGCTGAATGTCTTAAGATTTTGGATTAATACACAGTGTCCGACATATTTTTCTTTGAGCTCCTCCGATCATAAAAATTATAAATATGAACTTTTCTTTTCAAGTGTGCACCTTACACTTTAGAAATTTTCTTATTGTTATTTTTTTTCCCTCCATAACTTAAGTTTAACAAATAAGCTTATGGAAATGATTTATAATTTTTTTATATTTAAATAATTTAAAAATTATTTATTTACAAGATCCTCACGTTAATAACTAGATTCAAACTCACATTCTTGAAAGATAACGAAACACTGCAAAAAAAATTAAAAGAAAAAAAGGGGATGTGAGTTGCAGTGGCGAAAGCATGGTTACGTTACGGTTGAATGGTTGATGGTGAAAGTGGAGGTTGGCTACAGTGATAAAGGATGCTGAGGTTCTTTTAGGCTCAATTGGATGATGATACTTGGGAGAGAGAAAGAAGAGTTGTAATGTATGTGTATTTGGTATAATTTGTAAAATTAGATTATGATATTTTTTATTTGTGATTATAATATGTTAAAATTAGAATATGTTTATTTTTAGAGTTTTTTAGTTGAAAAATGAATTTATGCTAATTTGTTTTATTTGGATAGTTTAAAGAAAATTATTATTACTTAATAAATTATCAAAAAAAAGTATGAAGTGATAATGGATAATTAATGTGTTGGAGTGATAAGGGTAGTAGAATAAGAAAATTACATGGGTTTAAAAAAATAATCTTACAAAAAATAATTTACAACTAGTGCGTGTTTGCTATAGCTGATAAAATGATATTATGATTATTTTTCCTATGATTATAATCTTAATCTGTTAAATTATAATCTGTTTATGTTTGTGCATTTTAGCTGAAAAATAAATTTAAGATGATCTGTTTTGTTTAGATAGCGCAAAGAAGATTATTTTTATTGAATAAATTACAAGAAAGGATGTGATGTGATAAATGGGTAGTTAATGTATCGGAGTGATAAGGGTATAATAGGAAAATTACATGGGTCTAAAAAATAATCCCCCGCTACTATGAAGGAGCTTATAAATTTTGATTATTTTTCCAAAAATATAATCTAAGATCATAATCTGTATTGCAAACAAACACACTAACTTCTGATTATTTAAAAAAAAAAACTGAAAGCTAATTTTTCAGCTTACACAAACATTAGATTTTGAATAATTTTTCAAGAATATAATCTAAAATTATAATTTAGATTGACAAATAAACATATTAGATTATAATTATTTTTTAAAAATAAATTAAAAACACAAATTTAAGCAAAAACAAACACTCCAATTATGGAGATAGATAATAATGAAAAGGTTTATTGAACTTTTTAATTCCTGAACTTAAGTGTTCTTTTGGAATTGGTCTTTAATTTTTTTTTATGCTTTGGGTCCCTGAACTTTGTTCAATTTTTGGAAATGATCATTTCGTTACTTAAATGATGATATAGCCGACGACATGTCATGTCACTGTCACAATATCGACGAGTGATGTGTTATGTAGCGTCATATGACACTATATTATTTTTAAAATTATTAAAAGATTCGATTTTCTTTAAAAAAAACAATTTTTAATTATATTTTGATCAATTTGAATTTTTTAAATTTAAAAAATTCATGTGGCGTCATTTGGAACATTAGCTATCGATTTGGCAAAGGTGACATGACATGTCCTCGATCATATCACCACTTAAGTGATGAAAGGGTCATTTTCAAAATTTGAGCAAAGTTTAGGGACTCAAAACATAAAAAAAAAAGTTTAAGGACCAATTCCAAAAAAGCACCAAAGTCTAGGGAGTAATAAATTAAATACCTAATGAATATTATAGTGAAAAAACAATAATGTAAGGGCGGATAAAGAATCTTATTTTGCGAAAATCTATCATTGTTATAACAAAAGGGTAATTTTAAAAAATGCTAAAAAGTTGGAGGATTATTATAAATTCATATTTTTTTTAAGAGTGAAGGAACACTTTGGTCCCTCAAGTTTTTTGACAGGAACACTTTAGTCCCTCAAGAAATTTAATTCATTTTTAGTTCTCATGTTTTCCAAAAGTACTAACTTAATCCCTCATGTTTTCTAAAAGTACCAATTAAGTCCCACAACGAAGTGGCTAACGGAAATAGGACAGGGACTAAATTGGTACTTTTTGGAAAACTTTGGGGACTAAAAATGAATTAAATTTCTTGAGGGACTAAAGTGTCACTGTCGAAAAACTTGAGGGATCAAAGTGTCCCTTCACTCTTTTTTTAAATGATCAAATTGAAACCTAAAAATAAAAAATAAATGATAAAAGAATATTTTAGCCAAAATTTTAAGATTTAATTAAATGGTTAAAGTGGAAAATTGTTTTAAGTTTTATAAAGCAATGACATAAGATGTTAGATGGAAGATGTTCTAAATCATGTGTCATTTTCTCTTTAGCCCAATTTGCTTGGACAAAAAATTGGAGTTGTGAAAATGGGAAGGAAGGGTCTTCTTGTTGCCCGTCATGTTTATTATCTTTCCATTATTCCATTATATCATCCGTTCAAATATATCGTAAAGTCTAAACAGGTTATTTCTCAAATCATTGTCGTAGTCTTTGTTTTAATGGTTACATTGATTTAACTTCACCCCACATTTTATGTATTCTTCACGTCAAACTGCATCAAAACAACGTTCAGCCAAAGTTTCAAACTAGAAAATTCCGATTCTCAGTTGAATAGTCTGTATTTAACCTTTGGAAACAACCATGACCGTACATGAGTGCAATTGTTGTGGTATCTTTATAGAAAAGTTCCAAATTTGATTTTATTTGTTCCATGCCGATAACTTCTAATACAGTAACAGTGGGAACCATGAGATTAAGCTGGCGATGCTTTAACAGAAGAAAAAGTTCTCTACTTCTCTTAATTCATTTTAATTTGTTGAAAAAAAATATAGTCTTTTCACGCTAATAATGACATTTGTTAAGCTTCCTAAAAATAAAAAAAAATAACATAAATTTCTAGTTTTTCTTTTTTCGAGAATATCAAAAAGTAAAATTTTCAACGCTTTTCAACTACGTATAAATTTTTCATAAATGTCATAAGGGCACTTGTTACCATTTTCCTTTGTAAAATTGTTCCAATTTCTTATAATATTTAATTACTTTTTTCCCAAAATACTCATATTAGGTCAACACTTTTTAGAATCTCAATAACAAAAATATAGGTAATTTTGAAAAAATATATTAAATGTTTACATTTCTAATACCACTAACCAAATTAATTCATTTTCTTGTTGGGCGTAAATTTTCCCGAAAAAGTCTTACATATAAGACTGGAGGGCGTCTGGAGGGAGTAATTATTTGTGCAACTGGTTAATAAAGATACTCTTATCGTTCCACTTTATCTGTCGATTTAGCATTTTCAATTTGTTTCAAATTATTTGTCGCTTTAGGAATTCGAGAGTGCATAAATTAATTTTTTCCAACTTTAACGTTGCTTGTAAACATTTTTAAATATGTGAAATGTGTGATAACAAATGTAGAGTGAGGATAATATAGTAAAGTTGTCTTATTCTTCTTTTGGAAATTGAAGTATTAAATGATTTTCTTAATCCATGTGAAACTCCTAAAGCAACAGATAAATTGGAACGAAGAGAGTACTTGTCAATAAAGTTTATAAATATAAAAATAGGAAATTGCGATCACTTGTTAATGAGTCAAAAATAGTAAAAAAAACTTTTTGAAAAATGTAACTTTTGATATTTCTGAGAAAAAAATAAATAAAAATTTGTAATATTTTTTTTCCTAATATAGGAATTTTAAAAAGTGGCCAACAGCAAGACCCAAAAACATCATAAATTTTTATAGTCCTATACGGTTTTTCTAACTTATGTATCTCATGTATAAATTAATGAAACATAAAAAGTAAACTTTTATTAAAGAACTAAATAATTACATTTGAGTTAATTAAGTGTATTTTAAAAAAAAAAACTTATTTTTTCAAGCTTGATTATTCTATACACCAAGTGCATATATGATAGAAAGAAACTTTAGAGACGTTTGGTACAAAGAAACTTTTTTAAGCACATTTTGAGGAATGTGATTCCTGAAATGTAATGTATAAGTAAATTACATGTTAGGTTCATGTTTAGTTGATATAAAACATTCTTAAAAATGCGATGGATTTTTCAAAAATATTATTTCATTGAAAAACAAGTGAGTGGAAAGAGAATGATACATAGGTCATTTCCCAAAAAAAAAATCGCATTTTCATGGGAATCCAGACCCAATCCAACATTCTCAAGTGAAGACTGAAAAGGCCAGGTGAGAATCCAACATTTCCACCTTCTTCACATTTAAAATTCTTAGAAATGTTATTTTTCTAAGTTTTTTTTTCTTTCTAAAACTTCTGCCAAATATGGGAAGCTAACTTTCTCAATAGCCATGTGAGATTCTCGTGAATGTCAAAAATTTCCTTATGCCAAGTGCCCCCTCAGTTTAATCATTATTACTAACAAATACCCCCTTTGCATGAGTAATTTTAAATTTAGAAAAATAAAAAAACGATATATTTAATGTAGATATAAATAAAATTATTTAATCTGATATTTCATAATCAATTTAAGATTTGTTTGGGTTAATCGATGAGCACGAATAAACTGATAATAGGTTGTTCTAATTTTGTCAAAGGACTCGAGATCGAATCCATGGAAATGCATTGGCGTTAAATACTTGTTGGGGAGAATTTTGTTGTCCATAATGATCCTACCCATCTCAAACAAGATTGCCTCTTATTTGTGAAGGATACATGTAGCAAAAAAGACACGGTTGGGCAGTGACAAGTTTGCAAACTCAATGTGGGTTATGTTTGGTATCCAAGTGTGAGTAACTAGTGTATCTACCCGTGCAACGCACGGGTTAATATTTTGAAATGGATATAATTAATCATATATTGATTTACTGTACTAAAAAGTCCCACATTGAGAAGGAGTTGATATATAAAAACGTATGTAAGTGGAAAGACCCATAAACAAATGTGATAATATTTTGGGTCAATATGTGGTGTTAAATATAGTTTGCCAAGGTGTTTTGTTTAATATTAAAAGTGTGTGAAATCCCTAGCTAGTTTCGAGTGTAATCCCATGAAACTAAAAATAGGGAGAGTATAGTGGTAAGTATTCCCGCCTGTCACGCGGGTGACCCGGGTTCGATCCCCGGCAACGGCGACAAAAACTTGTTGGGGTTCTGGCAAGTATACCAGATCGTACAAGTAATATAATGATAAATTGAGTATCGTTTCCAACGAGGACTAAAATCGATTAAAACAATTCTCACCTAAATGTAGTTATTAAATGAAATTCAAAGGACAATTCAATTGACTTGTAAACTTTTAAACTAAATTAAATTGTAAAATAAAAACGCAAATAAAAAGTAGTTGTGAAAAGATTTGGGAAAACTTGGGTACATGTTTCATTGTAGGTTCATCTGGCAATTGTTAACGAATCAATGAATTTCCTAAGTATTGAACCAATTTTGCAAGGTAAAAGCCGCCTAATTCCTTAGATCAACTTTGTTTCTTAGTAATTTAATCTCTCTTAATTCCTTAAGTAGAGCCTTAAATCCTAATCTAATCAATTATTGTTCAAGCAAAATTATTAAATAATTACCCAATTCATAGACATAAATATATCCCTATGCAATTGAATTGTTTGATTAAAGGTCTAAATCCTAATTCAATATTCCTATTCAATTAGAATTACCAAATCATAAACGACGTCAAATTCATGATAATCAAATAAGAACATAATCAAACACAATACTTAAATGGAAAAACATCAATTCATCAAACAAAAACTATATAGGTTCCATACAAATCCACATGTTCCCAAAAAGGAGTTTAGTTACACATAATTAGAGAAGAAGAAAGAAGAATAATGAAAATCATAATGAGAGACATGGAATTACCCGAATCTCCAATCACAAAGTGCAATCCTTCAACTTACCTTCAAAAGCTCTCTCACTATGCCTCTCTAAAATTATGATAACTAACTCAGAAAACCTAAAAATCCCTATTTAAAACTGTTTAAAACTAAATCCCCATCTATTGCTGAAAAGATAAAATTATTATCTTTAATCTGACGCCGCACGCTTGAGCACGGATCCGCGCTTGAGCGCGCCTGCTCATTCTGCTCACGAATTGAATATTTGACCCCCTTTTTAAGCTGACTGACCCCATACACGTTTGAGCGCTCCCTGACTTGCGCTTGAGCGTGTATCTACCTGAGAGAATTAGCCATTTGCACCCCATTTATTGGCCAGTTGCGCATGAAACCCGCGCTTGAGCGCACGCGTGCTAAATTCACTATTTTGTCCTTCTTTGCTCCAATTTCATAGTTTCAAGGCTTGTTTCTTTTTTCCTTCAGCTCCAATTCATCAAATTATTACTCCAAAACCTGAAATTATGACCAAAAAGGTACAAAATCCAAAAGGATCTCATTCCAAATCGTTAATAGATAAAAACTCAATCTTTTCCTACAATTACTTGAGAAACAAGCCAAAATCACTAAGAAAGAGGGTAAATTATCATCCAAAAACATCATTTATTGAGCCCAAATCAGTATCGTATTTGATGGACTCACACTTGAGAAAAAGATTGTTAGATATGTATTTTCAAGAGTGAGTTACACTTAAGAGAGGGATTGTTAGGTATTTTTAAGAGTGAGTTAGTATGGTTGAGAAGTCTCAATATTGGAGCATTTGAAAGTCTTATAAGTATATGGACGGAGCCCGGAGGAACCTAATGCCTTAAAGCCGTTTTTGATTAAGATGTAGAGTACGATTTGCTTATTGTAGTTCTTTAATTTAGCCCATTTTTTATACACCTCCATGGCTTTTAGGTTCTTCCAATTCTAACAAGTGTATCAAAAGCGATGGTTTGACTCATGTCGTATCCTAATTGTGTCTAAAGCATATTCATGTTGATGTGGAGTTAAAGTAGTATGTTATCTAATTAATGATGAATACAGAACAACCTAATAACAATACAATATACAATACTCGTGAATAAAAAGGTTTTCACTCGAAGGGGAGTGACCATATGTAAAAGAGTCATACTTGAGAGGGATATTCATAGGTATCCAAACGTGAGTAATTTGGTGAAGAAGTCCTATATTAGAAAGGAGTGGGTAAGTTAAAATACATATAAGTAAAAAGGAGTAATAAATAAACTTAATACTACCTCAAGATTTTGGATCAAAATGTAATATCAAGACCAATTATATAATTCACTCACTTAACTAATGAAAAAATAATTTAGCCCGATGAAAAAGATCTACGAAATGTTTATAACCTCCCCCATCCTAGTAGGTTTGTAAGGGAGTGACTAGCTAGGGACAAAATGAAGCCGAATTTACATTTTTTTTAATGTTGTTTTATGACTTTTATCAAATTGCAAGATAAAGTATAGACTACATTTTTGATGTGCATAAGAGTATTCTCTAGCCAATAACCTTAGTGCACAATAAAAAAGATAAAGTAAATTACCATTTAAAAATTATATACTTCCTCCATTTCATATGTAATGTGTTTTAAAGTTATGCACAAGTTTTAAGGAATGGTTAAATTATGTTAGAATTTTGTGTATTTAAATTATAATACTACTATATGATCATTATTGATGAGAAGGAAAGATATTGAAAGTGAAAAATTTACATGAACTTAACAATTTTGACAATCATGCTCTCAAATATGACATCCTTTCTTAACATTGCGCCCCCAATACGGATCTGGATCAGCTTTAGTCATCCCTATTCTGCAGTCACTACGATGAGTTGATCCAACCATTGATTTCCTTATAATTTCATCTTCAATTTTTATTTTGCCTCAAAATGAATAATTTCAAAGGTTCAGATTGCACGCAGTAAAAAAAAGTAGCTACAGCATATCCAAATCCTTCCCAATACATTGATTAGGCTGTAAAAATTTTCCGATCGAGTAAAGACTCAAGGTACCTCGGACTTGGTATCTCGCCCATTGGGAACTAAATCCATTATATTTTCATCCCTCAACAATACATTCCTCGAACCAAGAAAAGTAGTTAGTTTTATGAATTCTATGAGAATATATTGTAATATTACAATTTTACCCTCTCAATTTTTCTTGAAAAATTCACACTCATTAATGAACAACAAAAAACACATGCATTTAATAAGGGCAAAAAAGAGAAAAAGTAATAAATTATGCATAGAAAATACAAAATGTCTTATATATAAGACCAAAGATTGCTTCTAGAATATGTCTTATATATAAGACCGGAGGGAGTAATAAACAAAAGATGCTAAGTAAGGATGCTAATGTGGTTGTGACTTGTGACTCATTTACACATAGTGCAATATGATTAATCAAAATCACGTTGAAATGTGATTAATTTCTGATTCTCAAAATCAATTATGAAAAAATCAACGTGCATTCAAACATCCACATAATATAATGGTGCATCCAAGATAGCTGCTAATAAGGATGGAATCCTAATGATAACGATTAGAGCGAGCACGAGAAATTCGCCAAGAAAGAAATCTGATGGTAAAAGTAAAAGATTGAAGACCACCTACAAAATGAGACAAGTTTGCGTATACATCTAAACTTCTATTTCTCTTTCTCTCGAAGTATCAAATTGGTTTTTTTTGCTTTTTTTTATCAAGGCTCGATCTTATCCTGAATTTAACATTTTCATACGATCAACTAATCAAATTGGAACCCTTTTATTGCGTGCAGCCTTAAATCATAATCATATGAAGTCAACTTTAAAGGCCAATTACTAAGAACTAGCACAAACGTGTGGATGTAGTCTGCAATCTCCGGATATCATGGTATTTTGTTAGTGCAGAAGTGTAAGAAGCTGAAAATAGTCATTCGGTGCATCTCTGTCCTATGCATATATATTATATAGGGCCGAAATTAAACCAATAAATTAGTCTCTGGAGAAAAATATATATATATATAAGAAAACATTATTTTATCAATTTCAACTTTATAATATACTAGTAAACAGCTTGGTAATTAATACATATTCTTAATTAACACAAGCTCTTGCAGACATCTTAGTAAAACAAACTTAGAAAAAGAGAAAACTATATATACTTTATCCCTAATAATACTATATAATAACTTATATATACATATACTATGTATAACAGCTAACATGTACTATTAATTAAGGTGCTTAATACTATATATAGAGAGTCTAGAACTATATACATATAGTAGTAGTAATGTTTTTTATTTATTTTTGTTCAAACACTGCAACTGGATTGAGAAGCTTCTCTGGCACGAGTATGGAACCTCCAAGTGAAGAGATAGTCCCTTGATTCACAAGACAACCTTAAAACATCACAGAAAGCATTAACAGAAACCTTCTTCTTCTGCTCAGTCTCCCATTCAATCCTCACCCAGCATGAGAACCCATTTGATGAAATTGGAACCACACTTGAATCACAAACATGCAGTGTCACCTCTCCACTGATCCTCTTGCTGCACTGAACAACCTTCCCACCATCACAACCACCACCACCGTTAACCATGGACTCAAGCCATGCACATTCTGGCTGCCCCACCATCTCCTTGTATGCAGAATTCGCCATCCTCACCCTGTTGTTTGAGTCAGATATCACCGCCGGCAACGTCTCCGACTCCACCTCTTCCTCCACCTCATGTTTTCGCTTCGGCGGCACTGCTTTCGCCGCTGGTCTAGGCAAGGTTGCTGAATTTTCGCTAATGCAGCCTACATTTATGCAGGAACCGATCGGGCGAATCGGTTGAGGTGCAATAACTTTGTTAGCTGGTCTTTGAAGCTGTTGCAAGAAGTCCCTCTCTTCTGGAACATTATTATTCTCAGCTGCAGTAGTATTCAAATCAATGGCAACAGCAGCAGCAACATCTTGTATGCAAGGCAACTTTGTTGAGTCAAATTTTGGTGCAGGGCATTGTTCAGGAGTGCAAGGAAGAAGAGGAAGAGTCACCAAATTTTGAGGATTATTGGTGGCAGCAGAGTTAAGCAATCCAAGCCCAAGGTTAGGTGGTGGTGGAAGATGGAGTTGATGAGGAAGGGTAAGAGGAGGAGGAGGAGGAAAGTTTTGTAAGGAAAGGTTAACCTTAGAAGAAGGGGAAGTAACATGACAAGCTGGGGGACAAAGTCCAAGGACATGATGAGTCTTCTGTCTTCTGAGAGAGGAGGAGGGTAGTGCAATTGGTGCTCTGCCTCTCTTTCTGGTCCTGGTGGGCCTGGCTTGAAGCTGTGACCAGAGGCTCCTAAGGTAAGGGGATTGCTTGATCTTTTGTGAGGTGGAGCCCTCATTGATTGAACTTGAAGATGATGACTCTGGCTTTGGAGCTATGGGCCTGTACCTTGACATGATCTCAGCTGTTTTCGCTGGGTTTGCATAAGGACTTAAGGTCTTGATCATGGTTGCTCTAGTTTCTTTCTTTGCAATTTTTTTTTAAGAAAAAACAACAACCTTGCTCTTAGCTTAGTGCAATGTTGAAAAAGATAGTGAGTGAGGGGTGCTAAATGGTGTGTAAGGTGGGGGAGAGTTATAAAGGAGGTGAGGGGAATGGTGAGAGGAGCAAGGTGTTGAGAAGGAGAGTGAGACCGGTGTCAATGTGTTTGAAGGGGTTTTTGAGTGTGTGGAGATGTGTCTTTTGTTTGTTTGGGGGATTTTAGAAGGTTAAGGATTAGCCAATGAGAAGAGGGCAACATGAAGGAATATGAGAGGAGGAAGTGACACTTGTAATTGTACGGTGGGTACGTGTTAGCGTGGCTCATGAGGGATGACATGTGGGGATTGGATGGTACGAGTGGGTCCGTGCATGCTTACACATACTCTCTCCGGTCTTATTTATAGGACCCTTTTGGGGTTTTTCACACTTATCAAGGAAAGTGGTTAAAGTGGTTAGTGACATTGGGAATGTGAAAATTTGATATACTTTTTCAAAATTATCCCTATTATTGTTATTGGAAATCTAAAAAGTGTTGACTTAATATGAGTGTTTGTGGAAAGAAGTAATTAAATGCTATTGGAAATTGAAAAGGGTCCTATAAATAGGACCAAAATAAAAACCCCAAAAGTGTCCTATAAATAAGACCGGAGGGAGTAGCAAATTAGCAATATCATTGGATAAGAACATAGTGGTACATTCGTAATTCGGTGAGATTTTTATACACTCCAACTCTCAAGTGCATTGTACCAATTCAATAAGATGGGTTTTATTTTAAAAAAATATGGTTAGGGCCACCGACTTCGGACAATTTTATAAAATTAAAAATTAATATAAATGATAAGAGATATGTTGCTGTTTAAATAAATGATTAGTGGTTCAATTTTTGATTTTTTTAAATATAACAAGTTTTGTTAGAGAATTATCTTCGATTCGATAATATCAAAAGAATTTATCACATTGTTAGGTAGGTGAATATCTTAAAAAAAAAACTACTAAAAGTTTTGATTAGTTTGCTCTGTAACTCCACAATTTAGAATGCTAATAACCCCACCTTGATAAAAGATGTCATATATATTTTAATGATAAGATTAGTTTCTATGACTGCCTATCTATAAAATTCTCAAGTACTAGTGAGTATAGTGAGAAATAAAGATGTAAGCATTCATTTTTAAATTATTTAATGGAAATATATTTTAATTTCTTAGGACAGTAGTAGTTAATACAGATAGAATCATTAGACAAGTTGTTAGCAATATTGTAAACGAATTTTTCAAACTTAAGGGAATGAAATTAGTTAGAGAGATAGGAGTACTGTATTGCGAAAGGTAGAGAGTGAGCAGGGGTGAGTGATTTAATAAGAAGAGATAGAGGAGGGTGAAGGGTGTTAAAGCCAATGAAGGTTGCTCTGGCTAGCTGTCTTGTTAAACCAACCAAAAGTTGATTGTCATCATAACGCGTGTGGTGTTGGGCGCCATGCATGAACACACCTATTAGGATTGGTTTGGTCGCCCTGTCTTTTTCCATAGTTTCATGTAACAAACAGTTTCCCTTTCCCCAGTCGGTTACATTTGTTGCATTTCCACCTGTCGCATCCACCCTTCACCCTTACATGCAATGGATGAGATAGAATCTGATTGGAGAGTCAGCATTGGTTAATATCAACTTATTATGACCTACCTCACCTGAATCAAAAACAAAACTTATTACTGCTTGCAAATTTCAATACACTACTACTTTGATCTCTACTCTCTAGGATAGCTAGTCAAGTTTCCTTTAACTTTCAGCTAAAATATCTTGCGGTTTTTCTGCTGCATGCTTGCTTAGCATTATCTTGTTACAGCCAGCCCCCCTCTAAGCTCACATTCATCACGCTGTGTCAAATGAGTTACTTCCTTCTGCTTAAATTATAAGCAAATTTAATTATTTTAAGAGATTAGCTGATTGTATTTAATTTTCTCAAATTTATAAAAAGTAGAGGTATTTTAGGAAAGTGGTATTGGAAATGAAACAAAAATTAAATAAAATCACAATTTTCTATAGATGTTTTAGGAAAGTGGTATTGGGAATGAAACAAAATTTAATAAAATTAGTTAATTTTGCTTATATTTTAAACCAAAAGAAGTATGTTTTTTGTTGCTTATAATTCGAGTATGAGGAAGTAAAGTATACTCCCTCTAGTCTTATATGTTACTCCCTCCGTTCCTACTTATAAGACCCCTTTGGAAAATTTCACGTCTATTAAGAAAGTGAAATAATTTAGTTAATTGTATTCTAAATGTGAACTTTTGATATGTATTTTCAAAACTACCCTATTAATATTATTGGGAATCTAAAAAATGTTAAATAAATAGGGGTGTTTGTGAAAAAAGTAATTAATGCTCATTGAAAATTGGTAAAGGGTCCTATAAATAGGAACAAAACAAAAATATGAAAAGGGTCTTATATTTAGGAACGGAGGGAGTACTTCCTTGTATTCTTGTTCTTTTTATAGTGCATACTTAACCCAATTACACATATCAAGAAAAATGGTTAGTTTTGTGATTTTAAGAGAATATATTGTGACATTACAATTTTATCCCCTCCACTTTACTTAGAAACTTTACATTCTTTAATGAACAACAAAAAAATATAAATAGTCAAAACATTTAATAAGGACATAAAAGAGAAAAATAATAAATGATGCATAAAAATATAAAGTAACTTATAATTATAAAAAAATATATCTTCTACAGGGTGACCTATAATAAAAATTGGAGGGAGTATCTTTTTTTAAGACTTTTTTTATTTTTAATATAAATCACATTTTTAATTTTCCATTATATTTTTTCCCTACAAATTCTTCTATTTATTCAACATTTTTTAAAATCTCGATAATAATTATATGGTTGTTTTTAATAAAATATATACTAAACATTTCCATTTCCAATATTACTAATAACATTATTTGACTTTTTAAAAAGATATATTCTCGCTTATAAAAAAAATATTCTCTTTGTTTTATATATAATGTTCATAGAGCTTTTCCTTCTTGTTTTACATATATAGTTCGTTTACATCAATACAATTTTTTTCAATTATGCACTTATTTTTATCTCTAATATCTTTTTATCTCCTTAATAATGATTACGTAGAAATATTTGTGGGGGCACGTGCTCCCAAAACCTCCAACGTAAATAAGTCCATCTTTATAAGAAAGTTTTGAGAGAGTGTGATGAAGAGTCTTAACTCTTAATAACAGATTTTTTGTGAGACTTTAATATTCTTCAAAATTTAAAGTTTTAAGTTTAGTTTGTAAAATAAGATACTCAACTCAAGATTTTGTAGCACCATTTTTTTTGTCTTTTCTCTTTTTTACTGAATATCTTAATTATAAATAAACTAATAATAATAATAATAAATATTATTATTTTTTAATATTAACTAATAATATTCTTTAATATATATTTTTTGGTATTTTTTATTATAAAATAAAATTAATAATTAATGGATATACAAAATATATTTGAATATATATATATATATATATATATATTCAAATATGGGTATTTAAAAAAATGGATATGTAAAAAACAGAGTGAAATTGAAATTATTTTTGCAATCATTTTTTTCGTATAAATATGCTTATGGCACATTTTTAACACAAAATCGAATACTTCAATTTTAAATATTATTTCAATGAAGTATAGTTTTTTTGAAAATTTATAAATATTGATATGATAAAAAATTATTTAGGATTATTTTTAAAAATAGTAGATAATTAAATTATTGAAATTACATTTCAAAAACATTATTGAAATGAAATTGAATTTAAAAGTACATAATGATATAATGTTGTTGCATGAGTCTTGCGAGTTTGATTTTTTTCTTTTTTACAAACTAAATTGCTATATTCGAAGATATAAAAAGTCTGAAAATATGAAAACTCTTAAAGCTGAATCTTATAAAAATTTGATAGTCATACGGAAATACCTCTATTTACAAACTAAACTTATGACATCATCATTTTCTTAACTGCTATATTGGAAAATATGAAAAGTCTGAAATTGAATCTTATAAGAAAATGATGATGTCATACTGCAATACTTTTATTTAATTTTTGTTATCTTATTTAATTTTTATTTCATTTCTAATGTTATTTTTCTTAAAATATATACCTCTATTTTTGATAAATTTAAAAAAATAAATATAATTAACTAATCTCATTAATAAATATGAAATTAATTGTTTTCCTTATATTTCAAACTGAAAGACAATTACGATACATTAAGCAGAAAACCAATGTTGTCCCATTTTCTTTGCATCTTATGTTTAATTAACATTTTATTTATTAGTAGTATGTACTATTATTGTACATTTATCTCTTTTACATTCTTTAAAATGTACTTATTGCCACTTAAAAAAAAATGTACTTATTGCCACTTAAAAAAAATGCACTTATTGCAAAAAAAAAAATAATACACCACAAATGTAAAAGAATATCGTATGTATGTTATCCGATTGTTAGTTACAAAAATCACTTTCCTATCTAATAGCATCTTCACCTATGACATTAACTATTTAAGTAATGTAGCTAACATTTTTCTCCAACTCAAGCAGCAGCCAAAGTTCCTAGTTGAGCTTCACAACCTTCTCCCTTTTTATATTTGGGTTTGCTAATCATATAGCAATACTAAAGGTGACGTTTAATTAAGAACCTAAAAAAAAAAAAAAAAAACAAAGTTAACAATGAAAAACTTAAAATTTTTAGTCTTAAAATTAAATATTAGATACACTTTGGTAATTTAATCTAATACTTTTTTTAAAAAAATATTTTTAGAATAAGATTAACAAAACCCTTTACCAATTTGTTATGGATCGATGATATGGATCCTAGTCTAACATAATTGATCCAACATTTGATGACCTATAAACACCTTTAACCTAGCTAATACTCCCTCCGTTCCTTTATATCTGTTCATTTTTGGAGAGACTTTTTTTTTCTTTTTATTTGTCTTATTGAGAATTTCAAGAGTGTAATAAATGTTATTTTCCATGTTTGTCCCTATTTAATAAGTCTTGGTTTACGTAAGTAGTGGAGAAAAATTAATGATTATAGAAAGAGAAAGGGTATAGTGGGAAAAAACACAATTAATGTATTGGAAATCTAAGTAATTATTGGATTTTTTAAAGGATATAGTTTGTTTGAAATAGGACAGATAAATAGAAACGAATGGAGTAAATAATCTATACTACTATATAATAGCCAATGTGTATGTTGCATGAGGGAAAGCAACCGAGCTTCTAACAGTGGATCCCATAATAATAGTACACAGTACATAGTACTCCCTCCGGTCCTTATTATAGGACATATTTAATCGAATTACACACACCAATAAAAGTGGTTGGTTTTATGAATTCTATGAGAATATACTGTAACATTACAATTTTACCCCCTTAACTTTTTTTGGAAAATTCACACTCATTAATGAACAACAAAAAACACATAGATAGTCAAAACATTTAATAAGGGCAAAAAAGAGAAAAATCAATAAATGGGCATAGAAAACATAAAATGACTTATAATTAGGACCAAAAAACTTTCTAGAATGTGACTTATATATAGGACCGGAAGGAGCAGTAGTCATCCGGTCCGCCAAAACGGAATCTGCCCAAACTCAAAAAAAAAAAAAAATTCTTCCCAGAAAAAAGCAAATAAAAAATTAAAAGAAAAAATATGTATGTGTTGGATTTTTTTGTGTTCTTTTTATGTATATGTTTTTGTTGTTTGGATTTGAATTTTTTTTATTACATGCTTTCTAACACAGGTAATGATCCAAACAAGTAAAATATAAAACAATAGTGCTTCTACCATGCACCGGTTTTTAAATAATAGGTACGGTTACCAAGCTATGATATTTTACACTTATGTTCTATATTTTTTCAAATGACTTCATTTATAAATAAAGTTTAATACTTTAAAGATTCCTCACTTTCCTATGTTATTTCTTTCATTTTTCTTACTTTGAATGATCGGTTACTGAATGAATAGGAAGATTAAAAAATAAATGTGAAGAAGCATTGGATTTTGGTCATTTTTAAGGTACATAAAATTCTTTTTTAGTACAAATCAGATTTGTTGCACTAAAAATAGCATTACACTTTAAAAAATAGTACAAATCAGGTTTGTTTTACCAAAAAATTGGATTTTTCTTTAAATTAAAAAAATATGGAACGGAAGGAGTAAATAATTACTAAAAATCAATTTTTTTTGTCTTTCATATAAATTTTATTTTTTATTTATATTGTCATTAATTACTTCTTTTTCAAAAACTCTTTTATTTACTTTTTTTTAAAAGCGAATTTTTTAGTTTAAAAATATCACATACAAGAATGTTAATCAACTCCAATTTATCGACTCTTTCGTAAATAATAATATTAATCGACTCTTTCCTAAACAATTTTTTTTAACAAGAATATTTACATTATTATACTTTATTTACACTTAAACATTATTCATATTAAAATTCCTCATAATTATTCAATAATAAATTTAAAATAATATTAATTATATTGTGAAATGTTTTATCAATACATTAAAACTAATCGAGTAGATGATTGAACCGATCAAAATATTGAGATACTAATCGAATAGTTCAACCAATGAGGCATTAATTATGTTTAGAAACATATATACAAGCTAAGTAATGAATCAAAGCATAGAGATAAACTCTTTACATCTTGTTTTCCCCGTACACATCCTATCTTGAAATACATTACCTAAATTGACAGAATTCTTGGACCCGAGAACCTTACATCACTATCATACATGGAAATTGCTTTTTGCCCCCTTTTCGACTTTTTGGCCCCCATTTCAAATTTTCGTGGACCAAAATATCCTTAAGGGTGTTAACATTTCCGGTTCTATAAAGCCGAAAAAGTCATTCCGGTTTTACTGAACCGGAATCACTATTCCGGTACTGCTGAACCGGAAATTGGTTTTCGACTTTGTAGTACCGGAATTATAAAATAATTTCCGGTATCACAGAGCCGGAAAGGTTAAAAATACACCCCCTGTTTTGCTTTCCTCTAACAAGTTTACTGAACTTTCACTCCAAAGCATTCTCTTCTCCAAATATGGCTTCCCTCCATATTTCTCTGTGAACTGTGCTTTCTTTTCTTTGTTAAATATATGCATAATTTTCTCCTTTTTACTCTGCGATTAAACTAAGTATGTTGCAAGTCCTCTTCCAAAATGATTCACCTGCAACGTTACTTGCTCGGGTAATTGGGATCATTGGTCCAATTGATCAAAGTATGCTTGCAAAAGGACGAGATACATACAAGTACTTCACCAAAAATCATATATGCTTTACGAACGGAATCAGGTAAGAATTGTCAGTTGTATTTCTAATTTACTTTGTTTTCCCAATGGACTGGCCAGTAATCTGGAATCTTGATGTTGATTTTGCTTGTCTGGGAACTATTGTGTGGCATAGATAAAGAACTGAAGTCAGTGTCTGGGGCGTATTTTTAACCTTTTCGGCTATGTGGTACCGGAAATTATTTTATAATTCCTGTACTACAAAGTCGGAAACCAATTTCCGGTTCAGAAGTACCGGAATAGTGATTCCGGTTCAGCAAAACCGGAATGACTTTTTCGGCTTTATAGAACCGGAAATGTTAACACCCTTAAGAGTATTTTGGTCCACGAAAATTTGAAATGGGGGTCAAAAAGTCGAACAAAGGGGCCAAAAAGCAATTTCCATCATACATTAGACCTGGCCTTAGCCGGTACACATGCAATATATTAGCCCACAACCCAATCTTTGTTCGTTTTTTTTTTTTTTTTTTAAACCAAACAATCCTTTTAGTACGTGTTTGCCAACAAAAGACCTTAGCATTACGTGTGTCGGTGCAATAATGTACTCCCTCCGGTCCTATTTATAAGATTTTTTGGGGTTTTTCACTCTCATCAAGGAAAGTGAATAAATTTGTTAGTGGCATTTAAAATGTGAAAATTTGATACACTTTTTCAAAACTACCCCTATAATTATTATTGGAACTATAAAAAGTGTTAACTTTATAGGTGTGTTGAAAATTGTAAAGGATCTTATAAATAGGACAAAAATAAAAATTCCTAAAAAGGTCTTATAAATAAAACCGGAGGAAGTATCCTTTCCAACCTCAGGACTCTAAGTCCTAAATAATTAAGAGGGCTTTTTTTTAGTATCCCTAATTAAGAGGGCTTTAATTGATGTCTTGCACCGCTTTTACGGTTATGAGTGAATAACTAAATGACATAACGAGACTACGTCATTGAAGGATTTTGATTTGTTGAAACAACAGGTCAACAGCACTAGCGGCAGGGTGTTTGTGATTCGATTCTAATCGGTTTTGAGTTAAAAGGGTTAACTGATTCAACCGATACTACTACTAATATTGGTTTGATTGAATAAGAAAAATGTTCATTGTTATTATAGAAAAACAAATATGACAAATTCGTTGTTTTTCCCCCTTTTGATTCCTTGTAAAACAAAACTACTAAAGTAAATTTTTTTAAAATCATGTTAAAGTAACATTTGTACAAAACCACTAAAATTCAAAACAAAAAATTTTGATTTTATTTTGAATTTTTTTAAATTAATGTTATTTTAACATTATTTTAGTGGATTCAAATCCCAAAACTACCATAAATTAAGAATTGTTCTCCGAAAATTGATAAGTGATGTAAGATGTCCAGCATTGATTAAGAGTACGTTTGAAGGAGCGTTTCACATTGGCAAATGCATGTTTATCAAGAAGGTTCCTCTATGAAGTTTTTGGCTAAACGCAATTTTGCCCCCTCTCAACCGCAAAAACAAACCAACTATTAGTATAACTCTTGATTGGATTCGATATATAGGTTTTGAAAGTCCAACTATTCAACTTATCGATCCAACCTAAATTATGACCACTTTAGGTTTTGAAGTACTCTTTTATGAGATAAAAGCAAATACAACTTGTTAAAAAATTTAATAATCACTACTTCACTAGTGCCGAAGACCAAACTTATTTGGAGCTGAAACTTTTAGGGAAAGACTAAACTTAATTGAAGAAATAAGACTTGCCGAAAAAACAAGAAAGCAAAGCTCCTAAAATAAAAGAAATAATATTATTACTAAATACTTTTGAGTCTTGACTTTTAATCTTATATAATAATACAAAAATTAACAATCACTCTAATATAATTCACTTTCGTCGAAATATCCATTAACATATATAACATCTTATCAGACCATCAGCACAAAAGCTCCAATTCATGTTTGCAACTATGGTTATGTGTTTTGTGCTACCAACCAATATATAGCTCATCCTCTCATTTCTACTTATGCATAAGCAATGATAGTTACCCTTTTTTAATAATCAATGCAATAAAATGGCAAGGTGCGTGCTAATCATATTATAAAACTCGACAATGTCAAGATTCATAAGCAATAAAATGCACCTTCATTTTTTATTTGTTCATTACCATATATAGTATAGTAACACACAAAATTTATTTTGTTTATCATTCGATTAGAAATAATTAGAATGCCACTTAAGTTATTTTGTTCACTACTGTTGCGTCTTCCTTCCCTTTGTTTACTCTTGTTTGATTAATTACATACTCAGTCCTTCCCTCTACCTTTGCTCCCTACCACCACACTTGACTCCTTGTTACGTTGTCAGCTCTCATCATCGCGCAGCATTATTTCATCCACGGTAACTGCTTATTAGATTTTTCAACTTGAATAAAATTCTAATATGTTGGTGTTGGGTTTTGATTTTGATTTTGATTTTACATTGGTCTTATAGGTTGTTTTTTCGCTAGAGATTTTGGGGATCTTTAATTTTATACATACACAGAACTCATCAACTTCATCAAAATTGTGCATTTTGATTCAGTAGTGAAAGTTGTGTGAGAAAAAAAACTCCATCAAGTAGTAACAAAATGAAAAGAAAAAAATAAATAGAGTTTACTAAAGGTTTACTAATGATGTAAAATTTTTTACGATATTAATACGTCATTTATTATTTATGCGTATAATGCACTAACAATGTAAAAAACTTTTATATTTTCAATAATATATACACCACCCATTTTCTAAAAAATTTATAGGATCAACTTCAAGACGGAAAATAAAATAGACCAATGTAATGATTTTTCATATCAAATATATACACACGTACGTATTGTAAAGGAGTCACTGATGCAACTATCAAGTGGGTTGACAATGCAAAAACTTATCACTTAAAAAAAGAAACGCGTTTTAGCGACTGAAAAAGCGGTCGCAAAAAAATGAATTTTGTTCGCTAAATATGTTTGCGACGGAACTTGCGATCACAAAAAATTCATCGCAAAAAGTGGAATTACAAACTGTTTTGCAACTGCTTTCCCAGCAGTTGCAAATAGTGACGAAAAATTGCAACCAAATTGTTATGTGAAATTGTTATCTGAGCTAGGTAGTTTATTATATTATTTCACATAACAATTTTAGCCATGTCTTCAGTTGTTTGCCATAAATCATAATCATTGGTTTATAGGACGTGCAATTAGACTACTCACCCTCTTGCTAGATGGGTGAGGTAAGATTTTTGAGACAGGGTTAGTTCAAATACACCTTGCTTTTCCTTGTAACTCTTTCCTTTAGGTGTTTAATTGAAGTTATCTTTATATATATATAAAAAAAAAAACAAGGCTATATGAAATTTATATAATAATATATTAATTTTTTTTTGGTGTATACTAAGGGTATCCCTCAGCCCACAGCCGAAGACTAATACCCTCCGAGGCGTAGAGATCATCGAAGTGGGTTTTGCTTCTACCAACAAAGCATTTATATTAATTACAAATTAAATTTTTTCACATTAAAAAAAAGAGCTTTTAGATTTTTTAAATTACAATGTAAATAAATTATAATAAACTCAAAAATAAATTTATCAAAATATAAAAATTCTATTTAAAGAAAAAAGATATTGATTTAAATATGTCACAAGGAAGTTGACTATCTTAATTACATTAAATTTAATTTTGATATTTGAATTCATTAAAATTTGGTACATGAAAAAATTTGGTCAAAAATTTTAAAAATTCTTGAATTTAGATTTTCAATACAAACTGTCGTTTAGTATACTTTTTAGGCTTATGTTAACAATTGTTATAAAAGTATTGTTTAAGTATTTCAAAGAAGTAGATTAACATTGATGAATGAAATTTAACACTTCTCGATATATTAATTAGGGTCTTTTTAACATATGGACTTAGTGAATAGATTAATCCAACCTTAAAAAGAAAGTGTTAATTGGATGACATTGTGAAATTTAATAAATTAAAAAAATAATTATTTAGTTTTTCAATACAATTTTACCATTTAAGTTCTCTTGTTCTATGCATGGGATACATATATAGGATAAAAAACAATATCAAATATATCATTTTTCAAAGTAAAAATATCTCTTTTACGTACTAAAATAATATTCTGAAGGCACTAGTTAAGTTTTTCCTATCTTTTAACCAATATTTATAGATTATTGTTTTTTTTTTTTTGCGCATCAAGGATGTTCTCCAGTTAATAGTAGAAAACTAATTCTCGATTATCGAAATGAATTTTACCTCTGTCAATATAAATTAATAATTTTGTCAATACTTAATTTTTTTACGTGAAGGGATATAAAGCGAAAGTAGCCAAATGCAAACTATGGGCTTTTTTACTTAAGTGGGGTAGTTTTGCAAACAATTTACAAAAAATGGGTAGTTTTAAAACTATTTACATAACATGGGGTAGTCAACAAAACTATTTCCAAAAATGGGGCAGACAAAGTCAATTTTCTGCTGGTCAAACAAGTCATTCCAGATGACTTAACCCATAGGACACGTGTCACTCTCCCATTGGCTCTCCGGATTTTTTCTGGATAAAAAAAAAAAAAGCCAACCGACAAGGCTGCCACGTGGCGCAACCCTGTGAGTTGCGTCAGACCGGTTGACGCAACCCACCGGGTTGCGCCACGTGGCGCACTGTCCCCTCTTTGTCTCCCACGCGCCCCACTTCCCACTCACCCACCGAATTTTCCTCATCCTTCCCCAATAAATACATGATTCCCATTGCCAACACATGCATTTCTTCTACTCTGCTCTTTACTTCTCAACTACCTAACATATAACAAGTTCATCCACATATATTTATTTTTTGCTTCCAATTATTAATCTACACCAATTTCAGATATAATCTTTAAGGTAAATTTAATATTTTTATTTATATTTTTTTTAAATTTTAGTTTTATATTTTAATTAACCTGTACATGGAAAATGATAGTCTTATTTAGTTATTAGTTAGATATTTTTAATTATTTAGTTATGTTTAGGTATTAGTTAGATATTTTTATTTATTTATTAGTTTTTTTTTATGTTTAGGTATTAGTTAGATATTTTTTTTATGTTTAGGTATTAGTTTTTTTTATCCCTCTATATTTATTTTTTTAATTTAATTTTTAATAATTTTAAATTTATACACTGGTTAGATTTTTTTATTTACTTATTTATTAGTTATATTTTTAGTTAACTAATACCTAAACATAAAAAAAATATAACTAATAATTAAATAAAAAAATCTAACCAGTGTATAAATTTAAAATTATTAAAAATTAAATTAAAAAAATAAATATAGAGGGATAAAAAAAACTAATACCTAAACATAAAAAAAATATCTAACTAATACCTAAACATAAAAAAAACTAATAAATAAATAAAAATATCTAACTAATACCTAAACATAACTAAATAAATAAAAATATCTAACTAATAACTAAATAAGACTATCATTTTCTATGTACAGGTTAATTAAAATATAAAACTAAAATTAAAAAAAAATATAAATAAAAATATTAAATTTACCTTAAAGATTACATTTGAAATTGGTGTAGATTAATAATTGGAAGCAAAAAAAAAAATATATGTGGATGAAACTTGTTATATGTTAGGTAGTTGAGAAGTAAAGAGTAGAGTGGAAGAAACGCATGTGTTGGCAATGAGAAGCATGCATTTATTGGGGAAGGATGAGGAAAATCCGGTGGCTGGGTGGGAACTGGGGCGCGTGGGAGACAGGGAGGGGACAGGGTGCCACGTGGCGCAACCCGGTGGGTTGCGTCAACCGGTCTGACGCAACCGGTTGCGTCAACTCACAAGGTTGCGCCACGTGACAGCCTTGTCGGTTGGCTCTTTTTTTTTGCTTTTTTATCCAGAAAAAATCCGGAGAGCCAATGGGAGAGTGACACGTGTCCTATGGGTTAAGTCATCTGGAATGACTTGTTTGACCAGCAGAAAATTGACTTTGACTGCCCCATTTTTGGAAATAGTTTTGTTGACTACCCCATGTTATGTAAATAGTTTTAAAACTACCCCTTTTTTGTAAATTGTTTGCAAAACTACCCCACTTAAGTAAAAAAGCTGCAAACTCTCGTAGTGCGGTCTTTCATCCTCCCTAATTTTTTTCATGAATCTTGCTATATATAAAAAATAAAAATAAAAAAATTTCAAGTCCACATTTATCACTTTATTGAAAAAAATAAAAAATCACATTTTCTAACAAATTTTATCTACAATTGGTTCCTTAACAAGTAAATGACACTTGTTAGCAATTGTCTTTTTTATTGAAAGGAAAATGAGTAAATTGTCACTTTGGTCCTTGAATTTATACAGCACTTTCACTTTAGTCCCTGAAATTAACAAAAATGCTTTTATGTCCCTGACTTTATAAAAAAAAAGTCATTCACGTTAGTCCTTGTCCCTAATCCCCGTTAACGGACGTTAACGGAATGATGACGTGGCTGACTGTGGGCTTAAACGATGTCGTTTTTGCGTCCTCGTGACACTTATAACGGAGTAAACTGTCCCGTTAGTCTTATCGGCTGCATCAGTGCCATGTTCAGCTGCATCAGTCTTATGTTTTGAAGCTTTGAAGCTGAACACTTCAAAATATGCACACTTCAAAACATGACACTAATGCAGCTAAACATGAGACTGATGCAACTGAATATGACACTGGTGCAGATAGTGGGACTAACTTGACAGTTTACTCCGTTATAAATGCACGGGGACACAAAAACGACGTCGTTTAAGGCCCCCAGTCAGCCACGTTATCACTTTGTTAAAGTCTGTTGACGGGGGTTAGGGGCAGCGACTAATGTGAATGACTTTTTACAAAGTCAGGGTCCTAAAAGCATTTTTGCTAATTTCATGGACTAAAGTGAAAGTGTTATGTAAATTCAGGGACCAAAGTAACAGTTTACTCAAAGAAAAATGGTACAAAATGTATTTAGGCCATTGGTTAAAGAATTAGAAAAGATTATTTTATCCCAAAAATATTGAATTAAAAATATTGAAAAATAATGAATTTAGATTTTCAATGTAATTTTTTTCTATTTTTAAACAATGTTTGTCTATTTTTAAACAATGTTCAAGGCATTGGTTAGGAATATCTTTATTTAAAGAGGGCTGTCTACCATAATCAATTGGGAAATTAAACTCAGAGCAAAAAAATGTAAACCTATGCAATTAAAGACTAGTTTTTTTATTATAAAAAAAAAAAGACTAGTTTTTTTATGGTCAAAGGTTTGACTTTTATGAATAACATTGCTAAGAGGAATAGTCATCTACCCGAAAGAAATTAACTCCTTAACCATAACATGAGTGATCGGAAGCATGATTAAAAAATAAATACTAGAATAACGTGGGTTGGTCAAGCGGTAGCTTATTTGATCTCTTAATCAATTGGTCTTTAGTTCGAGCCTTGGGTATGGAGCAACCCCGTTGGGAGAACTCTATCGCTTAGTGCAAGCTCAATTGAATCTCAGTTGAGTCGGATTCTGTGTAAACCAGATCCGGGTACCGGTTGGTCTACACCAGATAAATAAATAAATACTCCCTCCGACTCGAATTATAAGCAACAAAAAACATACTATTCTTGGTTTAAAATATAAGCAAAACTAACTAACTTTATTAAATTTTGTTTCATTCTCAATATCACTTTCCTAAAACATCACTAGAAAATTGTAATCTTAATTAATTTTTGTTTCATTCCCAATACTACTTTCTAAAAATACCTCTATTTTTTTATAAATTTGAGAAAATTAAATACAATCAACTAACCTCCTTAATAAACGTAAAAGTGGTTAGAATTGCTTATAATTCGAGCCGGAGGGAGTACTACTTTTGTCTCACAAAAATTGTAAAAAATAACAATTTTTTTGTTAAAAACTAAAGTTAAAATAATTAATGAAAAACTTAGAAATTGAAAATTTTGAATTCTAATTGTTTAATCAATGCAAAATGCATTAAATTAGTTGTTTAATGATTATTTGATGTGTCAGGAAAACCATTAAATGCATGTCTTCTTAATTTGTTGACTTTTGTAATTTTTCACTATCCTTATAAAATGAAGGGAGTATTAATAATTGTCTTTAGAATTATAGTAGTTGTTAATTTGTCGAGTTAATTCTTAGACTCTGTTCGACGTGTTTAGTAAGGAACTTTTTAGCTAATTAGTAGCTTTTAGATTCGATTAATGATAAGTAATTAGTTCTGTTCGATAAACACAAATTAAAAAAATATATAACTTTTAAAAAATGAGCTTGTAGCTTTTGAAAATTAGTTTTCAGAAAACTACTTGAAATAACTGTGAAGAAACTAAACTAATTTTTAATAATTCATTTACCAATTATATCCTCAACATCTTTTTTTTAAATTACATCAACTACTTGCCAATTGATGGCAATTTAATTTTTAATTGAATATATATTTAATTATTTTTAAATACAATTTAATAATTTTATAATACTTTATTAATTTATTTTTAAATATTTTTTTCTCCTTATTTACCAGTAACACTTAGGTTGAATTATTTACATTTTGCGATATATACTCAATAAGTTTATAAAGCTAATTTTAATTTTTAATTTTATTTTTTATTGTTATATGAAGTTACAAAATAAAGTAAACCATGGACTAAAAATAAGACATATTCAATTATAATTATATTTTATATTTTTATTTGCTTTATTATAGTATTTAAAAATAATTTTGGGTAATACTTTAAGTTATGTTTTATATCTTAGAATTTGTTTTTTTTTTTTGGTTTACATGGGAGGTCTGGGACTAGAACCCATGACCTGGGAGAGGGGAAATCCTAAGTGTCCCTGCAGCCACCAACTGAGCTGTCTTACGCGGACATATCTTAGAATTTGTTAATAACAAATACTCCCTCCGATTCTATTTATGAGACCATTTTGAGGTTTTTATTTTGGTCCTATTTATAAGACCTCACTTCAATTTTCAATAGTATTTAATTACTTTTTTTTCCACAAACACCCTTATTAACTCTACATTTTTTAAAGTCCAAATAATATTTATAGCGGTAATTTTGAAAAAGTATATCAAATTTTCACATTTTCAATGTCACTAAGAAGTTTACTTACTTTCCTTGGTGGAAAAGAAAAACCCCAAAAAGATCTTATAAATAGGACCAGAGGGAATACGTTTGAGTTATGTAAACTCTTACTCCATCCGATCTTAATTATAAGAAGAAAAAAAAATCTCACTAATGATCTTAAATATAAGGAAAATTTAACTAATTTTCTATTCTCAATACAATCATTCTTAAAATATATCTATTAAGTGGTTGAATCATTTAATTTTCGTTTATTTTCAATGTAAGTTTACTAAAGTAGTTTATTTTTTTTAAGATTTTGAGAAAATTAAATGTATTCAACTAAATTTTCTTAATACATGTGAAATTAGTTATTTTTGCTTAAAAATGAGACCGGAGGGAGTATGAGTTTAAAAGTGTAGTTTATCAAGGTTCTCATTTTAGATCTTGGATTCTTCGTCGTCGAACTGAGTTTAATCACAATATCAATGAGATTGTAATCTTGGAATTAAAGACTATTAAATCTCCTGTTAGAGTTCGGTTTTGGCAGTTGCTGATGATTCATATCCACATGGAATAGTATATTGTTGCAGTGTATTTGCTTTCCCTTTAACTATTATTAGTGTGAAATATCTTGTACTTATAATTGTCATGTTTATTATTACTTGTACGATTTCTGATTTATGAATAAAATACACATTTCCCTTAAAAAAAATTGACTTTTTAACAAGTACATAAACAACATTCGTTAACATTTACTCCCTCCGGCTCGAATTATAAGCAACAAAAAACATACTACTCTTGGTTTAAAATATAAGTAAAAATAACTAACTTTATTAAATTTTGTTTCATTCCCAATACCACTTTCCTAAAACATCTCTAGAAAATTGTAATCTTAATTAATTTTTGTTTCATTCCCAATACTACCTTCCAAAAATACCTCTATTTTTTATAAATTTGAGGGAATTAAATACAATCAACTAACCTCCTTAATAAGCGTAAAAGTGGTTAGAATTGCTTATAATTCGAGCCGGAGGGTGTATTTATTTTTGGCTTTCTAAGGAAATAAAGTAATGTGCATTTATGTGGAGAGAGTAAAGTGCATTTATCATTGCATTTCCAATTCTTACAACTTTGAGTCTTTGAGAAGCCCTCCCTACTTTACTATTCCGTACAATATTTATGAATTCTATTGGGCCTAGCTAATAAATGCCTTAATTAAGTTCATACTCATTTTTTCTTCCAGAAACATACAAAATTACTCCCTCCAGCTCGAAATATAAGTAATAAAAGACATACCTCTCTTGGTTTAAAATATAAGCAAAACTAACCAACTTTCTTAAATTTTATTTCATTCCCAATGTCACTTTCCTAAAACATCCATAGAAAATTGTTATCTTATTTAATTTTTGTTTTATTCCCAATGCAATTTTGCTAAAAATACTTCTATTCTTTTATAAATTTGAGAAAATTAAATACAATCAACTAACCTCCTTAATAAACGTAAAATTAGTTAATTTTGGTTATATTTCGAGCCGGAGAGAGTACAACTTTTTTAAGAGCTTTTTACTCTATCCATCTCTTATTATAAGATCTCTTTAAATATTTTTATGTTCACCAAGGTTAATAAATTTTATATTAAAATTAATATCTTGTTCCAAAAATACCCTTTTATTAATTATTAGATCATAATAAATTTTTTAACTTTCCAATACTTACTTTAATTCTTATTTTACATCTATCTCCTACAACATTAAAACTACACGTTTTGCACTTTCAAATACAAATTTATTTATGTTTTCTCATCAAAACTTAGAGTATTATGATTAAATGTCGAGGGTAATTTTGAAAAACATTAGAAGAGTCTTATATTTAGGACCAATTTTTTTCTCAAATGGGTCATATAATAAGGGATGGAGGGAGGATTACTTTTAACTTCTTAACAACTGTCATTTACCATTTTCCTTTTTTTTTATATTTATACTATCATTTAGAAGTTCAAAAGTACAATAAATAATATTTCTTTTATGTTTATCCCTATTTAATGCTACCTTCGTCCCTATGTATAAGACACTTTTGAGACTTTTATTTTGTCTCTATTTATAAGACCTTATATCAATTTTCAATGACAATTAATTACTTCTTTCCACAAACACCCATATTTATTTAACACTTTTTATATTTTCAATAATATTAATAGGGGTAGTTTTGAAAACACATATTACATATTCATATTTTCAATATCATCAACTAAATTAACTAACTTTTTTAATAGACGTAAAATCTATTAAGAAAATCTTATATACAGGTACGGAGGGAGTATAAGTTATGAAAAAATTAATAGTCATAATAAAAATAGTATATAAATAAAAAAAATGTAATTACTTTATTAAAAATTAGCATAATTAAAACATTTTTTTTCAAAGAAATAAGAACTTCCATTAAAAAAAGAATTTCTTATTCGCTAAGGATAAGAATACAGAAATAAATATTACTTCTATTTATTTATCGTATTATAAAAAATGTCATTTATAAAATGTAATCATTGCTTATATCTTTAATACATTAATTTTGATTTTTCCTCATTATATCCTCTCTTTATATTCATTAACTTTTTCTCATTGCTTATGTAAATCAAGAACTATTATATTGTATAAAGATATATTCTTCGGTCTTATTTTTAAGCAAAAATAGTAACTAATTCACACTAATTATGGAAATTAGTTAAATTTATTTAATTTTCTCAAATTCATAAAAAAATAAAATGAAACAAAAATTAAATGACTCAACCATGTTCCCTGAGGAAATTTTAGAAATGAGTATTGGAAATAAAAAAATTAGTTAATTTTTGTTTATATCAGTGAAATGTCTTTTTTCTTATAAATTAGATGGGTGAAAAATAATATCTACTCCATTTTTATAACTCTTATGCATCCTATAAAAAAAACAATTTTTTTTTAAATAATGATAAATAATAAAAAAGGAAAGGGGTAAATTTTAGTGGGGTTGAGTCTAACAGGCTGTAAGTCTCTTCAAACGAGGGAATAAAAACAAAAAAACAATATAGCTTTCCTTATAAGTAAGTAGTAGGAGTATCTGTAACTGCTGCTCCTACTTTCATGTGTGTCACAAAGAAGCACCTCACTTCTCCTCATCTCATCTCATCTCATCTCATCTTTCCCTTTTTCACCATTTTCTTCTCTTCTCATCTCTTCCCTTCTTTTCTTTACGGAGAGAGTGTGTGAAGGATGGAGGATGAGAACGTGAACACCAAGAAACACCCTTCTCTCCCTCCCAACTATGTCACCATCTTCGACCTTAAGCAACGCTGGTTCCAACAGAAGCAACTTGAGAAAGAAGAAGCCCAAAGAGAGGAGCGGCAACGGAGAGACCGAGAAGAAGCAGAAGCTCGGAGAAAGGAACGCGAACAACAGAAAGAAAGAGCAGAAGAAGAAAGAAGAGAACCGGTGGTTGTCATCCGAACCATGTTTACTGATGGGACCCACCGCTACGTCAAGAAAATCGAGTATCGGCGGGCCTTACCTGGAACCGATTCCGGAAGTAATAGCCGTCGGATCGAGAGAACGAGTGGTGGAGATGGTGGAAATGCTGATCTGGACGGTAAGGGCGAGGAATTGAAGGAGAAGAAGAAGATGGGAAGATGGGAGAAGCGAAATCTTAAGGTGATGGAGAAGAAGGAGAAAGAAGCGACGAGTTCTGAGGTGAAGAAATCAGCAATTGAAAGTGAATTGAATGAGGAGAAGGAAGTTGTGAAGGGAAACCCTAATGTGGAGGAGGAGGAGAAGAGAAAGAATGAAACAATTGAAAAATCAGAATCGAAGAAATCCACTATTGAGAGTGAATTGAATGAGGACGAGGTGAAAAATGCTAAGGGAAACCCTAATTTGGAGGAGAAGACGAAGAATGTTGATTCGAAAGTAGAGGAGGCTGAAGAGAAAATTGGGGGTTTATATGTGAAATCTAGGGATGGAAATCAGAGTTGGAGGATTAGGAGAGTGAATGAGGGTCGCGGAAATCAACAATGGAGGAGGGGTAATTTCGAGGGGAAGAAATCCGCAATTGATGCGAAGAAGAATGCAACAAATTTTGATGCTAAGAAATCCGCAATTCAAAGGAAAACCCTACGTTCTGCTGATGAGAATGTGGGGGGGAAGAAGGAGAGTGGAGAATTAGGGAATTCTGATAAGGCGAAGAAATCCGCAATTGAAAATGAATTGGATGAGGGGATGAAGGTTGATTCTGCAGTGGGGGAGATTGGAGAGAAGTTTGGGGGTTTATCTGTGAAACCTGGGAATGGAAATCGGAGTTGGGGTTGGAGGTTTAAGAGATTGGATGAGGGTTTTGGTCAGTATGGCCATCAATCACAGAGGAGGGGTAATAATGAGTACTATTTTAGTGGTCGCCGTCATGGTTTTCCTCGCCATGATGGTTTTCGTGGCCTCCGTCATGGTTTTCCTCGCCATGATGGTTTTGGTGACCGCAATGACGAGGAAAACAAGATGGTTTGGGTTAAGAAAATTGGCAATAGCAATGGCAGTGTTGGTGGTGAAATTGAGAGTTAGCTTAGTGTTGTTGTTTAATGAAATTTATATAATCATGTGATTTGGTACTTGAACTATGTGCAGCTATTGTAACAAATTAATGTTGCTGTTTCTTATAGAAGCAGCAGTTAGATTCTCTCATGTTTGTAATAATACAGTTTCCAATCACAACCTTACATTTATATAATCTTGATTCATGTTGAATTGACAAAAAAATCAAAGGTTTAACACACAAAGGGAAGGAGAGATTAAGGACTACTGTACTATTAGGAGATTGCAAATTCTGGTAAGGTAGAAGTAGAACCCTTTTTATGTTAATTGTTGGCTATGATTTGGATTGAAGTTTCTGAAATGAAGTTCATTTAAGCTTTTTATGAAATTACTGTTTGGATATAATGAGCTTATTATTGGATACTAAATGCTCTGTATCATTAGATACTAAATGATGTTCTGTTGGTAGGATTATGGAATGTTATGGGAGGGACCACAGCTGATTTCTTTTCCAATTTGTCGTTAGAACTTAGAACTTGTGTGAAGGCTTTTTCAATAGGACATGTATTCTCTGATTACACATTTGTTGTAATCACTTGTGCAGCCATCAATCTAAGGATTAAAGATTAAATTTTATGCATAATTTTCTTCAAAATTTAAATAATTTTCTTCAAAATTTAAATAATTTTCTTCAAAATTTAAATATAAAGAAAATCATTTTCAAGGATTAGGATTTCAGTGACAGAACATGGCAATCTATCATCTTCTATGGTGTACTCTGTAACAGGGATAATGTTCTCATAGTAGTTAATTAATCTGGATAGTGGCGCAAAGAGGCCAATCGTGAAAACGCTTTTAATGCACAAAACTTGTTCACTTCAGTTATTGACATGAGCCTAAAATGTGGTATGAGTCACAATCATGGACTTTTTTTTTTCACCAACCGGTACCTGGATCTGGTTTATCCAGAATCCGACTCATCCGGTCCGACCCAACTGAGCTAAGCTGTAGGCCAGGGGTCTCCCAGCGGAAGTTGCTCCATACCCAAGGCTCGAACTCTAAATCAGTTGGTTAAAGGACCAAGTGAGCCACCACTTGACCAACCCCACGTTGGTTCACAATCATGGACTTGGATTCTCTCATTTTGGATTTGATGCCACCACTTGTACAGTCATCAATTCAAGAATTAAAATTTTGTACATAATTTTTCCTTCAAAATTTAAATGTAAAAAAAATTATTTTCAAAAGGTGAGATTTCATGTTGTCATTGAAATGGCAAGAGAATCCATTTTCGATAATCATCACTCTTAATCTCTTATAATGTACATTCACCTTTTAATTCACTGATATGATGTATTCAAGTAAACTAATAATATTTTCACACTATTTTTTTTTTCACTTTTATTTATATTTTTTTTATATCACATCATTAATCATTTTTTTTCCTATCTTACACATCATTAATCATTTTTTTCATTATATCTTATACATCCCAAAATTAGTTCTAGTCTATCATTTTTCATTCAAGTATGAGTTGGTTGAATAGTATGAAAATCCACAAAATCTAATTTGGACCGTATTTAATAATGGAAATTGGCCCAATCATATTTTGCATTTGTTATGATTTACTCCCTCCAATTTGAAATATAATAAGAAAAAAAGCATATTTTTTTATCAAGACCGGTCAAATAAAAAATATGGATTAAAACTAAAATTCGGTCAACTTTCAAGGACCAAAAACTTAAATAAGCTTAATATGTTGGATTGATGTTTAGAATTATTAAAGTATGTCTTAGGAGTGATATATAGTATATTTCAATAAGTAATCCAAAATAATTGTGAAATTATTTATAATTGCTGTAGGTACCTGGTTAAAATTTCATCCAATTGGTTATGAGGCTGATTGGACAACAAGCAACAGGTTTTTGCCCAAAAAAACTTAAATTTTGCCTTGACTAAATATCTAATTCGACCAACTAAGGACTCGTTTGTTTCCGCGTTGGGAGGTCCCAAACGCGCGTCCCGGCAAAAGCTTCCAGAGGGAGGCTTTTGCGTTTGCAGCGTGCAAACGCCCATCCAAGCACGTACTAAGTATTTAGCTCAAAAAATTGAGGTGGTTACCGGTTATAGTTGGAGTATAGTAGCTAACTTGTGATTCCCATTAGTGAGACTCATGCAATCTTGCATGGTGATAATTGATAAATCTCAACTACCTCTGTTCATTTAGGTGACGATCATTATTGGTTATAGTTGGAGTATAGTAGCTAACTTATGATTCCCATTAGTGAGACTCATGCAACCTCGCACGGTGATAAATCTCAACACTACTACAAAAAACAAATTTAATCCCGGTTCCGAAACAATTTCAATCCCGGTTCCGAACCGGGATTGAATATGGCGGGATTGTAAATAGGACAATTTACGTTTCCGGTTCTTTAAAAACACGGAACTGGGATCATAAATAATAAAGAACCGGGATCTTTAAATGAACTGAACCGGGATCGTATTTGATGGATTTTTTAAAAAAAAATTGTGAACCGGAATCTTAAATGAGGGGAGCTTTTTTTTTTTTATGAACCGGAATCGTAAATGATAGGACTTTTTTTTTTGGATTCACAATTTTATATAATAATATAGCATCACAACACCCTGTACCTGTATAACCAATCTCAATATAATATATATCTTAATTGACTTCATCCAAAATAGTTTCAAAAGACCAAAATAGCTCCATAAAGTTGAGAAACATATATCAAAATAACTAAATTATCAAGTGCTATATAACCAAAAGACCAAAATAGCTTCAAAAGTCTACTATCTAACTAAATTATCATGTACTAAATATATATAAATCTAAATCTAAGTCTAAGGTACTTCATCGAACATGAAAGCTGCCCATCCTTCCTTGACTTCATCCAACAACTCCTCAGTGTACATGGTGTACTTGCAACCATCAAAGTACTGTAAAATTAATATAAAGTAGCGCAAGTTATATTATTGAACTAAATGAGTAATTATAAGAGTTGAAACAAACATAAATCAGAATGAAATTGCAAACCAATTCAGGAATCATGACATCTTTACGGCTACCTCTAATTTTGATTCTGTCAATTTTATCCCATTTTAATTTTTTTTTACATAATAAACCCTCAATGAAAATCATAAATAAAGACAAAAATGTGGAAAGAGAATATGAGTAAGAAAATACAACAAATTGACCTTTAATTAAAGAAACACAACATTGTATGATGCCATAAGATCTTGAATACAACAAATACATAGTTAATCTTATAATAGAGAAATACCTGATCTAGTGAGTACCTCAGCTTACTCTCCATTTCTTCAATCATCCTCCCCATGTTACAAAGATGTCCATCAGCTACTGATAGCTTCATACTCATCTAAAATATATGGAAAACTACTTTAGGAATAAAAATACAAAGAAAAGAAGAGAGACGTTTAAATCACAAGGCTAGAAAGCAGATCACATATATGCATAATATCTATATATTTAGGATTCAGATGGTAAGTGAGCACTGAAGTCTTAAGACATTGTTATTAACTGATCAATTGTAAGAAGCATTCTGATTTGTTATGAGTCAGTAGTCATCTGTTCTCACACTCTTCTTTTTAGGAGTTATTTAAATGTCCTATTCCTCCCCAGGCTAGCTTTTTAGTGCTTAATGCACATCTAATACTGATATTTGGCATCTCAATCATCGCTCCTGCCACTAATATCAATATCAAACACATTTCTGTCAAGTAAAATAAAACAACTGAAAATAAATCAATTGATTTTCACCTGATCAATTTAATTGGGGGTTGGATTTATTGTCCTGGGAGCTAAAATGAAATATGTTCAACACAATTAATGCAGGTTCATAATAACAGAAAAGCTACATTGTAAATAATGTAAGTTTGCATTAGTAAATGGCAATGACCAGCTTAAACAGCTAAAAATAAAAAACACTGGCACATTTTAACAAAGTTGAGAACTTGCTTGAAATCTCAAATGACAATAGTTGGTATAAAAAAATAGCTCCCTAAACGACAAATCAATACATATTTTCACCGACACTAGCCCGTGATACAAAAGTTATGGCCACTGATGTTTTACGTATATACACTTTAATGCTTGATGCAATATAATTATGCCTTACAATCTGACTCTTGAATTGATAGAGCACCAGTTAACCAGAAACTATAACAGCCAGAAATTCTTTTCTGATTTATGAAATTTTTAGTGAAGCAATAACAGAAAAATTTTAACCTAAACTCACAATCTTGAGAAGTACAGTACAATTTTGTGTATGTCTAGTACTAGTTTCAGATATGCTATAGATTACTGATCTGATATGTTAATGACCATTTTATACACATTCTCATACTTGTTCTCTATACCGACTCTATAAAGTCACATCACTTGCCATTCAAATGTAACTTAAAATGAAATACTAATTATTCAATACATTCACAGCTTCACAAACAATAACATGTATGTTAAGTCCTCAAGGATCAAGCGGCTGTTCAAAATATAAAGTACCTTAATCTGATTCAAGGCTGACAGCTTCAGACCAGTCATGTCTAAAACCTTTACACAAGTAGTAATGGGACGCCTATGCTTCTTGGATGCAGAAGGCTACAGCCATATATATGGTGTCAAAACTCAAAACAAAGGGACAAAAGAAAGCTCAACTAATTAACTGCTTCATGAAAAAAATTCCAAAGACTAATATAGACTCACCAAGATAACACGGTCACGGTATTCATTAATTTGATTGTGAGACTGCACATAATAATGGACCTGCCATCACAAATAATGTCAGGAGATGTGACACGATTCCTTTCTCCGCACACAGAATAGCTGCAAAATAAGCAAATTACAATTTGGAAAGAAATAAGAAATGATATTAACAATTTAACTTCAGGTCTACCTAAAGTAACTACACTTCCAAAAATTCAGCAGATTTTAACCATAACCATGAAAGTTACCAACCTATTGCAGCTGTGTGAGCACTCTGACAACCTCCACATGTAACCTAGAAAATGCTCTAGTGGAATGTTATTTGATCTGGGAAATCCTAAAATTAAGAAAACTGTGATAAAAATAAAATAATACTAGCAGTTCAATAATTTGGAATAAAACAACTAAAGGGCTGCATGAAACAACAACCTAATCTAGATGCAAATTATCACCAACTAATTTATACTATCGCATTCACTGATATACACTTTAAGCTGCAACATATATAAGTATGTATACTGTACTAACATACCCCTTTTTGGTATCTGCAGCAGCTCTAAGTACTCTAATGCTTTTTTTGATCTGGTTAAGAATTTTGGTGTCATTCTTAACATGAGTGTTAGCGTGAGCATCCATTCTCAGTATAGGGTTCCACCTTCTGAATTTAGCACCATTACATGGCCTACTTCTTGGTTTACTTTCAGCTCCTTCAATGCCATGATACTTGGCCTTAGCAGAGCAAACTTTATTGCAGTATTCCTGATTTGCATAAAAATAAGTTTAGCAAGACTAAGGAAGCCAGGTGTGTTACCTTCTCACTAGATAATAGATATGACAAAGTTAAAGATGAAAATGTAAGAACTGATTAGTTTGAACTTTCCAAGATACAACTAACAGAAAGGAAAGCAGCAATTAGAAACAGGAAACTATATATATATATATATCCTAGAACACTAGGTACTACAATGGAATTGAACATACCAAACTTATGTGTGTAGTTTCTCTTACCGTGACTTGGAAGAATTCAGACAAAATAAAGCAATAGAACGAAGATAGAGATCAGCGGAGTCGATACCTGCAGTGAAGCGGCGGCGGCGGTTCAGGCTATAGTGACTTGGAGGGATCAGCGGCGGCGGTTCGGGCTTCTGAGCGACGAGAGAGAGAGAGAGGGCTCGAGGAAGAGAAGAATGTGTGACAGCTTGGGCAAAGAAGAGAGATGATCGGCGACAAAGAGAAGCTAGGAGGGTTTGGTATGCTTCAGCGGCGGCGGTTCAGGCTTCGAGGAAGAGAAGAATGGGTTCGAGGAAGAGAGGGCTCGAGGAAGAGAAGAATGGGTTCGAGGAAGACAGTGGCTGATGAGGAAGAGCAGCGGCGGCGGCGGCGAGTGAGCTTGCCAAGGAGAGCTTGGGACCGGCGTGAGAGAGATGATCGGAGAGAGAGGGCTGATGAGGGTTTACTGTGTTATGAGTTACCGAAGGCCTGAGGGTTTGGTTTGGTACCAAATTTTTGTATGTCTGTATGAAAAATTTATCATTATTGATCCCGGCTCCTTATAAAAATGGGGATTAAAAATGCACAGTTGTTTAAAAAATTTAATTAACATTTATGATTCCAGTTTCGAATTTTTTTTAACTGGGAGGAAAAAACGCTGGAATTTTAAATATATTTCTACTTCTTTTTTATTAATTTTTTAATTAAAAAGGATATTTAATCCCAGTTATAACACGGAACCGGGATTGAAAATCGGGTATTTTAAATAGTTTTTGTAGTAGTGCAACTACCTATGTTCATTTAGGTGACGGTCACTAGGGATAAATTTAGGGAGGAGTGACTAAGGGTCCTGACTCCTCCCTAAAAAAAATCAACCGTTTTGTGTATTCTTCTTAATTTAACAACTATAATTTAAATTGTGGTTAAATTTGTTTGAGCCCCTCCCTCCAAGACTTTCTAGATCCATCCCTGATGGTTATAGGGAACCTAATCTCACTTACTCTCTTCTTTCTCAATAGGAAAAATCTGAGTCAAAAATACTCCTCCTTCTCTTATATTCGAATTTCCTTTGTTTCCTAAGAGAACATACCAATTTTCTCATCAAAATCTTAGCCAAAATGATGTATATGTTGGTATGATGCCAAAATCACTTGTGACTTGTTAAAGAATAATAAAGTTAACATGCATTAGTGCATGTGATACATGATATCCATAGATAATTGCTGATGTGTAATGAATGGTCCAGATTTTAACTTGTAACCTGCTAAACCTTCTTTTACTATTTGGCAAGATAGTCCTTTGTCCCTTACCTTTCATCTTCCATCGGCACCGTCTCACCGCCAATCGAAATCAGAACCAAACCACCATCCGAGCGGCACCGGAACCGGAATCGGAACCAAACCACCATCTCACAGGAACCGGAACCCACCGCCGCCACCTCCTTCTCCACCATCTCACCGGAACCCGCTGCCGCCACCTCCTTCTCCTCCTCCTCCTATCTCCTTCGCACCAACCTCCTCATTGTTCACGTCGCCGTCGTTCCCTTAACTTCGCCAACTCTGATATCCACCCTTTTCCCTTTATCGCCTTGTTCTCATCGTCAGATCCAAATTGTCCTCATTGTTTGTGCATCCTTGGTGGTGCGGGTCTGGATCCATATTCGTGCGTCCAAATCTGGTTATACCCTGTGTCGACGGAGGTGGAGATGTCGATACTGACGAAGGTGGAGCTCAGGTGCCGGTGATGGTGTCAGTGCCGGTGCTGGTGACAATGTCGACGGAGGAGGAGGTGAAGGTCTTTGAGGATAAAATTGTCTTTTCGTGCAATAATATTATTGAACAATATTAAATTTATAAAGGACTTTTTTGCAAATTTATGAAAACTTGTTATAAACTGTAAAGGTCAAAGCATGCATCAGTGCATGTGAACCTTTTTATGGACTACAGACACCGCCGCTCTTCTGTAGTCCTTTTGGTAATATTATTCACATCTAAAATATAGTCAAGAATTCAAGCTCATCATGACTGGCCCTGCAATTTGTTTTGCTTTGCATGTCAATAATTCAAGTCAATCCATAGTCACATAATACGTGATACGAGTATATAATAATTCTTGGGTTAGTCATTTACAAGACCTTTTTTAGGCGAACTCGATATGTAATACGCAATACGTGGGGTAAATAAGAGAATTACGTGACTATGAGTCAATCCAAGGTTCAAGGTTGTTATCACCAATTTCTCTTCACCAAATCATTTTTAGATCCTTCCTTGGTGAGTGTTAAGTCATTTTCTATCAATTCCTCTGAGTGGTTTAAGTGTTTAACTCACTGTAACTCTACAGTTCGAGTTTCTTTTCATGCATGCAACTATTTTGTCAAGCTCTAGTGGAGTTCGTTGGTGCTATCTTGGTGCTTTTCATCTTGGGTTGTTTTTTTTTTTTTTTGGCAATTGTTGGTGTTGCTGATGTGGTGTTTGCCTTTCTTGTTGAATCAAGCTTCAGTTGAGGTAGGGGAAGTACACTAACTTGTTTGGAGGTCAGTGATTTGGTGGCTAGAGTCTCAAAACTCACTTTGAATATTGAGACCTTGAATGTGTAGTTGGTAACTTGGTATGGAGACCAACTTCATTTGCTATGCTTTGTTGTTGAATTAATGTGTATATGGTGAGTGTCAATTGAGTTGATTTTGTTGGTAAATGTGTTATTGAAGTAGTGTTTGAATGTTGATTATGGTTTTGAATATGAATTTTGATTAAATTGAATTTGAAATTGTGCAAGAAAACATAATTTAATTTTAAAACTTTTTATTGCACGATTGATCGGTTAACTGTCATTATTAACTGGTTATCGAGCTCAAAAACAGACTTTTGAACTTGATTTGAAAATTTTAGTTTTGTTTTGAGATGTGAAATTTTTTGGATTGATTAAGTTCCAAATGAAGTGTGTTGTGTATGACCCATTTTCTTCTGTAAGTGAAATGATATTGGTGGCGTAAATTTGTAGCTGTAAGTTGATATGAATATGGACTTGTTATCGTAATTGCAACTTATGCATGTTTGTCATGAATTGGTGTGATTGCTGAATTCTGATGGTTAAGCCATATCGGACCTGTTATTTTGGATTATGAGATGAAAAAACTTGTTGTGAAATGCAAAGAAAGAAATCTGGAAATTAAGAAATTGGGAAATGAATTTTTTGTTGGCTTTTTTATGTATTTAGTTCTTAAAAGTCGAAAATGTTTTGGTTTTAATCCTGAAATTTTTTTTGATCTTGACTCAATGTTTTGAAAATTTGGAAGTTCTTTTCATCTCTTTGGGTTAAAGTTCTTAAGGGTCGTTATGGTGCTTTTGATCGGATGATGTTGGTTTGCTGGCCTCCCTCCCTCCCTCCCTCTTTCTAGTTTATTTATGATTGTCTTGCAAAAAAGATTAGCAACTGGAACTTGACTAAATTTTGGAAAGATAAGTGGTATGGGGTGCAAAGTTTTAAGGATCTTTATCTCGCCTTTTCTCTATTTATTCCTTGAACACAGATAAACTTATCCATTATGTGGGAGAGTGGCATAATAATTTTTGATCATGGGCTTTTTCTTGGCAGAGCAATCTTTTTTCTAGGGAGCAAGATCTCTCTTCAGAATTTATATCCCTTTTGCGTGATATGCAACTCACTAGGCAAAAAGGGGATAGCTGGCATTGGTCTCCTAATGGAGCGGGGGTGTTCACGATCATGGGCACCTATATTTGGCTTACGTAAAAGATTTGGAAATTGTTTTTTGGCTCCCATGTTAGATTTTTTTTACACCCATTTCATATTTTCGTGGACCAAAATACCTTTAAGGTTTTTAAAGTTTTTGGTAATACTCAACCGGAATCATTATGGTTTACCTGAATCGGAATAAATTTAGCCCCCATTTCGGTTTCAATTGAGCCAGTTGCGCATAAAAACCTATTCGGAATAATTCCGACTTTGTAGAACCGGAAGAAATTAGGTTATCCAAAACCAGAATCTGTTCGGTTAAGTAAAACTGGAATCTGTCCGGTTAAGCCAAACCGGAATAAATTTAGACCCCATTCCGATTTTGATTGATCCAGATGAGCGTACAAAACTGTCAGAATCATTCCGACCAGGCCAAACCGGAAGACATTCGGTTATTTAAAACCGAAAGATGTTCGGTTCAATAAAACCAGAATCTTTCCGATTAAACAAAACCGGAATAATTTTAGACCCCTTCCGGTTTTGTGTGAGCCATTCGAGCTATCTATTGTTGTCGGAATGTTTTCGACTTTACCAAATCGGAAGGAGTTCGGTTCTTCCGAACCGGAAAAATTTCGGTTTGCTTGAATCGGAACGATTAAAAATCTAGAGGGTGTTTTCGTCCACGCAAATTACAAATGGGGGCAAAAAAATTGGAAGTGGGGGCCGAAAAGCAATTTCCAAAGATTTAGGAGGTGAATAATGTCTATAAATACTCTGGGCAATCCAGAAGTGTTCAATTTGTTGTGGCGCGCTAAAGCCCCTTATAAAGTTCTTGCTTTTAATTGGCAGCTTCTTTTGAATAGGCTCTCTACTTATTTATAATCTCATTGCTAGAGGTGTGCAAGTTGCGAATTCTTGTTGATTTTATGATGTTGGTTTGGATTATGCAGGCTTGACATATTTTCTGGAACTGTCCCACCATTAGGTCTGAAGGTGGTTCTATGGTTGGCTTCAAGTGGTGCATGTGCAAGCTGATAATATCGTTGATGCATTTTTAGCTCACTCTCATTTGTCCGGCTCCAAGTATCTTCCCAAATTTGGCAATGGCTTGTGGTGTATGATAAATTGGCTCCTCTAGTTGCGTAAAAATGTTGCTATTTTTTTTTTTATACAAAAATGTTGCTATTTTTAATAGCAAACTTTTCGACTTGATAAACTTCTTGGATGCTTTTAAAGTCAAGTCTTAACTCGGAAATGAATTGCCTGATATCGACTGCCTAACGTCGTTGAATCTTTGGCCATTGGATCAGTTTTATGTGCATATAGCGTGTTAATTTAAAAATCCATTAGATGAATTCAATGACACAAACACTGACTACATACTTTTTGTGATGTTATAGAATCTGGATCCTTCTTAACTCTGAGTTATTAGTCTTAGTCATTCAAATTTTAGTTTTTCAATGGTGTATGAATCTTACGGAGTGTCTCAAAAGTATTTTCTAACTTCTTGTAATTTTTTCTAATGGGTTGAGTACCACTAGTACTTCACTATAAAGATTTTGTTTATCGACAAAATAAATTGATTATCCAATTATAGATTAGATAATAGTAATTTTTAATTTTTTTATTTATTATTGTAATTTTGATTTGGGACAATACATTTTGTAAATTTTTACTCACTTTTTGGGACGAAAGGAGTATTATTTTATATACTATTAAATTATATAAGAATTTGATTAACCAAAGTTTTTAAGATTGATGATAAAAAGTTTAAACATGGTAAATTTTTTTGGAGAGTTAAGTCCAATAATTTTTAAAGTATTAAACATTCATTTTTTTTTAATAAAAATAGCTTTATTTAAAAAAGTCCAATTTTTTTTATTTTTAATTTTAAAGGTTGAAGTTAAGAAAATCCAATATTTATTTTAGTCCCTCACTTTGTAAATAGCTTTCATTTTAGTCCCTGATTTTTCAATAATTCCTTTTTAGTCCCTCACTTTAAAAAAAAGTTACTCATGTTAGTTCCTGATAACGTGTTCCATTTATAGACGTTAACGTCGCCGTTAATTTATAATATCGTATTTCATTTTAGTCCCTAACTTAAAATTTTTAATTCACTTTAGTCCCTCACTATATCGTGTTTCATTTTAGTCTCTAACTTAAAAATTTTAATTCACTTTAGTCCCTTACTATAATAACAATGATGTTTCTTTCTCTTTAATTTTCTCTTGTAGTGTGACTACCTTAAAAATATTGATTGTTCTTCTTGCTATTCTGTAAACTAACTTTATAGTTTATATAAGCATTGACTCCAAGCCTTGCACCTGAAGGCATCAATAGGAAAGTTTCTTTCGGATGAGCACTTCAGAGTACATTATTTCATTATCCATATAACTAGTATGTTTTTCCTCTAAACTCTTTAATGTTTTAGTTTTTTTATAAGCTCTTAGTGTTTTAGTTATCTATCCGTGTGTGAACTAACTGGAATCTTACGGACAACAAGTTAAGATACATGAAGGGTCTTCCATAATACAAAGCAGAGCCTCTATTTGATAGGCTTGTGTTTAACAATGTATTCCATATCCACTTTACACTTATGAAATTTGCATATAGTTTGATTTCAAAACTAAAACATTGTTGTAACAAAAAAAAACTAAAACATTGTTTGTATTGATAGACAAAACAAGCACTAGGTGAACGAGTTCGTATCTTGCTATCAAGAGCTGCTCACTTGCCTAGACATGTGGAGGAATTTTTTAGGATAACTAGTGGATCTACATTATCATAAGGATATGTTATGACGTTTGAATATCAAGCTAAACAAATTGGGGGAGTTTACAACATTTTGGTAATGACTCTTAAACACAGAACTCAATAGAATATTTTTGAATCAATACTATTGATACATTCAGATGCAAAGCTTGAAGTCAATGCTTATATAAACTACAAAGTTAGTTTACAGAATAGCAAGAAGAACATATACCGTCAATATTTTTATAATAATCACACTACAAGAGAAAAGCGAAAGAAACATTATCATTGTTATTATAGTGAGGGACCAAAGTGAATTAAAATTTTTAAATTAGTGACTAAAATGAAACATGATATAATGAGGGACTAAAGTGAATTAAAAATTTTAAGCTAGGGACTAAAATGAAATACCATATTGTAAATTAACTGCAACGTTAATGTCTATAAACGGAAAATGTTGTCAGGGACTAACGTGATTAACTTTTTTCAAAGTAAGAGATTAAAAAGGAATTATTAAAAAGTCAAAGACTAAAATGAAAACTCCTTAAAAAGTGAGGGGCTAAAGTGACGGTTTAATATTTATTTGAGTGTTTTGTGATAAGTACATGTACTTGTTGAAAGCTTGAGGGTTGTTGGTTGGCATTTCACCACGACTACCGCGAAGCCTTAAATTTGTTGTTTTGTGGAAGCATCAAAATTCAGATTGACTCAACTATTGTCTGAGAAAGACAAAGAACAAGTGAGTTTTTAATAATTTCTTTCATCACACTTTTCAATATCTGTACACCATTCACTCGTGAAGACTAGATTTCCATGCATCATGGCTTCATAGTTCAATTATACACTGTCCACTTATTAATAATTGAGATCAAAGTGGATTTGATGCAGGCATGCAGCCACACAACTGATGACTTTAGTTTAGTGATGTAGTCACACTAATTAAAAAAATAATTGTCCATAATATTAATTAGTGAATGTTGATTGCATAATCATCCATCCACACAAATTGTTCCCTAAGCGCATGTGAATGGAGCAAGCTTTATTGGGAGCATCCCGAAACCGAAAGGGCCCGACCGTGGTACGAGGGATTAGTCACCCAATTGCGCGGGTGGATACCCTAGTTCATCCAAAAAAAATCATCCATCCACACCACTTTATATGACCCTTTTTTTTCCTCTCTATAATTTTTTTAGTGAATCTAAAATATATATGGATCATAGGAGTGATTAATCCTCTTATTGTGGAAGTTGTTCTTCAAATAAAAGTAAATGACTGATCACAAAATGTACTCTATTCTATGGATAAAAATGGAATCCTGCATGGCGGTATCTCATGATTAAGGGATGAGGAGGTGAACTACCACCACATCACAGCTCATGGTTTTTGCCTCTCTAGCTATTATAGTGATAGAAATTAAGAAGACGGAGATTTGACTTTTTATCTATGTGATATGGACTGAATTATTTGTCCTGAGTGTGAAAGAGAAAGAAAGATGATAGGGTAGAAAAGGTGAAGGGAATCTGTTTGATAAGACTTTGAATTTCCACAGTCGGTGGTTTTGCACTGTTGAAACTTGAAATAAGCAATCTTTGACATTGTCATCAGAAGGGGACCATAGTAGAAAAGCTTGTACTTCTGGAAAACCCCATACCGTTACAGTGACACTCTCTCTACTTGCATAATAACAACTGATGAAAGGGTATAGGAGATACTCACTCTCTCTCTCTACCTGTCATGGCATTATTTTAGTGTCTTTACTTACTTTCAATATTGTTTTGATTTATTATAGAACAATATAAGTAACATAACACAACCCATGATATGAACTTGTCATTTATATGGATGAGAAGTGATTGGTTTATGTGTCTTCTTTGGTCTCATACAACTCATATTGTTTTCACATTATACATGCATGGTAAACATCATCCCCTTATGTTTACCTTCCACTGAATTTGTTATATATATGTGAATTTGTTCAAATGGAAAAAGATAAATAAATAAAAAACATTATTGATGAATACATGTAACGAATTTATGTCACAGAAAAAAGCAGAGTAATTAAGATCCACTGGGTCACATTCTACTATAACCCTGGAGTCCCAAATTGCTTGATCAATGATGCATTTGAATATTAGTTTTTTTGTTTATTTAAGATGGTTTAGACTTTAGAGTATTATTACAGATAGATATGATTGAGATTGATAAGCTCAATGCTGAACAGAACAGTGTACATGTGCACCAGTAATCTGCAAATGGACACATTCTATTAAAAGGGCTGGGACCAATTGGAGTCGGACCTTAACCATCTAGTGGCCCTATGATCTTTACATAAAGTCACATTTCATTATCAATTGACACAACCAACCAAAAAAAAAAGGAAGAAAGAAAAAACAAAAAATTAATGAGTAGAGGTTATATGTCTTCTTGAAATGAGTAGAGGTTATATGTCTTCCAAATATTGAATTCATTTCTGGAAAGTAGTGTTTTTTATAAAGTAAGGAATGATATTTGGCTATTTAATAAACACTTTAATTTTATGGTTCCTGAACAATTGTCCTTAGCATAAACTGATAAGAAAAATTTATAGATATTACTCTTCAGTGGATATCCACCTTTGCATTGCATAGTACAATGAAGTAGATAGATGTCAGATTCCAAGCTTTATGATACCCAAATGTGGGGAAATTATTGTGTGGTCCGGGACCATTGATCCTGACTACATCCACATCGTCATTTCATTAATATTTATATTTTTAATTAATTAATATTACATTCAATGGTATGAATGTAATCGGGACCAGACCACACTATAATTCCTCCCAAATGTGACATTATTTTCCCTTCCACAAAATTACAGATATAGAAAGAGCTTAAGCTTAATGGGCCCAAGATGTGGTGTAAGTACTATATGGAATTTCTGGGACAAGATTTTCTACCATTTGGATGAGATGAGTTTTTGTCACTTATAGAGATTGCACATATGAGGTATTAATGAATCAGAATATGTTCATGGTTTAGTATTGTATCCTTTCAAAGCCTTGAGTGGTTACTTTCTGCATATGGATGGAAGGATTGAAAACAATGGTTTTAGAAGTGTAAGGACTAAAATTGGGGCAAGAATTTTTATTTATTTTTTTAAAATACCAAAATGATTCTCATAAATATTGACTTTTTTGAAATTGGTCCTTGCATTTTTTTTTGTTTTGGTCTTTGTATTTACAAAACGTTTTGGTTTTGATCCCTCATGTTAAATTTTGGTCCCTATAATTATGTAATTATGTTGGTAGTTTGCTTTTGTTCCTCTGTTATTATATTTGATAGGTTTTGGTCCCTCTATGATGGTTTTTGAATTGGTTCTCTTATGTAATGGAAGTTGTTTTTTTACCCTTGAGAATTAATGCAAGAATATAATCCTTAATTAGTCATAGAATGTACTCCCTTCGTTTCATATGTAATGTATTTTAAGGTTATGCACAAGTTTTAATAAATGGTTAAATGATGTAAGAATTTAGTGTATTTTGACTATAATGTCCCTATATAATCATTATTGAAGAGAAAGAAAGATGTTGGAAGTGAAAAAAATAGTGTAAATAAATAAGGGTGTATTGAAAAAAATAGCATTAGTTATGTATTGAGTTTCGTAAAAGAACAATACATATGAAACATGAGACAAAAACTTCATGGAGTAATACATTACGTTTTCGGCGTTTTTCATCCACATTTAACAACAGAGACTAAAACCAAAATGTTTTGTAAATACATGACCAAAACCAAAACTTTTTTTTTCAAATGACCAATTTCAAAGAGATCAATATTTACAAGGACATTTTGGTCGTTAAGTTTTTTTTATTTTATTTTTATCAAGGGCCCAATGAAAATAACTTCTATTTGTTCAATAAAAAAATAACTCACATTTATAGGAGGAATTATTAGATGGTCCGGGACCATTGGTTTCAATCAAAATAACTCATATGTTATATATTTTTTAGATGAAAAAGTAAATATTAAATGGTTGAGATGAATTTGAGACCATTAATCTTAGACCAATCAATAATTTTACTATTTGCAAGGATTATAAGCAAGGTTGTCAAACTCGCGAGTTTACCTATACTCGTGGAGCCAAGGTAAACTCGACTCGTAAACTCGTATGAGTTTACTGATTTTAAAATTAATATCTACCCAACTTTCATACCTTCTATTTCATAATTTTTACTTTATTAAAATGAAATATAAGTGTTTATAAATATATGATGACGTTTATTTGCAATCAATTAAAGCCAAATCAATGATATTAGGATATAATAGAAGTGCATCAATACAATTACTCCCTCCTTTCTTATTTATCTGTCCTATTTCAAACAAAACACACATTTTAAGAAATGTAATCATTACTTAGATTTTCAATACATTAATTATGTTTTTTCCCACTATACCCTTTAATTTCTCTCTCCGTAATCATTAATTTTTTTCCACTGCTTACAAAAATCAATATCATATTAACTAAGGGTAAACATGAAAAATAACATTTATTACACTCTTAAAATCATTAAAATGACAGATAAAAAGAAACAAAAAACTTCTCCATATATAAAAAGGCAGTTAAATAGAAACGAAGGGAGTATTTAACAGAAAGAGAAGGAGAGAAGCCAGAGCAGCAAGAAAGAGAGAATTCGGAGCATCAAAGATGGAGAATAGCAGAAAAAGAGAAGGGTTTTTATTTTTATTATGTCGAAACGCAGTTAATTCTTCCAAAATGTAGTTGACACTGCCCAAAAACGACACCATTTTGTTAGGCTTCTATTTTTGGGCCCTTTTTTACAAACTCGTAGTTTGATCGAGTTACCCGAGTTTATCCAAGTTTACTCAAATCCGAATTTTGAATCGAGTTAACTCACGAGTTTAAGAATCATGATTATAAGTTTATTGAACCCTTCAAAGTAAAGTGGAAAAAAAAAAGGGAAAACATGCAAGAGAATGTGAAGGAAAGAGTGGTGGACCTCAGCAAGGAAAATCTTTGTCACCAGAGAATTTAAGCATTAAGAAAACATTCAACTTAAATAACTAGCAGTCCCTTTTTTTCCTTCTTGTAAAGTAAGCACAATATTGCTTCTCATTAGTGTTACATCCAAATCAGGTGCTTACTAGTGGTTACTTTCATTGAAACGTGGGTCTGTCTATCACTATTGGTATATTTATAGAACTTTTATCATGAGAGGACAAACAATTTAAAATAGTAATTTATTTCAAAATGGGCGACCAAAATAAACTATATAGTCACTTGAATTTGTTCCATTATTCTAATATTATACAAGTGAAGAGGAGTCTTTACAACATGGTTAAAGACATTTTCAAATTCATGGAATTTGCATCTTGCAAAATTAAGCTACCTACAACAAATGTATTGGATTTTGCTTGAAATAAACTATTTTAACAAATCTTGTAATATTTAGGATTTGAAATGAAAGAAGAAAGTCAAAATTATATATTAGATTTAATTTCCTGTTTTAATTTTTCAAAAGTTGAAAAACACTTTAAATTAATATTCAATTTTAATTTCGCAATGATCACAGTGTCTTTTCTTTTTCACGTCAAATCATTGTATTGTGATTGTTCTGTAATCTGATTTTATTTCTCTATTTCTAACGAGATTGCATGGAGAAAGGTGTTTTACTTGAGTACTAATATTGAAGGTTTGGTTTGATGGGATATTAGATTTTTGGTATAGTGTATGGTGGCGGCACTATTTTAGCTTTTACATTAGAAAAGAATTTAATTATGTAGAGGTTCTAGAAAGAAGTGTATAATGTGGGAGTGGTGCGGTCGCAATGTCAAGTAGTTTCCCAAGTGCTCTGAAGCTTGACATAGAGATATTTGATGGAAGAATAAAAAAATATACTTTCTCCGTCCTATTATCTTGGTAAAAAATGTAAAGTCTTTTTGTCCCATATTAAAGTAAAAAAATAAATGAAAAATCTTAAAAATTGTATATTGTATGGATGATTGATAAGTAAATAAGGAAAATACATTTAAAGATTTTTTTTAGGCAATATTGCAATATGTATTAATTGTAATGATATAAAAATTTGTCTAATATCAATTTATAATTAATGAATGAATCATGCATTATACTAAATAGATATTCTCTTATTTTCATTGACTTTTTTGACTTTTGCCAAGATAATGAGATGGAGGGAGTATCAAATATTTACATTTTCAATACCATTAATAATATTAATTAATAAATGAACTCAATTTCTTGTTCTTTCTCCATCTCTCTTCTCCTCTTTTCTTGCTCTTCTGGTTCTACAGTGAGTGAGGGAGAAGGGGAGGGAGTTTCATTTATTCTACATTCCCTCCCGTTCGGTGTGAGAGTTTTGTCTTGTTTTTTCAAGTTTTCTCCTAGTTTATCTCAGTCTCTCTCTAACCTTTGTGCAAGTTTATGTTATAAATAAATGTAAATTTTTCAGTTGTTTGCGTGTTTTTTGTTTGGAGAGGCCTTGTGTTGTGTTGTTCCAGTGGTTCCCTTCTCTTTCAAAATAACTGAAAACAAGTTGTTGTTCTCTCTCTAACCTTTGTGTAAGTTTATGTTATAAATAAATGTCAATTTTTCAGTTGTTTGCGTGTTTTTTGTTTGGAGAAGCCTGTGTATTGTTGCAGTTCTAATGATTCCCTTCTCTTTTTCAAAATAACTGAAAACAGGTTGTTGTTCTTTCCTTGCAGACTTCTGACTTAGCTTTTGCCCAAGGATCTCTCTTCACATATTTGAGATTCCTTGTCTCCGAAAAGTGCTTACTTCCGATATTAATGAGATTGTTGTCTTGAAAATTAAGGTTTTTGAATCTCTTGTTCGAGACCTCTTTAGTAAGGGGTTGATGACGCATGTCCGTTCTTGGAAGACTAGTGCAAACTACTTTTCTTTATTTTCTTAACGATGTATGTGTGAAATCTATGTATTTTGTTTTGATATTGTTGGTTTTGATTGTACTATCTTTTCTTCTTAAATAAATTACATATTTCCCCGTAAAAAAAACAATACTAATTAATATTTTTAAAGGTCGTAAAAATTGGTAAAAAAATTTATAATAAGGACCGAATGGAGTATTATGATTAGGGTTTGCTTAACCTCAGTCCTAGACTGAGGATAAGAATCCAAAAGTAGTTAAGTTTTATAGAAAATAGTGCATTTAGGTGAGATAAAGCTTTGTATTTTTATTTTTCAAGAAAAAAAATCTAGATTAAGGTGCTTATCATCGGCCATAACGGTTGAGGTTAAAAAAAATCCTTATAATTATTCTTTTCTTTGTTTTATTTGTTTATCTCCGACAAAGTTACCGAAGGAAAGTTGTTTTTCCAACAAAACTCACATTATGAATTCTTATCAAATTGTGAATGTAAACATTCAACTTAGTTGATTGAATTATGAAATATAGAATGTTGGAATTCAGATTCAAACTTTGATGACAAGTTTTTTCTTCTTCCCCATTAAAAAAAAAGATAAGAAAAAATATTTACCAATATATAAAAAAAATTATCAATGTAAAATGTTGATTATATACAGTTCAGGCCAATGTAAAATTTTAGTGAATCTTTAATCACATGCACAAATTAAACAAGTGATTACAACATGAAGATCAGTAAAACCAAGGGCATGAGAATATTGTTTAAGGTTATACTAACAAGCCTTCTAAAAGTTTTGTTTGAGAATTAAAAAAATAATTAAAATTTAAAAATGAAATTAAACACTTTTCAATATATTAAATATATTGTTTTCTAGTTAAATATAGTAACTTACCAATAACTTTTTTATGTCATTAAATAATACGGAGTATCTTTAATTTAAGACTCTTTGTAAGCATTTTTCTTAGTTTTAAGAAATGTTTTCTTTTCTATTTTTTGCTTTTATTTCTTTTAAAAATAGTTTTGGACAATTGAAGAGTGACAACATAGAGATATTTACTAGTATATGGTAAGTGTTGGTTTGTGACAGAGCTATCGAGCAAAATCTAAGAAACAATGACAAAATTTTCATTCACAATTGAAGAAACTGGCTTGCTTGTTGGTTGTTACAGAACAGACACGTTGTTTGAGGAGAGAAGAAGATAAGCAAGGCAATCGATGAGGGAGCAAACAGCATTTATTATGCAGTCAACTTGCAAAACCCGCAACCATTTATGGAAACAAAAAGCCAATAATTAAGGTACCATAAAATGTTACTTGGCCAAATTAAGATTAACTTCTGTCATGAAGGGACAGCACTATCTTTCATTGGTAATGTATGGATCCATGAACATGTTCGATCGAAAACAAACAACATTAGTCACTGAGTTAGTAAAAAAAACGTTTAAAAATAAAATCATGAAATCATCAATGTTTGTTGATCTAAGTGTAAGATCTATTCCCTCCTGTCTTATATATAAGTCACATTCTAGAAAGTTTTCTTGGTCCTAATTATAGGTCACTTTATATTTTCTATGCATCATTTATTGATTTTTCTCTTTTTTGCCCTTATTAAATGCTTTGACTATCTATGTGTTTTTTGTTGTTCATTAATGAGTGTGAATTTTCCAAGAAAAGTTAAAGGGGTAAAATTGTAATGTTACAATATATTCTCATAGAATTCATAAAACCAACAACTTTCCTTGGTATGTGTAATTCGGTTAAGTATGCCCTATAATAAGGACCCGAGGGAGTATATTGCATACAGTATAGTATCGCTCAAATATAAGGTTTCAATTCGATCCTTTGATTCATGTATAGTACGTAATAACTTTTATTTGAAAGAGTACTTGCTTACATTTTTGATTGTTTCTCAAGAAGTTACTCTTTTTATCGATCACGGAGTAAAAGTGAAATAAAATTAATGAAGTTCTTGATGGAAATTATTTTAATGAAAGGGTGAGCAGTGCTCAATTTGGGCCTTCAAAATATTTGAATGAATCAATTTGGTTTTTGAAAATTTAGAAGATGCAAATTTTTCAATTTGACCTAATTTAAAATTTTTAAGAATCAATTTGGGAACTTCCCGAACTAATATTTAGCTGCTACGACCCTTGTTTTGGGGTAATTATTACTTGGTCCATGTTTGAGGGAAATGTAGTTTGTTTTCTTTTGTTCATAATTTCTTTATATTCATAAAAATAACTTTAGAGATCAAATCGATTGGTTATTTTTAATAAAGTTTTTCATGAGATACTTTTAATAAAATCTACTAATATTGTTCGTGAATAAACACCTCTTCGTGTGAATAATGAATCTTGTTTGAGCAAATTTGTAGTAATCTCTCTAAATTATAAATGAGTTAAATTTTTACTCCACTTTATATTAAATAAAGATTGGATACATCTTACTAGAACACTTTATACACGATTGAGTTTATTTTTGAAGAGCTTTTTTTCAGAAAGAAATGCAATGCTGCCATAATCTCTTTCCTTATCACATTATCTCACTCACTCTTCGCAAAGAGATCGTACACTCTCTCGTGCACACACGCACACAAGGCCAACTGGCAATATTGATTCATTCGCATAAAGATAAAATGAGAAGGCGAAAAGATTGTGCAAAAGGACACCACGTAGTTTAGAATTCTAGTGCACTTCCTTTCTCTCTCTTTCTTTCTGCCTCCTTTTGTTTGCTAATGAATTTATTGGTGTTGCTATGTAATTGTCCAGATTATAAAAAATTTAAATATAGCATTTTTTAAATTTATTAAATACACCTTTTTTTAATAATTTTTTTTTAAATATTTGTGGGTTGAACCATTGTCTTTAGCAAGTATTTTTTTTTCTCTTTATGCTACTCGACCAAATTTATTTACATGTAGTATATTTTATGGGTGCCCACTCCTTTAAAATGCCTTTTTTTAAAAAAAAAGAATTTTAGAAGTGAAAGTTTAACAATAGAAAAATCATAAATCATATTTCATATTTCAACCAATCAATCTACATAATTAAAAGGAAAATTGCACTCACACGCCCTCTAATTTGGAAAATGACACTCACCTTTTCTCCTTAGTAATCAACATTGCACTTACACCTCTCCCTTATAATAAATAATTAGTTTATTAACGAAAATGTTATGCTTAAGATTGAAAAAGACATTTATTTATACCCCCTCAAAGGACTTAGGGGGCGCCTCAAATTTGTATTAATTAGATGCATTTTTCTTTATAATAATAATAAGATAATTTTTTTCACAAAAAAAATGATTTTTTACATGAAAATTTAATAATTTTTTATGATATTTTTTTTTACTAAAAAACATATTCTTTATTCATATTCATATATCATAGGAATAACAATAAAATTAAAACATGTTATATCATATTATATTCATAATGAACTTATATACACTATAGTCTGTGATTAACTATGAAAGTGTTAAAAAAAATATTGGCCATAATACGCATGTTAGCCCTACAAATCCCTAGTGTATATGTATTATAAATCTCACTACTTGGCAGAATTTTTGGTTGCCTCATATTGGCTTGCATAAATGACTTGGTTGGTCATTATATTTTCTTGTAAAAAAATTAATTGTATCATATTATTGTAAAAAAATGCATCAAATATATTTAAAATTTGTATGAAATACCTCTTGAGGGTATAAAAGTCTTTTTTATTCCTAAGGGCTGTAAATGCAATGCTGATTGCTAAAGAGAGGAAGCGAGTGTCATTTTCAAAATTAGATGAGTTGTCTGTATAATTAGTGCAAACTTTAAGGGAGGTGAGTCCAGTTTGCCCTAATTAAAATTTAGTCAAGATTCATGCACTAATTTAAAGCTTGAAGTGCAAATTTAGATTAGCTCCACCCGATTTTTACATCGGCGAATAGTAATACATCTTTACATGGTCCAAGGATGATAAGATTAAAAGTTGTTTAATGATTATACAATCACTTAAAAGTTGTTTAATGATTATACAATCACTTAAAAATGTTAAACATATTTATTATATATCTTTTAATTTTGATCATTCAAACAAGATCCAATAATCAAGTATGAAAACTCATTTGATTACATGTCAATTATTTGAACATGTGCAAATTTTGGGGTATGTGAAAATGATTTTTTTTTCTTCTTATAAGAACTATATAAGAAGCACATAGTGAGAGAGATTAGTGTGAGAAAGAGATTGAGCAAGGTAGCTACCTATATATAAGGTCCTCTATCATATTACAATTTGATCAAAAATACATTGAGAGAATCTATATAACTCCATCAACCTTAGTGCTTAGTTACTAGAAGGAAAAAAAAGGGTTGAATGGATATATCTGCTTCACAATACAATAGTGCTAGTGAATCAGGTTGGACTCATTACTTAGACCAATCCTCATTTTCTGAAAATTACCTCCAAAAGAGAGATGAAATTGCAGACTATGAAGGAAAGGGAACAAGAATATTAATGGAAGAAGAGTCATCAGAAGAAGAAGAAGATTTATCCATGATCTCTGATGCTTCTTCTGGACCTCCACATTATGATGATGAATGCTATTATGAGAATTGGTATCCTTACCTTTCTTCTACTTCTTCCAAGTACACAAAAGAATCACAAAAGAAGAATAAGAAGGTCAAAGAATTTGGCAGAAGTCAACAACCTTCATCACCTCTTCTTGATGACACTGCCAGCTCCTCTCTTTACAACTGTCCCAAACAGAGTCAAAAGGTTAATGTCATTGACACATAAAATATGTTTGTTTGTTTAAATTTTTTTTTTTTGTGTGTTTGGTGTTAATTAGTTCTTTTGTTTGTAAACAGAATGGAGCAGTGGAGAATGCATTGGATTTTTCTCAGTGTTTATCTGCAACAAGAATAAAGGTACACCATTACTTTTATTGTTAATTTTTCATTATGTTATGAGTTATGAGTTATGGCTATCAACCACTTGCACATTTTATTGTGATTGAGCTGAATTTGTTTGTTTGTTTGTTTCTGCAGAGGAAGCCTAAATTCCAGAAGCACTTCAGAGGGAAACAAGCTTCAGAGGAACCAGGTGATCCATTTTTTCTTGAATATTATTTGGGGCGCGTTTGGATAAACATCTTTAATTAAGCGCTTATTCGATAAATCTTTTGGAAATAAGCAAAAGAGACTAATCTTCACTGATAAGCTTATTGAAATAAGACGAAAAGAGCTTTTAGAAATATCATAAACAATTTTCATAAGATGTTTTTTTTATTATAAACACAAATAAATAGTTCCAAACACTCTGTTTTGTTTGCAAAGGAAAGGCTTCAAGGAAATATAGCATTACTAACAAGTGCATTGGTGGGTGTTTTATTATCTCTTTCTTGATTAGGCTGTTTCAATGAAGAACAAAGGAAATGAAAGATTTTGAGGTAACTAGCTGTTGTCTCTGTTGCTGCATTGCTGTGGAATAGAGAGACCAAGAAGAGATGTCAAAGGAGAAAATATTCAATGGCATTCAAAAGAAACTCCTTTTCTTTTCTTCTTTAATTTTTTCCCTTTTTTCTTTTTTCTCTCTCTCTCTGTCTTTTTTTTTTTTAAAAAAAAAAAATTATTGAAAAAGAAAAGTTAATTTTGTTGTTGTTTTTCTCTTCTTTTTTTAATGTGTTCCTGTGTTACTGCCAACACATTTGGGAACAACCTATGAGATCATAAGAAACTAAATTAGGTTTCTGTCTTCCATTTTCTTTTTTCTGGGACCTCCTGATGTTTGTTCATGAATCAGGGTCATCAGACATTATTCACATACTCATCCTCACATCCTCCTTATCTTCAATAATAAACCCAATATTTATGATACTTTCATAGTATAAATTTTACAACATCTTCAATACCTATTTCTTTTGTATAAAAGAAGGGTTAGAGATATTGTGAATGTGTGGTTCAAACATTTGCAAATGCGCTCTAACCCTTTCTCATTTTTTTTTTTTTTTTTTTGTTCATTCTCTTGTAAGGTTTGTTATGAGGTTACCAATGAAGGAGAAAAAAATTAGAGATACCGTGCTTTGTAATTTTTTTTTTTCAATTGAATGACTAGTTTTAATTGCAAATATTATAATTCTTAATAGATTGAAAATGGATTAAAATAGGCTTCAATTAAATAGGCAAGGACTTACAGACTATAAAGTGTTAGTATGAGTCCAATCTTTTAGGCTTTGTTTGGTTGTAGGAAAAAAAATGGGAAGAGAGAAATAGGGAATATAGATTATGGTGAGAAAATGAATAGATTTTCTGGTTGTTTGGTATGAGAGAAAATGTGAAGAAATTGAACTTTTCTTTGGTTGAAGAGAAAAGTAGCAGAGAGAAAATAGTAAATTTGTGAAAAGACAAATATGTCTAAAAAGACAAAAGTCTTTCCATGTATTAGAAGGATAATATTGGTATTTCAATGATTTCCAACTTTTTCTCTCCATTTTCTCTCCAAAAGTGGAGAGATTTTATTTTGAGGTGGGATCCACGCAAAAGTTTTCTCTTCTCTCCTTTTTTTTCTCTACCAAACAAGGTACTTTTAACAAATCACCCCAATTTCTTTCCTTCCAAAATCTTTCCTCTCAAAATCTACCCAAACAAACAAAAGCATATTACCCCTCATAGGGTCTTTCTTTTCTTTGTCCTGGCATGTTTTAAAGTTTAAAAGTTCAATATGTAACTCAAAAGCTCCATAAAATATTAAAAAAAAAAAAAACAAAAGCTTAAATTTAAACATTGCAAAAAAATAATAATAATAAATCTTCATATAGGCCAAAAAACTTATACTGTAAATTTTTTTAACTAAATAAGATATCAAATTATTTATTCTACATAAAATAAATTATACAGAATTAATAAGTCTCATAATTTTATAAATAAATATTAAAACCTAGTTTGGTTAAAAAAAAATCAAAAGCTCAAAATTTTACCTGAATAATCAAACAAGTTTCTCAGAAAGTAAAAAATCAGTTTGTTTGCTAACTAGATCATACACATGTATGCGGAAAAAGATTAAACTATAGGAAAAAAAAGGTTAAAGTGTATGCCTCGATGCTATGACCTACTCACACCCCAAACTATGTAAATATCATTTTTATAGGTTTAATTAAGTTTTTAATCCCTGAATTTAGATGTTTTTTTTAATTGGTTTCTAAACTTTTTTTTCGATGTTTTGAGTTTCTAAACTTTGCTGAAACTTTACAAGTTACAACATCTTCAAAAAAATTTACGTTATCTATCGACGTGGCAAAGGCGACATGACATGTCATGTTGTCGGCATATCATCACTTAAGTGTTGAAAAGATTATTTCCAAAAATTTGAACAAAGTTCAGGAACCTAAAACTTCAAAAAAAAATGCTCAAGGATCAATTTAAAAAAAAACATCTAAATTTAAAGATTAAAAACTTATATAAGTTGTCAACAACAAAAAAAAAAACTTATATAAGTCTTTTTTATACATATATTTCTAGCATCCTTTTGTTTCTCCCTCGTTTAAATTCATTTTATACATCTTCCTACACTTGCACTTAAAAAAATTTAAGAAATGAAATTTTTTTTTTTGGTGTGCACCGGTATCCGAATTTGGTTTACCCAGAATCCGACTTATCTAGTCCGACTCAACTGAGCTCGCACTAAGTGGTAGGGATCTCTCAGCGGGAGTTGCCCCATATCCAAGGCTCAAACTCGAGATCAGTTGGTTAAAGGACCAGTTGGTTACCACTTGACCAACCACACGTTGGTATTTAAGAAATGAATCTGATTTGAACATTTTATTGATTTTTCTTAATGTGTATAAAAATAACATTGAGTGTTGACAAACTGTTTTTTTTTTTTCCTTTTAATTTTTTATAAGGAGTGTTGACAAACTGATTAACATTGTTATGCATTCACCTCATTCTTTACGTATACTTCACTTTGCTTTTCCCTATTTCTCTCTTTCTTTTACCACATGTCATCCACTTTATTTTGCTCTCTTTCTACCTTGTCACTTATCAAAAAAATAAGTGTTAACTTATTTAATACCAATAATTTCTTTTTACCAATCAAACAAAGTTATACAACATATCCTATCCACAAGAGGGTGAGATTGAGGTGAGAGTATGGGTAAAAATGGTAGAATTTGATTCAACTCGTCTTGATTTAATAAGGATTGGATGGAGTCGAGTATAATACAAACTATTTTTTTTCAGCTTAAATTCAACATGTTTAAAGTTTACAAATTGTCAATTTGGCTCTTGTATTCAAACTTGTGCAACTTGTTAACTCGAACTGTAATTATTCATTTATATAAACTAAACTTTTAAAATGATTTTTATGAAATTTTTATTTTAATATGTACCTAATATATACGTTGTAAACTTGTAATTATAAAATATTTTAAATTTAATTACTAAATTCATCCTTGCATTTTTTTTCTTTTGATTCCTATTTGTATAAGTTTTTTTTTTTTTTTTTAATTTAAGTCCCCCAAGTTAAGTTTGGTTGACGTGGACTAATGTTGAGGCAAGAAATTCAAAATCCGCAACCTTTAAAAAAATGAGTTCAGTAATTAAGCCAATATTTTATTTTCTATATATAAATTTTACCAAGCTCATTTTCAAACTTAAGTTTAACTCATTTGATTAATGAATTATATTAAACAAAATTAAATAATGAATAGAGTTTTGAACTAATTTTGAGTTGCTTGCCTGATCCTGTGGCACAGGAAATAGAAAGAAATGTCACCTCAGCCTTCACCAATCAGCACCACCGTGAGGCATTATATCAAAAAATCCAAAGTCCTAGTAATGAGCAGTGACCCACTTTATTAAGTTGAGCAATTGCCAGCCTAGCTCACAACTACTTTGGGTGGGTAAATATGGCAAGGCTAGGCGCCTCACACCCAAAATATACAACGTATCCGAATGAAACCAAAAGCAAAGCTTCATTTTCAGCCAAAAGAGGCAACCCCACCACCATCTGATAGCTACCCACTTGAAATGTGTGATCCATTCATAACACTGGTACAATTATTGGATATGAGTTTTGGTAAGATATCCTACAAAATCTTTTTATTCAAAGTGTTTATATCCTCAGACTCGAACCAACTGCACCTACATGTATCAGAAAAGAAACTTGGATACTTTGAAACGGACAAACGCCCCAGCTTTCACTACTCAGTACTCACTCCTAATACTACTTTATTTCTTCTGCATTCACTTCACGTTTGTGATTGTAAGTTACATAAAGTAGTGTTACCACGCTTTCATTACCTTTAATATATTGGAAGATACAAGATATGGAATGGACCAGAACTTTAAAAATAATAATAATAATAATAATAGAACATCAGCAAAACTTTCTCAAGCACTTTTCATGCCATAGTAATTTAACCTTCTCTTTTAATCAGGACAAACCTAAAGGTTCGTTTGTTTTTATTCTCGCAGGTCTCAAATAGCCTTTTACCGAAGTTCTTGTTGCTTTCTATGAATTCGACAAACCCTCTGATAACTAAGGCATAATAACAAATATCTAAAAAGCAAATTTTACCAATCTAGTATTATTAATCAAAATTCTTGTATTATATTAAATTGAGCACAACTTTTAATTTAACAATTAGTATTAGTTATATACAGTAAGCAAAATAATTTTAGTTCTTGCTAAAACTACTTATCAAGGCTATGTTCATATACATTTCAATATTGGTGCTTCTGCTTCCTCTTGTATCATCAACACTTACAAGTCTTGTATTGTCATGACAACTGAATCAATGAAAATGAATTAAGTCTTTAGTTTTATCTTCCTTTAATTTTTGGAGATTGATCATCTCTATTCCAATCTTATCTTCATTAGCAATCTTTGCAAATAAAGAACAGTTAACACTCAGTTCATGCATTCCGGAACCAATGGTTATTTTTCTCTCATTCGGATTGATACACTTGTTAATAGACAAAAACAAGAATTATTCCTGTGCATTAATTTCAAGTATGTCATAATCTCTCATGAATATTCTACCAGGTCAAGCAGGAGACATAAGCCAGGACAGTTATTCAGTAAAACTCTAAAATTAATGTAATATCTATTACTAATAAAACAAAATTGAATATGACAATACAATACATCATCATACTGTAACCCAGCCATGGAGAGAAAAAAAAAAGTGAAACAACATGAAAGGGACTTTTATCCCCACGATCCATCCCCCTAGAGCTGAGAACAAACCTCTCAGGTGACCTATGAACCAAAAATATGTCTGTGGACTGGTGGGGCTTCTAAACTCTTGACAACTTCCAACCAAGGTTTGTCTACGATAAATAAGGCATTTTTCGACATGTAGGCTAAAAATAAAACAGGATTAGCTAAAGGCACAACATGGAAGTTTGTATATTTAATCTTCTTCTTAAGACTATGATTCTGTAAATTCTTGGCCCTTGAATCTTGAATAGTTAGCATATCATTATCGTCTTGCTCCACGGGCAACCCAAAGTCAATCAAGCACGTTGCCCTGAAGGTAGAACAATTTCTAAACATGAGAAATCAACACTACAAACACAAATGACGAGTATCCATATAATAAAATTATTATATTCATGGTTTCCATTTACAGTGATGATTAACTATCAGTGCATCACTATTCTGAAATGAACTGGTGTCTAATGTTCAGCGTATCATAATTATGAAACCAACAGATATGGATATTTATCTCTGAAAGGGTACAATGTTTACAGAGCCAGACAGGTAATTGAAGAGGAAAAGAGGAAGCATCAGCTCCTTGAGATCAGGACCCTCGTTCAAGACTAACTGTTGAAATTTTTGTGGAATATTTAGCTCCTCTAGAACCAATCCAACCAACCAAACTAAGAAAAATTCAAGCTGTTTGTGGATTACTGGTTCCAAAGACAGTTTCTTAACAAAGCCAGGTTTGGTAGCTTAACTGGACCAGTTCCCAGTTAAACCAATCTGACAGTCTAGTGTACTTTGCTCATAAAAACAGTGGTTGTGAAAGATACCAGACAATATATGGGGATGGGGGTAGGGTGGTATAGAAGCAATTTTATCTTCTGGAGTTGCGCTTCTTAGGAAAAAAAATTGTGCAGAAGGCATGTAAAGAACATATGATATGAAAAGTATGTAGCAAATATGATATGAACTTCTCTCATTTATTTTGCTCAATACACTAATGCAAAATATCACCTTCATAAACGGAAAAAGAAAAACATACCTGGAGCTATAAACAACAACTGAAGATGAAGTGGACGAGGGAGGGAATGAAAGCCCAATAACTTCACCAGGAAATTCCTGGTATCTCTTGGGTAGAACAGTGTGCCGCTTTGACCACTCCCCCAACTCCTTAGCCTCTACGTCAAATGCATATACTTGATTTAAGGAAGTTGTAATTATCATTACATTGCTGTTCTGGGGAGGAAATCCACCAGCTGTTACAGAGGCACCATCTAATCTTGAAATGAACCAGTGCTGCCTGTTGCACAAAAAGGTTGCAATCATTTCAACCCACATAACTAAAAGCAAGAGAATGGAAGAGCGGGATCCCAACATATGACCATTTAAGTAAATAATTGTCCCTAAGCAGATTTGTTGATACTGTAAACTACTGGAAAGAAAAATTGATCAACAAAAACTCAATCAAAACTTTCTGAAGGTTCTCGAAAAGTGTCTTTTATTTTTAAAGTTGGCATCAAATTTCCTTGCTAACTGCAGCAAAGCAAATACAGTGATAGGTACCGTGAGTTAAAAAGGAAAGATTAAGCAAATCAGAGACAGCACCTTAGTGTCTCCAGGTTAAATACATATATATCCCCAAAGCAATTCACAGCTGCCAACCACTGCCTGTCAGAGCTGCTAAACAGTCTCGTTATGGGAGGCTCGGTTGGAGGGAGTTCCTCATCATTCAAGTCACGACAGGGTGTAAAAGCATGCACAAGTTCTGAGCTTCCCACATCCACAACCTATATAGCATTCAAAAGCAAAGTGTATTGATAAAACAAACTATATGGATCTTTAATAAAAAAAAAATCATAATATTTTATCCTACCCTTTTTGAAACCACTAACAAGCTAATCCAACGAAAGAGAAATTCAAAAGTCGATTATACAAGCTAATTTGAAATTAAGCCAAGCTTAAATTCTAGCAACAAAAATAATTATATGACAAACAAGATAGATGTCCATTAAACAGTCTTCAAATAATGAAATGCCAAAACTTACCAAGTTTCAGTGATAAAAAGGTCCAGAATAGCAAATAACAGACTTTTACATAAACTCATGATAAGAAATGCACAAAAAACAATTTTAAACAAAATGAAGATACTCCTCACTTACATAAATCCTTCTATCATGCCCAGCTATTATTAACCAAGAGGAGTCCTGGGTAAAAATCATAGAATGGGCAAATGGTAACCTCTGAGGGAGTTTCCTTTTACCAACACTCCATGAAACTTTCCCAACTTCAGACCTCTTCAATTCAAAAAGACTCGGCTTATGATGATCAGAGTATGCAAAAAGCGTCCCCGAGTTAGAAATAGTGCTGCAAATTATCTTTCGAGATGCCTTACTCTTGACTCGGGCAAGCAATTCAGTCCTGGCATGGCTTCCAACTGTGTGAACATTTCTGAGTTGTAGCAAATGAATATCTAACCCATGTGAAGACTGTACTAAAAGCATTGACGATTGATTGAAGGCAGTATTAAGCACCAGATGAATAGGTGTTCTCTGAGGTGCAGGACAGATATCATGCGGAGAAAACCTAGTAAATTCTTTCACAGGGTATGCAAAGAGTTTAGTGTCATCCCCTGCAGAGATAAGCATGGGAACGCCCAAATGGGCCCACTTATGATAACTAAACTCCACGGGTTTTTCCGCATGGCGTTTTTGTTTTTTAGCCCTATGTTCTGGCAAAGTATCTGCAGAACAGAAGTGCACGACTAAGGAACAGATGGCAAATGTATTCACAACAACAAAAGATCTCATTCTCATACATCGCATAAGAGATATACTACCCAAATGAACAAGTTTTCACAGCAAATAAACATTTTCTCTACATAGAAAAACAACTTCGGTTAAGCTAAAAAGTTGACCATAAAATAGCACCACCCAACAGATACAATTTTCATCTTCTTAGGGAAAAAAAAGAACGAAATTTTAACCCAAAAATTTCTTTCTTTACACCCAAAGCACTCGAGGTTAAGGATTTTACAGAATAAGCTCATCCAAACATGCTACTACAATTTTCACGAATAAATAACAATTTAAAAAGAATAAAACTTTAAATCAGACCTTCTTGAGTTATTGGTACAGCAACAGTCAAGGCCCTGACATCATGTGTATGTGCCCTTACATATTGAACATAGATCCATCTTTTCATCATTATCGGAGAATTGACACCGTCAGATGACACTGGCTGAGTAGACAGCTTATAAAGAATAACCTTCAAATAAAATAAACTAAACCAACATCATTATAATGCACTTGACTAACGGACTAAGCATGGGAGAACATGACACCTTAACGGAAAGAGGAAAAGCAGACAATAATTTAATGAATAAACAATAACGTTAGAAAAAATACTGTCTTGTGCATACACATAATGACACGCTTCTTAAAAACAATTCACAATAAATGTAATGCACTGACGTGAGATACGATAAAAAATGGACCCCCACTCCACCAAGAGCAATTCAAAATTCAGACCAAATCTTCTATTAAAGAACAGATACAGAAAATCAAATTTGAAGCTTGGAGAAGACACAAGCATATACTATAAGAGCTTATATTTGAACCTAATTAAAAGAGGCACAGATAAAACCAGAATAAAAAACTTACGTACATATTGCCAGTAAACAACTTTATTACTTTGCAATTGAATGCCTAATATTAATATATGCAATAATTTTGCCCAAGGTGCTAGAAACTGCCGTAAGTCGCTATAAATAGAAATACAGAACAATGTTAAATGGAATTAACTATCTTTTACTAGGTTCCATTCGTGTTGCATATCCAACAAAATTGCGATAGGGGAGATAAAGTGACAAACCGCAATGAGAGATCGAGGTTGGAAGAAGTGAAACTCAAGGAATATATACTTAAATATTTAAGAGCATTTCTTATTTTGTAATAGTAGATTGTAGTAATTGATTCAAACCAACACTAGGGAGCATGCTCATTTTATCAACCTATTATAAATGCCTCACACAATAATGTCATTGTATCTCTTCAATTTTCCACATGGCTCAATCTCCAAAAACAAATACAATGAATGGAGTTTCAGACACTTCCACTCGCGCTGCAACCTTGTTCTACTAATGACGAAAAACCACAAAACCAAAAGGGGATCATATCAAGATATCAAAAAACGGGGGAGGGGGGGGGGGGGGGGGGGCAACATGGTGCTATAAAGCTCATGCTATGCACATGGAATAGGGAAGGGTCAGACCCACTATGTGAGTCAATACTCTATAGTAGGCAGCCTTACCTTGCATTTGCAAGAGGCTGATTCCACAACCCGAACCTATGACCTCCTTGTCACATGGCAACAATTTCACCGTTGTGCCAAGGCTTCCCTACTATAACAGCAACATATAGCCTTCAATATAACATGTATTTATCAATCATTAAACAGTATCAATCATGCTAAACTCAATACCCCACATGTATAAATTTATATTTTGTGTAAACATTATAACATCACTTTTGGCTTTTACTGACAAAAGGAAAAACAAACATTAACTCCGAGATTATGGTTATCTTCCATTCTTGGAGAGAAGTTGGAATCCTTTGTGTGAACTTTTCTCACTATTCATCCTATTGAGAGGATAGAACCACCTCTCTAGTAGTCCATTTCAACTAGCGCTCGTTTTATCGCTTCTATTTCAACTTATGATTTTCAGTTTCCCTTGTATTCTCAATCGTTGTACAATCTAAACATTTTAATGATTTTACTCTTCGCAACATAGCACTTTTAGATGTACGTAACCAAAGAACCAGAATCTAAACGAACATACACATTCCCATGTTGTAATACTTACAGGCAAAATAATTCAAAGAAGAAATAAGTATACAAAATACACAGATCTTGGAAATTATGTAATGAATTACACTACTTATACTCTTCTTACTTATACAAATTACCAATGTCAAAGAAAAATTGCCAAACAGCTGAAAAAGTTGTGACACTGAATTGATGCAAAAAACAATCACAACAGCCCATTGCAATGTGAAAAATATTAATTACTTTCAACTCATAAGGATTCAACAAAATATGCAACTCTGTACCTGACCATCAGAACCAGCAGAGAACACCCTATCATGACTAGGCGCTGCTGCCAGAGCATTTACATCTCCCTTGTGTAACGAATGTGCTTGCAGAAGTGTTCCATGTTGGCTGTCCCAGAACTGGACACTACCACTGCTGTCTGCACTAACAAGTGCCCCAGACCTAAATAATAAATAACCAATCAGTAACAAAGGTTTGCAAATAGCCATTAAGTACTGCAGTATCAAAATTATATCAGCATACGGTAAACATGAAGTGCTACAGTACTCTCTTATTAGTTATTTTGAAACAGATGAACAAAAAGATGCCTTCGCTGTCACCTTAAGGACAGTAATGACCATATACAAAGATCATCTCCACTGCCCAAACCTCCAAGTCCAGCTGTAATCCTATAAACTTCATGACCTGTTATAGCATCCCAACATCGTATTAGCCTGCAAGGACATAAAGAGAAGTAACATTAGTAAGTATATTTAGCTATATAATGATATAATGATAAAAATATAATTCAAATTGGCAGATCATGCTGCTGGATCTGCTTGATTTATTGCAGAATCAAGCAAACATACACGATCTCTAGTGATAGAAAAAAGTCATAATTCCCAGTAACTTAAAAACGTGACAAGAAGAAAGTCACTCGGTAATCATTGATCAATCACAACATTAATATGTACCCATCACTACTGCCAGAATATATGTGCTTAGCATCTGCACTCCAAGTGACACTCAAAACTCGTCCTGAAAACAATACCACAAAACATTATTATCTTAATAGGAATAAAGCAATCAAGCACAAAAGGAAGAAAACTTGCAACAAACCAAATAATTGAGGAAAGAAATCCCACCTTTGACCCGAGGCAAGGATTTCACATACGTAAATTCATCTGTATCAGAGATGGCAAAAATTCGCACACATCCATCATCATAACCAATCGCTACACGTGGATACTCAATAACAGATTGCTTGAGAGTATCAGGTGAGTCGGAATCTTCATCACTTTCGCTGGTCTCATCATGTTCAGCAGAATCCTTATACGCACTGGCGAATCCATTTCCCATATGATTGCCCTTTGTCTTGGCATTTATTTCTTCAACCATAGGCAGTGTCACAGCCATTTTCCAGATTGAGACACCATCCGATTCTAGCACCGTCTGAAAATGCATATTAAATATAGTTAAGACAAAAAATCCTTTAAAAACAAAAAAAGACAAGAAACAATTACGACGTGGCAGCCGTCAATAAATGAAAAACAAAAGGACCGGACCACTGGTCTGTCAAAACACTCATTCAACGACATAATAAGTATGACACTAGTATTTTGTAAAAAATAATAATAAATAAATAATTATATGAATAGGCTATTAAAGGTAAGAAATTAAAATTAAAATAAATAACAATCGAAATGAAACTGACTAATACCCAATAACGGTCGAAATTAAACTAACTAATTCACAACAACGGTCAATAAATAAAAGAAAAAAACACCGATCCTTTTTTTTTAACACTCTTTCGGCAATACCATAAATATTACACTGATATTTTCATATTTAAAAAATAGAAAAATTAATAAATACTATGTAATATACACTCTACGTCAATGAGGAACTAAAAGGCATTTAATACTACCGTACAAGAACTATACCTTACTGTAGAACTAAAAGCACTATCCCCAAGTTCATGTTCCAATTACTATTAACATTAACATCCATTTCTACCTTTTACCGAAAAGCTCAGTTATAGCTTAGTTTCAGTCAGATAAAAGTTTCAAATAAAACACTAAAACAAACTCAGAAGTGACTAAGCCAAAAATTAAGCTTCCCCTTAAAGCCCAAAAAAAAATCCAGCTCCTCATAAAAGCCGAATTTCATCTCCTTTGTTAGATTAAATTTGAAGTAAAATTCCAACCACATTCCAAGGAGATTAAGCTGAAAACCCTAAATCATACTCCAAATTGATAAAGCTTAAAGCCAAATTTCATCTACTTTGTCATTTGCAGTAAAATCAAAACCAAACTCAGAACTGATTATTTTTTTAAATAAAATAATAAAAAGAAAAGGTTACCAAAACCCTAAGCAAAAGCACTCTGTTAATTCATTTACATATATGTATATATACACGATGAAGTACAAACAAACAGTGATGTACAAATGCAAATGGAAATGCTGGAAAATAGTGAAAGAGAATTAAGACGCGGTTATTTATTATACCGTTTGCTTCAAGTGGAAAAGATCCCACTTAGAAACAGAGCCGTCGATATTGGAAGAGAACAAACGACCGCAAGCGACGTCGTCGTCGCTGTTGGAAGTGGTGCTAGGGCACCAGACAAGAGAGGAGACGCGTTTGGTAGGGTCGCCGTGAATGGTGAGCTGGCAGTGCCATCCGATGGAGCCGGGGGAGACGAGCCACAGCTCGAGGGAGCCGTCTTGGCGGGCGGCGGCAACGCGGAGGCCGTCGAGGCTGGTGGCGAGGGCTACGACGGGTGACGGCTTCCACTCGATTGAGCTGATTTTGTAAAGCTGCAACTGCATCTTATTATTCATGATGTGCTATATATGCGGCAGTTACAGAGAGAGAGAGAGAAGAGTGAGAGCGTTGAAGAAGTGAGAGGTGAGAGAAAGAGAAGGGAACATTAGAAGAAGAAGAAGGCGGCCATTGTTTGGTTATTAGGTTTTGGTTTTTGTTGAAAGGGTTTTAGTTTAGGCGCGGGAGGATCCGGGAATGGGTTTCGGGTCATGGATATAGGCCTGGCCTGCTTTTTTAATTTTTCCTTACATGCCCAAAACAAGAGTGTTTTTTGGTTTATGATCGGGGTATCAATTCAAACTATGCGAGCAGGGTGACTAATCTTTTTGGGTATTGTTTGCAAAAAGAAGTGAACAACAACCCTCCCCCTGAGTGAAGAGGTTGCCTTTGCTGGTTTATTGTGATTTATGTATTAATTATATATGTAAAATAATAAATACGTCAGGATTATGTTTTTTAATTCTTCTAACCCAAGAGTATAATTCTCATTTTGAGAACGCCTAGTGTCAAGGTCATTTCATAAGTAATTCGTCAATCCCTAAAGCTAAATTGGTTTTCGTTTTTTTTTTTAAAAAATTGTCATGAGAAAAATGAAGATGTACGTATTCTTGAACTTCAAACATGACAGCAAATCCATATAAAAGAGTTGAAAGGAAATCAAAGTTAATATTTCCAAATGAAGAAATAGTATGTAGAACAAAACAAAACTCATATCGTATAGTTGGAAACTTTAAGAAAGGAAAGAAATGGATTGCAGGTTGAGAAAATCATTAAAAAAAAGTCAAAACAGACAAATATTTATCCTCTCAAATACTCATTCGTATCAAATTAACGAATTTGGTATTCATACCTACAAGGATTACTCTTTCTAATACGATGTAGTGAAAGATTAGTGTTACTTGATATTAATTACACAATTAAGACCGTGTTTAAGAAGGTATTTTGTTTTGAGTTTTGTAATTTTTAAAACTCAAAACCAATTATCAATTTTATAATTTAGATTCCAATTTTTTTATTTTTGATTTTCAAAATTATTTTCAATCTTATATTTTTTTTAGAGCGCTACTTCCATATTATGCACCATATACTATCATCGCAATTTAATTACAACATCCATGTTGTTGTTGTCTTCGTTAGTTGAAGGTGGTGATGGTGGCAGCTATCATTGTTAGAGTGTTTGCGGTCAATGGTGGTTATTGTGGTGATGATGGTCCTCATCGGTTGATGGTGACCAGAGTAGCATGGCGGTCTTGGATTTTTGGTGATGATAGCAGTAGATCAAGGTGGTGATTTTTGTGGTATTGGTAAAGGGAGTGAGGTGAAGGGGGGAGGATGTGGTGGTGGTGGTTATCAAAGGGTAGTGGCGGTTAAGGTAAGAGTAGTTGCTTGGGTGGTTATTATGGTGGTGGTCCGAGTGGTGATGATGGTGAGCGAGAGAGAGGTGGTGGTAGCAATTGAGGACGTAGTGGTGATTGAGGTGGCTATAATGATGATGGCGGTGTTGGTGAGCATAAGGAGATGCTGGTGGTTTTGGTGGCCGAGATGGTGGTTGTGGTTAAGGTGGTCGTAATGGTAGTGATTGGATATTAGTCATGGTGATAGCGATGACAGATGTGGTAGTGGGAGGAGTGGTGGTGATAATGGTCGTAGTTAAGTTGTACAAACAGTAAGATAATTTAAGTTTGCAACTCAAAACTAAAATCATCGAAACCAAAAATCGAAATCAAAAATCAAAAACTAAAAATCACCACCACACAAGCCCTAATTTAATAAATCATTGCCATTTTTAGGGTAAGTCTTACCCTAATCCACTTAATTAGTAACACATTAGTTAATGCTAAAGATGGCCAAACAAAAGGTTTTAAGAGTTAAGCTCTGAATTGTAGTAAATTTTGAGAGTTAACATATGAGTTAAGTCTTGTCCTGTTCAGTAAATACAAATTAAAATTTTTTTGCATCTTTTTAAAATGAAGTGTGTAACTTTTAAAAGTTAGTTTTCAATCATTTCCATGACTAGTTTTGTCGAAAATTTCTATTTCAAATTGTAAGATACTCCCTCCGTTCTTTTTTATCTGTCATATTTCAATAAAAACACGCCCTTTAAGAAAATCAATCATTACTTAAATTTCCAATACATTAATTATGTTTTTTCCCACTATACCCTTTCTCTTTCTATAATCATTAATTTTTCTCCACTACTTACGTAAACCAAGACTTATTAAATAGGGACAAACATGGAAAATAGCATTTATTACACTATTGAATTTCTCAATATGACAGATAAAAAGAAACAAAATAACTCACCAAAAAACGACACTTAAAAAGGAACGGAGTGAGTAAATAGTTACAAGCTTACTGCTTTCAATTAACTTCAGAACTCTTAACTAAGAGCACAATTAAGCTCATAATTCACAGCTATAACATACTCTTAACATTAAAAGTTGGTTCAAAAAGTTTGGCTGAACATTTATCAGCCGAACACGAATAATACCTCAACTCATTACAGCCTCAGTTTGTAGTTCATTCACTCATTACTGCTTGAATAAATTTCCCCTGCTTTGAGAACACGTTAACTTTTTTGAATTTTTCATCTACACGACTACATCTACTACTATATATCATATTTTTTTTTAATATAAAATACATTAAAACTATACAGGTTTATTGTCAATAATCAACTAGAATCAACAACTAAACCACCGTCAGGAGGAGCTGCACTATCAGCAACCTTGTCCATCACCTCTTCAGTTTTCCTCTCATCCTCTTCTTTCTCAACCTTCAATCTCTGCTTGAGAAGAGTTTTAAAAGCTTTAATTACAAAGAAAGCATATGTAGAGAAGCAAGAGCACTAGATATTTGGGTATTTATAATGACAATCAATAAAGATCAAGAAAAACAAAATGAAAAGGAAAACAATAAGTGATGTACAAATCCTATAGTGGCACCCTGGGAATTGTTGAAATGTGTTTATCTCAAGCCAACTTATCATATCCATACACAAGTGAACTTATGTAAACTCTACTTTCATATCCATATTATCACCATAGGTGATTGGTCCTTGACTCATATTGCTTTTAAATATGTATCTTCGCTTCTTTTGTCTTTTTCTTTTTCTAAAAAGCAACTTCTAGTTATTTTAATCCAACATGTACAGGAGTGCAAGATTAAGGACAGACAAATTCCTAATTTTGAATGAACAAGCAAAAAAGAGTAAAGAGGATTTAACACTAATCACCTTTGTTGCCACTGACGAGCCCTTTGTTTTATGTGCAAACATATTTCCATAGAGCTTGGCATCTTTTTTGTTATTTTCAGCTTGAAGTTGCTTCAATTTCTTCTGAAGTGCCATTACCTCCCTGGAAAATTAGAAACCATGTTCCCCCCATAATGACAAATTTTCATTTTTATCCAGCAGTAATTTTACATGAAGAATGAAGCCATTATTTAATGACCTGTTTTGCGGTTCCACCTCAAGAGCTTTCTTGATGTCTACATCTGCCGAAAGAAAGTTGCCGGTCTCTATGTATGCTTGTGCTCGTCTATACAAAGCTTTCACATTGTGAAGTTCAACATGAAGCACCTGGTAGAAATAGTAAGGAATGTGAGATGAATTCTCTTAGAACTAGTTTGTTTCCCTTTACCTCACCACTAGTTTTACCGAAGCACACAACTAGTCATCACTTCTCCCACCTACATTTTGTTCTCAAAAATATACGCTCGCATAATCGGCAGCTTCATGTCTAATACATGACTTGAATGGCTCTTACCTGTGAACATAACTTGATTGCTCCGGGAAAGTCATTAAGTTTTAGGCTACAAGCGGCGCCATTCAACCAGCATGACACTCTTAGAGCCTTAGCTTGCTTTTCCTCATCATCTTCAAAGGGTCCATCTTCACTAACAAAATCAGCAGCCTGAGAGAGAACAAAGTATCATGGATTCCGTACAAACTAAAAGAACCTTAATGAATTTTGAAAAATAATAGCCACCGGAATTCAAGGATATACCTTTTCATATTTATTCCCTGCGCGCTGATACTTGCCACCTTTAAATAACAAATTCCCTTCTTCTTTCTTCTTCCCAGCCACCTCAATTCTCTCATCACTACTCAATTCCCATGGTGCTTTCTCCTTTTAATAAAAAAAAATGAAAATGAAAAGTATTGAAAGACACTATAGTCAGATACGTATATGTATACAAATGACAGTATAAAGTGCAAGAGAGATTAAGGCATTCTGCAAGTTACTTTGTTTTTCTCCATTATCTAGTAAATGATAGAAGATGCCATCATGGTCAATAGCAAAAACCAAAATCTTCAATACCTCAATAGACTATCATCTACTTCTTTTACCTTAATAAAATCCATCATCTCTACGTCATAGACAACATTTGAGCCTCGTGGCACGATAGCAAAATCTCGTCTCACTTCAACATTTCCAAATGCATAATCAGGGTGTATGTGAATTATGGACCTCTCACCCTTCTTCATTGTTGCCACTGCTCGGTCTAGACCAGCAATCACTTGTTCTACAGACAGCAAAATAAGAAAACTGATATAATCACTTCCTAGATGTCATAAACGCACTATGAAAATCTAAAGATGTGTAAAAAACATGTATGTAAAAGAGTTAAGAATTATCAAGAATAAACTCACCTTCATCGGTTATGAATTCCAAGGGATGTGCTTCACCAATTCCTCTTTTCTCAAATACAGTTCCATCTTCTAGCATAGCTGTGTAGCTGACTGCACAGCAATTTTAACAAGAGAAATTGGTAAATTGAGGCCACTTCTTTTACTTTCATTCGTGCAATAAATAGCCTTACAGTTGTACTACCATCTTAGTTTGAAACAATCCACGACAAAGTTTTGTCTACCTACAATAGGAGTGTTTTCCAAGCAATGTTTGGATAAATGGACATAAAAAACAAGCCAGTGTTTGGAACAAACGCATTCAAGAAAAAGTAATGGTAGCACCCATTGAGAAAAAAAATGGAAAAATCTTGCCTTATGTGATTTAATCATGTTAGGATACGACTATAGAAACTAATAAAAAGGACTTGGACTTAAACAGCCTTCCTGAGGACATGATTATGACAGAACCCAATTGAGCATATCGATCCATGTACCTAACCACGCCAAATGGGAAGAGGTTTTGTTGTTGTTGACCACTACGATAGCATTGCCTCCTCTTTTTTCATTTGTGTTTGATTGTGCTTTTGTGGCCTATTTAGCACGTGTTTGGGGTAGCGACAAAACGTGCCAAATGCGTGTTTGTCCAAAAGCTCCCCCCCTCACAAGCTTTGGCACAAATGCACATTTCCCCCCTCCCCACTGGCTAACCAAACACGCCATTAGACACAAGTTAACACATTCGATACATTCCCATTAATTTTTTATATTTTTTTTTTACATGTGATCATTAGATGTTAAAGTAAATTTGGATTTAAGTTGGAAGATATTGAGAAAAAATAACTTTAACTCCATAATGAAATTTATGTCATTTCCATACCAGTAACTTGTGCACCCTCGTTTGCTGTGAAAGCACCTTCCCCTTCTTTTAAGATCTTCTTAAGCACCATGGAATCACCAGTAACATTTATGACAGGCTTGAAGGACACTAATTCAATATTAACATGCAGCACAGAATTTGGAGGAATTGTATGGAGCCCGCTGCTAGCTTCTCTCCCCTTCTCCTCAAAGGCATCTGCAATCATCATAACAAATACAGTTCCAAACTAATTATTTGAGATATTGGACCCAAAGATCTTTGAAGCTAAGGAAGTAAAGTGAAGTTCCAGGCTGGCAACCAAACATAGACTAACTTATAACCAAGAATAATTTGAAAGTAGTAGTAATACTATTGAGGTTCATTGGGATTGAACCCAACTTCACAGAACAGAGTCATATCTAAAATTCTAAAGCAGGCTTAATTTCTGATTGACTTTTATTACTGATGCACAAACATTAAGGTTTTTGTTTTCATTTTCAACCGATATGCTCTGTTTTCAGCATTTCCTACACAAGAGGTTGAAGACAGGAAAGTAATTGAAAACAATATGACATTTTTGTAATTGAGTGAAAAGATATTATATTACAAATTGAAAATGAAAACAGCAATAAACCAAACAACCCCTGATATTTGTGGCTCCTTAGATTGATTATTTTATCAAGGACAATTATGGTATAGTAACCAAAGTGCTAGGAAAACAGAAACTGGCTTGAAGTATGCAGAAACATTTCATTAGATTATAGGCATGGTTACATCACTTTCAATTAAGTCTTTGAGATTGACATCATAGTTTCATGCATCTCGAATAAAGAGGGAATGAACTTTTTAAAAAAAAATTAAAAAAAAAAACCCAGACTACAGGTGGATTAGAAGAACAAACGACATACACTGAGGTTGAACAATTAATTCAGCCTTCTCTCCTCTCGTCATAGACATGATTACTTTGGGCAATCCAGGAAAAAGATGACCTTCAACAAGTAAAATAATTGGTCAGATGTTGTAACAATAAAAAAAAAGAAATGGTTGATATTTGCTTTTATTTCATGAAAATAAAATAAGAGTACAACTCAACAAAAATACCATCCTTCACATGAAATTCAACTCCTCCTTCCGGTGTTTCTGCAACAACAGTGCCATCAACTAGCGCCACCCGATACTTCACTGCAGTAGCGAAAAAAAATGGTATAACTAACAAGCTGACACAATGTTCATTTCTAAAACAGTCCAAAAGTGATACACAGCAACAGAAAAAACAAGGATTTAAAATTCTCAACTCATTGATAAGTTCTACAGATAGGAAGCAAAAAGATATATTATGAGCAGCAGTTAGAATACCAAGGACTTCATCAAGATCACCAGGTCGCTCATTCCTAGTCCCTTTCTCCATCATTTTCTTGACAATTCCACCATCTTTGCATACATCTACTACCTTGATCCATGAAATAAGTTCCACCTCAAACTGCGTAACTGGGTTGGAGTTGGGTGAAACACTCAAATCATCAGGTAATGTGAACAATGCTACCTCTCCCTTCTTCATGGTGATAATCCCATAATCCAACCCAACAGCCACTTGAGCTGCCCATCGTCAAATAAACCAACATAAATAACACCAACATAAATAAATAAAAATATACAATAAAGAAGACAGTATGTTTCAAATTACGGGCCCATTTGTTGAGGCTTCAAAATTAAGTGATTTTGGTAAATGTAATTTATGGAAATCAGAAGTTATTCTACATCTGGCTATAATTAATAAAAAAAAAGTGTTTTCTTTTTTTTTTTTTTTAACTTTGAAAGTGATTTTAAGTTATTTTGATGAAATGTATTAGTGATTTTTCTTATGAAACTGCTTTTTGACAAAAAAAAATGTTTTCCGAGAAGCTGGGAAAATTCAGCTCTCCTAAAGGCATTTCTTTAAGAAACCCATCCAAACAAGCATTTACAATGTCAGAAATGATTTTTAAATAAAAATAGCAGGCTTTCAATTTAAAAAACCTAAACAAACAGACTACATTTGAAGAAGTTCTTTGGAGTGTGTTTGGTAACACCACCAACTATATTAACTAAAAATAAGTTATTTGTTGGCATTTGGTAAAGGAGCTTATTTCATTCAGATTCAAGCTTATAAGCTCATATTTGATACGTTACCTGATATAGCTTATGGGCTTGTAAAGTAGGAGCTTATGACATTTTACTCATATCATTTAGCTTAAGAGTAAAGACCCACTTTGGTCCCCATTACCAATTTAGTCCCTAAAGTTTGTAAAGGACATTTTAGTCCCTAAAGATTTTTCCCTAAAGTGAGTTTAGAGTTTAGAATTTATGGACTAAATTGGTACAACACAAAAATTAAAAGGACTAACTTTACCCACTTTAAAAATCTATGGGGTCTAAATTGTCCTGTACAAACTCGTGGGACTATATTTGTACAACCCAAAAACTATAGTCTGTTTGGATATACAATGTTGAATGGAGCGAAGTGGAGTAGAACAAAGGGAACTCAGGTGAAATGGAATGGAAAAATACTATATTCCATTGTTTGGGTATTTTGGGATGGAATATAATGGAGTAGATGGTTCCGTAAATTGAGTGGAACAAACGAAGGAGATTTTGAATGGAATCCGTCACTTCATTGTACCATTCCACTCCTTCCTAATTGAGACAATCCAAATAATGAAAATTTAATTAGATTCCGTCATACTCCATTCCGTTCCACCACATAGTATCCAAACATATTAGGGATCAAAATGTCTGTTCACTCTCTAGCTTATCATCTAACCTTAACCAAATACTAATTTTAACTCAATATGTTAGCTTATCGGCTCTTAGTTTTACACTCTTCACTTATAAGCTTTCAGCTAGCTTATCAGCTGGTCATGCCAAACAGAGCCTTGGCTACTTAAGGTACCGAGCTTATAAGCTAGGAGGTTACGCGTTTTACGCATCTCAACCAGCTCATCAGCTACTCTTATGAAACAGTTCTAATTCAATCAGCAAGTCATGCCACCAAAATATAGTAGTATGTTCACACTTCACACTCACCTTGACCAAGAGTAAATGTGAGAGGTTGATCTCTATCCCTAGTTGAACCCAACTTCGTTCCATCAAGCAAAGTCCCAACATAATGAACTGCATTTTTCAACAAAATTCACCATTATCAAAATCCATTATAATCAAGCAAGTAAGTAATCGAAAATGTTTAAGCCATGAATGAGTAGTAGATAATAGATAATAGATAATAATAATAATAATAGTAGTAGTACCAGTGACTTCGTCGTTGAAGTCGGGGGTTTCCAACCCGCTTCCACGCTTGAGGAGCTTCTTTTTGAGACCGGAGTTAGTGAGTTGTCTCTCTTCGCCAACTTTTTGAGGCGGTGCTGATTCGATTACCTCGCCGGGTTCTTCGTCCAGCTCGTTCTCAACGCTTATGTCTGACAAAACCGCCATGGCTTCAACCCTCCTCCGCCGCAAACGGCAGTTATCGCGGTTGCGAAGTTTTTTTTTTTTTTTTAATTTGTTGTTTTGGTTTCTGGTGCATTCTGGAAGAAGACTCTGACTGTGACGGAATTATTCCACGTTGATGATTAAGAAATTTAAATTTATTTCTGTTACTTTTCACATCCATTTTGTTTTTTCTTTTTCCGGTATTCACCTTGCAATTGGGTAACTTATCTTTTTAATATTGTCCTTGTGGATAATTTTTCAGCAAGGTTATTACATTCACGAAAGTCGGAAATTAAACCTCCAAATAATTATTAATGTATTCCTTACCATTTGTGTTAATATTTAAACACAATAAAGTATTTCCTCGTATGAGAAGATAACTTCTCTACTTAAATCACTAATAAATTGACATGTGGGTTTAAATTTTAAAGTTTTTTTAATTAAAAAAAAGCTTAATTATGGTTTTGGTCTCTATAAGTTGAGGTCGTTTTGAAAATAGTCCTTAAATCTTTTTTTGACCTTGATTGGTCCTTAAAAGTTTCATAAATTTGGTTTTGGTCCTTCTGTTAGTCTTCCTCTGTTAGATACTGACGTGGCAAAAGGCAGGGCCACGTCAGCCCACACCTGGCTTCCAACGCAACACCTTAATTATGGTTTTGGTCCCTATAAGTTGAGGTCGTTTTGAAAATAGTCCTTAAATCTTTTTTTGACCTTGATTGGTCCTTAAAAGTTTCATAAATTTGGTTTTGGTCCTTCTATTAGTCTTCCTCTGTTAGATGCTGACGTGGCAAACGGCAGGGCCACGTCAGCCCACACCTGGCTTCCAACGCAGCACCTTAATTATGGTTTTGGTCCCTATAAGTTGAGGTCGTTTTGAAAATAGTCCTTAAATCTTTTTTTGACCTTGATTGGTCCTTAAAAGTTTCATAAATTTGGTTTTGGTCCTTCTATTAGTCTTCCTCTGTTAGATGCTGACGTGGCAAACGGCAGGGCCACGTCAGCCCACACCTGGCTTCCAACGCAGCACCTGATGTGGCTGCTCCCCATGTGCCTCCCACGTGACCTCCTTTATATGTAGGGTTGAGCACACTCATCTTCTTCTACCCTAGATCGCCGTCGAGTGAGTGAGTGGAAGGAATAGAAAGCTTGCTGCAACAATGGCGTCGAAACCAAGCACCACGAAGGGAGGTAAGTCTGATAGCGTGAGAAGCTGCAAGTCTCGTGCATCCGGATCCGTGACAACATCGAGGAAGACAATGTGTGGCTGTGGTGCAATGGCTATTTTGATGACCTCTCATAACTCTCAGAATCCAGATAGGAAGTTCTGGAGATGCCCAAATTGGAAGGTTTGAAGTCTAACTCTTCACCACGTGATAATATTCAACAAGCATTTACATATCCAATAATCCAACCACACAGGGTTCAAAAAATAATAAGTCAAAATAAACAAGTTCTATTCAATTCAAAACATAAGTGTTATGTCTTCAATCTTTCTTCTTTGACTTGTCATTTCCACCTTGTTGACTCTTTGATTCTCCTTTTTTGAGTGCATTTATCCTCTCCCTTTCTCCAGCCCTTGCAATTTGGGCATCTCCAGAACTTCCTATCTGGATTCTGAGAGCTATGAGAGGTCATCAAAATAGCCATTGCACCACAGCCACACACTGTCTTCCTCGATGTTGTCACAGATCCGGATGCACGAGACTTGCAGCTTCTCACGCTATCAGACTTACCTCCCTTCGTGGTGCTTGGTTTCGACGTCATTGTTGCAGCAAGCTTTCTATTCCTTCCACTCACTCACTCGGCGACGATCTAGGGTAGAAGAAGATGGGTGTGCTCAACCGTACATATAAAGGAGGTCACGTGGGAGGCACATGGGGAGCAGCCACATCAGGTGCTGCGTTGGAAGCCAGGTGTGGGCTGACGTGGCCCTGTCGTTTGCCACGTCAGCATCTAACAGAGGAAGACTAACAGAAGGACCAAAACCAAATTTATGAAACTTTTAAGGACCAATCAAGGTCAAAAAAAGATTTAAGGACTATTTTCAAAACGACCTCAACTTATAGGGACCAAAACCATAATTAAGGTGTTGCGTTGGAAGTCAGGTGTGGGCTGACGTGGCCTTGTCGTTTGCCACGTCAGCATCTAACAGAGGAAGACTAACAGAAGGACCAAAACCAAATTTATGAAACTTTTAAGGACCAATCAAGGTCAAAAAAAGATTTAAGGACTATTTTCGAAACGACCTCAACTTATAGGGACCAAAACCATAATTAAGCCTTAAAAAAAATAGAATAGATAGAAGGCACGATTTGATCCACCATCTCTTCATCTTCCTCCTGTTGCAGCTGCTGCACAAAACAAACATCAAAATTCAAAATAATCAAATATAATCGATCTATGAAGAGATCAAAAACCCTAGCAACTAAGCAAAGCACCGAACAAAAAACGAGAGAGGGAAAAAAAAGCGAGAACAATTTAGGTCGATTGAGAAGCTGAAAATCAAACCGAAGCAGTAGTGAATTCCATTGAATTGAAACGGAGTAAAGAAATTGAGAGAAAATGAGAGAGAAAGTGGTGGAGGTGATCGCATACATCTAACGGAGGAGGAGGAGGCATTGATGAAGCGGTTACGAAATGGAGAAGGAGACAGAGAGAGAGAGAGAGAGAGAGAAAAGAGAGCAGAGGGTGGCAGAAGAGAGTGATGACGAAGCTTCAGTGAGAGAGAGAGAGAGAACTCACAAAGATATGTGTATTTAACATGAAGCGGTGGGCGAGCGGCACGACGCGACGGTGATGGAGGAGAGGCGGTGTGGTGTTGCGGCGGTGGGCTGGCGGCTGGGCACGGCGGCGACGGTGGAGGCACGGTGGTGGTGGAGGAGCCGCCACTGCTTCATCGTTCTTCTCTCTTTTCCTCTTCTATCTGTTCTATTTTTTTTAATTAAAAAAGCTTTAAAATTTAAAACCACGTGTCAATTTATTAGTGGGTTAAGTAGAGAAGCTATCTCCTCATATGAGGAGATACTTTATTTTGATATTTAAATAAGTAGCATGTAACAATATATCCCTTACCATTTGTACCAACCTTCATTAGAATTTTTTTTTAATAATAAACGGGGCAAAAAGCCCAAAAAACACTCAAAATCAACGAATCATCTTAGGGAAGGCAATACCATAAAAGTCTCCTCACAAATAGTACCATGAACAGAAGCAGAAGCAACATCATAATAAACACAACCTATACTACTAGAATGACCCAAATTGGCTAGACAATCCGCAGATCTATTTGTCTCCCTGAAAACATGACTTAAAGAAACAAGCCAAGCATAATTCAATAAAGCATTCACTTCCCGAACCAAAGAATAACAATGATGGGAGGTCCCGCACCTAGAATTTACCAACATCACATTAGTAAGAGAATCCATTTCAACTTGCAAGTGAGGAATATTCATCATTTTTGTCATCCTCAAACTAATCAACAACCCCCATAATTCAGCTTTAACCGTAATAGAGACTCCAATGCAACATGAAAAACCTCGAACAAACCTGCTAGAACTGTCTCTAATAAGCCCCCCACAAACAGCAAAATTATTATGTTGTCGAAGGGAGCCATCAACATTTAGCTTCCATTGACCGATCGGTGGTGGTCTCCAAACAATTAGAGATTCCTTTTTCATCTTCATCTCTGGAACAGAGGAAGAAATAGAAGAAGAAACATGTCTAGCATAGTTAAGAATTGAGAAAATCAAATTAGAACTCAGCTCAGTAATATCATAAAAGACAAAAGAGTTGTGGTCATTCCAAATTTTCCACACAACTGTACCAAAGAATATGTCCCAAGGAGCATCCACTATTCCCACGTCATTACTCGCAAGGTTAAAGGAGAGCCAAGGCTGAAAAGTAAGATTGAAGAAGAAATGGGCTTTCGAAGGATGCACCAACTTGATCCATAACCTTCACACCTCGGCACAGTCCCGGAAGCAATGCAAGAGAGATTCTCGGTCCAATAGACAACGGGGACAACTATCAGTACTTGACATACCTCTTTTTATACGTTTTGAATTTGTCAACAGTCTTGCTTTCCAGAGCATAGCTTTGATTCTTTGAGGCCCCTCCCACTTTCAAATGAGGTCAAAATTAACTGAACCAGGATATGTTGACGAGCCAAAAATTCTGATTCTTAGAAAGAAGAAGATCATATGCTGAATTTAGAGAAAAAGTTAAGCTATTCTCAGCAAGCTAAACCAATGAATTGGCACCTGCATAATGATTAAGAGGGATAATAGCAATAATTTTATCACAAACATACCTTGAAATGACATTATTAACCACATGCCAATCTCAATCGCTATTAATGGAATAATGAATGACAGGATAATTGTCACACCATAGAAGAATGTTAACATCCGACAAAGATGCTAAGGACTTTATGCACGGAATCCAAGCGTCCTACCAAAATCTAACATGACCACCATTGCCCAAGATCCAAAAACTGCCCTTTCTAGCAATAGGACAAGCATTAGAGATAGCCCGCCATATGCAAGACACATTCGAAGATGCATGATCGAAAATTTGCAACGGATTTGGAATTCTATATTTAGAAAGAAGGACAGCAGCCCACAAGGCATGAGGATTAGACATTAAATTCCAGACTAACTTTATCATATAAGTTTCATTAACTACTTTCAAACTTCAAGACCCCAAACCACCACTTGACTTAGGAGAACAAATTTTCTCCAAAAAAAATAAGGTGACACTTATATTGATCCTCAGAGCTACCCCAAATGAAATTTTTGCAAAACTTTTCTTTTATTGAAGACTAATTTGATTTTTTTTTAAATGAGAAAACTTAAACTAATTCTCGAATATTTCAAACATGAAGCAATTTTTTTTATTTGAATTAAAATATTAAAGTATCTTAAAAATTTGACTTTAAAAAAGATTAAAACGTATTGTTTTGACTCTTAAGCTTTTTTTTTTTTAAAGATTCATTACAATTTTTTTACTCTCCGGATACCAAATTGTTACGGTCGCAAATTTTGAAGGACCAAAATAGTTTTTCACTCCTTTTTTAATTTAGTTGCACCACTAAAAAAAATTAGTTGCAAATATTTTCTACGAAATATAATTATATTTAAGGGGATATTTGGTTTATATTAAAAAATTAAAATTATGTTTTGAGCTTTTTTCCAAAAATGATCATAATCTAATGTGTTTAGTTGTTAATGTATATTATAATTTTAAATTAGATTTTTCGATAAATAATCAAAATCCAACATCTCGCTCATAACTCATAAGTATCAAAAATTATTTTTGGTAAGATTATTTTTTGAAACTCATGTAATTTTCCTATCCTACCCTTATCACTCCAAAAATAATAACTACCCCTTATCACTCCAAACCCTTTTTTATAATTTACTCATTAAAAATAATCTTCTTTACACTATACAAACAAAACAGATCAGCTTAAATTCATTTTTTAGCTAAAAGACTTAAACATAAACAAATTATAATTTTAAAAGCTAAAAATAACTATAATTTAATTTTACTAACTATACCAAACACGCATTAAATAAAATAATATCATAATATGATAAAGCTAGCTTTCCTAATAATATTTTCTTGCATGCTACCCTAATTACTTAAAGAGAATGAAATAATTATCATCCATTAGTTCTCCGCAAACATATAAAGTTTTTTATAAAAAAAATAAAAAAATAAAAAAAAGACTGTTTTCAACTTACACTTTTTATTTAAAAGAAAATTTATATAGCGAGAGGGACGATAAAAATAATTCTTTATTAATTTCACTAGTTTTTGTATTAAATTTTTTGAAATAAAAAAAAATTGTGCTAAAACAATTTTATATGGATAAAAATCACATTCATTGTGCAATCCAATGGTATCAATATGATTAAAGCACCTTTTGATTTGGTTTGAAATTACTCTATTAGTAAGCTGAGATAAATGTACATGAGAATAAAAGTTCTCTTGTTTAAGCTAATTTGTTGCTAATTTAATTTGACTAAAATTGATGGTGAATTTATAGTAAACTAGCAAAGGTTATTTTGGTTATTCCCAGGCTGCATGCATGTTTGCTTGTTTTTAAAAAATCAGATTGTGTTTACTATCTAATGGTGCGAAATTTTGTTCTTAATTTAAAACTGGTTACGATTACTTCGAAACAAAAGTTCTAAAAAAAATCAAGAAACCAATTCCTATTTCTTTTCCTCTATTTAGTATTAAGAGGGAGAATTATGAATATGGAGAGTTGAGTGGATGTCTATATTCCCCTTGCTATTTCACATTCCATCATGATCTATCCACACTAATTTGGATGTATCTCTTGAATTGTGCATTTGTCTCTATATAAGTAAGGCACCACACGTCCACACTTTAGTGTGGGATAAAATACTAAAGATATTCTTTCCATTCTCTCTATTCTCTAGCTTTCTCTATCCCTATTACCTATAAGTTAGTATTCTGCTTTTTGTAGCACTGTCAGTAGTCTAATAAGCATCCTCATAATCAGGCAGCTAATCATCATGGTGCTGGTGCTGCTAGTTCGTTGGGGCTGCTACGTCGAAACATCGGGTGGGATGATCCGTCCGATATCCTGCATCAGCCTCTCGACAGTCTTACTCAAATGACGACTCTCCTTTCTGGCAGCAGCTATCTCTTTCTTGATCTGGCCAATCTCGGAATTCTGAAAGGAATAAGAAACCAATTATGAAAAACCATGACATAGATATGCAATCATAGACAACAAAAAAAGGAATAAATTGAAGAATTGGGAATGAGAGAGGGAGGGACAGTTACCGGTGGGGACAGGAAAACGGGGATACGGTGGTGGGGGGAGAGGGAGAGAGAGAGAGCAGTTAACAGAGAGATAGTGGTGAAGTGAAAGAAGGGTGCTTTTTCCTTTTAGTAAAAAAGTTGAAGTATTTAAAGGCACTAATCTAGTCAGATCTATGCATAAATGAATATGAATCACATGCAAGGGATACTAAAACATACTGAAAGTAACTAAGAATTTTTCTATTCTCTAGTAAATGATTAAAGATAACAACATAGTGTATTGTAAAAATCGATATCTTCAGTTTCTTAAATGGACCAAAGCAGAGTTTTCCTTATTCTCCTTTTACCTGAATAAAATCCACCATCTCAATGTCATAGACAACATTCGAGCCTGGAGGCACGACAGCAAAATCTCGTATCACTTCAACATTTCCATATGCAAAATCAGGATGTATGCTAATTTCAGCCCTTTCACCCTTCTTCATTGTTGCAACCGCAAGGTCTAGACCAGCAATTACTTGTGCTACAGACATCAAAGCAAAATGAGAAAACTAATATAATCACTTCCTTGATGTCACAAAATGGGGAAAGAAAAAAGCATGTAAAAGAGTTAATATTTAATAAGAATAAACTCACATTCATTGGTTGTGAATTCCATGGGAGATGTTTCATCAATTCCTCTTTTCTCGAATACAGTTCCATCTTCTAGCATTGCTGTATACCTGACTGTCAAAGCAGTTTTAACAAAAGAAATTGGTAAAATGAGGCTCCTTCTTTTACAATCATTTGTGCAATAAATAATATTATAGTTGTAGTACCGTCTTAGTTTGAATGACAAAAGCAATGATTTATACACCTACAAAAGAGCTCTTTCCTAGCAAATCATTCTAGAAGAGTGCTTCATAAAAGTTACACGTGCAATTTTTATTTTCTGCTAACTGCAATAGTCTTTTCCTATAACTGTAGGATTGACCAAAGCTAAACTTATGCTCCTTATCTTTTTACCTTACAATGGATGTGCTCAGTGAGCATATCCAAGGATCGGTATTACACTGCATGTTTTTTGCAGGTTATATAGTCCTAGTGGGAGTCAAAAGAGAGAATAAATGAGACGCTGGAGTTGTGGAGACATTGCTTCCAATTAAGTAGAAGTGAAACGGAGTATATGATGTCCAAAAAAAATAGTAAATGGAATATAAGTTCAATAAGAAGAGCTATAACAATAACTTGGGTGAAATTTGGATAGTATATCATACCACAAGTCACCATGTTTAGGTATATGGGTTCTATCACACAAAATAACAAATAATAGAGGATGATATTAATAATGGGATTCATGTCGGGCTGATGAAATGAAGAAGTGTTTAGAGTGTAATTTGTGAAAGAAAAGTTGCTCTCAAGCATAGAGAAAAAATTATAAGACCAGTGATGCTATACGTTTATTGAGTGTCGGGTAAGCTCAATGTTGAGAAAGTGAGGACATTGCATTGGATAAATGGACATACAAGACAAGACCATGTTAGGAATGGATGTATTAGAGAAAAAGAAGGGGTAGCACCCACTAAAGAAAAGATGGTAAAATCTCGTCCTAGGTGGTTTTGGTCATATGAGGATTAGACAATTAGAGGCCTCAATAAGAAGATTTAGAACGTGACAGATATAGTTAGAGGTGGAGGAAGACCAAGAAAAACTACAGGTGAAATTAGAAAAAAAAGGACTAAGATTTAAGTGGTCTTTCTGAGGACATGATTTATGATAGAACACAATTGTGCAAATTGATACTTGTAGCCAACCCCACCCAATGGCTAAGGTTTTGCTGATATTGTTGTTGACCACTTCAATAGCATTGCATTCTCGTCTTCATATGCCAATGATTGTGCTTTTGTGGCCTACTTAGACCCAAAAGTTAATACATTTCCTTTAATGCTTTTTAATTGTGAGTTTTCGATGTTAAAGTAAATTTGAAATTGAATAGAGTTGGGAGAAAAAGAACTTTAACTCATAGTACTTAAAACTTAAAGTGACACTGCATTTGGAAATGATTAGTATGCACAATAACAACTCTAAAACCTAAACGAAATGCATGACATTTTCTTACCAGCAACTTTTGAACCCTTATCGGCAGTTCCAACACTTTGTCCTTCCTTCAGTATCTTCTTAAGCAGCATGGTACCATGAGTAACACTTATGACAGGTATGAAGGACACCAATTCAATATTAACATAGAGCACAGAATTTGGAGGAATTAAATGGAGCCCGCTCTTAGCTTTTTTTCTCCTCTTCTCCCCCAAGGCATCTGCAGTCATAATATGAAATACAGTTCCAAACTAATTATTTGGGATATTGGACCACAAAATCCTTGAAAGGAATGGAAAAAAATGACATTCCATGTTGCCAAAAAGCTATAGAATAGCTTATAAGGTATAACCAATAATAAATTGAAACACACAGTAAATGTTACTGAGATTCATTGGGTGTGAACACAACTTTACAGAACAGAGCTATACCTAAATCATACTTAATTTTCAATTGACTGATTGACTCTCATGACACATGCAAAATCATTAGGCAGTATGTGGTCTGTTTTCTGTTTTCAATTTCAATTGATATGTTTTGTTTTCAAAACTGGAAACAAAGTGAAAACAATGTGACATTTTGGTAATTGTGACTAATTGAGTGAAATAATATTAATTGACAATGAAAATAGAAAACAAACCAAACACACCCTAATATTTGCGGTTCCGTAGATTGATTATTATATCAAGGAAAATTGTAGTACTGCAACCAAAGTGCCAGGATAACAGAAACTGGCTAGAGGTAAGCAGAAACATTTCTTTGGACTATGAAGATGGTTACACCATTTTTATGTCAGTCATGCATCCTAGCAGGGTGAGGGAATACATGCTCAAATAACACACTTATATACCTTTCATTTTACTACTGGAAAGACCCAAAAAAAAGAGTTTATAGATGGATTAGAAGAACAAAATACATACATGGAGGCTGAACAATTAATTTAGCCTTCTCTCCTCTAGTCATAGTCATGATTGCTATCGGCAATCCAGTAAAAAGATGACCTTCACAAGTAAAATAATTGGTCACACACTGTAAAATGAAATTATATTCCCTGTTTATAGAAATAGAATAAGAGTACAGGTCATCAATAGTACCATCCTTCACATAAAATTTAACTCCTCCTTCAGGTGTTTCTGCAACAACGGTGCCATCAACTAGTGCAACCTGATAATTCACTGCAGTAGCAAAAGAATGAGAAAACCAATAAGCTGAGACAATGTTCATTTTAAAAACAGTAGGACAACGATATATGACAGAAAACATGAAAAGGATTTATAACTCTGAACTTCTTGATAAGTTCAACTTATGGGAAGCAAGAATAAATATAAGCAGAAGTCGAAATACCAATGACTTCGTCGAGATACTGGGGTGGCGCACTCTCTGTTCCTTTCTCCATAATTTTCTTGAGAATTCCACCATCTTTACAAACATCCACTACCGTGTTCCATGAAATGAGTTCCACCTCAAACTGTGTAACTGGATTAGGATTGGGTGAAACACTCAAATCAGCTGGTAATGTGAACAGTGCTACCTCTCCCTTCTTCATGGTGGTAACCCCATGATCCAATTCAGCAGCCTCTAGAGCTATCAATCCTATCATCAGATAAACCAATCTAAATCATATCCACATAACAAGAAAAACAAAAAAACAGGGGAATATACACTGACTCCTTAGAGGTTTAACATAATTAAACTTGACAATTGACACCCTTTCTTTTTTCGAAAGCTACACTCACTTATGTTACGAGAATGTCAGTGCAATTTTATTTCTTTTTATCAACTAAAGTAAGATGTCAGAAAACTTATTACTTGGTCAAAAAAAAGACTTATCAACTATTGCTTTTAGTCCCTAGAAGTTTTTTCATTGGTTTTGATCTTTAAATATTCCGAAATTTTGGTTTTAATTCACGTTGATTATATGTCAACACCACAATTGGCCACGGAAACAATTATTAAGTCACACGCCATATGCGATAGTAAGTCACATCATCACTAGGGACTAAAACTAAAATATTAAAACATTTAAGGACCAAAACAACAACAAAAAAAAATTGTAGGGACTAAAATCAAAAGTTGCTAAACTTTGAGGGACCAAAAAATAATTAAACCAAAAAAAAAAAAAAAAAACAAATGCGAAATTCTCACCTTGACCAAGAGTAAATGTGAGAGGTTGATCTCTATCCCTAGTTGAATCCAACTTTGTTCCATCAACCGAAGTCCCAACACAACGAACTGCATTTTTCAACAATATTCACAATTATTCATAAAAAAAATAATTTTTTTAAAAAAAAAACTTTCGATAATTTTGTATGGTAAGTAAGAAATTGAAACCAGTAGCGGTGACTTCATCATTGAATTCTGGGGTTTCGAATCCGAGTCCTTCTCTAAGGATCTTCTTTCTGAGACCAGAGTGAGTGAGTTGTCTCTCTTCGCCAACTTTTTGAGGCGGTGCTGATTCGATGACCTCGCCGGGTTCTTCGTCCAGTTCATCCTCGCCGTTCACCGCCATGGCCTTACTGCACGGCCGCACACTGCGGCTGAAGCCTCCTTCAAGTTTTTGTTTTTTGTTGGTGTTGTCATCCAAAGCAGTCATTATTATTAATTATTAATTGGAAAAACAAAAAAAATCAAAAAAATAAAAATAAATTGGTGGAATGAAGGGTTTGGAATTGGTGAAAAGTGAGTCGTACGAAGATTTGAGAGAGAAAAACAGAAGAAGATGATTCTTGCTCGTCAAGGATTAATTAAGGTTTAGAAAAATGGTAAAAATCTTTAAGAATATATACTCTATTTTACTCCTTCCAGCTCTCTAAATATACGCCCGTGGTTTTTTCTTATCTCTAAATGTATTTATTTTAACTTTTGTTTTTTGATGAATCAGGTATCATCGCCGCAACTGAGTGACTAATCCCTCGCACCACGGTCGGGCCCTTTCGGAGGCGATGCTCCCAGTAAGGCTTGCTCCATTCACATGTGTCACGGGAACGACTCGAACCCGCGACCACATGCTTAAGGAACACAAGCCCCTTCCACTTGTGTCAATCTCTAAATGTATTTATTTTAACTTTTAATGATATTAATTATACTTTTTCAATACTATTGATACTGTTAGTTAATTTTCTTAATCCACTTAAACTTCGTACCAAATACTTATATTTAAGTATGACTACCAACAAAGCCCAGCACAGTTGGTAGATAGCTGAGTTCCTTAAGCATGATGTCAGGGGTTCGATCCCTGCCGTGGGTATGGAAAAGGCTTTGTTGGTAGAGGCAAAACCCATTTCGGTGATCTCTACGTCTCGGAGGGGATTAGTCTTCGGCTGAAGGATATCCTTGATATACACCAAAAAAAAAAAAAAGTATGCCTGGGTGATTTTTATCTTCAACCCCTTTACAAAATTCTTTTTTCCTTTTCTTTTCCGGTACCACCATTTTATAACTACACCTATTTTCCATGCTTTTGTACTCCATTTATTCCTTAATAACATAATTCTAATTATAAATTATATTTGAGAAAATTTTGATAGTTTTTTTATAAGTTAGTTTATAATTTTTTGGAATATTCAGTTTTTTCTTTTTTTCCTTGTTAAATGTATGAATTACTATCTTCGTTCCTTATTACCTTATTTTAATATTTTTTTATTTTATCTTTTTTTTTAGGATTTCAAAAGTGAGATGAATGTTATTTTTTATATTTTTCCATATTTAATAAATTTTAGTTTACACAAGTAGTAAAAAAATTATTGACAATAAATAGAGAAAGGGAATAATAGGAAAAACATAATTAATATATTTGAGATCTAATTAATTATTATATTTTTAAATAATGTGTTCTGTTTGAGATAAAATAGATAAATATGAACAAATAGAGTACTTCTTTCGGTTTACAATATAAGAAAAAAACTAAAATTGCGCTTATTAACGAGATTAGTTGGACTACATTTATTCTTTTCAAATTTATAAAAAAATAAAGGCATTTTATAAAAATGATATTGAGAATAATTGAAAAATTATATGAGATAAACTTTTTATATGGATGTTTTAGGAAGATAATATTGGAAACAGAACAAAATTTAAGAAAGTTATTAATTTTTGGCTTAATCATGTTACAAGTCTCTGAAGTTTGGGGGTACTTTTGTCAGATACTCTTATTCTTTTTTTTTCTCAATGTTTGACTTCCTGAAGTTATTTCTGGGTTTTCCATATACCCCTATTACCAATTCTGGCCAATTTTGTTGACATGTAACATAAGAATCCTAATATGCAGGAGATTGGTTATTATGTGGTGCTGCGTGATGTCACATGGGCGAAAACGACCTCTCTCTTCAATCCTTTCTTTTCTTTTCTTTTTTTATTTAACTAAAAATATAAAAATATTAAGTTTTTTAGTTTTTTAATGGCTCATTTAACATTTTATCTTTAAACTTGGGTATTTTTTTGCACTTGGTCCTTAAACTTTTTTTCGATGTTTTGGGTCCCTGAACTTTGTTTATTTTTTGGAAATGATCCTTTCGTCATTTAAGTGATGATATAGTCGACGACATGTCACATCACTTTCACAATATCGACGAGTGACGTGTTATGTAGAGCCACGGGACACTACATGATTTTTCTATTAAAAAATAATTTCTTTTAAAATTTATTTAAAGATTCTATTTTCTTTAGAAAAATTCAATTTTAAATTATTTTTAATAAATTTTAATTTTTTTTAAATTTAAAAAATTCATGTGGCATCATTTGACACTTTACCTATTGATGTGGCAAAGATGACGTGGCATATCCTCGATCATATCACCACTTAAGTGATGAAATGACCATTTTCCAAAATTTGAGCAAAGTTTAGGGACTCAAAGAATCAAAAAAAAAGTTTAAGGACCAATTCCAAAAGAGCACTTAAATTCAGAGACTAAAAACTTAAATAAGCCTTTTTTAATTATTTTTTTTAAAAAAAAGGATCTTCGCCCGCGGGGCACTAGGTGTCTAACCTCCTGGCTCTCTGACCAGGATTCTGATGTTACATGTAAGCAAAATTGGTCAGAATTGGTAATAGGGGTATATGACAAACTCAGAAGTAACTTCGGGAAGTCAGACATCGAAAAAAAAAGAATAAGGATATCTGACAAAAGTACCCCAAACTTTAGAAACTTGTGACATAATTAAGCCTTAATTTTTTTTTTTATATTTTGATTCAAAATAAATATATAATTTTTTTCTTATATTACAACAAAAGATTATATTTTTTACCAGTAGAGGCTGGCACAAGTGGAAGGGGCTTGTGTCCCTTAAGCATGTGGTCGCGGGTTCGAGTCGTACCTGAGGCGCATGTGAATGGAGCAAGCCTTACTGGGAGCATCGCCCCCGAAAGGGCCCGACCGTGGTGCGAGGGATTAGTCGCCCAGTTGCACGGGTGGATACCTTGGTTCATCCAAAAAAAGATTATATTTTTTTATTGATTGAAGAGAAATTAACGAGATGAATCAATAATCTATAAATAATATAATTAAATTTAAAGTTTATCAGTTTCAAAATTATTAATGATTAAATACTCAAACATTAAATTAAGTAATAGTAATAAGAACAAGATGGAGAACTTTTTCCGGTTTTTTTTTTTTTTTTTTTAACTTTTTCCGGTTTGAAATACAAGGAAAAAAATATGTATTTGTCTTGATTTAAAATAGACTTGTTTATATTTTTAATTCCTGAAAGTTTATAGCATTTTGATTTTAGTATCTAGAGTTTTTTTTTTTTTTTTGTTTCAATTCATGCCGTTAGGTAGGAAAAATATATTAAACATTTATGTGCCTAACCGAATGTTATAAGATTATACATGTATGCAAGTATTGCATGTCATGAGGTGGATAATCCGGAAACGCAAAAGCAAAAGGGCAAAGCCCAATCCAGTTGTAACCCAGTTGTGTTTGTGGATTGGGCTTTGGTTTTTTTGCGGGTCTGGATCATCCACATCATCATATCGATGACAATGCTAATGTAGCATTCATTCCTTAACCACACAAGCAGTTAACGGATTTTTATTAACAACATTGACTAAAACCATATTTTCAAAACAATTAAGAATGAATCAATATCAAAAAATTTAGGAGACCAAAATCAAAACACTTCCAACTTGACGACTAAAGACATAAATAAGTCTTTAAAATATAAGTGAAACTATCAAACTTTCTTAAATTTTGTTTCATTCTCGATGCTATTCTCTTTAAACATTTATAGAAAATTGTCATCTTATTTAATTTTCGTTTCATTTTCGATGATACTTTTCTAAGATACCTTTTTTTTTTGTAAATTTGAAAAAAAAATACCACTATTAACTAACCTCTTTAATAAGCGAAAAATTAAATTTTTTTTCTTAAAATTCAAACCAAGAGCAATATTTATTTATGAGTTGTAGTTCTCGACTTATTATTTTTATCTCCAACTCCCATTGTTTTTAGTTCAGTCCGAATGTTTTATGATATTTCAGAGTTATCTTATCCTCATCCGTTTTACAAGGATGCTAACAAATTGAAAAAGTTAAAAAAATTAAAGTGAAGAGACACTTTTTCGACATGGACACTTTAGTTCCTCAAGAAATTTAATTCATTTTTAGTCCCCATGTTTTCCAAAAGTACCAATTTAGTCCCTCGTGTTTTTCAAAAATATCAATTTAGTCTCTCAACGAAGTGGCTAACGGAAATAGGACAAGGACTAAATTGGTACTTTTGGAAAACTTTGGGGACTAAAAATGAATTAAATTTCTTGAGGGACTAAAGTGTCCCTGTCGAAAAACTTGAGGGACCAAAGTGTCCCTTCACTCAAAAATTAAGGAGATATGTATTTAATGGTTTGTGTAACACTTCAATTAATTATCAAACACCTAATTTAATACATTTTGCATGGATAAACCAATCACAATTCAAAATTTGCAATTTCTAAATCTTTCGTTAATTACTTTAACTTTAGTCTGAAAAAAAAAATCTCATTTTTTACAATCTTTGTGGCATGGAGTGAGTATTGCCTTCGGTAATATAAAAAAAATAAATTCACATATATTAAAAAAATAGTTAAATGTATTTAATTTCTCGAATTAAAAAAAAGCACTACTTTAAAAAATATGTATCAAGAATGAAACAAAAATTTAACGTTAAGGGTAATTGCCTCATCGTCCCACGATTAGGGCATGTTTAGAGCTATGGGCATGACTTGGGTCTAAAGTAAGTCCGGATCTGATTGGCTCAGATGAATTTACTAACTCAGCTGAACTCATTTAAAAATATTAAATTTTGACATCAAATTTAAACTTTTATTATTTCAGGGTAAATATGGTGATAAACCCAATATGTTGTTTATTCTTTTTTTAAAAAAATTTTTAAGTGATAAATATCTAATATTGATGTCAAATTGTGATCTTCAAATAACATTGTTTAAAAAAAAAAAAAAAACCAAAAATTAGAAAAACAGCAAGTAGTTAATGAGCCAATTCCAAAGTAAACTCTCGCCCTCCTCCTCAAGCAAACACGAATGATGGAGGGTGGAGTGGTGGACAAGCATCAGCGTTTTCATGTTTTCCAAAAGTACCAATTTAGTTCCTCATGTTTTTCAAAAGTATCAATTTAGTCCTTCAACGAAATGGCTAACGGAAATAGGATAGGGACTAAATTGGTACTTTAGGAAAACTTTGAGGACTAAAAATGAATTAAATTTCTTGAGGGACTAAAATGTCCCTGTCGAAAAACTTGAGGGACCAACGTGTCCCTTCACTTTTATATAAATATAATTTACTTAAATATTAAGTCATTGTCAAAAATATTAGATACGATAAGAACTTACCTCTCAGATTTTTTTTTTTTTTTTGAACTTTCCTCTCAGATCTTATCCTCCTTTTTTTTTTAAATCTTATTCACATTTATCCTATTTATGAACTTGACGTGTTTAACATATTTTTATCAGTTGATTGGGTTAGATAAATACTGCTACACTCGGTATCTAACTTCTAGGTTTAGTTACACTAAAATGATATCAAAGTCGATCTATCTTAACGCTGAGCTATGTTACACCAATACGGATACGGTATCAGATACTGATACAATATCGGGTACGGGATACAGCATTTTCTAAAAAATTAGGATACTGGTATGGTAATATAAATCCAAATTTTATAAATAAATATATATAAACAAAGTGCAAATAAATGATTTTGACACTGAAATAGCATAGAGTATTGTAAAATTAGAGGTTGATGTTCAAAATAAGCCAAGATACAAGGACGAAAGATTGATTATATAACATTAAAATATAAATTCTAAGGCAAAAACTACATTATTGATATAACTCTCACTTAAAATATACCTTAACATAGCAATGACAAGTACTAAGAAGTACGATACGTGTACCGATACCCAAGATGTACCCATTTACTAATTTAGGAGTACCCATGATTCATAGATGCTGAGTCACTCACATAATTTAATTTGCAAATTCCTACAAACTTCATTTACCCGTATGTCTATTCATGAACGTGAGAGATGAATTAAGTGGCGAGTCTCACACTTGAGCATGATCTGTTGAGCGACTTTCGTTCTCTCGTAGAGCTGTTTAGGGGTGCAATTAAATGTTACTTCATCCCTCCTATTATCTTAATAAAAATCAAACAAATCAACGAAAATAAAAGAGTATATGTTTAATATTATAATGCATGAGTCATTCATTAATTACAAATTGATATTACACAAATTTTCATATCATTACAATTAATACATATTGCAACATTGCCTCAAAAAAATTTTAAATGTGTTTTCCTTACTTACTTATCAATCATCGATACAATATATATATATATATATATATATATATAAAATCTTTAAGATTTTTCATTTATTTTTTTTACTTTAATATGAGATAAATTTTTTGACATTTTTTTTACCAAGATAATAGGACGGAGAGAATAATATTATTCTATAGCGGCTCAAGAGGGGATTGAGTTAGGCCAAATAACTCGTAGGTTTAACATCATTTATTAAAATGTCTTACATTTCTTAATTAAAACCATCATATGGCCAAAATTTAAAACAGCATTATACAAATAGAAGATACTCCTATGAAATTACATGTATGAAATTAATTTTCTTCATATAGTAATAGTATTGTATAAGATATGGATTTTCATAATTGTTTACTTTATTTATTTATTTATTTTTGGTGTTGCTTGTTTACTTTATTTTTTAAAATATATTCGGCTTTGTTCCTTTTTATTTGCCATATTTAAACATATTTTTTAATAAAAGTGATTATTATATGAATTACGTTAATTTTTTTATTTTGACTAATATAATATTTTTTTTAATCATTAATTTTTTTCATTACTTACATAAATTAAATAAAAGTAAACATATCAACGTGGAGTTGGTCAGGTGGTAGTTCACTTGGTCCCTTAACCAACTTGTAAACATAAAAGTAATAGTTATTATATTTTTAAACTTTTAGACGGAAGATAAATAAGAACAATTTTGATTATCAAAAAAAAAATAAGAACAATTTTTTTTTCCTTGAAATGAAACGTATAAATAAGAACGAAAGTAGTGCTTTATAATCCTAGTAACGCATTGAAACTCCGTCACAGCCGTACGCAATAGTTTAATTTCCTTTTGTAAGCCTTCATCACATTCTATATTTAAGGATATGCTTTCTGTAGTAGTACCTCTTAAGTCATATGTATTTAAGTTATTTATAGTGTAGTGGCATTTGATTATTATCTAAGTAATGATTAAGATATCCATGCCATTAGTGAACATCTTTTTTCTTCTTCTGAAATCCCAGCGGCAACTTAAAATCAAAGGTTTACATGAAGCGTTGAATGTGATGCAAATTGGTCATAATGCTTATCTAATCCAAATGTACATAGAGTCATCAATTAAACGCAGAGTTTTTTTTTATCTATACTAACGTCCCAATCCGCATTCTTATTGTCGTGTTTTCGTTGTAAAGTGTTGTTTGTCATAAAATATTATATTTGTAAATCGACATTTATTTTGTCATGTTTTTTTATGTTAAAGATGAGAATGAGACAATAGTATAAGGCAGTTTTTGTTTTTTGAATCTGCCATATGTAATTTCCCTTCCCATTAAGGAGGGTATAATGGGAAATTACAAAATTATGTATAAACAGGATTTGTTTTATATAATAGTATAAATTTTTGGTCAACATTACATGTGTCCTTAAAAGCATTTTTAATATCAAAGAACACTTGAAATTAATCTTGCAAGAGGTCGAAAATGTAGAGGTTTCTGAATTAGTGTCAATGACCATATTACCAACTGTTCTTCAATTAATTACCGGTAGACCACATAAATATTTTTTCTGTCCCACAAAAATGTAAAGAATGACAAACTTTTTTTCCTAAACTAAAATTAAAATAATTAATAAAAATTTAGAAATTACAAATTTTGAATTGTACTGTAATTGATTAATTAATACAGATACATTAAATTAATTATTTGATACTTCCGCCGGTCCTTATTATATGACATATATAACCAAATTACACATACCAACGAAAGTGGTTGGTTTTATGAATTCTATGAGAATATATCGTAACATTACAATTTTACCTCCTTAACTTTTCTTGGAAAATTCGCACTCATTAATGGACAACAAAAAACTCATAGATAGTCAAAGCATTTAATAAGAGCAAAAAAGAGAAAAATCAATAAATGATGCATAAAAAATATAAAGTGATTTATAATTAGGACCAAGAAAACTTTCTAGAATGTGACCTATATATAAGACCGAAAGAAGTAACATAATTAATTGTTGTGTTAAACAAACCATTAAATATATACTGTATTTCATTAATTTTTTATTTTTTTTTAAGTTTTTACCATTCACATTTCATTAATATATACACACTCCAATATATGTTTATTCAACTAAAAGGGGCACATATCAACCAAATATATGATCTTGAATTCGATTCAAGATTTTCATTCATGTTAGCATTTGATAATTATTTCTTACACAATTTTTTAAAAGAATTTTTTTAATTTCAACTGTCAGGGATAAGAATAAGTATCTCAAGATGGATAGGTTTTACTATAAGAGAATGTGTTATTACTAAATAAAAATTTTTATATTTTTTTTTTTTCAGAAAAACTTATCTACTCAGAAATGCTTACTCTCAAAAAAGCTAAAATTAAAAAAAAAAAGAATTCTTTGTAGGAGAAAAAGAAAGTACCAAAAACAGTTGTAGTAGAAAAATCTCATCGTCACCACATAAACATGATTGAAGAGTGCAATAATCCAAAACACAGAACACATAGCTAGGAAGACAGAGGATTCTTACAAATCACTCCCTTATAAACTAATTTCATTCTCACCCCCAACTAACTAACTAAATTACCATTACATGTCTCTATATATATATAAATCATATATCTAATTTAGATTCTGATAAAATAATCTGAGAATGAGAGAGGGTAGTTCAGAAAACAGCACTCCTCTTTCCCACAGCATAGCTTCTACTTCTTGGATAAGAATCTGGCTTAAAACTAACACCTCCATCAGACAATTCAAAAGGCATATCCTCATCAATCTTAGCCATTCCAACACTTGTAGACTTTGGCAACCCTTTTGAATGTAGTTGTTGTTGTTTCTGTTGTTGTTGTTGTTGCTGCTGCTGTCTCAAAAGCAAATCCATATCAATCCTACTCCCTAAAGTCCTAGCAGATGCTGCCCTTATAAGCTCAGCAAAATCCTCATTTTCCTCACTAGACCTTGTTGATGTGGCTGTGCTATAGCTTCTAGGAAGATTAGAGAACCTTCCACCACCATATTGCATAGTAGGGCTGCCATAGCTCATGCTATGGCCACAATTTGTTATGCTTCTAACATACATGTCCCTTGCTTTTCCAAGAGCTCTTATTGATGAAGTTATCATCCTCATAAACAAGCTTTCTCTCTGTCCCTTGCTCCTCATAATTAATTAAAAAAAGGGTGCTAATAACAATTGGCAATGTATAATTGATCTATCTAACCAGAACAATTACGTAGGCAGAATGGTTATAAATTTATAATTAAAGAGGATCTGAAAGAAAATATTGCTAACGATGCAAAGTTATGAGATAATAAGGAGAAGATTGTTTTTGATTAATGGGTTTGATGAGAGGATGTATTTGGAAGAGGGTGTGATGATTTTGTAGCTGTCAGCAACTGATGAAGGTTGGTACAAAAACTACGAGCGTGTCGTGTGGACTTTTTCATAGCACACCGGATTAGATTTTATGAAAATAAAAAATAGTAATGAAGAATTAAATTAATGATAAGATAGAATAAAACCGAGGAAACGTGGTAGCCTAAACTGAAACTATATTTGAATACTGATATATAACTATTTATCTCGTGGTAGCCTATATTAGAAATAATTAAGATCTAAAGCGATAAGTTTGGAATAATAATATAAAAAAACATTACTCCTACATTGCACGAGTTAAAAACTTGTCATACACCGATACACGTGCGTGGATGATCTCTATCTATCAAAATGGATTGGTTTTGACCATTAAAAAATCCTCAATGTACATAAAAAAACTGAAAAATAAACATATGTAATATAAATTAATATAATATACTAGTATAATATTGGTATTTTAGTCATGGTATTTAAATACATGCAGTAAATAGAAACCTTCTGATTTTTTATCTTTGTTTTTTTCTTTTTTACACAAACCGGTACCCGGATCTGGTTTACCTAGAATCCGATTCATCCGGTCCAACCCAACTGAGTTCGCACTAAGCGGCAGAGGTCTCCCAGTCGGGATTGCTCCATACCCAAGGTTCGAACTCGAAACCAGTTGATTAAAGGACCAAGTGAGCCACCACTAAACCAACAACTCGGTCATCTATTAATATAAATAAATATGAATGTAGATTAATTGACAAGATCCGAAGTGAGAACTAAATTAAGTGAGTCAGATTAAAGTAGAGCATAAATTCCCACTAATAGGGCATTGCCAGGCAAAAATAATTTTTATTTTTCGGTGGGTAAAAGAAATCAATTTAAAAAGTATATGATAAGATTACAATTTGAATAAGATTAATATGTAATGACGGTGTAAAATTTTTTACATTATCAATTTTTTATCCACTATTCGTTTATATTACTTTTATTTAAAAGTCCACAATTATAAATACATAAATAAGATAAATGATACACCGTACCGATGATAATTAAAAAAAAAAAAAACAAAAACTTTATGCACCATCTACAATATAATGGCATCCACCCATGAAACAAAGATTTGATGAAAAGATAAAGGAGAAGCATAATCATATCATCATAATAGAGAAATGTAGAATCAACCTGTAAAGTGAATCTACAAAACAGTTTTTTTTTTTTAGTGACAGGCGTCCTAAAATGAAATTTATTTACTTGTTAGATTAATTAATATATGATAGATGTTATTTTCAAAAAATAATTCAAGTGATAAAATTGCTTGCGAGATACTAAATATCGGAACCTAAATTTAAATCATAATGATTGTAGTAAGTATATTTGTTAATAAAAAAAATTATACATATCATTTTTTTTAATGTAAACTGTTTTATAAATTAATTTGTAAGTTAATGTATCATTACTTGTCATAACAACAAAGCTCTATTATTGAAGCACAAACTCTGGTATTTATAATTATAATATAATAATAGGGGAAACATTATTAATAAAATAATACTATACAGTAGTATAATGGGAAAAAGTGATTTTAAATATTCTCTCTTAGCTTAGCTTGTCTTATTTATAAGTTGTTTTTAAAAATAATTTTTTTGGTCTTCCTTATATGCCATTTTGTATTTTTTTAGAGAGCATTTATTTGTTTTTCTTATTTACCCTTCATTCATTAATATGAAAGAATACATTGTGAAAATTTTAATATATATTAAGATGGTAAAATTGAAATATTAAATTACATTTTTAAAGTTTTAAGAAATGTAACCACATTCATTCGTATGAATAATATGATTAAATATAACTTATAAATAGAATAAGAAGCATGATAAAAAAAAGGGAAATTATGATTCACTCCTTTGTAAAGTTCCGGCTATACCATATATCAAACACTATTATATATTTGCGAGACCAAATACTGCGACTAGAGAGCTCCTCACGAAATGGAGCTCTCAGAATTAAAGTTGGGAAAATACTCATTGATAAGGCATGTCACGTGTCCTTATCTTTAATTTAAAAAATTAAAGAAAAATTATTTTATTATGAAGAGATGCATCTGCTGAATAGAAATCAAAAGATACATCTGTTGCTTTTAAGTGAAAGGGACACATAGTTTGGATATGCATCTGTTGAATTCAAATGAAAAGATGTATCTTTTGAACTAAACTCAAAATTCACTTCACTTAATCATTGAAAGCATGAAAAAAAAAACAACTTAATCATTGAACATATTGTCAACGTAACAGAATTATCGAACACGTTATTTATATTGAACACGTTTTGCTACAACTTTAGAAATACATCTTATCATTTATCCCTTTCTTAACTTCAAGTTCGAAAATGTTGTATGTGGACTAAAAACCCGTACTTGAATTGTAGAAATACATTATTTCCTTTGTTCCTTTCTTATCTTCAACCTCAAAAGTACTGCCAACAATTCCAACTACAAGGTGTCACTGCAAGTAATCAAAACTACATCAAACTGTATTATATATTTGTTAAACCAAATTGCTTGTATCATTCTTTTATATTAATTAATTAGTTTTATGTACCAAATGCTTTTCACATCATTGAGATTATATGTGAAACAAACTTCTATTTTTAATTTATTATTTGGTCCATTTTAGTAACACTAAGTTTAAAACATATCATGTGTTAACATCCAAGAGTGGCTGATGAAAAGATGGTATGTAAGGAATAACATAGGAAGAAGGAAAAAATTTTCTAATTCATTTTTAAGTGAATTTATGTATCTCTTTTAATTTTCATTTCATATCAAATATAAGATGAAAAAAAACCCCATATCTCAATTAATAAAAACCAATACTGATGGTGATATTATCATGTTGATGGAACTGATAAATACATAAAAATCAAAGCAGTCAAATAAAAAATATAATTGGATTACTAAGAATAATTAAAATACAATTTTTGTTTTATCATATATGCAACATGTTTACATGTCCTTATTTACTACATTTTGAATTAATAATAAAATTTACTTTTAAAAAGATGCATCTGCTAAATTGAATTCAAGAGATGCACATGTTGAATTCAAATAAAAGGAATGTCCTTATTTATTTTAACTTAAAAATAAAAAATAATTTTGAACACATGCATCTGCTTACTTGAAATCTAAGAGATGCATCTGCTGAATTGAAATCAAGAGAAATCAAGAGACGCATCTGCTGAATTCAAATGAAAGAGATGCCCTTACCAAGAGACACATATGTTGAACACAAATAATTTTCAACAGACACATCTGTTAAATCAAAAATAAAAAAAAATTGAATAGATGCATCTGCGGAGAAATCAAGAGACACATATATTGAACTCAAATAAAAGAATGCATTGCTCTAATTTATAAGGTATAGGTAGAAGATGTTGTTTTAAGTTGTGTTTGCACTAATCCTTTCAATTATTTGGAGACACTTGCTATACACGTCTGGTACGTACTTATGTGTAGTCTATACTTTGTTTTTATTTCTTTTTCTCATGCTCCTTTCCGAATTAGTATCTATCTACTCTATATAGATTATGTATATACGCTCATTAAAAATTAGTACTTGAAGTTTTACATTAAGACTCTGTATATATGCTTTTATTTATTATTATTTGTTTCTTTTTATTTTTTATTTATTAATGATTGTAAATCATTAAATTTTATTAGAATCATTTAATTTAACATTTAAATTAATAATAACTATTGTTGTTTTCAAAACAAATTAGTACATTACAAAAAAAAAATAATGGCGAGACGTGATAATACAATCATGGAGATAACAGAGAAAATGAGTGTTCTGAAATTCAAGGCAAGGGTTATAAGCTTATGAAATGTAATGAACGTAAATACAAAATTGACTCCAACATCAATGTAGATGATCCTTCTAGATGCTCAGGTATGATAATTTTCCCTTTAAAATTATCTTCCTTTATATAATAATAATAATAATAATAATAATTGGCAGGGTTAAAAATCTAAAATTGACTTCATCTAACAGGGATACAAGATACAAGCAACCGCAATTGGGAAAGATATGGAAAAACACAAAGACACTATTAAAGAAGGATGATGCTATCACTTTGGAAATTTCAAAATTGGATTGAACGTGGGTAGATTTAAGGCTACCCAACATAAGTGCAGATTGTACTTTGAAAAAAGTACAATTGTAAAGGAATTTCTATGCCATTCAATACCACCCAACAAGCTAGAATTCATCAACTTTAGCGATATATTAAGTGGTAAAATAAAAATGGATTCACTCATTGGTACGTTCTCTATATTTTACTGCTTTTTTTTTTCTTTCTTCAATCAAAGCAATAATCTAAACATCTAATTTTCTCTGTTTTTAAAAGATATATTAGCAAGGGTCATCAACGTAAAGAAGGACATGTGTCTTTCTAACGATGGAAAGGAATCAAGGAAAATTGAGTTAGAGATCGAAGACGTCGGGTAACTTTGAAGCTACGTAAAAAATTTGTTTAAAATTAAATTGTTGGCCATACACAGTTTATTAATTAATTTTTTTATATTTTATACAGCAACACAAAAATGGTTTGCTATTTGTGGAATAAATTTGCCAGTGAGGTGATGTTTGATTAGAGAAAAATAACAACAAATGCTTGATTATTGCCTTACATTTGACAACTATATGAGAAGGAATGGGTAAATATAATATATATATATATAAACTATAAATTTGGTGTGCTTATATTAGCAGGTAATTTAGAACTAGCAAATGCAATGTATGGGACAAAGCTACTAATAAACCCAGATTTTGAGGAAGCTTCATATTTTAGGTACTGATTTTACATTACTTCTAACTATTTGTCATCCTTTCACTTAATGCAACTCCAAAAAATATAATAAATTTTTTAACATTGTAAATTACTCTTTATAAGGGCTTATACTGAAGAGGAGAGTTTATCACTAATGAAAAGTCAACTCTCTTCACAAACACATTCAAATATAAAAGACGAATGGACTGACAAAAAAAAACAATTGCTGATGCAAAAGAAACAAAAGAGGTTAGCATATATATTTTTATCCAATTAACATTGAAATAACTGGAAATATCATTTTGAATGTACCAGGGTGGGAACTGGATCATTTTAGGAACCGTAGACAAACTAAATGCAAACAGAGGTTGGTGCTATCAAGGGTGTTCGATATGTTCAAGAGTAGTTAAATATGAAAATAAAACACCAAAGTGTGGGGCTTGCACAATGAAAAACTTGAACCCGTATACCGAGACACTGTAAGTAAACAAATTATACTTTAATTAATTTAAAAATCTTGTGATTTACTATATCCATTTCATAATTACTAACATCTAAGTGCAGATACAGATTGCACCTACAAGTATCGGATGGGGAGAACGACGTTGAAATAGTGTTATTTGACAAAGAAGCCAAAAAGTGAATAGCAAAAGATGTCGACGTTGTGAAAAAGGAGGCCGAAGAGGTAAACAAAAACACACAACTATATGATAAAGTGACTCATCCATCTTCACCTATCATAAGATCTTAAAGTTAGTGAAAAAGTATATGTGCTTTCTGAATTAGAATGATTCTTTTATGTTTTATACACATATCTATATCTATATCCATATTAACTGAAGAACAAAGTTTAGTAAAATAATTTAGCAAACAAATTGGTAAAAGAACAAGTTTAATGAAAACTATAAGAGGAGCCACTCACCTTCAGATATGAAACTGCATAGATTTCTGTGCTTCAAAACCAAAAGATTCTCTGATTCTCTGTTATTGGAGCTTGGAAATTTGGTTTCCCTGCTATTTTCAAAGCAAATGAAGTTCATTTAGAAATAAATTAATTGTGCATGATTTACATTGTTACATTTAGGAAGGCTTATGAGGATAAAAATTAAATTAATTTATCAATCACATATATTTCAAAATAATAAATTTGTCAATACTTTTAAAATCATATACTTTTAATGTATTTTAGTTTATATTTTAATTCTATTTGCAAAAGGCAGGGGAATTGGAAGGAATGACACCAGAGGCACTCGATATAATGTTAGGAAAGACTTTCTCTATCAAAATCAACACTGATAACTATGGTGGAAGGCCAAGAAAAAGTTTCATAGCATCCAAAATGATGGAGGATGAGGAAGTAATGAAATATGAATTGGGAACCCGAAATGAACAGGTATGTCAACATTAAAAAATTAATATTCCTTATTTATTTAATAGTAAAAAAAATTAAATTACAATTTCATATGAATATATTATAAAATACATTCAACAATTTTTTCTCAAATTTATTTCAGAAAGCTACAACCCAAAAAAGGAAGCTTGAAGACATAACCGACCAAGATGAAGGGGTCCAACAACAATCTACAAAGAACGTTAACAAAGTTTTAGAGTAAAATTTATTAGTTTAGGTTTTTTTAGCTCATCGAATTATAAATTTATAATTTTACATACTTGCAAATGCATTTATTTGTATACTTATCGTAGATTATTGAGTTTTTATGATATTAGAAATTATTATTAAATTCGTAGCATCGCAACATCAATGTAAATTCACTTTAATAAGCCAATTTTTTTACTGATATAACAATAAAGAGAAATAAAATACAAAAACTTCTAATAAAATGAGGACAGCCACAATATTTAACAAATTAATAGTTTTTGAAAATGCTAGAGAAGAACATACCCCACAAATCCCTGAAATCCAAATGTGCAAAATAAGATTCTAAAATATGCAACAAGATGTCTAAAAATTTAAAACTCGAGAGGTATAACATGGCAAGAAAGTTTATCAGCTTTTACTTTTTTTTTTAAACAAAACTAATCGAAAGTCATTTTCCCACAAATTGCATTTCTATTCCAATAATCAATAAGCACTGTTACAAAAGTAATCCCAAAATTTTAACAGCTTGCAGACCCAGTCAAAGAAACCCTCTGCCAAGAATGATACATACACACACACACACATACATATATATATATATATATATATATATATATATATAATCATGAATGCAAAACAAAATAGGTCCAGCCAAGAAGAATAGCAATACAAAATAAAGTGCTCTATTTGATAATGGAATCCGAAATAGTAAATATTACCTGCTCATCTAATACAATAAGCATTACCCAAGTTACGAAATAACTCCATAAAAGCAGGTTGCGAAACCTTAACATCTAATGTGATAGATCTCACATGCAGTTGATAGATCAAATGGTTTGCCTTTAGAAAATAATAATAGATTGATAAGACCAAATCAATAATCACTTATTTATGCAATTTGACTCGGTCTAATTATAAAAACATTCCATAATATTTCCTAACTAATAAGATTCTTAAACTTAAAAGTGGAAGTCCTATGAAAAAAAAGAAAAAGTCTGCAAAAATATGTAAGCACTGTAGTGCAATATAACTATCCCAGAGGAATATAATGAACTAAAATCTATACAATAACAAAGCATGCACCTTTGAGATATGAACTCCAAGATTTCGGTGCACCCCAGAGCATTCAATACATGGCAATATGCCAAGGTTTAGAGATGCCCATTCTGGTTCAGGAGCAGTGCATTCAGCACATTTATCATTTCCAGGAATTCCCCTCAAAATCTTTGAGACACTATCCACTTCGTTAGAATATATGTCATCCATCAAAAATCTATTACTATCCTCTAATTGACTAGCCAAGTAAACTGCTGAGTTTTTATTTTCTAAATGCAATATGTCATAATGAGGCTGCAGAAATTACAATAGAACAGTGTTAGCATAACATCACATATGAACATTATGGCAAAAAAGTTATTTTCAAAAATCTCAATAGATAACCTGTTTAAGAAACTGAAAATTAAAAATCGATGTGATGGCACCAGTTATTTTGTTTAACCAGTCTGTTCTATCGGCTTCATTTTCAGCCTGACAAATACACCAGTGAAAGAACTCATAACCCATAACTCATAACCCATTGTCCCTTGACCAACGGTTTGTCTTCAATTTGTAATCCATGCAACCGATTTGAGGTGTTGGGTTCATAGATCGAAGGTGGGAGGGCGAGGAAAAATGGATCCAAGGCGGTGGGGTGGGGGTTATAGACATCAAAGGTGAAGGTGGCTCCGAGGTGAGGAATGGAGGACGAGAGATCAAGGGAGAGAAGAAAGAGATTAATAATACTTTTGGAATGAAAGAGAGGAACATGAAGGAAGAGAGAGTGAGAAGAAGGTTATGGAGACTATGGTAATTGCTTAGTGCTAGAGACTCTTTGAGCCTGTGTGTATATACGTGTGAGAGTGAGTGTGTTAATTACTAAAAACTTATCTTAGTGTAGATGCTATTGGACTATCCTGAGAGGCTGAGAGCTTAGTGTGTGTTGTATTTTTTTTTTTTAATTTATTAGATTTTCAATTATACGGTAACAGATGTGGAATTATTAAAAATTAAAACTATTTTTAATGAAGGAGGTGAAATTTTAAAAATTAATTTGTTAATATTTAGGTTTCTAAGTGATTAAGTTATAAAAATTAAATTATTTGCAATAAAAAATAAATAAAAATTAAATTAGCTAATCATTTGCAATAAGGAATTTAAGATACGATTGGTCTTAAAAGTCTAATTGATGGTCCTTTAAAACAAATTTATATTTAATAAAAAATTAATTTATTTCTATATTTCTCCATTCGATTTTTTGTCAAAATCAACCTAATAAAAAATAAGATAATAACTTTTTCATATAATGCAAGATTTTATTTTCAAAATAATATATAATGCATGATACATTTACAGTAATTACTTTTCATAGAATATTTCATTTTAATTATAAATTCAAATAACCCGAGCATGGCCAAATATGCTTTCGTAGAAGGAAATGGATTGTGGTTAGATGCAGGCATGCAGCTCCAAATGTTATTTCAACTTTATTTGGGTATAATGTCAGCTTTTTAATCCTTCGAATATTTTCTGTTAAAGAAAAAATGAGCTTTGAATTTGAACGTCACATAAAACTGGGATCACCTTATAATAATAATAATAATATTAAAAAATAAAAAATAAAAAATCCGGGATCACCTTAGAACAAGTGAACAACGTCTATAGACTATAGTTATTGTTATTATTGCTACTTTGTCTTCCCGTGACTATCGTGCTCTTGCTTATTCACTAGGATCTTGCTAGGATATTGGTCAAGGTTTGTAATAATGAAAAAAATATCATAAGTCTTAATTCTTCTTCTTTCATAAAAATAAAAAATTTCGCCTTTTTAATAAACTTTTATTTTATTTATTTTTCTAACAAGTGCCTTTTCCTATTATTTTTTTAAAGGATATGGAGCAACCCCGCTGGGAGATCCTACCGCTTAGTGCGAGCTCAGTTGAGTCGGATCGGATGAGTCGAATTTTGGATAAAACAGATCCGGGTATCGGTTGGTGTAAAAAAAAACATTTTTTGTGACCTAACTAATCCACCTCGGATCCGCGAACTGTGTGTGTCTTTGATTCAACTGTATCGATCCTCCCCATAAATTGTTGTCTCACTAGGGCTCGTATCTTTGATCATGAAATCCCTAAGCACCTAACCAGTTTCTACCAGGCAATCCACCTGGGTTATAAAATTGGTTTCTCCTATGTTCTTTTTATATATTTTTTTTCATGTTTCATCCTTTCAACTAAAACCGTCCAAAAATGCAATTTTCGATTGGAATACATTGTAAAAATATATTTTTTTCAACGGGTTTTAGTTAGAAAACTGTATATTTCAACAAAATCTATTCGTAAAAATGCTACCAGTTTTTCCCAAAAAAGCATATCAGAAAAAATGTTAGTCAAAATTAGAAATTTTTTGATACCCCAAACCAGAAAAAAAAATATGATTAATAGGGTATTTTTAGTTTTCACATTTTTTATGTGGTTCCAAACCAATTATATTAGGTTCAAAATCCAAAACTCATAAAATATTGCTTAACTTAAAAAAAACAAAAAAAAAAAACCTTCCCTAAATTCAAGAAGAAGAAAAAAGATCAAATATTCACGGTTAATTAAACCATGGCCTATTAGCCTAAAACCGTGGCTAAATTGAGAATATATATAGACACACACGCATGTTATGTTTGATTTGGTGGTAATAAAAAATTAGGTTAGGGTTCAAAATTACGTTGCATGTGGAGTAACTGTGAGTAGCTTCTACTTCATTCCCAGATCAATTCTAGAGGAATCTAACGTGCATCCAAACATGCACTACATGGGTTTTATATTTATATATGTAAATATGTGTGTGTGCCTTTATATATATATATATATATATATCTTACTCCTAGTCAAACGTTCCTACTTCCCCATCTGGCTCTGATACCAGGGAGGGTCTGGAACCAGGAGGATAGAGGAACCTAAAAAGGAAAAAGGAAAGTGGAGAGTATCAGGACTACTCTACATGCGATGTCGATGCAGATGAATGATACTCAAATAGAAACTAAAGGGGACCGGAACCTTCTGGCAAAGCCGCGAAGAAGAACCGGTGAGGGAGAAAGGGAAAAATAAACAAAATTAAATTAAAAGAGGCTGGAACCAGTGGAGGGAGAGACAGATGAACAAAAACTAAAACATGAACATGAAAAACACTTTATTACATGATTAAAAAATTGAAAGACATAAACATAAAAGATTGAAAGATAGAAACCTAATGAGGAGCTTACGAGATCTTAAAGGCTGGAATCTCTCTAAACTCTCTCTGAAAGTCTCTCTCTAAGATTGTGTGTCTATTGAGAGCTGAGATGCTCTTTAAATAGACATCTTAATCTACTTATTAAACAGTGTCGGTTGCAAAACCTGCATTGTGTACAATTATTTGTGTACTATTACAATAATTTAGGTAAAGTAAACTGGAACTATTACAACAGTACTTTACAATGATTTAATGAACAATAATTTAATGAAAACTCTAGTCATCATCTAAGTTGACAGCAAAGCAATCATCTTCATTTTTTTCTTCCTCATCGGATGATGGGAGCTTTGTTTTCGAAGGTCCTGATTGATCTGTTTGTAATAATTTGAGGATGTTTTGAAGATTTTTTTCTAGAGAATTCTTTGAGGTTGAGGCGGCAAGAGCTGTTGTGATTTTAGCCCTTTTATTTGTATTATTATTTACTCTTTTCAGTCATTTAACATATTTAAATTAGTTGCACAACTAGTTTTGCCAAACAATTTTAGTTCAATAACCTCAAAACTACAGTAATAGGTTTCCACAAAGCTAGAAGTTTACAGCTACGGATAATAGGTTAGTTTTGTCAAATAATGTAGAAACTAGAAACTACTCGTATTAATTTAAATATTTAATTCCAGTCAGAATGAATACACACTAATTATCATCGTGAAGTTCTTTTCTCCTCGTGAAGAATCGTGATGCATTAAACTGGATGCGCCCCATGTATACTGCTCTTTTCGGTCTTGTACTGTTATAACGTATAAGTTGAATTTTAGAAAAATTCTTAGAATTTATTTATAAGTTATTTTATTTTTTAAAAAGTATTTATTTTTTATTTGTCCTTTTCTTTTCATTAATAAAAAAATAGTACATTGTCAAAAATTTTAATATAAGTTAATAGAATAAAATTATACTAATGATAAAGTATTTTTTAGAATTCCATTAATTAATATCTTCTTGATACATGTGAGATGATTAAATATAACTTATAAATATGACTACTGTAAATAAAATGGAAGTAAAAACTTGTACTCTCTTCCTCCCTTATTATAGTACCCCTTTGAAAGATTTCATATTCATTAAGAAAGTTGATTAATTTAGTTAATTGTATTGGAAATGTGAATTTTTGATATGTATTTTTAAAATTACCCCTAATTAATATTGTTGAGAATCTAAAAAGTATTAAATAAATAGTGATGTTTGTGGAAAAAATTAATTAATAATCATTGAAAATTGATATAAGATCTTATAAATAGGAACAAAATAAAAATATAACGAGGATCTTATATATGACGAAGGGAGTAGTAACTACTAACTTCTTGTACTATCTTGGAAGCTTATAGCTAAGAAGAAATAGCACGGCTCTAAAAATCAACGAAGAACATTATTGGAAACAATTGGACAGAGGAGGCCCTAGACCCTTCTAGAATGTTCTCATCTTGGCAGCTATTCTTTTCTGTCTTACATGTAATATTTTCAAGAGTCTTGTTAACCGGTGTCTTAAAGACATTGGTTAAGAAATACATTAGAAGAAAGTTTATATTTGAAATTTAAGTTCACCGGTTCTCGATGTTATAAGTTCAACATTTTTCAAGGAAAAACTATTTCTTTTGATCTTTTAAACAATGCTCCAAAGACATTTTTTATCATTTTCCTATTTTTAAAGAAAATTTATATTTATTATGAAAGTGGGTTAATTTTTTAAGTACTATTGAAAATGTAAAATATTTAATATAATTTTTGGGAATTATTTTATAATTGTTATTAAAATTAAAAAAAAATAGTTAATGTAATTTTTTTAAAAAAAATTAATTAAATATTATTAAAAATTAAAATATAATTGTACAAATAAAAAAAATCCTACATTTAGCACTAGTTGAATTAATTAATACTAGTAATTTTACCCGTGCATCGCACGGGTTTAATTTTTTTTAAAAAAAAAAAAATTGATTATAGATTTTGGAAATATGTCTTTTTAAATAATATGTTAATATGAACTTTTCATAAAAATGATTTACATGTATTTAGAAATGAATAATCATAAACATTAACGTTTGAATCTAGTTTCAGCTACCAACTTTTTCATTAATAAAAATTAACTAATAATGTATCAACTATGCGATTTCTAATCTTAATTAACAACTTAATTTCTTATATTAAAAAAAATCCAACTCATTTTGATTTTTGTTTTATTTAATCCATCATTCCAAATGCATTTTGTTAGTAAATCGTTTTGCAAGTCCAAATGCAGCTATTTTTTTTTGCCATATATATGATCATCATCATCATCATCATCATTTTTATTACATCTGTCCCAAAATATAAGACTTGTTTTCACACTTTTAAATAATTAGTGTTTATAAGATTCGAACTTTCAAATTACTTGCTTGTATTAAAACTTCATAATTGTAAATAAGTATATTGTCTAAAGTATAAAATAACGCATCATTATTTTTCACAATTTAAATTGCAACATATTGTATAAATTTTTGGATTTTTTTAAATTTGAATTCATGATTGTATTGTATATTGTCTAAAGTATAAAATAACGCATCAATGTAAGCAACTTATAATTAAAATTTAGCATGTTAATAAAAAAAACTTTACATAAATAATTCTTCAAATAAATATTATTCATAAAATAGCTAGACACAAAACAAACGCAAGAAATGTTCAAATATTTAAATAAAAAAAAGCATCTTTTTCAATATTTATGGCTATCTTAATGTCTATCTAACATAAAAAATTAGTTATCAATAAGTGAAGGACTATGAATAAATAATATAAAAATATATAATTTTCATCATCGTACATATATTCTATATAGCATTCACTGTATACTATATATACACAATATGAATATAGCTATTAGTAGCTGTTTGGAGCTAAAAATATATACTACTATAAGTATATATACTCTAACGGAAAGAAGCCGTTAGAAAGAATAATTAATAATAATAAGTAATGAAATAATAAGAATTAATGGGAATAAACACCCAACTTAATAAGAATAAATTTTTGTAACCACCACCCAAATTAATAATTAATAAATTCAATTTAAAATAAATATTTTTAAAATAATAAAATATTATTATTTTTACAACATCATCACCATGAAAGCTTTATATCACCAATCATCATCCTCTGAAAAAGTGACAAATTAAAAACAGAGAAGACAAATGGTGCACAAAATGGAAAGAGAAAGACCTAAACTACAACAACTAAGTAACCTTTCTTTCTAATAACTACAATTTAGCAGACTTAGATAAAGAAAACAACTATGAAAATGCAACTTAGATAATCTTTCTTTCGAGTAACAACAACAACTATGAACATGCTTCTCGACATCATCAACATCATTCACAAGTGATGCCTTTGGATCATTTAATAAAATAGCAACTATTTTCCGATCAAGTTCCCCTTCATCAATCATGGCTAATGCAGCCTAGGGTTTGACCCTAAGAACCTCACCAATTTTCCTCTGTCTTTCACCAATCTCAACAACATCAATTACAAATTAACAATAATTTTAGACACGTTTTGTCCAATCCTACTAATGAAAAAATTGAAAAAAATATAATAAAAATATCATTCTAAAAAAAACCACAACTCTTATATAAATAAAGCAATAATGAAATGAAGAAAATAATATAACAAATAGAAACCAAAGAACAGCGAAAATATAGAACAAATATCCAAGAGAAAAAAAATCAGAAATGGTAAATACAAAACTTTCTTGGAATTTGAACATCACCAATTTCCCATGAACCTGAAGCAAGTAATATATGCCTCCCAGGTTTAAGTAATATAAAACAATATTACAGATCAGAGAGATTAAAAAAACAATACTACAAAAATGAAAATTAAACGGAGAAGAAAGAAAGGGGATTCTTCAAACCCTAGAATCCCAAAACAAAATTCGAGTAAAAAAAATCTCAAAAACAAAAATTTAAATAAAAATCTCTTTAAAAAAACATACATGTACAAAAATTAATAGTAAACCTATTCTAAACAAAAATTAAAAATTAAAAAAAACTAAAATTAAAAAAATGCTCATACGCTCATACCTGTTTCACACCTGCAACAAAAGAGATGAAAACTGTGCTATTAAAAAAAAACATACTTGTACAAAAATTAAAAAACCTATTCTAAACAAAAATTAAAAATTAAAAAAAAAAACTAAAATTTAAAAACTGCTCATACGTTCATACCTGTTTCACACCTGCAACAGAAGAGGTGAAAACAATGCTTCCAAATCCAGATGCTTTCTTTTTGTCCGGGTCTCTAATTTCTTTTTGTTGCCTTTTTCTGATCGTGATTCTACTAATTTACTACTACCACTAACTATTAATTGATGTTGGTAATATGTCTTTCACACCATAACAGTCAAAAAATGAATGAATGAAAGAAAATGAAAAGATTTAATCTACCAATGGATATGGACGACTATGATTGATTATTGCATTTACAATTGAATGACTGAGATTAAAAGAGAACTTAGGAGGGAAAGTGAGAAATTAGGAGGAAAAATAATGGGGATTAAGGAGGGAAAACAAAAATGTCCTCATACTTCACCTATTTTATAATATATAATATATTGACTAGTAATAAACATATTAGTCATTGAATTACCATTGACATATTTATCATTAGATTCAACGACACAACTATGATCACCGACTACTCCATTTGCTTAACAGGATCATACCAATAATACTGGTCGTTCTAGAAAAACTTAACAGGATCATGCTCCATTTGCTTTTATTTAATGATTTTGCCTGAATACTAAGAGAATATATATGTGATTTGAAATGTCCGTTAGTGACCAACAAAGACCAGCTAAGTTGGTAGATAGCTGGGTTTTTTAAGCATGATGTCAGGGGTTCGATCCCTGCCGTAGGCATGGAAAAGGTTTTGTTGGTAGATGCAAAACCCACTTCGGTGATCTTTACGTCTCGGAAGGAATTAGTCTTCGGCTGTCAGTTGGGGTATACCCTTGGTGTACACCAAAAAAAAATATAAAGTGTAAGGTATATTTATAAGAACCGGTTTGTAGTGGTCGATTATTTTATATTTACCAATACCGCCTACATAATGACCATTAAAATATATATATATATATATATATATATATATATATATATATTATACTGTATTACATTTTTCATTTTTGCAAATTTTGTTTGATATTATGTTGAAATTCTTGCATGGCATTTTCTTTTCCAAAGAGAAAAAAATACACTTCATTCAATAAAAGAAACAATTGTACAAGCAAAACCAACGATATCCAAACAAAATACATAATTTCTACACAAATATCATTAAGAAAAACAAGGTACTCTGCACCAACAACATTTTTCATCTGGACATGTGTCATCAATCTTTTCCAAAATAGGTCTCTAACATGAGATTCAATAGTCTTTATCACCAAGATAACAATCTCATCAATGCTGGAAGTAAGCACATTTCGGCGGCAAATAATCTCAATTTTGTAGAGATAGAGACGTTGGACAAAAGTCAGGTCAAAAGTTTGCAAGGGAAAGTTGTCTCTGCTATCATTCTTCCAATTATTTGAAAAAAAGAGGATGACTATAAGATCTGAAAGCTAACACAAAGCACAAACCTCCCCAAAATAAAACAGCCAAAACAACCGAAGAATAACACATATTTATATAACAAAATTTGCACAAAGGCAAGAGTGAAACCTAGAAAAAACTAGGGCTGAAAACCATACACCCTCCACATGAAGGGGAGAGACTAAACTCTCTCCCCTTCTACCGCTATCTCTTTTTGATAAAGCAAAAGAAAACAAATAGAAGAAGAGAAAGACCGAAAAAATTAAAAAGAAGTAGGATTGTATTTTTTGAGAAATTGTTTCTTTAACTTGGTTAATAAGTTAAAAAAAACTTGGTTAATAAGTTAACAATAACTTTATTTGATGAATATGAATCGAAGTTGTAGTTTTTGAAAACTATGTTTTAAAAAAAATTATTTTAAATTATTTTAAATGATTTACGTGTCAATTATACTTTCTAAAATTTTCAATATTATATTAATTACTCTAAATACATAAACCTATTGATTGGAAATTGAGAATAAAAACACATAAACCTAATAATTCAACTTGTTTTAATTTTTTAATCATTTTAGAATAAGTTGGTTTTTATCAATGGAGGTTGACTCAAGTGGTGGGATCCTGCCAACTTGAGAATTTTGGAATGAGACCTGAGACTAAAAAGTCTCAGCTTCGATTCTGGATTAACACACCCCGTTGGGAGAGGCATAGGAACGCGACCTTGTGCAGGATTAGTCTCAAAGATTCTCTGGTATTAAGGGTGCTCTTGGGGACACCTGTGATACTGACCAAAGAGTACATAAAAAAAAAGAACAAGTTGGTTTTTTATTACAAGGATTTTTGCAAAAAAAGTTAAGGCAATTGTTAGCAAGTGCTATTAGAGTACTTATTTTTTTTTATATAAGTAAATGAATATTATTCCAACACCAGGTCTAAATAAGCACCATTGTACATATGAACTTCACCTTAACTCCACCTTTTAAGAAGGATTTGAACATATAAACATAATCATGTGCCAAAAAAGACAAAAACCAACAAAAAACATTACAAATGAGATAGAGTACTTGTCAAAAAAACTAAATGAAGTACTCCCTCCGTTCCATTATCTTGGTAAAAAAATGCACTTTTTTTTGTCCCAAATCAAAGTAAAAATAATAAATGAAAAATCTTAAAGATTGTATATTATATTCATGATTGAATAAGTAAGGAAAGATACAATTAATTATCAAAAAAAGAAAATTTGATTATCGATTAATTTTTCAATTATTATTACATCCACTAAATATATTATTACATCCAATTATTATTATATATTCAAAGAAGTATTAATTATAATAATATGGAAAGTTGTGTGATTGAAATTTGTAATCATACATTATATTTGATTTTGAAAATCGAATCAGGCATAGTATCAAAAGGATATTTTCTTATTTTTGTTGACTCCGTTGACTTTTACCAAGATAATGGGACGGAGGGAGTAAAAAAAATATTGAAAAGCGTAACTGTTCTGTTGTAGAATTTTTGGGCTTGAACTATACGGTCAAGCGTCCAATTCCTCTACTTGTTGTTATTAGACGGAAAAATGACACCTTGATTACCAAGATACCAGCTCTCTTGTTGTGTATTTGTGTGTTGTGTGTGTCAGTGTGAGTATGTAAGGTGCATACTTGGTTACCTTCAGTGCACTTATACAAGTCTTCCATCCTTACCGTTGTGTTTCTTCCTCATCAATGGGTTTTACCGGATTCCCACTAACGACAAGTAGTTAAAGGCGGGTATAATAAATATGGAATCCTATGTTGAACGGCTATCTTGAGTTTATTGCTGGTGTCATAGCTTAAGGGAATCCTAAGCAAATCTTTCCAAGATTACTCATGATTGTTGGGTATCTCGAATAACCGATAAACCGATTTGGAAGGGTTATTAGGCCTTTCGGGGCACCAAACCGGTATACCGAAATAGAAGACTGAGATTGGTCCCTTGCATCGATTATCCAGTTAAGTGGAAATTTTGGGTCTATGAGGGTCTCATACCGGTAATCCGGTTAAGGGATGTGTTTGGGCCATTTAGGGGCCTCATACCGGTAATCCAGTTAAAGGATGTGTTGGACCATTTAGGAGCCTTATACAGGTAAGTGCTGGAATATTTGAACCCCAAATGTGGTTATTTGGCCCCCAAATGTTTCCGTCTCTAAAGGAACGGGAAAACACGTCTTGTTAAAGACGGAATAATGAACCACAATTTGGTGAAATTCGCTTTCCCGTTCTACAGAAGACGGACAATACCGTCGTCGAAAAAATGGAAGTATCCGTTTTACAGTACACGGAAGTATAAAAAAAAGGCATTTTACAATTTTTACATGCATCTTACAGCAGACGGATTCGAAATTCCTTATTCCGTTTTTCCTAAGACGGAAGTTTCTGTTTCCTTCTATAGGGACACTTAAATGGGGTTCATTTTCCCGTTTTCCCCTATACGGAAATTCCCGTCTTTCAGTAGACGGATGAAAAAATGGGGGCCAAATAACCACATTTGGGGTTCAAATATTCCAGCACTACAGGTAAACTGGTAAACCAGATTCGTGGTGTAACTTCCTGGTCTATAATAGTAACCTTTAAGACAATTGTGAGTATATAACTCATACGATCATGTATCAAGTCATGGGAGATGGAGATTCCGAATTTGATCTTTAGGCACTAGTGTTTGGTGGATTATTGGTGGCTTTAATTTTCCTTATGTCAAAAACTTTGTCTATATAAAAAAAAAAAGTGTAGCCTTTTATCATTTTTTTTTTGTTGAAAATAGCCTTTTATCATTTTGAAAGATGAAGTAACTGGAGCTTGTAATATTTTTTTCATATCTATAAATCTTAACAAACACTCTAAAGGCATTCTTAACAAGTACCCAAAAATTAAAACACGTTGAGGACAATTAAATTTGTAATCAAATGTGTAATTAATTAATTATGTAATTATTTTTTTAATTTTTTTTACGATGATAGGGGAAGAGAAATTAAATCCACCAAATGGTGGCACCCAAGATCGAATCCGAAATTTTCAACTCCCAAGCCTCAATTAAGACTCGATACATTACCATATGAACTACACCCACTTATCATGTAATTAATAAATAAATAGCAAAAACTATTAAATTATTAAATTAATAAATAGAAATTACATATTGTTCATGTTATTTTTTAGCCATTTAATAAATTATGTAATTATTTTATGATATTAATTGATTTTTTTTATATTTATTTCATTTGGATAAATTGTTATATATACTATAGAACAATTCAACGTTTTACTTTATTATTTAAAATACAAGCTCAATGCATCAACTAATTATACTACTAAATTTATACTTTTTTTTAATCTACTAAATTTATACTTTAACTAACTAAAATATAAATAAAAAACCAGAATCGAACCAAACCACAAATATTTTTTTAGATCGGATCACATCAAATTTGTTTTTTTTAAAACTAAATCGAATTACAAATAATTTTCATATTTGAATCAAATAAATTTTTACTTCAAAATTTATCCAAAGCTAATCACAAACACACCCTAAACTCACCTATGTTACGGCCTACGGGAGCTAAATTGAACTCTAGCTAGCTAAATAATGTAAATAAATAAATAAAAGACTTATTTATGATTTTAGTCCCTGAAAGTTGGGAGTGTTTTGATTTTGGTTCCTGGAAGTTTTTTTGACCTTGACTTATCCTTAATTATTTTAAAAATTTGGTTTTAGTCCATGCCGTTAGGAAAAATTTGTTAATTGTTGATTTGGTTAACGGAATACCACATCAGCCTACACGTGTGCAAGTGTTGTATGTCATCAGTAGGATGACGTGGATGATCTGCACCTGCAGGAGCAAAAGGGCCAAAGCCCAACCAAAATATGTATTTGTGGATTGGGCTTTGGTCCTTTTCTCTCCCGGGTCCGGATCATCCACGTCATGCTATCGATGATATTTCATACTTGCACACGTGTATGTTGATGTGACGTTTCGTTAGTCACGTCAGTAGTTAACGGATTTTTCCTGACAACAAAAACTAAAACCAAGTTTTCAAAATAATTAAGGATGAGTCAAAGTCAAAAAAACTAACAGGGCCAAAACCAAAACACTCATAACTTTCAGGAACTAAAGACATAAATAAGCCTAAATAAAAAGCTAAACTGTCATTTTACTCCTATTTGGTATCGTGTAAATCACGGTACGAAAAGTCATCTATTTACTCATCTCCGTGTATGAGAAATACAATTCAATAACGATGTTCTGTTCTTCGAAGCATACCAATTCATACCAATAATACTGGTCACTGGTCAGCATCAGTGTGTTAGTATCAATACTTCAATATTACTAGTTATTAAATTTAAAATTCATTATCGTTCAGTCGTTCCTTCCAAGAAATCAGGAAAGCTTTATTTTATTTACACACATAGAAGAACGCATTATTATTTATTATTTATTTATTTATGTACATATAGAATTATAGATAGAGCCACGCATATAAGAAGAGTGAGAAATGAGAATTGACTAATGAATCTTCAATCACAACAAAGAAGAAAAAATGATGATAATATAGTATTTGTATTCGTCTGTGAAATCATTCAGTTTGACAATTATTTATATGATATAAAATAGGTTTAAGATTCCTTAAGTTTTTTATTCAAGTATATATTGGGTTGTTTCTTATTCAAGTATATATTGGGTTTGGAAAAAGTTTTGGCCGGATGAGTAGTTTCATCACGTTCTATAACAATGCAAAAAAGACTTTATATACTTCCTCTGTTCCATTATCTTGGTAAATAAAAGTCAAACAGTAAATTTTTTTTTAATATAATACACGATTCTATTTTCAAAATAAAATATAATGCATAATTCATTCATTAATTACAAATTTTTATCACGCAAAATTTTCATATTATTTTTACAATCCTTAAGATTTTTCATAAATTATTTTTACTTTGATTTGTGACAAAAAAACTACATTTTTTTATTAAGATAATGGGACTTATTTTTATGAAGAACACAAAAAATACAAGACGGAAACCATTTCGTCAATCACAAGATGGAAACGTTCAGTCATGCTCCAAACGGAAAATATTTCCATTTTGTGCCTGACATAATGGTTTCCATCTCGGACCAGTCAAAATGGTTTCCGTCTTGGGTTTAATGGAAAATTTAATAATTATCAATAAATACAGATTATTACATCCTTAATACATAAAGAATTATTATATCCTTAAAAATAAATAAATAATTATTAATAAGTACAAAGTTATATCATCGCTAATTATTATTTAATTACAAAATAAGTAAGGAATTATTATATCCTTAATAAATAAAGAATTATTATATCCTTAAAAATAAATAAATAATTATTAATTAGTAAAAAATTATATTATTGTTAATTATTATTTTTTTGAGGCAATTATTGTTAATTATTATTTAATTAAAAATAAATAAGGAATTATTATATCCTTAAGATGGAAGGGTATATTTGATATTTTAAAAAAATTTAAGCTTTCTGTCTCAACCTTCATAGAAAATTATATTTTGTTCTTTCGTCGATCGTGAGACGGGAAATATTTCAGTGAATCCGTAAATAAAATTAATTATGACGCGTAGAATCTTTTGGTCATTGAAAAATTAAAATGGATCCCAAAAACTCAACTCTACCCCTAGATTAAAACTTGATTAAAATATTCATATAGAATTCTTCAAGTCAATCGAATGGGTCAACTTGCATATAAGGCCTTTTGGCAGATGTAGAATGGGCCAAATCAAATTGGCCCTTAGATTGTTATATGGACTTTCAAATCTTGGGAAATTATTTTGCCATCCAATTATCTATTAATGTCACATCAATGCTATAATTTATTCATTTTGTGCCCTTTTTAAAAAAAAATACTTTTACACGGGTCGTAGAGGTTGCTCACGACGACCGCAGGTCGTGAGCAACCTCCTTATGACTCGTTCAAAAATTAAGTTTTTGAATTGGTTGTAAAGGGGTGTTACGACCGTTGGTCGTAAGCAACCCCTACGACCCGTGTAAAAGTAGTTTTTTTTAAAAGGCACAAAAAGAATAAATTATAGTATTGGGACAACATTAGTAGATCATGGGGTGACAAAGTAATTTCCCTAAATCCTTATTTCGTGGTCATGCATCTAATAAGGAAGGAATTTAGTCCCCAAACACCCTCTTTTATCTCCAAACCTCATTTTAAATGGGAAATGTCCATATTGCCCTTTATTATTCAAAACGCAAAAAAAAAAAAAAAAACGCAAACACCAAAACCTCAAACCCCAAACCCCAATATCCAAAACCCTAAACCCCATCTATTCACCATCTCACAAACCCTTCTTTCTTCTCATCTTCCACCATCAAACCTTCTTCACTCCAAAAAAAAAAAAAAACTTCAGAAAGACAAGTTTTTTTTCTCTTTCACGTTCAAAAAGAGTACCAATGCACGTTCCATACTTGTTGAAGGTAAGATTCATGTCTTATTTTTTTACGTTACTGTGTAAATTCCGACAATCTGACACGGGTATGTCAAAAATTTTTAGGTTTTTTTTTTTTTTAAAAAGTTTTCCGACATACCAAACCCCCTTGAATATAAGTGGTATGATTGGAATGAATTTTTTTGTTTTATAAAAAAAATGGTATGAATGACAATATTGTTCTATGATGCAAACTTTTTGTTTTTGTTGTGAGGTATATTTCACTGTGAGAACTTTTTTTTCGATGGTGAGGTATAGCTCACAATCGATTTTTTTTTTTTAATAAGGTATATCTTATGATTCTGACATTAAGTAAAAAAAAAAAAAAGCGTAAAATTGAAAATAATAAGAGGGGTGTGCCTGACTCCAAGTGAGATGATAAAATCTCCACTCTTTTTTTATTTTGTTTATTTTCCTGGCTCATGGAGAGAAGTCAGGTTTAGCCGTTTAGAGATGTGCATGGTATCCCTGTGTGTGGATGATGCTTATCATGACCATATTCACTCATTTTGCGGATACCCATATTGGTATGGGGTACCAACAGATATTATGCAACTTTTAAAATTTAATTAAATAATTATATATTCTGTACTAATAATTTTTGCCGTTATAATTTCATCTCTAAAATTCATAATGAAATATAAAAAAATAATAATATATGTTCTCGAGTAAAATGTAATTACGTACTCCCTCCGTCCCATTATCTTGATAAAAGTCAAACAAATCAATGAAAATAAGAGAGTATTTGTTTAACATAATGTTATGATTCACTCATTAATTATAAATTGATATTACACAAATTTTCATATCATTACAATTAATACATATTGCAATATTGCCTAAAAAAATATTTTTAAATGTATTTTCCTTATTTACTTATCAATCATTGATACAATATACAATCTTTAAGATTTTTCATTTATTTTTTTACTTTAATATGAGACAAAAAATTTTGCGTTTTTTTACCAAGATAATGAAACGGAGGGAGTATATACGCATACTCGCGTCATCCCTAATCAGGTATTCATGTTCCTCTATAATAAATTTGACTAATGAATTTATTACTTTGAGGTGTCATTTGGGAGCAGAAACGTTTTTTAGAATGTGATGCCTAAGAATGTAAGAAGTGGTTAAGTACTATTCTATGTTTCATTGAATTGCCTTATTTGGTTGAATGAGTTTTTTATTTTTTTTAAATTTTTTATGGAGTAATATGTTAAATTGGTATATATATGATTTTATGGATACTTATCAACTTTATTTTTGAAATTTCAAATTAATTATTGAACTAGGAAAATATGAATCACATTAATCCCTGATGTTAATGAACGTTGGTGATCATTCCAAAATAAATAAAAACAAAGACGGCTTATTATCACTCAAATTAGTCCATGAGATTATGAGTACCATTCAAGTTAGTCTCTAACTTTGTAGACCACTAACGACAAAGATTAACGTCGTGACTTACGTTTTGTTATTCCAGATGATAATTTAATTTCACTATTTACTCATTTTTTATGGATCATATTAACTTTTTATGGATCATATTAACAAATGTTCAAATTTATATGAAAAACTAAAAACACTACTTTGATATGACATTCGGTAGCAATGTGATTCTTAAGAATGAGACATGTAACACCCAAATTTTAATCCCCGCTTAGATAGTAATTATGAGTAATTACTTTAATTACTATGATAATTATGATGCAATCATTTGTAATTAAACAAATTACAATAAATATAAATTAATAAATAAAATAATGTGAGAAAGGTATTTTCTTAATTTAGGATTTTATTATAAGAATATAATAATGATATTAGAAGAAAAAGGAAAAAAGAAATGAATAAAACATAATATTTGGTGATTTTTGTGTCTCACTAACCGGTTAGAATTAGGTGTAACCGGTTAGTGCACTCAGCAGAAACAGAGGTGAGGCGGTTTTGAACACGAATTGAGAAGAGGAACACGGTTTTGGTCTAAAATCCAGCCACCTTGACCTGCAACACGTCTAATCTCTGATTGTAAGGAGTGGTGATAAGTGTTGGTGACTTAAATCAATTCTAAACCACACAAACTCACTCTCTACACCCCATATACTCTAGCTTTGAAACCTTCCCTTATGTTAATTCGTTTTCCCCTATCTGAACCACCAACACAAGCAAACCTTATATAAAATTGAAGCTCTCTAAACCCTCTTGAAGTAGAAACAAACCCCATCCAATTTCGTATACCCTAGAGAAAGATATAAGTCTCATAACTTGACTCTGTTGATGCTGAAAAACATAGCATGAATCACTCTCTGCAGATATCTTTGTTGACTTCATTTGGTAAGCTCAGGGTACCTTTGAGTCTCAAATTTGTTTTAATCTCAAGTTCATGTATCCTAGTTTGAATTCCAAACTTTAGTCACAAATTTATCTAGCTTATTGATATTGAAAAACTCTGATGAACATACCCTGTCGAAACTGAAAAACAGAGTTGTAGCTGATGTGTGGCTTTGTCTCAAAACGTGTCAATCCTTTTCCTTTGCTTTCAAATCAGTTCCTACAGCTACAATAGGTAAGGGAGAAGATATTCATTTGCTAGAGTGGTAATTAAATGGCTTGGAATGTAATAGAGCTTTACAAGCTCAAGGGCAATTAGTTTTGAATTGGGACTTTGGCTTGGAGGCCATACTAGGTTATAAAACTAATTTGGACATGTTATATTAACTTAATATGAGCTAAAGAAACTGAAAACTTGACTTGAGAAGCTCTAGAAATGATTTTGATATATTGAATGCCAAATATGTGATTATGTGTACACACTGCTAGAAAAAAGGGTTTTAAAATCGGTCTTCTTAAAGCCGATTTTAAAAAAAACGCGGTGGCAATTTTGTAAATAAATTCTAACTTTTAAAATCGGTCACAAAAAGCCCGATTTTATAAATACTTTCTAACTCGGTCATTTCTTTGGCCGAGTTAGAAAGTAATTCTTTTTTTATTAAATTTTTTTAATTTTGTATCTTTTAAAATCGGTCATGAAAGGACCGAGTTAGAAAGTACTTATGAAATCGGTCCATAGATCAGCCGAGTTAGAATGTTTTTAATTATTTTTTCATTTTTTTTTACAACTTTCTAAATCGGTCGTGGTTGACTGATTTTAAAAATGAAAAGCTTATACTTTCGAACTCGGCCATTAGTAACCGATTTCAAAAAAATTAAAAAAAAAGACTATCAAACTCGGTCGTTGGTGACCGAATTCAAAAAACAAAAAAAAGACTATCAAACTCGTTCGTTTGTGACCGATTTCAAAAAAAGACTATCAAAAAAATTAAAAAAAAAAACTATCAAACTCGGTCGTTGGTGACCGATTTCAAAAAACAAAAAAAGACTATCAAACTCGTTCCTTTATGACCGATTTAAAAAAAAAGACTATCTAACTCGGTCGTTTGTGACTGAGTTAAAAAATCATTCCAAAAACTTTGCACTCAAAACTCGTGCGAACACAATCATAGTAGTGCCAAAACCTAAAACAAAACCTAAAAACTCCCGTTCTCCATTGAAGCCGTCCCTGCTGCTGCCACTGTTCTCCACCGACGGCGTCGCTGCTGTCTCCACTGTTCTCCGTCGCTGCTGCCGCCACAAAGCATTCCTCGCTCCATCGCTATTGTTCTTCCTCTTCTTCCCTCACTCCCTCCCCTCTGAAGCTCTCTCTCACCGTCCCTTCGGCCTTCGCGCTCTCTCTCTTTCAATTCGAAGCTCCAGCCGCCGTACGCTCCATCCGTCGCCGCTGTCAGCCGATCCCCATTGCTTCGAATCTGGGTTGGTGACCTTAGCAACCCTTTGAATCACGTCTTCTCCTCACAAGTCACAATCTTTGGCAGCAACCTCATCATTTCTCACTGTCAGGTAAATCTCATATGGCCAAGTTTTTGCTCTAGAGTTCATTATCAGCTTTAATCTCATGTTCGTTGTCACTGCAGTTGCCACCGACACAAGAGCCGTGAGTAGTATATTAATCTATAATAATAATATCAAAAGCAACTTAATTAATCTATTAAGTTCTAAATCAAATTAATAATATTGACCCTGGTTTGCTTTGATCTGAGTTTTAGTTTTAGTTTCTTCAAGTATTATTATTGACTGTTCATTGGTTATGTATGATAATTCTGTTCTCTTATATGGAAATTAAGAATTTCTTGCACTGGTTTGGAAAAAGAAAAAGGAAACAAATATTAGTTATAATTCCAATACTAATTTTCAATGTTACTAAGAATAAAGGATTTGAATACTCACAAGTAGTGCATAGTCAAGTACAAGACCCAAGATTATGTCTCATTAGTTACAGCACCTGATTATATATTGGAGCAGAGAACTAGAGAACTATTTATCAGTTATGTTGTGTCTGTTAATGTTTTTGTAATTCTAGCATTTGCATAATTGCATGTGTATGTTTCTGAGTGTTGTTCCTGTCCAATCTTTGCTGGTTGAGGATCTGCTTGGCATTTTTTCTTGTTGTGCCTTGTCCTTGCGTAACAGGACATGTTTAGTTTGTACTTTCCCTAGGTTTTGTATCTTTGTGGCGGCACCTTTGGCACTTTCTTATCTTAATTTAAGTTCCTTTTACTGATAAAAAAATTTGTGCTCTACTTTTCTGTGTGTATATATGTCATCATCATGAAACTATACAACTTATGATTTACATGCATAAATAAGTAACTCATTTTTTTTCCTATATATAGAGCAATAACTATTTGAGGAAGAAGAGTGACTCATGATCAATTTACATGCAGTTCTTGGAAATATTCTAAGTAATCAACCTTCCAACTACCATTCATTTTATATCATGATTATATATGGCTATATATATCTTCCCTTCACTGACATAATCCTTAGTGCCAGTCGTGTCCCAAACATGGAACTACTCAATCCATTTGGACCATCAATATCCTCACTCATCGAAGTTTTAGGATTGCATTAGTTTAAGCTCCAAAACCTTTGTAACAGTTCCATTGGTTTAATTTTCCTTCTGAAAATGATCAGCCCAATTTACAAAATTTGAAGCACAACCAGGTGGATTTGTTCACCACATGAATGGTGGTGGGCCTCTATCTTATTCCATAATTCCATATGCACTAAATAGATCAATTTTCACCAAGAGTGTTAGGATTTCTAGGTAATATTATTGATTTAATGTTTATTGTTTCAAAAGTTTAATACCTTTCATTATAGTATCTTTTATGCCTGATATATTGTAGACTTTCTAGTCAAATTTGTTTCCTGAACTTTGCTCTTGCTTATGTCAATTTATGACTTTGGGACTTTCTGCTCGAATTGGAAACAAATTAAATTTTATGTATGAATTAAAGTTTTAGATCTTAGTTATCATTTTGTTTTACAAAGTTAAGTTGCATTACTACTATGATTCTTGTTCACTGAGTTCTAATATTTGTTTTTTTGTGTTCCGTTTCTTCTCCCTCCAGCTCGCGAGCTCCTTCACTCCTCTACACTCTCTCACTCCGGTGTTCACTTCATTTTCTTCGTCTTCTTCCTCTGCAGGTACTAATTTCGTTCTTCTTTCCTTTTCTGTTCCTTTCGACATGGAAGGATGTAAAAATTGAATTAGTCATTTAAAATCTTATGACACTTTTTAATTTTGAATATAATATAATCTTATAGTAGGAGGGATTACATAATATAATTTGTTTGAAATGATGATAAAATTGAATTATTCATTTAGGAGCACCCCTGTTTGGTTGAATAATTATATATGGATCGTAGTTGGATAAATGTTGATCGATTGAGTGATGAGTATGCTTGTGGAGTGGAAGAGTTTTTGGAATTTGCAAAAGCCAATGACCGTGATAACAATGGGCTATTTCATTGTCCATGTGTAGAGTGTGTCAATGTTGATCGGAGAACAATTAGGGAAATAAGAGATCATCTCATTTTTCCTGGGTTTTGCAAGAGTTATACAAAGTGGATATGGCACGGTGATCCAATAGGTATGAAGAGCGAGTCTCAGAGTGTCGAAGTTGATGACGGAGTTATGGAGGATCATCTGGAGGACATGATCCGTGATATTGGACCAGAGTCTTTCCACCAAGCGCATGTGTATGAGAGTTTGACTGATGATTTGGCGACTCCTTTGTATCCCGGGTGCAATGATGATTTGACACGATTGTCAACAGTGTTAAAATTGTTCAATTTGAAAGCGAGGAATGGGTGGACTGATAAAAGTTTTACCGAATTGCTTAAGTTATTGAAAGACTTGCTTCCAGAAGGGAATACCTTGCCTGACTGCAACTATGAGGCGAAGAAGGTGTTGTGTCCAATGGGTATGAACTATCAGAAAATTCATGCTTGTCCTAATGATTGCATATTGTATAGGAAAGAATATGTAGAGTTGCATGAGTGCCCTGTATGTGGGAAATCACGCTACAAGGTGAAGGATGGTGATGATTCTAGTCTTCATGACGAGAGCAAGAAAAGGCCTCCTGCTAAAGTCTTATGGTATCTTCCAATAATTCCAAGGTTCAAGCGATTGTTTGCTAATGAAATTGATGCGAAGAACCTTATATGGCATGCAGAAGAGAGGAAATGTGATGGAAAGATTCGTCATCCTGCCGATTCTTTGCAATGGAAAAAAATTGATTCTTTGTTTCCCGACTTTAGCAATGATCCAAGAAACCTTAGGCTTGCACTTGCTACAGACGGAATGAATCCTTTTGGTAGCTTGAGTAGTCAGCATAGCACATGGCCTGTTCTTCTGATGATTTACAACCTCTCTCCTTTTTTGTGCATGAAGCGGAAATATATGATGTTGTCCATGTTGATTTCCAGACCAAAACAACCGGGAAATGACATAGATATTTATCTTGCTCCCTTGGTTGAAGATTTGTTAATTTTGTGGGAAGAAGGTGTGGATGCATTTGATGGCTATCGTCGTGAAAATTTCAAGATGCGTGCCTTGTTATTCTGTACCATAAATGACTTCCCAGCATATGGGAACTTAAGCGGATATAGCGTGAAGGGGCATCATGCATGCCCTATATGCGAAGAAGACACATGTTATCATCAACTTACCCATGGAAGGAAGACAATTTACCTTGGGCATCGGAGATTTCTTAGGCGTGATCACCCTTATCGTAGACTCAAAAAGCGTTTTAATGGAAAGGCGGAGCACGAAATTGCTCCCGAGCCTTTAAGTGGAGAGCAAGTTTATCAAAAGGTTAAAGATATCCATGTTGTCTTTGGGAAGGGTAAACAGAAGACGAATGAAAAAACCATATGGAAGAAGAACTCGATTCTCAACATGCTCCCCTATTGGCATCTTCTTGATGTGAGACATTGCATTGATTTCATGCATGTTGAAAAGAATGTGGGTGAAAGTCTTACCGGCACGTTCCTCGACATCAAGGGCAAGACAAAGGATAACTTGAACTCTCGGCTAGATTTGCTTGCCATGGGTATAAGAGAGGAGTTAGCTCCACAGGAAAGAGGTAAACGGACGTATTTGCCTCCGGCATGCTACACAATGTCAAATTTAGAGAAAATGAGTTTCTGTGGTTGTTTAGCTGGCACCAAAGTTCCACAGGGCTATTCTTCAAAAGTCTCAAGCCTTGTCTCAATGAAAGATCTCAAATTGGTTGGCCTAAAGTCCCATGATTACCATGTGTTGATGCAACAAGTACTACCCGTGGCTATTCGTGGTATCTTGCCTAAAGAAGTTAGGAGCACCATCACTAGGTTGTGCTTCTTTTTCAATGCTTTATGCAGTAAAGTCATTGATCCGGAGGAATTGGATGAGTTAGAGAATGAAGGTGTTGTAATCTTGTGCCAATTGGAGATGTATTTTCCTCCCTCATTTTTTGACATTATGCTTCACTTGATTGTTCATCTAGTGAGGGAGATTAGGTTGTGTGGCCCCGTTTATTTACGATGGATGTACCCTGTTGAGCGATACATGAAGATCTTGAAAGGGTACGTTAAGAATTTATACCGTCCTGAAGCATCCATTGTTTAGAAATATATTGCTGAGGAAAGTATTGAGTTTTGTTTGGATTATTTGGGAAAAGCAAAACCTATAGGCCTTCCGGAGTCTCGTCACGATGGAAGGTATGATGGTGTTAGAACACATGGTGTACATGTTAAGAGCATGAAATGGGAGGAAGTGCTAAAGGCACATTTTTACATCTTGAATAATAATGACGATGTTCAACCTTACATAGTTACTCACAGAAACATTATCAAGGATAACAACCCTCGAATGAGTGAAAGGTGGTTGTTGAAGGAGCATAATAAGACTTTAATGAAATGGTTTGAAGAACAAATTGTTAAAGACAATACTGTTTCTGATACATTAAAGTGGCTAGCACGTGGGCCTAATTTTGATGTAATATGTTCCAGTGGATTTGATATCAACAATTACTCTTTTTATACAAAGTCCCTCGATGACAAGAGCACTGTTCAAGATAGTGGGGTTATGCTAGTTGCCAATGCCATGCACTTCTCCAAAGTAAACGATAAAAATCCTATCATGGCATCCACACCTTACTATGGGGTGATTGATGAGATTTGGGAAGTTGACTACAATAAATTCAGTGTGCCTGTTTTCAAATGTCAATGGGTCAGCATGAATGGCATACAAAAAGATGAGATGGGATTTACATTGGTTGACCTTAACAAATTAGCTTACACTGAAGAGCCTTTCATAATGGCTTTCCAAGCAATTCAAGTGTTTTATGTTAAGGATCCTTCTAATGAGGAATTGTCAGTTGTTCTGCAAGGAAGAAGCGTACCGGGTTGTGATGATCTTAATTCTACTCTTGATTCTCTTGAGTCTCATCATTCAAGAATACCAACTTTTAGTGAGGATCACGAAGATGAGACAGATATTGCACATGCAACTCGGGAAGATCATCATGAAGGAATTTGGGAGAATAATCCTATTCCTAAATGACTATGTATGTCTAATTAGTTTTGAAGCATATTTAGTTTATCGTGTTAATTTATGGTTATTGATATTTCTAATTTCTAATTATACTTCTTTTATGCAGGCTCATGGATTCTACTAATCCTCCTCCCACAAAAAATGTTAGGGGCCCGACACGGTTGGCCTCATTGACTAAAAAACGTCTTGACGGTGAAAAAGTGCATGTTGACCTTGATGAAAGCTTGGATGCTACGGGACCAGAAGCTAAAAGATTCAACACTTATGTGGGTTTACTAGGTCGTAGTAAAGTGTCAATACTAATCGATCATTGGAATCATGTATCGGAAGAGACGAAAAATCATATTTGGGAATGTTTACAGGTACCATCACTACTACCATTCCGTATGATTCTTTTTAATCGATATAATATATATTTTGATTCATGTAACTAATCATTATGTTTGTTGTCTAATGTAGATCACTTACGATATTCCCGACAATGGATTGTTAAGGAAAAAATGTATTTCAAGTGCTGTTGTTGCACGGAGACAGTTCAAGACAAAACTCACAAATAAGTACATACATATTTGGACCAAAGAGTCATATTTCACCTTGTTTGAAATATAAATTTATTGCTCCGGAAGTTTGGGAGGAATTTGTTCGAGGTCGACATACTCCTGAGTTTCAAGTAAGTTATGTACTAACCATTACTAATAATAGACATTATGTGTTATTGTAAGAGTAACATGTATTCTTTCACCATTGGTAGGTCGTGAGAAAGAAGGCTCAAGATATTTCAGCGATGAATTTGTACCCTCATGTAACGTCTCGTGGAGGATACAAAATGGTAACCGAGCAGATTATGGAAGAAAAGATCAAAAGACATAAACTTGAATGTGAGAAAAATCCTGAACTTGATCCTGATGCTCCCCCGTCTCCACCATTACGCGGTGAGAAATGGAAGAAAGCTCGCATACGGAAGACAGGAGCGTATGTAAACAAGGCTACAGAAGTTGTTGCTGAAAAGATTGTAAGTAAATAACTAAATTTATTATATAATAAATACATCTATCTGTGCTTATGCTTATGATTTATCACATATATTGATCATATCCACATTTATTTATTGTAGGACTCTTTGACCCAAAGTTGTAGTTCTCAAGGAACGGAGCTTGTAGGAAAGAATGACATCCTTACTACTGCATTGGGGCGACCAGAGCATTCTGGTCGTGTTCGGACAGCTGGAAAAGGTGTGGGGCACCGACAGTATTGGGGTGCATCATCATCATCCCAATCTATCTCTTCCATGAAGAAGTTGGTGGATGCTCAAGTAGAGGCTCAGGTGGAGGCTAAGGTCCAAGAAAGAGTGGATGCCATGAGAGCACAACTCATGGAAGAAGTTAAACAAATGATGCTATCTAATGGTTTGAGTCTTTTTCAAGAGCCTGTCGAACCTCCACGTCCTACACCTAGAAGCACTAAAGGGAGCAATAATGTAATATTAGATATACCGAATGATGATGATGGTGGTGGCCTTCAGCCCAAGGACATATATAACTTATACGTTGAGGAGCCAGATCTCCGTATTGTTGCGAGGGCCAATGTTTATGAATCAACAACCATACACAATATGCCAATACCGAAGGGATTTACGAAAGTGGTGGTTGTCGAAGTAATAGATGGAGATGCTGGAGTGCCACACGAGACTGATGAAATTAAAACCGTAGGAGAAACCCTCAAGAGCTTCATATTGTGGCCTACTCCACTCGTCAAGCATAGCTCGGACACGGTATAATTAATTCATTCTCATTTATTTGTAATTATTTTCTTTTATCTTTTATTCCTTTCACTAGTAACATTCCTATTTTGTTGTTTAGGGAATGTCCAAAAAACCAATTCAATCTCAAGATGTTGCACCTGAAGAAGATGATGAGCCGGCTATTCCACGTGCATTGTCACTGACCTTTAAATTGAAAAGGACTGAAAGAGTTTTACAGCTAGTTGTAAATAAGGTGATCACTGGGTTGGATCAAGACATAGAAACCTTTATTGATGGGAAGATAATAGAGTGGATGATTAGATGTTCTGAGGTTGATATACCAGCGATACAAGCATGGATAGTGTAAGTTAAATAAAACTATCTTAGGTAACTAGACTAGTTTAATATACTCAAAAATTTATTTAATGCTAACACAAAACTTATTATATTTTAGGTATTTACATGGCTTATGTGTCTCAAAAGGCATACATGAAGAATACGGATTCTTAGAACCTCAGCACATAGCACATGGACAATCCTCGAATGATGATATTCAAAAATACATTAATATGAGGATTACTAGTGGAAGACATAAATTTTACTTAGCACCTTATCTTTCCAGGTAAATATTAATTCTATAATATGCTCCAATAAGTTTCCTTTTGGTTATAATTATGTATTGCTTAATAACCATTATTCTCTTGTAGTCAACATTGGCAGCTATTGGTCATTTGTCCCAGTGAATCTTACGTGGTCTCGTTGTGTTCATTATGGTGGAACATAAATAAGAATATTGAACAAATTTTGACAACGTGAGCAATTTTACGTGTTATACAAATTCTTTAGTGTAGTTGTATTATTATCCAACATATACAAAATATACTTATCATTGTTATTTTGTAAAATAGAGTGATTAAAGCACACAATAGAAAGAAGATGAAAATCATTAAACCCAAGGTATTTTTTTAAGTTTTACTATTATTAACCCAAAGCTACTGTATAGTATCTGAACTGTGATATGGACTCTTGATGATACTTACTACGATATAAAACTGATTATGGATGATATGATATGTGTTGTTGCATTCTGACTTCTGACAGACATGTATTACAAATTTTGGGAAAGTCCTTATTTTAGAGGAAACTCTGCCAAAATTTTCCTTTAAATTTTAAAATTAATCTAAAAAATAATTGGTGTTGTATCGAAGGTTGCATTCTTCTTTATTAGACAACGAACCTATATTGATTTGAATTTGTCTTCTGTGTTGATAATTTTATTTAATATTTCAAATGCTGTATGTTGTAGTGTGCAAAACAACAGGGGAGCGTACAAGTGGGGTATTATGTTATGATAAATATGCTCACCATTATCATGGCAAATATTTCCGACAAATGGAATGAGGTAATTGAATATGACTTTGTATTTTGAGTTTACTGAACAAAGTAATGAGGTAATTGAATAATCTTTATCTTATTATTTATATTTTAGGCCATGAATCACAATCCTCAAGGTCCCATACCACAAGAATGCATTGACAATGTTATTGAGCGCTGGTCATCATTTATACTTACTCTCAAAACTATTAGCTAGGCTTTAATACTTAACTTTTGTAACTCTTGAGTATTTTGTTAGTTTGATAAGTATTTTGCTTATGAATTTTTCTTGGTTAGGTTCTGTATTTTCTACTTCAAGATTGTTAGTTTGATATGAATTTTGCTTATGAATTTTAGCTTGCATAGGTTCTGTAATTCGGTTATATATTCTTAGACTTTTGTAACTCTTGCTTATTATGTTAGTTTGATAAATATTTTGTATTTTCTACTTCAAGATTGTTAGTTTGATATGAATTTTGCTTATGAATTTTAGCTTGCTTAGTTCTGTAATTCGGTTATATATTCTTAGACTTTTGTAACTCTTGCTTATTATGTTAGTTTGATAAGTATATTGTATTTTCTACTTCAAGATTGTTAGTTTGATATGAATTTTGCTTATGAATTTTAGCTTGGTTAGGTTCTGTAATTGGTATTCTTCTGTGTAATGAAGAAAATTTTTAATTTCATGCAGCAGAGGATGTATAGAGTATGTGGTTAGTAGAAAAAAAGACTTTTAAAATCGGTTGTAGGAAAGACCGATTTCAAAAGTACTTATGAAATCGTTCGTTATGACCGATTTCAAAAATAATTTATGAAATCGGTCCTTTTGATCGATTTCTTAAATTATTTTTGAAATCGGTCATAATGACTGATTTCATAAGTATTTTTGAAATCGGTCAAAAGGACCGATTTCATAAATTATTTTTGAAATCGGTCGTAAAGACTGATTTTAAAAGGTCCACTTTTAATTCCACCTTTTTCAAAATCACCACATCAACCGATTTCAAAAGTCCAAAACGAGCGATTTTAAAACTACTTTTTCCAGTAGTGACACTTGATGAATTATGTATAAATTTCATGAACTTGATGTTTACTACTTGTTTAAACATGTTTGAATATGCCCAAATATGTTCTGTTGATGATTTATTAAGGTTGGAAATTAAAGGGTGTTGAATTGATGCTTAAAAGTGACATTTCAAAACTGAGAACTGCATAATCTACCGGTTACTGAGTTTTCTAACCGGTTAGATGCTGTAAAATTGAAAAGGAGAGAAATTTGAATTAAATAATACAGTGGCTAACCGCTTACTGGATTTTTTAACCGGTTAGATACTGTAGAAAAATCTGAAAAGCGTATTTTTTCAAATCTAACATTGTACTAATGTTTTTAATTAATATTTTTAAGTTTAAAATTTATTCTTGATTATTAAAAATGTTATTTTTGGAGTCACTTTCTTTTAGCATCAATTCAATACCAAGTAAAGGATTTAAAGTCAATATTAATATATTGATTTTGATTGAAATCATGCATGGTGAGTGGTGACAAGGAGTTAAGATAGGATAGTAGGAAAAGACACATTCGATTTTACTAAATCGGTATGAGAATACATGGAGATTAGGTTTATAACGGTGATACGCCAAATAACCGTGGGAATTAATTATAGGTAAAATGATCCTATGATGAGTGGGTTCTGCAGACTCGACTCGGGATAATTTTACAATGACTGTAATTAATTTTATCGATCTCGAGGTATTTCGTGACTGCGGAGGATGGTCTTTAGTATAATTTACACATGAGTTGTAATTGTATACTTGGTGGAAAGACGTTTACTCCTAGTTGCTTTTTCTATGTAGTATGTATTGTTGGTACGTTGTCGTCAAACGTATGTGGAGCGTTTTGGTACATTTTCGTTAAAACGTAAATTGGATCGTTTGGTACGTTATCGATAAACATAAATTGCTAAAGTGCATGATATTCGTAGAATATCACAGAGGAGATTGCATTGAGCATTCGCATCGCATTGCATTGCACATGCATTAGAAAACATACATAATTGCTTGATATTTATTATTAATAATTATTGATTGATTAACTGAGCTTGCTTATATACTTATGTGACTTTAGTTGCTACTTGAATATTTGTGTTTGTTTATTTTTTGTTCATTTAATTATTTATTTGTACGTGAATGACACTGTCTTATTCCATTTGCCCTAATTGTTTGTTAGGTGATGTTTCGATACCTAGCTTGCCTGAAGATGCGTCCCGTGAGAGGGACGTGGGAGTTTGAGGAGCGTAGAGCCACCTTCGAGGGGGAGGTGGAACTGATCTTTCGCCACCCAAACCCCCTGGCCTATATGCGTCCTCGTCGGTTCCGCATACCTATGATATATGCTCAGCATATACCTTCTGCTTTTACTTATCGCCATGGTACTCCACCACCCCAGCCTGCACGTCGTCGTTCGCATTTTCGTTTTAGACCAGCTGCTCCCGCTCGCACTTCTCAAGAGAGAGTTGCACTGGAGGATCCTTCTCGTCCGGGTCCATATCGAACTGTGAGATTTGCACCATCACCGAAACGTGTGCCTCCGGTGGTTCAGGTGGACTCTGAGGAGGAGGATCCCGAGGAGGGCGAGAGTGAGCCAGCTGGGGACAACGATGCACAGACTGGGAGGGAGTAGAGTGACCAGGTAGTTCCATCGACTGAGAGTCAGTGGATGGTTGATGAGCCGTGAGGTCATATGCTAGGTTTATATCATTAGTATGTAGACTGGCTGTAGTATTTTGAGTTTGGTGGACCGCTTTGAGTTATATTTTGTCTATGTATAATAGTACTAATGGAAATCAGTTAACTCGGAGCTACGAGACAACATCATTTTTGGCTGAAATGATGTAACATGATTTACATTATATCAAACTCTTTTATGTGTAATATAAAAGAAGCAGTTATGTAGTAATTTTCGATTCAAATTATTTTCTATTTTTATGCACCATCATGAAAATATCAACACTATTTCATATAAACACACTAATCATATACATTTAACATAATATAATTTCATTAACGACTTCGATCGTTACAGGACAAAGATCACCTGCCTCGGAATCTGTTTCAAACCCTGTACCCACTACACAAATTTTTAAAAATTGAAAATTAACTTCCCAACTTGTATGACATTATGTAATAATTGATGAAGTATGATTGGCTAGAAGCAAGGAGACAAGAAAATTGGGGACAAAGAATCCTCATCCTTAAGAATGAACCGGGCTCCTCTCCATTACCACGGTTTAATGGACATCTCCATTACTTACAAGCACAGAGTGACACATGGCAAGGAAGTGAATCAAAGGCTAAGATTTTAAAATGAAAATAAATCTTTTTTCATTTAAAAAAAAAAACAAAACCCCCCAAATCCCTGTTCTCTTCCTCTTTGACCGTGAAACCAAAAATTCCCAAACCCCTTATCTTCTTCTTCATTTGTTTTCACCATAACCTGATCATAACATCTTCGCTGCCCTTCATTGTTCACCACGCATACTGCTCCGCTCTCTCTTGCGTGCCCCCACAAACGCCAGGCCCTCCCCTCTCTCGATAACTCTCGACTCGACCCGACACGGCCGTCGCACCTCCAACACCCAGAGATTTCAGTTCGTACAATTGAGCCTTTGCATCATTGTAGGCAGCTCTTGTTTTCCTGCCATTATTGCTGGCGATTTTTTATGTTGTTGTTGCTAGTTTTTTGCTGAGATATTTTTTTTTGTTTCTATTGTTGGTGTTATGACATATATTGTAGTGACTAATTTGTAAGAAAACGGAGAATCATTGTTTAGTGTAGGTTTTGCGACAGTTGACAATAAAAATCGTATAGATATTTGATGTAGTTCTATGAGAATCTGTATGTACTAAACTTTGTTACTGTACAATAAAATTTCAATTTCTAAAATCATTGGTTTCATTTTTTTTATATCTTCATTTGTACTCGAATTATGAAAGTGATCCTGCATATAATTCATTTGGGAGGTATCCAAATCTCAATTGTTGTTACTGTTATGGTTTTTATTTCCCTTTCTGCTATTATACCAGCATTCAACAATAAGGAAAACATTTTTAACAATTCAAGTTATATTATCCCATCAATGTGCAATAATGTGTCAAAGCACCACATATATATGATATAGTAAATGCTTAGAAGGGCATGCTGATGCAATTAAAAAATACAAGCACTTCAAAATATTTCATTTCAACACAGATTCATGATGAACAACTAATGATCCTCAACAAGCTCATCATTTTGGCAAGTTTCCTTGTTTCACAGAGAGGACCATGAATTGAACTCACCATTTTATTTCAAGTCAAATTGTACTACCAAAATCTACTATCATTTTCTTTATGGTAATTTTAATACACGCAGCTGAAAATTTACACATCCAGAACTCTTTATGAAAAGTTCATAATAGAATGGCTCATCATCTTCAAGGTCCTTTTTATTAACTCTTACAATGGCAATACTATGAACTAAACTCAAAATTCATTCACTCCCAGCATTATCCAACAAAGGGGTGTGCATAACCCTTTTCCCCTCTAGCAAAAGATAATTAAAAAAAAACAGCTTGTAATTTGCAGGGCATGCAAGGGTGCTGTTCAAAATTGAGAACCAAGTACAACTCAGGAAAACACCATTGAACGAGGAACAAGGTTGTGGTTTTGGCTGATATTGCTTTGAGAAGAAGAGAAACGAGGACAGTAGTGGCAGAGAGGGATGGATCCTGGACAGAGCAGCGGGACAATGACACTTGCCGCCGCTTGCAATGGTGTTGGGGAAGATGGCCGCCACTTTCTGTTGTCGAAGAAGAGAAAAGGGAATTTGGGAGAATCTTGGTTTAGGGATTTTGGGGTTTATTATTGAAAATGAATTTATTTTATTTTTAAATCCGAACCGTTGATTTATCTCTCTGCCACGTTTCAAAATCGCCTCACAAATAATGGAGATTTCCATTAGAATGGGGTAATGGAGAGGATCCTGTTTCCTTAAGAATGTGATAAGTGGATAATAAGTTGAGTTTAATACATGTGCATTGACAGTGTAAAGTTTTTTACAATGTCAATGCATCATCCATCATTCATATGTAATACTTTTATTTGCAAGTCAACCGTTGTTAACCCATCAATGAGAAATGATAGCCTGACTGCATAAAAAATATTTACACTATCAGTGCATATACTATTTTCTTTAATAAATTCTATTATACATTTAATCATTTTATTTGGTTGATATAAAATATTCACGAGAATATAATTGATTTTCCAATGATAACCTTGATTGAAAATAAAATGTTAGAAAGAAGAGGGTATGAGGGCATTCCATACTCCAATTATAACATTCTTACAAGAATCTAATATTTTTGTCTAAAACAAGATTTAATCGTTCTCACATCCTTCAAAATTTTAAATTTCCCATAACGTTATATATATATATATATATATATATATATATATATATATATATTTTATTTAAATTTTTTTAACGAAATATAGGTCTCACCCACAGACTCATTGAGAATGTTAAAATATTGAAAAAAAAAATAGATTTTTTTTTATTACAAAGATGGTACATGGACTAGAACTCGGGACCTAGGGGCCTAAGCTACCTAGGTGTTTCTGCATCTATCAACTGGGCTGACTTACGCGGACAAAAAAAGAATTGTTAGATTTTAATGTTACTAATTATATCAAGACTTATTTATGGATTTAGTCCCTAAAAGTTCAGCGCGTTTTAGCTTTAGTCCCTAGAATTTATTTTGATCGAGACTAGTCCTTAAATTTTCAAACATTTTTGTTTTAGTCTCTTGCATTAGTAAAAGTTTGATATTTGTTAACATGGTTAACGAAAATCCATACTAGCAGTCACATGGTGTGAAGTAGTGCCAAATAGGTGATGGAAATTAGTCCTCAAACCCCGATTTATTTAGTCCCCAAACCCCATTTTTTTCGAGGGGTTCTGTTAGAATATTTTTCTGATACATCCGAGTCGAAAAATGCATTTTTCGACTTTAAAATGATTTTTTTTAATAAGAGAGTAACCAGAAAAATGCATTTTTTTGACTCGGGTGTATCATAAAATATTATGACAGAACCCTATCGGAAAAAAATGGGGTTTGGGGACTAAAAACGGCGTTTGAGGACTAATTTCCATAGGTGATGTGACATGGATGATTCAGGCCCGTGAACTCAAAATTTTGCGTGCGGGACCATTTTGTGTATGTGGATATGTATCATCCACGTCATATTACTTATTTGGTGTCACCCCAAATCACATGGACTACTGATGTGATGTTCCGCTGACCACACAAACAAATAACAGATTTTTACTAATGGAATGAACCAAAACCAAAATGTTTGAAAATTTGAGCAAAATACGCTGAACTTTTAGGACTAAAACCATAAATAAACTTTATATTGATTAACTTCTTTAATTTTCGAACTTAGTAACTCTGTAAACGGATCCACCTTATACGGGTGAATAGATACGTAGAAGAGTGCACAATCTCTGATCATAGTTTCAGTCAGCATATATACGTCAGAACTTTGAATTAAGAACAGAAAAGTTGAATCCCTCATGGGGCTTTGCCATAAGGATGGTCTTAAAGGATTCCTACGAGGAAGGTCTTGGAATTAAGAGCCACAGCCAGCTATAAACATTTTGACTGGATTTACGTTACTTTAGAATTCAATTCATTAATCAATTTTTCGTAGGCATTCTTTGCCTTTTCGATATTTGGTTTTGACCACTTTTGATAGAAATAGAAAGAAGGGCACGTCCTCGTGCACTTATTGCTCGCTCTTTTAATTTAATTTGTGGTCACTGGTCACTCGTGAAGCTTCATGCTTTCTCCCCAGGCCATCTAGTCCAAGTTCTTTTCGTGGGCATCCTCTCATTTTGAGTTTAAAAAATTATAAGGTGAAATTAATTTAGACCTAGCTAATAAATTAAAGTGCATTAAATTGAAATAAGATCAACACCACAACTCTTAATTGAAAGAAAATGATAAGCTAATCATTTTTTGGAATAAACATAATTAAAAGGTTTGTTTAGAGCAATGGAGAACCATTTTAACCTCATATAATACACAATCTTGTAGATAATCCTATACATAAGTGTTCGTGAGACCATATAATACATATTTTTTTTAACGTTTTTGTTTTGCTTAATATAATACCTAAACAACACAGTTTCATAACTTCCGGTCGTTTTCATTTGTCCAAGGTTGGTAATGAAATTTTTTGAAAAAAAAAAAACCTGAATCATGGTATAATAATATATGAGACTGAAATTTTAATTTTAATTTCATGAAAATATTTTAGCGTAAATTTTAATTTTCTTGCTCGTTAACTTTTTATCATGGTATTTTTTGTTCTTGACAATATATCTCCGTTCTTTGGACGATGAATTAATCTTTCTTAGAGTATTACAGTTGCACTTTTTAACAAGTGTTGTTTATAGAGATTGAACTTTAGCCTTTATCATCATAGGGATATGAATAATAACAAATTTTAATATCGTACTTTGAACGTGAATTTATAGTTTTTAATTTATTTTTAAGAATTTGAATAAGTGCTTGTGTAGTAATACAACCAAACACATTTATTGTATAAATAATTTTAAAAATGTGCATTCAAAAGACAAACAATTTATTAAGTCGTCCTAAGTACTTATATCATAAGCTTTCGTATGATAAGTGATTATATCATAAGTACTTCAAGAACGTAGTTGTCAAAACGGGATCATATCTTGCTCTGTTGGGATCACAACAAATTTAGTTGAGTTGAGTATTGGAAGTTTATTAAGATTAAAATATGTCACACGGTTTAAAAAGCAATCGCAGACGCAGAGCTACGTAAATATTATCCAACAATAAGATTGTCAAATCAGTAACAAAATTTTAATGCATGCATGTCATTAATATGGAATATATATACATGAGATGATTTTTTACCAGCTAGATCTATCCTCATGGTGACTTATATCCTGCTTTGCTGCTCGGTTACTTCTAATTTTAGTTGAATCCCCCGGGCCTTCCTTTATACATTCCCTGTGTTGTTCAATATTTTTCTTTGCCAGAACTAGTTGTGTTAATTTTTGCCTTAAATATTAAATTAATCCTTATACATGTTAATTTTTTTGAAATTAGTATCTGCATTTTTTTAGGTTTTGGTCTTTATTTTTCATTTTGTTTTAATTTTAATCTTTGCCGTTGATTATGGATGAAAAATGCTGAATTGATTTAATAAGATAGGGATCAATAAAACCTTCACCTACTAATAATATAAGAACCAAAACCTACCAACATTGAAAATATGAGAACAAAAATCAAAACTACCTTTGCATTATCCATAACTATAATTAACGACAACGGCCAAAATCAAAACCGAATAACCTCAAAAAATAAAATATAAAAACTAATTTTAAAAAATCAATATTTAAAGTCATCAATTTGATATTTAAACCTTAACTTTAAAAAAAAATTGGTTATGGTCGTTTTGTTATTAGGCTCTGCAATTGTAGGAAAATGATTTAGACGATGATCAAGGGCGATGGAAAGAAGGATTTACGAGTTTGTAAGGTATGAGAGACTTGCGGACGAGAAAAATATGGAATACTGTAGTCAACACTCTACCATACCCACCTCAAGTTTTAATTTCCTGAATAAGTAAAAAAAAAAAACAAAGTAATGCACTTTTATAAATAAATTACTATTAGGACTAAAGTTAATATATATTTTTCATAATTCTGTGTGACACCACTACAACAAATAATAGTAAAAGATTTCTATTTTCATTTTTCAATATTACTCCGTATAAAACAGTGGCCAGATTCACTTGATCGATCCGGCCATGCAGCATATTTTTTCAGAATCATTGAAGACAAGCTCCGGATAATATCAATTAACTTCACCCTAATCAAGAAGCAATATAAAACTCAATTGTTGACCATGCTCCAAATACTATGCAATTCGTGTCACTAAAAAGGAGAACATATCTTTTTGTTTTTTGACATTAGATTATTGTGGATCATTCAAAAACCCTATAAATTTTAATCAGGAAGAAACATTATTAAAGATGTTACGGGAATTTACATATATACATCATTCTGCCCTACGCCAACGTTCAACAATAACACATTCACGCTGCATAAACCTCGTGGGATTTAGTCTTCTTTATTGACAATTCTTTTCTCATTCCTCGTTTAAGACTTACGCATTGTTGTAAAGCATTAGTGATCCAAAATAGGTGACGCAATTATATTTGATACATATTTGGCATTGGTATGAATGCAATACTTTTGGAGTATATCAAAAGTGTATCGATTTATTATTATTTTATTTTTAAATTGAGTATACATATTGTCATATTAGGTACATATATCTGATATGTATGATTACATTTCGAACAATATATGTAAATTATTCCAAAATTATGTCATATTTTACATAAAAACTTTGATATATCTTTTTTTCTTATATTTACATTGTGATGTTAAGGTTAACTCACGTAAACAATATCTCGTTATTATATTTAATTAAATTTTAAACATTAACTTCTCGTTCGAAAATACTTCATCTTATGTTATTATCAATATTACTATTTATTTGTAAATTTAACTATTAATTTTGAATTTATAATATCTTACTTATACTCTATTTTTATAAAAACAACATAACCCATACTGATATATGTATTCTTGTCTGGTGTCACACCCACATCATTGCAACATAGCTTACACGTCACTTTATTAGCAAGGAGGTTTTTTTTACAATAATAATTGTCAAGAGTAGCTTAGTTACTTTGACTAAGAGTGAAATAATTTTTCTTAAATCCCAAAAAAATTAAGCATAGTTGATAGAACTGTAAAATATATAATATGAGCATCTAAATTTGAATCCTATATTGTTATATATTTATCTACTAGTACATCGATCGTTAAGGATTTGAGAAGAGAAATTCTGAAATGTGGATGGACTTAACTTTTTATTGTACTAATTTATAATTTTTATGGATAATGCAGTATTTAGTATTAGTATAAGTTAATAAGTTTATTCAAAGAAAACTTTATTCATTATAGTCAAAGTTTTGGAAGATCATGGAAGATAGTGATTTTAAAATTTAAATGGCCATGTTGATGTTGGACCAGCAATTGAATTTTGGGTTTGATGGCATCCACATTTGCCTTTTTGACCATCTGTCCCAGGTTGCGTCTTCAAGTTCAAGATTGTCCCATTTCGGGACCACACAACTCATAGCTAGAGAATCAAACTTTATTTTTAGGTTATAAAAAAGAAAACTGCCGCACTACTGAGTCACTGACTCAAACTATGACTGCACGTGTGTTGCAGCAGCGGCAGGGTTAAAAGAAACCATGAAAGTAAGAATGCTCCGCACGGTTAACCTATGGCTAGTCATTCTACACGAATAGAATACTAAAAAGTAGTAATTTTTAATGAGACAGCAAATGATTTATGAAAAGAAAATAGAGTGAATATTTTTATGATAATTTTGATCATTAAGCGCGTAGTTCAGTTAAAATGAGCTTGTTTTAACTTCATTGGTGATCTCAAGTTTAAATTCATGAAATGAACCTACTTTGGGGGTGTCATTAGTGCATAAAAAGGTTCACATGCATTGATGCATGCTTTGACCTTTACAGTTTATAACAAGTTTCCACAAATTTGCAAAAAAGTTCTTTATAAATTTAATATTGTTAAATAATATTATTGCACGAAAAGACAATTTTATCCTAAAAGACCTCCACCTCCTCCTCTGTCGACATCGTTACCGGCACCAGCACTGACACCATCACTGGCACTGGCACTGACACCATTACCGGCACCTGAGCTCCACCTTCGTCGGAATCGGCATCTCCACCTCCGTCGACACAGGGTATAGCCAGATTTGAACGCACGAATATGGATCCAGATTGGCACCACCAAGGATGCACGAATCCAAACCCCACCGTCGCATACGCGATCGGTGCCATAGCCTTCGTGCTTGATCCCGCCATCGCTGTCGCACATGTTTCAGAGAGGGAGGTCACACGTGTTGCCGCTGTTTAGGTCCCTATTCCAGACTTGCGAGCAAAAGCCACCGGCTCCACCTTCTTCTCTCTCAACCATATCCAAATTGTCATCTCCACCAACGAACTTGCAACCTTCGCCAAGGGTCCTTTACCAAAAAACACGATTCTTATACCCCACATATCTTTATTGCATATTCAAAGAGGAGATCTTGAGGTGGAGGTCGTTGTTGGTGTTGAGGAGCTTTCGAATTCGGGGTTCGGTGAAGATGAAGCAGGCGGCGATGGAGGGAAAATGGTGGATGTCAGAGTTGGCGAAGTTAAGGGAACGACGACGACGTGAACAATGAGGAGGTTGGTGCGTAGGAGATAGGAGGGGGAGGAGAAGGAGGTGGCAGCGGCGGGTTCCGGTTCCGGTGAGATAGTGGAGAAGGAGGTGGCGGCGGCGGGTTCCGGTTATGGTGAGATGGTGGCTTGGTTCTGATTCCGATTCTGATGCTGGTGAGATGGTGATTTGGTTCTAATTTCGGTTGCCGATGAGATGGTGCCGGTGGGAGATGAAAGGTTAGGGACAAAGGGCTATCTTGCCAAACAGTACAAGAAGGCTTAACATGTTAGAAATTAAAATTTGGACCATTCATTACACATCAACAATCATCTACGGTTATCATGTATCACATACACTGATGCATGTTATCTTTATTATACTTTGCAGAACGCCCTACCTACTTTAAATACTTGAAACCTAAGATATGAACAGTTTCTTTGAGATTTAAAAGTTAAATTAAATAGTAGCTCTTTATAATTTTCACTAGTTAAATTGATTTGTGAAAAAGTTCAATCAAACTGATTTTTAACACTCCCAAACTCAAATTAAATATTTTTTTTTACTTCACTTTTATAGGATAACAAGTATCCGTCCAAAAAAAAAAATCTAGGTTTAATGATGAAGAATTATTATAGGTAATAACTTTTTTTTCCTAATTATTTAACGCTAATAGCATACTCAATTCGAAATTGATACAATTAAACTAGTCCAACAACTCATGCGCCAACTCAGTTTGTTGGTTAATTTTTATTTTTTATTTTTTTTAAAAAGATAAACATATTTTAAGACAAATTTAACTGCAGTATTCACTCTACCAAGTTAAAAATACAGTAACCGAAACATTTCTACCCTATAGGGGCCACATACGCACAATGCAAGGTTCCTCTTCCTTTCATATCTGCCCCTCACCCCACTTTCATCTAATGCTGTTTCTTTCTCTTTTGGTAATTTAACCTCTAGCTTCTAGTCTTAAGGGAACTATTCTCATTTTAGTCATTTTGTTTTTCTTATATATATATATATATATGCACACGAAACTTCTTTGTTCTGTTGTCTTTGTTCACATGATGATCTTCGGGTTGATGATATCTTACTTTTTGTGGAGCTTAAAGAGGAAGAGAACACTTTGATGTTATTGAAGAAGGAAAAGTAACATTCAATCAATCATGTCTTTGATGATGATGAATGAATGAATAAGCGAGGTAACACTTTTTTGACCATTGAAAAAGCCACCAATTAAAGAAAAGCAAGTTGTGTGTTAAGAAAAAGTTTCATTCTCTCTAGCTAGCTATCTTTTTTTCATTCATTCATTGCTTCTTTAATTCCTTCTTTTCTTTCTTTCCCACACACTTCTTATCTTTCCTCATTAAAAATCTCTATCTCAAAGTTCAACCCAATTTTTCTCTCATTTGATAGAAGGGTATGTATGCAAATGCAATGATGCATGAAGTAAAGAATGTTGCTTTGATGGGTCTAGAAAAAACAATGAAAGGTGTTGTTTTGAGTGATGAGAAAATGGATCTGAAGGTGATGATTGAAGAGTTGGAGTCAAGTATTGAAGTGCCTTCAGTGTTTATCTGCCCAATCTCATTGGAGCCAATGCAAGAGCCAGTGACCCTTTGCACAGGTCAAACATACGACAGATCCAACATCCTTAAATGGTTGTCACTTGGCCACAAAACATGTCCCACAACAATGCAGGAGCTTTGGGATGATTCTGTCACACCAAACAAGACCCTCAGCCACTTGATCCTAACTTGGTTCTTTCACAAGTACTTGGACATGAAGAAGAAGTTAGAGGATGTTGAAGGAAGAGTTTTGGAGCTCTTGGACTTGCTCAAGAAGGTTAAGGGTCAAGCTAGAGTTAAAGCACTTAAAGATCTTAGGCAAATTGTTAATGCTCATGTGTGTGCTAGAAAAGTTGTTGAGAAAAATGGTGGGGTTGGTTTGGTTTCTTCTTTGTTGGGTCCTTTCACTTCACATGCTGTTGGTTCTGAAGCAATTGGGATAATTGTGAACTTGGATTTGAGCTGGGAGTTGAAGAGGAATCTTATGCATCCTGCTAAGGTGTCATTGGTGGTGGATATTATGAATGAAGGGACTATTGAGACAAAGATGAATTGTGCAAAGTTGATTGAGATTTTGTTGATGGAAGGGAATGGCTCTGAGGCTGAGATTGTTTCAAGTTTGAGTCTTTTAGTTGGGTTAATGAGATTAGTGAGGGATAAGAAAAACCCATCTGGGGTCTTAATTGGTCTTATATTACTCAAAGCTATATGTTCTCATGAATCTGTTAGAAGTTCTGTGGTAAGCATTGGAGCAATTCCTCAATTGATTAATCTTTTGCCTAATTTGAATAATGAGTGCTTAGAAATAGCACTTTATATTCTAGAAGTGTTATCAACAATTCCAGAGGGAAGATTGGCTTTGAAAGAATGTCCAAACATTATTCCTAATGTGGTGAAGTTATTGATGAGGGTCTCAGAGAGGTGCACACAATTTGCATTGTCTATATTGTGGGCTATTTACAAGCTTGCCCCTGAGGAATGTGCCTCACAAGCAGTGGAAGCTGGGTTGGCAGCAAAATTGTTGCTAGTGATTCAGAGTGGATGCAACCCTGTTTTGAAGCAAATGTCTTCTGAGTTTTTGAAAATGTGTAGTGTGAATTACTCTACTAGTATCTTGATTTCTAAATGTATGCTCACCACAACAATACAATGAAAATTAAGTAAATTTTGTTCATAGCTTCATATACAGCCAATTATGCTGATACTTCATATCTTTATGAAATTCCTATTCATTTTTTTAATTTATTTTTTACATATAGCAAATGCATATCTATGTTTTATACTCTCTTGTCTTTATTACAAGTCTCTTTGACTAATTTTCACACGAAACTTAGTTAATATTGTTAGTGGTATTGGAAATATAAATATTTGGTATACTTTTTCAAAAATACCCCTATGATTATTATTGAAATCTAAAAAGTGTTGAATAAATAGGAGTGTTTATGAAAAAGAAGTTATTAATGTCCTTGGAAATTGGAAATTGTGTTTATATTAAAGAGCAAAGAAAAATTTCAAAAAAAAACTTATATATATATATAGGAGCGGAGGCAGTATCATATACTCCATCCGGCTCGAATTATAAGCAACAAAAAACATATTACTCTTGATTTAAAATATAAGCAAAACTAACTCACTTTATTAAATTTTGTTTCATTTCAGAAACCACTTTCCTAAAACATCTCTAGAAAATTGTAATCTTAATTAATTTTTGTTTCATTCCCAATACTACTTTCCAAAAATACCTCTATTTTTTATAAATTTGAGAGAATTAAATACAATCAACTAACCTCCTTAATAAGCGTAAAAGTGGTTAGAATTGCTTATAATTCGAGCCGGAGGGAGTAGGACATAACTAGTTGGTGATTCTAGTTAGCATCTAGCTGTCTTTAATGCCATACTTGCTACTGGTCCACCCAGAGATAATTGTGTGCCTTTGTGATCAATTTGTTGGATGCTGAATTATGAGATTACAGAAAAATTATATTTCAATGGTCCAGTACTACTGTATCTACTATCCGTGCTATTTTTTTTTTCTTGTCGCTGTTAAGAGAATTTGGAGTTATTTTCGAATTGTTTGAATTTGGTTTTAAAAATATTCATCAGTCTCAGATTTCTGCACATAGACTCTGCTGGACACTATTTTCTCCTATTTTAAATGCATGTCCGCAGTCATAATTTTTCACTTTTTCCTCCGCTAATAAATTTTTCCTTTATCCTTAAATATAAGTTCATTTTGACACTTTTATTTTGCCCCAATTTATAAAGTCCTATATCAATTTTCAATAGTCATTAATTATTTTTTTTTCTTCACAAACACCCCTATTTATTTAACACTTTTTAAATTCTCGATAATATTAATAAGGGTAGTTTTGAAAATACAAATCAAAAGTTCACATTTTCAATACAATTAACTAAATTAATCAACTATTTTAATGGACGTGAAATCTCCCAAAGAATCCGACAAATAGGGACAGAGGGAGTACTAATTTAGAGCCTAAGTTCAGCTCATTAGGTTAAGAATTTCTGAAATTCGAACAATAGATGACAACCTATATATATATATATATATATATATATATATATATATATATATTACAAGAATCATTTGTCTTAGAGCATGTCCCCATCATATAAATTTTAAAAAATTAAAAAATCATTTTCAATTATTATAACATTTTTGTAATATTTGATGAGATCTGATTGGTTGGAGACAAAAAGACAAAAAAAATTGGGGACAAAGAATCTTCATCCACTTTTTTTGATTTTTTTGGCTCATTGACATTGCTAATTATTTAAGCTTTAAATATAAGGATAACTGCCCTCAATTAGATTAATGGCATATTTGGTTAAGCTTAAAAAATCCCCTTATCAATCCTTTTTTTTTCATGGACCTATTTTGATGATTTCTCTGTTTTGAAAGAAATTAATTTTTAGCCGTTGACCGAATCACATCCTTACTTAAAAAAAAAAAAATCTAAGCGGTAGACGCGCCTCTCTTCTTTAGAATGCGTGCCCGTGGCGCCATTTTTATTTTCTCCCTCAACCATACAATCTTTTAAAAAAAAGTTGCTGTATTAAGTTATTATTATCAAATAATTATTAAATGTTTGATCGTTCAAAAAATGTAAGGGTCAAGAAGCAACAATCTGGATCAGGAAGGTTGAGGTATTGGTCAAGATCTGGAGACTGTATGAGGGCATGTTGCTATCTAGTTGCCCCGATCTCTAGTATATAGGTCACGTTCTATAAGATTTTTTTAAATTATAAACCACTTTATATTTTTGTATTATTTATTGTTTCTTTTTCTTTTCATTTTTATTAAATGTTTTCATTATTTATATTTTTTTCATTAATTAGTGAATTTTTCAAGAAAAATCGAGAGAATAAAATTGTACTCCCTCTATCTCTTAATATAATTCATTTTTATTTAATTTACGCAGATTAATAAAATTAGTTATTACTCTCAAATTTATAAAAATATGTTGTCATTCCAAAGTTACCTCTATTTAAAATTTTACAACTCTATTCATTTCTCTTTCTATTGTAATTATTACCTTATTACTCTTATGCAATTATGAGGTGTGTATTTGAAATAAATTTTTTAATACTACCTAGATATTCTAAAACGAGTTATAAAAAAGGATACCGATACTATCAAAATGGTGCCCTATAATAAAGGATAAAGGGAGAAATATTATACTAATATATTTTCATAGAATTTATAAAATTAACTATTTTACTAGATATATGTAATTCAATTAAGTATGCTCAATAATAAAGATATAATGAATTATTTGATTTGTGTAGTATATTATAGCAAGAATACATAATTTATGACATGCCAGCCTATTCATATTTCAAAATTTAAACCAATTCTTCCCGTTAATATGGGCTGTCGCCTAGGACTGGGGCTTTGGGTGGGCCAATATATCATTTCCGGCTCGTTCCAATTTCTTCCTGTCTGAGTTTTTAATTAATTTATTGCCCCAATTTAATCATCTGACCCCATTTTTTTGCCAAAATCCAAAAATACCCTTACTAAAACATACTCGTTGGGGCCTGAGCGAGAATGTAAATAAATAAAACTCGCTGAGGGGTCAGCGAGCTATGTAAAATTACACACTCGCTGACCTCGGAGCGAGCTAAATAATTTATGACATTAGTATAGCTCGCTGAGGGGTCGGCGAGTGTGTAATTTCACGTAGCTCGCTGACCCCTCAGCGAGCTTTATTTTTTTTTTCTTTTTTGAACTCTCGCTCAGCCACAGCGAGAGAGTGTGAAATACTCTTCACTACTTTTCTATTGCGCAGTTGCTAATATATATCTTCACGTGGATGCCAAACCCACTAGATCTTCAAGATGGAACAAACCCATTCCAATCCTTTTGAGAAGTTACACAACTAACCCGCATTGGTATTATTCCCTGAAGATCTTGTATGTTCTTTCACTCTCGAGTCCCTCTTTCTCTCATCAAGTTGGTGCCCCCCCACCTTGAATTTTGATACCAAAATCGGTCAAAACTAGGCAGTGTGCATGGAATTAGAAGCATTGAAGAGGGAAGCATTGGATTTCTTTGATTGGATATCTTTGTTGGTTCAGTTTGAAGTTGCATTTCGGTTTAACACCTTCATAAAAATAGAGGGTCCCCACAAATTGAATTGTTGTGCCTCTGTTGACTCTCTCGCTGTGGGCTGAGCGAGAGTTCAAAAAAGAAAAAAAAATAAAGCTCGCTAAGGGTCAGCGAGCTACGTGAAATTACACATTCGCCGACCCCTCAGCGAGCTATACTAATATGTCATAAATTATTTAGCTCACTCTGAGGTCAGCGAGTGTGTAATTTTACATAGCTCGCTGACCCCTCAGCGAGCTTTATTTATTTATTTATTTTTTTGCATTCTCGCTCAGGCCCCAGCGAGTATGTTTTAGTAAGGGTATTTTTGGATTTTGGCAAAAAAAGGGGGTCAGATGATTAAATTGGGGGGTCAATAAATTAAAACCCTTTGTTAAAATGTGGCTCCTATATCAAAACCGGTAACTCCTACGTCTTGGTTGAGATGTAAGTATTAATTTTTAGCCTTTACGTCACAACCAAAACGTAGCTTTTGTATATATTTTAACACCTACGTCTAAGTTTTGACGTAGGTATTAAATTTTTTTAATACCACCCTACGTCTCATCTAAGACGTATGAATCAATATTTTTTTATTTTTTTAATGCAAATTTACTCATAATATTTTTTAATATAGATTTTTAATACATATCTATTAAAAAAATTTAAACCTTACGTCTTAGTTGAGACTTAAGGCTTTTTTAAAATGTAATTATAATGAAAAACAACACCCACGTCCATGCTAGCTGAGGCGTAAGGCTTTAAAGCTTTTTTTATTAAATTTGTTCAAATGTATATACAGTATGTAACCCCAGGGTCTTGGTTGAGACGTAAGTATTAATTTTTAGCTCTTACGTCTCAACCAAAACGTAGCTTTTGTATATAATTTTAACACGCATTTGAACTTTGACGTAGTATTAAATTTTTTTAATACCACTTTATGTCTCAACCAAAACGTAAGTATTAATTTTTAGCCCTTACGTCTTAACAAAAACGTAACTTTTCTATATAATTTAAACCCCTACGTCTGAGCTTTGACGTAGGTATTAATTTTTTTAAACCCCTATGTCTCAATCAAGACGTAAGTATTAATTTTTAGCCCTTACGTCTCAACCAAAACGTAATTTTTGTATATAATTTTAACACTTACGTCTTGGATAAAACGTAAGACTTAATGCATTTACCTATCTTTCAGCTATCCATGAATTAATCGGTCCGTTGATGGTTTTTAAACATCATCCAATGATTTTTACATGGGGAACATTTTAACAAAACATGTTTTTCGATCGAAACATTTTGGGGGGGGGGGGGGGGGGGTGAGAGCAAATTAGGATTAAATTTGCATGCCAACGAGGAAAGTATCTCTCCCTCTCAATTCACGCGCTCTCATAGGGATTTATTTCTCTAACTCCTCTTTTGAGTTTTTTTATTTATATCTAAAATATTCTGAATAAAAAAAAATTTCTTTTTCTTCTTCTTTTTCTCCAAACTTCTTTTTCATTTTTTTAATCTTTTTTCTTATCACTTACACCCATTTACTGTTACTCTTAAACCATATCCTCATAAATTATTTATTTCTTCATAATAACCATTTGTCTTAAGTTATTTTAAATTATTTTTTTGGTATTAAATGTATCTTACGCTCTTGTCAAAATTTACTAAAGCATACTAAGCTTTCAGTATGTATGAAAGTATAAGTGAGTGAGAAGTATACTTGAAAATATAAGTGAGTGAGTGAGTGTGAGTGATCGAGAAGGTGAGAGCGAGTGGGTATAGATGTGGAGATGGAAGAAGAAGAAGAAAACAAGAAGAAAATGTGTTTTTGGATATAAAAATAAAAAAAGGGGTAAAAATCCAAAAGGTTAGAAAATCAACTCCTCTCTCATATTTATATGTATAACTAGTATGTTAATAATATTGATCCAATTGGTAAAGAATTAGTTCATAATTTCCAAAGTTGTGAATATGAATTATGCTGCCAACACGATGATCTCTATAAGGCATAATATATAAATACTTTATAGACTCAATACATCTAAATTTTTAGGGATAGCAAATTGGCCATATGCAAGTGGATACAAGATCGATAATATTTCCCATAACGAATATTAATATAAGTAGTTGATATTTTGTAAACAATTACTGTGTTTCAAGAATAATAATAAAGATCATGACATCATGTTAAAATGTGTTATTTCTAGCTAAAATAATATATATATATATACAACATTTTTTTTTTACACCAAGGGGTATCCCCCAGCCGACAGCCAAAGACAAGCTAATCCCCTCCTAGGCGTAGAGATCATCGAAGTGGGTTTTGCCTCTACCAACAAAGTCTTTTCCATGCCCACGGCAGGGATCGAACCTCTGACATCATGCTTAAGGAACTCAACTATCTACCAACTGTGTTGGGCTTTGTTGGTGATATAGACAACATTTTTATTATTATGGTTCCTTCCCTATTGGATGGGGTGTAAATAAATAGTGCTAAAATTGCCTAGTTTTAGATTTCAAACCACATAGAATTTATTTTGAACCTCATTAAAAATGTGAAAAATCCAAAATACCATTTATTCATATTATTTTCAGACACATGGATGCCAATTTTTTTTTTGTGATACCCCTATTTGAAAAAATCAATGTCTCATGCAAGTGATTTTTTCTGACTAGAATTTGTCGTTTTTTTTTCTTTTTCAGCCGAACCTTGTCCAAAAATGATTTTTTTTGGCTAAATCCTATTAAAAAATGAATATAGTCGGAAATTGGGAGAATATCGAAACCTTGGGAGATTGGACCAGGATCCTATGTTCTAAATAATGTCCCAACCCTATTTCTAATTAATCACGTTTCATTAAATATTACAAAAATGACATAACATTTGAAAAATTATTTTCCATAACGAGATATGATTGGTTGGGACAGAATTAGGAATATAATATGCAACAGTGGATTTGGTTCCACGAAGATTATACTGAAACCAGGGGTTTAATATTAATGTACTATCTTAGATGGTGGTCAATGTGGAGCTCCACTTCCAGCTCCTCGTGTTTCCCCTCGATATTTCCTTATTTTTTTCCCTTATTCTGTGTACATAAGAACTTATTTCCACTTGTCTAACCTAAAAAAAAAGAACTTATTTCCACTTTATATTTTGGACGGTTTAGAAAACACGGGAATATCAACGGCTGCAATTCAAGACTCATCCAATAAAGTATGGTCTATATAAAGAGCTCCTTTTACATACACGTAAATTGTTTTTTTCTCCAATATAAGAAGAAAAAAAATTACTCATTCTGATTCTATATACTCCTTCCGGTCTTATATATAAGTCCCTTTTTGAATACTTTTTTTACTTCTTAATATAAGTATCATTTCCAATTTCTAATAACATTAATTACTTCTTTTCAATAAACACTCTTATTTATTCAACATTCTTTAGACTCTACCAATGAGTTTGTTTCAGTTGGTGTAAGGCCGCAACTGAAATCCTGGGAATGGGACAAGGGTGCTAGTAGCCCCGAGTTCGATTCCCACTAAAAACATCCCGCTGGGAGAGCCAGCCACGCAGCTCGCTCCGGATTAGTCTCAAGGGCTCCCTGGTATTAAGGGTGCTTCTGGGAATACCGGTGGTTCCACAAGGAATTCGGACCCAAAAAAAATATGCTTTAGACTCTCAATAATAAATACTATAAGAATATTTTTGAAAACATATACTAAATATTTACATTTCCAATACCACTAACAATATTAACTAACATTCTTAAAAGGTGTCAAAATTAATTAAAGGGGCTTATAATAAAGATCAGAGGGAGTATAAGTCTTATTTGAAGATTTTTTTCTTAATATAAGTCTTATTTCCAATTTTTAATGAAATTAATTACTTTTTTTTTCATAGACACTTTTAATAGTTTCAATAATATATAATTATATATAGGAGTAGTTTGAAAAAAGTACACCAAATATTTACATTTTAAATATCACTTACCTAATTAATAAGTATCCTTTTAGGGAAAATTTTTTTGATTTTATTTAATTGTCTCTTTAGAAAAGAAATGCAACATTAATTATTATTTTTATATCCCTACCTAATTAATAAAAGAGTCAACAACCACAAGAGGAGGCTAGCACAAATGGTAAGGGATCTGTTGCTACTTAAGCAAATAGTTGGGGCTTCGATCCCCGGCTCTTGCGAATGTAAGAGGCTTTGTTGGGAGACTAGCCCCCGAAAAGACCCGACAATGTCGAAAAGATTAGTCACCCAGTTGCGCGGATGGATACCTTGGGAAACAAAAAAAAAGTCAACAACCAGGAAAAATAAGTACTCCCTCCTTTCCCATATATAAGCACCAGATTGTGGATTTACCTTGGTTCTTTTTCTTTTTTGTAAGCTTATATTTCAATTTTCAATGATATTAATTACTTCTTTCTCACAAACACCTCTATTCACTCAACATTTTTTAGAATCTTAATGATAATTATAAGGGGAATTTAAAAAAAAAGATCAAATGCTATCAATTAACCTACTTATTTGTGTGAAAGATCATCTCCAGAGCTTATATCTATGGACGAAAAGAGTATAATTATTAAATAGAGATAAATACCAAATTAGGTAAATATCACAAATTCAACTGTAATAGTCATGTTAATTACACTTTTTAGTACATGGACTATAACTTTAAAAAAAAAATACTTATTTCGGAATGGAGGGAGTAACTCTATCATTAAATACTATCATTTATGAAATACTCTTATTTAAATGAATTATCTCAATTAATTTTTGTTTCACTCACGATGATACTATATTACTAAAATATTAATTTTTTTTAATAATTTGAGAAAATTAAATTCATTCAACTAATCTTTTTTAGTGAATTCATTTTTTCTTCTTGTTGTCATCTGGATGAGTATTATTTGGTGTTGTCACATTGTCTTCCTCGGGCAAACTCTTCTCTTTTTTTGTTTTTAATTTACTTAGTTTTACTCTTTCCAATTTCTAATATTAAAAAATAAATAAAATTAAGCTAATTAAAGAGATTAGTTGTTTGTATTGAATTTTTTTAAATTTATAAAAAAAATAGTGATATTTTAGAAAAATAATATTGAGAATGAAATAAAGATTAAATGAGATAACTACTTTTTATAGATATTATAAAATAGTAGTATTGAGAATGAAACAAAATTTAAAAATATTAATTAACTTTTTCTTATATTATAAAGTAAATAATTTTATTAGGTGTCCAAGGAGTTTTTGTATATAACAGGTTTTATTGGGTGGCCTTTAACTCACAACCATTGATATGCCATTTCTTTTCTCAACGGTGAAGAAGGCAGTTTGTACTTATGCAAACTTTAGTACAGTACGAATGTTAAAAGGACCCCAAACTACTAATATGAAACATGTTATATTCCTGTAAAAAAGTATCGGACTATCAAGTCATGTGTAAGCTTGGCAATTGGAATCATACTCGTACTCGCGGGTAATACATATAACGGGTATGGGTCTGAATCTAAAAAGGACCTGCGAGTATATAAAAATGGGTACTCGCGGATAACACTTGGAATGGGTCCGGGTCCGGGTCCGGATAGTGGGATATTGGACCTACGGGAGCCGGACCCGCCAAAAAATACTTATTATTCAATTGATTTGAAATTTAAGTATACTTGTGTGAGGGAAATTGTTTCTAAGTGAATATGTTTTGCCTCTAATGAATTTGATTGTGAATTGTTCAATGATATATAAGTGCTCAGCAAGTAAAAATATAGAGTTTTTATGTTTATTCAGAATAAAAGAAGCTTAAAACTATAATAATTTTTTTTTAGGGTAATTATTTTGCCACCCCAAAGTCAATTATTGTCACCCCAATTATTTAAATTATACCTATTATGCCCTTTAAAAAAATAGAATTTTACACGGGTCGTAAGGGGGGCTTACGACCTTAAAAAAACAAAGTTTTTGAATGGGTCGTAAGAGGGTGTCACGACCCGCAGGTCGTAGCACCCCCTTACGACCAATAAAAAAATTTATGTTGGACGTAATACTGAGTTACGATTTGTTGTTGCCCATATAACAAAGCCACTGCAGTTGGTTCAGGCAACAGTCTGAGAACGTGAAGAACGTGAAGGTCAGCCATACATATAGAACAATGGGGATCACAATAGATGTGACACATAAAGCAAAATTTTACCAAAGTTGAGAACAATTAAAGAACCTGAAGTTCAGTCTTCAAGAAGATATATACTATGAAAAACCACATTCCAGATTGACCGTCTGACAGTAGACACTTAATTAAAAACAAACTACACTCTACACTAACAACTGATTGAAGCACATGCCAATATTGCACATTTGGAATATCATGAAAGAAAATAATTGCACATTTGGAATATTATGATAATATGATTGAAGGCAATTCATTGATAGATAGAAAGAAAGAAAGAAAGAAAGATAGATAGAAGAAATAAAAGGAGAAGGCACAAACCTGGGAAGTGTGGCGGAAAGTAGAGCGAGGAATTTTTGAGTTGGTGTGGTTGTTGTTGCTGCTGCAGAGAAAAGGGTAACCCAGTGTTACAAAAGTCGTAACTCAGTGTTACGTCCAACATAAATTTTTTATTGGTCGTAAGGGGGTGCTACGACCCGCAGGTCGTGACACCCCCTTACGACCCATTCAAAAACTTTGTTTTTTTTTAAGGTCGTAAGCCCCCCTTACGACCCGTGTAAAATCTTATTTTTTTTAAAGGGTATAATAGGTATAATTTAAATAATTGGGGTGGCAATAATAGATATTGGGGTGGCAAAATAATTACCCTTTTTTTAAATATAATGGGTGCTCTTGAGCCTGTATGGATACCCGAAGACTCATTTGACAACGGGTATCTATCCGGGTCCGGATCCGGATATACATGAATCGGGCGAATCCAGGTAATGAGATACCCGGACTCACCCGGACCCATTGTCATCCCTAGTCATGCGTAACAAATCTCAGGGACGACAGTGAACAAAAATGAAATTACCTTATAATGTCAAAGATCAAAATAATAATTTTGTCAATATACCAATTCTCAACTTGATATTTAAAATTAAATCAATTTCAATTTATGCTACCGTGTTAATCCAAAACTAGAATATATGTGATTAAATTTTGCAAATTACACGAAGAAGGTCCAACATAATTAATAAATGATTAATTTTATAAATATGATATCAAGAGTTCGATAAATAACCTCACCTAAACTCCAGAATAGTAATATATATTAGAGTTCATTAGTGTCGAAACCTGTAGCTTCTTAAGCTCTCTCTTATTTTGACTGAGCTGTGGCCATTTCAAACCATGGCAGCGACTACCTCTTCTTCAACCTGCAACGGCTTCTTCAATCTCCAACCATCAAATTCTCGAGACTCGTCATCATCATCATCATCAAGCCAACGCTATCCCGGTTGCGGAAAGCTTGATGGCGTTACAATGGCTTTCTTTGCATCCTTGGAACGTTGCTCTTGCATCCATATCGCCACCGAAGAAGATGGCGAAGATGACTTGCCCTTGATCCTCAATGACGGAAATCTTCGCCATCGGAGGAAGATAGTGAAAGGAAACAAGAGTGGAGCAACACTTGTTCATGACCAAGTCTAAAATATATAGTGGAAGTTTTAATTTGAAGCATATAATCAACTAACGTCTCTCTTTTCTTCTTGGTAAGTGATGGTGTTTTTGTTTTATATACATAACATAATGTACGTGGTCTTAGAACATATATGCGTTTAAAGCTTGTGTTTTGGATGATCATGAATGAAATGAAAGAACAATGTTCATTCCCTTTGAATATACACAAATTATCCAACCAGGGCAATATAATTAGAGTGTAATGAAAAAAAAAAAAACCTATATCGAGCATTTGTAAAGTAGGCAATTTGGTTTGCACGATTTTATGATCTGAATTTCCGATTCCTGTGGCCTAATTAATTGTGTTCATCATGCACAATGGTAATCGATGGAGGTAACCAAACATTACCAACAAAAAATAAAATTAAATGATTAAGCTAGAATATGATCAAATTAATTAATTATGATATATGTATTATGAATTTGCTAATTTCTTCATCCTTAGCAACCAAGTTGGTATGGTAACGTGATAAAATTGAAAACGACTTTATATAAATGAAAATCTGTGCAGATCAGATATCAAATTGTTGGAAAGCTTGTTACCAATTTAAATATGTTACACAACAAATTGTTGGCAAGTAATTTCCTTCCTTGATCCTCTATCTGCATAGGATTTTGTGGTTACCTTTGAATTTTAAATTTTAGGAAAATTCTAAATTAATCACGCTCGGTAGATACACTTACATTTTTATCCGGAAATGAGGTGTGTTCATGTCTTATAAGTTATAATATTGATTTGTTGGATCAAAATAACCACATCATTTAGTGATGAATTTCCGTTTGCTATCGCCTTTGTTTTTTAAATGCCGGGCGTGCAAGAATTGGGTTGAAGACATTATTACTGGGGTCGTCACTATATATAAGCTAAGCCTTTGATTTACATAACTTTATTATTAGAACTGTTAGCTGTTATTATTATATACTAAGCGTGTTCTCTTGATGAATTATAATGCCCAAAAGCTGTATAAAAGTTAATGGAACGTCTAAAGTTACTTTGAATTTATTTGATTAATTTAAAATGTGAGCCAAAAATTTTCATGGTTCAATGATGTTGTCGTTTGGGTCTTGATCCGCAATGAGCAAAGTTTCTTTTACTTTTTAACTTTTCTTTTCTTCGATCCCCATAAATGTTTCAACCTTCATCATCAATGGGAATAATGCCCATATCAAAAATCTCGTGTTGGAAGTCCCACATCATCAACTGTTGAATTACTTTTTTTTTTATTTCTAATTAATTTTGAGATAAAATCTTAACATGGTATCAAAATTAGATCAAACATACACATAGTCGTCCATTTCAAAACCTTGAATTCATCCATTATAACAACATAATAGGAGTATGATTCATACAATAGTAATATACATGAATGCCATTCTCACCTAATAGTGTAATCACAAATATTAAATTATGCAATAATTTATCATCATTTAAAGGATGATGTGCAAGCTTTGATCTATTTTCTCCCATCTACCTATCATGTCTGAAACTCATTTTTTTTTTTCAAATTTAAGTTTTATAAAATAGATCCGGAGTGTATTTGAAACGGATTATGACCAATAATGTTATCGAAATGAGGAATTTAAGGGATCAATTTTTTTTTTGGTCCGAATTCCTTGCGGAACCACCGGTATCCCCAAGAGCACCCTTAATACCAGGGAGCCCTTGAGACTAATCCGGAACGAGCTGCGTGGCTGGCTCTCCCAGCGGGATGTTTTTAGTGGGAATCGAACCCGGGGCTACTAGCACCCTTATCCCATTCCCAGGATTTCAGTTGGGGCCTTACACCAACTGAACCAAACTCTGTTGATTAAGGGATCGATTTGAAACAAGAGAAAAATATATGAGATCAATATAATAAAAATATATAATTAACTTAGGACCAAATGAGTAATTTATCTTTTCTATTAAATTACTCATTGAAAAGTCTAAGAATTGTATTTACTACAACATCAGAAGCAAAAATGTAAGAATGAGACAACTCAATCCTATCCTATTAATTATATTTATAAACTTTCTTAACTTTAGTCGATTACATGAAATCATTTTGTGCAACTGTACATATTAATAGCCCAGTTTAAATGGTCGAGTTTTCTATTTACTTGGGCTACGTTCGCCACTATTTGAACCCAAAGAAACAGGCCCAAATAAAAATTTAAAAGTAGCAGTAAAATAATAAAAATTATCACCGTTGCCGAGGATCAAACCCAGGTCATTAGGGTGACAGGCAGGAATACTTACCGCTATACTACAGCATCCTTGTTGTTGTTGGCCAATTAAGATAATTGTTTTATACATAAATGTGTTTGTCGTTTTGTGCTATTTTTTGCTGTATCAAGCTGTTATGTCTTGCCTAGCAGAATTGCTGTAGGTATTAAAGCACTCAAATCGACAAAGTTTGGCCATAAACTCTGCATTAATCCAGAAAGGATGGTTTGTGAATATCATAACTTAAGATTTATGATTTTGTTCCACCTTTCGTTGCTCTCATTTTAATGTTGATGTAGCTTTAACCTGGACGTTTGTAATTTTTGTTTTGGGCATCCTACCCATTAAAAAAAAAAATTTGAGTATAAAAATATCATCAAATATCCTTAAAATGCTACTCCTACTTAAGAAAGCGAAAAAAAGATAAAAGTGGTGTTTAATATTAACAATCATTATACTTGATTTTTCGCCACTTACTTTCTCCACCGGTGCTTAAAGACACATGTTACAAATACCCAAAGAACAAATATCATAACTAGCTCCTAACATGTATGTATCGGGAAGTTTAACATTATTTTGTTCACCTAGTCTGTGATGGAAAAAAAAAAAACTAGAATTTTTTTTTCTTATGAACAAAACAATAACGATAAAAAATTATCATTACTCAAAAATTGTTTCTATTCTACATCTCTTTTGTAACTATTTCTTTTTAAGTTTTAAATAAATTTTAGATCTTTGCAAATGCAGTGAATTTTAATTTCAGTTTCTATATTTCTTTTTTGTTTTTGTTTTTGTCCTTCAATTTTACGAAATTTTGATTTTAATTCTTAATGACAACGTGACAAATACCGATATACCGATATGTGACATGTGTCGTATTAATTGCTAACATGGTTAATTGTGGTATTGACACGTCATCGATATAAACTAAAACCAAAATTTTGAAAAATTGAAAAACATAAAGCAAAGAAATAAAGTACAGAAAGAAAATTCACTTAGGTATCGCATAACTTTTTATAAAATATAAATTAAACCAATCTTTTGTTGATTAATAGCTATATATCATTTAGATCATTTGTCTCAAATTTGAGAAAATTCAAACATCAATAATGAATATATAAACAAACAACTCTATTTTCCATTAATATAAAAACATATATTATGTTAATCGTGCCATATATAAATAAAGTACTAAAAGAGTTTAGATTTTTTGTGAAATTGATATAGAAAATCTATATAATAAAAAATTTCAATCTAACAGTTGGTTAGATTAAATTTATATTTTATAAAAAATTGTGATCGATATAAGAGTTGATATAAGTGAATTTGGTATAAACAAATCCTTCCTCATGTGTGTGTATTTTTTTTTTCTGTACTCTTTGGCCAGTACCACAGGTATTCCCAAGAGCTCCTTTAATACCAATGAATTGAACCCTTGAGACTAATCCTGCATGAGGTTGCGTTCCTATGTCCCTCCTAACGGAGTGTGTTAACCGGGAATCGAACCTGAAACTTCTTAGTCTCAGGCCTCATTCTCAAGTTCTCAAGTTGGCAGGATCGTAGTTTCATGTTTGTGTATATATATGTGTGTGTAATACGTATAACTGGACCATATATATACTTGCATAAATATATGATATCTAACGAGGTATCAAATTAAAATTAAAAAAAAAAACAAAATAAAACTAATAGTATCAAATAGTATGAATGATGAGCACTTTCATTTGTGGACATAAGCAGACAAATGGGCGGGTTTGATACATTGAACGTTACAGTTAAACTATACTTAATTAAATAAGTGATAGTGCATGCCATGGATTTTGTACTTTACTAGCTAGGCCAAATAATTTTGCATCCATATAAGCAAATGATCGATCACATGGTACATACCTAATTCTTGATTTCCCAGAGGTGCTTTGCTTGAACTAAATTGTAATGATTTGAAAAGAAAGACAACAAACACACAAAAAAAAAAAAAAACAGCAACAACAACATCAAAGAATGTAGAGTAGTATATAAATATGTAAAGTTAACTTACAATTTTATTTTTTTTGAAGGGAATTAACTTACAAATTTGTCTACATTACATAAAAAAAATAACAAATATCTTAAAATGATATTTTGCCTACTAACAATTAATTAATAAGTAACACATGAATGTCCCTTTTTATAATGTCAGTTCATTTAAAAATTGATTATAAGCTTATACTAGTATAACATAACTCAAACAACAAATTGAGGGACAATGATACTTTATATATACGGCTAGCCGGAAGTCTTCTCATCACTTGCATGCTCGTGTTGGAGAATTGCTTAGTGGCAATGACTGCGCCCAATTTGTCATAGTGTTCTGTCAAGGAGCCCTTATATCCTGTTCAACTAATATGGTGATAAAGTTTGTTAAGAAGTAAGTCATTTGTCTTCCTCATTCCTGCCGATGCTCAATTTCTCTAGTGTTAGTTCTGTCAAGGTTCAAAAGGAGCCCTTATATCAGTTGTTTTTGGAATTTGAGATTAAAGAAATAATATTTTAATTTAAAAAAAATTAAAAACAGGGGTCCTATATATAAAAACCTTTAACATTGTGAAACTTCAAAACCAAATTTTCAAATGAAAATTAAATATATTTTAAATTTCAAAAAAAAAAATTCACTGTATTTTTTTTTTTCTAAAATAAGGAATTTCTCAAAATGAAATTAATATCGGTTTTTCTATAAATGCATAGGATAAGATAATATAAATAATAAAATTATATTAGAAAACTAAATTATTTTTTAGTCCGTCAACTACCTGCGAGCCCCTCAGAAGGGCATGGACAAGAGAAAATGTCCTCTAACTTATGAATACCGGATGTAAGGCATACATGAGCTCATCTAAGTAGGGATGTCAATTGGACCCGGACCCGCGGGTAATACCCGCAATGAGTCCGGGTCTGGGTCCAAAAAAGAGACCCGTGGGTCCAAAGAATGGATCCGTTTGGGTACCCGCTTTGAACGGGTCTGGGTTCGGGTCTGAAATATTCAGACCCGTGGGTACCTGGACCCGTTCATATTTACATATATGCATTATATATATATATATATATATACATAATCTAGTATGTTTGTGTTTAACGAGCGAATTTCTTTGATGTCTGCGAGTGTTTAATGATGGTATGGATTAATATTAAGTAGAGTGTGTAATAATATATTAAGGATCCCTCGGTCTATAAGAAAAAACATAGAAATTAATTTAAAAAATATTTTTTCTTTAAAAAAAATTGTCAATGAGTACCCACAAAACCCGTCTGGGTACCCGAAGACCCGCCTACCCATTATGCAGCGGGTACCCGGGCGGGTCCGGGTGGGTCCGGGTCCAGTAATTGAAGAACGGGTCCGGGTCCGGGTACCCCATTACCCGGACCCACCCGGACCCATTACCATCCCTACAACTAAGCCTGAAATACACATATACGAATAATATATATCTTATCCACAAGACTTAATCTTGAAGAGATCATCATGATAATGGTCTAACTTAAGGGCACAAATACCAGACTATCTATTTAAAAAAAGATCAACCTCATCAAAAAAAGAGAGGAACATAGGAGGATTTGTTGGAAGTCAAGCTGGTTGGAAGACATGCTTCAAACTCTTTATGGACTTCAAGTTTTATTCAAGTATGTGTTTTGATGATAACAAGCCAGCTCAAGTTCAAGCTCACAAGTGCAAGTCTCAAGATTGAAGACTCAAGCAAGCTTAAGAATAGAAACCTTCTCTTTAGATCGAATGTAAGGTAATGAAGTTTTTGTTTCCTTAAAAGTTACAAAGCCAATAAAGTTTTTTCATTTTAGGAGAGAAGAAGAAAAACGTGTTTTTGCATATAAAAGTGTTTTTTCTGCATTTAACCTTAGTGAAATACTTGATGTTACAAAACTCTGTATATTTGTATGTTTGCAATGAGAGTAATCGATTATCTCATAAAGTAATTGATTAACTTTGTTGCATCATAGAAAAATCAGAGAGGCTGTAATCGATTAACTGAATCTTGTTAATCAGTTACTTTCTTATGGAAGAAATCGATTACATTAGTCAAGTAATCGATTATAATTGTTGCATCATATATTTTTCAGAGGCTTAGTAATCGATTACAAGCTCTGTAGTAATCGATTACATGATGTTGCATCATATGCAAACCAGAGGCTCAGTAATCGATTAACTCTATAGTGTAATCGATTATTATGAGTTGCATCATACAATGAACAGGAGTGATGTAATCGATTAACTATTATTAGCCTAATCGATTACATGTTTTTCAAATGTATTTTTTAAGAATTTCTATTTTTGAAGGAATAATCGATTACCTTTAGAAAGTAATCGATTACTTCATGTTTTATTGAAAAACGTGTCAGAATCATTTTTATTATTTCCTGATTTGTTTTTATATAAAAGATTCTGATATATTTTACAAAATTCGAAAATGATTTTAATTTTGAATTATTTCCTTTTTGGTTTTAAGAATCAAATCTTTATTTTATTTCGGAAATCGTTTTGATTTTATTTTGATTTTAAAACTTATTTCAAATCCTACTTTATTCTATTTTGATTTTGTTTTATTTATTAAAAATCCTTGTTGATTCAAAATCGTTTTCCTTTTTAAATAAAGATCACTCCAACATTGAAAATAGTTTTTCACGATCAGACTTCTTATTTTTCATTCATTCATTCACGTTTCTCTCTTCTTTTTCTTCTCAAGTCTTTTGCTTTTCATCGTTCATATTTTTCGAAGAGCAAAACTTATATTGGCTGAGTAAACTCTAAGAGAAACTTCTACTTCACTATCATAGAGCATATTGTTGTATCAGTGTTGTGAGAACACAAAAAGCTATTGTAATCACCATCATTGTAATCGTTCTAAACCTTAGTGGTCATGGAGAGAATCCCTTAGTGGACGTGTGATACGTCGTAGGGCGAGGAACCCTGCTGTGTGATTGAGGCCCCTAGCGAACGGAGGTTCCTAGTAGTGTGCGGGGTGCTCTTGGTTGTAATAGGGTGCGGCTCTATTGCTTGGTATAAGAACTCTCAGGCGGGTCGCTTGGAGACTGGATTAGGCCTTTCGACGGGAAGGCTGAACCAGTATAAAATTCACCGGTGCAAGCTTTTCTATCCCTATCTCTTTTACTTTCCGCATATTTCAATTTTTACGTTTCCGCGCTACTCGTTTATTATTTTTCTATCGATTTCGCGATCCGTTTCGAACGTTTAATCTCTCCATCTCAAATCAATTTTTTATTTGTTACGATTTTTTCAATTCATAATAAAACTCGATTCACCCCCCCCCCCCTCTCGAGATTTTGAGGCCAAAACCAACAGGATTATCTCCAAAAATATCATATTCAACAAAAATTATCCGTAGACCCATGTAGCCCAAAGAAACCCTATAAAGATAGCTTCAGATAGGGGTGTAAGTGATCCGGTCCGAGACCGCGAGACCGCTCGGACCGGACCGAAAAATGCAGTATGGTCTGGTCTCACGGTCCGGTCCGATCCCAAAAAACTTAGACCATACATGAATGGTCCGATCCACGGTCTTTGATATTTTTAGACCGTTGGGACCGGACCGGACCAATAGGATTAATAATTAAAAAAAAAATACATATACTCACTAGTCACTACTCACTAACCCTAATCTAAGTTAGCACCACCAGCAGCCCTCTAAGTTCAGCACCTCCAGCCCTCTCACTTGCTTTCATTTCTCTCTCTCTCACAGCCACAGTCCGCCGCCCTTCCTCTTCCCTCTGTCACTCGCCGCCCTCCCTCCTCCATTCTCCCTTCGCTTCGCTCCCTCCTCCGTTCTCCCTTCGGTTCGCTCCCTCCTTCTGCGATTCTCCCTTGGTTCTCTCTCTCCATGCGCCGCTTCGTTCTCTCTACCTCGTCGAGCGCCGCTTCTCTTTCTCCCTCGTCGAGCGCCGCTGCTTCGTTCTCTCTCCCTCCTCGAGCGCCGCTGCTTCTCTCTCCCTCGTCGAGCGCCGCTGCTTCTCTGCCACGGGTTCCTCATTGCCGCCGCCACGGGTTCTCATCGCCGCTGTTGCTTTTGCCCTGTGTTCAATTAGGTTTTTTCTCTGTGCTGCCCTGTGTTATGTGTTTAATTAGGTTTTTTCTGCCTTGGTTTAGTTCCAGCATTAAGTTTTAATTTAATGGTCTAAATAGACCGGACCGATACGTCCGGACTGATACGGTCCGGTCCGGTCTTTATACATAAAACACATCAAGACCGGACCGGACCGGACCGTGTTAATTTGATTGGTCCGGTCTCCAATGTCCGTCAAAGACCGGACCGGACCGGACCGTTACACCCCTAGCTTCAGATGAAGCACACGATACGTTCACAAATTGACCAAAACCTACATACTATATTGAGAAGGAACTTCGAGTTCATATTGACAAACGTTAGAGTCGTAGCTCTCCCATAACCTTTACTGAAGGACTAAGGCTACTAGTATTGTTTAGACGATGGACAAAGGTAAGAGGATATTTCTCTGATCACAAAGGCCATAATGTCGTACAACAACAACCCAACACTCATGTAGTCATGCCTGCTTAATATGAGAACTACGTAGTCTTGATTCTCTAAAACCAAGGTTCAAACTTGAACATAGGACCAAGAGAACCCTCTCGCTAGACTATTCCAATCATTAATAAGGGCCCCATTTTCACGGAACAGATCACCTATGGTAAGTGTTGGATATTCAAGTGTGAGATGAAGTCCCACATTGGATAGGATGAGATGCGTGAAAAGGTTTATAAGTGGCAAGACTCATAGAACCATTGCCTTAAGGTTTTGGTTCAGGATGTGGTGTCTCACTTATAAGTGGTTCCTCACTATTCTCATGACCCTGGAGCAATGTGGCTCCCTGGTGGTTGGAGCCTCCCCGGTTGAAGGTCCTGACAGTGGTATCAGAGCCGATGGTTCGGCTGGGACATGGTGGATCAAAGGGGAGTGACCGATAAGTGTGGGAATTCACACTTGAAGGGGGAGATTGTTGGGTATTCAAGTGTGAGATGAAGTCCCATATTGGATAGGATGTGATGCGTGAAAAGGTTTATAAGTGGCAAGACCTATAGAATCATTGCCTTAAGGTTTTGGTTCACGATGTGGTGTCTCACTTGTAAGCGGTTCCTCACTATTCCCATGACCTTGGAGCAATGTGACTCCCTGGTGGTTGGAGCCTCCCCGGTTGAAGGTCCTGACAGTAATGGTCGGCCCTATGTCGATCACATTAGCCCTTAGCTTCTAGCGAACTACTAGCTTGAAACGTGGCCATTAAATCAACCGAAATGACGTCATGCATTTTGGATTTAGTTGGAAAAAAAATACTTTCGTCTCTGACTTTGTAACTAATCCTCTTTTCTTTTTTTTTTTTAAAAATTATCAAGTCAAAACACCATTGATTCCCTTTCAACACAGAAACTTGTTTCACTTCTTGGATTTTGACGAAAGTGATTTTTTTTTACTAAAACCAAAACGATGTTGTTAACGGTAGCATGGCCATGCTGGTAATGTATGATGATGGAGTTCACTTCATGAACTAGCAGCATGATCGACGTTGTGCAATCTCACAAACTAAAATGTTATTTCCTTAATCTTAGTGGCCAAAATGATTGATGGACATAATTTCAAGGACTAAAATGAACATTTACTTAGTGGACTTCTATGGAGAGAGAATTTTGGAAGATGAGTTCCACATCACCTGCTTCATTTTTCGGCTGACATACACTTTATATACATGTTAGAATACTCTCATTGACAATAGGTGATTTTAATGTGGTAGCTACATATCTAAGGCTTATCCACACCGTCAATTGTACATTGTATCATTGCTCTATAAGTTTAAACACATCATTTGATTCATTTTTAAATATGGAATAATTTTTCGAATGACATGATTTACAATAGATTTTTATGACGCTATTTGATTCATGTATATAGCTGATCTCACCTAATAAAACAAAGGCTTAGTTATTATTGTTATACCAATGTTCTTAAGTACCGGTTAACAATTTCTTTATCAACAATTTTGTCGAACTAACACAACATAACCATCACTATATCTATAACCATAATTAATACTAAAACATAGGCAGCACACTGTTTCAGAGGGGGTGGGAAGGCAAAATCAAAGGAAACAAGGCTACATCCTCTGCTATCTAGCCATATACTGACTGTGGTTCTAATTGATAAATGAAAAAGGTAAGGACATCAAAACATCAGTACTCTTCTTTCTATTAAAATTTACTTCGTGCACATGCAAACTACTTTGGCTTGCTAAAAGACACGGTTACTAAATTCTCTTCTCTTTTCTTTTATTAAATTAAGATAAATGATATATCCTCCTAACAAAATCAGCATGATATTTTTTTAAACAAAATCAACCTAACATCCCCTTAATCACATATAAAAATACATGTGTCACTTATATAAAATAAAAAAAATATTAAACTAATTTTATTGGGAGAATATATCATTTTTCTTAAGTGTAAAAGTTTTTTTACATCATCAGTGTATCATCCATCATCCATGTGTTTATAGTCGTTGACTTTCAAATAAAAATAATACAAATGAATGATGGATGATAGACCGATGATATAAAAAACGTTACACCATAAGTCCATAACAGCATACCCATTGCTCTCTTTTCTTAAATGAATCAGGTTTCACTAAAACAGCAAGAGAGAAGTGATTGCATGTTATGCTCCACTCATAACTGCTTTAGTTTTTTGCTAATTGTCCTGCGGAATCAACTGCCAACCAAAACAAAGTGTCCCTATACCTATAGAATGAGCTCAACTAAGAAAACTAACCAAGAATATTCCTTTTAATTTTTTACTAAATAAGATAAATATATAAGTGATCTAAAAATGTCTATCACTCTTTGCCATATCTTTAGACTAGTTTACATCAGTTAACACATGGGTACTTAGTAAAATCATAAGTTCTATATAAGGGAAAGATTGAAGTAGAGCAGTTAGTGCGTTCTGGCAGCTTTGCTATAACGTAATGGATTTTGCTTTTTTTTTTGGATAAAAATGGATTTTGCTTTATTGTATTGTTTTTTTTATTAAAGAATTTTGCTTTATGTTAATACAGTGTTTTTTATATTTTCATCTAAGCTGGTTATAACCAACGAGCTGTTGGTGCAGTGGTGCCAGGGGCTGCACTTGGTAGGGCGAACCACGGTTCGATCCCCTGCAACAACGTTGGGAGAGGAATAAAACCTTAACCCCGGGACCCCCCTCGAACTGCATTAGTCGGCCCAGTGGGCCGGATACCAGGGTGCAAACCAAAAAAAAAATCTAAGCTGGTTATGGGAAAATTCACGTGCCGTTGAAATGATGAATTAAATAAATAAAAAAATTGGCGTAATTAAGAAGTTTAATTGATGGGCATCAATAATATAAAATTTATTACGATGTTATTATTTGTATCATTTATTATTTATAAGTATTACATTTACTTAAAAATCAATCATAACTAACATATAAATGATTAATGATGAGCAAACTAAGAAAAGAAAATCTTAAGAAATTTAATGCACAGCCTATTTTATCCAATTAATTACTATAATATTTGATTTAGTGATGATAAAAAGTAGGGAGTTACTAACATGCAACCTAAAATTGAATGGTTGCTATGCAACCTTTTAGTAAATTAATAAAAAGTTGATACCTAAGACATGTGTGTCATGTCATTCCTTGAAATAGTGATTTATAATTTTTACAATTTAGTCCAACATAAAAAGTAAATTAATTTAATTTAGTCTTTTGTACCTATTAGCAAATTATAACATAGATTAAGATAACAGGTGATTATAATAACATGTGTTAAATTATAATCACCTGTTATTTTAATCTATGTTATAATTTGCTAATAGATACAAAAGACTAAATTAAATTAATTTACTTTTTATGTTGGACTAAATTGTAAAAATTATAAATCACTACTTCAAGGAATGACATGACACACATGCCTTAGGTATCAACTTCTTATTAGTTTACTAAAAGATTGTATAGCAACCATCTAATTTTAGGTTTCATGTTAGAAATTTCCTAAAAAGTATACTCAATGCGTAATATCAAAGTCACGGCCACAAATTCTTTTTTCTTTTTCTTTTTGTTAGTGGAATCCTGGCCTCAAGTTCTATTTCCTAAAATGTGGTATCAATAAAATCATTGACGGTTACTTGGTATGTTAATTTATATTCTTTTAGAAAATGTTAACAATAACCAACAAAGCCCAGCACAGTTGGTAGATAGCTGGATTCCTTAAGTATAATGTACCCACTTCGATGATCTCTACGTCTCGGAGAGGATTAGTCTTCAGCTGTCGGTTGGGGTACCCTTGGTGTAAAAATAAAAAAAATGTTAACAATAATGTTTAAAACAATTTTAAGAAAACAAAAATAATTCTTTCATGTTCGAAAGTTGTTAGTTTAACATTACAAGAATTTTTAAACTCAATTTTCTAATGCTAACTTACTTATTTTATTTTTTAAATAACTGTAGTTACATTTGTCAGCAAGACTTATTCTTCTCCTTTAAGTTCTAAACACATTCAAGAACCCTTTAAAAATTTCCAACCGACAACATGGAAATCAAAACCATAGCTCACAGACCAGCCCTTCCTTTAATTAAAATAGATGCTTCATTGTAAACGATCGAAGTGATTGAAGCCTAAAAATTAAAATAGATGCTTCATAGAGTGTAAACGATCGAAGTGATTGAAGCCTAACAATTAACAACGTGGGTGCAAGGGGGTGGGAGAGGAAAAGAACTAATTTGTAGCCACAACCTTGATTTCTTTTTTTGATTGTGCCAAAACCTCAATTCCTATGTGAGGCTAATGAGGCATGATTTTCCACGTAACAAATGTTCATTAGTCCACCTTCACCCTAATGTTTTCTTTTTTTATTTTCTAAAAATTTTTGGAGGCAACTTTCACTGCATGCCTTTTTCACCTTCCATGTGCGTGTCCTAAACGACTTCGGCGCACACTAATATAGATGTAGTGTCCGGTAACTTTTTAATCCAATTTGTTGCATATATGTTTTTGTTTGATCCTTCGTCATTAAGCTAAAGCTAATCTTCCACAAAGGACCCCATTTCTCTTACCATAACCCAAAAAAGCTCCCTCATCATCTGAACTCCCCCACCATGATGCCACCTAAATAAAGTTGTTGCATGGAATTGAATAGTTGGTGGTGCATCATTTATTTTGTTATAAAGAAAAGACACTCGTAATCTAAAACCACTTTTACTTTTTATATGGACAAATATACCCTTAACTTTCCAATATTTTTGCTATGGTGGACCCCACTTGTTGCCCCTCCTCATCCTTTAAATACCGCTCCCCTACGCTGCTATTCTTCCCTTTTCCCTTCCTTTCCTCACTCCGGTTCATTCTTTGAAAAACACCGGTTTTTTTTTCTTTGCTAACATAAGCAATGTTCTTCATGGACGACGAAGCGGTCCGGTTCTCGTGTTCTTCGGTTCTCGAAACCATGCTCACACCGGAGGACATTGAGGAGCTTTTCTCCTTAATTAACCAACCGAGCGATCCTACTAGCCCAACCTCCGGTTCTCAAGGGTCGAACCGGGTGGTTTACTCAACAACCGAGAGAAAGATTAGGCGCATGCAGTCGAACCGGGAGTCAGCCAGGCGGTCCAGGTGGAGAAAGAAGAGGCATTTAGAGAATATCACAAACCAAGTGAACCGGTTGAAAGCCCAAAACCGAGAACTTAAAAACCGGCTCGGCTTGACCATGCACCACCATCTCCTACTATCCGTAGAGAATGAAAGTCTTAGATCCGAATCCGTAGCCCTTATGGCCAAACTCTCGGATTTATATCGGATTTTAGGCACCATGCTTTCACAATAGAAGCAAAGCATTGAGATAACTAAAAAGAAACAACAAATAAGAGATCACTTGTATATGTGTATATTATTATGGTCTTATGGAATCATATCATGTCCCGTTTGAGTACGCACGACGTCGTTTGGTTAAGTATGTAGTTATAGATATATAAAATAAAGCTCTAAACTCTTAAAACTTTAGAGCACTAATATTATATGACCCACTTCTCATGTACAGAAACTATTGAGATTGGTGCATATATATATGAGGGTGGAGAAACTTTAATGCTAGAAGCTAGTATTTTCTAGCTATTTTCTTTTTATGCTAAGTTTATTTTTCTTTTTTAGTAGGGCTGGGGAAAATGCGTATTACATGCATGTGGGTCGTTTTAATCGAGAAGCCCCACGTTGTTGGAAGAAGAACCTGAAGATTTTACTTGAGGGTGTCTACTTTTTTGATGCTTTTGTCACTCTCGTCTTTTGGTAGCTTTTTTGTAAATATTGTAAAAGATAGTATAGTAGTGAGTGGTGAAGCTAAAAGAGAGGTCGCGAGCAATCTAATAATAATTGTTTGAGAGTCGAATGGCATCTTCATGGAATATACTGTTAAGTGGTGTTTGTGTCAATGTGAATTTAGTCAAGTACAATATCCATTTAATACGCTAACTATATGGGCCAAGCAAGGAATGCCATATTGTTTCTTCTTTTATTGTGCCTTTTGAATAATCTTCAACCATATAAAATTGATTAAGACCCGACCTGTCGCGGACAAGAGTGTTTGGTAGATGGCGTATGCCCTAAATAAAACAAAATAAAGTAGAATCAAATTAAAGCACAAGAAAATGAAGTAATAAAAGAAGAAAAACAAAACGTGTGCAATCCAAACTAATCTCTCTCCCCTTGTGTATGTTATTCACTTTATCCAATACTAAACAACGTTTTAGATAGAGTGGTTATTTTCAAATCAATTTTCATAGTAGTGTTTATTAAGGTGCTTGTCCGATCAGTTTCATTGCTTCTCTCCATTAACCTTTTCTTTTTTAAGGGCTGTCTAACTTTTATTATTTTTAACAAACAGCTTCAATCTATTGTGTTTGTTGTTACATCATTTCATAATAATCCATTGAATAAGTACTACGATAGAAATGCGAGAGATCCACTTGCTTGCTTCAATCCTCCCCCAAAAGAGAACTCTTTTGTATGTAGAAGACCGTTACCGACTAGAAATCTAGAATTGAAGTAGGTACCCGTTAGTTGAAAGACCTAGCTAGCTATACACAATTACTCCATTATATTTGCCTATAAACGTCGTTATATTGACTTAAACGCTTTTTCAAATTTAATCTAGAATTATTGTATGCATTAACAAACAAACACATTATATTAGATTATGATTATTTTCGGAAAAATAAATTAAAAACACAATTTTAAGCAAAATAAAACACCTCCTTATTATTCTTCTCTTCGGATATTCAAATTACTTTATTTAAGACCAACACCGTACCAAGGATCTGTATATTTTTTTAAAAAGTTGACCAATTTTATGAAATAACTGATCACATACAGCTTCCTTAATCTACTTGTCAAAACCTTTGCCATTAACTTTTAAATGCAATCAAGCAGTGAAATTGACCGATAATTCTTATCTTTGAACCCAAACCCTCGAGTACTTCCCAATCATTATCCGATTTAGGTAAGAAAAATCAGTTTGGTTCAGGTTTGCAAAAATTCAAACTTGAATCCGCTTTTAAATAGTTGGGGCCGGAAGGGCATGAGATTGTGAGTATGAGTTTGTCTCTAGCTCTTGAGTCTTGAACCCGCTGCAATATAAAAATTAAATAATTTGAATAATCAAGTGAAATTTATTATTTAATTTTTAATTTTATTTTAATATTTTCAAGACTACTGATAATTATTTTATGTTATTTGAATTAGGATGTATTTGATATATTTTACTTTTTAAATATTAAAAAATAATTTTGAAAAACAAAAAAAAATGGGGTGGGTAGCCCGTGAACTTCCTATCTAGAACCCGATGAGATGGACTCGGTTTAAATCTCACTTTTTTATCCCATCCTCCTTAAACTCAACTCGTTACCATGCTTATTTAAAGAATTATCCTAAGACCTAAGGATAAAAAAAACTTAAAATAGTATATTTATATTGAGAAATAAAAGTTTAACACTTCGAGAAACACTTGACTTATGTTTGGCAAATTCTCCGGTGCATGTTAAGAGATAACATGCACCGGTGCATGCCTTCTTTTTTGGGTTTATTTATTTATTTTTTTTTAAATTTAATCAATTAATAAAATTTTCTATGCGTTTTCTTTTTTACCGGTATGAAGTGATTTTTATAATTTGGATTTTTTATTTTTTACTCTGTGTTCTTAAAAAACTGTATTGAGTAAAACTGTATTCAAAATTTACATATTTTAATAAATCTGTATACGAACTTATGTTAAAAAATATTCTGAATAAATCTGTATTTAAAAAAATTTAAAAAGCAAAAAAAAAAATTTGCACATGCACCGGTTATGTTTTCCATGGACTTTTACTTTATTCTAACTTTTTATCGACAACCCTAAGGCCGATCCGAGGTTTAGAGAACTAATAAAAAATAAGGATTGAATTATCCCTTTGGTATCTTTTTTTTTTTGTGTACACCAACCGGTACCCATATCTGGTTTACCCAGAATTCGACTCATCCGGTCCGACCCAACTGAGCTCGCACTAAGCGGTAGGGGTCTCCCAACGGAGGTTGCTCCATACCCAAGACTCGAACTCGAGACCAGTTGGTTAAGAGACCAGGTGAGCTACCACTTGACCAACCCCACGTTGGTAATCCCTTTGCTATCTTAGACACTACTTCCAGATCTATAATTAAATTTTGGTGCACAATTATCCCCTAATAAAGTATAGTCAACTAATAAGTTCATGTCATTGCCATGTTAATCCTAAGCCACTGCCATATCAATTCTAAACAAGTCACATTAGCTAATTTTTAAAACAACCATTAATTTATTAGAAAATTGTTATGCATCCATTCAAAATTATTTTGATTGTATATTAGAAATACTCATCTTATCATAGACTAATAAGTTGCATACATCACATTGAACAATTCCCCAAGATTTCTTGTTAAATTTGAAAGTTGAAATGGTCAGAACACTTTCATCACCATTCCAAGTTGCCTCCTTTGGTTGCACCTCATCGGATGGAGCCACCAGCATGTTATTTTCCTCCAACGACTCTGCTTTAAACTCAATTCCTTCTAAACGTGGGCTATATACTAGTGGTGTTTAAAAAATTGCCATTCAAAGTGGTCGTTGATTCCCTTTTTGACTTCCTCAACCTCTTTGGTCCAAGTTTCATCATTTTTCATTCCATAGAGAGCTTCTTTTATTCAACCTTAAATTAAAGTATCTTGTGTCGGAGTCCCTCTGCTTCATCCAACTAACCCTAGTTTTGGAACATAACACCATCCTTCATTTATAAAGCCTGCCAAGAAATATGCATGCTTCCCCACTTTTCTAAGTTGTATGTTTTCTTCGTTCAAATCCCCATTTTATCCCTTGATGAGATCCACCTCTTGCAACTCATCAATTGCCACTTGCAAATTCCAACCAATTTGGCCAAATCAATTTATTTTCCTCCACCTTTGCTAGATATTGTTTGTGCAAATTTAGTTTCTTTTCCAAGACATATATAAGAACTCTTGTGTAAGATTCAGTTCAACGCACTTCCTTTCCACCACCACTTTTAGAAAATCCTTGTTCAAGAACCACACATCAACCACTTAGAATGACTTTTATGATCCCAATTCTTGTCAAATTAAAACACGCTAATGCCATGCTATGTCAATGCTTGAGTATATTTTATATTTGAGTGATGTGGTGAAAATGATTCATATTTTTTTTTATAATCAACGGGGCTAAACGCCCAAAGAAAACAAAAGGATTACACCATTCTTGGGAATGCTATGCCATAAGCATCCTGACAAACTAAAGAAAATAGATCAGAGGGGCAAGAATCAAGCAAAGTACAGCTATAAGCACTATGTTGGCCATGATTAGCCAAGAAATCAGCACTCTTATTTGCTTCACGATAAACATGAGAAAGCTTCACAGTCCAATCCAACCTCAAAAGATCACGAATCTCTCGAACTAAAGCGTAGCAAGCATGAGAAGAAGCACAGTGGTCCTTAACCAAAGATATAGCAACTTTAGAATCCATCTCCACCTCCAAGGCATTAGCATGAACATCTCTAGCTAATCGAAGACCCCATAACAGTCCCCATAACTCAGCCTTCGTTGATGAGCAAGATCCCACATTACAATAAAAGCCTCTAATAAAACATCCGGCCTCATCACGAATAAGACCACCACAAGCAGCTGACCGAGAATCCTTCTTAAAAGAACCATCCACATTTAATTTCAACCAGTTGTGAGGAGGAGGAAGCCAAGAAATCAGCACTTCCTTCTTATAGCATAACAAACCAGTTTTATTTTGCATCAAAACATCAGCAATAAAACGGGTTTGAGAAAAAGCTTGAAGAACAATATCAGAACACTTTTGACGCACCCTGCTAAAAACAAGATCATTTATGGCCTTCCAAATTAAAGAGACCATCACACCAAAAAACAAGATCCACCCTCCATGGACAGCACCCACATTATTATCAGTGAGGTTCATCTCCAACCAATTCCTGCAATCCATCATGAAAAAGCGGGCCCAAGCATCATCACCGACAACTACACTCCACATATTCAAAATCTCCTCACAATCCCGAAGGACATGCATAATCGTTTCTGGGGCATCAAGACACCTTGGACAAAGATCATCATTACCCATGTTTCGTCGTTTCCTCTCGACATTCGTTAAAATCCTCCCATGACTAACCTTCCAAAGAAAAGAGCATACCCGTGGTGGACCAGGCCAATCCCAGACCAGATTAAACACTTTATCATCAATACTATTCTCCAATATCCCATGCTCCTCCAAAACCACCTGAACTGCTGAAGATAAAGTCTATCAATTGAATTTCTAAAAGTTTATAAATTTACATTTAATCCCTCAAGATTTTTGGATGTATTAATTTGGTCCCTCAAGATTTTAATTTATACTAATTCAAATTCTCAGGATTTTCATGTTTTAAGGGACCAAATTGATATATCATTAAAATCTTGATAGATTAAATTGGTACATCAAAAAATATTAAAGGATTAAATTTGAATTTATAAATTTTCAGGGATTAAGTTGGTATAATGAAAAAAAAAATTTAGAATCAAGTCAACACTTAGCTTCACTCTTAGAAATAAAATCCAAATTAAATCAACTTTTTTTACTTTAAAAATCAATTTTTAAATATTAAAGACAAATTTATGCATAAAAATACAACACGGACTCAAACTCTAGTATGCCAAAAAATGAAAATTTTGTGCTCCAAAGTACTCCACTTATAGAAACTAGTACACACTACTGTATTAGGTCTAACCTATAAATTAAACTGAGAATTGTCATCACTCGCCGCCAGAACTTAACATATGTGAATCAATAATATTTTGGGGCTGCAATTTCAACTTAAGTAAAACAAATAAAAGCCACCGTATATGTCCCAAAAATAAAAGTACATATAACTTAAGGAGGATATGTCTCAAACATTTTGGGATCCAGAGCTAAAGTAAAATAATTAGGGCCTTTTTAAAATAAAAAAACTAAAATAACCGAAATTCGAGTCCTTGTGAATGCAGAAAATACATGTTGGGAGACTCACTTGTCATAGCCAGACACGCGACCCGGGTCGGATCCGGATGTACCTAGGTAGTACTTAGGGAATCGGGTGGGCAACAAAAAAAATAACCGAAATAAAAAATTAATACTAATATTTTATTTAACAGAGTCATAACTTATTTTTTACATCATGTCAAGTTTTTATTTAAAATATTTTTATAAATTTCAAATATTTTTTATATTTAGAATTATGATATAAAACCCCATAAACACCTGAGATCAATTAGAATTGGGGGTTTTTACGGACTGCATAGTTTTGCACAAACTGTTGTTAGGGGGTTTAGACTATAGTGATATTTAAGGTCATCTTGTTAATATCCTCCAATATACATATTTATTGTATATATTCAGGTTTTTTTAATATTAATTATGTTCTTATTATAAGTCACTTTTAACATAATTATATAGATCACTAAAATTAGTCAAGTGTTTTGATCTTTTAAAAATAATATAATTTTATAATTTTACCTTCATTTAATGTTGAAGTATTTCATAACCGTTAATATTAAAATTGACACATTTTTAATTTATCCCATTTTTTAGGTATTCTTAATTTATTTAAATTATTTTTACTAAAAAAAATTAGAAATAGTGTTGTCCAAAGTTCAAACACTTGCAAATCCAAAGAGATGAAAAGTGGGAGAGAAAATTGAAGTTTTGGGTAAAAGCTTTAATTTTCTCATTGTGTTTGGATAGTGGCACACGTAACAATGAATAGTACCACTATTTCTAATTTCGCAAGTGTGCTTTATGTGTTTTCTCCTTGCACTATTTCTAATTTGCAAGTGTGTTTTATGTGTATGTGCCACTACTAGAAATAGATCTGTCCGAAGCACTCTCGTGTATTTTATGTGTGCCACTATTCATTAAATAGTAAATTATACTCATTAAACAGTAAATTTTAATCATCTCTTGGATAATTATAGATAACTTAACTTATAATGATGATTATATCCATCATCGACTAGATAAACAGATCAGAGATGGACATGCACATTGGAGTCATGTCACTCTTCCTTTCAAAGTTGCAATCACTTTTTGAGGAATGGTTGTTTTTTATCCAAATGCAAGGAACGGATTTGAATTTGAGATTTGTAGCCCCCATGAAATCCACACAGAATCATTTTCGATAAAATAGAAAAGGAAAACATAAAAGAAAAAAAGAAAAAATCTTGTAGAATCAATTCACCAATCACCATAACTTGGTCCACTAAAGTTGTCCCCCGATTGGTTCCTTTTCCTTTTTCTTGCTTGTTGACCATAGTTTTTGTTCGTGTATTTTGATCTTCTTATTTTCTTCATCGTAAGCAGGTTCTAAGAACGACCTAATAACGCATATTAGACACACTGACAATGATGTTTAGACGACTTTAACTATTGAAAAGGATAATCATTGATACCAAAAAATAAAACTATCCGATATCAGTCCATGATTTTGCATTATTTATTTGCGGTCCATCCTTCCTTTGCGTAGCTATAATGGGTAACAGTCTACCTACACAATCCGTTTTTATTTATTTATCTTTGTGATGGATTTCTTTTTGTTTAGTAGTTTTTTTTTTAATAGAACTTCAATAAGCAGCAATAGTTTTTTTATGCTCATACATGAAAAATTGTAAAATATTTGTAAAAAAGAATAGTTAGTAGGTAACCTTACTAATAGTTGATGGGGAAATAGAGATTAAATAGTGGGTAATATTAATAATGGTTGATGGGGAGAAATTGAAACCCTTAAAGGAATACATAAAAACATGAACAAAAATATTTTTGACTCTATTGATACGAAAATTAATGATCTCAAGCATGGCATTGATTTTCTGGAGAGTAAGATTGAGACAACGGCTGTGTTTGGTAATACAAATTTATAGATTATTTTGTTTGGTTCAGGACCGGTCCTGATATTTTTATTAATACCTATAAACTCACACAAGTTACAAAATTAATTAATTCTATGATTAAAAAAGTTTTAAAATAAAGAAACTTTTGAGACGGAGTTTGAACAAAATATTAAAAAAGAGTCGAAATAAAAAGAAAAATATTATAGAATAGTATAATTATATAAAACTATTTATAATTATAAGAAGCTTTTCTAACCTATGTTTTAGGTTCATAAGATAAACAAATGTTAAAAAGTAAGTATTCATGAGAATATGATATGTTTAGTGAATTAAAAAATGATTGTTTAAATTTCCAAAACATGTTTATTATTATTGTTTGTTTATTATATACATTTGGTTCAAATGTTATAAAGACTCAATTATAATTACTTCGTCAATTTCACTTTAGATGTTCGTCTATAATATAACGCTCAGATCAAGAAATGTAGTGTCTTTTTGAATTAAATTAATGTGGTGTTTACCTAATTTTTCTTTTATCTCTCTTATAATTATATTTACTTTATTTTTCTATATTATCTCTCTTCTTAATTAGGTGAGAATACAATTCTCAAAAGAATATTTATTATTGTATTGATTTTCTAAAAAAAAGACATATAGAAACAAATTTTTTATACTAAAAGTGGAGGGAGTATATATTTCAGAAACATTATTATTTAATGTTCAAAATGACTTTATTTTTTAAAATAATAATTATAAAAGTGGGTTTTATGTTATTTGGGCAAGAGAGAATAATGATATCAGTAAACTTATTTTTATTGCCTGAAAAATAAAAAATAGTAATGAGATTTGAACCATTAACTTCAATGATAAAATTAAGAGACAATGACCAATTGAGCTATAACTAAATATTGTAAGGAAGTTATTAAAAAACATTAGTAAACACAACAAAAGAGGACTAATTTTTATTTGTGGCCCCTAAAATTCATGGCCCCAAGGCGGTCGACCCTATGATCCTTGCTCTGGGTTAGGCTGGTTTGGTTATCTCTCTCCCTTTCCCTCTCCCTCTCTCCTTTGACCTCCCTTTCCCTCTCTTTCCTCCATTTTTTACCTAGTACGCTTACACGTACGCTGGGGTCAACATAGGTATAAAATTTTCAAAAAAAAAATAAATAAATAAGAATAGTACGCTTACACAGGAGCGTACTAAGTAGATTTGTTTTGAGAATCAAACATCATCATATGTTAAGAAGAGGAATGAAGGATATAACGACATGATGTAAAGGGAGAGTGATACAAAGAGAGATAACCAATGAAAAAAGAGAGAGAGAGAAATTGAGAGAGAAAATCAATGAAGAGAAAGAACCATGAATTTTTTTTTATTGTTAAGGATATTTTGGGATTTTGTAAAAATCAGAGGGTCATAAGAAAAGGAATGATGGAGATGAACAAATTGGCTAGGTAATGTTTGAGTTTTTGATGTAGTGAAGTGAATTGAGCCGGTGAGAGGAAGAAGGAACTTGGTAATTTTTTATTTGTTTTGATTTTTCGCTTCTCAAAAAGTTTCGAAGGTTGCAACAATGGCAAATATGAAGAATAAAAAAAGTAGAAGGAAGGAATATTGAAAAATATTTCATCTAAACGAACCACATGATAATGGAAGGATCAAAATGAATGTTTTTGAAAAATAAAAAATAAACGACCAAATTGAACATTCATAAATAAATATAAGACCAAGTGTATTTTTTTTTTCCCAGTCCTATCAATGTCGCCCATTTGAGCAAACAAAATTAATCATGCCCAGTCTCTAACTACTTTCCAAAAAAACCCTTAGAGCCCAGGCCCACGATGTTTGAACAGTAATAAAAAGAAGGGCATTTCCGTCGATCAACAAGAATTCAAATCTAACATAAACGTTTGAACCAGAGCCCGCCCATCGGAGAAGAAGAAGCAAACAGAAAATGGAGAAGATCTGCGTCGCCGTTCGAGTTCGCCCTTCAATTTCCGAAGATTCCTTCAATGGAAGCTTCTGGAAGGTTGAAGAGAATCGCATCTCTCTTCACAGAACTCACGGCACTCCTCTCTCCGGTTCTTCCTATGCTTTTGGTACTTTACTACATTACTATCTCCAATTTCATTTCAACTTTCTCAATTATTATTTCTTTTGTCTTCTTCTGATTTTAACCGTTTTTTTCTTTCTGTTTGGTTTTTGTTAATTTCAGATCATATATTTGATGAAAGTAGCACAAACGCTAGTGTCTATAATCACCTTACCAAGGATATCATTCATGCTGCGCTCGATGGATTTAACGGTATGCTTCTAACTCATACTTTCGAAGTTTCATTCTTTTATTTGAATTTATTGTTACTTTTTAACTTTTTTGTAATATTTGAAATTAAGATTTGAAGTATACTTAAATGTACCTAATAGACTTGGCTTAGGTCGGAGTTAAACTCGAGCAACTCTGGGAGAAATTATTGCATGGTTCCAGGCTCATCCAAACCATTGATATGCATTGATGAGTAAAAATAATTTGAATTTTTTTAAAATCAAGGGTTTGGATGTGTCGGGACTATCGGTTTGGGACCATGTAATAAATAATTTCTCACCTTCATGAGCTCGCTTTTGTGGTAAAGTTAAGGTTGATTACTTTGATATAGTATGTTAGGAGTCTCATGTTGAGTAGCTTAGGAAGCTCAATCTAGTACGTGATATGAGACTTTGTCATTTATTGGGACTATTCTTTTGGGTTGGGCTCTCCTCGTATGTTTAAGTCATAACAATTGATGTTTTTCGTTGAGAGGTTGAATCACGGAAAACACTACCTATAAGCTGGATTAAGGTTCATTATCGAATACTGATAGGTGCGTGGAGCCGCCAAAAGAGAAAGGGCTATCATTGGGTCAGTGTTGAAAGAGTGAAAGCCGTTATAGAAGTTGGCCCTTAAAGGGGGCAACAATGTTAAGAGTGCCGCATTGAGTAGCTTAAGAAGCTCAATGTGGTACTTTAGCCATGAGGCTCTCCCACCTATTGGACTAGTCTCTTGGGTTGGGCTCTCCTCATGTATTTAAGTCCTAACATAATATTAGAGTCTGTCCCATCCCTTCATGCTCCAAATGTCCAATCCTAAGTGTGGTGCGTGTGTGTACAGTATTAACTTCCACATTGGTTAAATATATTAGTAAAGGACCATTAATAATGACATGAGCAACCCCTCTAAGCAGTGCTGAATAAAAGCTTGCGAATGTTCACTGGTATGCTTTCATAATTATATTCTTTGAGTATTAGAAAATATTTTTAGATTAAGAAGCACGTTATGACTATGGGTAATTGAGTTTTGAATATTTTATTTGCAATGCTGCTTTGTAACTTGGATTTGGATATCAGTGTTCATTATTGATATTATTATGTGATCAGGAACTGCATTTGCTTATGGGCAGACCAGTAGTGGCAAGACCTTCACCATGAATGGTTCCAAAACTGATCCAGGAGTAATTCCTCGAGCAGTTAAAGATGTATTTGAAAAAATTGAGATGGTAGGTACTACTAATATGAGTTGTTTATGAGTCTGCCTTGTGCTGGTTATTGTGATGCTGATTTTTGATTTGACCAACTTGATTCTCAGATGTCTGATCGAGAGTTTCTGATTCGAGTATCGTACATGGAGATCTATAATGAAGAAATTAATGATCTTCTCGCGGTTGAAAATCAGAAATTGCCAATTCACGAGAGTTTAGAGGTTGTTATCTTCAATTTGAAGTCTTATGTATAGTTATGTAGCTGTATTCCGGTATAGATGTGCTGATTTTGTTTTGTTTTCAGCGTGGTGTGTTTGTAGCAGGGCTTCGAGAGGAAATAGTCAATAATGGTGAACAAGTGTTAAATCTCATTAATGCAGGGGAAGGTTTGTAGTTGTATGTTCATATTATAATTTTCTGTCAAGTCGGAACATGCATGGTTTATTTAAGTTCAAAATTGTTCTTTGATGGTTTTACAGTTAATAGGCACTTTGGTGAGACAAACATGAATGTTAGGAGTAGCAGATCGCATACAATATTTAGAATGGTATGCCTTTCAATATTTTTTTATTTGCAACACATGAGTATTATAGAATGTCTTTCCTAGTAAAAATACTCCTAAAGTCCTAAATGATATGCCTTTTAACCAAATATGCAGGTGATTGAAAGCAAAGGGAAAGATTTGAATTCTACTAACGATTGTTCAATTAGTGATATTGTTAGAGTTTCAGTCTTGGTTGGTATTATTTTTTTCTTCCATCTTTCTTTTGAGAATATCTTGCAAGTAAGTTGCATACTTATTGTTGAGGTTTTGGAATTAGAATTTAGTAGATCTAGCTGGCTCTGAAAGGATTGCTAAGACTGGAGCTGACGGAGTACGCTTAAAAGAAGGAAAGTATATTAACAAGAGTTTGATGGTTTTGGGAAACGTTATTAACAAACTTAGTGAAGGTTCAAAGCAAAGGTATGTGTTGTTTTTAGCTTGATTTTGATGCACCATGAGTGTCAACACCATCAATATTCTACAATTATACGAGAGTCAAACGTTGACCTCTATCATTTTTTTTTTGGGCAGGGGGCATATCCCTTATCGTGATAGTAAATTAACTCGTATTCTCCAACCTGCTCTTGGTGGTAATGCCAAAACATCCATCATTTGTACCATTGCACCAGAAGAGGTAGAGGCTGTTGTTTCAGTTTTGTATTACTCTTTTCATCTTTAGTGATCAATATGTAATTTTAATTGCCAAGTTTGTCAATCCATTTAGATTCACATTGAAGAAACAAAAGGAACTCTTCAGTTTGCTAGTAGAGCCAAACGCATTACAAATTGTGTTCAAGTGAATGAGGTCTGTGTATTTTCTGTGCATCAAGCTTACTATTCTGTCACTGTATTTATTTTTATTTTCTCATTTTATATGTTTGATATTGTTAAATTGTTTTTTCACGATGGTCTTCACCAGTATTACTTGATCCAGGTTTATGGGTGTTTGTGCTAGGTTCAATGAATTATGAAATGCTTAAAATTCACATTAACCTGTCGATTTTCACCATTCAGATCTTACAGGGCATGCATTTTAGCTTTTTGGACCATTGCTTTCTTAAATATGTACAATTTTGAAGAAATATTAAAGCATTTCATACATACCAGTAAAATTTCTCCATTCTGTCACAATGCCTGCAGTCTATATTATGTTGCTCAGTGCCTGAAGATTCACACGATTAGATATTCTAATGTCTATGCAACTAACTATTGGAGGAGAAAATATTGAACTATGAATTTTGAGAGTCTTATTTACAAGGCTTACTCAGACCAAATCGTATATATGACAAAACAAGATAATGGATCAGGCCTAGCATTCTCAAGATTTTATTCATTGTGTCAGGATATATTATGATTTTTTATAATAATGAACCTTCATTGTCTTCTCAGCTATATGCATATATGATTTGCCTCCACTTACATGCCGGACTTCATTTCTAGCACTTTTCTGGCCAAATCTGTTTCATGATGGTAGGATTTTTTCAGATTTTGACAGATGCAGCCTTGTTAAAGCGGCAACAGCTAGAGATAGAGGAGCTACGTAAGAAACTTGAGGTAATCTAATGATAATTTTTGCATTCAAGTCAGACAATCTTACATGATGACAATTCATGCATTTAAGTCGGATTATCTTACATGATACAATTTTTATATAGGGATCCCATGCTGAGGTGCTTGAGCAAGAGATTCTTAAACTCAGGAATGATTTGCTCAAGGCAGGTTTTACCTTTTGAGTTTGTCTGCACACAGCAGAGTTAGCCATTATATTCATGTTAAAGTATTAAATATTTTATCTTTTGTATTAATAATATGCTCATATTCCACTGTTTAGTATGAATTGGAGCGTGGAAAGCTCGAAATGGAGCTGAAAGAGGAGAGGAAGTCACGTGATCAATGGATTCGGGAGCAACGGATGAGAATTGAGAATTCCAGTTCTATATCTTTCTCAGATTGTGAGACGAATGGCAGCCAGGTACAGCTTATGAGGGAATGAAATAACAGGGAGAGAGGAAACATGTTAAATGATAATGAGTTTTCAATTTTCATCTTACCCATAAGACTGTACAAGGAAAGTTTTCATTTATCTGCTCTATATGGATCCTTATGTTAGTTTGCATTTTATGAATATTTTCAATTTTTATTCCCTGGAAGAATTCTCAGTTCCAAGCTGCTTTATAGCCAGCTTGATTTACTTTCCCATTCATTTCTTCCTTAAATTTTTGAGCTTTTCTTTTTTTGTATAATTAGGGTCAGGGATCTTTGAGGCACAGATTTACCGAAGAGTTTAGTGAGATTAATAGTACATCTCAAGGAGATATTTTTAAATCTCCCAGTTTAAAGACAGCTCCAAATGCTTTTGTTGCCAAGCGTTCAAAGTATTCGACATTGCCAGATTGCAGCCCTCCTCCAGATGCTTTCAGCAATGTGGCTGATGAAGATATGTGGTTGAAAATGAACAATGGTTATGTTGCAGACCTTGATTCACTTCAAACTACTCCCACTCGAAAATTTCAATCATTCCCAACAAGTGAAACTACTCCCGTGAGTTCATATTTATTAAATATTTTTTTACTAAAGCAATTTCCTTTTATGTCTTGTGTTCTATTCTTTTGGATCCGTCCATATCTCCAAGGCAAGTTAAAAGAATAGGAAAACTTGGGAATGGGATGCAAAGGTTGTGCTTAATTATCTATTAAAGCTTTTTTGCTTGTTGTTGGTTATCAGGGGTGTAAAAGTGAAATTGAAAAGTATGAACGAGAGGTTCAAGATTTGAGAAGGCAACTGGAACTTGCTAATTCAAAGATAAATGAACTAGAGGTCAGTATATGATATACTATTACTCTCCTCCCTTGGTCAAAATGAAATTTGACATTTATAAACTTGTGATTAATCTAGAAGATCATCAAAACAAAATTGTATGACTTGATACTAATACTATGAATATATAGGTATACTATGTCCAGAATTAGAATGTTAATTACAATTATGATGATGAGAATTATATACATATGTGGTGTAGCTTGGTATATTTCCAGTTTTGTTTCAAGATATTAAAAGGTGCTGCTGATGTATAAATCATAGTTTCAAAAATATACTATCTTGTGATTACTTGATTTGAGAATTGAAGAGATTCCATTCTATTTCACGTCATGACTTTGAAGGGCTTGTTGCCTTTGCCTTTTGTGCTCTGCTCTTATAAATTTTTCCGTGTCTTGCATGGATCTTCGTTGATGCCCATGAACCCAGAGAAAGCACTCAGATGAAGTACCATTGAGTAATCAATTAATGGTTGAGGCACCTGAACACGAACAAGAAACACAAAAAATTCAAGAATTGCCTCCAGGGTTATCTGAATATGTGGAGAACTTCAAAGACAACTTTGAGGAGGTTTTGTCAGTAATGCAGGTAGAGTATGTGCACCATACCAGTTTCTTTAAACCTTTATTTTCCTTGATTATTTCAAGAAACATTAAATTGCTTTTCTCCTGTCGTCTAAAACAGAGGTTTGCATCTGGCGGTAAATTATCAACTGCAAAGGTGCTATCAACCATGAGTGAAATTGGTGTACATCTATTTGCAACGTTGGAAGCTAACTTTGCAGTGAATAGGGATGGCGAAAGGCCTCCCACTGGGAATGAACAACTAAAAGCCTTTAATGAGAGGATGAATAATATAATTACATCACTGGAGTCATCAGATTGCTCAAAAACAGAAAGCCATGAGAGGGATCCCTTGTGCAGCTGTGAACACAAGGTAGTTGTCTGGTCACCTATATCAAGATATCAATCATCAATCATGGTTTTATTCTGTGTCTTTTTCTTAGGATATATTGTGTCTTTGTTTTAGAATTCTGTTGCCAGTGATGTCACATAGCAACTAAAGCCTTGATTGGTATTTGTCCAATAGCTGAAATTGAGTGAATATTTAAGAAATTATAGGCATATTAGTTTTTCATGTGTTTATACTGTATACAATACGGTGAAAACAATTGTAAACTCAATTCAGTCCTTCCTTGAGGAATATGAACCTCAGATCAGGATTGTATGAAATAAACCTTTTTAGTGAATGAGATAACTTCTAATGGTCTCCTTGCAGTAAATAGAACGTGTTCTTCAAACATGTTAGACAAGGCATAATAGGTTTTTCTTGATTATCCTAAACTAAATTTTTGTGACAAAGGGCTCTGATTTGGGAGGAGAAACTGCATTCTCAAAGGAGGGTTTAAATGAAAGATATGAAAGCTTGGAAAAGGAGTTTCTACTTTTGAAGGAAGAAAGGGACTCTCTGCTTCAGATGTTCTCTGAATCATCCGAGAAACTTGCAGTGGTCACAAGCCAAAAGGAAAATGCTTTGAAAGATTTAAATACTGAAGTACAGAGAAGGAAAAAATTAGAAGGGCAGATTAAACAGTTTTATGCAGCTTTTGCTTGTCGTCAGAAATCATACATGTCCTTCCATAGTGAATGTAAGACCATAGTTGACAAGTTCAGAGCCCAGACTTCAATCTCAGTTCCCAGTTCCTTTGGTTGTCAAGATTAGATAGATATGTTGTAACTTAGTACTACCTTAATTTATATTGGTGTCTTGTTTCTCATGTACTATTAAATTAAATATCTTACAGTTAATCCACGTTGATTTGGTTAGACCCCAAGTGTCTAAACAAATTAGTAGTTGAGTTTGTGATTATGTCCATGTTTAGTAAGGTATAAACCTACCAAGAAAATAATTTCATTCCTTCACTTCCGCTAGTCTTGGTATTATTATTTGTTTGGGAGATGGATATGAATCCCTAATATATGGCTTTTCTGTGTGAACCCTGATCCTTGTTTGTTTTTTTGTTTTTCTTTTTAAATTTATGCAAGTCTAGATCATTGTTTCTTTTGCCATTCCCAAAGCCGTTAGTAGGAGGATGATGCTAATAACACGCAGAAGTTCGATAATTAATCCCAACTCAGAAATTGACAAACGTTTGGGTTCTATAATCATAAATTTTTTGAAATGACACTAAACACATTTAAAAAAAGGGAATTCAATTTTGAACTTGAATATGTGCATGCAAATAGTTTTACTTAATTTATTTTATTTATGTGCATTCACAAAAATCAAGTTCTTCTATAGGAGTATTCAATTTTTTTTATTTTTTTTAATTTTGAGTATTTAGTTGAGATTATTTTTGAATTTTTTAAATGACTTGGACAATTGAAAATTTGAAATTCAAACAATTTTTTTTTAATCAACCCTCTTATAGTAATATATTAATTAATATGATGCAAATGTAGAACTATAACACCTTATTTAGAATTCTTTCCGTGTCAATTCATCACAAGCCAACATTGTGTAAATTTTTTTCTCGTATATTATTGAATGAATTCTTTTTTATATTTCTTTCATTTTTTAAATATTGTTTAAGTTCTTAAACTATTTCGTTTGCTATTTGAAATACAAGTTTAATACATTAGTTTATATTATTAAATTGTACTTTAATAAAGAGCTAGAAATAAAATAAATAAAAAATGGAACCAAACCAAACGAAGTGAACCATTATTTTATTTTTTTGACCAAACCAAATGGTAAGTATTCTATCTGTCCTATAAGTTATGTTCATTTATATTTTTTTAAAAACTCAATATTCATTTATATTTTTTTTCGAGTACACCTTTATTTATTGCATTATCTTTTTCACTATCTATTTCTCGACCTCTCTTCATACATTTATTGTTACTCTCTCTTATTATTAATCGATGATAATTTAGTCAAAATATATCAAATTCTTACATCATTTACTCATTTATTAATTTATATATATGCAAGAGCTTAAATTAAAAGAACTTATCTGATGGGAGGTAGGGAGTAATTTTTACGTCCAAATCAAACCACAATCACCGACCATACCCTCTGTTTTGCCTGTATATAAAAGGAGTGTCACTTCTCTTCATTCCAAACAAAAATATAAAATACTCAGAATCAGAATGTTGTCAAAGCTGGCCACCCTTTACGTTTTCACCTTGGCTCTTCTCCTGAGCTTCGGTTTGATCCGTGCCTATCGTCCTACTAATCTTGATTTCAAAGGTGTCTCTTCACTACACAAGGTACATTTCCTTCTCAATTCTTTCTCATCCAACTAAGTAAATGAAATCATGAATTTTTTTTTTTTAGAAGACAATCATGAAAGTATTATGTGTGATATAAAAATATGTGATTCTTATATTGGAGAAGAGAAGATACACACAAGTCCATTATTTCCCTTACAGATGACAATACATAGGGTTCTGGGAAAAAAAAATTGCATAAACTTTGTGTATATTGAAAATGGGGACTTAAGTCAATTAGAGCTATTGGATGGATATAGATAAAATTGCTTAAATGATAAATCAAAATCTAATTTAGAGTCTAAGTTGTCTAATTTCAATTTCGCTAAAGTTATCGATTTTTCAATTCAGTGTGAATCACTGAATCCTAATAATCCTCTAGAAAATGAATTGTGATTATTGTTTTAATTTTTATTGATCACTCTGAAATTGAATGTGGTTTTTTGGGCATTTCGTTATCCCAATTGAAGGATGGTCTGGATGACGTGGCACCATGGGTAGAGTTGGAAGATGAGAGTTGTGAAGGAGTGGAAGGAATGGAAGAATGTTTGAAGCGAAGGACCCTGGTTGCTCATACCGATTACATCTACACAGATCGTACCCCCAAAAAGCATAAACATGATCACTAAAATGTTATTTGTAACATGGCATGCCTTTTTGAACCAAATAATAATAAAATAAATCAAAATATATATTGTTGATCAATATATATGTTGTTAATTTGCATATATCGTTTTGTTAGATTATTTTTTTTGATAACATATATTCTTCCGATTATACTCCACTGATTTTATTTATAAACCACTTTTAATAGAATTACATTGACCAAAGCAATTGGTTAAAGTGCATGTTTGGTTCTGCGATGAATTAGCCCAGAATCAATTCTGAAATGTCAACCTACTAATATTTGCTTTTGCTCCAACGTGATTTTGGAATCAAAATTGATTATGTAACGGGTAATCAAACATATCCAAAGTCAATTATTTCCTTGATTTACATATCTGGTTTGGTTTGGTTTGGTTTTTTTTTCCCTTTTTCAAGTTGATTAGAATTAGTTGAAGGAGACATTCAACTGGGTTGATCTCGTAATAGTTTGCTAGGTGTGAAAGGAATTAAAGGTTCTAAATATATTCTCAATTCTTGGTTGTGTAATAATTTTTGAGTGAAGTGTCGTACCATTCACAATTCCAGTGTCGGATGGATTAATTTGGGCATACAAAATGAATCCAGTAAACCACCAAAGGTTTAAAAAATGTATATTATGAAAGAAGAATGAGCAATTATTAGGTGGTCTGAGATCACACGATCCAGGATAATCACCTCATTTATTATTTAATTTTTAAATTTTTTTTAACTAAAAAATAAACTGAGATGTGCCTGGATCATGTGTAGTCCAAGACTAAGTAATAATTTTTCCCAAGATACATGATTTTTTTTTCAAAGCAGTTTTTAATTGTGGTCATAATCATGTTTCACACATAATTAAATATTCAATAGTTTTTTTTTTTGGTTTACATGGGAGGTCTGGGACTAGAACCCATGATCTGGGGAGGGGGAAATCCTAAGTGTCCTTGCAGCCACCAACTGGGCTGTCTTACGCGGACAAATATTCAATAGTTAATAATGAAAATTTATAACTACGATAAAACGGTATATAAAAGGGTGATTTGACTTGAAAATGGAAATTTAACGTATGGACGATTATGGATTTATATTTTCAATATTTTTTTTATATATTGTTTAGGACACTAAGTAATAATTATATAAAATCTTTTTTATATAAAATCAACCCCCTCGAACTGGATTAGTCGGCCCAGTGGGCCGGATACCAGGGTGCAAACCAAAAAAATTATATAAAATCTTTTTAAAATTTTACTTTGACTTTATTGGTAAGATTTTATTCTAATTTTTAATGACATTAAATTATTTACTCTCACAAATATCTCTATTCATTCACTATTTTTTAAGTCTCAATAATAATACTAATATATATGGATAGTTTTTAATAAAAAAGTATATCAAATAATAATATTTCTAATATCATTAATAATATTAACTAACTTTCTTGATGACATTAAATATCCCTAAAAAGAAATCTTACAGGAGTATTAAAAACCAGAGGAGTATTTTTATGCCTTTAAATGCTACTCTCTCCGTTTTTTATTATCTATTTTTATTTTTGGAGAAATTTTGTATTCATTATTATATATTGTTTTGAGAATTTTAAAAATGTAATAAATGTTATTTTCCATGATTATAGACAGAGAAAAAGTATAATAAAAAAAATAAAATTAATATATTGAAAATTTAAGCAATGATAATATTTCTTAAAAAATGTATTTTATTTGAATTAAGCCAGATAAATAAAAAGGGAAAGACTATAATTGCTATTTAAGAGTAATTGAATGACTTTGAGATCATAATAATAAAAACAACGTGGATCCTATGAAAAGAATGGCTTTTTTTTTTTTTTCCTGGGTGAACAAAAGAATGGCTATTTGACGGTGGGAATGTGGGATGGAGATCGTTTGTATCCTTCTTTATTGAGATGATATTTATTGCTCCGTTTTTTATATTTTTGCTTTTTATTTATCATGTTTCAAACAAAACACATCTTTTAAAAAATGCAATCAATATTTAGATTTTTAATACATTAATTATGTTTTTTTCCACTATAGCATTTTTCTCTCCATAATCATTACATTTTCTTCACTGTTTACGAAAACCAATACTCTATTAAATAGGGATCAACATGAAAAATAGTACTCAATTCGTCACTAATTATAAGACCTTTCTGACACTTTTATTTTGTTCCTATTTATAAGACCTCATACCAATTTTCAATCATCATTAATTACTTTTTTTCACAAATACCTCTGTTTATTTAACACTTTTTAGATTTCCAATAATATTATTAATAGGGTAATTTTGAAAATACACATCAAAAGTTCACATTTCCAATTCAAATAACTAAATTAATCAACTTTCTTAATGAATGCGAAATCTTCCAAAAGGGTCTCTTATAATTAGGGACGGAGGGAGTATTTGTTACATTCTTGAAATCATTAAAAGAACAGAAAAAAAAAACAAAAAACTTCTTAAAAAAAAAGACAATTAAATAGGAATGGAGGAAGAACATTTTATATGTTGAATTACGAGGATTAGTAAAAAAAAAAAGTTAATTAACATATTTCTCACCTTCAATATCTTTTTCTCTTTTCAATAATGATTACATAAGGATATTATAATCAAAATACCCAAAATTCAAACATCATTTAACTATTTCTTAAAATTCATGTATAACCTTAAAACACACTACATATAAAACAGATCAATTACTTAAAAGCATTCAAGCACGTGATTTTTGCCACAATTCCAATTCCTCTAACAATGAATACAGCTCTCTCTTCTGTGCTTACTAGAAACTTCATTACGATTTAAAAGATGAACAATCAAGCCGTTACACGAGAGGAACAGTTGCTTTAGAAGAACTTTATAACAAGATTCCTCACAATATCTAACAAAACATTGAACGAGGAATCAGCTCCCAAACATAATTCCTTGGCAACTTGAACAGCCAAGGAACCAAACATGATCAGTTCTTAAACATAATTTTAAAACAACATTCTTTCTACTTAAAATAATTAAATCCTTGCTTGAATTCGTGTACAAGCAAGGACAAAACATTATATAACTACTATCTAGCCTCAAAAGACTTCAAAAGCAGAGTACAACAAAATACTAAAAATTCGCTTCATACGGAAACTTGATGCATAGAGTGACATTCAAGGTACAACCTTTAAAACCTTACAATATCATTTGAAGTAAGTTTAATTGTTACAAAGGATGATAACCAACAAGCCAGACAATATATATGAAGAAAATAACTTAAAAAAATTAATTGATACCCAAAAAGAGAGCTTTGCTGATGGGAGTTAAGTTAAAACATGCTTTAGCTAAATAGGAAACAAAACAAAATTGGGCGCTGAGAAGAGTGCATGCCACTCATTCCAGGATACACTTCCAAGCAGGTAATCACCTCAGGACTCCCATCTTGTTGGGAAGTCTACATCAGTTCTGCATTAAACTGAGCTATAAATCATGAGAAATAATGTATGACCATCTCTGCCTCGTGTACTGACCACCGGTCTTCACTCATTTTCGTTTCTGCTGCTTAACTCCATTGGTCTTGTTCTTTCTTAAAGCTTTCCTCTTTTCTTCCCTGCAGGAAACATTAAAACCTTAGATTTCCAAAGAAAGGGTAGCATTAATAATGCTGTACATTTATTGAATATGAAGACATATTCTTCCACAAGGATTAGCCTCCAAAGAGAAATGTCAAACATGGAGAGAAGATTTAACCTGGCTTTCGAAATTTCCTCCCTAGATATATGTTTCAACTTCTTTCTCTTTTTGATTTCAGGGTCAGATGATTCTTTGCCATTTTCTTTTACGCCGTTACTGGGTTTAGATGGAGATTTCCCATCAATAAATTGAAAAAAAGACGGAAGTTGCCTCTTCTTTCTCTTTTTGAACTTGGATTCAGAAGATTCTTTGCCATTTTCTTTTTCGCCATCACTTGGTTTGGATGTAAGTTTCCTTTTCTTCCCCTTTTTCGATTTAGATTCAGAAGATTCTTTGCCATTTTCTTTTAGGCCATTACTGGGTCTCTCTTCCTTCTCCAGCTCGGTATCTTCTTCCACCTTTTCAGATGGTTCTGATGATATTGCACTTTTCTTTGAGCTGCTCATTTTTTTCAACTACAAAAAATCAATTCGAGAATATAAGAACCGGGAGTTTATTTTGGGAACAAATAACACAGCTTCCTGCACTCAGACATACAACTTCAGCACCACACATTTTAAATACCGCAAATTGATATTATAATGGATATCACACTACCATAGGTAGAATTAAAACTCAAATCCAGATAAATATATGTTGAACAATCAATAAGATATTTCTGTTAATAGTCTATACTGAAAACTTAGCAGCACGTAAACCTTTTTTATTAATCATAATTTCAATTATCAATAATAAATCGGTATTCATAGGACTATGCACCGAGTCAACATTCAACAACCAATGTCTAAAACGGTTAGAAACTAGCACAGCATATTCCCCAATGAGATTCTGCCTTGAGCCAAGACTTTTGTCAATCTACAAATGTGGTTAACACCTATCCTTTATTAATAATAATAATCCAAAATGCATTTCAGGATAAATTTAAAGCAAGCTACCATGAAAGAAACTTTTATGAGGGTTTGAGTTCTAAAATGGGCTATGCATAGGAGATGAATGTGGAAGAGTAAAGCAATTTCTAAAACACAAATGAGATGTATACCTTTGCAACAAAAAAGCCATCCATATTGTTTACATGAGGATAGAAACGTCTCGTCTTTTCTAAAGAAGGGTGAAAACGCTGTTCCCTAAACTTTGTGAACCTGACAGAAATCCAAATGTCACAAAATAGGCAATTCCTAATAATCAAAACCAAAGCAGTGAGGTAAAAAAAGGAATACAATAATTACCCTGGATGCCCAAAGTCAAGTCCACATGGAACCAGCTTCACATCCCTCCTTTTGAGTGCATAGTCAATAACTGCTTCATTCTGAAGATTTGACAAAAGAACTTCAAGGATTATTGGGCAGGAAAAGAAAAACTGAAACTCAACGGATGAAACTTAAAAACAAACCTCAGCAACCATGATTGAACATGTAGAATAAACAATGTAGCCTCCAGATTTTGAATTGGCATCCACCATGTCAATTGCAGCAAGAATAAGTTCCTACAGAGAAGGAAGGCAATTGATTAAATAAGAGAAGGAATGAAAGAATAAGAAGAGCATAACAAAAAAGATTATAAAATATTGCTTCATTCCGTAAGCTAGTAATCAGTTTTTTGGTGTTTGTGGGCAGAGAAGAGATTCTCTGAAGGAGCATTGCTCTGGCCTCTGAGACAAGAGCCATTCTCTTGTAGCATTTGTACTTTTATGATATTGATCTATTAAATTTTATATTTATAATCCTGGGAAATCAATGTGCATGTTCCACTCCTCTAAGAATCCCACACAACAATTTCTCAAATCTCTCCGAACATAAACTTTTAGCTAAAAAAATTCACCTTCTGTAGATGGGCACATTTCTGAATATCCTCCAAACTTTTAGAGGTTTTAACAGATTCATCTTTTGATATAACCTGCAGCCAGAATTCTCAGCTTAGTGCCTTTCTAGTCTCTACAAGAAAAACAGAAATGAAATATAGCTAAAATAAATCACATTTTCTTACCCCAGTTCCACTGCAAGGGGCATCCAATAATACTCTATCAACAGCATTTTGACCCAAAACCTTTGGAAGCTGAAATGAAACAATATAAATAAAAACGTTAGCATTTGACATATATAATTGATAAGACTCTACCAAGTGACATGTAATCTCTGTTGTTTATCTAAAATGATCATGCAGGCCTAACCTTACCAAGGATCACAAACAATAACTAAAAATTAAAAAAAACAGTGATAAAGATAATGATGATATTGTTATTCATAATAATGACTAACAATAATCAGAATTGAACAAATCAATACAAGTTCTTACAATCAAAAAGAGGGAAACTGGAAAGCAATTATCAAGTATTCGTTCTATATATTCACATTCTGCTTGCCTCTTATAATCAGTAATGTTTTGCAAAATTTTAATATGGCCATCATTAATACTTAATAAGTTAATATAATTGTTAATATAAAGGCCTAGTTTCTATTCATAGCCCCAGCTCAAGTATTTTTCAGTAGCATTCTTTCATGTAACAAACTTATCTCCCAATGCCAAAAGTATATTACATCACTCATTTGTCTCATAGCATTTCATAATAATACTAGGGAAGCACTGTTGATTTATCTTGAGAAAAAATGGTCTACCAATTCATCAAACAATACACCAAACCAAACATATCATGCAATACAACACAGAAGCTAGATGGATAAGTCAAATACAAAACTAAACTGAATGATAACAGAATTAGTTAGGGGGAAAGATGTCAACCTCCTTTCCATCATAGTTACAGACCACAGTGTTTGATACACCCATACGATGCAGATTTGCAGTCAGTGACTTCAGCCGTGGTACCTTCATTTCATTTGCAAAAATTATACCTGCCATAAAAAAATATTACAAGTGGAAACATGAATTTACAAATCAAAACTGCAGAAAATCAATATATAAAAAGGCTAGACAATTTGTTCAATGACTGAAATTACTAGATCCAACACGCTAACTATACCAACAAACAAAAAGGAAAGGAAACAAATGTCATGTTTTTGTCTAGTATCGTATGTTGATAGGAAAATTCCATGCCGGGAGAAAGTGCACTTAATATTAGTGTTTGGAGTTACAGCACAGTTCCCATTCAATAAAAGCAACTCAAAGTTTAATTGAAGGCTGAGAAGCAAAGTTTACAATTAAGAATAAAGCAAAATATTCAATTCCAATTTATTATTTCTACTTTTCTAGTCATTGCTTGTTTTTAAGATATTCAAATCATGCCAAGTAGCTATCATATGGGCAAAAGGAAGCACAAATATACATTAAAATAAGCAAACCAATGATTCACTAATAAAAATATAGCACTTCATCCAAAAGACAACACTATTATTTTTAAATATATTTTAGCTGTAAGGCAAGCATCAAACAACATTCACACAGAACATATTGCTTTGACAGTGTTGAAAATGGACAACATAAATTACAACTTGCTTTTCAATGAGCATTGAACCATGAGAGAATTTCCAAGTGGTTAGTGGTTAGTGGTTACATACATGTGGAGCAGTGATGTGAAATTGAAAAGAAACTTATAAACTGTCTATTGCCAAAAAAAGTGGGTAAACATGGTTTGAAAATTGAAACATACGGGAAAATAAAGACACAGGATTAAGAGATATAAATACATACCGGTATTCTTCATGAGGGCAGCAATATATGTTGTTTTACCACCAGGGGCAGCACTGCAAAAAAGCACAAAATGCATTCATATTCATCACAGAAATATAGCATGAAAAGAAGTGTGCTCTCTTTCGGTACTTAAACAAGAAGCGATTATATAAAATATATTCTAAGTCTCCGCATGTAAAGTATCCTCATTAAGGAAACAACAGCTGTTTGTTATAATGCTTGATGAATTAGTTATAAGCAGTGTTTTTAAACCCATACCAGATTGGCTGGTTAACCAGGAAAGAGTCCTTTGACTAGTCCAGTCTAACCTCAAAAACCGTACAGAAAAGTTACCCATATCAAAATTATTACTAACCAGAAACTACACAACTCCCTCAACATTTCATTAAAAAAAAAAAACAGATTAGTAAGCTGACGATGAATTATTACTTACGCCATATCAACAACTCGTTCCTTCTCTTGTGGAGCCAAAGCCATCACAGGCAGAAAAGAACTTGCACTTTGAAGCTACAAATAGTTAAAGAACTGTCAATAAGTGCATCATGGATTAAAAAATAAAATGCAACGGAGAACCATAATAGTACAAAACCACCTACCATGTAGAAACCAGCCATATACTCGGGAGTTGCACCAATTGGCACTTGAGAATCATACACAACAAGTCCGACCTATGACAAAATCAGACGGTTACTTGTAATTCTTAACAAAAAAGAATATTACAGAAAAACAAAGACATAGAACCCTTACTTTTGACCATTTGCTTAAAGGATCTAGATTGACTCCTCTATTGATCAAAACATCAGCCAAATCTCGTCTGCGTGTCTGATTGTGTACAAAAGATTATATAAACTCCACAGTAAACATGGATAAGTCATACAAACATATCAACCGAGAGTGAATGTAAAGGAGTATGCTACCTTCAAAGTGTTGGTCCTCAGACAAATAGGCCGAGGCTTTTCAAAGGCTTCAATCAATCCCATCAGTTCAACAACTGGAAACATCTGCAACAAAACAAAACACAAAATTTTCATGCAAATGAAGAATATGCCAAAAGAAAATAGGCTAGTAGTAATAATAATAATATAGCTCCAACCTCCACTAAAGCACCAACTAGAAAATCATTGTAGCCATAGTATGAACATATATCTTTCTTGAGCTGTTCGATGTAATCCTTCCTTGTCGATCCTTCTTGCCTCAAAGTCTTAAAATTTGAAAGAACACGAACAACTAGAAAAACAAACACAAACAAAACAATTACAATGAAAAATCACTAAAACAATCCGAAGATAATCAGTAAATAGCACAGTAAATAAACTTACTTTCTTTAATCCTCCTATCGAGATTGGAAAGATCAGGTGGACGCAGAGCTTCTTCCTCAAGTTCCTAGCAAAGAAAAAAGTAACCATGTTTTACCAAACACTCCATCCAACAATGTAAAAATCCAAGCGTAAATGCATAATATATTAAGGACCCGGTCGTTTAAATTTCAAAAAATTGATTCTGAAAAGTTCAAAAAATAATTTTAGTGGTAAAATGTTGCATAACTTGTCATAAAAATGATAAGCTTTGCTACAATTGAAAAAAAGTGTTTTCTTAGAAGCTGGAAAATATAACACGTCATAAAAACCGAATATCAGCTTTTTCTTAAAAGAGTAGTAGTTTGACTACATTCATTATTGCCGAAATTGTCAATTGTTCAGTTTAGTAGTTAGTAGAAGTGCAGGTGTACTCCTGCACACATCACATGCTCTATGCCTCTATCAGCATGTCGTGGTTACTGGTTAGTGCTTACGGCTATGATAGCCTGTTTCAATCTTCTATAAAAGCTCCCTGTAACCAACTTTCAATTAATGAAAATCAGATTTTTCGGCAGCGATAAACTCTAGCTTTCCTATTCTATCTATCTTCCTCTCCTTCACCCTATGCTGCTATGCATACATTTCGCAGCTTCTACCTTTTAGTAAAATCCAAACCAACCAAACAAAACTATCAAATGTCAAAAAAAAAAAATTAATCACTTAATTGTGAAAATAGCTTAAACAAACAGTCCCTAAGAGTCTAAAATAAAATAAAAAAAGAATTACCTGCGCAGTTGGTAATCTAAAGTCATCAGACTCTTCCTTGATGTTGAGCTGCATTTCAGCTTCAGCATCCGCTTCTTCTTTCGCCCTCTCTTCATCGATAACTCTCGACTTCTTTTCAATATCCTCATCATCAGAATCAGAATCAGAGTCAGAGTCCAAACCGGAATCCGAACCTGCACCTTTCTCTGCATCATAACATAAAAATTCAACACAAAATAATAATAATAATAATAATAATAATAATAAACACAAATTACAATACAATACGAAAGTGATAACACACCTTGTTCATCGTCGTCGCTTCCTTGGAGGAAATCGTCGGCTAAGGGATCGTCTCCGTCAGAAGAGAACTCCAAAGCAGAATCAGAATCAGAATCGTCAAAGACATCTTTTTCTCGTTCTTGTTGTTGTTGAAGCAGCTCTTCTTGTTCGGATTCGGAGGTAGAATCGGGCTTGGGAGGAGTTTTGAGTTTAGTGGTTTTGAGATTCTTCTTCGAAGTGTTGTTGCTGTTCTTCTTCTTCTTCTTGAGTGCAGGAGCCATTGAAGGAGAAGTGTGAGTGTGTGTTGTGAATTGAGGTTTGTGGTTCAAAGAAGAAAATCGGAAGAATCGGCTATGTTGGGTTTAGGGTTTACCGGGTAAGAAACGGCGTCGTTTTCTTGAGCTTGTGGGTTTTAGGGCCCAGCACCAGAGTATCTAAGGCCCAAAAGTGACTACCACGTGGGTCTTCAGATGCACAAACTTCAAGTCCTTGTTCTTAGTTTTTTTTAGGGGTTTTAATTTATGCACAAACTTCAGATGCACAAACTTCAGATGCCACTAAGGTACGTTTTAAAAAAAAAAAAAAAAAAAACTAAACTGGACGTACGTTTTCCGACTGTCCAGTCTCGGAAAACCAAATTCCGACTCGGGATTCTCGAAAATCATGCTTAATTTCCGACCCACGTATCTCGGAAAATATAATTTGACTTTATTGTGTATATGATTTCCGAGAGCCTCGAGTTGGAATTTGGTTTTCCAATATTGGACAGTCGGAAAACGTACGTCTAGATTTAAAAAAAAAAAAATACTTTAGTGGCAAGACAATCGCCAACACGAACACTACTCCAATGATGCACCAAAAACTCGATGTTGATGAAAGTGGATGCCAGAAAACTATTACTTTTGGAGAAGTGAGAGAGAGAGGTTGAGTGATAAAAGGGAGAGGAAGAGGTTTTTTTTTAAGAAAATAAGGAGTAGAAAGTTTCTATAATAAGATATATGAAAAAAGTGGTTTGAGGTTTATGGATAATTTTAGGAGGGTGAAAAGGGTTTTGGAGTTTGGTGATAAAAAAAAGGGATTTATATTCTAATTTTTTTAATTAAGACATTATGGTAATTTCACTTTTAAAATTGGGGTTTGAAGATATAAGGTGGGTTGGGGTTTGTAATCTACAACTCTTTTGAGAAGTATTTTTCTCACCTCACCTTCTGCTTTTTGTTATGCCCCACTTTTATAAATTACTTAAAATAATCTCAGGACGTGTTTGGTTTTGCGGCTCCAAGCCACAAATGCGGAAGCTCCAGAGGGGCCGCTTCCCACCAAACGTGCGTTTGGTGGCCCCAAACGCTCAACTAAACATGGCCTTAATCCTCTGCTGTATTTCTCTAGTCAAGTCCGTCAACAACATAGTCACTACTAACACACACGGTCACTACACGGTCATATCCACTAACATCGTCATCGTCACTTCTCGCTACTAGCTCCTACATCCTCCTTCCTTGCAAATCACAACCCACGCACTCCCTTTCATAACAACTCCTTCATCCTTGATTCTTTCGTGTGTTACATGACACCAACACTTTTCTACTCCATTCTCAAATTTACGGCAGTGAGTATCATTATCGAGAAAATTGTGTGATTTTGTGCTACTGTTTCCATCCTTGATCCACTCCCCATTCATATCCCTCTCAACTCATTCATCCCCTTCCCTCTCTCTTTATAAATCACTCACTTCATCAACGTATTATCAAATAGGAGAAGTTGAGGGTAAAAAGATTTCCCTCCAAATGATAGTTTTTCCCTCCTAAAATTGTGATTAATGCAAACATACATAATTAATCAAGTGTTTCCTTATCTTTGATCTCAATCGTCCATGATGTGGGTTTAAAATTTAATCTCAATCGTTAACAATGTTCCATAATAATCTATATCTATATATTATATATGTAAAGTAAGTTACAAAATAACAATTAATGCACTATAGTCTGAATAGCAAAATTAACTTCTGAAAAATAAACTCTATATTGAATAATATACAATTTTAAAATTTATATTGAAGCTAAGAAGTCAATTATTAAAAAATAATACAGCACAATAGAATTAAAGTATCGTTAATACCAGCTATAACAAGAATGACATAAGAAAAGGGAAATGAAAATAATATTGCTATGTCAAAAAAAAAAGGAAATGAAAAATTGATTAATGCATAATAGTTCATTTTCGTAAAATATTTTAAGATATTACTTTTTTATCATGCTGGAGATTTTGAATGTGCCAGAAAATTGATAACAGTATATATAAATATAGGTTTCATCTCTATAATTTTTGCTCTTCTATTTATTCTATTGTAATTTTACTATTTATTTTTTTAATCATATTTTAATAGTAAGAAGTTCATGATGTCTAATATTGAATAACGCTAAGCATGTTGTTCATTCCGGAATAATAGAATAAGATTTGTATGTTATCCATCCCATTTTTCGCTAACTTTCTTATTTTATTTGATTATCATAAACAAACTTCTTCAAGTTTCTATTAAGTTTGCTTCTTTTAATCTTCTATTTTCGAATGTTTTTTTTAATATCTTTAAATTTTAATGTTATATATATTACTGGATTTTCTATTATTGATCCAATCCCCTTTATAATATGTTTTATTTTGTATATTGAAAGAGATGTGATTTTGTTGGTCTTTTGGGACTCAATTATTCACTCTTGAGGATGGTTCAAAGACATGATTAGACAAATATAAAATATAAAATATAAAATATTTGTTTATTTAGACAAATGCTCATGAATAGCTCCACACGTGACATCCTTTATTAAAATTTAAAAATCTTTTTAAATATTTACATTTTGCTTTATATATAGACAGAAGTTTGTGCATTATATACAATATCAATTTTATATTGTATAATTGTCCCACCAAAAAAACACGAAGAAAAATAATAACAGTTATTCATAATGTTTTTAAAGTATTCATGATTGTTTCACATATTATAAATTTTTTTCAAAATCTTTTTCACATTTTATCTAATTATAAGTATTATATTCTGATTTGATTACATAAATTTGGATGATCATAAATATTTTTTTTTCATTTTAAATTTTTAATAATTAAAATAAATACCATATAAAATATAATTCCAAATATTGATAAATTTATTGTCCTCTAAAAAAATAATCACATATAAATAAAATTAATGTTTAATGTTTGAACAAATTGAAAAAATAACGAAATTTATGACCCATGCATCGCACGAGCAATTTTCCTAGTTCTATAAAAGTGACTATGTTGTTGGCGTACTTGATGAGAGAGATGGTTGAAGTTATTTTGAGTAGTTTATAAAAGTGTGAATGGCAAAATGTTTCTCTAGTTTATTCATAAAACAATTTGGTAACTCAATATTCTTTATTAGTACGGTTTAATTCCTACAAATTGGATTAAATTGGGCGAAGTCAAATTTTTTAAAAATCATTTGGTGACTTTAATTTGTTCAAGGACCAAATTATCTCATGAAAAAAAAAGCTCAAGTTAGTTTCAAACTCCATTTTATTAAGGGATCAAATTTGATCATACAAAATAATTTAAGGATCAATTTGGATATTTACTATTATTCGAATGTTAGAGAACACAAAGACATATAAGATAAAAATTATTAGTGTTTGGACGTGTTTAATATAACTGGTAAAATGAGATTATGATTAATTTTATATGTGGTTATAATACCAGATATCATAATCGGTTTATGGTTTGATCTTTTAATTGAAGAATGGATTTAAGCAGATCTATTTTGTTTGGATAGTGTAAAAAAATTATTTTTACTTAGTAAATTTAAAAAAAAAATTGTATGTAATGATAAAAGATAGTTATTATTGTTTAAGTGATAAAGGTAGAATAAAAAAATTACACGGATCTAAAAAAAATAATCTACAGCACCTATAGAATGAGATATTAGATTTTGATTATTTTTCTTAAAATATAATTTAAAATTATAATTTGCATTAACAATCAAACACATTATATTATGATTATTTTTTAAAATAAATCACAAAACAATCTTAATCATAATCAAACATTGGGAACCAAACATCCCGTCTATGTTAGTGAGCATGCTCAATAGAAGTATAGAACGGTGGAGAGGCGGGATCGGAACTCACCTTGACAACTCTAGTAACTCACCTTGACCGCTTTGTTCCTACGAAAGTTTATGTAGACACCCACACCCCAACTAAGTGTTGTAAATAAATTATTCAATTATTTAATTATTTAATGACCAAAGTTATTCTGCTATAAAAATATACGAACTATGAATCCAACTTCACAGAATTCATGTTTAAAAATAAAAATAAAAATACTCAACAAAGGGTCGTTTTACTGTACTAACCTAAAAGTGGTTAGTACAGATACTAACTACTATCTAACCTAGTGTTCCCGGTTTAATATTCTTGGTAACTGTAAGCACTCTTTCACCTCTTTCCTTGTTCTTTCTGCAATTTCTCAGTGACACCTTTTTCATCGTTTTTCTCCTCTCTCTCTCTCTCTATTTATTTGCCATTAACTTGTTCACACGTTTCTTCATTATTTCAAGCTGCTTTGAGAAGACTTTCAACTAACACCTCATAAAGTTGAAGACTTTCAAGTTCTAATAGTGGGTTTCATCATTCGCCGCTGCTTGTTTAGTTAATCTCTTTAGTTTTTAGGATTTCCATTTCAATTTTGAGAATAAGACTCATTAGAAGATTTGCTTTATGTTTTTTTTTTTAATTTTTTTGCAATTAAGCATTGTAATTTCAATACCCATATGTTGTTTAGTGCTTTTTTTTAATTTCTTAAATTAAAAAAATTATAATTTATTAAAAATAATTAAAATTGTATTTTTTTTAAATCGAATCTTTTATTAAATTTGAAAAGAAATTATTTTTATAATAAAAAAAATCATGTATTGTCTCGTGGCTATATATAACACATCAATTGTTGATATTATGAAAGTGACGTGAGATGTCGTCGACTATTTCATCACTTAAGTGACGAAAAGATTATTTCAAAAAATTAAACAAAGTTCAGGGACCCAAATCATCGGAAAAAAAGTTTAAGAGCACCTAAGTTGAGGGACTAAAATGTTTAATAAGCCTTAAAAGATTATGCGTTGAAATATGTAATACTTCTTACGTTTCACGATATTTGGCCTTTTAGGTCTGGGCACACAGATTAAGAAAATGTTAATTATTGTAAGTATTATGTATAGTTTGTATAAAATGTCTATATTTAATTCTTATTGAAAATTGTAATAGTATTTAATTTTTATTAGTAAGTGTGTTCATTAATTAATGTATAGTGGTTTAGAGATGAGAGAGATGATAAAAGTAGAATTAATGAGGAGTAAGAGAAATGATTGAATAAAAGGTTAATATTGGAAAAAAAAACATGTTTGTGTATTGAAAATGTAAAAGGTCAAAACATTGTGAAACAATAAAAAAAGGATAAAAGACCAAATATTGTGAAACGGAGGGAGTAATAAATGTATGGAGATTATATTAAAGAGAGGTGGAGAGATGAGTGATGAAAATGATGATATAATAAATAAGGGTATGCTTGAAAAAAGAATTATAAATGAGTATTGAGTTTCTAAAAAAACATATATTATGGGAGAAATAAAAAAACTAAAAAGACTTAAATTATGGGACAGATTCATTTATTTTTAATATTATTTTCATTTATTTTTCCTAATTTTTAATTTATTTTTAACAGAAATAAAATTAACACAAAGACTATGTTAGTTTTTTTTTTTTAAAAAAAAACTATTTTAACAAAAAAAAATTAACACAAAGACTATGGTAGTTTAAAAAAAATATTTAAAAAAAAATCATTTTAAAAACCATCGAAAATGGGGAAAAAAATTTAAGGAAAGTGGAGGGGCACATCTTTGGTACTCCTATATTTGGTACTCCTATATTACTTGGAAGTAATTCAATTCCAGGTAACCGGTTTTAATCATCACCCTTCATTCTCCATAATGCACCACAACCATAGATTATGCAGTTAGTATACATACTCATCCACTTTTGGTGAGTATTGCATACAAACCCCTCAACAAAACGGGGTATCGAGTATTCATCTCTTATTTTCCTGCTCTCTCTGTCTTGGTACCTTGATTTGAGTTCCTGTGACGGATAATTTCAAGATAAAATAGTATCAAAAACTTGATCCAATTCCTCTTGCTCCCTATATATTTACCACGGAAAATAGTATATTTTCACGTAATGAAAACATATTCAAGTCTTTCTGTACTCATTGTTCTACATATCCAATGGCTTCAGCAACGGCCAACACTCAAAGGACTCGGGATTCCTAGAGGTATAACTTTCGGCTAGATAGTAGTCCTATGACAAGAGATATGACTGTGTTGGGTGACCTCGAAGTTTGCAGGGTTGATCATATTGTTTAATTTTAATCAGCTAGAACCTTCAGTGTTCAATTCATGCTCAAAAATTGAGTAAAAAAAAGGAACATGAAACTTCTATTTCTTTTTTCTTGTGGTACTTGCCAAACTTCTAATGTATGCAACATGTTTACAGCTTAAATTTCTTAAATATTCAATAAAAAAAATAGCAAGTGCTTCCTACCAAATAGCACTGCTCACTTAATAAACCTCAAATATCTACCATAAAAAAATGGTTAGTTTTGTTGCTCTTACTGACAATGATAGGCAGTTTCAATTTTTTTGGTTCGGACTCTCAGGAGTGCTAGGTTGTAACCCAAAAATGTTATAACCAATACACCAAATACCACACTCCAACCAGCTAGGCAGCTACTACAAGGTAAACAGTTCCTTTCATGTCAATTCATAGAAAAATACATGTTTTTACTGATGATAGCTTTACTAAAAGAAATAAATCTATCTATAGAATTTCAAATGAGTCTGCATTTATCTGCAATGTAATCAGCAAAAGTTGAGCGTCTAAACGAAAGTTGGTGATGTAAATTAGTAAAATTTAGTCCTCTAGAGTCTAGGAGACTAGTACCAAGTTGACATGATTGATAAAACTATACCAAGAACCAAAATATTCCTTTCTACGTTGGACGATCCTACACTCAGATGTATCCCCCAAAAAAAAAAGGTTGTAGCAAGAACCGGAGCATATTTGACATTGACAATGAAAGTCAAAAATATTCTTCAAAAGATGCAAATTAAGTTCTTTATGTCACCACTGCAGCGAACAATTATATGTCACCGTCATCACCGAGCTCCCCATCTTCAAGCTCCTCATGCCCCCCAGTTTTCCTGGAACCATCTCGGTGCTCCCTCTTGTGTCTTCTATGCCGGCTTTCATTGTCTGATTCAGAGTTTGCATGCTGCAATAGTATATTCCAAACATCTCAGATGCCCATTCTAAAATGTAACTAAGAATCAAGGTTGATGCAGAAATATCACATACCTTCCTAGACTTCTTGCGGTCACTTCCATGTCTTCGTGATTTTTTAGATTCATCCTTCTCATCCTTTTCAGAATCCACATCCTCTATGCTGCTCTGACGCCTCTTCCGATGCTTCCTTTCCTTATCCTTATCTTTTTTCTTCTCCTCTTTGTAACCATGGCTGTCATTTATTTCTTGATTTTCACTATCTGTGTCATCCTTCTTATGTCTTTCCTTAGACTTTTCTTTCTCGCGTTCTCTATCCTTTTCCTTTTTCTCCTTCTCCTTCTCCTTCTCCTTTCTTTTCTCTTTCTCTTCTCTTTCTTTCTCCTTTTTAGCCTGCATTCATAAAATAAAATGTTGTTTAGCATGAGAAACGCAAAGCAGCCATGATTAGTTTTAATTTAAAGCCACAAGCTTTTATTTTCGCTTTCTGGTTAGTGGAAATAGGTAGAGGGGTTTCTAGTAAGTGCAAAATAGGTAGAGAAAAACTAAGGGCAACCCAAGTACATAAAACAGAATGAAGACCAATGGTTAAACAGCCTCATTTTCTGGCCCAACAACCATTCATTAGTTATAATGATAAAATAATATTAAGGATAAAATTCAGAACTAATAATTCAGAATATATTTAATCTTATCGTCTCTTGAAGAGAAACGTATAAAAGTAAAGGGGTGGACTAGTGCACGAGACTCCCAACAGATGGGGTCATGAAGTAAAATCTATATCTGTAGGAAATTTTTTTATAACCATTTAAATTAATTAAAATTTGTAACAGAAATTCCATGAAGCTCAAAAATTGACTTGTTCCGAAAGCAATCTGAAGATAATGTTGTCCAACAAATGAGCCTAAAAAAAGCTCCGAATAACCTTTTTGGGTTGTTATACTCACGAAAAGAGGGCTCAAGAACTCACGAAAAGTCAAGCTATGCAAATAAGACCTCAACTAAAAGCTGGCAGGGAAAACTGGAGTTTCTGCTTGTTTTCCTTGTCAATGGCTCAGAAATTTCATTGTAAGTGGCAAGAACACAAAACTTTAAAAATTCCGGCATATGAAACCTGAGTGTCTTAACAACCATACTAAACAAGTAGATGTTTTGCAACCAAAAACTTAGATAAAATTTTCACACCTTTTCCTCTTCACGCTTGCGTTCCTTCTCTTTAGCTTTTTCCTTCAAGTATGTAATGTATTCCTCAAAAATTTCTCTACTGTGGCTTTCATCCCCAATAGATCTGTAAGGAAGTTCAGTACAGAAAACATGAAGTAAAAATTATTCTATCATGGAGACGACACTTTACATGGTACAACTGGTCCAAATACATGAAACAAAAAATGATATAGATACCTGTACTCTGGTGTATCGTCAAAAAGTGGCTTGCACTCCTCCCATTGTGAAGAAGTAGTAATATCCTACAAAATAAAGATATGATGCATAAAAGCAAATTATTTAGGCAACTACAAACACTTATCAGATCACCAGAAGAATCTCAAGGTACCTTGAATGTATATAACAACTTAGTGAAGTCATCAGCAAGGCGTTGGCGTTTCTTAGCTTCTTTCTCCTCTTTCTCCTTAGCTCTCTCTAGCAACTCTTCAAATATAAGCTTTAGAAGAGGGGGCAAATGTATCAAATTTTGATGATCCATGTTTGTTGCAAAGGCAAAAATAAAATTAAGCTTAAAAAAAAGTCATTTTGAAATATGTTATGAAAGTGATTTTTGTTGTATAGCTTTTATGTAAATCAGAAGCTATTTTGTGTTTGGCTACAACTATAAAAAAGTACTTCTAGTAAAAGCTTTTATAAGTAAATCAGGAGCTACTTTAGGGAAGTTAGAAAGTATAGCTTCTCCAAAAAAAAAAAGCAGTTGTGATTATGCTTTTAAGCAAAAGTCCAAACAAACAAACATGTAAACTCAGAAGTTATTTTTAATTTTTGGGAGAAAATCTTAATCAAATGGGTCCTATATAGGTCAACTGGCTGAAGCAACCTCTTAATAGAGAGATTCCAACAGGCATATGCAACTCCATGTTAGTGAAGTTGATCAATAACATCATAAGGAGATCCATACAACAAATTATATAATAACAATAGAATTCAATTCAAGTTACAGACTTGACAATGGTTCAACATTATAGATATTACATGAAAAAAAAGCCTCATACCACTATATCCAAAAAGAACCAAAATTTTTTGAAGAAACTAATGCACCAATCAGTTCTTTTTCATTTTGATAAATATTTTCTGAACTTAAAACAGGAGCTTTCCATTTTTTTGCACCTATGAAGTTAATTAGAGACATCCAAAACCAATAATTGCCTTGTATAATAATAAATTCATTGTTAAGACACCAAGAGAGTAACTGACAGTGTGTTATCATTTCAGTCATTTGAGAAACTACTTTCAAATTATACAGTTTCATATTTTAAGAGCGAGAAATGCAATAAAAATGACAGAAATCAAAACCGAAATACATTACCTTCAAGTTGATCTCAGATATAGTTTTGCAGCCTTCTTCTTCCAAGACAGCAGACTTAAAGTCCTCAAGCACTGATGTAGACAATACAGTAATCTGCTTGGATGGGGCAGGGGAGAGAAGAGTTTATCATCAAGCATAAGCTACAGATAAAACACAGAGAATATCTTTTTGATGCCTACCTTGCCTGCCTTGATTATATCTTTTACGAGTGTCTTGTCATCATGATACTGTCAACAAAAAAAGATTGGTTAAAAAAGAGAAATTACCAACCATTATAAACTTCAGGTTTATGTAAATGCTTCGCCAAATACAAAAAGTTAATCGCATAACTCAAGGACAAAAAGACCAAGCTATCATAATACTTGGACTTGAGCAGTTGAGCAGTTCATACCTAATTTCAGATCACCCAAAAAAATATTCAATTAACAAAAACCCAACCTTTTCCCATTAAGCGGGGTCGGCTAAATGATCACTCTAAAAATTCATTCCTAATCTTACTTTATCATGAATGTCCATTCATCCAACACAAACCACCATCTCTATCTCTGCAACACTGAGATTACGCTCTTGGAAGCTTTTTAGTTTACGGCCTAGCATTCAGTACCATGCAGCATTGTGGGTCTTAAAGTGGAATGGTAAAAAATTCTAGAAAACTTGAGATACACTTATATGTCACAAATAATACTGAAAGTCTGAAACAAGTCCTTCATTTCATCCACCCAGCTCACATCTTATGGTCTACAGCTCCTCTATTTCTCCACCATTGAGTATCATTGATCCAAGATACCTAAACCATGTGACTTGTGATCTCCAATTTTCACCTCTAAGCTAGTGTTAGCAAGCTTCTTGCTAAACTTACACTCCACATGCTTTTTTTTTTTTGCCTTATGTTTATCGGAAGCCATATGCTTCAAAGACATTAAAATAAATGAGCAGTCTTATTTTCTTCAACTTGTTTTAAATCATGGGAAATCTTATCCACACTCATGAACCTATTATGGTATTACTCACACCCGTCAGATGAGCCATCTGACCATGAATTATCATTGTTGGATAAGCCACCCGAATTTTTTTTACAAAATTTTACACGTCAGATGGCTCATCAAATGGGTGAGCAATAGGGTCAAAGGTGTGGATAAAATTTCCCTAAAGTCAAGTCAACTGACATCAAACTCGGAATACGAATGAACAGAATGTACTTTTTTGCTTTTGTCTATCTGGTGCAAATCCTCAGAAGAAACAATTTGGGATGCATAAAAAGTAAGATTAGGAGCGAGTGGTCGAATCAAAGGTTACTTCAAGTTACAAAAGAACGGACAGCATCCTAACATAGACCACAAAAGTAGCAATAAACATCTATAATAAACTCAGTATTCAAAAGAAATAACTTGAAATGAAAATTTTAATAACCTGGTTTTCAAGCTCTTCAGCAACCTCCTCAAATAATTCTTTTGGAGTGGAGGAACCAGGTGAGTTTGACGCAACAGCTTGATATTGAGGCAAATCCCTGACCTACAAAATTGAAAACACAAGAAAATGATTTCTATTTCCATATTATTCCAGCTTTTCATCATGACCATGAAATTTTTTATTACCTTCAAGCAATACTCTCTCCATTGAGTTTTAGCGGTAAGAATTCCAGCAGCAACATGTTCTTCCAGCAACTTGCGAAATGCATCACGATTTTTCCTTTCACCCCGAAGGACTCGTTCCTATATCGTAGTCATAAAAATACACACACATAAGAATATGAACTAAAACACAACCAATAATCATACACGTATGTAATACCTTCTGTATTCTTTTTTTCTCCTCTTCTTCCTTCTCCAAGTCACGTATATAGTCCTGCCAAAGCCAAACTTAGCACATAGATCAATCATACAAGATCAACTACAAGAAAATATATAGTACCTGGAAAACAAGCAAGCGGTCAAGTTTTTCAAGTCTTAAGTATCTATCATCATCCTCTAGTCGATCTTGGACTTTCCGCCACTGACTATACACCTAAAATTGAAAATACGATAATGAAGATAAGGTTCAAGAACAAAGCAACCGTTACAACATCTCTTCAATTTAAGAAATGTACCTTTACATAATCACAGGACTCCAAAAATTTCCTGTATTCTGCTATATTCCGCTTGTGTTCTTCAGCAGCACTTTCCTTTTCCTAAATTTTACAGATAGCAAAGGTAACAGTAAGAATGGGCATGAAATAAAATTTTAAGCCTGTTTGATTGCAAATTTTGGCCGTTTCATTTCAACGAGCACATTTGATTAAAATCAGAGATCATGAGTCATAGCACTGACTCTTATTTTTATATTCTAAATCTAAACAGGAATTTCCCACCCAATAGCTCATAGCTGATACCAATTGCATACTGTTCACTGCTTGGAGCACATTAAGAAATCACCCATTGGCGGTGAAGACAATGTGAGAAAGGGGCATAAGGATTTGGGTTGAGACAACCTAGCTGATGTGTCAGGTGATGAAAAGCAAGTGAGTATTAGTTAGGAGGAAGGCATTAAAGAAGAGGACAACGAGTTAGAGAGATGTATGAGGAAATTCAGTAAAGTTTTGAGAGGGAAGGGGTCGGAACCTTGAGTATAGCTCTATTTTCATTCTATATTTTCCTTTTCTTGTTTGAGAGATCTATGTACAACACTCTCCGTTTCTGGAGTCTCTTAATTTCAGTAACTGAGTGAATTTCAATGTAGCAATGCAGTGATAATTTAATTCTGATTATTAGTTGTGGTCAACCAAGTTTCTCAACATTTTATTATTAGTTTCTTCCCACATGAATTAACAATAAGTGGTTCAACCACAACTACAATTACAACATTACTCTACTGAGTAATCTTCCAATGTTCTCTGGCAATGTAACAGAGAGAGAAAGTCACAGTTCCTGAGATAATAGCATCCTACTACCACTGACTAATCTGTGAACATATTATAAAATTCACAATTATTCTTAGAAAAGCGCCGCTATTTGAATAAGATGAAGAAAATCAAGCTGGAACAGTTGACTAAGCATTTCAATTATTATTTCACTCAAGCCAGTGATACAATTCCAACCACTTCCCTTGACCATGTGAAAGGATACCACAAACCAAAATGCAAATGCTACAATATGACCATAACAGCCACTCACTTGCCACCACCCATGAAATAAAACAAGTTTTTCCCAAATTTCAATAGGCTAACCAAACCATATGAATTACCCCAACAGAAAAAGGTTTATGCAGCATCCTTGGGTGCAAAATCTAGACTGGAATGAGATGTCATGCTCACAAAGATTCATAGGTAAACAAAGTAAGATGTTATCACCTTTCTCTCAAGTTCCACCATGTAGCTTTCAAATAAATCTTCCCGGTCTCTTGGTCTTTCAACGGCCTTGAATCGTTCATCACTTTCAAACATACTTGTAGCTTTGCTGATCATGGTAAATGATTGATTAGAAATTATAAGGACTGGTTCAGCCTATATAAACTGAATAAAAATAAATTCTCAATCAAACAAGCAGAAACATACCTCCATCTAATGGATGATGTAAGTTCTTTGCACTCCTGAAAAAAGAATATTATGTGTAAATAGTTAATCAATAGAAGCACAAATTAATCAGGTATTCTGTTCAACATACTTCCAACATCTTTGTGAATTCTTCTCGAGCTCTTTTCTGCTTCATGCGCCTCTCTTCAGCCTCTAGCTTTTTCCTCTGGCCCAAATACTGAATGGGAGAAAAAATCGATTCAATGTCAGAAGCCAAATAGTGTCATTAACACAACACATACATAAAAAAATGATGTGCATCAACGTTGTGCCATTGAATTAGTTCACATAATGCAGACTGGGGGATCCACAGCAAAGCAGCACATGCAATGTGCCATGGGAGGCTTTGTTTCTCACCTCATTAAAAGCTTGTTTTCGTTCACCAAGTGTCTTTAGAGCATTATATCTTTTGTCATTGATGATTTCTCTCATTGCCTGAATTACGATTCCAAAATAACAGTTAGCATTTGAAGTATAAAAGAAAAAATGCGACAAAAGATGCACCACTCTACCTGTTCCCATGTCCAATCAGACTGGACGTTTGCAGATTCCAAAAGAGCTTTGAAGGCAGTTTTTGCTTCCTAAAATGACAATTCAATGTTGTAATTAAAATAAAATAAATCATAGAAAAAGAAAGATATCATACTTCCCAACTTGTCCGGATAAAGAGATTATCCATGACATACAGAACTCTTACCAGCTTATTCGCATATACCAAAGTTTCATCATCATTGCCTTTCTCCTCAGGAGGAGTTTCATTAATTTTTCCAACCCCTGTCAATCCTCTCTTAGATTCCTGCAACATTTGCACGATAATTTGAATACAAATAATTAAAATATGGTTCTCGATAGCACAACTAAGCAAGGAGATTGTCTAGTAGGTGTACTGTGTCACTTTATGACCTAGTTTTTTCAAGTTTAAAAACAGCAGTTGGAAAAATCTTGCCTCCAACAACAAATATTGTCACCACAGAAACACTGTCAAGGACAATACCGACACATTAGCCTATTGTGCTTGGTTGGGTCCAACTTCTTAACAATTCAAGCTTTTCATTTGACATCTCAGATGGTATTGAAACAAGGTTTAAAAGTGATAAATTATGTATCAAGATTCTAAAATACTTTACTAGCTTATTAACTTATTCTAATGTTCTGTTTTGTCATTGTTTTTCAAAATAATAAAATTTGTTATTGTAGGCTTGTATAACTGCATGGATGTTTATGTTCAGTTTGATATATGCACAGCACGTGCTCAAAACAGATTAGGCTTCTGCATCGAATAAAAAAACACCAATTCTACACCAACAACAACAATCAAGCCTTTGTCCCACTGGATGGAGTCAGCTACATGGATCGAACAATGCCAAAATGGTCTCATAAATCATGTCCAGTGATAAGGCATTTATCTCCTCATATTTCTTAATTGTTTTGTCTATGGTTTTCTTAGTCTTCCTATGCCTCTAGCACATGGAATATCATCCATTTGATCTACTCCTCCTCCACACATGACCAAACCACCTAAAAGGCGGGATTCTACCATCTTTTCTACAATAGGTGCAACCCCAACTCTCTCTCGAATGCACTCATTCCCAATCCTATATTGGGTATGTTTGGCCTGGATTTCTATGGCTTAAAAGCTCCTTACATTCAGAAGCCAGGTATTAGAGCTTTGAAAATAAAAGCTAAAGCACATCCTATAGTAATAGGAAAATGTTGGGTATGTTCACTAAGCACATCCGGAACCAATGTAAAAAGGTAGGGGCTCAAAGTTGACCCTTGGTGTAATCCTATAGTAGTAGGAATATCTTCTAAGACCCCACCTTGTGTTCTCACACAAGTCTTGACCCCATCATACATATCCTTAATTGCTCTAATGTAGGCAATACGCACCCCTTTTTTCTATAAAACCTTCCACAATACCTCTCTAGGCACCCTATCCCATGCCTAAAAAACAACCAATTCTAAAAGGGAAAAAAATTTACCTCAACATCTTGAAGAGAAGCTCCATTGACAGAAGTAGCAAAATCCAGAGATGCTTGATTTGCAACACTGATTAGGTTAATTTTCAATATCAAGTCAGCATTGAAACTACAACCATATTATAATAGAAAAATCTTTCATAAGAAAACAGAGAATACGCAGAACATGGTTTTGTACATGGATGGCATTTTGGACTCAAGTGAATCTGCAGTTACTATGTTGCTTCCGGCTACTGTTATAGGTGCAGTGCTTGTCGTTATAACAGTACTTTCAGCTCCAGTGGAGCTCGAAGTAACTATAGAGCGGGAAACAGGGGGCCCTGATAATCCAGAAACCAACTGTTGAGGATCGGTTGCTCCATTTGGCAGGAGAGATGCTGGACTTGAAGCAAACCCATTTGATGTCAGAGAAGTGTTGGAGCCAGCTAAATTAGCTGCCGCTGCTGTTCCAGCAGAGGAGACAGCAACACTGGGTGCATCAGTTGTTTGTGACTGCACTCCCTCATTAACAGCTTTCTGTGCCTGTTCGCGAGCCAACTGAACAGAAATATAGAAATTTGGGTTAATCAATCATGTCGGAACAAAAATGGAATACAATCATTACAGACATAATCATTAATCATAAACCTTAAGTTCCTCTGGTATTGACCATGTTGATTGCTGAGTGTCCTTGTTGTAATAATACCTGCAAGAAGTCACAGCCAAAATGTAGATCATTAGGTCATTTATTTGTAATAAATAACACAGAATGGGTACAGCAAAAAGGCGCATACAGAGTTGTTAAATAAAAGCATAAAATATACTACGATAAAACGCACTTTTTTCCATCAGAAGAAGTGAATTCCTTCCACACCGTTGATGCATCTGCCCGCTGTCACATCCAGAAGAATTAGCAAGATTTTAAAATGCTAAAAGTATATTTAAGAAAGGTTATCATATAAATATAATAATAATTAACCACATGCTCCAGTAAAAAACTAAAGGTATGTATTAAACAAATGATGAAAAGAAGATAACATGTCTGGAAAGTTAACTGCTGTTATATGATGATATTGCCAATACTAATAAGAGTTACAATGAATAACTCAATAAAACAGAATTTATACATATGGCTATGCATAAATGTGTAAGCATACCCCACTTCAACCAATAAACCATTGCCCAGATGTTGAAAGAAGAAGAAAAACGAGATGATAGATGCATAAACATACACAATTTATCTTTGTGTGTGTGTATAGCGAGCAAAGAAACTTACAAAGGAAACAATCAATATCACAGAAACACAAGCACACCCCATAAAGATCACCCAATAAAGCTGCTAAAGGAAGCAGATGGGAAGGGTGCAATCGACCATCAATTAATGGTATTGCAGAACCACATTTATACACCAATCTAACATTCTAGGGTAAAGATAAAGAATGCAAATAGCAAACTGTTGCCTGCCATGAGAAAGTGCAACCACCGCCTTCACAGTGACCATATAGAGCAGTTGTTAAAATTTCTCCTGACTTGCCATGATATCTACAAATCAGTGGAAGCACATGCACATAAAAGGATATTCGCACTATAAACCCTTATGATATTCGAAAACATCACAAAAATGATCAGCGTCCACATTCGATACCAGTGATTAACCATAACATTTTCCAAACATGTCCAATAGAGAATGAAAATGACATTCAAATTTCAGCAGAGGCAAAAATCATCAAAACAACTCACCTCAATAGGTGACATCAATTCCAAAGGTTTCTCCCAACTGGATTGCCTTGTCTTCTTGTTGTAGTAATATCTGGTAAAATTGAGAAAAGAAGAAAACATCTCACTATGATTCGAAATAATGTGAATTACATAAGCACTAAAGAATCGGATCATTACCATAACAAGTTAAGTAACATTTTATAAATATCATGTTTTCTAGCAAAGCGAGATATAATTATATTATCCAATACCTTCTCCCATCAGCAGAAGTATGCTCTTGCCAATCAGATAAGGACTGCTGGTTAGGGGCAGTTGTTCCCTAAAATTTGACAGAGAAAAAGACCGAGTTATATGAGCTCAAATATCTCAGAAATTATAATATAACAGATGCACATAGAAAAAATGCTATTCACAGAATAACATGTAATGTACGTCGTTGTCAGTGGTGGAGCTTCATTGGAGCAGGTGGGAGCTCCTGCTCCCCCTGAACTTTTGAAAATATATGTTATATGATTGCACTACTTAATCATATATGGTTGATGGCTCAGTGGTAGGCATTATGTCCATAGTGCACCTGGTCCAGGGTTTGAATCTCGCTTTTTATCAATTTCTGTTTTTAATTTTCGTTTAAATGCTTTAAAAAAATCGTTTGCCAGGAAAGTGAGACTGTGGGAATCGAACTCGGGTTTCTTGAATACATGAAGCAAGGATAAACCACTAAGCCAAAGCATTTTATTTTACACATTTAGCAAATTGTTAAATATATAAAGTGTAAATTTGACTCAACCAAATGCACCCCCTGAAACACTTATCAAGATCCGCCACTGGTCAGTGTCAAAAAAACATTCTGAGCTATTGAGATTCAATTGGTCACTCTCTCACAAGGAATCTACCTAAAATGGTTACATTCGTTACCATAACAACAAATTCACCAATTCTTTTTCCAATAGCATACTCACAAAAAATATATCCATCACAAGTTAATCATATTTCTTCCCATCCTTAGGCCCAAAACTGTAAAAAAGAATAATTAGAAATAGCATCTAACTGAATCTACAATATTTCAATGATTCATACTCCAAGGCATTAAATGTGATCCAGAATTGCAGATTGCTTAACTTCCATAAAACCACACCGCGTAAAGATACAGTGAACTGAATAAAAATACTATTGGCATCTTTTAAATAAAAGAGTGCTATCAGAAAAAATAGAAAAGTGTTTACAAGGAAAAAACCATATAACTCCATGGTAGTGTTTGGGACATGAACATAATAGTAACAGAATATAATGAAATGGAAGAGAAATAGAGCGGATTTGTTTTGTTTATTGTTTGGGACGTGAACATGATAGAATATAATGAAATGGAAGAGAAATAGAGCGGTTAATTTTTGTTTATTGTTCCACCCCTTTTAGTGGAACCAAATAGAACCCCAAATATTATGTTTTGTCCCATTCTAACACATCTAACAATAATTACTTATGACAAAAGTGAATCAACACCTAGGCCATGTTGTTGGAATGTATCAATCCCATTATCATTGTTAAATTATGGTACAGTAATATATGTAAAGTATAAACACACTTTAGGTTAGTTGCTAAAGGGTACTAGGGTGCAGAGTACAGCACGGGCCTCTTTGCTGACTCAGCAAGCAGCGGTCAAGTTTGTTAAGATTTAAGAATAACAGCAGATCTAAATATCTGAATGCAATGTATCTAGTAATAATCTGAATACAATTCACTTTCTTCATTTTACGATATCTTTCTCTTTCACTCTTCCCTGCTCTTCTAAGAATCATACAGTAACAACCAAAATTATAAAACCATAAAAATAAAAAGTCCACCATTTAAAATGAATCACTTTATAGAAATTACAAGCAAGCTTTATCATATATTTAAAGTGTGTATAAATGAGGGCATTTCAAGTGGAAAATTCAAAAGAATGGATGCAAAACAAAAGTAATATGCATTACAGAATCAAAGTCAAGGATAAAACACTTACTGCATCGGTTGACGTAGAACCGGATGACGGTACTCCAGCCTGCTGCACTGATGTGATAGCAGAAGCACTCTGAGATGCAGAGGACAACCAAGGTTGTCCAGCAGGAGGTGCAAGCATTTGAGGTGGAGGCTGGTATTGAGACAATGCATTAACATTATCTTGCTGCTGACCATAAGATGGTGTGAACTGAAAAAGTAAAAAATGATGCTACTGTAAAAGGAACTAAATAATTTGAAGAGAAATCTAGTAATATACTATAACTAGAAAGCTCTAAAAACTGATGTGAACATACAGTATATGAAGAATGAGGAGGAGCTCCTGAAACAGCCAACCCAGGCATATGATTGCTTAAGTGGGGAACCATTTGCTGTGAATGTGGAGGAACAGATGTCGGTGGCCTGCTAGTCTGAATATTATATGGCATAGGTATAGCCTGTGATGACGGTGCAGGATGACCCGGCTGAATTGGCCTTGGAGTCAACTGTTGCATTGGTTGAGAATACTGCAATTGCTGACTCTGAACAACAGATATTCCAACATTTGAAGAAGGTATGGCATGTCCAGCAGGTCCAAATTGCTGTGATAACATTGGAACAAATGGTTGCCCTTGCTGAGATTGAATGCCTGGCCGAAACTGCAGACAAAGAGTTGTATGAGTGATTACAAGCTTGTGTGTATAGAGAGAGAGAGAGAAGTAAAAAGCAAAGAGATGAAAAAGGCATCGCACAAAATCATTTTGTATAATTAGCAATTAATAAAACATAAGGCAAAGTATATAAAAAAAATTAATAAACAACGATCTCAGTAATTGACAATATATTCCAATATAACCCTTACATATAAAACAATAAACATATATGAATATATGAATTACATAACAGAATTGGATGGATTATAATCTAACGAGAAAATCAGAATGAAATGAATTAGCGAAACATATTATGATGCCATTACAACTGGACAAAGTTGACTAAATTTAGCTACTAAAAAATCCAGGCATGGTCAATGTATTACAAAAAAGAACCAAAACAAAAACAAAAGAAGAAGCTGAATATTAAGATACTGACTATTCTTCATATCAACAATTAATGTTCTCATAATCAAGATTTCACAATAAAAAAGCAAGTTACAGAGAAATAACATTGGTTAGTGTTGAGAAATATATGTGTTACCTGCATACCGGAGGGCTGAGGATTATTAGCCATTTAACACAAATCCCTGCCGAGTGTAAACAGATGCACCAGTCAATACGAAAAACAATTACATATTAAAACATCCGCATTGCTAAATTACATAATTGCTCACAGTGCATTTGTGTTACAAAGCATAAAAATCCAACAGACAAAATGAACTCCTCAATACATTTGCAGCATTTTACAGTTATACCTGTACCTTTGCATCCATTAAACACTGAAGTAAGCCACCAACTCTCCCTTCTCTAAAAAATATAAACTTTTTGAAAAGGATTACACATTTTCGTGTAATTTAATTATTCTATGGCCCCAAAAAATGAATGACTCGGTAAAATGGTAAATTAGTCCTTAGTTTAAAAAAAAACATTAAACAGAATGGTTAGCTAAGCTACACCTACATATACTGTGCAAAATCCAAAACTACATTACTAGTTCACATCACCATGCCCAAGCTTGATGCATTAAAGCCTTTCTTTTCTCACAAAATGATTATTTTGATGATTAAAAAAAATTCACTTCTGATAATCACTTATTTATTTTATTAGGCTTTTACAAAAAAACCAAAAGTAAAAAAAAACTGAAATTCCGCTTTTTGAGAAGCTATATTTTTTCAGCTTCTCAAAAAAATCACTTTTTCTAATACCTTTTGTTTTAAGCCTAAACAAACGAGCCCAAGTTTGATAACATATCTTTATAGCAGATGAAGTATGGCATACCATCAGCATATCCGATAAAGTAGACACGACAAACATTTATAAGTCATTAAATCCCACTCGACATGCTTATTTGACATAAAATAAGCTCGTATCCCCTCGTTTCACTAGAGGGGGTTTTCAGAAAAGCCTAGCATTTACAAGCCCCAAAATGAGTTTCGCTAGAGGGAGTTTTCAGAAAAGCCTCGCATTTAGCCATTTACAAGCCCCGAATTGAGTTTCGCGAGAGGGGGTTTTCAGAAAAGCCTCGCATTTACAAGCCATTAATTGAGAAGCCCTTTAAAGTGACTTATGTCTTATAAGCTCATTTACATCATTTTACCAATTTTTCGGTCAGTTTATCGTCTAGTTTTACCAAACACGTTAGCTTATCAGCTTTCATCCCCCGGTTTTTTCAACCGTCAACTAACTTTTCAGCCTTCAACTAACTTCTCAGCCAGTTTCACCAATCACACATATAATCTAAAATAAAATTTAAACAGGGGAAAATTCAAACAACTTAAAAAGCACATGAATTATTTCTCTTACAACATACAATACCATACCTCTTTTTTTTTTTCCCTTGTCGATAAATAAGCAATACCTTGATCTGTTGATCAACCGCAACACAAAAAAATAAAATTTAAAAATAAATAAATAAAACAATAGCGATTGAATCTAGAACGTTCAATAATATTAAACATGAAATGGTGTTCCTCAATTTCTCGAGTTTTTCTAGCTTCGGACCATAACCTAAAACGATCAAATCTGAAAATAAAAAAAAAAAACGGAATCGAATTTTTTTTTTTGTGAGGAACTAAACAATTAACGAAACGACGACGTATTAAATTAAATTGGTTGAAGGAAGAGTTGAAGTGACTTACGAATGGTGGTCGGAATGGTGAGTTGAGAGAAATTGTGTTGTTTTACGGTGGGAATTTGAGAGTCATGTGAGTCGCACGTGATGTTGTGGCTTGGCTAGGGTTTAAGAGTTGAGAGAGTTTGCAGCACTGATAATAAGCACAAGTGAGGGATGAGATGAAATGAAATGAAGCAGAGAGAGGGAGGGTGAAGATGATATAAAAACGCGATTATTTACGATTTTGCCATCACTCGTTTCTTCGAGTACTACAGTTTACTCACGGGCAACATATCACTGGATAAAATAAAGGCTTAATTATGTTATAAGTGTTCTGATACTTTTTGTCATATACTTTTTTTTTTAACGTATTTTGTCATATACTCTTGTTTTGTTTTTTTTAATGTTTTATTCTCTGAAATTACTTCTGAGTTTTTCATATATTTCTATTATTAATTTTGACCAATTTTGCTGACATGTAACAACGAAATCTTAGTTAAATGCAGGAAGTTGCTCATGTGCTGCTGTGTAATGTTATATGAGCGAATACGACATCTCTCTTCAATTCTTTCTTTTTCTTTTTTTTTTATTTAACTAAAAATATAAAATATTAAGTTTTTTAGTTTTTTAATTAAAAAATAAGATATTCGACCACGGGGCATCAAGTGTCTAACCTCTTGCCCCTCTGACCAGAATTCCAATATTACATGTCAGCAAAATTGGTCATAATTGGTAGTGGTAACATATGACAAACTCAGAAGTAACTTCGGGAAGTCAAACATCGAAAAAAAATAAGGGTATCCGACAAAAGTACCTCAAATTTCAGGGACTTGTGACATAATTAAGCCTAAAATAAAATACCAGTACTCCTTGGATCCTATTTATAAATCATTTTGGGTTTTTATTTTTGTGCTGTTTATAATATCCTATTTCAATTTTTAATAATATTTAATCACTTTTTTTCCACAAACATCCTTATTAACTCTACACTTTTTAGAGTTTAAATAATAATTATAAGGTTAATTTTGAAAAAATATATTAAATTTTCACATTTTCAATGTCACTAATAAATTTAATCATTTTTTGTTAGGATTGAAAAATCCCAAAAAAAATTATAAATAGGACCGGAAGAAATAATCTTTAAAAATTTGAATAATATTTACAACACGTTAAAAGTTAGTTTATTTTTTAAAAAAATCATAAATCACAAATTAAAAATAAATAAAATATATTTATCTTCTTAAGTTTTTAATTAAAAGTTAAAATAGAAATTAAAAAAGTTGAGAGTTGAGAGTTGTCCTTATGTTGTGTGTGCCTTGGTAAAATGACTTGGTGTGTGTGACCAATAAATATATTGGATATTGATAGCTAGTATTCTAAGAGCATTGGTCAATGAATCAATTAATGTAAAACTTACATTATTAAAAATCTGTGTTCATTAATTCTCGATATTTTAAATTTATCATTTTTCAATATAATCATTATTAAAAATTATAATGCTTTAAGGGCATTATTTAGCATTTTTCAAATATATTTATCTTCATTCTTATGGATGTGTGCCTTGTGTAAAATGATAGATCTGAGAGTTGTCCTCGTAACTTGGTCACTGTCAATATTTATAAGACAAAGAATAAAAGATATTGGGATGCCTTTCATGAGTAGTCTTTGTGGGCAACAATGGGCCATTATGACCATCAATATAAGGAATCCTAGGTGCAACTGAATAATGGTTTGATGACACCATTATGAAATGTTATATCGGTTACATGTAGTTAATCGTTGTTTATTGATCCGTGATATTGGTATTTATTTGTCTATGATACCGATGCTCATATGTTCGTGACACCGATAATTATTGTTCCATGGAATCCATCCATAACATAGAACATTTTATGATTTGATCCCACTAGAATCCCCAAACAGCTAAAGAGTCACTCGCTCACTTTACATTTGGAGATATTTTGCTAAGCATGCCACGAGAGAGTTGCTCACATTTATGCCCACAATGCTACTTCAATGGAAGTTTATTCTAAAATTAGCCGCAAGTTCTAACAATCGAATCACAAATTTCATTACCTTGAAATTTTTCATTGAGAAATTATCCTATTATTTTGGAAAAAAATGTTAAAAAATTTGTCCCATATTAAAGTAAAAAAATAAATGAAAAATATTAAAGATTTAAATTGTATCGATGATTGATAAGTTAGTAAGAAAAACACATTTAAAGATTTTTTTGGAAACAATATTGCAATATGTATTAATTGTAATTATATGAAAATTTGTATAATATCAATTTGTAATTAATGAATGAATCATGCATTATATTAAACCGATATTATCTTATTTTCATTGACTTGTTTGACTTTTAACAAAGTGATGAGACGGATGGAGTAAATTGGAAAAGTATCATTTGCATACCATAGCAAGTTTAAGCCAATGTGCTAGCATCACCAATTTCGTATGCATCAAACATACCATTTTTCACAAGTTTCGTATAATGCCATTCAATCCCTTTGTGATCAATAGGAGTAAGAAAGAAAATATTGGGTCTTCTTATCTCAGCCCTCTTTCCATTTTTACTTCATTAGTCAGGCTCCTATTGACCAAAATAAACAGAAAGACATAAAATAATAAAAATATGCATTCAGTGATCCATGATCTCCATTTCAAACAAAAGACCATCTTCATCATCACATGTAGGGATGGCAATGAGAGACTGCAAATGGGGATCCCGTGGGAAACGCCCCGTTCGGGGACCCGAGTCTGGGGATTTTTCCACAGCGGGGATGGGGGGATTTTTCCCCCGAACAGATTTTGGGGCGGGGAATGGAATTGATTCCCCCGTCCCCACGGGTTCCCCGTTCCCGACAATTTTACTTATATGTCCTTAAATATTTAGGCTTTATATAGTTAAAAAATAGGTTTTTTAGTAACTTCACATATATTATTATAATTATAATTATAATAATTAACGATTTTTTTAACGATTTTTTTAAATTGAATCTCTTGAATTTTAACGATTATTTTTCTGTAGTGTACAAGTTTAAAAATGTTATTCGACGTTGTGAATTTTATAACAGGTCAAATTGAAGATAGGTCCCCTGTAGGGACCCGTGGGGACCTGTGGGATGGTGGAGAATGGGAATGGGGGTTAATCAACCCTCGACATGGGGAATGGGGATGGGGAGCAAATGAGACCCGATGATGGAAAATGGAAAAGGTCTCCTCGAGCATTCTCCGCCCCCTTGCCATCCCTAATCACATGTTCAAAGAATTTTAAGCAAACACTATCATTTGTTTTCTCAAAATCAAGCTTAAACAAAGCACGTTGATTATCCTACCTATCTAGCTCCGTCAATCACTTCATTTAAAATAGATCTATTTTTTTTATAGACAAATTTTTTTATTGGGAATGAGAAATTATGTTGTTGTGAGGGATCACGCCTTGTGTTTTGCATCTATATTAACTAAGCTACTTATTGAAGACATTTAAAATAGACCTATTAATATTGATTATTAGTTATATGTATTTTTTTAATCAAACGTATTCCACTATTCCCCCTCCCATCAAGTGTGACACTAAGGAATCAAACCTTTGATTAGTAAGATACATGGGGATTTAGAGGAGCCTTATACACACCATTGGACCAACTTTTTCTTGTAGCACTTGTTAAAGTACATTTAAAAAAAAAATAAAGTCCGCGTAAGACAGCCTAGTTGGTGGCTGCAAGGACATTTAGGATTTTCCCATCTTCCAGGTCATGGATTCTAGTCCCAAACTTCTCATGTAAAAAAAAAGTAAAAAAAAAATCATGATTTCGCATTACTTTCTCTTGAGAGAGGATATCAAAATATGTGTACATTTTTCAATAACTTTTCACCAAATCTAGTTCTTAACAAGTGTCATTTGCCTCAAATAATAAATATAACTTGGCAATAATTAATTCAATTAAATAGTTTTTTTTTAAATTTTTCCACTACTAATTACAGGTTTGTAAGTGATTTAATTTTAAAAATAAACTAAATACTATCTAGGTCATATCTTTATCATTGTATAAAAATTAGAGCGAAGTACCAATTTAGTTTATGATGTTTTTTCATTGTACTAATTTAGTCCCTAAAAATTTATACATACACATTTAGTCACTTAAGATTTTCATATGTACTAATTTGGTCCTTCAAAATTTTCTTACATACCAATTTGGTCTCTCATATTTTAAGGATCAAATTGATACATTCGAAATCTTGAAAGACCTAATTGGTATATCCCAAAATATCGAGGAATTAAATGTGTATTTATAAATTTACATGAATTAAGTTGATACAATGAAAAAACATCAAAGACTAATTAAATTGGTACTTCACTCTAAAAATTATTATTTTGGAGTCTTCACATCTCTTCTAGCCTCTTGGTGATAGAGATGTCTTTCAAGGACAAAACCGTGAGAGTACTAATTATCTAGATTATTCATGTGGCAATAAAAATTTTGCATATTTATTACTTTTTAAAATTTTCAAAATTTAACGTTAAAAAAAATTCAAAATTTAGAAATAGATGATGAGATCAAACGTTCATTATATTATTCATTATTCATAACTTGAAAAATCATGAAAAAAAATTTTACTAGCACATTCATAATTTAGTTTAAAAGTCAAAAATCATGATCCTCAAATTCACGACTTAAAATTAAAACATTTAAAAAAAAAAGTCACTCTAAAAAAATCCTTTAACTCTAAAAAAAAGAGCATTCATGATTTAAATCTTGCTATTTAAGTAAGTAGTCAACTTAAAATATAGTATTAATTTTTTAAAAACTCGTATTGAAGTTTTTTTTTTAAATTAAATGAAGAATTTTTATTCATACAAAAAACCTTATCATCTATAAATGATAATGACAACTGCTCTATGAAGAATTTTGATATCACTTCAACACACGAGTCTTAGTCCAAAATTCGTCCAAAAATCAATGAGAAACGATTAAAGGGTTCATATATATATATATATATATATATATATAGTGTTGTATCAAGCACTATTTTTTCTTGTTGTGATTGTATTCCTTAAACTAAGAAAGAACAAATAAGAGTAGGAGATCGACATCATAGGACAATAAAAATATGATACACTATGTCATTGCTAGGTTTTCAAGAATTAAATCATTTGAATTTCAATAAATATTTTTTTCTTTACAATTATGCAGATCCTAATTCAATTTGAAAACACAAAATAAATAACAATACTTTTTCCTAAATGTTTTTAAAAGAATAATCTATTCGTACAATGCAAGAGCTCAAAACTAATGTTTGATAAAATTGGATGAAAATAGTAAGATTGTTACAAAAAGTTGTTTCAGGTAAATTGTGATATTCTACATTGTTGAAAATTGATAAATTAAATAGGGATTGTCTTGGTATCTTTTGGAAGAAAAGAAAAAGAAAAAAAGATTGCTGTACCTTTTCAAGGAAGTCTAATAAAAAGTCGTTACGTGTGCTTTAATGCCACGTCGAATAAACACAAACACAAAGTATGAATTTTTCAATTAAGTATTTGGGTTTTTATGTAAAAGAAACCTTTCAAAATTACCATGTAAACCAAAAAAAAAAAAAGAAAGAAACCTTTCAAAATTAAATTTTTCGTTACTCACATGATCTTACCTTGCTCAATAATGCAAATACCCATTTCATGAATATTAGGTACATCAACTATGGGTTGAGTAACCATTACTCAATAAAGTAAAATAGTATTATTAGAGCAAATACCCTTACTCAATTGGGAAAATACCCTTTTCATGAGTATTAAGTTGCCCTATTTTGTGAGGGAGACAATAACGATGTGAGTGCTAGTATTTACAATTTAATATGTGATCTCTTATTCACTACTTGACGATTTCGACTTAGCAGTCAAGGCAAAAATGGCTACTTGCTATTTTCCTGAGAATTTTGCAAGATCAATTTTGTGTAAACTTACATTTCAAAGATAGCAGCCCCTCCAATGCTCACAATCCCAGCATCACAGTTGAATATTAGATAGCCTCCTAGCAGAATGATACAGGTTTTAAACTGTCCTAAAAGAACATGATGCGTTGTAGCAGAAGTGGCCCTATGGGTATTTTGCCCTATTGAATAAGGGTTCAATCACGTGAGTAAGGGAGGGATTTACTTTTAATTTATAAAGGGTTTACTTTGTTGTAAAAATATTATTTTATTATTTTAAAAATATTTTTTTAAATTGAATATAGGCTTAAATATCAAATCGGTTCTTATAAATATTGACATCTTTTTTTTTTTTTTGACTCCTGCTTTTTGTTTCGTTTGTTTGCGTGCTTACCTCCGTCAACTTTGGATAAAAGTATTGAAAAGAAACTTAACGATAAAGTGACTAAAATAAAAAAGAAATGGAAAATAAAGCAAGGGCTACAACCAACATGAAACAAAAAAGTAGGTGATAAAAACTTCAAACAATAAAAATACAGGGACCAAAAACAAAACTATATATATGCATTATCTTAAATCATAGTTGTCGACAGTGACCAAAACCAAACTAAAACGAAAAACTAGGGACTAAACCAAAAAATAAAATAAAATATATGGACTAATTTCAAAAAAGTCAATAGGACCAATTTAATATTTATTAATCATTTATTTGGGTGGTGGTTACAATTTATTATTATTGGATTTTATAACTTTTTGGGTCTTGTTAACTAGTGTCTTAGGAACATTGGTTAAGCAATACATTAAGAGAAAATTTACATTAGAAATACAAGTCTACTAGTTCTCGATGTTATAAATTCAACATTTTTCAAGACAAAACTATTTTTTTCTTTCCTCTTAAACAATGTCTCAATGATACTACTTTTTTTTTTTTTTTGGATGAACCAAGGTATCCACCCGTGCAACTGGGCGACTAATCCCTCGCACCACGGTCGGGCCCTTTCGGGGGCGATGCTCCCAGTAAGGCTTGCTCCATTCACATGCGCCTCAGGTACGACTCGAACCCGCGACCACATGCTTAAGGGACACAAGCCCCTTCCACTTGTGCCAGCCTCCACCGGTAATGATACTACTTTTTAGCATTTTCCTAACCTATTTTAATGATAATTAATTTAGAGTGGTTACATACAGATTACTTACTGTTGCTATTGTAATAACTCATAACTTATGTCTTACTTCGGCATTTTTATCATGTCGTAAAATTCTCATTTAATTTCATATTTAATACCTCCAAATGTTTTTGTATGTTATATTATCAAAGTCCAACATTTATGTATTAATATTGCTTAATCGAAATAAAAAAACATGTTTTCCGTTTCAATTTCTTCGTATGCACGTTGGAGGTTTCTCTACGATGAATTGATGTATAGATGAAGGAGATACAAGATGCGTCTTCATTGATATGACTCCAATAGTTGTTGTTATTGGTATAAAATTGGTATAATAATAATAACAATACATTAAATTTGCAATGAAAACCTTATTAAGGGAGCAACAAATGCCCAGCGGGAAGAAAAAAAGAGCATGGTGCATGATACTATATATATATATATATATATATATATATATATATATATATATTGATCGAATTTGTAAAATAGAGTTAGGATTAGTTGACATCAGGTGTAAGTCTTGATCATTTACACTTTCAAATAACTTTTCATAGATTACAAAATTTATCAATCCATTTGTTGTGTTCAAAGTTCTAATCAAGTAGATCAAGTTTGCAAAATTTCATAAAATATACAAATCGTTTAATACTTCATCTGACCACTCTATCTATTTTAACGGATAATACGTTATTTGAAATATAAGTAAATATGCATTACTCGCTCCCTCTGTTTCTATTTATAGGGCATATTTATCCATATCACACCGACCAAGAAAGGTAATTAAGGTTTTTGAAACTTTAAAAAAATACTTTAACATTACAATTTTACCCTCTTATCTTGTATTGGGAATTTCATAATGTATTATTTCACATTAATATATAAAAGACAAGTAAGAGAAAATAGCAATAAATACTTCCTAGAAAATGCAAAATGACTTATAAATAGAATCAAAGAATTCTTCTGGAATATGCCCTATAAATAAGACCAAAGGGAGTATTAAATTGCATTCCTATGAATTTTCTAATGATCTAAAATTTGGTATGTACTGTATGATTATCATAATAATAACATATAATTCAACAATTGGATTGACAAATTTTATATTATATAAAAAATTATTTGAGGTGTCAACGGATTCAGGTATACAGGGAGAGAGGTTATGCGAGTGTATTAACATAGTGTTTATTTTTGGGTTACATCAAAAACAATACATTGTTAATGCCCTATGCTTGTATTCTTGTATTTAGAGACAGCATATATAAATGAGTCAGTTGAATTTTAGAGGACCATCGTGGTGTATAAATACATTTTTTAGGATAACGTTCTTCAACGCGTCAATATGCCTCACACTATAAATTATTTGACATTATAAATTATATGAGAGTGATAATGCAATAAATATTCCAGCAATATTTACAAGCAAATCATAAATTCTAGGAGTTTAGAAATTGAAGTCCATGTTGGAGAGTGCCATAGTGACAATCGTATTTTCTCTTTTACTTATACTTATTTCATGTTTATGGATTATTACTATTAATAATAATGAGGCATTTCATTTATCATATTTATGCTTTAATTGTTTAATTAAAATAGATGTAATAAAGTCCTTAGGATTATAAGTTCAATGTCATAAGAATATCAAGTACATGACTTGATAGTGAGATCTTATTGAATTGATAATTATCCTTAAAGATTCCCTAGTCGAGTATTATAGTTAATAAGGACAACTATAATACATCGAGACTAGTATGTGGCAGACTGATGACTGTATCTCACCGGTCATGGATATGAGATATCAAGTCTTCTCGTAAGTACACATTGGGACAATTGTGTACTAGATTGACCCGCCATGAGAATGCTACATGGGTTATTAAGTGAGTGTCATAAGCGATTCTCATAGTGACAATGGTGTACATAGTCATTCGACCTGAAGTTGCTACAGTTCCCAACATGAGGAATTATGTGCCTTCACGCAATCAAACGTCATCTTTTACCAGGTGATCATAACGGTTGTAGTCAGGTATATGACAAATCATGTAGAGGGATGTGAGTGACGTAGATGAGATTTGTCATTCCTTGTCAATAGGAATTGTATCTCTGGGCCCCTTGATTGAGTGAGACGGTGAAATGTATGGCCATACTCAAGACAGTCAATATGAGATATTGACGAGACTTGTTTAAACGCGTCTACTCAGGGATCAAGAAACCATAGGTTACACTATACGTGGGTGACACGTTCCATGCCATGAGTGTAACTAAGATATTTGGACAAAGGGATTAAATTTACACATGATCATTGGTCACACTAAGGTTATGTCAGATCACAGACATTCCTGTCACTTGGGTAGCAATGACGTGTTGCTAGATACCACTCATTGCTTGTAAACTTAAAATGAGATTTTAACTTTACTGCCAACGTTATAGGAACCTATAGGGTCACACATTGAGAACAGATAGATTGGAGATATCACATTTGATAAAAAATACAATAGTCGTATTTTTACGTCCGTGCGATGCACGGTATGACCGTGCGACACATTCTGATATGTGATGTCAAGCCCAACCCGCTAGTCTAATACTATTATAAATATAATAGTATTAGCCTTAGGGTTTTGGTAAGTGTGAGACACAGAACGACAACCCTAGCCGTCCATATCAGAGAGTGAGTGATACACTGAATCTCTCTCTCTTCTCCGCTAGTACTGAGAAGAGAGACGTGACTCCAATTGGGAATCTGTTCGTGTGGATACCGATAGAGGCGCGACTACCTTGCTGCGCTCGTGATTGACGTGAATTGTTCGTGGACGATCTGACCAGCGCCGTTCTCATTTTCGTATCAAGAGGTAAACGTTTTTCTATCTCGATTCATGCTCTCTCGCATGGATCCTGTTCTGGAAATAGGGTATTTCATTTTTTTTTCTCCGCTGCGTATTTGATCCCTATTTCCAGCAGTCCATACTATAAATTATATTGTATTTTATTTGCAAGTGTAATATCTCCAATATTTCCAACATGTTTTACATAAAAGGCTAATTAAAAAATTCATAATTTGTATTTGTGCATAACCGATGTAACATTTATGTGGTGGTATAAAAGTATATGCTATAATTTTTTATAGAATCACCTCAAAAAGGTGTAGCACCTTTTTTGAAAAATCATAATTAACTAACTATTTGAATTGAAGCTATTAAAAAAAAAAAACCTAGTTGAGTAACCACTAACTTACATTTGTCGAATGTTTTAAAAAGATGTGTGATGATATTATCATATTGTGTTGAGATTAAAAAAAAAGACATTTATTAAAAACCTTAAAGAGTTAGAGTGATAAAACAAGTATTGTTCACCCAAAAAAAAAAACAAGTATTCATTAGCTTTTTATAATATTCCTTTTGGTCTTAAATATAAGTTAATTAAAAAAAATTCAACTTCATATTTATTAAAGAAATTAGATGAGTGTATTTAATTTTTTCAAATTCATAAAAACAAGAAACTACTTTAAGAAACTTATATTGAGAATGAAATTCGATCCAGATTAGTCTAAGGGCTCCCTGGTATTAAAGATGTTATTGGGGATACTGATGGTTCCGCAAGGAATTCGGACAAAAAAATATTGAGAATGAAACGAAAATTAAATAATACTGTTCTCTCTTCGATCTCTCACACTCGCGATTGTTCTCTCACACCGCGCTTCTGCTCAGACACCGCAACTCTGCGACGGTGACACTCTCACTCTTCAACGACGGTGACACCGACATTAGTCTTCTCATCACCTATCGAACGGTGAGTCTTATTCGCTCATTGCGATTTGAATGTTAGGGTTCTTAATTTGTAATTTAGGAATTATTTTGAAATTGTATTTTAGGGATTAGGTTCTATAATTGTGATTGTGATTGAAATTAATTAGGTTATAGATCTGATCAAGTTTCAATGTCTATATTTTTGAAATTAGTGATTGTGATGTTCTGCTTGATTTCACTTTATTTTGTTATTATTAGCTCTGCCCTTCATTCACTAAACCACAAATGAATTCTAACTAAAACCGTAGCTATATCTATTTGTTTTGTTTGATTGAGATTGAGGTTAATCTTGGTGATATTTCACATTGTTGCTTCCACTTATCTGGTTAACAAATATTTGAGGCCATGTAGTGTGAAAATTGTGGATAATATGAATATCACACTATGCTGTGAAACCTTCATGTTTCATTCTTCAAATTGTTCCAGTATCATTATCTGTTTTCTTTTTTCTTTGTTTTTCAATTCCTAAGATTATACATTTTGTTACTCATTTGTCTTCCTGTCTTCCTCTCCCTCTAGGTAGTGTTGCGCAATTTAAAGGAGAGTTTTGATCAAGCTTTACAGAGAAATGATGTCAAGGCAATCGTTCTTACAGGTATTGCAACGTGCTTTTTAGTTTTGCAGATTTTAAGCTTTGAAACTGTTCAAATAACCGGAATCAGACATGACTTAATTTTTTTTATTCAACAAGATAGACTTGGTAATTACGTAGAACTTGATGCTGAAAGCAGAACCATGATTTGGCAGTGAACATAGAAAATAATGTAATTTTTGAGAACTTGGTGTAGTTCTAGGGAAACTTATGCTACAGTAAATTTAAATCATTTGAAATAAAAAAGGAGAATGTGATAGAGCAATGACCACCACTTAAGCTTATTACCTCTTACCAAAATCCCTTCCCACCATACCCACTTGAGCAACGACCAAGTGGCAAATTAGGATCTTATCTTATTGAATATTTATCCTTGATCAAGTTGAAAAGTTGTTGACCTAGCTCAACATTCATTGTAGTCGTGATTACTTATACTAATGTAAACAACCTAGATATATCTTTCGACACAGCTAGAGCAGTCATGCTCAACCAGACTGACTCTTGTGATATGATTGTAACATTTTTATGTGCACTAAAGTAGCAAAATGTAAAAAACTAAATTTGATCTAGTAGAAGAAAGAAGGAAAAAAAATCAAACAGCGGGGTTGTATTGGGCTTCACCAAAGATAATTCTTGGCCAACTGGCTTAGAGCTGTAGCATCTCAACTAAATCTTATCTTCTTATGTTACCATATCAGGTGCAAAGGGAAAATTTTCTGGTGGTTTTGATATTAGTGCATTTGGCGGACTACGAGAGGCAAAAGGTACTTCCATTTTTTTGGGGGAGAGGGGGTTCTTTCTATTGTATATATGTTCATACTCATCATTTTCTAACTCTTTCCCCTCCTCGAATGTAGAACGTCCAAAGCCTGGTTGGCTGTCAGTAGAAATCATCACTGATACTATAGAAGGTACTTGATATATCAACTTTTTATTTGCAATTCATTTGTAACTTAATGCTATGTTAAATCTACTAGCTTCATCTTTCAGCGTCTAGGAAACCCATGGTTGCTGCCATTGATGGTCTTACATTGGGTGGGGATCTAGAGGTTCCAATGGTAGGCATTACTAATCAGTTAGGAAAAGAAACTTTTTTTTAGTACTTTTCTAGCTAATATAACCAATTCTTGCTCTTAGGCATGTAACGCACGGTTATCAACCCCAAATGCTCAACTAGGTTTGCCTGAACTTCAGCTTGGAATAATTCCTGGATTTGGAGGTATGACTACATTATTTGTTGGTTGAACTAGTTTATTCCCTGTTTACTGTTTATTCTTGTTTATTCCCTGTTTTTAAACATATTTGTACCATTGTTACTTGACCTTGTCAAGTAAGGCGAGTCCATGAAAATCTGTTTAAAGTTTTAGTCGTAACAATGTGCTTTTAGTGCAAGTCTAGGGACTAATTGTTTTGTGAACTAATTATTCTTGTTCCTTTTTTTTCATCTTTAGTATTGTTAACCTCAAGTTGTGAATTTTCTTAGGAACTCAACGACTTCCTCGTCTTGTTTGTCTGACAAAGGCCCTTGAAAAAAATAAATTACTACAGAAAGAAAACAACTCTAAGGTCACTGTGACTAGCCATGTAGATGCTATAAGTGGGGACTAGAACAGTGAAAAATCTTAAGCCATTCATCCTATAATGAGATGCTATATCTGGTTCTGTATCTTATAATGTCTGCTGGTCTGTAGAGAAAGAGGACTTGTTTCACATTGAAAATGTTAGGAATTTTCTTGTAGCTATGGAGATGTGTGGCTTCTAACTGATATGTCGCAAGCATTTTCCTTATAAAATTTGATACGTCGCAAGCAATTGTTACTGTTTATTGGAAGCAAAAGGAGTCACAATTGAGCTAAGATATGTTTATGCAGTATAAAAGAAGAATTGAGTCACATTTGACCTTAGTGGAGAGGCTGTGAAATAATGTATAAAAGCAGAATCAGAATAGGACCCTTGAGTCAGATCAGAAGTAAAACTCTGCAGGTTAATTAGATGAGCTTCTTCTTTAAGTCATCAAGGTGACTAAGGATTGAGAGTTGTTAGTATGTAACTTGCTCACAGCACTAATGAGAGCTAGCATTGAAAACATTAATTTAATAACTAGAAGAAGAAGCTCAATGGGACATTTCTTGAGTCATTTAGAAAATTCTTAGCATGTAACTAAGCATAAGCATGAATATTAGCTTATCCTAGAAACTGAAGACCAATAGGCAAACCCATCAATTTTTTAATGGGTTTCCTGATATGGAATACCTGATAAGTGCAGCTGAAAATAATGGTGATGCCAAACACATCAATTTTTTATACACATTAGTACTTTGCCTGATCTGGTTGTAAATCTAACACTGCTCTATTTGAATATTATTTTGACACGGTATATATTTATCTCTGTTCTCACTTTTTTTTTTTTTACTTCAATACACATGATGTTGAAGTGATATGTGTAAGGAGAGGAACTATAGTCTATAAATATGAATGTAGTGTAGCATTGTTCCTAACTTTGTTTAAAAGTTATCATGCAGAGCTCAACTTAAAATTTTTCTTTGATTTCGTCTTTGTTCCTTGTTCAATCCTTAACTTCTAAGTAGTATCATGTACTTGATCTCTCCCCAAGCATGATGTTGGATTTATCAGTCTCCTTCGCTTTGAAAGAGAAAAAGAAAAAGAAATCCAACATCTTAGCTTAAAGAATGTTAGAACAAGTGAGGTAAAGTGATCCAACTATATATCTTTATATGGATCATGTAAACTTCATACTTAATGCTACAACTAAAGCCCTATTAGGATGCTATATGAATTATTGAAGCTCTAGAAGATTGTTTCCAAGGGTTGTTGCTGTGTGAAAGGAAATACAGCATATTTTTACTCATCAGTGTTAATCTCAAGCTATGATTCCTGAATTTTATTACTTGCCTTTTGTAGATAAGGCAAATGGATGATCAAGCTGATTTCCTAACACCGGATATGGCGGCTGAGAGAGTGGTTAGTACTCCATCAGCTCTCTCAAATAGTGTTGATTTTATATGCCCATGTTTTATTTTGTGTTGTGTAATGGAATTATGATAATTTGATAATTTGCAGGTTGCCAAATGATCTTCATTAAAAGAGGAAGGCACCTGAGAAAGAAACCATTTCTAATGATTCAGAAAGTGAAATGGCTTTACTCTGATTTTCTAGTTGAGACTAATTTAGTGCAGTTGTAGTTGTGCACTCTGCCAAATCTTTTGGATTAAAAAAAGCCCCTCTATGATTTGTTGAAAAAGCTTTAGTTATATCAAAGCCCGTATATATATGATTTGTTCCAACACATTAATTAGCACGATCTTCTTCACTGACCCTGCCCACTACTTTCTCTCTCACAAAACTGCAACTTTTAATTTTCTTCAGTTCTGCCTTCTGCTGTCTCTGCTCTCATTGCCATGAAGATATCACCTCTATCTTCAATTTTGTTTAAGTTTGCAAGATTTAATTTCTATTTTTTGTACTTCAAAGTCATTGATATATCCGCTAATAACATCCAACTTTGGGTTCTTAATTCATACGTACGTCTCAACGGCACAACAACTAATTTTTATTTTTTTTTGGTTAAATTCAGTTATGAAACCAGATTTGTATGTTAAAAAAAACTGAATTGTTGAATAATATGGTTTAATAAACCAGTTTTTTTATGGAAAAAAATGGATTTTTGAAAAATCTGGTTTGATAAACCAGTTTTTTTATGGAAAAAACCGGTTTTTTTTAATCCACTTTTTTAAAACTGGATTTTTGAATTTTTTTGAAAAAAACCAGTTAAAAAACTGGATTTTTGAAAAAAAAAAACCGTTTAAAAAACCGGTTTTTGATCCGGTTTTCATTTTAAAAATTGGTTTTGAACCGGTTTGAGCACTGAACCAGTTTTGAACCGGTTAATAACTGATCCGTATCCAAATTCAAATTTAGAACTAGTTTGGTTATATATCCAAACCAATTAATATGGTTAAGTGAATTGTGGACCAGTTTTAACCATAAACTAGTCCATGAACGGGTACTTAAGTTTTATGTTAATGTGTTGAGATATTGAACCCTTTGTTTCATGGAAATTATTGTATTCTTTGATTTTGCAATTTGATATGTATTCATTTTATTTAGTTTAATCCTGTTTTTTATAGTTTGCAGCAAGAAATTGGGAAAAAATAGTGACGAAATAAAAGCGTTGCTATTATTCAGTTGTAGTAGACAGAGGGAAAAAATTTGCGACTGAAATAGCGACGGAATAAAAGCGTCGCTAATTTTTTCAGTGGTCACATTTTCTGGTGGAATAGCGGCCGTTATTTTAACCATTTCGACGGAAATTTTTCGACTATTTGCGACTGCTCCGCAACCAGTTCCAAAACGGTTTGCAACCCCACTTTTTGCGACGGATATTAGCGGTATCAATTTCTGTCGCAAACTTGTTTTGCAACCAAAAATTCATTATTTTGCGACCGCTTTTTCCGTCGCTAAAACACGCCTTTTTTTGCAGTGTGTAACACCCTTATAATTACTACCCTTAATTCTCAAGTATTAAAAATGTGTACTTAAAAATTCCTTTTTAGTTTAGTAAAATCACCCGTCAAACGGACGGAGTTTTGTCTGTTTTTCGGACTTTCCAAAATTTAACCTGTATATAACATAATCTATATATATAAAATCAACAGCCAGCAGGGCTACACCACATGCACATAACAGATAAAAGCCCCATGGGCACAAAATACAACATCCAGTGTCAGTTATCAGAGTGTAAGCGGAATATGTGTACTAGGTGCAACTAGCATGATGCTCAAAATATAGCTATGCCAAAAACAATATCCTAAGCCTCATCAAAAATATATGTACATCACAAATACATCAAAAGAATAAGGAGGCTTAGGTCACATATAGTCCTAATCCCCATAATAACCCTACTCTCCCTGTGAGGGAGAGCACTCCTGCTCGGCCGGGGGCTGTGCTAACTCAATCTCTGTACCTGAAAGATAGTAAGGGAGTGAGCATTGCACATGAAATAGAACAGCAGTTTCTAGATAGACATAACAACTAACCAGGCCAAACACAATTAGCAATTTATTCACATAAATACAAATTCATCGCAAGCATACCATATTTTCCAATTCCATTAATTTATCCATGTCGGTTCCCTTTTTAGTTAGTTCCTTTCCACCATTTGGTTCCCTTTTATTTGTTTTTCCCCGTATCCAAAGGAATCCCTTTTTAAAACCCTTACCTTTTACTTATTTTTACGGGTATGTCTCCACCAAATCGAAGGCCTACATACATACACCAATCACGATGTATGTCTCCACCAAATCGAAGGCCACATCGCGTTTCCATTACCATCACCTTGTCCAATTTTATCCCCTTACCTTTTTCCTTATTTTTACGGTGTATGTATGTCTCCACCAAATCGAAGGCCTACATACATACACCAATCACGATGTATGTCTCCACCAAATCGAAGACCTACATACATCGCGTTTCCATTACCTTTACCTTGTCCAATTTTATTCTCTGTTTCCTTTATTCATTTCCTTTTATTTACGGTGTATGTATGTCTCCACCAAATCGAAGGCCTACATACATACACCAGTCACGATGTATGTCTCCACCAAATCGAAGGCCTACATACATCGCGTTTCCATTACCTTTACCTTATTTTATCCATTGTCCTTTCCTTTTTCCTTTTTATTTAGGGTGTATGTATGTCTCCACCAAATCGAAGGCCTACATACATACACCACCGACGATGTATGTCTCCACCAAATCGAAGGCCTACATACATCGCCCCGTTTACGTTGTATTGTCTCCCCCAAATCGAAGGCCTACAATACAACACCATTTTACGATGTATCGTCTCCCCCAAATCGAAGGCCTACGATACATCACCATGCTTACCCAATGTTAGTTGTCCATATTATATGCCATTAATTTGTGTACCAATTCCATTTAGTTTTTACAAAAGTATTCCAAGCACAAGCACCATCATATTTATAATCAAATAACCATAATTCACTTTTCACATAAACAAATAGAGTACAAATAATAACAATCACCTTTCATGTAATCATGCAATCACCCACATTTCTTTTGCACTTGTCCAAATTATTGATTTAAAATCCTAAATTAGGGGTTCATGCCATTTAATTTTCCTCCATAAAAACCTAACCTTATTCTCTAATTCTTAGAGTTCCATAATTAATAATTTAGCTTAATTTCAACATTTTCCTTAGTTTCTAAATTGGGGTTTCTAATTTTCTACCCTAACACATAAACTCCTAGCCAACCATTATATCTAAATACAAACCCTTTCCTAGAACAAGCCAATGCTCACTATATCCACCCCCTTACCTTAACCAAGGAGAGGAAGAGCGGAAAACCCAAGCCTTCGCTCCGCACGCTCCCAAAACGAAGAGCTCCCAAGCCAAAAAGATAGGGAGAATGATGATAACCTTCTCTAAGCCAAAGGAATGGAAGAATGAGGAGATTATTGCCCCATTCAAAGAAAAATTCGAATTTCCCCAAAGGGAGGAAAGAGAGAGAGAAAACCCAACTTAGAGGGAGAGAGGAACTTCAAGAATCATGAATACTTACATGGAGAGACCAAGAGAGACTTGATGGTGGACTTTGGAGTGATTCCCTTGAAGCTTGATGGATTTGGGATGAGAGATTGGGTGCCCTAGAGAGAGAAATTTCGTGCATTATGGCCAAAATCACGCGTGAACGACCTTTATTTTTTTCCACTGCAGGGTCGTTTAATCGATTATTAATCGATTAAGGGTTTCCACCCCAGCGGACCTTAATCGATTAAATTTCAGTTTAATCGATTAAGCTGTTCAGTTTTTTCAGCACCATACTTTGGAAAGCCATAACTTCTTCGTTAACCGTTGGATCTTCCTCAAATTTTGACACAGGCTTCCTCACATATCCTACTTCACATCCAACGGTGGAATTTGTATTCTAAGCTACCAATCTTGTTATTCTCATTCCCCAATTTCCTATGTTTTAAACTTGAACTTACATGTCTAAATGACCAATTTTCTAACTTATTTCATAATTGCTTCTATCCTAAAACTATCAAAGCACAATTTACACTAAGAATTAAATTTAGGATGTTACACAGTGATTGCCGTTTTTTCTTAGGAGTATCAAGACATTGGGATAATGGCCTCAAGTGACAATTCTGTTTTTTTTCCAATGATCAATTCTTTGATCTCAATCACTGACCTATTGTAAGTGATTAATGAAATTTTAATTTCTTAAATATATAAATTATGTTTTTATATATATATATATATATATATATTTAATGTTGTGTTTTATATTTGCAGGGTATATAGAAGAAAGAAATTTGAAGAAACTAGATTACAAGATGATTGTGAGAATCTTGACAAGAAGTTTGGCCAATATTTTTTTTTGAGCTATTTAGTTTTTAGGTTATCTAAAATATTGAGCTATTTAGCCATTAAAAGAATGTGTATACCTTTAATATTAAGCTATTTAGTCCCTTTTAGTAATTTTTTTAAATGATTAGATATGATAACAATGATTATTATAAGATTTGAGTTGTTATAACTCTTATGCACTTATATATAAGTTTTGTGCACTTATTCTTATTTAAAATATTATTTTGCAGATAAAAAATGAAAAGCTAATATGTTTAATGTAAAAAAAATTATTGAAAAGAAAATCCTATGGAAAAGTTGTCCAATTTTATTTATTTACTTCTTCAAAATTATTGTTAAAATTTTAAATTATAAAAGATTGTTATACAAATTTTGAGGAAGAAAAGAAATTAAAAAAATATTATAAAAAAAAATAAAAAAGGTCTGCCGAATTTTGAGTAACAAAAGCAATTAAAAAAGTTATTATAAAAAAAAGTTAAGAACGCTGCTTGGTTCTTAAAAAAAAGTTAAGAACGCTGCTTGGTTGACGAGGAGGGTAAATTTAAAAATCAACAAAATACAAAAAAGTAGAAAAAAAAAGACACTTGTCAACATTTGGTGAGTAGGTTGTTCTCTAGGTGGTTTTATGTAGGTGGATTTATCATTTCTCATATCATTATAGAGGTAAAAATCAAATTAGCTAGTAATAAAAATAAGAGATTATTTTTTAAATATAATGTATGATTCACTTATTAATTAAAAATTATTGTTATTGAAATTTTCATATTATTGCAATTAATGCATATTATATTAATCTTCCGGTAACAATAAGAGAATTGAAGGTAACAATAAAACTCTAAAAATTAATGAATCATTCTATCTTTTTTTTTTAAATTAGTAATTAATTGTGTCTTTCATTATTTACTGGATCATGAATATTTTATACGAATTTTAAGATTTTTTTCATTTATTATTTTTACTTTAATTTGATGCAAAATTTTTTACTTTTTTTTTTTTACCAAGATAATGAGATAAAGGAGTAACTTTTAAATTCCATATATTAAATTTTTTTTAATCAAATTTTTAATTACAAATTTAAAATTGTTATTTTTTTTTACGAGATTAAGGGAAAGAAAATTAAATCCACCAAATGATGACGCTCAGGATCGAAAATGATACTTTCAGATCCCAAACTTTAAGACTTGGTACATGACCATGTGAGCTATGAGTCCGGTTCCTCTCTAGTACTGGAGGGTCCAGTACTTTTAACTTTCAAGTAGATGAAGACACGCGGCAAAACAAATATTGGATGGTCCAGATTTAATTTTAAAATGAATGCTTTTAACTTAATAAAAAATTGAAAAACGTGTTCTGCTTCGGTGCTTTCCTTTCTCTGTCTTTCTGCTGCTTCTTCTTCTTTTCAAGAAAGAAAACTTTGTCCCCAACAGCCCAGTCCTCTACCATTGTGCCTACCAATGTTTATGGCTTCACTGAGCAACAACAATGGCGGCAAAAGCCCCAATGACACCTCTACTCACTTCACCGTCGAGCTACCACCACCGCTACTACTATTCTCCCCTCCTCTTTCACCGCTACTCACTTCACCGTCGAGCCACCACCACCGCTACCACCGCCACTCACGAATCTGTTTTCCTACTTCACGTTTGTTTTTGATTTATGAAGATTGCATTAATAATTAAACTTGTTTTTGATTGATGAGATTGAACCCATTTCATTTCTATGAAAATCTCTGTGAAAGGGGTGGGTTTTGAAGGAGCGGTGGCGGTGAAAGGGGTGGACTGTTTTGCCATTGAAAGGGAGTTGTTGAAAGGAGCAGATCAGATACTGCTGCTTTATTTTTTTATTTTCAATTTTCAATTTAAAATTTAATTTAAATCATAGCCATTGAATATTTTGTTAGCCACGTGTTCTCATCTGGTTAAAATTACTGGACCCTCCAGTACTGGAGAGGATCCTAACTCGTGAGGTATACCCATTTATGAATTTAAAATTGTTATTGACTGACTTCAAACCTTTGAAACATGGGTACTCCTAAGCTGGTGACGTATCCGTACTGGATACACCTTCGTTAACGGTACACGAACCGTACTCCTGGGTACTTGTACCTAGTATGTTAAGATATATTTATTCTAGGTGTGGATCGTACCAATAATCTTATTTTTGCCTTAGAATTATATTTTAATATTATAATCAATCTCTCAGCCTTATATCTTGACTTATTTTGAGCATCAACCTCTAATTTTAAGATACTCATATGTTATTTCAATAATTGGAATGATCGTAATTCCTTGGTTTTTAATAATTGTTCTGAGCTGAACTCCTCTTTACTCTAGTCAATTATTAACTATGTGCGTCATATAACCTCTTCAATTTCTTCTTCTTGATATGAATGAGAAGGAATCTCTGATTGTTTGGAACCCTCCCCCAATGGGTTTTTTGAAGCTGATGGCTCTTTGTGGCAACCGAACAACTTTGCTTTTGCTGAGTGTGGTGGTCTTATTCGGGATAGCTCGGGGAGGTTTATAAGGGGCTTCTATCGCTGTTGCTACAACAGTCAGGGCCGAACTCTGTGGTTTGCTAATGGGCTTGAAGATTGCTAAGTAGCTGAATATTCGGTTTTTGCTAATGGAAATGGACTTTCTCACTACAATTTCTTGGTGAATTTGAACTGTGATCCTCTCATCACTGTTTTGCTTTGGTGCGTGAAGTGAAGATATTGATGAATTTTGAATGGCATGTCACTTTGTGCCATGTTTTTAGGGAAGCTAATAGATCTGATCTGATGATCATCGGGCTAATTTGGGCCACCTAGGAATATAGGTTGTGTTTATCACGATATTGCTCCTACTTGTGTGCATGATATTGTGTGAGGAGGCTTATGATATTGCCTTTCCAAACTGATTCGTTGATCGTGTGATGTTTCTTTGAGCTTTTGCCCCGTTTATTATAAAAAATAAATAAAAATAAATTGAACTTTGTGGGGTGACTATGTTGAAAATATGAATATGTATCTCATCAATCAAGAATTAGTTGACCACCTCATAACTACAGTATTTTGTAACGGCAAAATAAATAAATAAATAAGTAGTTTGACGATAATAATTACAATTAAATTTTCATCCCTCATGTCCGTTTTTTCTGTTTTCATTCTAGCTATTGAATATTTTTAATTATCCACTTTCTTTATTATTCTTAAATCAAATCAAATCCATTACTGCTGGTCTACTACTGTTTTTTTTTTCCTGTTTTTTTTAAGTATGTTTTTTCAAGTTCACGGTATTTTCTGGGGTATTTTCTGGGGTCCATTATTGTTAATGAGTTTCCTGAAATTAATCTACTTTAATTTAAGATATTTTTAGAGACTAATTTTTAAAAAAAAAATAAAAAATTCAACCACTACTATACCAAGAATAATTTTCAAACGGTTAAAACAGATTATATAATCTAGGGAATTTCAAGAAATCGACTGTGAGTTGTAAGTTTTTGGTGCCTTTAATATCCAATAAAATGAGAACAATTGTCTTTTTTTTTTTTTTTGGGTTTGTACTTTTTTGTCAGTACCATAAGTGTTCCCAGGAATATCATTAATATCAAGGAATCTTTGAGACTAATCTTGTACAACGTCGCGTCTTATGCCTCTCCCAGCGGGATGTTTTAACTGAGAATTGAGCTCCGTTCCAACGTTCTCAAGTGGCTGTATCGCACCATTTGAATCAATCTCCGTTGATGAGAACAATTGTCTTAATTTGCCTTGTCAACATATTTAAGTTATCATACAACCAAAATTTGGATGACAGTACAACAATTTGCTAATAAACCAATAACTAGGTGACAAGTCATTCAATTTTCATCATTCAATTTTCATCACTAGAAACTGACGTGATAGTGATATAACCTCATTAAATGATTTACCACCCTGTTATTGGTTTATTACTGGATTATTATGCTATCATCCAAATATTTATTGCATGTAATTAAGTATTGTGATTTTTCTAATTTGGGTAAAAGTTTTTTCAATAATAATTTATTTAGACTTTTCTCCTCTTCCAAAAACCCCCCTCCCATTTCAAACCTTTTATCTGGTTTTTTTTTTTGGTAATATGCCAAATTTTTTCTTGATTTCGTGGGTATTGATTAAATTAGTCTATGAGATAGCAAAACGTGAGTCACACTAGTTCATACTGTTAGTAGTCCAAAAAATCAAGTACTAATTTAATCGGTAACCACAATCTCATGGACTAATTTGACCCATAGTCAACAAATTTTTTTTGCCAAAACAACATAATTTTGATCATTACTTAATTCATGTTAAAAAAACATTGACAATCATTAATATTATGAATTAAGATGTCTCATGTTTTCCTATTTCATGAATCAATTAAGAGAATAAATTGATAGATACCCACAAAGATAAATTTAGAAACCAATTTTACATACTTAATCCTCTTTTCTTCATATATCTCATCGTATGGTGTGATTAATGAACAATATGAGCAATTGACGTTGAGCATTTTAATTCCAACGCATCCAGACATTGAATGTATCTCATTTATTCATCATAAATACTTATAGCATGTTTGGTTTTCAAGTTAGAAAATCAATTTTGTCCTCAAAATCACGTTGGATCAGAAGCAACTGTTAGTAGCGTTGCCATTTCAGAATTGATTATGGGCTAACTCACTACAAAACCAAACATTCACTTACCTATCGCCATCGGAGACCAAGCCAATGAATCAGGGAGATTGATAAGCCAAATTCTAATTAAGATCAACATTCAACACAGGTATATTTTTTTTTTTTTGGTTCATGACCGGAATGTCCACCGCCGACTCAGCACAGGTATTTAGATAATGAGGTGATGAAAACTGAAAATAAAGAATGAATCCTCGTTGTTGAGGTTGATATCTCTTTTGAATCAAATTCTATGATGGCAAAGAGCCAAAGACCGTTGTGCACGTACCTTTGGGTTCTGCCCATGTTTCTAATTCAGATTTGATTCCTACAAGGAAGAGAAAGAAGGCTTTGTTTTTTTAGAGTGGTTTTTTCTCTTTTCCAATTAGCAAAACTGAGCAAGGACCAAAGTAAAAGATGTTTAATTAGGTTGGACTAGATTAAAAATGTTTTATTAATTATAGGGCCTACAGTGCAATAAAAGAAAATTTTTTCATTTAAAAAAAAGTTTAATGACATGACATCAATTCAACACTAATCATTAAATCATTTGTTCATATAAGTGAAGGCTAACAAAGATGATACCTTTAAAAGTGATTGAGGGTGTAAGCTCTGAAAGGGTACTCTTAAACTATTGACATACTCGTATCGAGTACACCTTGAGTATCGGTACACGTACTGTACTGCAAGGTACTTGTAACTAGTATGTTAAAGTATATTTTAGGTGTAAATCGTACCAATAATGTAATTATTGTCTTAGAATTTATATTTTAATATTATAATCAATCTTTCGGCCTAATATCTATCTTGACTTATTTTGAACATTCACCTCTAATTTTACGATACCCATAATTGTTTATTTGCACCTAGTTTATATATATTTACTAGTTTTAGGCCCGTGCACTGCACGAGATAATTTATATTGTCGTATCTATACCCTAGTTTTTTAGAAAATCATGCACTCCATACCCGATACTGTATCCGTATCCAGTACCGTACCCATATTGATGCTACGTGGATTGTAAGAGCCTAAGAGGCCTCCCAACTATAAATTTATTACTCGGTTGGATATCTTGATAAACCAGTTGTATTGTAGATAGCAAGTATTCCCATGGCCCTAAAAATATACTTAAAGAGATGTTATCTTGAATATTAAATTCCGATTTCATATAACAGTAAATAAGAATTAGGTATATTATACCAATTACCAACAAAAAATATTATTTCTTGTACATTCAAGGAATCCTCGGCCTTAGAAAGCAGCTATACATATATTTGGAGTGTTAAATTCCTTTTATTTACTCCCCTTTATAATACTATAAGCCAACACAAACGAAATTGGTATAACAATCAACAGCATAATTGATGCATAATTATCTATCATTCTCTCCCTCATGAGCAAAGATTGTATTAAACAGCAAATTAATAATTTTATGTTTACTTTATTTCTCCCAAACTGATACCTCAAGCTTTAATTTTTAACTTGTACAGAAAATCTTCCTAATAGAACATAAATCAATTATCAAAGTTCAAACTTCAGACATATCAACCTCTGCCTATGTTGTGTGGGAGGTGACCATATTATTGTCATGAACAGAACAAGATCTCTTACATGAGAAATAAGACATGCACTTCTTTAATAACCCTGACTCAATAACACCAGCTTTGGGCAATTTTGATTTCCTCTCAGCACTATTCTGATTCTTGATGCACTCTTTGTGAGCAGCTAAGAAAGGATCATCATCTTGTTGAACCCATAGGCCCTTCTTGGAAGAGGTTCTGTAATAAGGAGGCTGAAAAGCACAAGGAGGAAGTGGAATTTGGAAATCATGGATAGGATTTCTAGGAGTAGCAGCTTCTCCTGTGCATGGAGGGGGTGGCAACTTAGGCAAAAACTCTTGCTCTGTAGGGAGACTTTCACTATGAGTTACCTTGGACACACCAGGCTTCTTTTCCCATGAGAATGATATCTTTCCTGCTAAATGATCTCTTTGTTGACTCATTCTCCAAGAGCTTGAGTTTCTGTATTTGAAATTATGGTGGTGATGAAGTTTTATTCTACATAGGCCTATAGGCCTTTATATGTCTGTTCCATCACATAATTCTAAATGCATCAAATTTTTTTTTTACACCAAAGTATTTTTCTTATTTTTTTCATATAAGACAAGAAAATATTAGATTCGGATGTCAATTCTAAATATTAACACTATTCTTCTCAACTTGTTAAAAATTAATTTCTTTTGAGATATCCATATTATCAAAGTTTATTATGCCTCTATCAAACACGTGATAATTATATTTAAAAAACATGATTATTTAACAATTGTGCTAATCTTTGTTGATAAATCTAACATATATAGTTAAGTGGACAAGTGGACAACCACATAAAACATAAGCATAGACAGCTTTTGTTTTTGACTTATTATTAAAATGGGAAAGATAAGTTAGTGGAGGTGGAAAAAGATGACCAAGTTCACTCGGTTTTGCATCGTTCAGAACTAGACAATAAGGAAGAGTTAGAAGGGTATATTCGACAAACTCAAGATGGTTGACTTGGTTCATATACAAACAGTGATTAGTATTATCTTAAAGAACTACATCCTCTGCCTCACTTTTCAGATGATGATATTAGCCCAAAAAGTCCAAAAACAACCAAATTGCATAGGTCCAAATTGTTACGTGTTTAATAATCTGAATTGAGAGAGTTTAACCAGATTAGTGTAACTATTAACTTTTTATTTAGCAAAAGAAAATCATTGCTTCTCTAAAATTATGCAGAGTTTAGTAAAATCATGACAAATTGCATTGAAATTAATAATAATAACAAGGTCATGACAAAGACATGTTGAATCAGTTATCAAGTTGTAATTATCATTGGGGAATTTCTTAAGTCTACTGCGATTATCAATTTTGGGACGTTTGCTAGGAAAACAACAAGTAGTGGTGTATGGATTTCCTTAGCTTCACTGGAACCAAAACACACGAATGGTCATAGCAGGCGGTTATAGAATTAGAAAAAGGGGACAATCTGTTTGGAGTTTTGGACTAATCTACTTCCTCCAGTATTTTTTTTAGGTTTTTATTTTTTTATTATTTATAAGATGTCATTTCAATTTTTAATAGCTTTTAATTACTTATTTCCACAAATATCCATGTTAACTCAACACTCTTTATAGAGTTCCAATAATAATTACAGGGATAGTTTTGAAAAAAAAAACATATCAAATTTTCATATTTCCAATGCTACTAACAAATTTAACTACCTTCCTTGATGCAAGTGAAATTTTTTAAAAAGAACTTATAAATAGAACTGAAAAAAATATTATTTATTGTGATAAAAAGTACTTCATCCGTTTCATTGTGTTTGGCCTTTTAGGGTTGAACACACAGATTAAGAAAATATTATTTATTATAAGTATTATGTATAGTTTGTCCAAAATGCTCATATTTAATCATTATTGAAAATTGTAGTAGTATTTAATTTTTATTAGTAAATGTGCCCATTAATTAATGTATAGTGGTTTAGAGAAGAGATATGATAAAAGTAGAATTAGCGAAGAGTAAGAAAAATGATTGAATGAAAGATTAAAATTGAAAGAAAAAAAAATATGTTTGTGTATTGAAAATATAAAAGACCAAACAAATTAAAGAAACTTATGATAATATCCTCTCTAACTAACTTAATTGGTAGAACCGCAAAACATGAAAGGTTGAAATCAAGATTTTTTTTTTAACCTAAGATTGAGGATAAGAGGCTTAATAAAATAACTTGTATTGAAAAAACAAAAATTTAATCATTTAAAGAGAATAAACTTAATTTTCTAATACGTTTTTATTCCTTTTTAACCTCTTAAATTGAGATTAAGCAAACCCTTAAAAAATAGATTCATTAAATGCCGCAAATGCATATGACTTTATTTATTTGAATGCAGGGAATCCGGATCCTCATATATATCACCCACATATATGATTGATCGACAATATCCACAATCTTTACACCCAAGTTCAATTATCATGAGTTGGTTAACATGTTTAGTAATATGATTGATTTTTATATATTATAAAAAGCTCGAGAAAGTAAAAGTTAAAATAGTATGATACGAAAGTCATTTCACATAATTTTTTTTGACATTTCACGAGATTTCACATTCTAACGGGGAAGGCTAAGGTGCATTGTTAATTAAACCATGCATCGGTGCATGGTTTAATTTTTTTTTTGTTTTTTAAATTTTTTTAATATAAATTTATTCAGAATATTTTTTAACACAAGTTCGTATACAGATTTATCAGAATATGTAAATTTTGAATACAGTTTTACTCAGTACAGTTTTTTAAGAACACAGAGTAAAGAAAAAAATAAATCCAAATTATAAAAATCACTTCATATCGATAAAAAAGAAAACGCATAGAATATTTTTTAATTGATTAAATTTTAAAAAAATAAATAAAAAAACGAAAAAAGAAGGCATGCACCGGTCCATGTTTGATATTTCCATGCACCGTAGCCTCCGTCCTTTCTAACCTCCTTCACACTTTCAGATTCTGCGCATGTCACTAGCATTTTTTTTTTTTAAATTCTCCCATCAAATACGAGTATCTTAAATTCCCTAGCGATAATCCCATAAATATGAAAACATTTCTTATACCAATCTTCACATTTGGCCAAGCTGGTGGTGGTAGTACAGTACGTCGTAGTTGTGGTTGTGCTCCATGTTATGATGGACTAGTTGCTTGCATTTTGCAGCTACTCTCCTCGAGTTGTTACAAAAGAGGCAATATATATGTCACAAGTTCAATCATGCATCAATAACGGCTAGCTAATCAAATTCTGATGAAGGATATAGGCTATAGCTTGTTGGTTACGGAAAAGAAAAACGTACGAGTATGCTACTTCCAAAGGTGGTTCGGTTATTATGAAATCATCATCATACTCCTCAGGTCATATTTATTAGAACTTTTTTGGAATTTTTATTTTGGTTATATTTATTTATAAAATCTCTTTTCAATTTTCAATAATATTATTAAGTCAACATTTTTTAGAGTTCCAATAAATAATTATAAAAATAATTTTGAAAAATTATTTCAAATTTTCACATTTTCAATACCACTACCAAATTAATTACTTTTTTTATGGAAGTAAAAAATTCCAAAAGAATCTAATAAATAAAGCCGGAGGGAGTATTATATAGTCCCTTCATTTCATATATACTTCCTTCCCTCCATTCCTATATAGTAGTAGGAGTACTTCTGTATGTTATCTTCTTTGTTACTGTATATCGGTCACGTTACAGTATTTAATTTTTTTTTCCAATTTTTTTTATTAATTATAATTTGACTTATAAATAAAAATGGAATGAGTAATATTTTTTAAAAAATTTATTTTCTCCTTTTTTATATTCTTTTCATTCCATATCTTTTATAATTTTAACTTATTCCATATCTTTCGTTATTTTAGTTTTTTATGACATAAATATTTTTTTTCAATTTTAAACTTCATTCAATTATTTATATTACTATTTTTTTCATTAGTTACACTTTTCTCCCCACTTTCATCCCTAAATTATCATATATTAATTAGTGAACAAACTTTTAAATAAAAATTAAATGTCACTTCAATTTTCAATAAGAAATAAATATGAATATTTTAGACAAAATAGATATAATACTTATAATATTCAATATATCCTTAATATATAATTATATATGTGTGAAACAACCTCAAACGGCAAAAGATATGGAATGAATGGAGTATATATTGTTTTTTTCTAAGTTAAATACATAATTAATGCTATTTTTTTCAACTGCTTTGTGTCTTTACTTATCACAATTTATTTTTCACCTCTAATATACTTCTTTCTCTTCAATAATAATTTTATAAGGATATTATAAACAAAATATTTCAAACTCTTACATCATTTAATAATTTTTAATTTTTATTCATAATCATAAAATACAATACATTTAGAAAGGCGAAGTAATATATTGAACGATGTACCCATGTAGGAAATGTATCATTTTAATTTCTTGGAAGGACATATGCCCCAGAAATATATTAATTTACTTGTTTCTTAAATACTCTCTCTACTCCTATTCTATGTTTTTTTTAAAAGAAAATTTACGAAATTAAGGAAGTTAGTAAATATTTTTAGTGATATTGAAAAAGGTAATATTTGATAATATATTTTTTCAAAATTATCATATAGTTATTATTGAAACTCTAAAAAGTGTTGAGTAAATATAAATGTTTTTGGAAAAAAAATAATTAATGTCATTAGAAAATATTGGAGAAATAAAGAAGTTTATGAAATGAAACAAAAAAAGTTACTAATAGGAGCTTATATATATATATATATATATATATATATATATATATATATATAAATTAAAGATCAAAGGAAAAATTACGGACAAACTCAAAAGTTCAAGTAAACTCATGAAGACTTGATAAACTTGAATCGTAAACTCGACCTCTTAAACACGTGAAAGTTTACCTCTCTCAAAAATGTTAGTTAATAACAAATCCTAAGGCATAAACATAACTAAAGTCTTACCCAAAATTATTTTTAAACATTCCAATATTATTGTATCAAGCAAATAAAAATATAAAATATAATTTTAACTTAATATTTGTCCCAAACTAATATATGATTTTTAATTGGTCACTTACTTTATTTTGTAACTTACTATAATAATTAAAAAATAATGCTAAAAATTAAAATTAACTTTATAAATCTATTATATTTTTTTTGTAAAATATGTGTTATTCAATCTACATGTTAGACAATAAGGATATTTTTTTTTACATTAAATCAATGTATAAATGTAGACTTTCGACTTGAGAATTTATCGATGTTATTAGAGTTTATTTGAATTGGCATAAAAAAAATAATTTGCATGAGATTCTACTTAATTATTTTAATGGCCTAAAATCATAATGTCTTAAAACTTTAAAAGTTAATTCGAAACTTTAACAACCATAAGAGGAAGTAGTTCTAACTCAGGTTGACAGTTGATGTGAGGCTGTATCACTTAAGCAAGTGGTTGAGGATTCGATTTTCAACTTTTACGAATGTAAATAGAATTTCAATTGAGATGGTCACCCCCAAAAGGACCGAATCATACCCGAAATATTAGTCATCGTGCTCGCGTTGGTGAATACTTGGAGAAAAAAAAAAAAGGAAGGACTGAGTTTGGGAATTACTTACTTACTCCTTGCCATGTGAACGTTGCTTTTACTTTTATTTTTTAATTATGTAACAACGTAACGTAACATGTATATTATGACGATGGTGTCAAATTTAATAATTTTTTTTTTTTGGTTTACTCAAATTTAATAATTTTACTTTCCTTTCTTTTAAGAATTATTTTATACACCCAAGTGGATTGTCTTAATGGAAATTGGCTGGGCGCTTAAGGATTTCAGGGTCAAAAACTCGAGTCTTAGTGAGCCAACAATTCCTGTGGAGGATCTATACCGTTGAGTCAAAGACTTGCACAGTTCGTAGATTCGAGGTGTATTAGTTGGGTCACAAAAAATGTGAAACCTAGAGATCACGTGTTTCGACAAAAAAAAGAATTATTTTATACGTATTTATATAGGAAAATGCCTTATCTAGAAGACAGTATACGTATGATATGCCACAATTTTCTTTTTTTTTTTTTTTTTGTAGAAATATGCCACAATTTTCAAAGTGTACCTATTTTGAATTTTTGATTCATTTCATGCGTAAAGAGGAACAATCAGTTTCCGGCTGATGATAGTTTATATATTTGGTTGTCCATTGATTGCTCGCATGGATTAAGATTTGAGAGTGACATTAATTTTTATTTTTATTATGTGAAATTTTGACTTTAAGAATACGCAAGTATGTTATTAGCCGTTCAAGTCTTCAGGACAACAAAATTGGTTTAATTGCTTGTGATTCAAGTCTACGGCATAAGTCTCTTTTATTAGCATCTTGTAACAAATGTTTGCAAAATAGAAAAAAATAAATAATATGCTGGAATAATATTCCCCATTTTCAAATACACTTTATCACTGTGACGAGATGTTGGTGTAGTGATGACAGGGGTTGCACTTGGTAGAGCGAACCACGATTCGATCCCTCCCAACAATGTTGGAAGAGAAATAAAACCTTAACCTCGGTCGGATACCGAGGTGCAGAACAAAAAAAAAACACTTTACCACTGTGTTAGTAAATCAACTTAAGAAGAGTTGTTCTAAATTAAAAAAATATGGATTCTAAGTTACGGAAACACAACTGTATTAAAACTAGGTAAAGGGGGACATTAAAACATGATTGGCTATATGGATAAGTGACACTTCCAACCATAACTCAGGCCTCAATTCCCCCCTCCCCTCTACCCTAATATGATACTCTTTCCAATTTTTATAGTATATGTTATACTTAGCTACTTTACACAAATCAAGAAAACTAGTTAGATTTTTTAAAATTAAAAAAGATTTTAACATTATAATTTTATCCTCTTAATTTTCATTCAAAATTTCATAAACTCATTATTTCGCATTAATGAACTAAGGGTAAATAAGATAAAACAATAATAAATGCCTATTGAAAAATACTCTATAAAATGACTTATAAATAAGATTGAAAAATTCTTCTAAAATGCAACTTAGAAATAGGACTAGAGAGAGTATGTTTTATTCTAGAATGAAAAATGCTATCATTTGTTGCACCGGATACAATAGTAAAGTCCCCTATTAAGGATAATTTTAGGCTATTTAACATAACATAATTACTCCACTATAGTACTCATTCTTAGTGACATATTTGAGGAAATAAAAACCAAGTGTTGGATAGAAATTGAGGAAGAACAATGATGCAGATATCAAATGTATCAAAAACCAATATTCAGTTTAAAGATTAGACAAAACTTGTTTTGGTTGCATCACCTTTTCTCCATTTTTTTCTATGTTCTTGTCGCAAGTCCAACGAAGAGCAGTAACTAACTAATATTTACTGGAAAGTCATGCAATCAGAGTCCCCATACTTGACCCAAAAACCTGGCCATCTTCTTAAAAACCAAGTCCACACACTCCAACCAACATCAGTTACTATATAGACTGCAAACTTAGCCAAAACACTCGCACAAGACATTAATAAAAACAAAGTCAAAAAGCAAAACAAAAACCTTGGCTTCCTACACATCCATATTATGAGACCAAGGTTAATAATAAATAAGAACACATTTATATAAACTAAACACATAATTAAAAGTCAGCTAAAGCACAAAGTTCTTTTCTTCTTCTTCTTCTTTTTCTTCCATGCATGGCTTCATAGTTCAAACTTCAAAGGCAACAACGTAACAAGGGCTTCTCATGGTTTCAAACTGCGGGCACACAATGATGCGGTTTTGGGCTTTTGGCAATCTCCACAACAACATAGCGATGCAATTGTGGCCGCATTTCACCGCATTATGCAGCAAATGCGACGTATCTGGCTATCTGCAATCACGATCATAACCGCAATTTAAAGCCATGGCTAGCTTCTATGAAGGTGTTTTACAAATTACAACAAGGGTTTCATAGTTGATCCATGGAGGTCATTGCACAAGCTGGCCCCTTCTCGGATCTTGATTGTTGTCTGCCCTCGGACTGCTTCCGGCACTGCTATTAGAAAGTGATCCAAATGCTGTTCTCTGCAAAACCCCTGTTGGTGATGACCCTATTGGAGGACTATTGTCCCACCCTTCATTCATGAGGTTGAGAGCAGAGGAGTTCTTGGAACAATGATCACTTGCATTGTTATTATTATTGTTATTACTACTAAGATTCAGAACCTCTCCAAGAGGACCACCCATCGAACTACTCTCCCAAGTGATTGGAATCCAATTAGATTGCCTTGGATTTGATTCATTGATACCACTTCCGACGCCCAAACCCATCTGAATCGGATCCATCTCCCTCGATAGCCTTAGCGGCGACAATGTGAGCTTTTCATTGCTGGTTGATGAAGTGAATGGCATGAAATCCGAGGAAGCCGCCATTGGGATGGAAATCGACAGCTGAGTTCTATCTGATTGCATGTCATCATCATTTGGACAGCCATCAATGAAATGCCTAAGAGAGTGTTGTGACTCGGAATCTCGGCCTTGTGATGAACTAAAGGTTCTGCTGCTAAGCAAGGTGGAGGTTTTCTGAGATGGGTTAAGTAAGGAATCAGAAGTGACAAGCCCAAACTCATTGCTATTCCTTGACGAATCTTCGTGATATGATGGGATTTGCTGCTTGTGAATCATAAATGGGATGTTATCCTTTGGTTTCAGCTCAAGAGTGGGTGGCAGCATTGGAAGGGCAGAGCTATCCTGCATTCTCTCACTCGCATTGTTCTCCTTGTTATTCATAAAAATCCTGCATCGAGGAAAAATCTCGGTTAAGACAATGATAATTACACAACAAACAAGCACATTTCCTGAATTCAAAGCATCCATCTATTCCACAGAGTAACATAATTTGATTATATATACCGTGACATATAGAGTAAGAATTTGACATGCCTAAGACCATCTTTTCCTAAAACAATTCTCAACCACTCACTATCTTCCCAAAATGATGAAATACTAGATTCTTTGATTCTATACTCACTCCTAGACCAAATGGAATGATAAAAACGTATACAAATATTGTGACACATATGGTGTAATAGTAAAGAGCCTTGTATAGATCTGTCTATAGAGTTGTGTAGACTAAATCAATCAACAATTGACACATCATCACTTTGAACATACAATTGTTACATGGCATTATAACCTATGTAACTATTTAAAGACATAACATAAGTGTTGTTCGATAGGTAATTTTGGTGTGATGTTTTTACAATTAGGATAATAGGACATAACATGTGTAACAGCTATACATGTTATGTTTTATTGGGGGAAAAAAAAGAACAGAAAAGTAACAAGGTCCGGCACATTTGATAAATAGTTGAGTTTCTTAAACATATTATCAAAGATTCGATTTATGTCACATGTATGTCGTGGGACACCCTAATATAATTGTTGATTGAGTTGTCCATTTTATAATTTTTGATTGATTTAGTCTACAGAACTTGTCTTAAACTTCTATGGGCAAAAGAAAAGTCCAATCAGAAACTTTGTTTTCCCTCACCTGTTGATGCTGTTTGATGGAGAATTATCAGATGCAAGAGGATGCTGCATATTCTTATGTTCCTGATGTGGTGCAAAGGAAATGTTGGTGGACTCACAGTTACCAGGCACCAAAATAGACAGCGACGACGAACAACCATTGTTGCTGTTATTAGGCATGAGCTTTGAACATGTGGTAGTATTCTGAGTAGCAGTAGTTGTTGTCGTAGTGGTTGTCCCGGCGGCGACAACCACGCCAATGCCGGCATGGCCTAATTGGGCTTCCACAGGCTTTCTTGAACGATGGCGGCCTCTGTTCATGTGGCGTTCGCAATACTTTTGATCCATAACTGCGTCTCTAGAGCACCGCCATTTCTTCCCATCGGTTCTACGACACCTCCCTGGCTCAGGATCAGTGTTGTTTGAGAATCCTAGATGGAAAGCTCCCCATCCCACTGCACCATATTAACAATTAAAGAGTTCTGTTATTTTCACTTTATTACTAGTACTGTACCTTATAAACATGAAACCTGTCTACAATCAAAGTTGTTAAGAGTAACATGAAACATTTTGGAAAAACAAAGCCATCCAATTGAAACAAGATACAGTACAAATAAATGAAGCAAGTCAAAGTTGGTTTCCTTTAAAGTTCATTCATTGACATAATGACATTGTCCGCTATATGTCCCCTACATTAGTTTTCATTCAACTACATTACTGTTTAATAATTAATTTATGACAGAAAGTAGAAAAATCCACAACAATGATATCTTAGTCATTTTAGAAAGTTAGAATGAGAATGAGACGGAATAAGATTTTTTTCTATGATAAGAGTACACTTTATAGATTGATTAAACATGGCATAAAATTAGAAAATGAGACATTTTAATTTCACTATGGAATGAAACCAATCAGGAAACTTTTTTGTTCCTCAATATCATTTTATCACAAAAATATATTTTTCCTTTAATAATATTAAGAAAACATTTAACTAATCTTTCTCACTTTATCTTATTTATTAAAATATACCTAAGAGAATCCATTAAATTACTTGTATTAAACTATACTATTTCTTAATATTTGTTTGATAATTTAATATTATTATTATTATTATTTAATATATTCATAATATTTTATACAAAAAAATTAAAAGATAGTTAAAAAGGAAGGAAGGAAGTATCATTTTTCTTTAAGAGTGTATCAGCTATATCATAAAAAATATTATAAATATAAATATAATTAAAATAGGAGACAATAAAGATTTGTGAAATTAAGATATAAGGGTTAAATTACAAAACAACATTACTATTTTTCTGTTTTCTATTTTATTTGTGGACACTGAGTGTGGTTATTTTCCTATACTGTCAATATAAAAGCTCTGTTTAATGTTAGGCCAGGGAAAGGAACATTTACATACATGCATTGGGTCTAAGAACTCCAGTAGAAAGGTTATAGAAGCCAGCAGAATCAAGTGCTTTTCTAATAGGGATGAGCAGATGAGAAGGTACAGGCACATTTGCTGTTATGTACTTATAGATCAAGGCTTGGTGCTCCAACTCCATCCACTGAGAAGGAGTGAATGGCCCCCTAAGAGCCCCATGCATGCTCCCTGAACTGTAACCTGTTCAATATTCATACCCCACAAAATAAAGGTCAAACATAATCAGCAACAAATGGGAACATAAATTTAATTAAAGCCATTTCATAACATAATTGAAAAATTCTAAAATGAAAAAGAATGTTTTTTTAAAAAAAAAAGAATGTTTTTAATTAAAAGAAAAAAAAGTGTTTAATCAATGGTATGAAATATTTATTAGATTTTTTTTTTTTTTGGTTGCTAAACTTTGATTTGAGGAGATAACAGTCAAGTCAACTTTTGGTGTGAGGAGGATATGGAAAAGGAAAGAAAGATTTTAGAGAAAGCTAGGACTACAGAACCAATCAAATTTTTGTAGCTTTTTCTTTCCTTCTCCCTAAGCTGGCTTCATATAATTTTCTCCTTTGGTACCCCTCTACTTTACTGTGCAAAATTTCACAAAGACCCCTCTCCCTAAAACAGGAAGACAGATTTTGTTGAGAAAAAAAAATTGTTCTTTTTTTTTTTTGCTTTTTCTCTTGACATGACTTAGCTAGACACCACTCATACATTTCCATGAAAAGACCCTCCACCGGTTACTGTTGAATCATTAACAAAAAAAACTCATTTTTTTTTAGCTCCCCACAATGGAAACCACTTTCCATTTCCATAACACAAAAAACAAACATCCAACTAATCCAAATCAAAATCCAACCCTTCTTAAAGCACCCCTTACAGTAACACAAAAAAAAAAAAAAAAAAATTTAACAAAAAAGATAATGCTAAATTTTTATTTTTATAGATACCTGTATCTCTGTTGTAACTAGACAAAGGGTGGTAAGAAAAATGCAATGTAGCATTAGGAGAAGGCTCTGATTTTGGAGAAGAGAAACTCAGCATTTGTTGTTGTTGTTGTTGACCATCACCACAAAAGAGAGCAGTAACATTATTATTATTATTATTAGATCTTAACAAGGAGTTGTTTCTTTGTTGGAGCAAAGACATTGCTTTGGAAGAAACAGATATGTCATCATGAGAAGTCTTAGCCACTTTGGAACAACAACTACCTCTCCATTCATCTTCAGATCTCTCTTGCTTAAGGAACCCACCAGATCCATACCACTTGTGCTTTGTTTCAGGATCTGAACCCACCACCAACCCTTCCAAACCCAACACCCCAAGATCCATATAAAGAAAAGGGGAAAGGGAAAGAAAAAAAAAGTGCACCAAAACTACTACTAGACTATGGCCTATGTGAAGAGAAATGAGGCATATTTTTTCTTGAGAGTAGTAGTACACTTGCTCCCTTAGGAGAAGGAAGGCACATTTTTATGGTAAGAGAAAAGAGAATAGAGACAAGGGGGTTGTGAAGTGGAAATAGGAGATATGCTTGACACCTTAAAGCTAAGCTGAAACTGGAAACCAGACTGGTTTTGTTTTTTGAGAGTTGATTTTTTGTTACCAAAGATAAAATAATTGGAGATATATAGTGAAATTGGTGGGGGAAACGCAACATGGTTTATATATATTTTATACTCCATCTTGGACATGCTAATAAAAAATTTTGAAGTTGCGTTAGAAGCTACTTCCTCCCTGTCCTATTTATAAGATCTTTTGCGATTTTTCATTTCTATCAATGAGAGTGATTAAATTTATTAGTAACATTGTAAATGTGAAAATTTGATATACTTTTTCAAAATTACTCCTTAATTAATATTGGAATTCTAAAAAGTGTTGACTTAATAAGTAATTAAATGCTATTGAAAATTGAAATATTTTTTATAAATAGGACCAAAATAAAAACTCCAAAAGGATCTTATAAATAGGACCGCATGGAATATTATTTAAGTATTCTAAAATAAGTAGGTTAACATTGAAAACTTAAGTTCAACGTTTCTTAATGTATTAAATGTATCCTTTTTTAATATACATATATCTCTTTTGCTTGCTTAAACAATATTTGTAAAATACTTGTTAGTATTTTTCAAAATTTAAAGAAATGTTACTCCCACATGTTTTATATTGCTAATTAATTGATATTATGATGTGAAAAAAATGAAATATTTATATATTAAATTGAAAGAGAAAAGGATATAAAAATATCATTAATAAAAATCTAAATTTTTAGAGATTTGATTATAATATATATTATTATTAGGTATATATATTTAGGATATTATTTTAATTAAGGTGAAACTAGTTTATAGATATGAGTTTTTAACTTGTAGCTGTAAGATTGTAGTATGTAGCTATGAAGTTAACTGAGAGATGTGAGTTTATAGTTGTTTAGATAACTGTTTGAAATAATGCTTTGTTGCAAAACTAGTTTTTGAAGTAGCTGAAAATTATTAAATGATCAAAAAGGACATGGAACATTATATTATTTATATCTTATTATTTTAATTTATTTATTTAATAAAAAGTTAATTAATAAAATTTAAAAATTATTAAAATATAATTAAACTCTTTTCTTTTTTACTTATTAATTATGTAGTTAATTAACTAATTAAATAACAATTCATTAAAAATTAAATTGTCATCGTGGTATGTAAATAATTTTGAAAAAATTTTGAAGTATAATTGGTATATGAATTATTGAAAGGTAATTTAGTTTATTGAAAGCTACTTGATGTAGCTTTTTAAAACCTGTCTTTCAAAAGTTACAATCTCTTTTTTTTTAAAAAAGCTATAAATTATTTCTAATTTGCGTTAATCAAACGGGACTAATAACTTATTTGCTGAAAATCTCTTAGCTAGCCAAAAAGGTCCTGGCTAGGCACGCTGAATAAAGTTTTAGGTTTTGTTCAACATGCCTAGTTAAGTGTGTTTTAATTAGTTAGAAGATTTTAGATTTAGTCAATAAACTACTAGTCCTTTTTGATGAACACAAATTAGAAAGAGTTTATAACTTTTAAAAAATGAGATTCAACCATTTGAAAGCTAATTTTTAGAAAGCTTTCAAGAAACTAAACGAGCTTTCAATAATTCATATACCAATTATACTCTATAAAAATTTTCAATATTTACCTACCATTTTGACAATTTAATTTTTACTTAATTGTATATTTAATTAATTATTAATTATAATTTAATAATTTTGGTAGAATCAATTAATTAACTGCATAATTAATAAATAAAAAAAAGAAAGGAATTTAATTAATTATAATTTTGTAAATTTTTTATTTAATTAATTAATTAATTAATTAACTATTTATAAATAAAGAACAAATGAATAAATTAAAATAATAAAATATAAATAATATAATGTTGCATATTCTTTTGTAATTTAATAACTTTTTGTTACTTCAAAAGTTAGTTTTGCCGAATAACATTATTTCAAACAATCACATAAACAACTGGAAGCTCGGTGCTACAAGTTCACAGCTCTCACGTAACTTCATAGTTACAAACTACAAGTTAGAAACTCACAGCTATAAACTAGTTTTGACGAACAAACTTACAAACCTTTCAAGTAACTTTTAAGAAACTAAATTAGTTTTCAATAATTCATATATCAATTATATCATCAAAAAATTTCAAAATTAATTACCTAACCTGGTGATAATTTAATTATTAATTAATTGTGTATTTAATTAATTATAAATTATAATTTAATAACTTTTTATAATTAATAATTAGTTACTTATTATTAATAAAGAAAGAAAAAATGAATTTAGTTAATTATAATTTAATAAATTTATACTTTATTTATTAATTAACTATTTATTTAATAAATAAATAATATAATATAAATAATATTATGTTACATGTGTTTTTCGATCATTTTATAACTTTCAGTTATCGAAAGCTAATTTTGTCATACATCATTATTTCAAACAGTTAGTTAAGCAGCTATAAACTCGCACTACAAACTCACAACTCTTAACTAACTTTACACTCTACAAAGCTTATAACAATAAGTTACAAAATCACGGTTATATACTAGTTTCTCGAAACATATCCTTAATCTAGATATATTTGGAAAAAAAAAATCATCTTATAAATCATGAAATCGTGTATTTACTTTTACTATCAATATAAGAGTTTCATTGATGAATAATGTGTATATATAATTTTATGGTGTGGTATGACTCTGATAAGACTGTGAAACCTTATTTTTTTAAAAAAATTTTTTAGTATATTAATATTAGGCTTATTTATGTCTTTAGTTCCTGAAAGTTGGAAGTGTTTTGATTTTCTCTCTAGAAGTTTTTTTGACCTTGACTAATTTTTAATTATTTTGAAAATTTGGTTTTAATTCATGTTGTTAAGAAAATTCCATTAACTGCTAATGTGTGGTTAATGTAATGCCACATCAACATACATGTGTGCAAGTATTGCATACTATCGGTATGATGACGTGGATTATCTGGACTCACGTGAGCAAAAGGCCCAAAGCCCAATTTAGAAACAATTTGGGTTAGGTTTTGGCCCTTTTGCTCCATCGAGTCCGGATCATCCACGTCATCCTACTGGTGACACGCAATACTTGCACACATGTATGTCAATGTGGTATTCCATTAGCCACGTCAGCAGTTAACAAATTTTTTCTAATGGCACGGACTAAAACCAAATTTTTCAAAATAATTAAGGATGAATCAAGATCAAAAAAATTTTAGGGACCAAAATTAAAACACTATTAACTTTCAAAAATTAAAGACATAAATAAGTCTTAATATTATTTAGTTTTATGTTATCATGCAATTAAAAATATTTATTTGCAACATACTCTTTTCAATGGGACCATATTTGTTGGGCTGGGGTATACGCCAGTTGTTAATTGATTTTTACTTTAAAAAAAATTTGATATTTCTGGATGAATTTGAAACTAGACATAAAGTAGTAAATATTATTTTCTTTTCAGCATTTTTTTTACAATTTTTTATTAATCAATGCGATTCGTATGCGATCCAAAATCACTTAAATGTAGTATTCTCTTAATTTCTAGCGTGTGTGCGTTTCCTCCAAAGCTTGCTCTGTGTAGCTTTCCTGTTTGCGGTGGGAAAACGCTACACCAAACACACATTATGGGTTTACATAAACTCAATGTTAGATACTAATATCAACAAGGTTTAATTTCTTTTTTTCTTTAGAAGAACGTGGTTTTATTTCTTTTGTATGGATTCATAATTATCGTTCAAGATTAAAGGTTCATAAGATTTGATTTTTGAAAATAATATTTGCTGAAAATGGCACTCACAATTTAAAAAGAGTAAATTCTTTGTTCATAAAGTAAAGGATGTTAGTGATTTAAAAAATTTTAAAAAAAATAACAGATATTAATAGCGTTCAACATAATTTATTAATAGATAGTTGTGTTTTTTTATTAAATCTATACTATTATATAAAGAAAACCCTTTTTTTAACTGTTTTATAACTAATTTTTTACATAATTTTGTTATTCCTATTATACCCTTCCTAATTGAAAAAATTAGGACCTTTTTCCCACATTGTAGTGTAAAATTAAACTGCTATAGCAGTTCCAGTAACTTGCAAAAAAAAAAAAAAACTGTCGTGCAACCTGTTGATGTCTACTATTTCTATATAATACAAGTAACTACCAGCAACCTGTATGGTTTTCACTACTAGCATTTATACCCGTGCGCTGCACGGGGTGTGATTCTCTAGTATGATTATAAAAGAAAGAATATGGAATATTGACATTTTCTGTAATATAAATTAAGAAATAGTTTTTTTATTACTATTCTTTATATTTTTTTTATTTTTTAAATGAGATTTTACTTATAAATTTTTTTGATAGATTTTATTTTTTCCGTTCTCATTAATCAGCTGGAATCAACTATCAAGTTTTTCCAATACCATATAGTACCAAATTTCAGGACAAAAGAATTTAGTATATTATTTTTATTTTTATTATAGTATATAGTATAGTAGCCTTGTTAGGGCCACTGAATAGTATCCCACTTTCTTCTGGGAGAGGGCAATTAAGGAAACCTACGCAGCAAACTTTGGAATGTAGCTAGACTAAGAAGGATGGGAATGTCTTTTTACGCAAGAGCCTAGTTATCACCCGGTTAGACAGACAAACCATTGCTCTTTTTCATTTGTCTATTTTAATATTTAACCATAACAATAAAGAAAAACATATCATATACATTTATTTTTTCTTTTAACTAATCAAAGTATCCATACAATATGAGCAACAAATTAATTATTTTTAAGATGTGTAATTGTCTTCTTTTTCTTTTTTTTATCAAGTATCATTCAAATAATCGATCCTTGACCTCCTACTTTATATGATAATTATCGATCCCTGACTATACCTTAGAGATGAAATTAAATATAGTTCAAAAAGAGAAAAAAGATAGCCTATAGAAAAAGAAGAAAGGTAGTAATTATAAATTGGTTTTTAATTGTGCGTTCATAGACACGTATTTAGCACTTTAACAAGAAAAAAAAATCCTTTAGGGGTGTTTATCGTTGTGAGTGATGATATGTATAAGTTTTTTAATAACTTTTTTTTTAATCTCTAAGAAAATGCACACATTTAAAAAAAAAAAAAACTCATTATAAACTAATAAAATAAGTAACAGTGATAGCTTTAGTTTGGCTTAGCTTGCAAAGTCCGCTAGCGGTTCAAAAAAGAGACTTCTCACTCTTCATTAAGTTAAAAGGCCAAAGTCGTAGTGGGTTGCATGAACATTGAACAAAGCTAAGATGCATCGTCACGTGACACAGTCGCCACACCAATGCAAAAATTCTACTTCATCTATGTCTTTTTCTCATTTCATTCTCACCTTTAATTAGACTCAGCAGCTTGCATGCTTGCCCATATAGTCATATCCGAGAGAGATCTTGTTCTTTCTAAATCTAAAATGAAATGTACACATCAAAATATTTAAGATAATAAAAAGATGATTGTACCAAAAGAAGTAGTATAATAATAATAGTGTAATAAATAGAGGTGATAGGATTAGGATGCATATCGAGTAGACTTATAGATGCCTCTCTATTAATGTACCTTATGGGCTTGCTGTCTATAGAGCAATGGCATTATACTTGAGGTCAAAGGTATGCACTTGCTTTACTAGTATTAATATGCTCATCACGTCAACAATTGAGCTACTTAACATAGCTTTGTTCTGCTCTCTAGGAATTGAAGAGTGAAAAGTAAAAATACCTGTTTGGTGCAAATTTGGACATAATTTAGGTTAATAGTTTTGTAAAATTTGGTTTAGATTAAAAGTGCGTTTGAAGATGTTTAGACTTTTTTTTCTTTAAAGTGATGTTAATAAAATGTGGTGTTAGGATATATTGTATTTTGCAAGGCTATGCCGCTATGGTAACAAGAGTAACAATAAAAGTTTTTTGGACAACCCATCATTTACAATTACTCTTACAACTACTCAATAAAAAATGATTTTTTTCTTAGAAAAATATATATCAAATTACAAAATAGCAACATACAAACCAGTTCACGTTATAAAAAGGTAACATATGTTTAGCATGTTTGCTTCTGCGTTTCAGAAGTCCAAACGCAAAAGTTATAGACAATAAGCTTCGGGCGAAACGCGTGTTTGGGGAGTCTCAATGCTGAAACAAACACACGCGCTATAAGTGGTACTTTGATTATTAATGATGTATTAACAAATGACAAATGTTATTTTTTATACAATAATTAATTTTTTTCTACTACTTATATAAATCAAGACCTACTAAATATGGATAAATATGAAAAAAAAAACATTTATTACACTTTCATGACAATTGTAGCTAGCCCTAGCTTAGTGCTCACGAAAGTGCTACAGTTTGTTTCGCAACGTTCGTTTATCCAAACATGCATCATCACTATTATTTTAGTAGTAGATAGTTGAAGAATAATATTTTTATTAAAAAAAATCAATTATTAATAATCTAACACCTTTCTAAAAAAACTTAAATTATTATAAAAAAATACGTTATTCATAATTTCATATGGTGTCGCATGTCTTGCAGCATCGAGGTAACGATTATTGTAATGGAAAATCAAAAGTACATGACCACGCCCTTAATAATAACAACATAGATAGTACTAGTAGATAAAAAATAAATAAAGAGCACATGAACTCCTAGGCTATCTAGTTATTCTTTATATATGAAGCACATGACCCTTCAATGAAAAAATAGTGCTTTTTGTCACCTTGTATGTATAATTCCCTTTTCATAGCAAATGTTATGGTAGGTTGTTCACGTGATAGTTTACTTTGTCTCTTAATCAATTGGTTTCGAGTTTAAACTTTGGGTATTAAGCAATTTCGGTTCCCGTTGGGAGATCCCTACGACTTAGTGCGAGTTCAGTTGGATCGAACCGGATGAGTCAGATTCTGGATAAATCAAATCCGGGTACCGGTTGGTGTAAAAAAAATAGCAAATGTTATTGAAAATTAATTTTTAGTCAAATTGACCGGTGACGAGTCTCATGTATCTAGCTCTACCTTGGCATGTTTTATTTTTATTTCTAGGTGAAGTAGCATGTTTAGAACACACAAGGAATTAATGAAAAATTAAAAGACAGCCTGTCCTACTGATGGTTTTCTTTCCAAGTTCTTATCTTACCCCCTCCATTCATTTCTTTTGGATATAGTTGAAATAAGTTTTAAGTGGAATTAGCTTCTCTCAACGGTGAAATACAGACTTTTTTTTAAAATTAAAAATAAATAAAAACAATGATGTATTGACAATATATAAATTTTTTTCATTATCAGCACAATATTTATCATTCATGTGATAGTAACTTAAAACTTATAATAATAAACATTTTCTTTAGTCCAGATCTAAAAGGCCAAAAAATATGAAACGAACGAAGTAACTTTTAACCACATCTAATTTTTTAACAATTACCTTAAGAACACGCTTTAACATTTGTCAATTTTAAAATACCCTTTTTGATAATTATTAGATATAATTATTTGTTTGATATACCTTTTTAATTATTTGTCTTTTACATTTCTTATTATTAAATAAGAAAAAAATAAATTCGAAATTCTATTTTAAACAAATCGTATTTTCTTTAAAAAGCAATTTTAGGAGAAAAAATTGAAAAAAAATCTTATATTTATTAAGACAAATTTTTTATTTTAAAAAAAATCTTATATTTAATATAAGAGCGAATACGATCTACGATAACAAAAAGAAATAGAATAAAACATCTGTCGCATACTAATCTTTTGCGTAGGATCGGACTCGACTCGTAAGACCCCACGAGGGTTCTATGCCCAAACTTGTACGGGTCATGATTTATTTCTTTTGATTTCCAGACCCCATTACAAGATTCGCGTTCATTAACATGGACTTACAAATGAAACTTGAAAATTTTGGGTAGGATATACTTCTTCCGATCTTGTTTATTAACAAAAATAACTACCAATAGAAGTATTAAAAAATTTATTTGCGTATATTTAATTTTTTCAAATTTATAGAAAAATTGATTACTTTAGGAAACTTGCATTGAGAATTAAACAAAAATTAAATGTTATAACTACTTTGTAGGATATTTTAAGAATGATTGTATTGGGAATAGAAAATTGGTTAATTTTTGCTTATCTTTAAGACCATTGATAAGATGTTTTTTTTTCTTATAAATGAGATCGAAGGGAGTAGGTGTCCAAAAACCAGGTCAATTGTTAATGAGAATTTTAAAGTTAAAAAGAACTTAAAAATATAATTTTGGCTTAAATATTGTTTTGGTCCTTTATCTTATATCTAGGTTTCAATTTGATCCTCTAACTATTAAAAGAGTCAATTTAGTCCTCTATTTTTATGAAGTTTGTCAATGTTGCCCTTCCGTCATAACACCGTTAGAATTAATAGGAATATTCCAGATTCTCACCGGAGATTCCTTCAAACAGTGCATGCGTTGGCGACGGATTTTGTTACGTATTAGAGACGGATTTTTTTAAAAAATAATAAAAAAATTTTAAAATAGTAAAAAATTCATATTTTTTTAAAAAAAAACTGAATTTATTTTTTAAAAAAATTTTCAATTTTTTTAATATTTTAAATATTTTTAAAAAATAATATAAATTTTCAGAAAAATTTTAAATAATCAGTAAAATATTTTAAAAACAAGTTTTTCATAATAATCATCAAAAAAATTTCATTTTTTTCACAGCTTTTTTTAAAATAATTTTTATGATTTTTTTTTTAATTTTTACGAATTTTACATTAATTTTTAGAATATAAAAAAACCAAAAATAAAATTTTCATAAATTTTAAAAATATTTTACTGATTATTTAAAATTTTTATGATTTTTTTTTATTTTTTTAAAAATATTTAAAATATTAAAAAAATAAATTGCAGAAATTTTTTAAAAAATATTTTCAGTTTTTTTATTTTAAAAAAAATATGAATTTTTTTATTATTTTTCGAATTTTTTTTATTATATTTTAAAAAATCCGTCGCTAATCCTTAGCAAAATCCGTCGCAAAATCCGTTGCAAAATCTGTCGCCAACACATGCACTGTTTGAAGGAATCTCCGGTGAGAATTTGGAATATTCCGATTAATTCTAACGGTGTTATGACGGAAGGGCAACATTGACAAACTTCATAAAAATAGAGGACTAAATTGACTCTTTTAATAGTTAGAGGACCAAATTGAAACCTAGATATAAGATAAAGGACCAAAACAGTATTTAAGCCTATAATTTTTAATATTTTCAAGAAAATAAAAGCTTTATTGTTTTTTATTTCTAAAAAATTTAATATGTGCTTTAAGACACTTGTTAACAAAATTCAAATTAGCATAGTCATAAATAGTAGTTCTATGTGTGGAGAAAAATTAATTTGTTATGATTAATATATGCATTCTTGTGAATGGTTGAAATAATTACAGTGTGTTGAGATATATAAACCAAACAAATCTCACATCAACTAAAATATGGTAAGTTGAACAATATATAAGTAGAAAGACCCATGAACCTAATGCCTTAAAGTTTTAGGTTATGACATGGTGTCAAATTATTTATATTGTTGTTCAATTAACCTCATTAATAAAAATATGATTAATTGATTTAATTCATACTCCTCCATTAACAAAGGACTTGGACTAAAGACCTAATACTAAATATACAAAATTGTAATACAGTGAGAGGCATGATTTTATTGAAAAACAAACTTCATTGTTTCTAAATGTAATGAATGTAACAATTTTTAAAGTAAAATAACATTTTTAAGTTCCTTAATAAATGATTTTAGGGTATTAGCGAACATTTTTTTTAAAAAAATCCAATCACAATCTTTTTATATGTTTTTTTTTTATTTTAATTCAATCAAATATATATGTTTCCTTTAATGTATTTTTTTATAAATTAATTAGGAAAACAATAATAATAAATATAAAAATAAACTTTTTTTTAAGGGGATGTAAAAATAAACTTTGAAAATAATGAAATTAAACTTTTCCTTTAATTATTTTTTGTTTGAATCAAGGATGTTCTTCGCCGACAATCGAACACTAAACTCTTTCGAGGTGGAGAGATCGCTGAAATGGGTACAGCCTCTCCCAACAAAACATTTTTCATGCCCACAACAAGAATCAAATCATCAACATCATGCTTGAGAAAGTAAACTATCTACCAACTGTGTTGGGCTTTGTTCATTAAACTTTCCCTTTTAAACGACATTATTTCATCACTTACAACATTTATGGTCATTTGGCGCGTAAAATTAAGTATAGAATTGGGACTTAAAATTGAAATTTTGGTGTTTGATTGTATGTATTTGGAATTGGTATCACAATTATAAATCTAATTTTGTGAAATTAGATTATAATTAAAAATACAGAAACTCAATTTCTTCTCTTAAGCTTCTGAATTAGAATGTCATACTTTACAAAATTGAATATTATGAGTCTAAAAACAAAAGACACCGCCTCTTTATCGGTCCACTGAAGAGGTGGAAATTTGGGTTATCTGGTCAGGTTTGGGCTAGAGCCATGATCGAGTTAGGCCAAAAAGGCTATGATAAAATTCTGGCCAAAAATCATCGAGTTGAACCCGATGGCGGACTATTTTTTTAACTAAATTGGACCAAGTTTTTAGGTGTTATTAGTAGGTTGGTCCAGATCCTAATAGGTTCTGGTTTTATTAAAGCAGGCAAAAAAGGGTCGAGATCTATTTGGGTCATATTTAAGAGTTTCAACCCGCCTATTTATCAGGCTTGTGCGGGCCTGAGCCGTTCTGATTGAGTTTTTTTGCCAACTCTAGTCCATTTAATGTTTCATCTCCTCCTCTTCCCCACTCCAAGAATCTCCTCATTTTCATTATTCTCTTTTTCTTTCCCCTCAATTATCTATTACCATTATAATATATCATTCTTGGTAACAAACCACCCCAATATCTCCATGACACAAGCGATGATTGTGGCACACACAAAAGGTTGTTGCGGTAACACACACAAATAGTGATGGCGACGACGCATAAACAATAAAATATAATTAAATTATTTTTTTGAATTGTACATTTTATGCCCTAAATTAAAGATTGAGTTTGGAATTTCAATTCTACATTTTAATTCTTTATATAATCCAAATATAGAATCACAATTCCAACTCAATTCCAATTCCAATTCCGACATAATTGGAATCAGAATTCTAATCCCAAATTGCAATCCCTATTACATCCAAACAGACACTTAAGGAGAAATCAATGGATATTGATAATTAGGTTCATATTCTTGAACATGAGTAAAATGATATAAAAAAATAAATTAATATTATATTGATTTTGGAGAAAAACTTACTCCCTTCGTTGTTGTTTACATTTATAGCGTGTGGATTAAAAAGTATTTTTAGTGTTTTTTTAATAAATCAATACTTTTTTAACCATTTTTGCCCTTTATCTCTTTATATCAATTGATCAAATTTTTTCTCTTATTAACTCTTTTATTAATTAAATGAGTGTAGAATTGTAAAAGTAGCAATTAATAGTCTTTATTTTGTATAATAACAATTATTTAAGAATAAATTCTTTTTACTATAATGAAAAATATTTAAAAACGAAATACTCCCTCCGGTCTCATTTATAAGCAAAAAAAAAAGCATCACATTAATGGTACTAAATATAAGCAAAAATTAACCAACTTTCTATTCTCAATATAACCATGTTTAAAATATCCCTACTGTAACGCCCACCGGAATTATCCTCGAAATTATAATTATTAAATGAAATAGTAAGTAGATATCAAGTAGATATTAAATGGATATTAAATGAATGAATGTTATAAAGATACTATGTGAATTTTATATGAATATTGAGTGAATTTTAATGGAAACATCACCCAAAGATTGTGTCATATCTCATTCGTTAACCATCGGATCGTGCCCAAATTTGGAGACAAGCTTCCAAACCCTATTGTCTTCAAATCCAACGGTGGAAATTGTATTTGGAGGCCAAAAAGCCTAGGTAATCGATTACCAAGGCCAATAATCCATTACCTGGTCAAAATTTCAAAGGTTACCAAATTTAAGCCTAAGTAATCGATTACCAGGAAGTGGTAATCGATTACCACGACTGTGCAGAGCCAAAGTTAAGGCGGTTTGAGAGCGAATGGCAGAGAATTTCCCACGATTTCAGCCACGAAATGACACAAAATTCTCCTAGGAACTGTAGAGGACTGATAGGGACATACTAGGGTTGCTTAATATAAACAAAGGAGGGAGTATACACATGAAACTCATGAGCAAACACCCAATAACTCAGAAAAATCGAGTTTTTCTGTCATGAACTTCCTCTGATTCGTTCTATGATTTGAGGCCTCAAACCCTAGCAAATCATACACCAAATTAAAGTTTGTTTAACCCTCTTCGAATTGATACCAAGTTTGCTTGATTTGGTGGACTGTAGAAGGAGATATAAGCCTGCAAAAGTTGGTGCTCAAATCTGAAATTTGAGTTTCAGATTCATGGAGCTATGTTTCCTTGATTCGTGTGGTAAGCTCAAGCATCCTCTGGGCTTCAAACTTGTTCTATTTTCAAGTTGACATATCCTAGTTTTGATTATAATCATTGATCACGAATTATTGTGATTTATTCTTAGTGATCAACACTGAATTTGTTGTCTTGCCAAACTGAAAACATAGCACTTTGTAACTGAACCAAAAACTTTGGGATTTTCCCAACCAAATCGTTTCTCCCATTCCAAATCAATCTGAATCCTTGAAATAGGTAAGGGAGGAGTTAACCGGGTGCTAGAATAATAATCTAAAGGCTGGAAATGTAGGAGTTCACATGAACTCAAGGGCATAATAAGGAAAAATGAGAACTTGAAGTGGTAAAATGACTTGGAGGTCATTTCAATCCCATTTCTTTATTTGAACAACTTATATTTTCTGATTATGAGCTAAAACAATCATGAAATTGGACTAATTTTTTGAGGAATTGAAAATCACATGTGAAGTTGTCATTTTACGTGTTTTATGAACTTTGATTGAATTATATATGAATATGATGATTTGGTTGTTGTAAATATGCATTGACATGTTTTATTATATGTGAATTTGATCTGTTTTGAGTTGTATTGGATTAAAGTTAAGTGTATCAAAAGTTGGTATAGCAAAACTCAATTCAGTGTGCATTCTACTGCACGGTTTGGTAATTGATTACCAGGCTAAAATTGGTACCAAAATTTGAATTTTTACGTAGTAATCGATTACTACCCTTTGGTAATCGATTACCACGACCCTTGAATTGAGATTTGCTAATTTTTAATACACCTTGCCTTTACCCAATACATTTTTGGAATGTGAAATGGATTCTTATGAATAAATGAATACTTTTATGATGATTTTGATGATGTTTGATTATGAACATGGATTCATTATTATGAAATGAATTAATAACGAAAAGTGAAATGATAAATTATTTGCATTCGCACGAGGAGTTGCGGATGGTGAGATAGGATATCGGGAAAGACACAACCATTTTAAGAATTGGAAAGAAAATTCCTAGGATCGGTGCGAGAATGTGCAGAGGTCAGATTTGACGGTGATTCGTTTCTAACCGTGGGGAATATTATGAGTAAAACGGTCCTATAATGGGGGAATTTCTGCATAGTTTTCCCGAGATAGTTTTGTTTAACCATAATATATCCTATCGGCCTCTAGGTGCATATCATGGCTACGGAGGGCGGACCTTTGGCAATGATCTAACCCTAGAGAGAAAGGGTACACATAGATGAGTTGTGTGATCTGTCGTGGTTGAAAGGCATTTACTCTCAGTTGCTTTCCTTTGATTAGAGAGAATAAGTTGGATTCAACAGGATTGAATTCAGTCCAAGGGTTGCTTGTATGAGAACGAAATTGGATCCAGATGAGGAGAATGAGATTAGAATACATGCATCATGCCACTTAATTACAAGAGAATTGTGTGATAAATTGGGTGTGCATTTGTACATGCATTATTCTTTGATTACTTGATTACTTGTGATTGTTATTTCTAGTTCTGATAGATTATTATTTGATGATGTGCTTCGGCTATGACTTACTCCCTTGCCCTTTTGTTTGTCAGGTAATGGCTCAGAACCCGATCTGCATAGAGATGAGGTTCATTCCCGAGGGGACATGGCATAGGAGGGGTGCCAACCTGATATTAGAGGAGATGATGGAGATCACAATCCGTCGTCTGAACCCTCTCCCTTATATGCGTTCCCTGAGGACTTGCGTTCCTGTAGTCCTTATCATCCGTCTCTTTCCTGACTAGAAAAGGGTGATATGTGACTATGTGATAGGAAAGTCCTGTGTTTATATACCTGCTGATCTTTTGGAGTTTTAACCATGTGCTCTGGGTCCTTATATTTTGATGTAAAATAATGTAAAATATGTTAATCGACCTAGGGTACAAACTAGTGGACAAACTAAAAGCTACGCTTTTGCTGCTAACGATGTAATATATGTTCTGAAAACCTTTTTGATAATAATGTATATGATGTAACTTAGTTTCCATCTCTGTGTGGATAACGATGTGTTGATTTAGTGATGACTTAAGTTTATTTTCCTAAAAGGCGAAAAATTAATTTGTATTTTTTAAAAAGAATTAAAGAAAAGGGAAATAAATTTTGGTCATCGCACTTACAAAGTGGTTATAACATTTGATTTTTGTTTCATTCCCAATGCAAGTTTCCTAAAGTAGTCAATTGTTCTATGAATTTGGAAAAATTAAATGCACTCAACTAACTTTCTTAATACCTGTGTCCGTAGTTATTTTTTCTAATAATAAACAAGATCGAAGGGAGTAAGTAATATTGAAATGAGTAATATTCAACAAGGATTACCCCATTTGTTCTTATCTATCTCTCCTAATTTAAAAAACACACTCTTTAAGAAATACAATGATTACTTTGATTTCTGTAACATCCCGAATTTTTATTCCAAGCTTAATTCGGTTAAATTCGAGTTAGAACTAATGATAATCAGAAGAGTAAGCTGGAGTTTAGTGAAGTAAACATGGCCAAAGTGTGTATAGGAGTTAAGAGGAATGCCTTAAAATTAGAAACCATCAATATATGAAAATTAGGTGATGTAATCCATTACCTTGGGGTGGTAATCGATTACCATCATTCTGTGAGAAACCTTAAATTTGAATTTAAGGAAGTAATCGATTACCTCCCCGAAGGTAATCTATTAGTTCTAAACATTCTGTGAAGAGCCAAACAATTCTGAAATAAGGGAGATAATCTATGACCTTGTAGGGTAATCGATTACCTGTCGTATGCTGAAGAAAAAAAATAAGTGACTTCAAAGAAGCTTCTTGTAGATTTGTGGATTGTATGAGGAGTGTGATGATAGGAAGGAATGAAATGAATTAAGAAAATAAAAAAGAACTTAAGGTATTGGATGTGCAAATTGTGAAGATTGTATAAGTGTAGGAATGATAAAGTGAACTATTTGTGTAATTATGGCTATGTATTTGTTTGAGATAATGATGTACGCGTTTAGTTGAGAAAAATGAAATGAACGTTCTATGTATCCCCTGTAGAGGGGAAGATGAACAAAAAGTTAAAGGTAATGTACTATGTATCTCCGGTGGGGAAGATGTACAAAAGGTAAATGATTGTTCTATGTATCCCCTGTAGAGGGGAAGATGCACAAAAAGTTAAAGGTAATGTACTATGTATTCCCGGTGGGGGAAGATGTACAAAAGGTAAATGATTGTTCTATGTATCCCTGGTGGGGGAAGATGAACAAAAAGATAAATGAGCGTACTATGTATCCCCGGTGGGGAAAGATATACATATGATAAAATGAGCGTTCTACGTAACCCTGGTGGGGGAAGATGAACGAAAGCTAAAATGAGTGTACTATGTATCCCTGTAGGGAAGATGTAGGAAAGAGAAGAGAAAGAAAAAGGGCCAGGTGAAAATAAGAATGGAATGTTTGATAGTTATTTTGATTGTTGTGTGTTAATAAAAATGTTTAGACTTAGCTTATTACAATGACTTCTTAGAAGTTATTTTCTAAGTTCTGTGTAATGCTACCCTTCTTGCTATTTTTATTACAGGTACAGAAGGAGTTTGCACGAGTCTTGGCAGAGCAGGAGCACACTCCACGAGTAATTAGGGGTGGATCCTGTATGGGTCCGGGGTTCTATTTCAACTTGATGTATATGTATAGGTTTATATAGGTGAAGTCTTTTGGGAATTCAAAACTGTTTCAAGAACTTAATTATATTTTGGAAATAATGTAAATGTATGCACTTTGATATATTTTACTCTGCTGGCTCACTGTTGATGATGTAATTATTTTAATACAGGTTTTGTAGAAAACTAATATTTTGGGAATGTTCGATCCCTAGAACAAAGTAAATTGTATCCGTTTTCATGGAGATTTTTATAAGTTAAAAAGAAAATTTTCAGTTCACAAATCGAATAATGGGTGATTAAGGGTAATTATAAGTAGGGTGTTACAATTTCCAATAAATTAATTATATTTTTTTTTCTATTATACTCCCTCCGTTTCTATTTAACTGTCCTTTTTTGGAAAAACTTTTTATTTCTTTTTATCTGCCCTTTTGATGTTTTCAAGAGTATAATAATTTCTATTTTTCATGTCTACCCCTATTTAATAGGATATTGGTTTTCGTAAGTAGTGGAGAAAAAAGTAAAAAGAGAAAGAGTATAGTGGGAAAAAACATAACTAAGCATTGAAAATGTAAGTAATGATGGAATTTTTCAAAGGGTATGTTTTGTTTGAGATATGACAGATAAATAGGAACAAAGGGAGTATCATTTATCTCTTTGTAATCATCACTTCTTTTCTACTACTTACGTAAACCAATACGTTACTTCCCCCGTTCCTATTTATCTGTCCTATTTGAAACAAAACACGTCCTTTAATAAATTTAATCATTACTAGATTTTTAATACATTAATTATGTTTTTTCCCACTGTACTCTTTTTCTTTCTATAATCATTAATTTGTCTCCACTACTTATATAAACCAAGACATATTAAATATGAGCAAATATGGAAAATAACATTTATTACACCCTAAAAATCCTTAAAATGACAGAAAAAAAGAAACAAAAAATCTGTCCAAAAAAAGACAGATAATAAAAAATAAAGGGAGTATCAAATAAAGGTAAACATAGAAAATAATTCCCCTATCCATATTATAGGACATACTTAATCCAATTAATCATATAAAAAAGTTATTTTTTGAATTTTATGAGAATACTCTTATTTAGCATTATAATTTAGCCTCTCAATTTTTTTCTTTTGGAAAATTCACACTAATTAATGAAAAAAATATAAATAGTCAAAATATTTAATAAAAAAAATAATAAATGATACATAGAATATATAAAATAACTTATAATTAGGACCAAAAATATTTTCTTAAATGTAACCTATAATAAAAATTAAAATTGGAGGGGAATAACATTTATTACATTTTAAAAAATTTTTACTCCCTCCGTCTCTTATTATAGGGCACCATTTTGATAGAATTGGTATCTCTTTTTATAAGTCATTTTAGAATATCGAGGTAGTGTTAAGGAGTTTATTCCAAATACACCCCTCATAATTGCATAGGGGTGATAGGGTAATAATTACAATAAAAAAAATAAATAGAGTTGTAAAGTTTTAAATATGGATAACTTTAGAATGACAACATGCATATATTTTGATAAATTTGAGAGTAATAATTAATTTTCTTAACCTGCATAAATTAGATAAAAGTGACTGAGAAGTACTACCTCTGTCCCTAATTATAAGGCCTTCCTGGGAGATTTCACGTCCATTAAGAAAGTGTAATAATTTAGTTAATTGTATTGGAAATATGAACTTTTGATATGTATTTTCAAAATTACCCCTATTAATATTATTGAGAATCTAAAAAATGTTAAATAAATATGGGTGTTTGTGGAAAAAAATAATTAATGCTCATTAAAAATTGGTAAAAAGCCTTATAAATAACAACAAAATAAAAATATTAAAAAAATCTTATAATTAGGAACGGAGGGAGCACAGGACAAATAAAAAAAATCTCTCAAAAACAAATAGGAGTAATACGAAGGGAGGGAGTAAGTACTACTCAAGATCGGGGAAGTAACTCGTAGAGCCGTATACTCACACAAATAGTGACGCAATAAACCTCTTCCCTGTTTTTGAGACAAAGAGACAAGATTAGCGATGTTTGGTAGTGATACTCATGGCTATGGCTATGGCTATGGCTATGCATCATCCATCATGATTCATCTCAAAACTAAAAATTGAATGCAAAGAAAGGAAGACAGCTAGGCAGAGCGAGCAAGCACTCTACTTACTCCACAGTCGGTCATCTAGCTAGCTAGCTGTTAGCAGGTTGGCCTGTATATATAGCCTACTTGGAGTATTGTTCTCTACTAACACCTCAAAGTAAGTCAATGTAGCTTGTGCCTGTGGGCATATTTGACTTGGTTATTGGTTACGCAACTGTTCCGGATAATGACTTAGGCAATTTGGGATTTTTGCCTCATCATGCAAATCATAGTAGTCGATCACCTAGTCGCTCTTAACCTACTTCTTCCTATCCTATATATAAAAATCTGTTTTAAAATTTTTTCAATATAAGTTTTATTTTCAATTTTTAATGAAATTAATTATTATTTTTTATAGATATTTTTATTTACTAAATATTTTTTAAAATTCTAATAATAATTATAAGATAATTTTAAAAAATATATCAATATTACTAATAATATTAACTAATTTTGAAAAAAAAAATCTTTTTTTAATAAAAAAACTTATGTATGTTGAATCGATTGAAGTATACAGTAAAAGCAACTCTTAATTCATGATAATTAAAATGAAGTTAAATTTTGTTTGTGATGTCACCTTAAAATTATATTTCAATAAAATCAATTAATTATAAAAGGAATCAACTTATAGTAACATGTATGTCAATTTACATTCTTTTTTTTTCTTTTCATATTATCATATGATTAACTAGCTTTCACGCCGTGCAATGCACGGATTGTTGATATTAAATTTTTTATATTAAATATTTTAAATTAAAGATTATTATTATTTTCATTATAAAGTAAAGATTATTATTAAACAATAACAAAAAGGATTATTCAATATACTTTATTATGATAAATAAAAAATTATTATTATTATTTTGATTTTTTTTTGTTTGATGGTATTGTGAGAATAATTAATGATAAATCATAATATCCCTTATTTGGATATGAATTCATTGGAAGATAATGACAGTTCGTTTTTATATTATATTTATTTATGTATAGATCAATATTAAATTAATGTATTTCTTATTTAGTTGATCGATAATTAGCATGTTTTATTAATTAGAGTGAAATCAAAATTAAACTTTTTTATTTTTATCCTGTGCAATGCACGAATTATTAATATTTAAATATTTTAAAATAAAGATTATTATTAAACAACAATAAAAAATGAGCTTGTTGAAAAATTTTGTACTTCCTTATATAAATAAAAAATAACATTTTTTATCTGAGATTTTCCTTATTTATTCAATAGATAAATTAACATTTTTTACATGATTATTAACTTTATTATGATGAATCAAAAATAAATCAGAATTAGATATTCCGTATTTATTTAATAGATAAATTAATATTTTTATATGATTATCAACTTTATTATGATAATTAAAAACAAATAAGAATTAAATATTTTGATTTTTTTGTTTAATGGTATTATGAGAAAATTTAAGGATATATAAATTGGAATATCCACTATTTCATAGAACATGAAGACGACATTGAAATTGTTATTTTTGACTATCTTGGTTAACACATTGCACTTTATTATGAATATAATGTTGGCTCTTTTTTTTATATATTTAATATTATATTTGTCTATGTATAGATGAGTATTAAATTAATGTATTCCTTATTTAGTTGATCGATGAATTAACACGTTTTATCATGATATTATGATTAATTATTAGAGTGAAATGAAAATTAAACTTTTTTATATTTTTTTGTTTGATGGTATTATGAGTAGATTTAAAGATAAATCAAAATATTTTATATTGCATAAGACATGATAATTTAGCATATTTTAAATATAATTATCACATCTAATATGAAAAATTATATATAATTAAACCAAAATTATACATTCTGATTTTTTTATTGGATAATATTATAAGATATTTCTTATATTTATTTGTTGGATAAATTAATATTTTTTACCATTATTTTTTTTTAATATAATTATCACATTTATTATTATCATTATTCATATTTAAATATTTTGATCTTTTTCATCGTTTATCTTATCTCATGACAAAAACGGAAGAAAAAATCATAAATAAATCGAAAAACATTGTTTTTTCAAATAGGCAAAAGACTCACCAAAATTATTTCTCACCGGAATACGATCAGAGTATTTCTTCTTAATCCTAGAAGCCTTAGCCCTTATCTTCTTTGAAAAGAGAAAAGGATCAATTATTTGCATATTCTTTCAAAAAAGAATAATCAAAGTAAGTATGTATAACAACTTACCAAAATTAAAAAAAACAACTTACCAAGGTTATGCTCTTGTTTGAAGTAACTCATTGATGACATTCTTCCTGAAATTAGCATTGAGCAAAAGTCAATTAAATGTATAACAAAATATGCATCATCTAATAAGTAATTCATCAAACACTCAAAAATCAAAATTAAGAGCTCTAAGTAGAGGAATAAACAAAAGTCAATTAAAAGTATAACAAAATATGCATCATCTAATAAGTAATTCATCAAACACTCAAAAATCAAAATTAAGAGCTTTAAGTAGAGGAATGAGGGAAAAAATAAAAATAAAAGAAAGAATTTGGAGAGGAGAATTCTTAGAATTAGATAGAACTTTAAAAATTGAATGGAAGAGCCTATTATATATATATATAGTGATTTTTTTAATATTTTTTAAATATTTTTGTTGAGGATAATGTTTTGTTCAATAAATTGAGGATAATGATTTCACATATAGATAATGATTATATAAATTTAAATAATTAATTTTGTTTCAAATTGTAATTTTGGTTAGAGATAATGTTATTTACCTACAAACATATAATGATTAAATAAATTTAAATAATTTATTTATTTTTAAATTGTAGTTTTGATTAGAGATAATGATTATCTACCTACAAATTCTCTAGTGCGAGGAAAGCTTCACGGGACAAACGTGATGCCTCGAAAATTTCTCCGGTAAACGTGGTGCCTCGAAAAGGGATCCTTTTATATATAGATAGTAGATTTGCTCACGTTATTTTGTTTTTAACCAACTATTTATCATGCTTAACAATCTAATTTTTTTTTTCATTTGCAATAGTATATTTTTTTTATCCCGAACATCTTTTTATTATCAAGTTATATACATGTTACCAAATATTATGAATCTATATCAAATATATGTTTTTTTTAATAAATTTGTGTTTAATAGATCTATTATATATATATATATATATATGATATTAGCAACACGCTATGTACTAGCAAGACATTGTATGTAATGGAAAAAATGTTATGAAGTGTCCTAATAATACTTATTAAAAAGATAAATATAATTTAAAAGTATTGGAAATTGTATTTTTTAAGTTCCAAAAAAGAAAAAGAATTTACAACAAACTTTATCATTTACATGTGATAACACCATTTGCATAATGAAAAATATTGACAACACTAAAAAAAGAACTTTAGAACATATATCTAATAAAGATGGTGCGATCCAAAATTCAACCGCAAAAGCAAAAAAAAAAAAAAGGCAAAAGAATTAATATATAATGTTAATTCAGTGTTATATTTTTAAAATATTTGGATTGTACTTCTTAAATTAAAAGAAGACAGTCACACCGTAAGACAATAAAAAGAACCTTACATTATATCGTTACTAAGTTTTTCCGAATTTTATCATTAGGCTTTTAATAACATATTCTATGTTTATTAACAAATTGGTACTAATTCAATTTTAAAACCCAAAATGATTGTCACTTATTTGAATTATTAAAATAATCTGAATGCAATTATTTTTTTTAAATCTCCAAGTATAATAGTAACTAATAATATACAACTCGTGCAATATATGTGTGTGTATAAATCATAACGCAAGTAATAAAGCAAGAACTTGTAGCTATATACTGTACTTAATTAAGTTTCACATTTTTATAATTAGTGACGATTTTGTCTTAGGTTCCTATAGTTTTTTTATTATCTAATAAGTTATCACAATACAAACATGCTATAATCAGGTAAATATTCCAACAAAAAGAAAATGAGTGGAATAATTCATGTATACACCCATAAACAAACAAGTTACTATTTGCATGTAATTATTGTATGTTAAACTTATAGAGCTTGAATTTCGCGCATTTAAATAAGGGTTTTCTTAACCTATAAGGGCTGAGGATAAGCACCCCAAAGTGGTTAGTATGTTTTGAAAAAATAAAAACATAAGTCCTTTGATTTATTATATGTATCATTTTCAAGAAATCTCAACCATTTTAGGATGTTTATCCTCGGCCCTAAGGGCTGAGGTTAAGAAAACCCATGAGCAATACTGCTATAATATTATCCTTTATAATTTTTTTTGTCAGGTAGTGAACAAAAATTAAGACGACATGTATTTAATGAATTGTTTAACCCATCAACCAATTAATAAACACTTAATTTAATGCATTTTACATTGATTAATTAATTACAATTTAAATTTTACAATTTTTAAGTTTTTCATTAATAATTGGGACAAAATTTTTTGACATTTTTTATTAACATTATTATAAAACAGACCGAGCATTATGGTTGTCTTTTCTAACAAATGTTAGTTGCACTCAAAATAGATTGAACTATGACATTCGATATTGTATGACGATACATTGAGGTCTAACCTTAGCCAACCAATAAAACCAACTCATTGATGAGGGATGGATGAGGTGGCAAGAGGTCAAGGGCAAAAGCAGGGATGTAATAAAATAGTATTGAGCATAAAAGAAACTTACATACATAATTGTACCTATAAAATAATCAAGAATAACATTAATAATGACATGATGCGCTTGAAACATATTTTTTAATATTGTTTTTAAGATTTTATTGCCTTCATTATTTGTTGCAGGGTTATGGCAAATAGCGTTTAGGATTTATCCTAGCACCCAAAAATTTAATTAGCAATTCTGATAATCGCACTTTCAAGAAAGAATCTGAATGATTTAGAAATGAATTTCTATGTTAGAATCTGTGTTTCACTTTCATGATAAGAGAATTTTATATATAATAGATTTCTTAATAGCTGTGTCTATTCTTAAATAAAGTATATTTTCATTGATGAAAAGACATGTCGGACTACTCGTACCGTGGACAAATGCTTCCACTCCCTAGTGAATGAATACATCAAATTATATTTTCACATGACAATTTTACAAACTATTAAAAAAAAAAAACAAAGGATAGGGACCTAAATGCAATAAGTTGAGCTCTTGAGGGTCCTCATAGAAAGGAAGGACAACATGCTCTCCATTGAACGAAGAGCATTTCATAATTAAGATGTTCCCAAAGATATGGTTGGTCATAACTTTAAAGAGTGTTGTTAACAAGTTTTCTTATGTTAATATCTCTGATATTTTTTACGTAGTATATAGGCTTATTTATGTCTTTAGTTCCTGAAAGTTCAGCGTGTTTTGGTTTTAGTCATTAGAAGTTATTTTGATCGGGACTAGTCCTTAAAATTTCAAACATTTTGGTTTTGGTCCCTTCCGTTTGCAAAAATTTGTTATTTGTTTGTATAGCTAGCGGAACATCACATCAATAGTCCACGTGGTCTGAAGTGAAACCAAATAGGTGATATAACGTGGATGATACAAATCCACGAACACAAAGTGCTCCGATACGCAAAATGTTCTCGTACGCAAAATTTTGAGTTCATAGGTCTGAATCATCCATGTCACGTCACCTATTTGGCGCTACCTCACACCTCGAGGAAGCTGATGTGGATTTTCGTTAACCATGTCAGCAAATAACTGATTTTTTGTAACGAAGGAGACCAAAATCAAAATGTTTGAAAAATTAAGGACTAATCCCGGTCAAAATAACTTATAGGGACTAAAACCAAAACATGTTGAACTTTTTACGGATCAAAACCATAAATAAGCCAAAATTTCAAAGAATTTTAACAAGTGTTTTAGTTGGCATTTATTTATTTATTTTTTTTTTAAAAAAAAAACATATCTTTGACTTGTGATGTCTGTCAACTCTGCGACTATAACCAATCCATACGCACAACATGTTTTATGTGAAATATGGAAAAATTCTCTCATTAATAATACTCTAAAGCGCAACGTTCAACCAAATGGCCATAAGTGCCAAGCTTCTGACTGCACGCAAAGAATCGATCTGTTTGAAACATTGGGGATCTTCTTTTAACCAAGACTATATTGGTTATTGGAGGCCAATCGTACAGCACATATTTCTGTAAGTAGCTAAAGAATTACTAGTTTCTCATCCACTGCTACCATGTCCGTGGGTCACCTGAGCTGGTTTGGGTGCTGCTGCTCTTTTGTTTTGTTACGGTGGTTGGAAATGGAAGCTACTATAAGTTTGTGATGGTACTAGCACAAACCATTGCCCTAAGAAAAATGTTAATTGATCCAGTAATTTTCACAACAACTTAGATGAAAAAGTTCACATATTTGATTATACAAATAACACGATTGTTTAAGGGGTCTTGCTAAGTGCTTCTGTGCATTTGTTAAGTTTCATAATAATAGAAAAAATAATATAATTTTTTTTAAATATTAAAAATTATATTTTTCAATATTTTTCAAATATATAATTTCTTAATAAATGTCTTAAAGCATTATATTTTCCTTTTTTTCAATTAGGATAGAATTTCAAAAGCTTATTTATGGTTTTGGTCCCTAAAAGTTTAACGTGGTTTGGTTTTAGTCCCTAGAAGTAAATTTGACCGGGTGTAGTCCTTAATTTTTCAAATATTTTGGTTTTGATCATCTCCGTTACAAAAAAATCAATTATTTGCTGACATGATTAACGAAAATCCACACCAGCTGCCACAGGCTGTGAGCTAGGTAGCGTCAAATAGCTGATGTGACATGGATGATTCAGGTCTATGAACTCAATATTTTGCGTAAGTGACCATTTTGCATATCAGACCATTTTGCGTTCGTGGATGTATCATCCACGTTATATCACCTATTTGATTTCACTTCAGACGACATGGACTGCTGATATGATGTTCCGCTAACTATTCAAACAAATAACAAATTTTTACAAATGAAGGAGATCAAAACCAAAATGTTTAAAAATTTAAGGACTAATCTCGGTCAAAATAATTTTTAGAGACTAAATCCAAAACGCGCTGAAAGTGCAACAATTCACCTTGACCGCAATAAGTGCAGTTTTGTGGTGCGTCTAATCACAATCCCACCACAAGTCCACAATCCCAAATTTAAAAACATACTCCCTCCTGTTTCATTTTTTGCAAAAATACCAAATTCATAATTGTTAAGGAAATTAGTTGAGTGTATTTAATTTTCTTAAATTCATAAAAAAAATAGACTAATTTAGTAAATTTACATTGGGAATAAAACAAAAATTAAATAAATCAACCATATTATGAGGATATTTTAGGAATGATTGTATTGGAAATAAAAAAATTAATTAATTTTTGCTTATATTAATGGAGTGTCTTTTTTTCTTATAAATGAGACCCGAAAGAGTATGCAACACTACTCCATATGAAATCGAGTTATGTATGTTTGTATATTGAAAACGTGCGTCATAAGATCATTCTTATGGTTATATATGGAGTTTCATATTTTTGTCATTGTCAAAGTTTTATATTGTACTTAATTAAAAATTTAACATTATACTAATATATGTTGTATAAAAAGCAGAATATACCTACAAAAATATATAAAGTAAAATATGATTTGAGGTGTGTCAGAGATACTATCCACCTTAAGAATTTATTTGTGCATCGATATCGCGACAATTTTTTAGGATTAAGCAGATCCTTCTGACATAAGTGAGGTAATAGAACTGAGAGTATTATATTGTTTAATGATGTAGAGTAACTCAATAGAAAAGAAAATTGTGGATTAGTTGAGAAGATTTTTCTTAAGACTTTGTGAAATGATTCCCTATCTTTAAAATGATGCATAAAGTGTGTTTATATATAAATTACATAACCATTCAAAACAACACAATCTTTCACATGAATTAATAAAATAATAATTTAGCTTTAAACAAATATTTTGAAATAAAAAAAAATAACATATATTTTTCCAACACATATTGATCAATTAAAAAGTAGAATAACCCAAAGTACATAACATTTGATTTTCCCATCGTTCTTGATAATAAAAATGTTACTTAAAAAGAAGAAAAAAACAATTAAACAACTTTGCTTATATTTTCACATTCCTATAATTAATTCCCCGTAAACTGTACTTGAAAGAGAAAAGGGGAAAAAAAAAAGGGGTTTCACTTTGTTTCTAGGGTAGTTCGAGAGAATGGAGAGGTGTGGGTCGTTGAGTGACATTGACGTGTCAAGGGCAAGGTGTGGTAGTAGTGCCCTACCGCCAAATCCCATTATGTAAGCCAATTAATTACAATGCATGTGTATTTGAATTTTCAATGTTGGTGTATACTCCATATCATATCATATACTGCTACTCCCTTCGTCCTTAATTATAATATCTTTTTTCGAAATTTCACTTTCATTGAATTTTGTTAATTGTATTGAAAATGTAAACTTTTGATGTATATTATCAAAGTTATCCTATTAATATTATTGGGAATCTAAAAAGTGTTAAATAAACAAAAATATTTATGAAAAAAAGTAATTAATGATCATTAAAAATTGATATGAAGTCTTATAAATAATGACAAAATAAAATATCAAAAAAGTCTTATAATTAAAAACCGAGGGAGTATATCATTATTATCATGTAATGGTATGAATGTATGTATCACATAAAAAGAGAAAAGTTGGAGGGTAAGGTACAACGTAATGTAAATATTATGGGAAAAGATAGAGATAAGAAAAGAATAATGAAAGAAAGGGGGGGGGGGGGGGGGAAAGAAGTGGTTAGAGATGTGGGCAAGGAGTGTTGGGCTTAAAGAGAGCGAGGAGGTTCGCCTCCCCTTTGCCGACAGCTTTGTGTTGGGCCCCACTTATCCTTTGTGCTTGTCCTACTTGCGTCACCCTTTCGTACATTCTAACGGGCCTTTATTGCTCGTAGGACCCCAACCTTTGATATTTTCTTCTCCTTTGCTTCGGAATCCGAGACAACTTGCGCCTCTATTATACGGATCGAGATTTGAATTTCAGCTCCCAAACTTGAGATTATGACCCCCATTTCACTTTTTCATGGACAAAAATGCCCTTAAACATATTATATTTTCCGCCTCTAGTCAGATGGACTTTTTCCGTCTTCTTACGAACGGACTTTTTTCGTTTTCTTAATCACGGATTTTTTCCGTGTTCTGCAAGACGGAAGTGTATATATATGATGTTTATACAAAAATAAAAACAAGCAGTATCAGATCGCAACAATTTCCAAACAGCAGTCATGTCCACTACCTTCTCAGATCTGGTTACATGAAGATGCCTTCTCATCCGTCGCACCCACGTCCACTAAAAGAAGTTGGATCATTGAAGCCGCCGCCGTTACCGCAGCCACGCTCCCTCGTCTCTCCTCGGTCGGTGTCATTTCTGGAACCACCGCGTTCGACATTTTTCTCACAACTTCCAATATTTTAATATTCGTTATTAAAAGAAGAACAATGAAGAATCGTTATCCTATTTATTAGTGGCACAACGTGAGGCAGCTGCTTCCTTTGGTGTTAACACTATTTTGCTGGAGAAGTATATTAGAAGTATATTACACGGCCAACGCACATAGAAGTCCAGGTATTTAAACTTCCGTCTTGCAGAACACGGAAAAAATCCGTGATTAAGAAAACGGAAAAGCTCCGTTCTTAGGAAGACGGAAAATATAATTTGTTTAAGGGCAATTTTGTCCATGAAAAAATGAAATGGGGGCCATAATTTCGAGTTTGGGGGCCGAAATTCAAATCTCATACGGACCATCCCATCTCTATTCGCCCTTTACCTGTTTCGTCTTTTACCTCAACAAAAACTTAACCGTCCGATATTAAATGTAAGATATTTTTGTGATTTATTTTATGGGTTTCTCTATTTTATGCATCTCGTGCATAGGATAATATAACATACTCCCTCTGTTTCACAACGTTTGGCCTTTTAGCCTTTTTTTCTTGTTTCACAATGTTTGGCCTTTTACATTTTCAATACACAAACATATTTTTTTCCCAATATTAACCTTTCATTCAATCATTTCTCTTACTCCTCATTAATTCTACTTTTATCATCTCTCTCATCTCTAAACCACTATACATTAATTAATGGACACACTTACTAATAAAAATTAAATACTATTACAATTTTCAATAAGGATTAAATAGGGGCATTTTAGACAAACTATACATAATACTTACAATAATTAACACTTTCTTAATCTGTGTGCCCAGACCTAAAAGGCCAAACATTGTGAAACGGAGGGAGTAAATAGTAAAGCTGTATTGAAAAATTAAATATTTATTATTTTTAATTTATTAAATGTTTCAATTTCCAACAAAATATTTTTATTTAAGGTATGATTAACCTATGCACCTGGTGCATGAGTTAGAAAGACTTTTTTATATGTAAGATTTTATTTAATAATATTTAATTATTTTTTAAAAAAATAATTGTATTGAATTAAGAATTTTAGTATTTTAATAATAATTATATGAGTGGTTTTGGAAAAATATATGACTCCTCTTTTTTATATATTATTTATATAAATTTTTTCCTCTTGTTTTATATATGTTTTTTTAACAATAATCTAATGCATAATTAATATAATATTTTTTTACAACTATACTCTCACTCCTCACGTTACATATGTAGTATGTTATAAGATTATGCACGAATTTTAAGAAATGGTTAAATAATAATCTTTCTGGTCCTTATTATAGGACATACTTAACCGAATTACACATACTGAGGAAAGTGGTTAGTTTTGTGAATTCTATGAGAATGTATTGTAACATTACAATTTTACCCCATCCACTTTACTTGGAAAATTCACATTCATTAATGAACAACAAAAAACTTAGTTAGTCAAAGCATTTAATAACGACCAAAAAAAGAAAAAATAATTAATGATGCATAGGAAATATAAAGTGCCTTACATATAGAACCAAAAATTTCTTCTAAAAGGTGTCCTACATATAGGACCAGAGGGGGTATGAGAATTTTAGTATTTTGACTGTAATATCATTATATAACCATTATTGAAGAAAGAGAAAAATATTGAAAGTGAAGAAGGTGTTGTAATAAATAAGGGTGTAGTTGAGAAAAAAATAATATTTATTATGCATCGAGTTTGTAAAAGAACAATTTGTATGAAACAAGAGGAAAAAATCATATGAACAATACATATGAAATAGATGGAGTATTTATCGCAACATCTTTTTCACCTCAATTTCTCTCTCTTCAATAATGGTTGTGCATGGGCATATAGTATGCGGCGTATGGATATTGCTGAGTGCTCAAGTGGCGAGTGAATATGAGAGCACATCAGTTATTGAATACTCCACAATGTGTTTGGTGAGTTGATGTACCTGACACGGGTGACCCCGGTCATACGTATCCCCAATGAAAAGGAATCAAGATACACATAGTTCTTAGTAGAAAGGTTGAGAGAACATACTATGTAACCCTTGTGATAAGCGTTTTATTTAAAGGGGAAAATAGGTAGGCCTAGTTCAGTTGGGTTAGGCCTGATAGGCTGATAAAAGGAGCAGAGCAAGGGGAATATTCTGCGATATTAATGGTGCTTAGTTAGTAGCAGTTATGATGGGCGAGAATCAAGGCCAGAATATGAGAATATTCCATTGGCTTTGTGTCTGTTTTATGGACTCGAGTTGACTAGTCAATTTTGGTCAATTACATAGTCAAAATACCTCGAATTCTTATATAATTTAATCATTTCTTAAAATATGTGCATAACCTTAAAATATATTATATATGAAACAAAATGAGTTTTATCGTAACCACTTTTTCACCAACAATATCTATCTCTTCAATAATGATTACACAAGTGTGTTATCGTAAAAAATCTCAAATTCTTACATCATTTAACCATTTCTTAAAATCTATGCATAAAGTTAAAACACACTATATATAAAACAGAGGGAGTATTTATCACAACCTCTTTTCCCCTCCAATATCTTTCCATCTCTTCAATATTGATTACAGAAGGGTATTATAGTCAAAATAGCCCAATTTTTTTCATTATTTAACTAATTTTTAAAACACGTACATAACCCTAAAATACACTATATATGAAACGAGAGATTAAATGTTGTCACTTCTAATACCACTAACAAAATTAATTCTTTTTTGTTTACGTAAATTTCTCCAAAAAAAAATTACATTTAGAATCGGAGGGAGTACTACTTATAAGTCACATCCTAGATTATTTTGTTGGTCCTACATTATGGATGCATCATTTAATATTTTTTATTCTATTTGCCCTTATTTTTTTGTTTTAATTTTTTTATTTGCCATTATTAAATGTTTTGAGCATATGTTTTTATGTTGATCATTATCGATGGTGAACTCTGAGGAGACTTGGGAGGGTAAACTTGGAATTTTAAACTATCTTCTAAAAAAATAAATAAAGCTAACTACTTTTATTCGTACGTGTGATTCGATTAAGTATATATGACGTATAGAAAGAACCAAATGGATTATATTGCTTCAACAAAATTTCTCAATTAATCTCAGATAAGGATAATAGTGAAGGTTAAGTGTTTTCTCCAAATTGCTATGTATCCAAGGATGTTGGACCAGTCATTAAGATAGCTTAGATACCCAAATCATATGTAAAAATCAAATATTTGAGTGTACTAAAGCTATCGAATAAACGATAGGTGTGTTTGGTTTGGTGGTGGGAGGGGCCCAAACGTGCGTTTCCGGAAGCTGCCCCCTCACAGCTTTCACTCTGCTGTGGTTTTTAGACGTGAAAACAAACAAGTGCTACTATGAATGAATAATGTGCCTGAAATGATCGAGTAATATCACCTCTCTATATATAGTAGGAGTCAAGTCAGGTACGTCCCTATTCTAACTATCTTGATTCCCGCCACCTGTTTTAAGGAATATGCCTTTTATTCATGTGCAGGTGGTTTAGACAGTTTAGATGTCTGTAATCCTTTGCTTTAACTTATCTCTTGCTAGATGTGTTAGGGTTCTAAAAGTCTTATCCAAATGTCCCTTGAGTAATGGGCTCAAAAAATTTTCATGATTTGATTGGATGGAACATACTTCGTACTATACATATACTTGTAAGATTTTAATATCTTAGTATGTCTCATGTGATGTGCATGTGACATGTATTGATGTGTGTTTAGTAAATGAATGATTAAATATTAATGGGCTAAATCATATTTAGATAAGAATGGATTGTTTCTGAAGGCCCGTTAGCTTGATGGAAGCCAATGAATAATAGTTAGGGTTTTTACCTATTTATAGGAAACAGGTCCTGTTCCTGGCCATAAGGTATTCTTTTCTCTCCCCATCACAGAACGGCTAAACTAAACAAATAGCATAGAAAAGAATAGTAGAGGAGGCAAAAGAATAGAAACCGGGTTTTGTGGCTTTTGGTCAAAGGACATTTCGAGAACTTTCTTCATTCTAACTCTAACAACTCTAGCAATGGATAGAGGCTAGTAATCGTATTCCTTCTGTCTCTATAACGTGTGAAAGTCATGTAATTTCAAGATCCTTATTATTGTAGTTGTAACGAATAAATTAAACTACAACTTATATGTGGTATCAGAGCCACGTTAAGAAATTTATGACTTTCCAATTAAGATTTAGGATTTGGATTGAATCATAATTATGGTGTTTAGGGAATGAATTTTTGCATAAATCCAAATTATGAAATTTGGGAACTTTTTGAACCCTAATTATGAAATTTAGGGGCTTTGTTTCAGTATGAATCCTTATTATGAATTTTAGACTTTTCCGCTTCCGCATTATTGTTAAATGAAATATTAGGATTATTTGAAACTTGATTGCTTATCGATTTGTTTTACCCATCAAAGTTGTTTTCCAATTGGGTATAACGTATACCCAGTGTTTCAATTATATTTTTTTAAAGTTCATTAAGTTTTTTCTAATTCGGTAAAACTATTAATTGATATATGTGAAAAACATTAGGTATTGCTTCTATCACTATTTATGATTCGTATAAAAGCACATTACAGTGAATAACGAATAATTATATATTCCTTTTGCATAATAATGAATATATATAACAAGTCCAGTATGTCATGGACAATTTACGTTTATATATATATATATATATATTTGGGATTAATATGAGGTTTTTATTAGCAAAAGAAATTTTTTGAATTGACATTGCTTGATTTGATATTAATGTATGATGATTTGATCATCATTAAAGTTGTCAAATCATAAAGATATTAATTCCGATTGTATAATTTTTATTATAATAATGAATTTGATTTGAAATTAATTGTATGTTGATTTTGTTAATCACCAAAGTGGTCCAATCAGAAAGGAAATTAATTTCAAATAATATGATGATTTTTCAATTACTCATAGATTTGTTGTTATATGAATGACATAACGGTTTGATGTTCTATGAGTATATTGTAGTTCATTGTTATAAGGCATTTATGGATCGCCCAAAGGTTTGATTAGTTGTTCTTATAATTAATGGACATGACTGTAGACAATATGTTTGTGCTATTGGTTTATTTATATATCCAAAGACAATAGATAATACTAATTGGTACATATATCATTGCCAATTATTGATTATTAATTTTATTATCATCATTATGTTTGAATGTCATGTACTAATGTGCAACCCAAAGGAGAGCGTTAGTGCACATTAATTGTTTAAGTAATATGTACCTTGTGTCTCAAAACATTTATGTAGTACATGTTCTTAATTTTCTGCATTCTCATGACTTGTATGTGTCAGTGTTATTTGTTCAACTTTCTGACTAGAGTTTGCAAGTCTTTCTTATCAGCTAAAGAAAAGTTTGTTGCTATTAATGGTGTTAGCAACAATAAAGATAAAGTTTATTATAAAATCTGAGTAATTTTTTTAGAAAGATTTGACAAACACTTATGTTATGTTCATGAGGATAAATGTTGCAGATAACATTAAGATAATTCTCTCCAAAATTGAAAGTAATTAAAAAAAATGAAAAGAATTTTGTGAGAGAGTGCCAAATATTTTGTGAGACTTTTTTTGGGACATTAATGAGTACCCCAACCCCATAAAGCTTGGTTATTTGTGTACTATTTATGAATTATATAATTAAAACGAAAATTATTGCAGCAAAATTTAAGTTTGAGTCCTTAGGAATAGTTGTGGATGAGAACTTCTTAGTATAATTTATCCTCGCTCATTACTGATTGAGTGTGACTTGTTTTTGAACGAGCTATAATTCCATGAAATATAATGGGTTATGCACGAATTGCACAATTTGTTAGTTCAAGAGGAAACTAGATTTAAGATTATAAGAAGTCTCTTGGTCCAACCTTTAAGGACATCAAGGAATTAGAAATAAATTTATGAAGAAACATGATAAAGGCAAAGGATCACTTAGAATTAATGAGGCATATGTGAAAACTCATATGAAAGAACCTCATTACATAAATGTCATTTTGTGCAAAAATGTTGAATTCAGAAGAAGTGCATAAAATGAAAATCTTGATTCTATGAAAGATAAGTTTAAAGCTTATGTATGTTTGAGTCAAACTTAATTAAAGATCCACATAAATTTGGTGGATTGATCCTGGATGAATCGGAACATGTTTCTAGCATAATGAATTTTGTTTAATCCATACCATAAACCCACATGTAAAATACGTGTTTGTGAGAATAAAGTGAAGGTTCTAGTAGAACTTGTCAGGATTTAATGTTTTATCCTTGATATTTGGCATCACCTAGACTCATTGGAAACCTTTTAGGTACCTAGTTTTCTAGGAGTTTGGTTTATTATCTAGGATTAATGTTACTAGATACTCTTTTATGTTTGGTTATGAATGTTTCAATTTATTTAAGTATAATTATCACATTGGTATTTGTATATTAGTGATATTTATATAAATTGAATTTTAAATGATTTTTTGCTAATTTGTTGCATAAGTGTTTCGGTCATAAATCCAAGGAAAGAATGGAAAGCTTTATAAGGAACAAAATCTTTCCAGATTTGGATTTTATTGGCCTAATTATTTGTGCAGGTTGTATTAAAGGAAAGAAAAACCAAAGACACAAATAAAGGAGACACAAGAAGGATCCAGCTTCTTGAAAATGTGTTCTTCAAAACTTGTGAACCTCTGATGTTAACTTTCTTTTTAGAAAGGAAAAGGTATGTGATCATCTTAATTGATAATTATTCATGTTATAATTATGTCTTGAAAATTTACTTGAATAAAGTAGAAAGTTAAGTACATATAGATGAATGTTATCAATTACGATAGAGATTAACATGAAAGAATTAATTAAAATGGGCAACATCTGTGACTATTCGTTAAACTCCTCAAGAATTGAGTAATTTGTGTGTATGTCAGTTACACTGCAACGAAATGGTGTATATAGGGCATAACGGAATAGTAATGAATATGATTAGGAGTTTGATATTTAGTCTTTACCCGCATTTGTGAAGGTATGTCTTGAAACTGTCATTTGTCTATTGAACAGGGTTCCTAGTAAGACAGTGCCAAAGACAATTTTGAACTGTGTTTATAGGATACCCAATTTAAGGCACCTGCAAGTTTAAGGTTGTCGGCAGAAACAAGGATTGCAATCCGCCAGAAAAGAAAATTGATATAAAACATCAGTGAGTATTTCACTGATTATCCATATAAATCAAAAGGTATAGACCTTATTGTTCTAACCATAGTATAAGAACCATTGAAATTGTGAATGACAGGTTTACTGAAAATTGTGAAATTAGTGGGAGTATAGTTCCACATAACGTGGAAATTAACGGAGTTAGGGTGCAAGTTCCTGTAATTTGTAATTTGTTCTTCTACCTCAACAATAGTTTATTTTATTGTTGAATCGTATAACAATAAAGTACGAAATGAATCCACTATTCACAACGATTTTACTTTCGAAGAACCACGAGAAAAAATATTAAAAAATAAAGGAAAAGAAATTGCTATTTCGAATGTTTTAAGTGGTTTATCTACAAGAATATAAATTTGACTTAGTCATTAATGATAACGATGTGTTGTTTTACAAGCCGTAAGTTGTGATAATATTGATAAATATTTTTATATGTGAGACCTTGTAGAATTGCCTAAAGGTTACACGAGAGTTGGGGGGTAAGTGAATCTTTTGGACCAAATATAACTCTCGTGACAACCTTGAACGTTACAAGGCCAAATTTGTTGTTAATGATTTCCCTCGCAAAGCTAAGTTGGCATTGACCATTAATGAGGTATTTTGACCAATTACCTGAAAGAATTTATTCAATATTATCATCATGGCATATGTAGTCCGTAATGATTTGGAATTTCAGTAGAAGAATGTGAAAACAACCTTTATGAATTTTAGAGGAGGATGTTTATATGGATGACCCACTAATGTGGTTCTCAATTGAAAAGAATGAACACATAATGTGCAAATTTGAGGAAATTAATATACAAATTTAAACATACATCCCACCAATAGTATCTGAAAGATAGTCAATGATACTATTGTTCTTTTTAGATTTAAGGAAACACAATTAACTTGTGTAAGTATCTGAAGGTCAGTAGGAGTGAGTTTATTATGTTGATTCTGTATGTTATTATATCTTGCTTGCAATTTATTATCTTGGTCTTTTACACTAGACTAAGAAGTTTTTTCTAGTAACTTTGAATGAAAGATATAGGTGAGTCGAGCCATGTGATTAGAAAATGAATATTCTAGAATATGTCACATGAATTGTTAGGCTTATCTCATAAAGCATATATCATTAAAGTACTAGAATGATTTAGAATGAATAAAATTTACGTTAAGGAAGTATTAACTATACTCATAAAGTCTTGAGGTATTAGCATAGAACGAATAAATACATGCTTACTTCTGTAATGAATGATCACATTGAGGTGATCAGAATGTTGAATTTGTAACAAGTTTTGAGGTTACAATTCAAACTAATTGACTGCAAAATTTTATTTCGGGGCTTAGAACTGTCGACAATATTGCTTAGCCGCTGAAAACGTACTGTGGTGTTTTGCAGCAATGACAAGTACTATAAAGGTGCTAAAAGTATGTGAATGAAGTACTTTGTCTCTAAAGAATGAGATCAGAAACAAAAAAAATTGTCAATAGAGCATATTAGCATCAATCTTATGATTGTTAATCCCTTGAAAGAAGGGTTATTGCCTAAACATTTATTGAACATGTTGAAAGTATAGGCATTACTGTTGTTAAGTAAAATTGAATTTGATGTTGACATCCTTATGTATGATGTAATTGACACGCTGAGCTCATTTATGATATGTTTGATATGTTTCTGATTACCTCTTCTCTAGAACGGCATGCATTATTGTATTAGAGTAATGTAAACAAGTATTGTCTTGAATAAAGACATTATGGACCAATTATATATTTCCCAGTTATAGATTGTATTAAGGAAAAGACTATTTTGTGGTACATGGAAGGAATTATGTCGAACAAATGATGTACAACCGCCATGACCCGAATTAGTTCCTATCTTTAATCATGATTAATAGAATATCTAAGTATAAAATGATTTAGCTATATAAATGCGCATTAATTGTTTGTTTAATTATTTTTTTTATTAGATCATAATGTTGAATTATGTCACATGAGTCAAGTGGGAGAATGTAAGATTTTAATATCTTAGTATGTCTCATGTGATGTGCATGTGACATGTATTGATGTGTGCTTAGTAAATGAATGATTAAATGTTAATGGGCTAAATCATATTTAGATAAGAAGAGATTGTTTCTGAAGGTCCGATAGCTTGATGGAAGGCAATGGATAATAGTTAGGGTTTTTACCTATTTATAGGAAACAGGTCCTGTTCCTGGCCATAAGGTATTCTTTTCTCTCCCCATCACAGAACGACTAAACTAAACAAATAGCATAGAAAAGAATAGTAGAGGAGGCAAAGGAATAGAAACCGGGTTTCGTGGCTTTTGGTCAAAGGACATTTGGAGAATTTTTTTCCTTCTAACTCTAACAACTCTAGCAATGGATAGAGGTTAGTAATCGTATTCCTTCTATCTCTATAACGTGTGAAAGTCATGTAATTTCAAGATCCTTATTATTGTAGTTGTAACGAATAAATTAAACTACAACTTATAATACTCTCTCCCACTCGAATTATAAAGAAATTTAACTATTTTTACGCTTATTAAGGAGGTTATTTGATTGTATTTAATTTTTTTATCAAATTTATAAAAAGTAGATGTATTTTAGCAAAATATTATTGTGAATGAAACAAAAATTAAATAAGATCACAATTTTTTAGAGATGTTTTAGGAAAGTGGTATTGAGAATGAATTAAAATTTAATAAAGCTAGTTAATTTTGCTTATATTTTAAACTAAGAGAAATATGTTTTTTGTTGCTTATAATTCGATTAGAATGGAGTATAATATTTCATACTCCGTCCAATCCTTAGAGTAATATCATTTGAGATTTTTTTATCCTTTACTTAACTTGGCTTGATCATAAAGAAAAAATTATTAATGGGTCATTAGTTAAATATTTATTATTAAATACTCGTATTATTTCTAAAATATTCATATTTAAATTGATTGTCTCAATTAATATTTTTGTTACATTCTCTACGCTACAGTTCTAAAATGCCTATATTTTTTTTAATTAATTTAAGAAAATTAAATACACTCAATTAACCTTTTTAAAAAATGTAAAATTAGTTTTTTTTTCTTATAATCTTGATTGGAGGAAGTATATGAGATGAATTAAGGAATGACGATAAGGATCCAAAAATGATGATTTTTTTATTGAAAAAAATAAATACAAAGTTTTTTTTTTTTTAAAAAAAAATTTCAATGCAACACTTCTCATGAAACTTATCATTTTTAGCTTTTTCTTCTCAACCTTTAAAGTTGAGGTTAAGACAACTCATATAAGATTATTTTTAATTAATCAATTGCATTAATTAATTTTTTCCAAAATAATTCCTATTAGTTGAAGAAAGATAATTAATGTATCACATCTCTCAATAATTAATATAAGTGTAATTTTGAAACAATTTAACAAATGTTACAATTTTTATGCAATTAACAAAATTAATCATTCTTCTTTATGAACATGAATTAGTCCAAAGGAATCTTCCATTAATGACACGAATTCCAATTTTGCTTGGAATTCTCAACAATCTTCCCTTTACGTGTGTGTTTTTCACATGTGATCATTTCTCATAAGCAAAAATCTTTTTGAGTATGTATTTGCGTTTTGCGATGCCACAAAAAGTTCAGCCCACTTCTGAATTGAGCCACACACATGCTTTGCTTCATGTTTGTACCATGGACTATGGTTATCTATCACTTACAACGTGAACATCTCTTACACTTGAATGCTAGGAAGACTTTCGATATAAGATTTCCACATATTGATCTTGCAATTAGCAACAATTGTTCTCTACAATATTCGTGTCAACGAACTATCGGCTTTGAACTTTGATACTATTCTTGGAGAAAATGACACACACACACAAAGCTTACAATAAAGAAAATAGCAGAAGATACATAATTTAACGTGGTTCGACAGTGTTTTTGCTAGGAATGTAACGACTCGGTTGGTTTAGTCTTTAACAAATATTAAAAATTGGATCAATCAAATATATAAGAGTGGTTCGATTTAGTTTACAAAGACTGAATCAAACTGTTCATAAATGATTTAGTTCTGTGTGATCAAACAATTCACCTATATGACAGATATTTAAAATTTAAAATACTTTTGTTTGACTTGCAAAAATTCATAAATAAAGGAAACGGGTATGCCACATTAAAAATACTTTTTTTTAAGGCAAAGTATTTTTGATTTTGGGGATTTAAATCCAGCGTCGAAATCTGGAACTTCCAACTCTCAAACTTTAAGACTTGGTACATGACCATATAGGCTACACTCACTTGTCGACACTTTAAAAATACTTAAATTCATAGATATTGGATTTCGGAAATTCATATCAGTATGCAAATATGAAAATATTCCCTTCTAATTTTTTATAGGAATTTTGGATAAATGATATATTAAAATGTTTCTAATTTCTAAAACAAGCATTTCTATCACTGACAAACCGAAATCAATACTGAATTTGTTTTTCTTACTTCTTTTTAGGGCACTTGACAATAAAAGAAAATTAAAATTGAAAACAACATTTCTCACGTGACAACGCTTGAAAAAATAATTTGAGTAATTGGTTCAATTCGGTTTGGATGGTTTCAAAAATTATGAGATCATGGATCAGATCATAAAAATAATGATCTGAAAAAATTGAAACCAAACCAAACCATAAAACCAAATTAAAACGCATTTTTTGATCTAATTCTATTCAATCACAACAATTTCGCGAGCCGTGTGATGTCCAAGACTGAAAGGGCCTCAAGGTTAGGGAAGAAGACCTTAAGGACGCCTCTGTCTAGGGTTTATCTGTGATGTTTGTGGGTGTCCTCAGGTGGCAAGGTAGAGAGCCAAGAAGTAACCCTAATCACTGGTGTGTGAATGTGATAATTAGGGTTAGAGGACATACCTGAGCCCCATGTAGTACGAAGCTACTTATAGGGGGGAGCTGGTTGCCCTAATGGGCTTGCTTGAGGCCCAAATAGGGCCAGCCTGTAATGAGCTATGAGTGGATGAGCTGTCCTTGTGGATAAGGTGCGCACGTCATCCTGTCCTTGGTGTCGGACTCTCTGCGAGGTGTCGGACAAGGAGGTCGGACCTTGGTAGGAGCATGAGGTCGGCCCGTGTCTGGTGTCTGTTCGGCCGTTGAGCTTTGACTCGGCCAAGCACACAGAGGGCTTCCTAAAGGGGCCTCAGGCCCTGAGTGAGGGCTAAGTGGAGCTCGGCTAAGCCGAGTCCACCACATAAGCCCCCCAGCTCGGTCAAGGCTATTTGAGACTTGTTCCGAGGTCTTGGTTCAGGTCCCGTTTCCAAATCCACCACATAAGCCCCCTAGCTTGGTCAAGGCTATTCGAGCCTTGTTCCGAGGTTCTAGGGAGTTCGGAAGATGAGTTGCCGAGAGCTGGATCCAGCTGTCTCTGACGTCCTTTAATTTTGACGGAGCAGGTTTGAAAGCTGTCTCCCTCAAGCCGCAAAAAAGGCCTTACCCTGGTACCAACTTTTGAAAAAAGGTACAACTTTCAATTGGGATCAAAACTGTGAAGCTTCTTTCCTGGCACTTAAGGAGTATCTCGCTTCACCTCCAATTCTCTCCAGCCCTCTGCAAGGAGAGAGTCTTTTCATTTATCTATCTGTTGGTGATTCGGCCCTCAGCTCGGTGTTGGTCCGAGACGAGGGCAGAAGTGAGTTTCCCATTTACTTCATAAGTCGAGCTCTACAAGGTCCCGAGCTCCGATATTCCAAGGTTGAAAAATTTGCATTTTGTTTGATCCTCGCTGCACGGCGGCTACGACAATATTTCCAGAGTCACCCCATTGTCGTAAGAACCGCCCAGCCCATTAAGCAAGTTCTTCATAAGCCCGACCTCGCCGGGAGAATGATGGCGTGGGCAATCGAACTTTTCGAGTTCGATATTTCCTACGAACCGAGGAGGGCAATCAAGTCACAAGCATTGGCAGATTTCGTGTCCGAGTTCACAGAGCCTCACCAAAGCTCTAGCTCGGACACATGGGTAATACATGTTGATGGTTCAAGCAATCAGAAGGGAGCAGGAGTTGGGGTGATCTTGGAAAACACGGAAGGTCTCAGCATCGAATATTCCCTGAAATTTGAGTTCTTAACCTCGAATAATCAGGCTAAGTACGAAGCGGTCCTTGCTGGCCTCCGTATGGCTAAAGAGCTCGGCGCAGTTGAAGTTCAAATACTAAGCGACTCCCAGTTGGTTGTTTCCCAAGTCGTCGGAGATTACCAAGCGAAAGAGCCCATTCTGCAAAAATATCTTGATAAAGTTAAGACTCTGGCTCAGAACTTTGCCAAATTTTCCATCACCCACATTCCCGCTGCTTAAACTCCCGCGCCGATGTGCTTTCCAAGATGGCGAGCAAAAAAGGAGCAGGGAATAACAGAAGCCTCATTCAAGAACAGATTTCGGCTCCTAGTGTAATAATGGCTATTGCTGTATCGCCGAATTGGATGCATCCGATCAGGTCATACCTACAACACGGAATACTCCCCGCCGACCAGAAGGAAGCGAAGAAGCTGACCAGGAAAGCGACCGAGTATGTTATTGTTGATGAAATCCTTTACAGGAGAGGAATGTCTTCACCACTCCTCCGATGTCTCACCTCCGAGGAAGCACAAGAAACCTTGAACGAGGTTCATGGAGGAATGAGGAGCCACCATGTGGGAGGCAAGTCCTTAGCAAGGAAGGTATTAAGGGGTGGTTATTTCTGCCCTACCTTGGTGACAATTTCCATCGACCATGTCAAAAAGTGTCCTCAGTGCCAAATTTTTAGTGATGTATACCAGAAACCCGCTGAGGAACTCCATTCTTTGGCTGCCCCTTGGCCTTTCAGCATGTGGGGAATGGATATTGTGGGACAGTTCCCAACAGCTCCAGGTCAGCTAAGGTTCATTGTGGTAGCAGTAGATTACTTTACTAAATGGATCGAGGCCGAACCATTAGCAACCATCACTTCTGCAAGAATCCAAATTTTTTTCCTGAAACAAGTTATTTCTCGTTTCGGACTTCCACTCACTCTGATTACTGACAATGGTAGCCAGTTCGCTGCCAACAACTTTCAAATATTGGTTGAGAACCTCGGAATCTCTCATCGGTTCTCCTCGGTCGAGCACCCCCAAACTAACGGGCAAGCCGAAGCGGCTAATCAGGCTATTGTTGATGGCCTCAAAAAGAGAATTACTCAGGCTAAAGGAGTGTGGACCGATCTGCTACCTGAGGTCCTTTGGTCAATCAGGACCACGGTACAGACCTCAACAGGGGAGACCCCTTTTAGACTCACTTACGGTTGTGATGCGGTCATCCCCATCGAACGAAGGATCCATACCTTCCGAATGAGTGACAGGCTCGAGGAAGAAAATGAGAATCTGATCAAAGAAAATCTAGTATTGGCCGAGGAGATCCGAGAAGCTGCTTCAGTTAGAGAGAAGAAAGCGAAGGAGAGACAAGCAAAGCATTACAACAAGTTAGTGCAACCCAGGTCCTTTGAGTTCGAAGATCTCGTACTCCGAAGAGCAGACATTGGGCTCAAAAATCGAAGGGATGGAAAGTTTGCCCAGAATTGGGAAGGCCCCTACAGAGTTGTTTCAAAAACATACTCTGGGGCATACAAGTTAGAAACCCTCGAGGGAGCCGAACTCAAGAATTCCTGGAACGTTGCGAAGTTGAGAACCTATTTCAGTTAGGATTACCTCGGATATCATCAGCAATCACCAGCACCTCCAGCTAAAGTTCAAGTTTAAGTTCATTTTAGTTTCTGTTAAAGTCTTTACATTTGCTTCCTTTATTCACATCTTGTTCCATTGTTATATACTCACTTTTAATTCCCTAAAAGGCAATGTACTCACATTTATGATTAATGAAATAGTACAAACTTGCCCTTACTCAAGTGCCACAGTTTTATATACGTACGTACTAGCTTCTCATTTAGCACTAGCCACCTAAATGTTGCATGGCGCTATGTACAGTCAACATCTTGTAAATAAGATCGGCTCGTATGCACAGTGTACAAGGGACACTCGATAAAGTACAGCTTGCTGTGAAATGTTCTCACATAACTTCACTCAGCAACCTCTTTCACATCGGGTACGAGGACACCCACCTTGGCTATGGTGGGTGGATCCGAGATCCCTACCGTATGCACTTATCTACAGTACCTTTTTTCAGAGGAAAACTTATAAGATTACTGCACTTACTGAGTCGTCCGAGCTTAACCTAGTTATTTATATTAATTTTAACAAAGGAAAGCACAAGTGTCTCCATCATGAGTTTTTCAGGTTCGATTGAATCCGGATACTTAGTTATCTAACAGCTGTCCACAGCTCAGGTCCGACTACGGCCGATCAAAACAAGCAACCAACAAAATGCAACAAGTCTCAAAGACTTGCTTTGTCAAGAGCAAGTTTCCTTGATGACCTGCTAACTGATCGCAATTTGGATCCGAGGTATAAAAAGTAAACATGCAACGAGTTAATAAAATAAACTTGCATTGTGCAACAAGTTAAAGAAAAGGCTTGTATAAAACGACCTCGGACACAGTATATATGCAACAAGTTAAAATAGAAAACTTGCATAAAAACGACGTCATGCAACAAGTTAAACAGAATATAACTTGCATTGAACTAAAAGAAATGTTATACAGAATCATCAAAATAAAATACAATTCAGTACTGTCAAACATGTTATACAAGAACATTGAAAAATTGCAAGCTGCCCAGCATAAGGGACTTACGCTGCGTCATCTTCAATATCAGAAAGCACGACCTGGCTCGGATCAAATTCCTCCTCGGGTTTCTCTTCCAAGGGGTTGGGAAGATTCTCTTCAGGTTGGTCGAGATCTACATCGGCCCCATCTTTCTCAAAATCCACCATCTTCCCATCTTGGACCCCAAACCCAGCACTGGCGCCGATAACCCGAAGTCGGATCTCCTTGTTTAAGAATTGAACCTGCTCGATAGCACTGACAAAAATCTTGCTCCCTCCCTTCTCAAAATCGAAGGTTGCCTCGGCTGCAGCTACCTTGTGCTTAAGTGCTTGAGCAGCTCTTTTCTTCAGCATGGAGCGGACTCTTTCAACCTCGGCAAGGCCCTCCTGTCGACCTGCTTCTTTAGCAGCCTCTTCTGCTTTCGAGCATCCTCTTTGACTTGGGCCAGTGCCTCCTCATGATTTTTGAGAAGCTCCTCCATTTGCTGGCGGTGCTTCTCTTCCAACTCGGCCAGTTTTTGGTCGGCAGCATTCCGACTACTCCTCAACTCACCCACCTCCGCCGCCAGCTCGGCTCTGGCCTTCTTCTTAGCAGGTGAAACACCCTCCACCACGTCATCTGCGACCTCCGCCAATACATTGAACATAGTGGTCGACCGCTTTAATTGGCAGGCAAGCTCTTCGGCCATCCTCTTCCATTCAACCCCTGACATCTTTATCAGAGTCTCCTTGACTGAGGGTTTGGCCGTGGTGGTCGGCGGCCTCGGGAGGATATCAGTTCCCTTCCTCGGACCTGACGACGAAGGGGGAGGATCGGCAGCAATAACCACCTCAGTATTGATGCTCGGAGACCGAGGAGGAGGGGCGAGAATCACTGCAGGAGGAGTAGGTTGCAGAGGAGCCGAGTCAGTGGAGGCCGTGTCGGTCGAGACTTCGGCAGACACGACTTCATTGGAAGAGCTCTCAGTCCTCTTCCTTTTTCGGGCTTCTATTGCTGCTTTGAGTGCCTTGGACGACATATCCGACCAGTGTTCGTCTGAAAACAAGAATAAAACAAAATCATTTAGAAAGTTGAAAGAAAAGAGTATGCAAGTACAAGAGTAAAAATAACTACCAATCTTTGTAACAACTTCGTCATTGGGACACTTCATGAACACTCTGATGTCAAGTTGGAACTTCCTGGCCCGGTACTCGGACTGGAAGTGGTTGGCCGTTACCACCTCATCGGCATCAAGTGTTGCTCCCGACCATCTCTGCGGCGTGTCGACATGGCGAGTGAAGAACTCTTGGGTCCACTCCAAGGGGAACTTCGGTCCCGTCTCGGCCCGAAACCAAGGTCGCCCCTGCCCACATACTTGTACTTAAAAAATCTGGGCTTGAAATGCTTCCAAGAGTCCGTGAACATGCCGAATAGCCCAAAGTGACCTCGGGCCTTGGTCGACACCCAAAGCCGACCAGTAACACCGTCTTTATTACTTACAAATGGGTTGTACGTCCACAAGAAGAGCCGAACTGTACACACCAACCCTTTAGCTCCACAATATTTCTGGAAGGCTCGAAGAAAGGACCAAGTGTTGGGATGTAGTTGGGAAGGAGCCAGTCCGAGTTCGTTCAAAACCCTCATTTCAAGGTCGGTGAAAGGAAGGGTCACGCCGAGGTTGTGTATCAGGTCGGCGTAGAAGAAGAAAGAGTTGTCATCGGTCCGCGAGCATATCCTGTCGTTCGCGGAACAGGGTAAAACTTCATAAGAATTTCCAGCAGTATCTCCAGAGCACGGCAGCACGACTCTCTTTACATCTGCAAGCTTGTCATCGGAGTCTAGGCTGGATCGAACCCCTTTGGGCTCCACATCAACCCACTGGTAGTCAGCAGCATCAGGAGGTGCGGGGTAGAGCTCAGGTCGGCTGATGCACTTCCGGGGTGGCATGTTACCTGTGGAAGAACAGGGGAGCTCGGCGTTAGTCCTACGGGTTACGAAAAATAACCCCCCAGAAAACCCCCTCGAAGTTGTTCCGAGGGGCGAGCATCTCCCCTCTACCACAGGAACCCCCCGTTCGTACATCCTTTCCCTCTCCATCATTTCAAAATCGGATCTCTCCCTACCATCGACGAACTCGGCCCAGACATACTGTCTTATCCACTCTCTCTTCTCTTCCCAATCCCGAGGATAGACGACCTCGAGGAGGAGCAGGACGAGGAGCCTCTGGCGACGAAGCGCCTCGTCTACCTCCTCCTCACTACTGCTGGTTGAAATCGAAACTACCCCTACCCATTTCCTAAACCAATCCCTACCCCTACTCATCTTCCTACTTCCACTCCTCTGGGTTTCAGAAAAACAAGAACAAAAACAAAAATCAAAAACCCTCCAAAGGCCTAAACACTCCCAACACAAAGAACTCCAAAACCCCAAGGTTATTTCCCAAAAACAAGACCTCAAACCCAGGATCTTAGCCACAAAGATAATCAGAGGAAACTACTCTATTTCCACAGAAACAGAACGAAACCACTAATCCCTTCCATGCAAACCAGAAAACAGTAAAGAGAGGAGAATAAAGAAAGCAGTACCTTAAGAGTATAAGCTTGAAGGAGAATGGAGCTTGTAAGTTCAAACGGATTCACTGATTGGAGAGGAAGAAAAGGAAGTGCAGAGAAAGAGAAATGAATTCGATATGGGAAAGAAAGAAAAGGAGTTTGCAGAGGAAGAAGGAACGGTCTTCGTATGAGAGAAAGGGTAACTGTTGGAGAGAGAAAGAGGAGCAGTTTTGTGAAAGAGGGAAAAGTTGAACGGTTTCCCCCCTTTTTTCCGAAATATGGGCTTAGGCCCAATAGCCCAACCTAGCATGCAGCCATACACGCTGAGACGCGTGGCGTAGAACGAGTGGGATGCTGGACCTCGAGCAACGTTGCAATAATGGCAACGCTTCGTTGGACGTGATTTCTGACACGTGTCAGATCTGGAGAAGGCAAGCATCACGTCGGGGCAGGTGAAAAGACAGCTTTCAAACCTGCTCCGTCAAAATGAAAGGACGTCAGAGACAGCTGGATCCAGCTCTCGGCAACTCATCTTCCGAACTCCCTAGAACCTCGGAACAAGGCTCAAATAACCTTGACCGAGCTGGGGGGCTTATGTGGTGGACTTGGAAACGGGACCTGAACCAAGACCTCGGAACAAGTCTCAAATAGCCTTGACCGAGCTGGGGGGCTTATGTGGTGGACTCGGCTTAGCCGAGCTCCACGTATCCCTCACTCAGGGCCTGAGGCCCATTTAGGAAGCCCTCTGTGTGCTTGGCCGAGCTCAAAGCTCAACGGCCGAACAGACACCAGACACGGGCCGACCTCATGCTCCTACCAAGGTCCGACCTCCTTGTCCGACACCTCGCAGAGAGTCCGACACCAAGGACAGGATGACGTGCGCACCTTATCCACAAGGACAGCTCATCCACTCATAGCTCATTACAGGCTGGCCCTACTTGGGCCTCAAGCAAGCCCATTAGGGCAACCAGCTCCCCCTATAAGTAGCTCCGTACTACATGGGGCTCTGGTATGTCCTTTAACCCTAATTATCACCTTCACACACCAGTGATTAGGGTTACTTCTTGGCTCTCTACCTTGCCACCTGAGGACACCCACAAACATCACAGATAAACCCTAGACAGAGGCGTCCTTAAGGTCTTCTTCCCTAACCTTGAGGCCCTTTCAGTCTTGGACATCACAAGCCGATAAAAACCATTTACATCCCTAATTTTTCCTCCACCCACAGTCACGTGAACAAAAGCTTCACTATATCAAATTATTTACAAACAATTTACGAAAAATGGGTAGTTTTTAAACTATTTACAAAATATGGAATAGTCAACGAAACTATTTACAAAAATGGGGTAGTCAAAGTCAACCAAAATTTTTAATTTTTTTTGTTAGTGTTATGGTGCCACGTGGCAGCTTCTGATTGGCCGGGGAAATCGCATGGCAACAAAGAATTAAAAATTAGACTGAAAATAAAAAAATGACAAAAATTTTTTTTTCACAAAAATATGTTTAAGATTAGATGTGGTATTATGAAAATTTGTTTTCAAAAAATATAATAAATATATTTTATTGAGTCTAAAAAGCACAATCGAAGGCTCAGTGGCTGCCTTTGGCTCCATGCGTTTTCCCTGTGGTCACAGGTTAGCAAGGCAACGCTGGTCAACAGGGTCAAAGCGTGGGTCAACTCTTCAGTAAGGCAGTGCCACATGTCGCAACATGATGATTGCGTCACTGCCAATGACATGACACGTGACGTCAGTGCATATGACGCATTTCACCATATGATGACACGTGGCAGATGTGACAGAAATCTTTTTTTTTTTGCGATTTTTTTTGGCCAATCAAAAACTACCACGTGGCACTGACAAAAAAATAAAAAATTTTGGTTGACTTTAACTGCCCCATTTTCGTAAATAGTTTCGTTGACTACACCATATTTTGTAAATAGTTTAAATACTACCAATTTTTCGTAAATTGTTTGTAAAACTACCCTACTTAAGTAAAAAAAAAAAAACCCAGATGCTAGTCCAATTCGGACCAGTTTTAAGATGAAAAGCGATCCTATTGGGAAAAAAATAATAATAAAAAAAAACCTGGTTCGATCCAGTTCCGTTAACAAATCTGATCCCACTTAAAAAAAATACATGTGATTGTCATTTGGTTTAGTTCGACTTTCTTTTTATTAATACCTTTTACATAGTTTTTATAAAAAAAATAGTAATTGATTTAGCAATAACAACACGCTCAGTGTGCATTACAACTGTTAGCCATTCTTAGCTTTAGCACACACTCATTGTCCTGAACTAACACATCATGCATATTCTCAAGGATTTTTTTCGTAGCTGTCAAATTAAGGAACTTGCTTATTCCAAGTCACCTTTAGAGTTCTTTTTTTAAGTTTGGGTCTCACCAAATGGTTAGTGATAAACATGAAATTGAAGTTCAAAACAGTAAATGGTGTAGTTTGGAATCTCTTCACTTCATCCCAATAGGTATATAGTTTTAGTGGAAACCTCAGAATGAGCTTGGTTTTTTTATTTTTTTGTTTTTTCCTTGTTCATCACACACAACAAATGCAGGAACTATTATCCATGCTACAATCAGATTTTGTAGCTCTGTTACTAGCCTATGAATCTGTGATGATGTTTCATTGGACAGATTTGCTTATCTTCAACTAGGTTGGAGGAGGGGCTCTATTAATGTGGATGGTGCTCTGTTCATCTATAAATTAAGGTTGACCTTTTTTGGTTGTTTCCATGCTCTAAAACTAAAAGTGGCAGCTTCTAAAGGTATCAACCTTATGTTTTTGTATATGGACTGTGAAGAAGCTCTTAAATTGGTGCAGTAGGGTTGTCACAAGTCTTTAGCAGCTCATATAGCTAGAGTGAGAAATTTTGTAAACTCTGTTTAGGGCTCTGCCCCTTATGAAATAATAATGACTTAATTATGTCAAAAGTCCCTCAAGTTTATGATACTTTTGTCAGATACTCTTATTCTTATTTATTTTTTCAAAGTCTGACTCCCCGAAGTTACTTATGGGTTTGTCATATACCCCTACTTCCAATTCTGATTAATTTTGCTTATTTATAGTTAAATAAAAAAAGGATTGAAGATAGTGGTTGTTTTCGCCCATGTGACATCACCCGGTACCACATGACTAACCTCCTACGTATGATGTTACATGTCAGCAAAATAGGTCATAATTGATATGAGGGATATATGACAAACCCAGCAATAGCTTCGAGGAATCACACATTGAAAAAATAAGAATAAAGTTATTTGGTAAAAGTACCACAAACTTAAAGAACTTGTGACATAATTAAGCCAATAATAATTATAAAAAAAAAAGCATTAGTAGCTCAAAAATGACATATCCAAGTCCATATGTGTGTGCCGTCTCATCATTTAGAACTTTTATGTCCATGCAAATATATGATACACACTTAACCTTGCCCTGATACTCATAAGAAACTGCATATTAACATGCATGAACGGTTCAATAACATGCCAGGGCAACATCATATTTCAGTCTAGATAAAAAATAATTTGAGAGGCAAGAGATTAGGGTTTGAGAGATGAGAGAGGCCATAGTTATCGAGCGTGTGTGGGTCTGTAGAAGATACCACCCGGTAAACACATGATCATTATATAACACTTAGTATATTCTATTTTTTATAGAAAGATTTCCAAGTTCATAGGGCTGTGTGCAACTCCAAAAGCATCTCTCTCATCGCCTTTAGTTCTTGGTAAAAAAAAATAAAGAAAGGTTCACTTGCCAGCCACATTGCTCGTTCTTTGATCATCGTCTTGTTGTAAAATCATGTTGCAAATGTTGTTCCCTATGACTAATTAATTAATAACATGTTCAAGAGAACGGGTGTAGCAGGATCACTGGTCCGAATTACACAATAATTTATTATTCCTTGGAATCTGATTTCTTGCACCATAGTTTTTTTTTTTTTACATCAATCGGTATCCGGATTTGGTTTACCCAGAATCTGATTCATCCGGTCCGATCCAACTGAGCTCACATTAAGCGGTAGGGGTTTCCCAGCGGGGGTTGCTCCATACACAAGACTCGAACTCGAGACCAATTGATTAATGGACCAAGTTAGCTACCAATTGACTAACCCCACGTTGATCTTGCACCATAGTTAATCAATTTAATACAAGGTTTAATTAAGTTTTTAATCCTTGAACTTAGATATTTTTTTGAAATTGGTCATTTAAACCTTTTTTTTTTAAATGTTTTGGGTCCTTGAACTTTGCTCAAATTTGTGTGAATAGTCCTTTAATCACTTAAGTGATGATATAATCGACGACTTATCACACCACACTTTCGCAACATCGACAAGTGACGTACCATATATGGAACAAACTGTCAATATTATTTGGATCTTGAATATAAGTAAAAAAAATATTATTAACACATTTTTAATGAAAGAAAGTTAATTTCATTTAATTTTAATTTTATGTAAATTATCTTTTATGATTTTGAGAATTAAATGAGAAAGTAAACAAAAGAAACTTGATTCAAGAGTATTAGAAGACGCTTGTTGGGTTCGGCAAAATTAGCTTATAGTTGTGAGTTTGTAACTTATAGAAAAAAATTAATTTTGTGAACATGTGATGCCTCAAATAACACATACATATTCAATTATGTAGATATCTTTGAGGGACCAAAATGAAGGATCGTGGTAGTTAACGTGACAAATCAGCTAGGTTAACTTCATTACTTAATTCTTGTTGATGGATGAACTAAAATGATTGACGTGAGACACTCTCATGGATTAAACATGTATTTATGATATCTGAAAGACTAAAATGACCAATGATTACATTTTCAGGGACCAAAATGACTAATAACTCATTTTTATATTGAAAAAACAAGTGATATTAAATCTATTTTCAATGTCATTTTATCATTATTTAACTTTTAGCTCTTAGTAATTTAATCAATACATTTGATTCTCTTAAATTAACACAAATATTAATTATATATTGAAATGTACAAAAATGATTCATCATCGTAATTTTCTATAACCAAGAATTGTTGACTCAATACTCAGGGGATTGAATTCATAATGCTGAGAGACCACGTATTCAAATTTTCAGATTTCATCAACATGTTCACATTTGCAATAAAGAATGAAAATATTTTGGTTAAAATTAATATTCTTATGATAAAATGATCAAATCGATTTTTTCATAAAAGATTAAAGAAAGTAAAATAAAATAAAAAATCAAATAATCTTAAAAAAAATAAAAAACTAAACATGTAATTAAACCTAAAAAAATGGGGTGCATGCCAACCACAGAACTATCTTAAGCAGCACTGTGTGGATGACAAAGCAGCATAACACAAACAGAGACATTGAGTGAGTGAGTGATGATGATACTGGTTACCCAAGCTCCTTGTGATTGTGGAGCCATGTTTTCAAAGTGTTCCCTCTCTTCCCCTTCCAAATTCATCACTGCAAACCCACCACTCCCACACTTCAATCATCCAATACCCAAATTTATCACTACAACAACAACAACAAGCTCCAATAGACACTTTCATCTCACACTAGCCAAAGCTGAGGGAGGCTTAGATTCTGGTTCAGCTTCAACCTCAACCTCAACTTCAACTTCAACCCCTTCTGCTCCTTTTGCTAATGACCAAACCGTTTTCGTGTCTGGCGAGGATGTTCCATTGGAGGGTGTCATCCAGTTTGAAAAGCCCAGCTCTTCTTCTTCTTCTTCTTCTCGTATTGAAAAATGGGGGTAATTTTGTTTTAGCTTCTTTCTTGATTTTCTTCATAAAAATGGAAACTTGGTAAATAGATTCATCTGGGTTTTTTTGGTAAAACTTGAATGGGTTATTGTGTTGCATTTTTTTCTTCAAGTTATATTGGTTTTCTTCGTAGAAACGAAAACTTGTTGCAAAAGTTCATGGTTTTTTTATATGAATTATAGTTAGTTTGTAATTAGTTACGTTGGTTATAGTTTTAGCTGGATAGTAGTTATATTATTATTTAAGTGTCATGGGGCACTGGTTAAGGAATACAACAACAACAACAACTAAGCCTTTGTCCCACTAGGTGGGTCGGCTACATGGATCAAACGACGCCATAAAGGCCTATCATAAATCATGTCTTTTGATAAGGCATTGATTGCCATATCCTTCTCAATTGTTTCGCCTATAGTTTTTCTAGGTCTTCCTCTTCCTCTAGCCCTTGTAGTACCCTCCATTTGGTCTACCCTCCTACCCTCCATTTGGTTAAGGAATACAATAAAGGAAAATTGGTTCTCAATACCGAATACATCATTTTCCAAGGCAAAATTACCTTTTTTTAATTCCTTAGGACACCGGTTAACATTCCTCGTTATATAAATGCATCATTAGGCTATTGTCACTTATAACAAGTGAAATTATTTCTTCAAGTAGGGAGAAAGACTCCAAAATGAATTTGCATTCACTTGTGTGATCAGGGACTGTGAAAAGCCTAATGGCCTATGTATGCAATACACTCACTAACCAACCAACTACAACTAAAAAAGGGTTGTCCCTTGCACGAGGCTCCCACCTTTGGGGTTTGGGGAGGGCAAATGTGCACAACCTTATCCCACTATAGAGATTGTTTCCCAAATTTGAACTTGTGGGACCTCCAGATCACCAAGTGAGCAATCTTACTGTTGCATTGAGTCAGAACTTTAACAGGGTTCTTATGTTACATTTTTTGGGATGAAGTTATTGGTTTTCTCCATGCAAAAGAAAGATTGTTGCAAACATTCATTGGAGTTTGTGGTAAAAAGGTTTATCACTTATTATGTGCAGACGTGTGGCTCTGCTAGCTGGTGGGGATGTATTGGCTTTGCTTGTTTTTGCTACAATCGGAAGGTTTAATCATGGACTCTCTGTTTTCGACATTGAGACATTGCACACTGCTGATCCTTTCATAGCTGGTGTGTTCTTTTTTCATGGTGCTTGAAATTGTTAAAAACTAAAATTGATATTTTAAGAGCTTTACTATTTTGAAGAGAAGATATGGTAAATTTGAGAATTGGATGTGTTTCAATGCCACACAGGGTGGTTTTTAGGTGCTTACTTTCTTGGAGGTTATGGAGAGGATGGCCGCGGGATGAAGGGTCTCCCAAAGGGTGTCATTGCTACTGCTAAGTCATGGGCTGTTGGGATCCCTGTAAGTTGAAGATCATTCATTTCAAATGAAATGATTTACAAATAATGAAATATCATGCACAAAATGATTCGTAAATGAATGGAATTCATAAACTAATAGAGTCATAAACAAGTTTCTTTCAATTATTCAGTTCTACATTAAATTAATTCTTCCATTATTAATTAAAACTTGAGCACATGGTAAACTTTGCTTAGAAGATACATAATAGCTACATTGTTCCATACATGAAGAAAAAAAATCATGTATTATACAGTAGTCGTTTTTTTTTAAAAAAAAATTTCATTGACTTTCCTTAAAAACGATCATATTAATCTATTTTTAACTTCTTGGCAGATTGGATTAGTAATAAGGTCAGCTACGTCGGGTCATTTCCCAAACTATGGTTTCGTGTTTGTGAGTCTGGGAAGCACTGCTGTTTTACTTATAGCATTCAGAGCATTATTATATTCCATTCTTCCAGTTGACAATAGCAAGAAGAGTGATGTCTATCGCCGTGGCAATCCATTTGAACTCTTTGGGGTATATAATCCTTCAAATTTAGATCTCAATAATTTTATTGCTAATTCCATTGCAAAACTCGGTATCCAAAATAGGTTTTTCATTCTTAGAAACTGCTTGAAGAGGCGTTCTCGTACATTTGCAATTATATAAACATGAACTTGTGCTGCACCTCTACTGCATTTACTGTATCCATGAAAATGTTTTAATAGTTGTGGAGAATAAAATGAGAAAAATCTTGAATTAGAAACCGTTGCATGTATCTCGAATGGTCTTTTTGCTTCCATTGCTTCTAAAACAATAATAGAAAAGAACATTCAACTCTTACTCTATACAGAAACCATCACAACCTTGATTAGCTTTTGGAATCAATGCTTATGCTTGCCAAAGCTATTGAAGTTTTCAATTACAAAAATTAAGGCCTACATACTGTTAATTTCTACTTTAGAAACAAATTCTCTATATTTGAGCTGATTGTGCAAATAATTTTCATTTTCCCTTATGCTGTCTTTTTTTATCATTATAAGAAATAACTTCTGAATTGAACAGCCATCAGAAAAAAGCATTGGTATACTGTCATGATACAAAATTTATTCTTTTCTTTTGTAGCTGCTCACATCATTAGTAAGGCGATGGTAGCAGCTGGTTGCATGTTCAAGGCACCATAATGTGCATACATCAGGGCATCAGTTTCCTTAGGTAGTTTCCTAGTATTATCAACTCAAAAGAATCAAGTAAGAGTTGATATTTACTGTATCTGAGTTTTGTTCAATTAAACACTGTTGTTATTTATACACCTTTGATCATGTGTAAAGCGCAATAAATCCTTTGAATTATGCTCTTCTCCATTTGCACAATGGTGCCACCTTTTGATATCTCTCAGGTTTTCCAAACGAGCTTACAGTTCATGTCGCATGATGAATCGATGATAAAGCAGAGGCTTTTTGTGTTGACTTGTGAGTAATCCTACTTTGAGAGATAGTGATGCAGGACAGAAGCACAAGAAGAATAAGAAAAGGAGCTAGGTATCATTCTAGTAAATGACCCAGAGTCCTCTGTCACCAGGTAGATATTGTGGAACCTAAGCAGAAAATTTTTCAACTAATCTTCATATCCAAAAACGTATGTTGGAATTGAATCAACTGATCTACTCTTACACATAGCTGGCCCTTGTATAGGCAGTGTATTAGAACTCAAGTAGTAACAACAATGATAAAATCCTTCTCCCACCAGAAGGGGTCATTGTTACATAGAACAAGAATTTCTTTGTAATCTATCAAAAACAACTATTGAAATGTTATTTAACATCTTGTCATCAATAACTTCTTTTAAGGTGGTTTCTTTAGTTTTTCTTGGTGTCTCTTACCTCCGTTTGACTACTATCCCTCGTAAGATTTGCTCCTTATTGAGGCCTCTACTGCTTTTCTCTTCACATTACCTAACCATCTTGGACAAGATTCTGTCCTCTTTTCCTTTGTTGGTCGTGCTCCAACTTATTTTCCAATGCATTCATTCATAATTTTGTCTTTTGTGTATGTCCATTCTTCTACAATTCCACCACGGCATTCTCATATCTGAAACTCTTATCTTATGATTTTTCCACTAGCATTTGATACCATAAAGCGTCATCAGTCTTATGGTTGTTTGGTAAAAAGTTACCTTTGAGCTTGTGGCACCTTGTGATCACAAACAGTGCATGAAGCAATCCTGTAATTTACATCTTTGTTTGGTAGATTCAACAAACCTGAACTAAATTCTACTAGTGGTGTGGTATGATACTCAATTTCCACCTGAGTTAGCACTTAGCAGTTGCTTGTGTCTTGCTCAAGTTTCATTCCGTATTTCCAATTTACTTCTACTTAACTGGAAACCATGTGATTTCAGAACTCCTCTCCACAGTTTCAGTTTACCAACACTCTGATTAGGACCATGTCATTTGCAAAAAGCATTGAGGTATTGGCTTCTCGATGTGTCCAATAAGTATACCAGATACCAAGGTAAAATATGAGTACTCAAACTCAGACCTTTGGTGTAATCCTATTGTTACCTGGTTTTTCTTATATTGTATCCTATCAGGAGTTTAATTTCTAGCATTATTAACTTGAAATCCAAGTAATCTCTTCTTGAAGAAATCCAAGTACCTATCAATAATGATGCTCTTTTATTGGGCTTGCAGTTGTTGAGTTGTTTGGAAAGAAAGAAAATATTACAGGGCTTTCTTGGCAGGTAGAAGTCGATTCATGGAGATTTAGAAATAGATGGGGGGACAAAATATAAACATTTACCTAAGCTCTAACTAGTCCCACTTAGCTACTACTAGGGTTCAGCTTTTATCTTCATTCCATGAGATAATTTGTGATGTTGATCCTTCTATAATGGCCAAAGGATCATTGGCTTACATTTATTTGTCTATTCCATGGTGGTGTGCATGTCATTCTGTTGTTTATTACATCTAAACTAGAAAATGGCAACAGAAAATGAGCTTATGATCAATGGAACCTGTGTCACCCTTAACACCAGGATTTAGATCACGGTAGTTTCTGTCTCCTGAACGCCGATCAGGCTTCTTTCCTGGATTTGGCTGAGCTGAATATTTCGCTGCAGTTGCACAAACGTTATTTATTGGCAAGTAATGTTGATCACACATGCTCGTGCATATCGCCTTACATATACGCGATTTTCACTATTTGATTATAGTTGACCCTACCTTGTTTTTCCTTTCCTTTACACCCTTGTATTCTACCATTTAGGTAGATGAGAGAGGAATGTGTTGGATGCATTTCCCCTTAATGGGACAATGAGAAAACACATTATCCATAAAAAGTAAAAACAAGCTGTAATTTGTGCCTTTGGTCAATAGTTATCTACTGGTTTTGATGGTAGTAGCAGACTTTGTTGTTGGTGAATTGTAGCCTCATGTGAACTTTCGGCATTAATAGAATCACTTACCTCAACGTTCTCTTTGTTCTTCTACTATATCACTCATATACATGCTTGGTATAGTTCAATTTTCATTTGTAGATGGTCAGGAAAGCAAATATCATCATTTTCATTTATACATACTTGCATGAATCACTTTTATTTAAATCTCATTCATGAAGTTTCCACTCATATTTTTACACACAAACCAAATTGACCCTTAATATGATGAACAATTTTGAGATGTTTTGAACTGTAGATTTTTTTCTTCAGAAACCTTGAATTATCCAATACACAAAAAGAAGGAGCATCCCTTATAATATGCATCAATGAAGTGGAAGAATGGAAGGGATCATAGTTGTATGTAACAAAGTGATTTGTACATGACATAGCTTAATGGGAGTTGGCACTTGGAACATCTTTTTCTTCTTTATGGGCCACACTTTGAGAACAAAATTAAACTCTGGACTTACTTTGTTCAGAGCCTATGCCCATGTTTACTTTTTCTATTTTTGGGTACGATAGAAGACCATGCTTTGTCTCTTTGCATTTGATGTAAAAGTATCAATGCTATCTACATCATAGTCTTGTGAGAATCTAGTTATCGAATTCTTTGTGCTAATCTTTTAATCTTTAAAATCTGGTGTGAAGTTTAAAGTTATGTTTCTTAGCTTAAATAGTCGGATCATGATTTTGTTAGGTCCGTTCTCTCTTCTCTTTAACTTATCCATACTTCTTGTGTTACATCATTATTTTGTATGATACTTAGAAATACACCTGAGATTATCACCGAAATAGGCACATCCACTCTAATTTTAAAATGATTCTAACCTCTTGTATTTTGGATTTTGTTGAGCTGTACTCACATCTGTTGTGAAAATAATTTGTTTAAAATTAGACACTCCTTCTGTTCCTCAACACTTGATGCACATTTTTTTCTCATCTCTTCCTAAATAATTGTACTTTATCGAAATGAATTTGTTCCTAAATACTTCCATCAATTCTATATATAAGATATTTTTGAGATTTTTAATTTGGTCTTATTCATAAGATCTCATTCCAATTTTCAATAACATTTAACTATTTTTTTTTTCACAAACACCCCTATTAACTCTACACATTTTAGAGTTCCAATAATAATTATATTGATAGTTTTGAAAAAGTATATAAAATTTTCACATTTCCAATGTCACTAACAATTTTAATTACCTTCCTTGATGGAAGAGAAAACTTCCAAAAAAGTTTTATAGATATGATCTGAAGGTGTAATTGTTATTTTAGAAATTCAATACAGCATTAATTATTACTTTTATTGTAGCCTCTTTGGCTGTCATATGAATTAACGATTGTTCTCACTTACCAACTCATTTTCAGCGTGCTTTGTCTTTACTCACACGCTTTTCGGGGGAAGCTTCCGAGAAGGCCATCTATCCCATCAATTTTCCAAGTCAAACACACTTAATTGTGAAGTTCTGGAGTGATGTTTTATCAAAAAGATGCATTTTGTCTTCGGTAGTCCATCACGAACTCCGTAGTTAAGCGAGCTTGCTTTGAGAAATTATATATAAAAAAAAACCAGTTACTATGGAGAGATAAAAAGAATAAGTAGTAAAACAAGCATTAGTTTATTAAAAAAACACATTGAATATACTCCTTAATTCAACAATATAACATTAAACCTCAATTATTTTGGAATGGAAGTGGTAGTATGTTTTTAACGAATTGAAAGCTAGAATGTTTTTGGTACATTGATTAAAAGCTAGGATGAGTTGTAAAGGAGATTCAATGCAAATAGGAGAGATGAACATCTCACAGGTTCTGAGTTATTTTTTCGTAATAATTTTAAAATATATAAAAAAAATTTGCACAAATCTTAATATAAAAAAAAAGGAAAAATGAGTTCTAATGCTATATATTTTTAAAAAACAGTTTCTTACTAATATCAAAGTTTAACAACAACATTGTGAATTCATATCATTAAAATTCGACATAATTGTAGTTAGTTGTGTGATATCAAACTTTAAGATTAAGAAAAATAATGCAAAAGTAAAAAAAAAAAAAAAATTGGAAAAGAAAAGTAGTCTGCATTTTTGCGATAAAGACCTTTTTACATAATCACCTCATTTTTTACTTTTTTTTTCATTCTTTCAACTTTCCTTTCTTTCCAAGCACTACCATGTTAATGGACGGAATTAAGGTGTAAATACATATAAAATGAGATAAACTTTTTTAGTTTATTAAATAATAAAAAAATTAATATGTACCATATACTATATGTTAATATAATAATACTAATTAAAACAAATTTTCATTAGGAACGAAATGAAGCATATCTAATTTTAAGAATAATAAGTACTGTGTAATACACGTTCAAGTAAAAAATATTTTTATTGGGTATTCTTATCAAGTGTACTTATGCCCCATATTAGAAATTAAAATCTTAATTAAAATCCTGATTGAGTATACTTTGTTTGGATCAAGAGAAATTGGAGAGAAGAGATTTTGAGGGAAGAGAAAAAGGGAAGAAAACTCCTGTTTGATATAGGAGAGAAAATGAGTGGAGAAAAAAAAATGAATGCAACCGACCCCAAATTTTTTTCTCCCATGCTTAGGCAAGATTTTGTAGAGAAAATGGATTGAACTTGTTGAGTAGTGTTGTGCAGCCGCCTATGAAGCTCCGATACTCCAAAAATGGAAAAGTATCCGTGTTTGATATCGATACGCGTACATACTTTTCGATACGTGTCTCAAAAGTATCCAATTATTTTTTTAAAAAATACTTTTAGGATACTTCTCAGATACTTTTCGATACTCCCTGATACTTTTTCAATACTTCCCGGATACTTGTTTGATTTTACTTTGAATTTTGTAATAATAATTATTATTTTAAAAGTAACTTTTTAATTAGTATTTTTAATAAGATAAATAACCCTTTTTATATCCTTTAAATTGTAGAGATTAATGAGTGTGCACTAATGATGTAAAGTTTTTTTGCATCATTAGTCTATCATCGACTGTTCATGTGTTTATGATCGTCGACTTTTAGATAAAAGTAATATAAATGAACGGTGAATGATGAATTGATTGTGTTAAAGAATTTTATACCGTCGATGCACCATCTATTTTCTCTAAATTGTGATCATTATAATTATATATGTACTAATGTCATTTTGAATTAATAACAATATCAATGAAAATTATCAATGTACAATATCTTTTTTAAATTTTTAATATATATATATATATATATATATATATATTTGTAAACGTATCATATACCGTGTTGTATCTTAAATTTTCAAAAATTTCGTATCCTCGTATCTGTGTCGTACTAAGTATCAGGGCTTATTATTTTTTTTGTTTTATTCATGGTTATGCAATGTTTCTTGTTCTGTTTATTTCTAGTTCTTTATAATTTCTTATTATAATGATACAACAAGCTTAATTATGTGTTATTTTTTTTTCTTAAATTTTGATACAATTTTTTTATATATTTTTTAATCAAAATTTTTATTTTGTGAAAAAAATTAAAATAAGCAACAAATATTTGATTAAGTTTGATATTGAATATGTAAAACAAAGGTTTATTTGTTTTTTAAAAAATTTATGATTTTTTTTTTCTTACTTTTTTCTTCAACCAAATAAAAAGTGAGAAAACTCAACATTTTTTTTCATATTTTTTTTTTTTCATACCAAACAACGAAGTGAGAGGTGACGTGAAACTGGGAAAAGCATAGGATAGGGTTGATGATAGAGTAGGCTATCGAATTCTCTGTAGTCTACATGCTGCCGCTGGCCTTCGGGAAAGATTGTTTAGGCTCCTGCATGCGGTGTCAAATCAGCCTCACACTAGATACGCTGCCAACCTCTCTTTTTTTTTTTAATTTTTTTTTTTTTTTTTTTTTTTTTACACTTTTCTTGTAACACTTCTTTTTTCATTCCAAGATTCTGTTTTTCTGTCACATTAGTCTTCATCAATGGTTGACCTTTGGTTCAAACGGATCACTATAAATAGGAGTTTTCCATATCACACATACACCTTAAATAGGAGTTTTTTTTTTGAATTCCTTTGTTTACTTACCGGCTCTCATTTTTTCTGCCTTATACAAGGGGTAGTGCATTTTTCCGCCTTATACAAGGTGGTAGTGTGAATTATCAGTGTTTTCCGCCTCTTTCTAGGCGGAAAAATGGTAATTTTGCATGTCCGCTTTGTATAAGGCGGAAAAATATGATAATTTTACACTACCGCCTTGTATAAGGCGAAAAAAAATGGGAGCCAATGAGCACACAAAGGGGTTCAAAAAAAAAAACTCAATATTATTATCATTGAGATGTCAAAATGCATTTGCTCCTTACTATTTTTATTATAAGTCTCTTTGATAAATTTTTACACTCTTTAAAAAATTATGAGTGAATATGAGTTTTGTAAAAATGAGTGTTTGTGAAAAAAATTAATATTATTGAAATTGGAAATATAACTTATATTAAAGAAAAAAACTTCAAAAAGTGCTTATATATAAAATGGGATGAAATAATTCCTTGATTTAAAATATTAAAAAAATTTAAAATATAAATTTTTTAAATTCATCTTCTTAACTTTTTTTCATTTTCAATATTACTTTTTTAAAACATCTTTAAAAAATGATTATGTCATTTAATTTTTGTTTCATTTATAAATGATATTTTTCCAAAATATCTTTAAAATTTTATATAAATTTAAAAAAAAATTAAATACAATTAACTAACATTCTTAATAAACGTGAAATTACTTATTTCTTTTTATACTTCAAAAAGTATTGTAATGCTAATTTATTAAGTTTACGTAAATGCCTTGAGATAATTTAAAATTGAACATGTTTTTATTAACAAAATTGTCATTTTGATTATCGACATTGTAAGGTGGTTTTACTTTAATCCTTGATATTTTGAAAATTCCTCTTTAGTTCTTGGAATTGTAAAATATTACTCGTGTTAGTCTATAGGAAGTGTCGATGTTTAATTCCTTTATCTTTCCGTTTAATTCCTAACTTTAAATATAACTCAATTTGATATATGAGATTATTAAATCTAATTATGTTACATCCTTGGAATAGTTGCTAATGATCCATGTAAGACACAGATGAGTAACATTTTACAATCTTATAATTAAGAACTGAAAAGGAATTTTTAAAATTTCAGGAACAAAATAAAACCATCATATAATATCAATATATCAATGACCAAAATAATAATTTTGTCTTTTTTCTTTATGCTATAATTTTGTCTTTTTTACCACTTAAATTTAAACATATCTAAACCATAGTGTTTTTCACCTGATTGAAGTAACATCCAGACTTCAAACTTTCTAAAGATTTCATCTAAAGTCGTGGACGAGTTTTGTTAATACAATCTTAATTTTTCTTGATATCTATTGGTAACATTTCTTTTTTGAAAGATATCTGTTGGTAACATTTAAAACAATAAAAAGCATTTCTGTTCTTTTTTTTTTTTTTTACCTAATACTGTAATACTAAACGGACCAACATAACCACCTAGGTCCATATAAGAGTAATATTCCTTTCTTTTATCTGCGGTTGGTTTGAAGGGATTTTAAATGATTTTTGAAAATGTAACGGTGGTTACAAAATATTTATACATTTGTTTTAGGTTTTAAAAAACTATTCCAAAGAATAAATTATTCTTAAGAAAGTAGTTATTTTCATGTTTTAATTACTTCTCATTCCTGCTTTTAAGAATGGGTATATTCTATTTCCATGATAATATCTTAGTGAAATTATAAAAACAACCTCATTTTAACTATATGTGGATATTTTCACATAATCACGTTCCAAGTCTAGATTTTATAGCAAATTTTATTTGTTCCAAATAAAAATCATATATGTGTAAGAAAATTGTACATACATATACACACACATATATATAATCATTATGGGAACAAATACTCATGATGAAAACAAAAGTGATTATAGGTATTAGGCTTAAATTAAATTTAATTGTAAACTTGTATTTTATTACAATAATACAAATAATATATTTATGTTTTTATGATGAAAAATATTTTATTTTATATATTAAAATTCACACTTTTCTAAAAAAGACTATTCACTTTAAGGTTGATTTTCCCTTGTTGCGATAACTATACTTATCCCTGCCCTCTCATGAATAATGCACTTTTAGTTATTTTATTTTGGCTTAATTGCACTTTTGGTCCCCCAATTTTCTCAATTTGGCGATTTTGGTCCCAAACTTTTAATTTAGCGATTTTGGTCCCCCAATTTACGATTTGTAGCGATTTTGGTCCCTCCGTCAATTCCACCGTTAACGGTGCTGACTTGGCTGCTGACACGTGTCCCTCTGGTAAATTGGAGGACCAAAATCGCTACAAATCGTAAATTGGGTACCAAAATCGCCAAATTAAAAGTTGGGGGACCAAAATCGTTAAATTGAGAAAATTTGGGGACCAAAAGTGCAATTAAACTTTTTTTTTTTAATAATCAATGACCTTTCTAAAAGCTTTTAATAATCAATGGCCTTTCTAAAAGCCCATGTTATTATTGTGTATTGGATAAGAGAAAATTTATGATCTCACACTTTGTGCACAACTTTATTTGCTAAAATATTGTGATTAGCTAAAAAATTGTAATTTATTAATAAGAATTTATATTAGTTGAAATTCTACAAGTTTTTTCAGTTGCGGTAATTTATACTCTAATATTTCTCTTGAGATTAATTTGAAGTTAACCTTGACATTTTGCTAAAACTCAATTTGAGAGTTCATCGTCACTAATTACAAGGTGTGTGACTGTGTGAGTGATGAAAATTGGGATTAGCAAAATTTGTAATTCCTTTTTAAAATATGCAATCAGATTTTCTTGACAAGTAAATTGTCACAAAAATTAAGGAGAAGACTAACACGTGCGTATTTGTTAAGAGATTAAATATAGTTTAAATGTTGTTTCCAATTCTATAATTTAAACACCTCTATTTTTTTTTTATAAATTTGATAAAATTAAATACAACCAATTAATCTCCTTAATAAACGTAATTTTAATTTTTTTTTTGCCTTATAAATTGAAGGGAGTATATGTTAATTTTTCCTTATTAAAAATAATTTTAATTTTTTTTCCTTATAGGATATTTTTCATTTTTTAATTTCTTTATGTACTTTAAGATGAGATATAATACTTTATGTCAGTTTTCAATTACTTTATGTCATTTTTCAATTTCAATTATAACATAACCGGTTATATTTTAACTTTAACTTTTTCTATACTTTATGAGATACATAAAATTTTTAAAACAAATTTTCTTAATTTTGTATTCGAAACATGTACTCGCAATTTTTATTTTTTGTTTTTTTGGCTTAATTGCACTTTTAGTCCTCCAATTTTGTCAATTTGGCGATTTTGGTCCCCCAACTTTTAATTTGACGATTTTGGTTCCATAATTTACGATTTGTAGCGATTTTGGTCCCCCAATTTACTAGATGGACACGTGTCAGCAGCCACGTCAGCACCGTTAACGGTGGAATTGACGGAGGGACCAAAATCGCTACAAATCGTAAATTGGGGGACCAAAATCGCCAAATTAAAAGTTGGGGGACCAAAATCGCCAAATTGAAAAAATTGAGGGACCAAAAGTGCAATTAAGCCTTTTACTTTATACCATATGTTATATATTTTTTAAAACTTAATGTTTATTTATACTTTTTTAAATAAGTTTTTGTTTATCACGTTTTTTTTCATTGCTTATTTTTTTTATTTTATTTAATATAAAATAGTTTTTATATATTTATTATTACTCTCTCTAATTATTAAATGAGAATAATTTAATCAAAATATATCAAATTTTTATATTATTTACTTATTTTCTTTAATCTATGTGCAATAGTTAAAAAAACATAATTTATAAGACGAATGACTAACCTTTTTGAAATTGGGAATGAAAGCTTTTATCGTTTTTTCTCGTACACGATCATATACTACTTCTTTGAGGCAAGTTTCTCTTGATACATATTTCTTATTCACAATTTCCTTTCGAAATTGTTTTTATTTACTCATGGAAAAAATCGAATGACTCTTCTATTTTTTTTTTCAAAAACAGTTTAAGAATAACTATGAAAACATACACCAATCATTTTCAAATCAAAAGTATATAATAATATTAACTATTTTTTAATTTTTTTAAGAGAGGTTTATGTCAAAGAAAAAATATTTTGCCAACTCAATATTATATCATGGGGTATGGCTCCCAAGCATGAAAAAATGAACCATGCACTGATGCATGGGAAGGTTGTAGCCGTTGATTTGAGTTGATGTGAAAAGAAGGGCAGAGATTAGAGTGGAGCACCGGTATGGTTAAGTATGCACCGGTGCATGTCTTCCTTTTTAGGTTTTTTTTATTTATTTATTTTTAAATTTAATCAATTAAAAAATATTCTATGCGTTTTCTTTTTTACCGATATGAAGTGATTTTTATAATTTGGATTTATTTTTTGACTCTGTGTTCTTAAAAAACTGTACTGAGTAAAACTGTATTCAAAATTTACATATTCTAGTAAATCTGTATACGAACTTGTGTTAAAAAATATTCTGAATAAATCTGTATTAAAAAAATTTAAAAAGCAAAAAAAAAATTTGCACATGCACCGGTACAAAATGACATATAAATAGGACCAAAGAATCCTTATGGAATGTGACTTATAAATAGGAAAGAATCCTTCGTTGTCGTTTCACTTGGGGTAGACAAATAATACTCCCTCCTGTCCTATTTATAAGTCACATTCTAGAAGGATTCTTTGGTCCTATTTATAAGTCATTTTGTACCGGTGCATGTGCAATTTTTTTTTTGCTTTTTAAATTTTTTTAATAAAGATTTATTCAGAATATTTTTTAACACAAGTTCGTATACAGATTTATTAGAATATGTAAATTTTGAATACAGTTTTACTCAGTACAGTTTTTTAAGAACACAGAGTAAAAAAAATAAATCCAAATTATAAAAATCACTTCATATCGGTAAAAAAGAAAACGCATAGAATATTTTTTAATTGATTAAATTTAAAAATAAATAAATAAAAAAAACCCAAAAAAAAAGGCATGCACCGGTGCATACTTAACCATACCAGTGCTCCATTTTAATCTCAGCCCTTCTTTTCACATCAACTCAAATCAACGGCTACAACTTTCCCATGCATCAGTGCATGGTTCATGTTTTCATGCTTGGGAGCCATACCCTATATCATGCAACCCAAAAAATAATAATAAAAAAAATCCTGTATACCCCCCCCCCCCCCCCCCCCCTTTTTAACGAAATGTTAAAGTCGTGAACAAAAATTATAACTCATTGTAAAAGTTATTATCGTGAGTTTCATCGTGAGCCTAACTCACAACTCAAACTTTTTCAACTAAAATGATTGAACCCAATAATAATTTTCATGCATATGTTTTGTGTTCAGGTAGATTTTATAATTAATTGGTGGCTTAATTATTTTAAAAGTCCCTGAAGTTTGGAATTTTTGTCGGATACCCTCATTTTTTTTTCAATCTCTGACTCCCCGAAGTTACTTCAGCGTTTGTCATATATCCTTATTACGCCGAAGTTACTTCAGTGTTTGTCATATATCCTTATTACCAATGACATGTAACATCGGAATCCTGATTAGACGCAGGAGGTTAAGCACCCGGTGCCCCGTGGGCGAAGATCTTTTTTCAAAAACTTTAAAAAAACTAAAAAACTTAATAGTTTTATATTTTAGTTAAACAAAAAAAGAAAAAAAAAGAATTAAAGAGAGAGGTCGTCTTCTCCGGTGTGACATCACGCGGCAGCACATGACCAACCTCCTACGTCTGATTAGGATTGTGATGTTACATGTAATCAAAATTGACCAGAATTGGTAGTAGGAGTATATGACAAACTCAGAAGTAACTTTAGAGAGTCAGACATTATAAAAAAAGTATAAGGGTATCTGATAAAAGTACCCCAAACTTCAGGGGCTTGTGACATAATTAAGACTTAATTAATTCAAAAATTGACTTGTCATTATTATCAAATGAGGATGAATTAATAGTTCAATATGCATGAATTTCAAACGATATGATAGTATGTTTTATAGTTAAATGATTTAAAATTTGCTATTATGAACATATGGATCATGTATTAATGGAGAGGTATAAAAATTTCAAATTTTTTATATGATGGTTAGATCAACTCACACTTATGGCTGCAGTGAGCTTAATTCACGATCCAAAAATGAGATGTTTGAAATGACAAAAATCATGAAAAAAAAAGAGTAATATTCGAACATTTGAAAAATTTAAGGTGGTGAAGTGCTTTCTCACGCCAAGAACATGAAGGAATATAAATACAAGAGAGAGGGGAACAAAAAAACACATGGATGGTTTTATTTAATACTAATTTGATTTTTAACATTTATGTACATGTAATCACGTTTGAGGAAAATAAAACACAAGACCCACCCCCTTGCATAAATATGTTAAAAGCAGACACCAAGTTGTCCCTTGAGCTTTCCATCTCCATCCTCATAAAAATAAAAGAACATGAAAAAGAGGGAAAAGAATAAAAAGAGAAAAGAAAGCCTTCTCTTGATAGGCCGATAGAGAAAGAATCTAAGGTGATCGTGACTGGACATACAAGCTTGGATTTTGACATTTCAGCAAGGGATGACCAGCAAGAAAAAATAGTGGAGACATGAAGAGAAAGTAAATAAGAGTTTGGAATGAGATTGAGTTGAAGGAAAGGGCCAGTTTTTGCATCTATGGAGGGGAGCATAATGAGGAGCTAGAGAGAGTATATTATTCCAAAAGTATTATTGTATATTATTTTTACAAAAAAATTGTCTTTTTTCACAAAATAGAGATGTTTTTTCATCTTTCTAATAAAAACCGTATTACTTTAATATATAAAGCATTAAAGGTAATTTCCAAAAATATAAAAAACTTTTTTTTTTATAAACAAGACTAATTTTTTTTTTTAAAAAATCTTATATTTAAGAAATGAGGAAGCAATATTAAAAAAATAATTATAAACCAATGTGGACATGAGATAAGTTTGAATTGTACCTTGATATTTACTCCCTTCGTCCCTAATTATAAGATCCTTTTGGGAGATTTCACATCCATTAAGAAAATTGATTAATTTAGTTAATTGTATTAGAAATGTGAACTTTTGATGTGCATTTTCAAAATTATCCTAGAAATTTAAAAAGTGTTAAATAAATATGGGTGTTTGTGAAAAAAAGTAATCAATGATCATTGAAAATTGATATAAGATCTTATAAATAATTATAAAAATAAAATAAGAGTGTCAAATGAGTCTTATATATAACGAGAGACATGGGAAGTAACGGCTAAACATGCAGCTGTAGTTGCAGTGGCAGCCCACCTTACACCTAAGTGTTTTTTCTCAGTTGGGTAGCTATCACAGCAGGGGGCAGTGATCTCATCACCCAACTTTGTTTTATGTTCCCGTCCTTCGCTTCAATTATGCCATGAACGATATGTTACGTTGGATCTTCTGATCTCACGTGATTCTCACTACTCCTTCCTTTGACTTCGATTCATATTCAGAATGTTTTTTCTAAACACAGGAATTGAAAAATGTTTGTACTAAGTTGGAAAATTTAAGTCCCTCATAGATGGATTATGGCAAAATTAAAGGGTTTATAAAGCATATGCATGCTATAAATTTGATGGTATTTCGAAAAAATTAACAACTCAAATATAATTCCGCTAACACACTCACTCTTCGAATATTTAAATGGGTCCGCTCATAATTTTAATATATTATCAGAGTTTATATGACTGTAAAACCTAATAATGTTTAAAGTTCGGAATGAAAAAAAAGTAACCGATCTTGAGGCCGACATTACTTGTATACAGAATCGTCAAATCCTTTCTCCAAACCATGTTTTCAACTTTGTTCTCAGTCAATCACATTTTATTATGAAAAATAACTTCTCAACTGTTACGATATTTTTATAATATTTAATAAAATGTGATTGACTGATGAGGACAAGATTTTTGAACATAGTTTGAAACATAGCATCGTGATTTTGTACATGGTTTATGAATATCCATCCCATCTAGCCAGATCCATCTTGATATCTCTACAACATTACACCAATGAATACTTGAGCCGCTCTAACACCGGACCAACCCAACATGGGTTAACTCTATTTCTTCGCCACAAATTATATGGATTAATTATGTGATATTATTGGAGAATATACTTGAGGTCGAATGGCAGACTGGACCAACCAAATGTGGGTTAGCTAAGTAATACCCCAAACAACTTTTCATTCCGTGCAGGGCAAGCTATACAAGCACTTTAAATTAGGGTTTGTGATGTATTGAAAACCAAAGCATAAAAGAATATAATATCTGCCTAATCTAGAAGTAGTGCAGCCATTGCATGCCAATAGCCTTGCCATTATGGCATTATCCCAAGCTTTCTTAGCCTGCATGTTAAATCTTTATTATACTGATCCAAAGAGCAACCAGTTTTAGTAGAAGCAAACACATTTTTCAAACATCTGCGTCGCAGAAAAAATCTCTGTTTCTAGCAACCTTGGAAGCTTTTGATATTTTTGGCTTTGGATTATTTTGCTTTGGTTGATTTCGGTTTAAAGGGATAGATCATATCACCCAGGAAAATCTTCGCTTTTTCTCTTTACCAAACCCACCTAAAGGCAACTTCTTTTTTGGCTCAAAACAATTATATTAACTTGATTATATATAGCACACCATTGAATCAAAACTCTCTTGTATTACGGTTAGCCCTACTTGTGAGTCATCTGTTATATCCTTTTATTCATCTAAAAAAAATAGGACTCCAATGCAACTTCTCTATGTTCTTTTATTTTGTCGCGTTAAGTTTTTCAATTTATCTATCAACAAAATAGGAATAGGAATAATGAAATACTATCAAATAGAAATTTATTAAAATAAGAATATATGTGCTACCAAGGTGAGGTTGATCAAGTGGTAGCTCACTTGGTCTTGGTCTCAAGTTCGAACCTTGGGTATGGAGCAACCCCCGCTGGGAGACCCTACCACTTAGTGCGAGCTCGGTTTGGTCGGACCGGGTGGGTCGGATTCTGGGTAAACCAGATCCGGGTAGCGGTTGGTGTAATATATATATATATATATATATATATGCTAAAATCGTAGCCTTTATCAAATAAGAATTTATTTATCCACACGTTAGGTGTTTTCTGAGTGGAAATGTGCATTGTTTTTTTGTGCGTAGTGATAATCTTCTACCTAGCTATATACACTTACAACGATATGATACCAATGTATATATAGAAGTTCAATTATATTGATGAATTGAAGAGAAGTTTAAGAAGATTCAGCTTCCATCGATCAGAGTTGTAGTGATTGAAAGTCGATGCCTCTAGCTAGCTATATATGATAAGCTACAGTGAGATACACAACAACATATGAATGATGAGAGAGTATGGTGTAGCTGTATCAAATAAGAGGATTAATTCTATTCTCTGCATTCCAATTTGATAGCAAGAGCCAAGTGATTATAGATATCATCAGGATTGAAGGTGAACCACCACAAAAAAAGGGGCAAATTGCGACGGTTTATAGAGGTATTTTGCGGCGGTTTTAACCGTCGCAAAATATATTTGCGACGGTTCTCTAACTCACGCAGAGCTGACCGTCGAGAATCATATTTTGCAGCGGTTATGACAACGGCTGTAGAATTTTGACGCAAAATTTGCGGCGGTTCAAAACCCCCGCAAATTGCAAATATGAAATTCCATTAAAAACAATTGCGACAGTTATAACCGTCGCAAGATGCCTATATATTTTTATAAACCAATTGCAACAGTTTTAACCGCCGCAAGATGCCTATTTATATTATGAAAACAATTGCAACAGTTTTAACCGCCGCAAAATGCCTATTTCTATTTTATAAAAGCAATTGCGACTGTTCTTAACCGCCGCAAGTATATATACATTTGTGACAGTAAAACCATAAATTAAAACCATAAATTTGCGCAAGTATAAAGTCCAAAATGCTTGCTATTCCTAGCAAATACACGAGCAAGACTTGTGCACTAATAATCTAGTAATCTAGTATAATATATATTAGACAGCTAAAGCATAAGAATAACAAAACAAGGTATGGAACTTTACAGATACTATTAGTAACCAGGTACTTGAATTTGGAACCTATACTTCAACTGTTACAAGATAATTACTGAATAAGATAATTTGGAGATGCACATATAAACATGCAGCTGCTAGCCTGCTACTGCCTTCACAAATTTCACCAAATCCCCCCTTCCTTCAAAATTATACTGCCAATCCAGCCAACCATATGTTATCTATATAATTCAAAGTGTAAAGTCAATGTAGAAAGTTCAAAGAAGTGCATATATATACTTAAAGAAGTTAACAATTTTCCTTATTATGTTAATAAGGTCATACCTGTCCTCCATCCAAGCAACGCTGTACAAGTCACCCAGGCAGGTCTCATATTCTGAAGGAGGACTAGGAAACTCCCCGGGGCAATAGGTTCCCCAGCTGCTTTCTTCGGCATTTGAAGCTGTTGTTGCATATATAATTAGACCTTCGGGGAGAAGACCTTCAAATATACTCCCAGATTCACATGCCACCAAATAAAACACCTGCACGATCATTATATAAATTTAATAATTAGAAAAACAATTCTGACAAAGATTGATACTCATACAAACATTTAGCAAATGATAAATAGTGGAAACTTACAAGGCTATTATATGTCCCGGAAGTATGCTTCCTTTTCAAGACCTCAATCAGATCAAATGCATATAAGTAAGGATTTGTAGGCATCCCTGAAATCCAACCCAGTCCCCCATTCCCCAACAAAAAGACCACATAAGAAATTGAGAAGGGCAGATATTATTGGAGTGAAGGAACACTTTGTTGAGTAAAAGTAAAGATGCAAAACAGAATGTTAAGAGAAGAATCACACATTAGTAGAGATAATAAAAATTATCAAGACAAGCTGGACAAGCTAGAGATAATACTTAAAGAAGTGTTAAGCGTTGCTTGGATGGAGAAGTAATGTCTGCAAATAAGAAAGAGAAGACTTACGCATAGAAGTAACAATATTTCTAACAATTGTAAGTTCATTGGAATCAAAGCTGCAATTACAAATATATAAAAATATTAGTATCATAATGGAATCAAAGACATGAATAAAAAGACATAAGAACATTTTTGTATTACAGGATTAAGGAAGGCTTTATAAGGAGTGTCATCTAGCATCAAAGTATTTGATTCTGTGTATGGACCTCCTTTCTTAACATCTTGAAATACTTTATTCAGATCCTTAAAAAAGAGAGGCTTGCGTTCATTCTCCTTGGACATGAACCCAGTGTCAGTGCAATGCTCTTGATCCTGAGTAGAAAATTCAATCAAATTGGATAAAAAGAAAAACAATTAAACTAATATACATATTCCGCAGCATATTTATAACAAAAAAGTAAAGTTAAAGTACCCAAACAAACAGCAATTTGCTTTTCAGTGATCCAATGGCATAATTTGGTGGAAAATAAATGGTACAAAGATGCACCAGATGATGATCCAGAAAACCCTTTTGATCCGTGCCCTGAAATAAAGGTATCAAAAGAAGAATTCGACCAATGGTGCACTCCTTGGAGGAACTCTTTAATTGTCAATGGTGATCACTGCCGTCGGAAACAATAGCCTTGTTCTTTTCAGCCATAATTGTAAAATTCAAAGAAGGGTCTTTGGGGAGAAAGTATAAATAAACCATGTAGTTTAGACTTTAGACCATCACTCCTTTACTGTGATGGGTTCCTGATTTGAATTGTATGATCTCCTTTTCTCTGCAAATCTTTTTGTCTACTTTATTTGGGATAGAATGCAAAATTCACTCCTGCTATTAACAAAGAATGGAAGTAGAATAAAAACATAATGAGAAATGCATGGCTGGAAACATCACCAGATTCATAGAAGCTGAATCTACCCTCACATTATTGTTCTTAACTTCTTATCATGGAGTTGCCACGTTTTCCTTCGCCTGTGGAGCAATATTGTTCTTAACATCACATTATTGTTCTTAATCTACCCTCACGTTTTCCTTCGTCATCGATTCCAGCTTCACTGCCAGGAACTCCCAAACTTAGCAGTACTTCCTCCCACTTCTTAGCAGGTCCCTGATCCCAAAAACAAAATTCAGTTACTCTAGTTATGGAGAGAGATTTATTACAAATTAGTAGCTTCTCAATTGTAAATAATTAAATGAAAATGTATACAAGATAAAATCATGTCATTGTTTTTGCTTTTACTACCTAATAGAGTATATGCTATCACTCACCTTCCATGAAAGATCTTGTGCCATGCAATTCTGGATCATTTATGTTAAAGCCGGAGTTCCGTGGACTGCAAGAGCCCTTTTGACAGTCTTAGCCACAACATCTATGTCAGCCGGATCCACAGCTTCACACTAAATCAAAATATTAAAAATTAAAAATAATGGTTAGTGCATACTAGTGCTTAAGCTACTATGGATATACTTGCAGATTAAGAACTGACAGCAGGTATTACTTCAACATTGAAGGCGCCCATCTGAAATCCGGTGAAACCTTCTTTAACTGTGTCAACTAATCCACCAGTTGAGGCAACAATAGGTACCTAGTAGCGAAGAATAGAAGTTGAAAAAAAGGTACAAGATTAAGGGTTAGAGGAAATCTAATGGTAGGAAAAAATCCAAGAAGTGAAGGATCGTGGAAAGCGGGATTTATACAGTTCCGTAGCGCATGGCTTGTAACTGAATGAGACCACAAGGCTCAAATCTGCTAGGAATCAATATGAAATCAACTCCAGCAATTATCATATGAGCTAGGAGAACATTGAATATTGCAACTCCTCTGGCCTTGTCAGTGTATGATACTTCCAGCTACTGAAGCTGCTTTTCCATTTGTTTTTTACCTGTTCCATGAGACAATACAATAACAGCTTTAAATGAGATTTCTTGATCCTTTATTAATGTAAGAAGGGTTCAGGAAAGTATTCTTTCATTTTTTATACTCACTGAACATTCTCCTTAATAAACAGAGGAATGGCTTCTACAAGAATATCAAAACGTTTTTGCTCTTCAAGCCTACCAATGACAAATCCACTAGTATCAGATACTTGTCTCATAAAATTTATACCCAGTGACAAAATATCAGATTTGGAAAAGTATTAATGAAACTCACCCTTCTAAGTTTTTTATACGGAGCCACCTGACTTGGTCTTCTGAGAGTAGGAGCTAAGAGTTGGTAGGAACAGAAATCAGATCCAATGAAAACATCTTTTGAAGAATCAATTATGTTTAACTCAGCAAAACCAGTGAAAACACTCTAAGATTTCAGAGAAAAATCAAATTAATTACAAGCAAAGTAAACTAAACTGTGAAAACCAAAACTAATTCTATGCATTTCCAAAATGTATGCCAATTTATTTGTTAGAGAAAGAACTGACACAAACTTCCACATGCAAATTAGATATACTCCAATGTGTACTCTAAAAAATAAAACGTTTCAAATATTAGTTAAAAAATAAAATTCCATCAAAGTTTGGAATCAAATAAGGAGTCCATGGTAGCTAATTGCGGTAGCCAAAATACCGTGTTCTTGTAGTGTGTATATGAAACTCCATGACCCTTTTTTCTGCTATTTATTATATGTTGTTTTTCTTAGACAATACACAGCAGAAGCAGAACAAAGACAACCACAAACAATAAAAAATAATGTTCTGATTACTGCAGTGTAGAAATGAAATCAAAATACAAGTATAATAACGATTATTTAGAACTTCAATAAAAAAGAAGGAAAATGAGAAATATACCTGGCATATAACAGTGCTAATGTATAAAAACAATGCAAATCTGCAAGAATAGAGAAGTAAATTAACATAATAGCTCAATGATTATAGGCATAGACAAAATATTTATAGGCATTTACAACAGAAAAAGCAGTTGATTATGACATTTTTCTATACTATTTTTGTTAATCATAACATGCCATGAAGGAGGAGAATGAACCCAGCAATGTAGCATAGATGTAAGTAAATGTTCTAAGTCATTCCATATCAATAAACCAGATCAGAATCAAATTTTAGTGCCTAAAAATAAAAATGCAAGCAAAGAGCAAACCTAGCAGAGAGAAAACCCCAAAATTGAATAATTAGTGCCTCCTTCAATTGCAAAAAAATTAGGGATTCAGAACGAGTGAGAGAATAATTAGTGTTCTGCGAAAATGAAAACAGAATTAGGAATTCGAAAATTAATCAAGATAAGAATTAGGGTTCTGCAAAAAGAATTGGGGATTCGAACGAGTGAGAGAAAGCACCTTGAGATCGAACGAACCTGAATGGAACGAGTGAGAGTAAGGCTGAATGCGAGAGGCTGAATGGAATGAGTGAGAGTAACTGAGTAAGGCTGAACGCGAGAGTGAAGAAAGTAGACACGTGCGGTTGGTACGTGGAGGCTTGAAACTTGCGGGGGTTTGTAAACCGACCCAAAATAGAATTTAGAATTTAACACCGACAGCGGTTCTTTGAACCGCCGTAAACAATTCCCCACAAATACCCCCTTTTCTTGTAGTGAACTCACTTTTATTTATTTATTTATGAGTACACAGGGAGCTTAATTAATTGGTTTTACATGGTAAAACAAGGATTAAACTTGTCGCTTTAGTCCCTCATTTTGTAAGGAGCTTTTATTTTAGTCTCTGATTTTTCAATAATTCCTTTTTAGGCCCTCACTTTGAAAAAAGTTACTCACGTTAGTCCCTGTCAACGTTTCCGTTTATAGATGTTAACGTTGCCGTTAATTTATAATATCGTATTTCATTTTAGTTCCTAAGTTAAAATTTTTAATTCATTTTAGTCCATCACTATATCGTGTTTCATTTTAGTGTTAGATTATTTTAATAATCTATAATGGCTCATGTAACTTAAAGATTGATTCTTATTAAAGAGGGTTCAATGTGATGATGGTTAACCTTATTAAAGTTATTTAGAATCAATTGGGTCTTTTATAATTTAAAAGTCCCTCCCCTCTGCCTTTATAAAGAAGTAATTGTCGTAACCACATAACAGTTGGGCGAAAGGGTAGTGCAACTGTTCATCAGTTCAAGGAACAAGAGAGGTAGTTAAGTGGTTAAGTAATATAACAGTAAGAAAAGAAAGGATTCTCTTATCATCAGAAAAACCTCATCAGAGAAACCTAAAAAGAGAAAAGAACAAAGGAGAGAAAAACTAATCTGATCAAGGAACTCAAAGGCAAACTTAAGAAAATCTTCAAACAATGGATCCAGGTAAGTTCTTGTTTATAATCTTCATTCATAGTAAATGATTATTGTGTGAGAATCATGAATTCAAGATCCTTAATTTGCTTACAATTGGTATCAGAGCAAAGTTCTGAATGTTATGATTCTTCATGAAAAGTACTATCCTAAAATTTTATGAATCCTATTCATGTAAATTGATTTCCGCTATGCATCGTAGTAATTTCGTGCATCATTATAATGATTTCCGTTACACCGAATCGATAATACATGCGAAGTATTATAGTTACCGTTTGTTATGTTATCTATGGCCACCGTTGCACCGAACCAATATTCATGAGTATGAGCATGAATATATCTATGGCCACCATTACTGTACCGTAAACCAACTGTACCGTAAACCAATATATCTATGGCCACATAAAATTATTAAAATGATTTCCTCAGTCTAGCATTATTATGGTTTGCGTTTTTTTTTCCTGGATCCGAGGCCTGCACCGAATTATATGTGTTATAAGTATAGTACTGCATAAGGCAATTAACGTGTGTTTAGAACTTCACTAGTTTATACTGCACCGAATTCTTATGTCTTCTCTCCATAGTCAAACCAATTATATGTGTGTTATAAGTATAGTACTGCATATAAGATATAAGTATAGTTTCATCAAACCCTATTTTGTATATTCATATATATATATATATATATATATATATATATATATTATGGATATTATTTTGAAATTATATTATGGGTTAAATTTGTTAATTACTAAAGTAGTCAAATCTTAGTTTTTAATTCCAAAATTGTACGGTTGTTCTAATTACCCATAAGTTTGATGCTATATAAAATTAAATTTATGGATTAAATTAAATTTATTATTATAAGGTCTTCATGTGTTACCCAAAAGTATACCATTGCTTATAATTAATAATATTAAAGGATTATTAGACATACTTGGAGAATATGTTTGTATATCCAAAGATAACTTCCATGTTCATTTAAGCGAGACTAATTGTCTATTTAAGTATGTTGGTTTTAGCATCATTATTGTTAGAAGTTATGGATTTAGGTGTAACCCAAAGGTGAACTTAAATACATAGTCAAAGTTAGTATATGTTTGAATCTATTACGTTTACTCAAAGCATTAATGGTATGAGCATGTGAAATGTTGCAGTTTCCGCTAATTTATATGGTATGGGCAATGGAGTCATTAAATTCAACGGGCTGAATTATGCTGATTGGTCTGAGCAAATCAAGTTTCAACTTAGTGTGATGGATTTGGACCTTGCACTGATTATGGATGAGAAGCCCGCGGCCATTACAGAGGCTGAAAAATCTCTTTATGATGCTTGAGAGCGATCTAACAGGTTGAGCTTGAATTTAATGAGAATGACGATGGCAGAAAATGTAAAGCCGTCAATGCCCAAAACCGATGATGCTAGGGAATTTATGACAAAGGTTAAGGAATACTCTCAATCGGATATTGCTGACAAGTCCATTGTTGGGAGCCTAATGAGTGAGTTAACAACAAAGAAGTTTGAGTGGTCACAGTCCATTCATGATCATGTAACTAGTATGGCAAATTTATCGGCAAAATTAAAGACCATGGGTATGGAGGTGAATGAGACATTTCTGGTTCAGTTTATTATGAACTCACTTCCTCCAGAATTTGGACAATTCCAAGTGAACTACAACACTATCAAGGAAAAGTGGAGCTTCCAGGAACTTAAGGCAATGTTGGTTCAGGAGGAAGGGAGATTAAAGAAACTGAAGGATCAATCCGTCCATCTCGTGGGGTATAATGGTGCTAGCAGCAGCAAGGGAAAGTCAGGTTCGAAGGGTAAAAAGAAGGATAAAGCCTCAATGAAAGCCAATGAAGGTAGAATCCAGAAGCAGCAGAGATGTCATTTCTGCAAGAAGAAAGGTCACTTCAAGAAAGACTGCCCTAAAAGGAAGGCTTGGTTCGAAAAGAAAGGTATTTACTACGTTTCAGTAAATTTTGAATCAAATCTTATTGAAGTACCTAATAGTACCTGGTGGTTAGATTCTGGTGCTACTACTCATGTTTCTCATGTTACACAGGGATTTCTTTCGATCCAAACCATAAAAGGAAATGAAAAGTTTTTGTATATGGGGAACAGAATGAAGGCACAAATAGAAGGAATTGGGACGTATAGATTGATCTTGGACATTGGCTGTCATTTGGATCTTGAAGAGTGTCTTTATGTTCCTGGTTGTGTTAGAAATTTAGTTTCTGTTCCGATGTTGGATAATATAGGTTAACCTTAAGATTGGACATGGTGTATTCTCATTATATAAAGATAAGTACTATTATGGTTTTGGTACATTAATTAATGGTTTATATCGTTTTAATCTTGATGTTAATTTTATTGAATCCCTGTTTCATGTTGAACATAATGTTGGTATTAAACGTAGTGCACATAATGAAAATTCTGCTATCTTGTGGCATCAAAGGTTAGGTCACATATCCAGAGAAAGGATACTGAGGTTAATGAGATATGAAATTTTACCTCAATTGGATTTTGATGACTGGGGAATATGTGTAGATTGCATTAAAGGCAAACTAACAAAAAATAGATCAAAGAATCCTGCCACAAGAAGTAGTCAATTACTTGAGTTAATACACACTGATATCTGTGGTCCATTTGATGTTCCGTCATGGGGCAGTGAAAAGTATTTCATTACCTTTATTGATGACTACTCTAGATATTGTTATTTGTATCTTTTGCATGAAAAGTCTCGATCAGTGGACTTCCTAAAGGTGTTCATTGATGAAGTTGAAAGACAATTAGATAGAAAAGTGAAAGTAATGAGGTCTGATAGAGGTGGTGAGTTTTATGGTAAATTCAATGAAAGTGGACAATGTCCAGGTCCATTTGCAAAGTTTCTTGAAAGTCGAGGCATATGTGCACAGTATACAATGCCTGGTACACCAGAACAGAATGGTGTAGCTGAAAGGCGGAATCGTACTCTTATGGATATGGTTAGGAGTATGTTAAGTAATAGTAACAATGTTGTACCTATATCGCTGTGGATGCATGCATTAAAGACTGCTACATATTTGTTGAACAGGGTTCCCAGTAAAGCAGTTCCTAAGACTCCTTATGAACTGTGGACAGGAAGGAAACCCAGTTTGAGGCATCTTCACATTTGGGGTTGCCTGGCAGAAGTAAGGGTATATAATCCGCATGAAAAGAAGCTTGATGCAAGAACCATTAGTGGTTACTTCATTATTGGGTATCCGGAAAAATCAAAGGGGTATAGATTTTACTGTCCTAACCATAATACGAGAATAATTGAGTCTGGAAATGCTCGGTTCATTGAGAATGGCCAGTTCAGTGGGAGTGGAGAACCACGAAATGTGAATATTAGAGAGATTCGTATAGAAACTCCTACATCTAGTGTTCCTCCTCAAGTTGTTGTCCCTCTTGTTGTATCACAGTCACACAACACGGCAAGACAACACATTAATATTCCAAACCCACAAGATGAACATATAGGTAATGAACCAGCTAATGATGTGCAAGTTACAAATGAACAAGTGATAGATGAACCACAAGAAATAGCATTAAGAAGGTCTGAAAGGCCTAGAAGATCAGCTATTCCAAACGACTATGTGGTTTACTCTGTTGAATATGGATGTGACTTAAGCATTGATGAGGATCCAGTCTCATTTAGACAAGCCATGGAATGTAGCAATTCTGAAAAGTGGTTCAATTCCATGAAAGAGGAGATGAAATCAATGGATGACAACAATGTATGGGAACTAGTCGAGTTGCCTGAAAAATCAAAACGGGTCGGAAATAAATGGGTCCGTAAGACCAAACGAGACTCGAAAGGCAACATTGAAAGATACAAGGCTAGGCTTGTTGCCAAAGGTTACACTCAAAAGGATGACATTGATTATAAAGAGACATTCTCTCCAGTTTCAAAGAAGGACTCCCTAAGAATTGTCATGGCGTTGGTGGCTCATTATGATTTGGAGCTTCACCAAATGGATGTAAAGACCGCCTTTCTTAATGGTGACTTGGAAGAAGAAGTTTATATGGACCAACCAGAAGGGTTTGTGATCACAGGAAAAGAAAAGTTAGTGTGTAAGTTAAAGAGGTCAATATATGGATTGAAACAAGCTTCCCGACAATGGTATCTTAAGTTCAATGATACCATTACGTCATATGGTTTTGTAGAAAATGTTGTTGACAAGTGTATCTACATGAAGGTTAGTGGGAGTAAGTTCATTATATTAGTTCTATATGTTGATGATATCCTACTTGCTGCTAGTGACACTAGTTTGTTACATGATGTAAAGAAGTTTATTTCTATGAACTTTGAAATGAAAGATATGGGAGAGGCATCTTATGTGATAGGAATTGAAATATTCCGTGATAGATCACAAGGACTTTTGGGATTGTCTCAGAAAGGCTATATCAATAAAGTGCTAGAAAGATTCAGAATGGAAAAGTGTTCTCCTGGAATAGTTCCAATCCAAAAAGGGGATAAATTTAGTGAAATGCAATGTCCCAAAAATGACTTGGAACGAAAGGAAATGGAGTCCATACCCTATGCATCAGTTGTTGGGAGTTTGATGTACGCTCAAACTTGCACACGGCAAGATATCAGTTTTGTTGTTGGAGTGTTAGGCCGGTATCAAAGTAATCCCGGAATGGATCATTGGAAAGCTGCAAAGAAAGTTCTTAGGTATTTACAAGGCACCAAAGATTACATGCTCACGTACAGAAAGTCAGATCACCTGGAGGTAATCGGGTACTCAGATTCAGACTATGCAGGATGTGTGGACTCTAGGAAATCCACATTTGGTTATGTTTTCCTATTAGCTGGAGGGGCAATTTCATGGAGAAGTGGAAAAGAATCTGTGATTGCTACTTCTACTATGGAGGCTGAATTTGTGGCATGCTTTGAGGCCACTGTTCATTCATTATGGTTGCGGAACTTTGTCTCAGGACTTGGCATTGTCGACAGTATAGCTAGGCCGCTGAGAATGTATTGTGATAATTCTGCAGTTGTCTTCTTCTCTAAGAATGATAGGTACTCTAAGGGTGCGAAACACATGGATTTGAAGTACTTGAGTGTCAAGGAAGAAGTTCAGAAACAAAGAGTATTGATTAAGCATATTGATACTGATATGATGATAGCGGATCCGCTAACCAAAGGGTTGCCGCCCAAAACATTCATTGGCCATGTTAGAGAGATGGGCATCATAGATAAGACCTTGTTAGCATAAAAAGCAAGATATGTACATATATGTATAGTTATATTGCTCGTATTGTAATGACACTTATGAATTCGATTAAAGTTATGTTTCCGTTTTGATTATTTGCTATCCACATTATGTTATATATATGTATTGTTTAGTGTGATGATGAATTGTGTCTATGAAAGACATCAAGGATAAAAGTCATTTTGGGTTGAGTTGATTATGTGATACATGGAAGGAACCATGTCGCTATTATTGACTTGTGACCGCCATGATCCGATCATCTTAATTCAATTAAAGGTGATGGCTTAATAGTTTCAATGTATAGTGTACAATTATGGTTTGTTGAATCTTCAAGTCATCACATGAGCCAAGTGGGAGATTGTTAGATTATTTTAATAATCTATAGTGGCTCATGTAACTTAAAAATTGATTCTTATTAAAGAAGGTTCAATGTAATGATGGTTAACCTTATCAAAGTCATTTAGAATCAATTGGGTCTTTTATAATTTAAAAGTCCCTCTCCTCTGCCTTTATAAAGAAGTAATTGTCGTAACCACATAACAGTTGGGCGAAAGGGTGCAACTGTTCAGAATACTGATATCTATAAGTATCAGTTCAAGGAACAAGAGAGGTAGTTAAGTGGTTAAGTAAGATAACAGTAAGAAAGGGTTCTCTTATCATCAGAGAAACCTCATCAGAGAAACCTGAAAAGAGAAAAGAACAGAGGAGAGAAAAACTAATTTGATCAAGGAACTCAAAGGCAAACTTAAGAAAATCTTCAAACAATGGATCCAGGTAAGTTCTTGTTTATAATCTTCATTCATAGTAAATGATTATTGTGTGAGAATCATGAATTCAAGATCCTTAATTTGCTTACATTTAGTCCCTAACTTAAAATTTTTAATTCACTTTAGTCTCGCACTATAATAACAATAATGTTTCTTTCGCTTTTCTCTTGTAGTGTGACTACCATAAGACATTTACTGTTCTTCTTATTATTCTGTAAACTAACTTTATGGTTTATACAAGCATACTGACTCCAAGCTTTGCACCTGAAGGTATCAATAGCTTTGATTCAAAAATATTCTATTGAGTTTTGTGTTTAAGAGTCATCACTCATCACCAAAATGTTGTAAACTCCCCTAATTTGTTTAGCATGATATTCAAACGTCATACCATATCCTTGTGATAATGTAGATCCACTAATTATCCTTAAAAATTCCTTCACATGCCTATGCAAAGGAGCAACTCTTGATAGCAAGATACGAACTTGTCCACCTAGTGCTTGTTTTGTCTGTCAATACAAACTATATTCTAGTTTTGAAATCAAACTATGTGCAAATTTCATGTAAGTGTAAAGTGGATATGGAATACATTGTTAAACACAAGTAGGTACTGCTTTGTGTTATTCATATATCTTAATTTGCTGCTCATAGGATTTCGGTTAGTTCACACATGGATAGATAACTAAAACACTAAAAGAGCTTATAAAAAAAACTAAAACATTAAAGAGTTTAGAGGAAAAACATACTAGTATATGGATAATGAAATAATAAACTCTAAAGTGCTCATCCGGAAGAAACTTTGCTATTGATACCTTCAAGTGTAAAACTTGGAGTCAATGCTTATATAAACTATAAAGTTAGTTCACAGAATAACAAGAAGAACGACCAATGTTTTTATGATAGTCACACTAAAAGAGAAAAGCGAAAGAACATTATTGTTATTATATTGATGGACTAAAGTGAATTAAATTTTTAATGGCGACGTTAACGTCTATAAACGGAAAATGTTGTCATGAACTAACGTGAGTAACTTTTTTAAAGTAAGGGACTAAAAATGAATTATTAAAAAAATCAGGGATTAAAATGAAAGCTCCTTACCAAATGAGAAACTAAAGTGACAATTTAGTAGTAAAACAAGTGATGCAATTTTCAAGCTTCTCAACAAGAGTCCGGTTAAAAGGAGAAAACTACTTATATGAATTTTAGGTTTAATTTTATCTCATTATTTTCAATTGAGCAAGATTGATAAAAGTTACTCTGTTTCTACATACAATGGCATCCTCCCAACCATAAAAAAAATAAAACTGCATAAACATAATATAATATTGAAATAGCTAGTACTACTGTCAAATAGGAATTTATTATAAGAATATGCTAAAACAATGGCCGTTATGGTTTCCACACACACGTATATTTCCTGATAACTTTTTTTGTCCGTATTCTTTGCGGAATCACCGGTATCCCCAAGAGCACCCTTAATATCAGGGAGTCCTTGAGACTAATCCGGAACGAACTGCGTGGCTGGCTCTCCCAGCGGGATGTTTTTAGTGGGAATCGAATCCGGGGCTAGATATCCTGATAACTTGATAAAAATAAAAGTAAGTTATAAATTAAAAATTAAAACATATTTAAATTTTATTTTAGGTATTTAGGAATAAAATTAAAATAAATAAAAATGGTGAAAAACACCCATGCATAGGCTAAAAAACAGTGTTCATATATGACTTCAACAAAACCACAACTTTTTAATATTAATACTCTGTTTGTTTGGTATGATTTGGGGGAGGGGGGATTCAATTATTATTATTATTATTTTTTCGATAATTATTATTATTTTTTTAATATTTTGGACTCAGAATTTTTCACATGTAATAAAAAATTGAAGTAAATTTTTTTTGGTTATGTTAAATATACATACATGTGAAAATAAAAAAAATATTTATTTATATTTTGTAAAACAAGGTTTAGTTGTCTTTTGACAAATTTGTTGTTTTCCCTTTTTCCTCTTTTCTCTCCAACTAAACAAAAGGAAAAAACTCAACTTTTCTCTAATATCTATTTCTTCACATTTTCTCTCGTACCGAATAACCACAAAATTTACTCATTTTCTCATCACTATAATCTCTCTTCTCTATTTCTCTCTTCTTATTTTCTTTCGTGCAACCAAACAAAACCTAAAGAAATAGAACATGTTGAATTCTCCAAACCAAAAATTAAATTAGTCATTTTTAAGGGTTTGCTTAACCTCAGCCCTAGAAGTAAAAAGTAGAAAAAAAAAATTGGAAAACTAACCCACTATCTTTTAAAGTATGGAACATTTATTCTTTCAATACGGAAATATTTTTTAAGGCTCTTATCCCCTAAAGACTGAAGTTAAAAAATTTCTTGAATTTATACCAACATACAATACACTATTATTTATTTATTTTTAAAAAATGAGGTGTCTACTATATGTATCTATCTATGTTACATCAATACGGGTACAGTATCAGATATGAGTACAATACCGGATGTATGGTAAGATGTTTTCTGAAAACCTATGATACGAGTACGACATTATAAATTCAAATTTTATAAATAAATATATATATATATATATATATATATAAACAAAGTATAAATAAACGATTTTGAAATTGTAATAGCACATGAGTATCGTAAAATTAGAGGTTGATGCTAATAATATGTCAAGATATAACATCGAAAGATTGGTTATAATATTAAAATATAGATTCTAAAGCAAAATTACATTAATAGTACGATCCAACTAAAAATATACTTTAACATATTAATTACAAGTACTTATGAGTATGATAAGTGTACTAACATCCAACGGATAAGTCACCGGTCTAAGAATACCCATGTTTCATAGATATCCAAATTATATTAGATATCGATATTGTACTTGAACATACAACATATCTAGAACCTATGATGATTTTTTTTAATAAAACCTATAATGATAATTTGACTGGTGTCAATAATCAATTAAATATGTACATCTAGAGCGTATATAATTTAAAGTAAAATAGATGCTTTTAGACTTTGCAGAATGCAGGGTGGCACAGAATGGGTACTGTACGAATTGACTGAATGGGCAGATATGTCCTACCCGTCAAATCTATCTTAAAGTCCCTCCGTCCCTGCAACGTTGTCACTGTAAGTAAGTTTTTTTACTTAATAAATTCTCAAAAGTTTATAATCTTCGAATTAATTTTTGTGAAAATGTTTAATAAATTTATTTTTTTCTATTCTATTTATATTTTGAAAATACGAGACATAATAATATTCTCCAATGTTTGAGCTCATATACGTTGTATTGTTAAAAGTACGTTTATAAGTTGTCATATTACTAGATTATAATTATTAGAGTATAATAACAAATGCCTAGATTATCAAAAAATACAGTATATATTACTCTTTTTGTTGATTTCGACTAGACAATTTTAATTAAATTATGCAGATTAAGAAGAGCAATTAAATTTTTATTTTTGAAAATATATAGTTATAATAAAATTTTACTCTCAATTAATGAATAACCAATAAGCATAAAACATGACTAATAACGGTAACTACAAAAATACAGCATATGAAATATTTTATTAAAAATCATCAAAATCTTTTAAAAGATAAATTAAGATAAGAATCCAAGGATATTATTATTTGGTACAACCAGTACCATGGAGTATTTGGTTTAGCTGAGAGTTCTGAATCCTTTCCCAAGTTCTGTTCACTCTATTGGCCATTGTTTATTCACTAGATTCAGCTAGTACACCAAGCATTCAATTTTCCAAGGCACAGTTTCAGAATCTAACCAAATAAAGTTAATCTTCCCATTACCATTTTTGTATCTTTCTTCTTGTCGAGTTTGTGATTTGCATTATATTATCGTATTATATTACTAGTATATTATAAGAAAAGCTTACTTATTAAAAAAACTAAATGTGTCGAAAAATTATGAAAAAAAATATGTTTTTATGATTTTTTTTAAAAAATAGCTTGAATTTATATATATATATTTTAAATTTCTTGTAACTATAACAAATGTTTTCAGAGAACATCGTAATAATGCCAAAATTTATTTATTTTTTTCATTTGGTTTCCTAAGTACTACCTAGTACATCTGGATCCGACCCAACGTGTTTGGTTATGGCAGGTGATTATTTGAACATGAATTTTTTGTATTATAAAAAATCGAACATGAGACCTTGCTTAAACAAGATCGAGCCGCTTACCACTTGTCCTTATCTTGTCGAAATTTATATATATATATATATATATATATATGTATAATTAAGGAAATGTTAGTAAGTGTTTTAGGGTATTATTTAATAAGTCAAGAGAGGTAGTTTTGCATAAAAAAATAATGAATTTATATGTAAAAAATGTTGGATTTAGTTTTTCCAACAATAAGTTACTCAATTTGTATTGTTTAAAAAGTATTCTTAGAAATCAACATATGGGTGGGGACGAGTTGTAAGTGATTTGGTCTTGCTTAAACAAGGTCTTGGGTTCGATTCATCAATTCCTTGTGGATAAAGAAAATTCATGTTGAAAGACTCACCTACCATAGTCAGATACACGACTCGGATCAGATATGGATGTACCTAGGTAGTACTTGAGAAACCGGATAAAAAAAATCTTTGAACACTAGTTAACAACTGCCCATATACTTATAACGTTGATTGTGGGTTTAGGACTGGGTTTAAGAAAAAGCTAAGTGGGGGACAATTTTTCATAAAGGAAAATAAAAAGAAAAGAAAAGAAGAATAGAGAGGGAAAAAGACGTGGTTTTTTCTCATATATACACAGATCCCTATGGAATGAAGTGGGTGCTTCCAAGCTTCCAACATCACTTGCTGGAAAACTCATTCTTTTTGTTTGGTTTAAAGATACAAGTTTTGTTGTGTTGGGTAGAAGGAGAAAGAGTTTTACTTAGTTGGTGTGTGAAAAATCATTTGCTATAGCTAAACAACAAAATAACTACTATGTCAAAGAGAGATTTTTGTTTTTGATATGATGATGATTTGTTTATTTCCTATCCAATGATTGACTTTCCTTGCTCTTACTAGAGTATAACAAATTCAAAATCAAACCCCTTTTCAAGTAAGGATTAAAAAAAAATATGAAGATCATGGATGATGATAGTAACTCTGATGATGTGAACAACAATCATAGCTGGTTGGAGTTCTCTCTCTCACCCCATCATCATCATAATCATCATGATCATGTTCAAGATCTTAATGATCACTACTATCATCACTCTCATCAAGCTTCTGTTGTTTCTAACACTTTTGTTCCCACAAGCTTCTATTTGTCACCTTCTTCACACTTGAACAATAGTACCTCTGGAATGTGTTATGGTGTTGAGGAAAATACTGCCTTTCATTCCCTTCCTTTGTCTATGATGCCTCTCAAGTCTGATGGCTCACTTTGCATAATGGAAGCTCTAACCAGATCACAAACGCAAGGTTAGTTTTTTTCTTTCCTTTCTATTTTTATCTTTGATCTTTATTTTTTTCTATTCATTCTCTGCAAGTGTTTCAGTTTTTGCATATGACCCTTTTGAAAACTGTTTTCTATTAAAGTGATATTGGCAACTTCAAGTGACAATGTTAGTTTTTATATTTGTTTTTCTACTCTTTCTTCTAGTGTTTCTGTTTTTGCACATGACCCTTTTGAAAATTAAAATATCTTATGTCCTTGTTTTCTATTTCTATTGAAGTGATGGTGCCAACTACATCATCTCCAAAACTTGAAGACTTCTTAGGTGGTGCAACAATAGGAAGTGACCAATATGAAAGTTCTGAAAGAGAGGCAATGGCTCTCAGTCTCTACTATAACCAAAATGCTGCTCATGAGACTCAAACAAGTAGAGACCTTTCTGATTATTACTCAGGACTTGCTTGCAATGGGATTTATCAAACACCATTGGTGGAACAAGAAACTAAGGAACCCTTTGATGAAGGCAATGCTTGCTTTAAGAACTTTGCAGCCCCTAGAGAGTATTGTTCTTCTGCTCATCAGCAAGGTTTGGAGCAGCAAGTGAATAGTGCTACTTGCATTAAAGATGATGTCATTGGTGCTTCAGGTTCAGGGTCAGGGTCTGGTGGTGTTGGTGGTGGTGTTGGCAGAGTTAGTACTTTGCAACATTGTGGGGATTTACAGTCTCTAAGCCTTTCCATGAGTCCTGGTTCTCAGTCAAGCTGTGTCACTGTTCCTTCTGGTACTACTACTGACTCAGTGGCTGTGGAAACCAAGAAGAGAGGGTCTGCTAAGCTTGGAGGACAGAAGCAACCTGTGCATAGGAAATCCATTGATACATTTGGGCAGAGAACTTCACAGTATAGAGGTGTGACAAGGTTAGTTAATTAGTTTACCCCTTTATTGAGTTTTACATTACTTGATCCTCTTTTGATTCTTTTAATAGATTTTGTTTTTTTAAGTTGAGTTTGTTTGTGGTGGTTCTACTTTTCAAAGCTTTGGTGTGCTGTTCACTTTTTTGATCAATTTTTTAATAACGCTTGTTGGTTATTGTCAATTAGGCATAGATGGACTGGTAGATTTGAAGCACATTTGTGGGATAACAGTTGCAAGAAGGAAGGGCAGACCAGGAAAGGAAGACAAGGTTAGTGATAAAAAATTAGATGTCTTTGCAAGTTTGACATCATTTGTTTGGAAGATTTCTTTTTCATATTAGTGTGTAGTCTGAGCTGTGGTCACTAACTTTCACCTGTTGTATGTTCAAACTTGTGTTAAATGTGGGTGTGGAATCTACAAAATGTTACATGATGCAGTTTATTTAGGTAAGTGCTAAGTCCTTTACCGTAAAATTGCATTTTTGAAGTTCAACTTTTGCTATTGCAAAATGCTAAATTGCTAAGTGGGCAATTTTTGTTTCTGTAATCAAGGTGGTTATGATATGGAAGAGAAAGCTGCAAGAGCTTATGATCTTGCGGCTCTTAAGTATTGGGGATCTTCAACGCATATCAACTTCCCGGTATGTTTCAATCTCGTGTCATTTATTACTCATTTTGAATCTTGTATGCTCCTTGGAATCTCATTCTATATATCTTCTCTTTGGCAGCTAGAGGATTACCAAATGCAACTTGAAGAAATGCAGCCCATGAGCAGACAGGAATATGTTGCTCACTTGAGAAGGTATAGATACTGATTAATTGGTTATTAATTTATCCGTAATTAAAAGTTAAGCATACTTATTAAAATGATAACTGCGTCACTTCTCAATACGAAGTTTCTTTTCTAGATTCTTTAATAGCATACGATTTAGTGTTTTATGTTGCTAAAACCTACGAATTATTATTATGGTTAATAATGAAATGATGATTAAGTTTACAATTTTTCATTTGTTTATTTATTGTTTGCAGGAAGAGCAGTGGGTTTTCAAGGGGTGCTTCAATCTATAGAGGGGTGACAAGGTTCTTGTGGTTTTGCTACCCCTTTTCCCCTCTTAATTAGAAACACTTGTTTAATTGTAATTAGAGTTAAATTAACTTTATGCTGTGCAGGCACCACCAACATGGAAGATGGCAAGCAAGGATAGGCAGAGTTGCAGGAAATAAGGACCTTTATCTTGGGACATTCAGTAAGTCATTCCAAAAAGCATCAAATTCCTCGTACTACATTTACTAAACCTGTTACTGTGTTACACAATTTTAAATTTTAACTTTAGCCTTCCAAATTATGCTTACAACAAATGTTTATGTACTATATAAGGCACTGGCGTGCTTACAAAAGTTTCTATGGACTTTGGTCTTTAACTCTTTATGTTAGCTAGTAAGTGGTAATGCTTTTTGTAAGGCTGACTATATGCTACTTTGGACTTTGACAAGTCACTTTTTTTAAGGCTGCTCTCAGAAAAAAAAGGCCTTATAAAAGTTCATATTTTTCTAAATGCTGTCTTTGTTAATTAAAATTTGATGACGTTATTTTGTCATTGGATTTAATTTTAAGGTACACAAGAGGAAGCAGCTGAAGCATATGATGTAGCTGCAATCAAATTTCGAGGGGTAAATGCAGTCACTAACTTTGACATATCAAGATACCATGTTGAAAGAATCATGGCTAGTAATACTTTACTTGCTGGAGAGCAAGCTAGGAGAAACAACAACAAAGATAGTGAACCAAGAACTGAGGCCATTGAGTATAATGTTGAATCAAGTCAGATCATTAATAAAGGAGAAGTTGAAGCTGGAAACAACAACAATGAAACTAATGGTTCAGATTGGAAGATGGCATTGTATCATCAATCACAACAGCAACAACAACAGTCAAACAATAGCTGTGAGCAGACAACTATAAACTGTGGAAATTATAATAGAAATCCTGCTTTCTCTGTGGCCCTACATGATCTCATAGGGATTGATTCAGTAGGATCTAGCCAAGCTATGCTAGATGACTCTACTACTAAGGTAGGGACTCATTTTTCAAACCAGCAGTCCTCCCTTGTGACTAGTTTAAGCAGCTCAAGAGATTGCAGCCCTGATAAAAAGGGTCCCACATTGCCCTTTCCAAAGCCTCCAATAGGGTCAGCAAAGATTGTTAGCCCCATTGCTAGTGGTGTTGGCTCTACTTGGTTTCCCTCAGCAGCTGCTGGTGCTATATCTATGTCTCAGCTGCCAGTTTTTGCTGGTTGGAATGATGCCTAGAGATATTGAAAAGAAGAATGTTTTCTGTACAACCAAGATCGATAACTTTTGCGACAATTTTTGCTCTTATAATGCAAAGTCTTTACGACTTTACCTTATAAAATCAATCGCGCACTTGGTCGTATAAGGTGAAGTATGGTACTTCATCTTATAAAATCAAAGTTTTACGCGAAGGTTATTGAATTTGGTTATAAACGGAAAGGGGCTATGGATGATATAAGTCTTGTGAAGTAGCATTGAGAATTTTTATTTTGCAAAGTAGTTAGTTATGTGATTGGGTGGGGGCCAATTATGTGTCCCCTTTGCTAACATATCCATTTGGCTTTTTTATGGTGTTGTGCAAATGGGAGGGAAAAGTAGTAGTATCAATTAAGAAGAGGACTAAAATGATTAAATCTGTGAAATGATGTTTGACAATGTATGGAGGTGGCCCCTTACATTATTGAACTTGCTTCTTTTGGAGTTGTACCTTTTCTAGGCCCAGCTAAGTAACAACTACCTCCATGTTTTGCCAATAATGCAAAAGAGGCCTCTTCTTTGATCACATTATCTCGTATTGTTGCAAGTGAATGTAAATAACACCATCATTGCATGAACCTTTTTTGTCTAGAGCTTTCTTTAAAGGCATCAATATTCCACTGCTTCAGTCGTCATTCTAAAGATAAAAAGGGGTTATATGGCAGACCGGAATGAATTCCTATTTTATATTTTTTGACCTTTTCTTTTTGGCCCTCACTCATTACTCTTTGGCCCCAATTTACTGACTTTACGTAGGCGGAAGATGATTTCCGATTTTCAAAAGGCGAAAACTATTTTAATTTATTATCGATTTGCATAAGGCGGAACAATTAAAATGTTAAATTCTCATAATTGTTCCTCCGTGAACCCTCCACCTCCTTTTTTTACATGAATGAACGGAGGGGCAGCTTTGGTATTATAACGAATTTTTAATGTTTCCGCCTGATGAATGGTGGAATAATCTATTTTATTTACGACTTTGGAAAGACAAGATAATACGACTTGCATAAGGCGAAAATTGTTTTATTTTGTTTATGCTTGTTTAAAGCGGAAAGAATCTTTCGACTTGCTTCAGGCAGTAAATAACAAATGGGAGCCAAAGAGTAATGGATGGGAGCCAAAAAAAAAAATCTATTTTTTCCTTCACCTGATCATATAGACATTAAATACAACTAAATAGGACTATCTTTGATTCATAAGTCGTCTCATCCTATGAAATGTTTTAAGAAATGATTAAATAATACAAAAATTTGAGATGAGTTAATAGGAGATAATTTGGACAGAGTGTGTCACAATTTTTTACTTAAAGAAAAACCATTATGTGGTTAAAAATTTCTAAAACTTTTTTTCATTCCTCAGACAAATCCAAATTACAAAGACTCGAGTATATGTTTGGATTTGCGTTTGGAGGGTCTTGGTGTGAATGCTTAAGATCCTTAAGACAACCACAGTTCATCCGTTTATTGATGAGAAAATATTGCGTGCTTTGCTTTCCTACGTGCCAGTGACTGTCCCTCGTGTTCAAGTATTTGTGCTTGATTCGAAGGGTAACTACAGGGAGTCTTAAAAAGTTTGATAAAAAATCTTAATATCAAATTTTTTACCGGATTTTGTCTTAATAAATTCTGATATTCTTCAAAAGCTTAAAAATATGCGGAGTCCTATTTTTTTAAATCATTTCTCTCATTTTATTTTACATCATTTTAATATTAATAATAATAATAATAATAATAATAATAATTATTATTATTATTATTACTATATCCAAATAAATGATAATAACAATAAATAAAAATAAACAAACTAATAATAATAAATAAATATTGATATTATTTTTTTAAAGAGTTAATAATAATATTCTTAAATATATTTTTCATATTTTATTCTTAAATATATTGTGTTATTATTAAACAAAAATAAGTGGATATATTAAATATATATTGAAGGTATATTTATTCAAATATGAACATAAAAAAAGGTATTTAAAAAAATGGATATGTAAAAAATATAAAGCTATTGAAATTATTGTTATAATTCAGTTTGTTCTTATGAATATTGATTTGATAAATAAATATTTGAGATTATTTTTAAAAATAATTGGTATTAACATTATATTTTTTTTGGATAATTTTTTTTATTCCAAACAACTAGAAGTATAAGATATATTTCCATATGAAAACCAACAACAATATCAAAGCAAAATAAAAATACAAATAGCTCCACCATCCCAAAAACCATAAAACAAAAAACACACAGCTACAGCATCCCAACACCTTAAAACCAAAAAACAAAAATCAAACTAAACATGAAACATCGATCCCCACCTTAATAGTGCCCCAATCCAATTGAGTCCCACTCCATATGATATATTGCATGTAAAGAGCCAACTTATCAAGCTCCGATATTTATTACGACACAAATACGATATGATACGAATACAGGGATACGAAGATTTTTTAAAATTAAAAATTCAATACGGCATAAGATACGTGAACACAAATATATATATATATATATAATAAAAATTTAAATGAGATTGTACATTGATAATTTTCATTCATATTGTCATTAGTTAAAAATAACATTAATACATAACTATAATAATTACAATTTAGAGAAAATAAAAGGTGCATCGACGGTGTATATTTAGTTTTTTTACATCAGCGATTCATTATTCACCATTCATTTGTCATACTTTTATCTAAAAGTCAATGACCATAAATACATTAATGATGGATGGTGGATCGATGGTGTAAAAACTTTACATTGTCAATGGACACCTATTAATCTCCACAATTCAGAAGACATAAAAAAATGGTTATTTATTTTTATTAAATATTCTGATAAAAAAGTTACTTTAAAAAAAATAATTATTAAAAAGTTAAAAATAAAGTCAAGCAAGTATCTCGGAAATATCGAAAATGTATCATGGAGTATCGGAAAGTATTTGAGAAATATCCTAAAATTATTATTTAAAAAAATCATTAAAATTAAATAAAAAATAATTGGATACTTTTGAGACACCTATGGGAAATATCATACACGTATTGGTATCAGACACAGATACGACACAAATATTTTTCCATATATATAACAGCCAACTGTACTGTTTAATTGGACATGCTTCACCTTTACCACGTGATGATGTAATGCTAATGCATAAGTTTAGTAGGTCTTAACTACTGTGATAGAATATATGAAAAGTCTGAAGTTGAGTCTTATTACAAAATAATAATGTAATGTTGATATGTCAAAGTCTAATGAATATGATACTAAGATTCTGCTATGAATGCACTAAAATATTTTATGCAATTCTGCATGAAATGATGACATATTTATATTAATGGCTCATACATTATCTCTTTATCGATAAGTAGATACGCATTGCTAAACATGCACAAGACGATAACAAACGTAACCAATGTTGTATTAATTTCGTAAAAAGACATATTTCTTTTAGTCTTATAGATAAGACATTATTTCAATTTTTAATTACATTTAGTTATTTTTTTTTACAAACACATTTATTTACTCAACACTTATTAGAATTCTCGTAAGAATTATTCCATTCGGTTCTATATGTAAGACACTTTTGATAAAATTTACGTCCACCAGGAAAGTAGATTAATACTCCTTCCGTTCCATAAGTTAAGTCTTTTTGAAGATTTCACGTAGATTAAGAGTTGAGTAAATGATGTAAGAATTTGATATATTTAGACTAAAATATACCCTCATTTAATAATAGGAGAGATAATAATAATAATAAGTGTATGAAGATTATATTGAAGATAGATGGAGAGATGAGTGGTGAAAAATACCATATGCTTGGAAAAGATGTATAAATGAGTATTGAGTTTCTAAAAGAACATAACTTAAGGGACGGAGGGAGTATTTGTTAGTGACATTGAAAATATACATTTAAGGCTTATTTATGATTTTAGTCCCTAAAAATTGGAAGTGTTTTGATTTTGGTCCCTGGAAGTTTTTTTGACCTTGACTCATCCTTAATTGACTTAAAAATTTGGTTTTAGTCACTGCCATTAGGAAAAATTCGTTAATTGCTAATGTAGTTAAGGAAACATCACATCAGAATACACGTGTGTAAGTATTGCATGTCACCGATAGGATGACGTGAATGATCCGGACTCGCAAGAGCAAAAGGGCCAAGGCCCAACCAAAATGTATTTGTTGATTGGGCTATGGCCCTTTTGCTCCTGCGGGTCCGGATCATCCACGTCATCCTACCATGACATTCCATACTTGCACACGTGTATGTTGATGTGACGTTCCGTTACCCACGTTAGTAGTTAACGAATTTTTCTTAACAACAAGGACTAAAACCAAATTTTCAAAACAATTAAGGATGAGTCAAGGTAAAAAAAACTTCTAGAGACCAAAATCAAAACACTCCCAACTTTCAGGGACTAAGTACATAAATAAACGAACATTTAATGTAGTATACTTTTTCAAAACTACCTCTTTAATTGTTATTTTGATTTTAAAAAGCGTCGACTTAATAGATCTGTTTTTGAAAAAAAGTAATTAAATATTATTGTAAATTATAATGAAATCTTATAAATATGATTAATTATTTTTCTCCTAGAACGGACTTACATATAGGACTCGAGGTGTTAGGGTAGATTTGAAAAAATGTATCAACTTTTCACATTTTTAATGTCACTAAGAAAATTTAACAACTTTCTTGGTGGACGTAAAAGTAAATAATCACTTTGGTTCTCCAAATGTTGCATTGCCATCAATTTAGTCCTTCAAAAATATTTGTCATCATTATAGTCTCTGAAAAATCAATGGTGCCACCACTTTATTCCTTTAAAGATATTTATTATTAATATAGTCCCTCAAAAATCAATTATGGGAACAATTTAGTAACCTAAAGATATTTGTCACCAATACAATCCCTCAAAGATCAATTATGTCACCACATTAACCCCAATATGTCGCTCTGTTACGTAGCCGTTTAACTATACTTACGTGACACATTAATTAAAAATTTGTAAAATGAAATTACAAAAACTTAAATAAATAAACAAACATAATTATTCCCTCTGTTCTATTTTATCAGTCATTATTTTTTTTTTAACTTATTTCAAATTATTTGTTACTTTAGAACTTTGAAGTTGTATTAAACAATTTTTTTATACCTAACTTCTCTTGAAAATTAAAATATTAAATGATTTTCTTAATCCGTGTGAAACTCTTAAAACGACATATATAAAAAAATAATTAAAATAAAAATAATAAAAAAAATTTCAAAAAGTCACTTGTCAAATTTTTGTGTTGATGTTTATGTAGCCTTATTTTATAAGTTGGTTTATCATTTCTCTTTTAATAAAATAAAAAAGCATACGTACAAAATTATGATAAATAGATTTATAAAATTAACCTAAAAAAAGTTTACCTTATAAGAATGTGTCACGTATCACTTGTTAACTAATTAATAATAAGTAAATCACATGCCATTTTCTTTGTGATATAAATCTATTTTTACCTTAATTTTGTAGGTTTATTGATAATTTTTAAAGCATATATATTGATAATAAAAATAATTATTGACGATATAGATGCGGAATCTGGGCTTCTTGAATTGAATAAGAGGATTTTACCCTTTCAAGTTGTACCCGGTCAAATCTTATTTGGGGTTTTGCCTTGCGGATGAAATAAAATGTGACTTTTTCTTTTCCTTATTTATTGTGTTTTGTTTCAGTTTGAGAAGATAAATACTTTTTGTAGGTCAGTCACAAAATATGAGAAAATTGAGGTTTCTCTCACAGTTTCGTAGTCTTTTTTTTTCTATCCAACCAAACATAACAATAGGATGCTATGGTAAAAGCATCAACAACAATAATAATAATTATAATTGAGAAATTTATTTTTTTAATTAAAGATTTATTAAATTAATTCTTAGGACCATGGATCGGAGAGTTCCAATTTTTTTGAGACTCCAAAGAAATTATCTTATACATTTATCATAGGCAAGAAAAAAAAGGTGTAAAATCTTAATAATATTATTTTTATATTAGATATTTTTAAAAAAGTAGAAAAGATTAGTTTGTTTTTCAACAAAAATTTCCTCTCTAAAAAGAAAAACTCGTTATATGTAATGTGATGCTTTTTCTAACCAACCAAACATAACAATAGGATGCTAGGTTATGACAAAAAAATTTTTGAGAATTTTTTTAATAAATAAATTCGTAGGACGATTGGGATCAAGTTTTGAGACACTAAAGAAAGTATTATTAAATTTACCATATGCAAGGGAAAAAAAAGGTGTTGATACTTAATAAATTTGTTTTATTAAATTTTTCCAAAAATAAAGTAGAAAAGATTAGTCATTTTTTCAAGGCTTAAATACCAAAATGGTTTCTATAAATATTAACTCATTTGAAATTGGTCCCTGCAAATGTTTTTTGGTTTTGGTCCTTGCATTTACAGAACGTTTTGGTTTTGGTCTCTCTTGTTAAATGTGGATCTAAAATGCCGGAAACGTAATGTATTATATTCTATGACCAATTTAAGATGATATTTTTGCATTAATTCTCAGGTTAAAAAAACAACTTCTATTTTATAAGAAAAGCAATTCAAAAACTATGACAGTAGATGGACCAAAATCTATCAAATTTAATAACAGAGGGATCAAAACAAAGTACCAACATAATTATGGGGACCAAAATTTAACATTAGGGACCAAAACCAAAATGTTTTGTAAATGCAAGGACAAAAACCTTTTTTTTTATTGCAGGGATCAATTTCAAATGAGTCAATATTTTATAGGGACCATTTTGGTATTTTGTCAATAAAGGTTTCCTCTTTGAAAAGAAAAACTTGTTTTAATGTGATAATTTTAAAAAATAAAATAAAATATGCATAAGGTTCAATTTTATTAATTGGAGGAGAATGATGAGATGGGTTGGTTAAGAGAGTGAATCTAGACATTTTCATTTATGTTAAGTTGTTTGAAATTTTCAAATAAAAAATTTGCTTGATTCTAAAAAGATAGTTCTAGCCATAGATGGTAAGAATACTATTAAAAATGAATTAGATGCAAATCAAATGGATCAAAACAACTCATACTTAACAAGTTTTTAATATGATAAATCCATTTATAAATTCTTATAATTAAAAATAAATGCATGCCAAAATACTAATAATCAATACTAAAATTTTTAATTAGCATCAAGCTATAAGAAAATTTTCTCATAGTATACATGGTAATTTGGTCTCAAAGGGGGAAAAAATTTTATTTTAAGATAAACTTTTTCCCATCCTAGAATCTATTTCATATCCAGCTCATGAACCAACTATGATATTGTACATGTATCATATCGTTTTTTTAAATTTATTTATGCAATATCAAATATTAGAATTGGAATATTATTAATACACAAATTTTCATTTATAGGTGATAGATGGTTGTGTAAATGAATATCTAAGACGCCAAAAAATTCTATTCATTGTGTTTTTTTTTTCGATAAATAATTCTCTTCCTCATGTATCCATTGTCATATGCAAAGAAGTAACACAACCCTTTCTTGAAATTTTAAACTTTCCCCTCTGTCAAGTATGTCGAAGCCACAACAAAGTATATCACAAAAATCTAGTGATGAATCTAAATGCGCTCACCCTCAAGAAATGGTTGTTGATTACCAAAGTTTGGATCTTCATAAGAAGCTTATTGGTAGTTTCAAAGCCATGGTCAGTGTAAGTGATACGTTTCAAACCTTTCTTCAAGGTTCACCTTAGATTTTATTGTTAAATTATATTAGTTTTATAAGTATTTTCAATATTTCATAGTTCTTTTTATTTGTAATAGAACACGGTATCAATAGCAAAATTATCACTACTACAAGAAGATCAAATGATAAAGAGCACTTTTGACCAAGCATCAGAGGTTGATCCTTTATTATCAATAAGTAAATCGGTAAAACATGATTCAGATGTTGCTATCACAAGTCCCACAAGCCCTGTAAGTACATATTTGTCATTAATTCGAACTAGTTATTTATATGATTAGCTAGCTTAATGTAATCTTATAACCTCTTATTTGTTGTTTTCATTTATAGGTTGCTCATGACAATTTATCTCAATCTATTGAAGAATCAAAAGAAAACGATTCTAATGTTGCTACCCAAGGAGTAGTACATACATATTTTCATTTACTTAATCTCTGTATATAATTTAACTTGATTCTATATATCTTATAATCACATATAATTGTGAACGTCTACAGGTTACCCATGAGAAATCAAAACTAAAAAAAAGCGAAGTTATTGGCATCAAAGAAATTACATTTGAATTACCAAGATCTTGTATTGACAACCAAATAGATATGGACAAGGTAGCTTCAAGCTTTAAATTAAAATTTATTTCAATTTGTTTTTAACCATGACCTAACATTGAATTGATATATATATAAAAAATATATATTGTTTAAATATTCATATAAATTTACTTGTTCATCATTTCTTGCAGCTACCCATGTTGGATCAAGAGAACAACCCTGTGGTAGTGCCTAAATGGAAGCTTCCATTTAGTAAAAGGCTAGAGGGGTGGATTGTGGAATGCAGACAACGTAGTGATCAAGGGACATATGATTTGGTAAATACTAGTATTATTTAGCACGCATTATCCAATTGATATTGAGTAATGGACATAAGATCGATATTATTGCTTGTATAATATAGCGCACAATATTAATCGTTTGCCACCAGTTAAAGATAAGTTTTGCTTCCTTGTCTCTTTAACCTTATTCATTCTCCTTCACACTAAAATCCCAATATGTAGTGGTATTTACTTTATTATATTTTTTCACCATGGTGATCCCAACACAGGAATGTGTTAGATAGGTACACGATTTACTAGAATTTAAGTCGAGCATAATACTTGCAAATAGATGTCTGTGTCACTACGCTACATGGCTATTGGAACTTGCTACGATACTTTGCTATAGTCACCATTAAGCACCACTTTCCAAAGGAAATATGTTGTTAGCTTAGTAAAATAAAAACATGTATTATGTTTGCATCTGATTTAATTTGAATAGCATAAGAATTACTACAATCAACTTTCGATTTGGAAAAGGTTGCATGACCATTATTTCATTTCCCTATCGTGCAACCATTTCACTGTGTTTTTATCTAATAATATCTTTTGATTAAAAAAAAATGTACACATTTTGCCAAAACTTATTTTGCATAGCATAAAAATTATTTTGATGCTACTATAATCAACTTTCGATTTGTAATATTCCATGTAGTTTTATCATCACCCAAACATCAAAAGAACATTTCGATCTGTCCCTGAAGTCATCCATTTTCTCCTCTTCGGTATTCGCCACAGTGAGCATATGATGAAGCTGATAAAAGATTCGGTAAGTGATTCAAGGATGACATCTTGTGAGACTTATATGTTTTGAATATCCTTCTATATATACTCAATTCAATCCATGTCTAACAACATGTTAACTATCTTGTATAGGGAATTGAAATGATTGAAGGGGCACAAAGAACGAAAAGGGTGCGTAAGTTTAACCATAGCAAGCCTAGAAATACTAATAAAGGAAAGAAGTTGAAGGTCATGAAAGAGTCGGTAAGTAATTCAAGAATGATAGGGCCCGTTCCGGGTGATTTTTAGTTTTGAGTTTTAAAATTAAAAAAAAAAATCAAAACTAGTTTCCTTTTTATAAATGTTTGTTTCAATTTTTTTTTTGTTTTCAGTTTTGAAAATTATTTCCAAAGTTATAATTTTTATAATGCTCCTACCATGTTATGCATCACCAATGTTTTGAAAACCGGACCGGTTATTGAACCGGTCAAGGTATTGGTTCAAGGTTCAATGGTTGGACCGTGATCAAACCGTGGTCCAACCGGTCTTAATGTAGGCGTGTGTATATAATCATATAATTTAGTACTACTTTTTGAGTCTTTTTGCTTTTTCTCTGTTGATTATTGATATTGCCTTCTTGTATGTCACTCACTGTTATTTCTTTCACTTCACTTCTTTGCCTCTTTAGCTTTTTTATTTTTGATTTTTCTAAGTTCTAAAATCTAAAGTTTTAATATTCTTTCTCGTTGAGATGAGAGCAAACGCGTAATTGAGATCATATTGGTGTCGTTTAAGTTTCCAATATATAGGATTTCGTTATTTAAAAAAAAAACCAAAATTTTGCTGAATTTGGGCTTCCAAATTCAAACCGGGTCAAACCGGTTTTCCACCGGTTTTGGCGGTTTAATACCGGTTCAATCCCGGGTTTTTCCAGAACGGTTTCTGGCTTATTCCGGACCGGCACCTCCACCGGTTCATCAGTTTTCCAGTTGAACCGGCCGGTCCGGTCCGATTTTCAAAACCATGTGCATCACCATATACACCACCATCTTATATATTATCGCTACTATTTAATAACAACATTCATGTGGTTGTTGTTATTATTAGTTAGAAGTGGTGATCATTGTTAATGGTGATAGTTGAGGTGGTATAAGTTTGCAACTCAAAACTGAAATTATGAAACCATTATTTGTTGTTTTGATAATAGAGATGAAATTATTCTGAAAATGAGTAAAAAATCATTTCAGCTCAAATTTTGTCGAACAGGTTTTGTTTTGAAAATACAATTTCAAAACCAAAAAACAGAAACCGGCAACCACGGGGCCTTAACCTGTGAGACTATTTTTTTCATTTATATCCTCCTATACCCAAACTTACTCCATGTTTAATAACAACTTTACTATTTTATACAGGGAAATGAAATGACCGAAAAGGCACAAAAAATGAAAAGTAGTGAGAAAGAAATTGCAAGAAATATATGGGAATTCCTTATGGATGACAACAGTGCAAACATTGATCCGGAAATACGAAGGTATGAATAGAACATGATGAATTTCTTTCTCATTGATGCATGATAATCATTGAAAAAATAGAAATAAAAAGTATAATATTATAAAGGAACAATTTAATTTTTTCAAAATTACTTTTCTAGAAGTCAATTTTCTATTCGCATATATGCAACTCACCCGAGACAACAAACAGGAATATGTAATTTTATTTATTTTTTGTTTGTTTTTAGTCTTTAGTTCATTATCTTTACTGTAATTTGTGTTGCTAGCGCTAGTTGGTTTTTTCATTATTTATGTAAAAATATATTTTCATGATAAAGAGGAGAAATTATTTTCTCACCAAAAGCATTAACTCTCAACAAAGCCTTAAAAAAGTAATAGCTTACATCAGTATAAAAAAGGAATAGATCAAAACACAATTATTTAAAAGTTTGTGATACACAACACTAAAATGTCTAAATCTAGGGCTTACACATATATAAGAGAGATCTTTTCAAACTTTTAATAGAGAAAAACAAATCCCAAATCCTAGGAAATTACATAACTACTTACTCTGTGATTACTCCAAAGTTTAACAAGTAGAATTTATGTTAACATGTGAGAGATTCTTATTAATCTCCGGAAACATATATTCTCAAAAGAATTTTTGGCATTCGCATTTCAACGAGCCCAATGTTTTCTTGTAAGGTTTTTGATAAAATTATTTGTTCATCTTTATCTAAAAAAAGATAAAATTATTTGTTCATTATGATATTTCTAATATATTAATTGTAACCAAAATTATGTTTATCGAATAAACTTTTCTTGATTTGAAAGTTTTTTTTCCTTTGCTTTAGTTGTCATCCTTTAGTTGTTATACCCTTCTTCCATTCGAACTCCATATGCAACAAACATGAGCTTAATATAATTCAGGATCAACATTTGATCTTTTAAAAAATTATTAGGTTTAAACTTCATTTTCTTCCAATTAAAAAAACACTACATTTTCCCCCTACAGCTTATCAACTCAATTTCGATTTTAGCCCCTATAGTTTAAAATTTTTGTTTTAAATTCTGTAATAATATGATTTGTTATGTAGTTAGTTTATACTGCCAACCCCAGAACTTTATTAGCTATCATGTGACATGCCTTATAGAAAGTGGTCCATTATTGACATCCACTCTCTAAAAATTATATACTAAAAACCCAATTGTTCTGCTATTTCTTTAGGATTTTGAACACAATCACTCATCCATAGACCAAAAGTGTCCAAAAAAAGTATTCAAACAATTTTGACATAAACTTTTCTTCACCTTCCATTCAAACCATTGAGTTTGGCTCTCCATTCTTCTCCATCTTCGTTGAATCCATGCTCTTCATGATCGCCTTACCACTAGCTAGTAGACCAACAGTCCCTTGAAAATTCCTCTTTCACTCCCACCAAACCATGACCTTCCATTCTAATTACAAATCTAAAATCTATGTAAGTAAAGAAATCTACAGCTCCGCATGGTTACAGAGTAGGTCAAATGAATTTTTACAATCCTATATTTTCCACCAACTTTCATGACATCTAATCCCATCTTTGTAAAGCTTTCATGCTCTAATTAGAAAATTAATGCTTTTCTTAAATAGAAGAATTGTTTTTCAAAGATAAATAAATTAAAGTCCCTAAAAATTTTGAGCATTTTTTACGAAATACATTAAAGCATGCAAAACAAATAAATTAACTTAACATTTATACCAAAAATGGAAGGCTATGTTATCTTTTCGAAAAATATATAAAGTAAATGATATCAAAAGGTGAAATATTAAACTTGAGCTATTATTTAAATAACATCATCATGTAAACATAGCATGCATAGGCCATGCTACACTTAGTAGCATAGTATTGATCATGAGCAGCAAAAAAAACATAAGCATATGGATTATAGATCACTATGTTGGATTATTTTATGTGGATTTGCATTAATAAATTATTTTGAAAATAGACTTTAGAATTATTAATTATATCAATTATGAAAATTACTATTTTAATATATGACACTTAATAATTAGTGGATATTATAACGGGGCTTTGACATGGATTACCCGTTATGAGTTGGGTTGTTCATCGGTATACCCGATGAAAGGTCCATGCTCTTAGCTGATAAGGTCATAGTCCATTTCCCATTATATAGACTCTTGGAATGTCTTTGTTTTGTATTCTCTTTTGCTCCGTTACTAGAGAAGAGAGAAAATAGTTCCTGAATCTTTCTCCTTTATGGTCTATCAGAATGAGAGTAGTAACTCTATCTCTCGTATCCTTCACCTTCTCATCATCTCCTTCATTCTCTTAGAGTGGAAAAGCTTATTACTCATTAATAACATCATTAGGATATTATGCCTTAGTACATACTCGTTAGGCTCACATAAAACACTGGTACTTTCTTGCTAAGATTATGCATTCCAATTTATCACATTTAATTTCTGATCCCAAAGTACTTGCATGCAAGGCCTCACATAGAACAATGCTAATTGCTAGCTTAGATCATACATTCCAATTGATGACATACTGTAAGCTATTATGGTTCACAAACATAACAGATTTGATCCCAAAAACTGAAGAAAAAAAAAGTTTTATTGGGATTTTGTAAAATAAATTCAAATCTTTAACCAAGCAGAAACGTGAACAAGTATATAGTACAATAAATTTACCTACCATTTCAGGAAAAACAACACAATTGGAAAAGTATTAAGATCTTTGTTGCATACCGAGAAGGTAACTTTTAGGAAGATTGAGTACATGAACATCTAAGGTACTTAATGTCAAAATTTGCATCCAATATCACATACTCATTTTTATTGTCACCGCCCGGAGAGATGCAACATAGTAGTTATAAATGCCAAAGATTGTCAAGTGTCTGAATATAACTTTTTTTTTTTAAATATATAATTTTTTTAAACTTATCCATGAGAATATTGTTCTTCTTTAGTATTTCTCTCAATAAAAATATTTTACTTTTGTCCCTGCTTAGCATCAAAACATCTCGATTAAAATCTCATTTCTCTCTTTGCAGTATAGAAAAGCAACTGGAAAATAGATTAGAGAGGGGTAATGAAAAGTTTGAACACACCTGGCAGAATAAATTCATCGAAGGTTACCGAGACGCGATTCTTGTAAGTAACATTTTTATTCTTTCTTCATTTCTAGAGTTTTAGAATTTACTGTTGGACAATCATGATATATTGTAGTTCTATTAGTCCTACCATTTCATAATTCTTCTATTTGTGTTTGCAAAATTTGAATATCGAAAAAGATTTGAATTAATTTAAAAATCAAAATTTATTTATAAAGATTTGATTTTGAGGTTACGTAGAAATCAGTTCTTATGTCTACAATTTTTTATTGGAAAATGTTATTAGGGCACTTGTTAAAAAGTCAAATGTGGTTTGAAAGTATTAAAAAATGTAGTTTTTTTTATGTTTTCGTGAGAAGAAATAATTGAGACTTGTGTTGTTTTTTCCACTTTTAGGAAGCTTAACATATCAAGACCCTTTTTTATTTTATAAAATGAACCAAATTTATTCATTTTATATATTTTTATTTTAATATTAAAGATCTTTGTAAAGTTAATATGGATAAAATGATTGATATGCATGTGCCATATATAGGAGTTGGAAGAAGATTTTGTGAGTGATTCATTTACACACATGTACCACAAAAATGTGTCACTCTATTCCCCCTTATTAAGATTAGTTAGAAAAATAAAACTTCGAATTATATAAGTCAAATATCTAATAACATAATAATTTTTTTACCAACTGCAAAAAGTGTTACATTGAATGACATACTTTGTCGAGCAACATTTGTCTTCCCATGGTTGACATCTTGTGATAAAATACACTAGTATAGTTTTATATAATTTTATGACACGAAATTAAATGACATACTTTGTGTTTACAATATTGTATAGGTCAAACCTGTGAATATGAAGGCAACAACAACCAAAAGAAGTTGCATGCTAGCTCCTATTGATAATAAGAGTGAGGAAGAAAGAAGTGAGGAATTTTGGAAAGAGTGTCATGACAACTTGATGCTTAAAAAGGCCAGTTAAAAATATTGACTATGAGTCATATTCAAAAGATGTTGAGTACAATAAAGCATATATGGATTAGCAGTGAATTTTATATATACTATTTCATCTTTCGGGATCTTAGTTTTCTTTTGTTGTTATGCACTCAAGGACTTTCATATCAATCATATCAAATAGGTTGGGTCTATGATGCCCCCTCTAGCTTAGGGTATGGAACAATTTGAATAAAATATTTTAGACAAAACTACAACATTGATCATCCAAATTCAATTTTGTTTGTAACTTACCTTGTTTGTTTCGATTATGTTTTTTTTAGAACTCTTTATATATTTTACCAAAATTAGTAACTTAGTTCCATTGAGAAAATCCATCAAAATTTCTCTTCACTTTTAAAAATTGTGTTATTAAAATCTACTTAAACTATAAAAGAACATAGACTAGTATTTTTTTTTACCGTGTGATGCATAGGGTGCTCAATCTCAATTTGATTTCCATTATATTTTAAACATGAATATTTAATAAATTTAATTAAGATCATATGTTCAAATTAAGTGTTTTGTAAATAGTTAAGAAAGGTTTGCTTCATCAGTCTAGTTCAATGTTTTAGCTACCTTCTAAAATAATTTTTTTATTCAATATAGGTTTTATGGTTAGTTAAAGTGAATGTTAGATATTGGTGTTGATCATTACTACATAGTTTTATAAAGAAATGTTTTTTTTTTTAAATTCATGAATGAGTCTGCTTGATCATTATGTTCATGATATAAACCCTTTTGTAATTTGTTTGTGGGTTTAAAGCATCTCTTACCGTTCTCTTAATATTATTTGGCTTTTAAAAAGAAATTTGCTTCATTTGAAATGAAATTGATGAATTGAATTGTATGTTTCATCTCCTAATAAGATTTATGACATATATGTTTCACTTTTTTCATAAAAAAGTTTAGAAAAACAAAGAAGAAAAAAAACATATACGATCCTTCTGAAGGATTGACTAACATTTGGATTTCGCAAGGAGTTAAATACTTTTTAATTTAAATATTTCAATATTTTTCAATGACCAATTTGCGCTTTCACTATTTACTTTAATATATAAACAAATGAATCACTTTAAAATTCTTCATAACAAAATCCCCGTGAATAATAACAGGGAGTCATGTCAATTAGGGATGACAAAAATACTCACACCTATAAATATCCATCACGAGCACCCACAATAGAGCTCAAGATAGATGCATGACGAGCAAGTGCAAGTATTGTAATATCCGTTATACGGATATTTGCTTTTTCTCTTTGCAGTATACACAACTAGAAAGCATATTAGAAAACTACAATGAAGAATTTGATCACACTTGAAAATAAAAATGAAATCATGGATGATTACCAAGGTATAATCTTGGCCAATAACACATTTCAATACTTTCTTCATTTCTAGAGCTTATGACTTTATTGTTCCATATATCATGATGAATAATAATTCTACAAATAGTCCCAACATTTCATAAATTTTTAGTAATGTTTTACTGAAAAATTCTACAAATAGTTTCATATGAGATTTACCATAGTTCCCCTTCGTTTACCCAAAAAAAAAAAGATTTACCATAGTTGATGTAATGTTTTGAGTAAACAATTTAATTAATTCAGTGTTTATTCAATAACTATTTTTAGCGAAATAAGTTGTAGAAAACTCATCGTCATAAATTTCTCAATGAACTTATTGAAATAAAGTCAAAACATTGAACCTGTATTTCATAAATTATTATCATAGAGCAAACTCACTACTACAGATAAGTCATTTCAGACCGGTTCCGCACCCCATTTGAGACTGGTTTTTAACCAGTCTCAAAAGTGACGGTCTTATTGCTATGCCTTTAAATGAGATTGGTTTCGAACCGGTCTGGTTCCCAACTAAATAGACTGGTTTCTAACCAGTCTGAAAATGAAAAAATAACCGGTCTCTATTGAAAGATGAACCAGTCTGATTGAGATTTTGAACCGGTCTGAAAATTTAAAAATAACCAGTCTGATTGAGATTTTGAACCGGTCTGAAAATTTAAAAATAACCAGTCTGATTGAAATTTTGAACCGGTCTGAAATTTTAAAAATAACCAGTCTGATTGAGCATTTTGAACCGGTCTCAATTAAATTTTTAACTAGTCTCATTGAGTGTTTTGGACCGGTCTCATTTAAATTTTGAACCGGTCTCATTTAAATTTTGAATCAGTCTCATTTAGTGTTTTTAACTTGTCTCAATTAAAAAAACACATGAATATAATATATAATAAAACTAATAAATAATAACTAGATGCTAAAATTATATTATAAAAACCACGTTATATATATGTATGTATTTCTACTACAAGTTTGATCAACGCCAAGTATACATTCCTATGCCCAGTGAAACTAACATAAGCTAAACAAAATGAGAAAGCCGACCTATATACATTTCTATGCCCAGTGAAACTAACATAAGCTAAACAAAATGAGAAAGCCGGCCTGTATACATTTCTATGCCCAGTGAAACTAACACACAAAATGAGAAAGTCGGCCTGTAACTGAAAAACATTAATTCTTTGCAAAATTCCTTATAAGGAACTTGTCTAGCAACCTAGCAACATTTCCTTTACCTACTTATATTCTGTAACCTAGCAACATTTCCTTTTATAAGCTCCACTGTCCAGCCACCTTATATTTTGATCAAGGCCAAGTATACATTATTCCTGCAACATTCCTGCAACATAGCTAGTCAGGAAACACGTCCTTCTCAATTTTGGACAGCAACACAACCAAAAACAACCAACACAACCAGAAACATAAATAATGGTCTTGAATAGCGAAGAGAAGTAGGGAATATACCTAGCTAGTGCAAGATAGACCACGATTCAAGTAAATATGCTGCAAATTCTTCTTTAAGATTATCAAGTTGTTTGTGGCTATATTCTTTAGTGGAGCTGCAATCATTAAAGTACTGTAATAACCAAGAAATAACATAATCAATTTCAATGATAATATAACCAATATAATTTAACGATAATAATATAATAAATTGAATTACATCTCATACAACATAGAAAATGAAGAATGGAACAAATTATTTAAAAAGATTATTTGATTCACATTTAGTATTTAACTGAATTGCTTAGATATGCCCACCCAATATGTGGCCATTTTTCTCCAATAGCTCACCAGTGGGACCTCTAATTGCTGCAACCAAAAAAAATATTCAAATTTAAAAATAGATGCTTGAACATTTATAAGAGAAACACAAGTAAGAAGCCCGTAGTTGTGCTCACAAACTGCAACATCAAAAGCTATAAAGAAGTTCACAAGATATGGAACCTGACCTGTATAAGAAATGCCATTATCATTGTCCATTGCAATCATTGGCAGAGGTCCATATGGGGGCACATTGGACCGAGCAGCAAAGTGAGATGGCTTTGCTGCAGGATCAGAAACTCTTTCCTGGAAATTAAACAAAAATAGATTTCTGATAAGCATATAATGTCCCACTGAATATGAATACAAACATAAGGAAAGAACTTAGAGTTTCCAGTATTTCACAATATAAATAGAATTAACTTCCTTCTTTTTTATTATTTTTCTTTTGTTTGTTGGTGTTCTTTTTGCCAAGTGCTGAATTACTCCAAACATAACTAGTCAATTTTTTCGAAGATGATAAATGATTAAAGGATGCATAGTGAAAAATGTTAGATTATAATTGAACAACAGCAGGAAAACATCAAGGAAAACAACAACAGAACAACAAATAACACTAGAAAACAGCAAAACATGCAGAAAGATGCAAAAGCAAAAATGATCACACCTAAACCTCCAAACCCAAAAACCAACCTGATCCAAAAAATTGGTGCCAACAAAGAAACGAGCAGGACCACTAGATACAAATATAGCCATCGCTAAGAGCAGTAACTATCCAAACATAACCTTATGCTATTTTTCATCAAAGGATAAAATGAAAGATGAAGAATGATTCTAGTCTTTAATTCAAATAAAGAATAAAGAGTGGTGACACAGACATTAAAATGAAAGAGGGCAATGCTAAACTCTCAATTTTTAATCACAGGTCACAACAATCTCGTACACAGAAAAAAAAAGGCACACTTTATACACAAGGAGATAGGAATAGAAGCATCAATTGTATTTCTTATGACATTGTTGCAATAACTAAAAATGCTCACTTGATGAAAATAACATAAGAAACCCAACTAGTAGGAATGATGCATGAGTGTATCAGTTTTTGAATCACTGATTTTAGTTTTCACTTCTTATAGAAAACATTCCTACTATTAACACAAAGAATACAGTTTAAGTTAGCTTTAGATACATGATTTAAGGGCATACATGTTAGGATTGATAAACCAAGTACTAAGTCCTAAGGTTTAGGACACTTAGGAATTAGAAAACAACTTAATTCTAAGTGTAGTGTCTAGTTGATGGTTAAGGGATGTTTTTAACCAGTTAATAGGTTACCTAACTAGTTAAATTTTCCCGGATAACCTGTTATGAGACCCTCTTAACCAATTATTCAGCAGAATTTCAGTAAGAACATGCTTTGGTCCTTCTTATAGAAAACCATGTTTGCATTTCAATAACAATGAATTTCCAGGTGCTAAGATGAATAGACCAATCCTTTAAAATAGCAATAATACATCAATGAAGACATACCTTCTGCCTCCTATTGATTTGACACAGTAATGTACCCCATAGAATTTTGTCACAAGTGAGTTTTTATATTGAGAGACATGCTGGTAATAATTTGGAAGTATCCAAAGAAGCACCTAAAATTTAGTCACCAAAGCCAAACGTCAGTATAGATGTTCACCACCATGCCAAATATTTATAAAGCAACACAAAAAATAACTATTGGTGAAACTGTATTAAGTGACAATTAGCAATCAACCATGTGCTAATGAGTTACACCTTGACTAACTAAAGAAGAGCCTTGAGCCATTCATCACTGTATCAAGAATCAAAGTATAATGAGAAAAAGCAAAGTGATAGTAAGCTAATATAATATGATCTTGAACCTAAAGGAAATATCACCACTCATATAAAACATAGTAGCACCATTCCTAATAGGAGTAGACCGAGTTTCTTCAACATTACTTCCTTGGACATGAGTTGAGGTTGTATGATTATTAGGAACAGGTTGTGTTCCTTCATTATCACTTACTTGAACAGTACTGCAGCCACAACAACAGAAATGGAGTCTAACTCCAGAGGGCTTGCTCGAACCGGGGAAGACATGGAGAGAGAGAGAGATAGAGAGCACCGCGATGGTGGCCTAAGGAGGTCACTTTTCAAGTAAGTACTTTCACTTTTCCGCAATCTTTGCAGCCCCAAATACCCACAGCTTTTCTCTTAACAGCATACTTTCCACAAAACTCACAGAAGAATTTGCTGTGCTGACTAACCTCCATCTTCTTAATTTGCTTCCTTAATTTGCTGTGCTGACTAACATCCATCATTGTACATTATATGTAACTCATACATTCATGAGACAAAGAACAAAGAACGGTAGACATAATAGTTTCTTAACATTTAGGCCTATCTACATGGTTTACAGAGACATGTATATATATATGTTCTCTATGTCACTACAAATCTACAATTACTAGAGCCAGGACAAAGAATGTTTAAAAATTTAGAAAGGTATAATTAGAATAAATTGAGACGTCAACCAATATATTTACCTTTCTATTTTATTAAGTGAGAGAAAGAGCACTATGTTTGTTTTAAAAAAATTGACCAAAAATAAAAAACTTTAAAAAAGTTCAGCGAATCTCCCTCAAGTTTTATATATTTTAAACAAGTTAAGTGCAAACTTAAACTTGACTTGAGCAACCTATTTTGTTTAGGAGCCAAATTTAAGCTATAAATATTTGCCCTGCTTATCTCACTGTACTACTCATTTAAATTGAGTATATAGTTTAAATTTTACTAATATTTTATTAAAGGGAGCAAAGTTGACAATGCTTAATGGTACAAGTCATTCCTTTTTATCTGCATATCTTTTTTTAAAATGAAATTCATATCTTAATGGTTGGCTTCTATTTTAACTTGTGAACAGTGGTTTCCCTCATTGCCTGCATTTTATTAATGGAATTCCGTTTAGAAGTGATAATGAGCCATTCAAGGTATTCATTCCTTTCCTTACTCTATGTAATACTATCCTCATGCAGTTGCTTCTGCTATAATAGAAAGGTAAGCCATTGAATTCTTTGCCATTTGCCAATATATCTAAAAAATGTGGGTTGTAGGTGCTTATGCATACAAGACCTGGATAATTGGCACCTCAACAAAAATAACAGAAAAATGACATTGTTGAACCTAACATCATTCAATTATGAGTGTGGCTCCCTCTAAAGTGCAAAATGAATTATATTCTTCACATGAATTTTGAGAATAATGAAGGACAAAATCGAGCAACTAATGAATCCCTAATTTCACACATAAATCCCTAATTTCAGTTGAATCAAATAATCACATCTACCAATTAAATCCTTAATTTCACACACAAATCCACAAAACAGCATGAACAATGACAAGAGCAGTGAGTAACAAGGAGAGAGAGTAGAAACGAAGCACACAAGAATGGAGGGTGTGGTGAAACAAACCTTAGAGAGTGGCGGCGTGAGCGAAGGTGAGAGCGGAGGAGAGAGCTGCGGCGCTAGCGGCGGCGAGAGCGAAGGTGCGAGCGGCGGCGAGAGCGACGGTGCGAGCGGAAGCGAGAGCGACGGCGGGAACGGCAGCGAGAGCAACGGCGTGAACGGCATTGCTCGAAAGCTCCGATCCACTTCTCCCGTGACCAGCGTGATGAGTGTTGCGCTCCACTGTGAGTGAGGAGTGCTGCTACATTAGCTTTTCTGGAGAGAGAAAGGCAGGGAACGACGGCCGGTTTTTGCGAGAGAGAGGCTTGGGACTTGGGAGGGTTTTTGTGATTAGAGAGACAAGAGAGGGAGTGATGTCAGAGAGAGGAAATCGTGTGAAAATTACATATTGGGACATTAATGTATTTTTTAGACTGGTTGTCTAGGTGAACCACTCTCATTTGAACTTAATGTCAATTCCAGACCGGTTCAGCACGGAACCAGTCTTAATAAAATGTTTAAAGAGACTGGTTCCGCACAACAAAAGACCCAAAAAGAGACTGGTTCCTTGTGGAACCAATCTTATTTAATATATTTTCAGACTGGTTATACAAAGTAATCAGTCTAGTTTTAACAAATGTTCATTAAGAGACTGGTTCCGCACGGAACCGGTCTGTTTCAACTGGTCTGAAATGTGTTTTTTGTACTAGTGACTAAACTATTCCAAATGGGGATATGAATTGGAATTGGGATTTGGAATTAGAATTCTGGTGTTTGGTTGTGCATTTGGATTTGAAATTACAATTTTAAATCAATTTCATGAAATTGGATTATAGCTAAAAATGAAGAAACTCAATTTCCACTTCTAAGTTTTTGAATTACAATTTCATGCTTTATATAATTGAGTATCATGAGTCTAAAAACAAAACACGTCACATCTCCGCTAATCCATCATAGAAATGACATTGTGGGCTACCTAGACGACGCACACAAATGGTGACGACACGAGTCACAAACAATAGAATATAATTAATTTAATTTTTAAGATTTATACCTTTCATGTTCAAACAATTGAATTGGAAATTGAATTTGGAATCCCAATTGTACATTCTAACTCTTTATACAATCCAAACATAGAATCACAATTCTAACTAAATATTGGAATTGGAATAAGAATTAAAATTCCAAACTGCAATTCCAATTCCATGCACCAAATAAACACATTTAAGAATCTAGTTTTTGAATCCCCTCTCCTTCTCTAATGGAGAAAAATATTACTCCTATATTTGAAATATCTAAAAATAATTGTGGAGTCCAAAAATTAGATCCCATCTTCACATATTAAATAAAAAAGTTCTAAGAAACAAACCATAACCAAAAGGAAGATGGGAAGAAAAAGAAGCAAATTATTACAAACCCCACCAAACTAAATTCAAAACCCTTTTTTTTTTTTTTTCTTTTAAGGGTGTTAGAATTTTTTTTTTCAAACTCCCTTTTCCAAAAACACGTGTTATTTTTTCGACTGAAATAGTTTTTAGGGATAATTGAAATCCCAAATATACCCTCTTATCGTCACTCACCCGGTTAACCACCGAGAAGGAGTGCCATCGTTAGTGAGTTGTGAAGAATGGATTTTGGGTGCTCTGATGTGAGTGTTTGGAAGGAAGCACTGTCTACTTACTCATCTCGCATAAACTCTCTCTCTTTAACCAAAAACAAACCCAATTTGGTTTCATTGGATGAGTTTTATTGCACCCACCTCCCTTCCCTCATTCACCGACGAAACCCTAACCCTTTCATCACCACCGACGACCTTTCCCAGCTTATGCAATGGAAACTCACCCGCGGCAAATGGAGGTCTCTCTCTTTTTACTAATCACTAATTATTTAGTTAATTTTGCTTTACTTATTCTGCTGTGTTATTATTTAATTATTTAATTACAAAAAAAAAAAAAAGCTCAAATCTTGTTTTGGAAATTTAAGCTTGGAGTGAAAAACTATCAGCTCATAAGCCAGTTGATCGAATTATAACTTTTTGGTAAAATTAGCTTATAAGCTAGTAGCCAATAGGTGTGAAATTAAGTGCGTGTTTGGTTTGGCGGTAGAAAATCAGGTCAGGGCTCAAAATCATGTTGAATGTCAAGCAACTGTGAGTAGCTTCTACTTCCCAGAACCAATTCCGGGAGAATCCAACGTGCATCCAAACATGCACTAAATAAGTCGCTATGTCAAATACGAACTCATAAGTTGGTAGCTTATTTGATAAGACCATTTGCCAAACACAAGCAAGTAACTTAGGGTGTGTTTGGTTTACGAAAACGTTTCCTGATTTCATTTTCAAAAATTATTGATAATTATAACTATGACCTCATGTTTACTTTATAATTTCCTGTTTTCGAAAACGTTTCCGTGTTTACATTTTGTTTCCTGTTTTCAAATATTATGAATGTTTCCTATACAAAATTTTGAAAATAGGAAATGAAGTGAAAACGCGGGGTCACATTCATAATTAACAAAAACTGAAATGAAGACACGAGGTCATAATTATAATTATGAATAATTTTTGAAAATGAAAACAGGAATCGTTTTCGCAAAGCAAACAGACCCTTATATTTTGGTCAAATGTGCTAGTTGACTGGCTTATAAGCTACCTCATGGCCTTACCAAACAAGCTAAGTGCGAGTCTTGAAGTTTAAATAATAGGTTAAGTGAAGATTGTATACAGCTCCGACCGGACCCTTTAAAAAAATTTAGGTTGTTGTTGTTGCTGTTTTGAAGATTGGACGTAAATACACGACATTTTTTACTGAATTAGTTTGTCGATTAAAATAAGTTTTTGATAAATTAGGGATTCTCTTTTTATTTCACCTCGGGGCCTATAAAAAAAAATGTTTAAGATTGGGCTTGAGTATATCGGTGGGTAGACTAGTTGTGAGGTTTTGGGGTTAAGGTGCAGGTCTAGACTAACTATTTTTTTTTTGCTTGATCTGTTGATGGAAATCTCTTGGCCCTTGTGCTCCCGTAGCTTATAGTAAAAAAGTGGTCTCAAAGATGATGATTTGGCTAAGTTGAGTATATGGAGTTAGTGGCTGATGCTTGGGTTTGATCCAAAGTTATGTTGTGTAGCACATTGGTTCTTGATTTGTAATCCTGTGAATACTCAGAATTGTTAATTTTTTTTCACTCAAGGGAGAGCATACTAATATTGAGATTCACATGTTAAAGTAATGAAGTCTCACATTAGTGAAGAAAGAATTAAAATGAATAGTATATAAGTGGATACTGGATAGATACATAGAGTCATTGTTTTAAAGTTTTGGGGTCAAGATATAATGTAGATGCACTGTTGTAGTTTCTTCTTGCCTAACCCTTTGATGGAGATCGTGGTTTTTGGGCTCCCTATGATCGAGCTAATTAGTCTAAGAATCTAAAATGTATTAGTCCTTTCCCGTAACAAATATTATTTTGACTGAAAACTGAGATTCTTCATTTCTCGCCACATTGGTATTTGGTAGACACTCTTCGTGAACAAGTTTGAGTATTTCAATGAACTTAACAATTCCAGGCCGCGTCTGTTGGATTTTGTTTCTTCCATAGATGACAATGTTGTGAAATCCACTTCTGAGAAGGCTTTTCAGAGTCTTCCTGATATATCCAAAGCCATTTCTGAACTCACAGTGTTAAAGGGCGTTGGTCCGGCCACTGCCTCTGCCGTTTTGGCTGCTTTCGCTCCCGAGTTAGTACCTTTCATGTCTGACGAGGTCTACCTTTGATTTCACTTAATTCACAGTTTCACACTCTCATGAGTTACTTCTGTTTTTTTTTCTTTGGATAATTATGAAATTATTCACTGTTGTGCAGGCTATGGTGGCAGCTCTTGGAAACTCAAAAGATTATACGCTCAAGCAATATCTCAGATTCGCTGATAAATTGCAGATGAAAGCAAAGGTATTATTCAATGATGGGGTGCATGTATGGATTACCTTGTTTGGTTATTACATTCATCAGCATACTCTCCTAAATTAATACCGGATCGGTTAATTCCTTCATGCAAATCTCCTTCGAACAAAAATCAGTTAAGCATGAAAGATTTCATGTTTATTTTTTAGCGCAAGTTGGCAATAGATTAACCGATTAAGTGTAAATGTTCAAAGCAAATTCAAATGGTAATGTGATTGTTAATATTGATAAACATAATCACTAGTTGTTCCAATTTTTCCAATGGATGCCATGATATTTCTTTCTTTCTCTCTTTGGTTTTAATTTGGGCATCAGGTTTGGTGGTAGAGAAATCATACTAGTCTACGGTAAAAATAGTGGTCTGGTTCTGTTTCTGCTTCTGATTTCTGCTGTTTTTGTTGCTGTTCTGTTATTGTTTTTTGCTGCTTTCTGGTGCTGTTGCTGTTACTGTTTTGCTGCTGTTTTCTGGAGATGTTTTTAGCTGTCCAAAGTTGGGGAGGATTTGTGTTTTATTGTATCTTGCAATAGGATCTGTTTTGCTGTTTTTGTGGGGGGGGGGGGGTGATGGGGATTAGTTTGTTTCTGTCATTTGGTTGGGGGGTTAATCCTTTTTGCATTTTGGGATAGCTTGATTTTATGATAACTTGGTTTGGTGTAATCTTTTCGATTGAAGTACAACTTGTACTTTTAGCATCATTTGGAATGAAATTTTTCCTATCCCAAAAAAAAAGTGTGCAGTAGATAAATCATGTTTAGAGTGTTATCATCTTCTGTCACACTAATACGTTGATAGATACCGGTTTAAATGAAGACATTAACAGAAAGGAAGATAATTTTATCGAATACCATTCTCCTTCGTTGGATCACTAGAAAGGGAAGAAGAACAAGAATGACTTTAAAAAGAGTCTCCAGGAATTCGATATCCTCTTCTCGCCCTCCACCATTTTCTATCCCTATTTAAAGCAGTCTAACTAAATATCTGGTGAAGAAGTTATGCAGTAAAGAAGTTACTATACCCCTTCTGTGTTGGAAGTTTGTGTGCTTTGTTGAATATCTGGTGCAAAAATGATTTGCAGGAACTAAGATCAGAAGGAGTCTCCTTTACCCCATCGGATGTAGAAAGGGCTTTGTGGAGTTATGCAGTAGGGAAGTCAACAGCACCTGAATTAAATCATGACCCCAAGACCAAACCAAGTACGAGCTATAAAAGGAAGAGAAGAAATTAACTGATATTGCAGGTAATATTGTTCTTTCTAGGTTATGCTAGTTTGATCCCCTTCTTTGAGGATTTTTCCTTCAACGGTTAGACTACTAGTCACTGATTGTAGTAGGATAATTTAGTTTTAAGTCACGGCCAAATTAAAAGATTCTTGTTTTTCAGGAACATTCCTTTGTTCCTTTCTCTTGAAGCTTTGCCTGTGATAGAATTTGATTCTTGCATGCATGTTTTTGGCATTCATGAGAGTAGATTGTTTTTTTCTGTCCAAGGGGCAGACCTATAAGAGATCCTACAAGGGACAGGGGAGAGCCGGAGAGGGAGAACGGAATGAGAAAATAGCAACTTCCAATTTAAACAGGCCCACTCAATTCATGTCCTATAACTTAATGGAGCTGATTGTTGGGAGACACTGAGAGTAGAATGTTAATAAACAAATATGACTTATTTAACATTTTACTTCCTGAATTTAGGTGCTCTTTTGGAATTGATCCTTAAACTTTTTTTCGATGCTTTGAGTCTCTGAACTTTGTTTAATTTTTGGAAATGGTCCTTTCGTTGCTTAAGTGATGAAATAACCGACAACATGCCACGTCACTTTCGCAATATCGACGAGTGATGTGTTATGTAGAGCCACGGGACACTACATGATTTTTTTTATTAAAAAAATAATTTATTTTAAAATTTATTCAAAAGATTCGATTTTCTTTAATAAATACAATTTTTAATTATTTTTAATAAATTTAATTTTTTTTAAATTTAAAAAATTCACGTGGCATCACCTAACATGTTACCTATCGATGTGCCAAAGGTGACGTGACATATACTTGGTCATATCACCACTTAAGTGATGAAAGGATCATTTCCAAAATTTGAGCCAAGTTTAAGGACTCAAAGCATCGAAAAAAGTTTAAAGACCAATTCCAAAAAAACACATAAGTTCAAGGACTAAAATGTTAAATAAACCAACAAATATTGTAGCTAGCTACCGAGACACAGCATCAGCTTAGAGAATGGAGTACATAATGAATTCCATTCATTAAATTGAATCATGGGTCTTGGCTCGTTAAGGTTTCAAGTATTGAAAAAATAATCATGAGTGTGGATAATTCCATGCCTCAAAAATACAAAAAACCACATTTTCCTATAAATTTTCACTATATTTAGCTTCTCAGCCGGTGCCCTAAGTCACCATTTGCCTTAAATTATAAGTATGTCACCGGAGGCAAGGTTAATAAAGTACTGAATCATCTCTTCAAGTTTTAGTTTTCGATTTCTTAGTACTTAATATATATGTTCTTGTTTTTTTCCCCTCGTCTTGACTAGAACACACAAATTTAGCTGAGATTAACTCTTGGATCACAACAATTACAATAATTAGTGTTTAGTGTTTCTCGAAATGGCAACTTAAGAATTTGCACTCTTGATCTAGTGGATAAAGTTCGCTTGGCTGCAGCGCGTAGTATGTCAAAAATCCACATATGATGTGGCCATCCACCAATGATACAAAGAAAAGTAAATCTTTAAGTTTTTGAAGGTAGTAAATAAGGCATGGGTATCATTTTTAAAAAAAAAACCATTCTTAGTTTTTCACCAATAATGCAAAATTATAAATTATGTACTTTGAGCATTAACATGTATGAAAATTTCTTTATATCTGCTATCCCATCTCTGGGCGATCATCTCAGTAAAAGCGTTTTGACGATTGGCCTCATTGCGCCACTATCCAGATTAACTGCTAGTTTTATTTAACATTTTAGTCCCTGGTGTTTTTTTGGAATTGGTCCTTAAACTTTTTTTCGATGCTTTGAGTTCCCAAACTTGACTCAAATTTTGGAAATGATCCTTTCATCACTTAAGTGGTGATATGACCGAGTATATGTCACGTCACCTTTGCCACATCGATAGGTAACATGTCAGATGATGCCACGTGAATTTTTTAAATTAAAAAAAATTTAAATTTATTAAAAGTAATTAAAAATTGTATTTTTTTTAAAGAAAATCAAATCTTTTAATAAATTTTAAAATAAATTATTTTTTTAATAAAAAAATCATGTAGTCTCGTGGCTCTACATAACATATCACTCGTTGATATTGCGAAAGTGATGTGACATGTTGTCGGCTATTTCATCACTTAAGTGACGAAAGGATCATTTTTAAAATTTAAACAAAGTTCAGAAATCCAAAGCATCGAAAAAAAGTTTAAAGACTAATTCCCAAAGAGCACCTAAGTTCAGGGACTAAAATATTAAATAAGTCATATTATACTATGAGAACATCATACCTGTTACAGAGTACACCATAGAAGATGATAGATGCCATGTATGAAAAAGTTATGCATAAAATTTAATCCTTACATTGATGACCGCATAAGTGACTATAACAAATGTGATATTAGAGAATATACTCCCTCCGTTTCACTTTAAGTGTCTTTTTAACATCAAAATTTTGTTTCAAAATAAGTGTTTTTTTACCAAATCTAGGCAACATTTAATACTGTTTTTCCTTATTTACCTTTACATTTAATGTTGTTTTAGTTTTGAAATTTGTAATACTAGTAATGATGCATTGACAAAATAAAAATATTAAATAGGGGTATTTTTGACAAAATACACATAAAACTTACAATAATCATCATAATCAATAATTTCTTAATCTATGTGCAAAAGTCCAAAAAAACACTTAAAGTTAAACGGATTACTTAACATATTGAAAATGCCTTCACACAAGTTCCAACGACAAATTGGAAAAGAAATCAGTTGTGGTCCCTCCCATAAAATTCCATAATCCTACCAACAAAACATTTATAGCATGTTTGGTTTCTCTTCAGAGAATTAATTCTGTCCTTAAAATCACACGTTGGAGCATAAACAATTGTTAGTAGCATTGTCATTTCAGAATTGATTTTGGACTAACTCACCGCAGAACCAAACATGCCATTAGTATCCAATGATACAGAGCATTTAATATCCAACAATAAGCTCATTATATCCAAACAGTAATTTCTTAAAAAGCTAAAATGAAATTCATTTCAGAAACTTCAATCCAAATCATAGCCAACAATTAACATAAAAAGGGTTCTACTTCTACCTTACCGGAATTTGCAATCTCTTACCAGTACAGTAGAGTCCTTAATCTTCTCCTTCCCTTTGTGTTAAACCTGATTTTTGTCAATTCAACATGATCAAGATTATATAAATGTAAGGTTGTGATTAGAAACTGTACTATCACAAACAGGAGAGAAGAATCTTTGTCCAATAACTGCTGCTGCTTCTATAAGAAACAGCAACATTAATTTGTTCCAATAGCTGCACATAGTTCAAGTACCAAATCACATGATTATATAAATTTCATTAAACAACAACACTAAGCTAAGTCTCAATTTCGCCACCAACACTGCCATTGCCATTACGAGTGCCAATTTTCTTAACCCAAACTATCTTGTTTTTCTCGTCATTATGGCCACGAAAACCATTATGGCGGGGAAAACCATGACGATGAACATCAAAATAGTACTCATTATTACCCCTCCTCTGTGATTGATACTGACCAAAACCCTCATCCAATCTCTTAAACCTCCAACCCCAACTCCGATTTCCATTCCCAGGTTTTACAGATAAACCCCCAAGTTTCTCATCAATCTCCCCCACTGCAAAATCAACATTCTTCCCCTTATTCAATTCATTTTCAATAGCAGATTTCTTCGCCTGATCAGAATTCCCTAATTCTCCGCTCTCCCGCTTCCCCTCCACATTCTCATCAGCATAACGTAGGATTTTCCTTTGAATTGCGGATTTCTTAGCATCAAAATTTGTTGCATTCTTCTTCGCATCAATTGAGGATTTCTTCCCCTCGAAATTATCTGATTCTTCTTTCTCCTTCTTCTTCTTCTTCTCATCCACATTACCCCTCCTCCATTGTTGATTTCCAAGTCCCTCATTCACTCTACTAATCCTCCAACTCCGTCTTCCATCCCCAGATTCCACATATAAACCCCCAATTTTCTCATTAGCCTCCTCTACTTTCGAATCAACATTCTTCGCCTCCTCCTCCAAATCAGGGTTTCCCTTGGCATTTTTCACCTCCTCCTCATTCAATTCACTTTCAATTGTGGATTTCTTCGTTTCTGATTCTTCAATTGCTTCATTCTTTCTCTTCTTCTCCTCCTCCACATTAGGGTTTCCCTTCAGAATTTTCTTCTCCTCATTCAATTCACTTTCAATTGTTGATTTCTTCACCTCAGAACTCGTCTCTCCTTTCTCCTTCTTCTCCTTCACCTTAAGATTTCGCTTCTTCCATCTTCTCATTGTCTTATTTTCCTTCAATTCCTCGCCCTTACCGTTCATATCGACATTTCCACCATCTCCACCACTCGTTCTTTTGATCCAACGGCTATTACTTCCCAAATCGGTTCCAGCTAAGGATCGTCGATACTCGATTTTCTTGACGTAGCGGTGGGTCCCATCAGTAAACATGGTTCGGATCACAACCATCGATTCTCTTCGTCGCTCTCCTCCTTCTTCTTTTGCTCTTTCTTTCTGCAACTGTTGTTGTTCGCGCTCCTTTCTTTGAGCTTCTTCTTCTTGTCTCTGTTGCTGCTCTTTTCTCTCGGCTTCTTCTTTCTCAAGTTGCTTCTGTGTGAGCCAGCGTTGCTTAAGGTCGAGGATGGTGACATACTTGGAAGGGCGAGAAGGGTGTTCCTTGGTCTTCACGCTCTCATCCTCCATTGTTCACACACACCTAATTCTCTCTCTCTCTGTTCTGTTTTGGATTGAGTAGTTTATGAAACAAACCAAAAGATAAAAGGTTAAATATGTAAGAAATAAAATTTAAAAAAAAAAAAGAAACAAAGGGAAGATAGATGAGAAGAAAATGCTGGAAAAGGGAAAGATGAGGGGAAGTGAGGTGCTTTGTTACACACATGAAAGTAGGACTAGCAGTTACAAATACTTATAGGGATACCTATATTGTTATTTTGTTTTTATTCCCTCGTTTAAGGAGACTTACAAGGAAAGCTAGACCCTTTTTTTTTCCTTTCCTAGCCTCAACCCCACTAAAATTTACAAAAAATTATTAGTTGGTCTTGAATCACCACGTCATTCGTGATCTAGACCAATCATTATTTGACACATAATACAACTAATTACTCATTTACCTTATTATTTTTTGAATTATTTATTATTATTATTATTATTTTTGAAATGGAATACTTTTTAATTTAAAAACATTCAAATTCAAAAATATTTTGCAAATAATGAAGGATGTATAATTTTGGTTTTTTTTAATATGATATATCATTAAATTTTTATGGCTTATTTAACATTTTAGTCCCTGAACTTAGGTGTTTTTTTGGAATTGGTCCTTAAACTTTTTTTCAATGCTTTGGGTCCCTAAACTTTGTTTAATTTTTGGAAATGGTCCTTTCGTCACTTAAGTAATAATATAGTTGACGACATGTCACATCACTTTCACAATATCGACGAATGACGTGTTATGTAGAGTCACGGGGCATTATATTATTTTTTTATTTAAAAAAATTTATTAAAAGATTCGATTTTCTTTAAAAAAAAAAGTACAATTTTTAATCATTTTTAATAAATTTGAATTTTTTTTATTTAAAAAATTCACGTCGCATTAATTTGGCACGTTACTTATCGATGTGGCAAATGTGACGCGACATATCCTAGGTCATATCACCACTTAAGTGATGAAAAGACCATTTCCAAAATTTGACCAAAGTTTAGGGACTCAAAGCATCGAAAAAAAAGTTTAAGGATTAATTCCAAAAAAACACCTAAGTTCAGGGACTAAAAACTTAAATAAGTCTATTTTTATTACTACTATTTTTTTTTTTTCACCAAATGATTTCTCGACAAGCAACAAAACGCTAAACCATATTTAACTGCGGATATTACTGTAGTATGTTGTAGGTTGACATTGGGATTGGAGATGAAAAAGAGCGTTATAACAATGGGAGGAAGAGAGCGTTCTTCATTTACTGGAAATTGCAGGAGCTGCCCAATGTATGTAAACAAGGAGGAACCGATAAATGGATCTAGAGTGATGATACAAGTGGAGACTTCTGAGTCAACTCAGCGTACAAGCGAATAATCAAGTCTACAAATAGAGCTGAAATAAATGAACAATCACGACCTATGCTATGAACTTCCCGAATATTATATTGTGAATACCTATTAAGATCCATTATATTCAATTGAACCCTCTTAAAGGTTTTTTTTTTTTTTTGAGGGGAAACCATTGAATGCATTAGCTGGTGGCATCAGCCAGAGGAGAATCTGGTACATAAAATTTCCTAAGAAAGTCAGGTATTTCCACAAGCCAAAGCTGTTTTTTCTTTGCTAAGGTATCAGCAATTACATTCAAAGAACGAGATTTAAATAAAACTTGAACAAATGAAAATTGAACAGCAAAGCTCTTACATTCAGCAATTATTTCCTCCAAGTATGTATGGTAACCACTTGTACTCTTCCAAGCCAAGGCAATCCTTTGGCAGTCCGTGAAAATTGTGGCAGGGGTAATTTCAAGATCAATGAGCATCTTCAAAGTCCAGCGAAGAGCTATAGCCTCAGCCAAAGTTGCATCACCAAGAGCAGGGCAAGTGTCAGTGGCAGCTGCAAGGAATTCACCCTCATTGTTGCATATAAGAAGACCAAGACCAGTCCCTAAACCAGGTTGAAAAGAAGCATCACAGTGTACTTGAAATACACCACGAATTGACTCATCTCCCTTTCGTTGCTAGCTTCATGCGGACAGGCAGAATATTCTTCGCTGCTCTCCAAGCTAGTTCATGCACTCGAGGTAATGATTTTGTTTTCCAGATCTGGTTCCAAATATTCGCGGATGAAAGTTGAGCAGAAGTTGATGCAATCAAAGGGGCCACAATCATATTGTATTCCGATTTGACAGAATAATTTCCATTCTCAGTATGTTTCCAAATGAGAACATCCGAAGAACTCATGCGGAGTCTGGGAATTTGCAAAATTGCTTCTGCATCAGAGCTTGAAAACAGATTGTAAAGGAGATCTCTGTTCCACGCCCCAGATGGAGTAAAAAGCTCATGGACCCATGTGTAATGCTCCCTCCATTCAAGACCTGAATGAATTCGGCCATCAAAAACCGAAGGGAGCCATTTGCTATCCCAGATTTTAACCTGTGCTCCATTCCCAATACGCCAAATAGATCCTTGCTCCATTAAATCTTTGGTTGCAAATATACTTTGCCAAGAGAAACTTGAGCCAATCCCCTGTTTTTCCTCTGATAGTGCTACCTAGGGAAGTATTTGCCTTTTAACACCTTGTAAAATGAGGAATTAGATGAGGTTTGCAGCCTCCACCACTGTTTTGCAAGCATAGCTTTATTAAATGCTGAAAATTGTCTAAAACCCACCCCTCCATCCTTTTTCTTAATTGCCAGATTATTCCAGCTTAGCCAATGGATTTTCCTTTTATTTGTGTCCCCGCTCCAATAAAAATTCGCCACCATGCGTTCTATCTGTGAGCACAGAGATTGAGGGAGTAGAAAGCTGCTCATAACATATGTGGGAATTGCCTGGACAACAGCTTTAACGAGAGTTTCTCTCCCTGCCCGCGATAGGAGTTTTTCTTGTTGGTAGACCCAGATATCTGGCATGTTGCTCCACCGCCTTTATATCCAACAAAGAAATTATCTCATCTTTTCTGGAAGTAAGAACGTTTCGGCTGAATGAGAGCTCTGATTTGTCAAAATTTATACGCTGACTTGAGGCATTTTCAAAAGCTGTGAGGAGTGTTTTTATAGCTAAGGCCTCCTCCTTAGTTGCTCTAGAAAAAAATGATACTGGCATCTGCAAAAAACAGGTGTGATATAGCTATTGCATTAGGAGGCACTTTCAAACCATGAATAGCTTGTAATTCTATCTTTTTTATAATAAGAGCAAACAGAACTTCATGATAGAGGATGAAAAGATAGGGGAATAGGGGATCTACTTGTCTAATTCCTCTGGTGGGTAAAAAAGTTTGTGTAGGTTCTCCATTTATCATAATAGAAAAAGAAGTGGAAGTCACACATTTCATAACAAGGCGAATCCATTTATCTGAAAAGCCAAATTTGTTAAGAACACATTCTAGAAAAGGTCATTCCACCCTATCATAAGCTTTGGACATATCTAGTTTAATAGCCATACACCCTTTCCTTCCGGCAGTCTTTTTCTTCATATAATGAAAACATTCGAAAGCCATAGCAGGCACAAAAGCACTTTGATACTCATTATCAATGGATGGTAAAACTAATTTAAGCCTATTAGCAATTGTTTTTGTTACAATTTTAAAAATAACATTGCAAAGACTTATAGGCCTAAATTGATTTGCCATAGCAGGTTTTTTTATTTTTGGGATGAGTACTAAGAGAGTATGATTTATAAAACCTGGATCCATATCAGAGTTAAGTATCTGCAAAATTAATTCTGAGACATGATCACCAATGACGTGCCAAAACCATTGGTAGAAAAGTGCAGGAGTGCCATCAGGTCCAGGTGCCTTTGTTGAGTGCATTTGAAAAAGGGCTCGTTTATCCTCTGCATGGGTAAAAGGTGTGTCAAGAGATATGCAGTTATCTTCACTAAGCGTTCCTTTTACTAGATCAGCCAGCTCTTCATACCCAGAAGGATTGGAAGTTGTGAAAATACTTTTGAAATAATTGCCAATAACATTGTCAATGAACCCTCTTAAAGGTTAAAACTACTACTTTCGTGATTTAATGTTTTTTGTTCAATTATATAGTTCAAACTCAAAGTTCACCTTTCGGTTCTTTCCCTGATATCAAAATATATATATGTATATATATATATATATATATATATATATATGGGGGCTGCTAACATCCACCTATGTTGGAGGATTTTAGCAATGTCCACCAAAATATTTGGACAAAATTACCCTTCCTTTTATAACATGAGTAACTTATTTTTTTAAGGGTGTTTATGTAATTAGATTATTAATTAATTTAAAAAAAAAAAGAAAATCAACCCCCACCATCCGTTGACCACCATTGGCCGTTGTTGGCCATCGTTGACCACCGCCGCCAGCGTTGACCGCCGGCGTTGACCGCCACCGTTGACCGTCGGTGCCGTCATTGACCACTGCCGCCGGCGTTGACCGGCGTTGACCACCGGCGTTGACCGCCGCCGCCACCACTAAACCCTAAACTCTAAGACCCTAAACCCTAAACTCTCCCTAAACCCTAAACCCTAAACCCTAATTACAGAAATACCCTTAAAAATTAACCTATCCAAGTTAAAAAATGGAGGGTAATTTTATCCAAATATTTAGGTGGACATTGCTAAAATCCTCCACACATTGGAGGATGTTAGCATTCCCCTATATATATATATAATCATGTAATAGTGAAATCTGACACAACTACATTAAGAATAACATATTTTGAATTGAAAATAACGAAACATAAAAATCAAAACATCATTGCCTCAATATATCAATAAGTAATCTCAATCCTCAAAATAAAAGAACTACGACTCAATCAAGGAAAAAATAAAAATAAAACAAGTGTGTCAGCCTTGTGGCTTTGGTTCTCCCTTTTGTTGCTACTACTGCCATCAATTTATAATGGATAGTGTGACACTTTGTCATTCTTTCTTCAAATCAAAATCCAATCTATCACTTGATCAAATCATGATGTATAATTGCTTGATAACCACTTTTTTCCCTTAGTTGTACGATATTTATTTCATATACCCAGCCAATATATTTTGCTTCCAAAACCAAAGATAAGTGAACCTCGCATCGAAATTTCACTGTACAAATCTTATTTCAATCTTTAAATTTAAAAACCATCGTTTAATCGTGGTTGAAATCCAAAACCAATATCTTTAGAAATTATCATAATAATGTATATTACTAAATCTCTTTCTTCTAATTTCACGTGGTAGTTTAATGTGTTTTCTTTTGAATCTCACATGTGTATCTTCCCTTGAAATCTTTATCACCCTATTTATTTAAATTGATCTACAAATAATACATTGACATGATGAATTGAATACCAATAAATACGTACTAACTTTAAAGTTACGAGATATATATATATATAACTCACCGATGACCATCAAATATCTCAAACTCATAAATTATATTAAAATAATAAGGAACGAGTGTCATGTAAGATTAGAGTGCATATAAATATAATAAAAAATATACCCAATTAATTAAGGCCCCGTTTGGGGTGGTTTTTATTTGAGTTTTAAAATTTTAAAAAACCAAAACTAGTTTCCAGTTTTTAATGTCGGTTTCAAAATTTTTTTAATTTTCCTTTTTTAAAATTTTTTGCGAACTTATAATTTTTATAGTATTTTTATCATGTTATGCATCACCATAGACACTACAATCTTGTATACTACCACCTCTATTTAATAACAACTTCCATGTGTTTATTATTATTAGTTGGAGGTGGTGGTCATTGTTCTAGTGGTTGCTCATTGTGGGATGTTTGCTCATCGCAGTCCAGAGTGGTGGTTGTGGTGTGATGGTGGTGCTCATTGTGGGATAGTGACCAGAGAAGCAATGATGGTCTTAGACTCTTGGTGGTGGCGACGGTACGTAGTTTGAACGGTGATTTGTGGTAATTTTTGTGGTGTTTGTAGAGGGAGCGATGGTAGGGGAGGAGGGGTAAGGATGTGGTGGTGGTGATGGCGATGACGATAGTTGGGCTGGACATGGCGGAGGTGGTGGTGGTGTTGATGGTGGTGTAATTGAGGGATGGCGGTGGTTGAGGCGGTGGTGATGGTCATGATCGTGGTGGTGATCATGCCAGGGTGATGGTGGTTGGGTGGTGGTGGTCTGAGTGGTGATGATGGTGATACAAGAAGGGGCAATGGTAGCAGGTGAGAATGTGGTGACGGTTGGGGTGACTATGACTTGGTGGTGGTTATCATCATGGACGCTAATGGTTAGGGTGATTGTGGTGGTCACAGTGGTGGTTGGGTTTAGGCAGTCACAATGATGTTAGTTGGGTTGCAGCCACGACGGTAGTAGTGACCGCAACAGTTATGATAATGGAAGGAATAATGATTATGGTAGTGGTGGTTGAGTGACACAAAAGATAAGGTAGTATTAGTTTGCAACTCAAAACTGAAATTATGAATCATCATAGGTTGTTTTGATAATAGAGGTGAAATTATTCGAAAAATAAGTAAAAACCACTTCAGATCAAATTATGTCACATATATTTTGTTTTGAAAAATACAATTTCGAAATCAAAAACCAGAGATTGGCAACTACCCTGAACGAGGACTTAAATAAACATATTTGACACTCATCGAAGTAAATTTCTATTTGAAAACTAAATTCTTTTCATCAACATATTATAAAATAGGAGAAGTTGAGGGCATTTTTGTCATTTTCATTTTCCCTCCTTCATCCTTGCTTTTCCCTCCAAATTTGTTTGTTCGTGCATCGCACGGGAATAAATATTTATCTTAAGTTATTTTTAGTAAATTTTTATTTGTACAATTTGGATTACACATAAATATAAAAATTGCCAAAAAAAAAACGAATATAATGTTGTAATTTCAGAAATTCTAATACAAACAAGTCATAATATAGGCAAATTGGTATTAAACATTTAAACAGAGCATCATTATGAATAATAAATTTTGGGTACAACGGAAAAAACGGATATATAAGTATTAAAGATGAGCTATAATTTGGTATAATGATTTAGCTTAATACAATCAAATATTTACTCAGTCATGCATGAATTCAAATTTAAAAAAATCCAAAAAATTATACAATATGTTGCAATTTAAATTGTGAAAAATAATGATGCGTTATTTTATACTTTAGACAATATACTTATTTACAATTATGAAGTTCTAATACATGCAAGTAATTTGAAAGTTCGAATCTTATAAACACGAATTAATTAAAAGTGTGAAAACAGGTCTTATATTTTGGGATAGATGTAATAATAATAATGATGATGATGATGATATATATGGTAAAAAAAATAGCTGCATTTGGACTTGCAAAACGAATTACTAACAAAATGCATTTAGAATGATGGATTAAATAAAACAAAAATCAAAATGAGTTGGATTTTTTTTAATATAAGAAATTATGTTGTTAATTAAAATTAGAAATCGCATAGTTGATACATTATTAGTTAATTTTTATTAATAAAAAAGTTGGTAGCTGAAAATAGATTCAAAGGTTAATGTTTATGACTATTCATTTCTAAATACATGTAAATCATTTTTATAAAAAGTTCATATTAACTTATTATTTAAAAAGACATATTTCCAAAATCTATAATCAATTTTTTTTTTTAAAAAAAAAAATTAAACCCGTGCCTACACTAACTATATTTTTTTAGTGTAAAATTTTTTTAAAAATACATGAACCAACATTTTGTTTATAAATGGGTCTCACTACCTACCCCATACTCATAATATTTTGCAATAAATATAAAATATCACAAACTAACTATATTTTTTACTGCTAAAAAATTTGAATAAAATTTGAAACACTCTTCTCTTTTCTAGTGGCCACTTTTTTTAAAACACTAAAATGTGTATTAATTATTTTTTTGGCATACACATAAAGACGTAACCACATTAATACTAGTTATTGATATTAATTTATTTGGCATTAATTTTTAATGAATTAAAATCAAGGCCCAATACCCAACGGCCCAAACTGATCCATTTTCTCTCATCCCATTTTCTTATCCCACCCCCACACTCTCCTCACTATATATCACTCTCTGATCGATGTCTTCCACCCTCATCGCCGTAAGCATCTCCCTTAATCTCACACAATGCATCACTCTCATTCTCTAATCCTCTCAACACCTTTAATCTCCAACCCCCATCACCATATGCTTTCAATCTCTCACAATTCTCATTGTAGCCTTCGAATCGGATCTTACCTGTCAAGAAGCCATGGATACAGTCACACGAATGTGGAGAGAATGGACCCTTGTGACTCGCTGCTACCTCAGCAGTATGACTTGCAGCCATAGTCTCTGAACGCCTTCGAATCTTGTTAATGCCGCCCCAATAGACTACTTCAAATCTCGCAAGATTAGGTTAGTTTATGTTGATGAAAGGGTATAGTTATCTTAATTTTTCATTTTATTGTAATTTTATTTAAATTGAGTTGACGTTTTTTCTGTTTGTTACATGTATTCAAGGTTGTCAAAATCACGATTATACTCGTAGAATCGTCGTTTCTACGATTATTTCAGACATCGGTGATCTAGAATGGAGAAGAAGATCGTGTGGTGGTGGGCTAGTCATGGAAGATCACAGAAACGCTGCAATCGGCTATTCGCGGCCATTTCTGCGTTTCTGGAAGAGGAACCCTAATGTGCTTCTCACCCGTTTTGACCCGCTTTGATTGAACCGGGTTGGGCCCAAATTGGAAAAAAAAAACCCTAATTTTACCAATCAACCACTATTTTTAGCCCAAATAAAAAAAAACCTAAATCCTAAAATTTCCCCTAATTTCCACCGCCAAAACACTCCTCTGATCCTCTCCAATCTTCATCGATGTGTCTAGGCGGGCCATCTTTCCATCTACCTTCATGTGTGACTCTTCTTCTGCCTTCTCAACACCAACATAAAGTTTGATCCTTCTTTTTCGCTTTCTCCTTCATATTTTTTTTCTTTTTCGTTTTCTTCTTTTAATCCCACTTCTTCTCAGTGCATGTGTTCTTTTTCTAACCATGTGTTCTTCTTCTAATTCTGGTATCATTTCTTTTTCTTGTTCTTCTTCTAATCCATGTGTTCTTCTAATCGATTAATCATGAATTTGCCTTATTTTGTATGTATTTTGACATATGACATATAGTCTTAACCAGTAATCTGCATTGGCATTATGCACTATGACCATGACTTAAAAGCTCTGGTCTTAACTTGGTATTTATTGACTTATGGTTGTTTATATGGATAAGTATTATATATATATATATATATATATGTTTTTGATAGGATTTTACAATCCGTGTTATGATTTCACGATGTACGATTTTTCTCTCCTCCATGAGTTTGACAATCTTGCCTGTATCGGTTCTATATGTTGTTGCAAGTGATTTGAGGTTTGATTTATATACACTTTTTGAATCAAATGTTTCTCTCCCTTCTCACCTCATCTTTTCTCAATGTTTTATTCTTTTTCAAAAGCTACCAACATTTGAAAAATATCAACATGTTCATCTTTGAAAACAAACTAGCAGAGACTTCTCCATGAGAATTTTCTTTTATGAACGGTTCGTTCAACAACGAACGTTCCTAAACTTCTCGTTGTAGATGCTCTAATGCTCAAATATTTTGCATCCAACATCACATACTCACTATCATCTACAAGAGTGATGCAATGCTGTAGTTATTATAAATGGTGAAAATTGTCAAGTGTTTTAATATAAATTTTATTATATATATATATATATATATAATTTTTTTACTTGTCATTGTGAATATTTCCTTTAGTATTTTCCTCAATATAAATATTTTACTTTTATCCATGCTTAACATCTTTATTGAAATCTTTTTTTTTTTAAAATATTTGCAGCATAGAAAAGCAACCAGTAAGCATGCATAATAGAAAGTAATAATGAAGAATTTGATCACCCTTGGCAACATGAAATAATGGATGATCAATGATCAAGGCGTAATCTTTGTAAGTACCACATTCGATACTTTCTTCATTTCTAGAGCTCTTTAATTTATTGTTCATAATACCATGAAATATAATAGTTCTCTATTAACAGCAGTCACGACATTTCATATTATTGAGAATAAAAAAGATTTGATTTAATTTAAAAATCAAAATTTATTTTAAATTTATTATGAAGGTTTGATTTTGAATTGTTAGAGAAATCGTTATGTCTGCAAAATTTTATAAAATAAACCATTTCTATTTTTTATTTATTATTTTATATCTTTTAATATAAAAATCTTTGTAAAGTAAATATGAATAATATGATGTGTGAGTACTTGGGAAACCGGACGTGCAACAAATAATAATAATGATAATAATAATAATAATTTATTATTATTATTATTATTATTATTATTATGTGTGAGTATTAGCACTTGAAAGACGATTTGGTGAGTGATTATTTTACAAAACATGTATATGGTTGAGGTAAAACATCTTTTGTCCCACAAGAGTGTGTCACTCCATACACACTCATTAAGATTGGTTAGAATAGTATTATTCAAATTATATAATTAAAATATCTAATAACATAATTTTTTTTTTTACCAAACACAAGATGCATCTCATGGAATAAAATGAAACACTTTGTCTCGAAACAAATGTCTTCCCATGATTGGCATCTTGTGGAAAAATATACTAGCATAGTTTTATATAATTTAATGTTACGAAATAATTCAAGACATACTTTGTCTTTACAATCTTGTTATAAAAAGACGAAATTCATTATTATTTATTATCTTTTAATATAAGAGTGAAGACCCAATTTGGTCCCTCAAGTTTTTCGACTTGGACACTTTAGTCCCTTAAGAATTATAATTCACTTTTAGTCCCGAAAGAATTTAAAAAATTCCACTTTAGTCCCTATTTTCATTTTGTTAACTACTATCAATGTTGGCATAAACTGTAACATTTCATTCCTAGGTGCTAATGGTCTCCCAGTAAATGTCCTTGTGCTTCTGAAAACAGTGACATTAGTTAAGGGAATGAAAACAGGGACTAAAGTGGTATTTTTTAAATTCTTTAGGGACTAAAAGTGAATTATAATTCTTGAGAGACTAAAGTGTCCCCGTCGGAAAACTTGAGGGACCAAATTTTTGGTCCGAATTCCTTGCGGAACCACCGGTATCCCCAAGAGCACCCTTAATACCAGGGATCCCTTGAGACTAATCCGGAGCGAGCTGCGTGGCTGGCTCTCCCAGCGGGATGTTTTCAGTGGGAATTGAACTCAGGGCTATTAGCACTCTTGTCCCATTCCCAGGATTTCAGTTGGGGCCTTACACCAACTGAACTAAGTCCCGTTGGTTGAGGGACCAAATTGAGCATTCACTCTTAATATAAAGATCTTTATAATGTAAAAATGGATAAAATGATGTGTATATAATAGGTGGGAAAATATCTCTTGTCCCACAAGTGTGTCATTCCATAAAACCTTTTATTAATAAAACAAAGAGTTTGAGAACAACCCTCTCAAAAGGCAAAACCAAGTAATTAATTAACCCTCCAAAAGGATATTACAAACCCCCTAGTAAAAGAAATCAAAGAAAGCAACACCTCCAAGCTAAGTTAAAGGATGAAACCTAACCAAAAGCTACATAAAATAAAAATTGACACTTAAATGCATGAATTGAAGACGCAAACGAAAAACAACATAAGAAGAAAAGCAAAATAATCCAAATAAAAAACTCAAAACGACCATCCACACCCAACAATATTAAGCTTGGTCAAGTAATGCAATAATGCTTCCAGGGGCGTACTCGCAAGCAGAAATTGGTGTTTCACCTTCATCATTAATATCAAACCAACTATCCACTTCAAATTCTAAATTGTCATCATGCAGGGAAATGATTAGAAAAACAAACTTCAAACTATATATATAAGCCAAAAGTTTGATACATATCGTAATACTTTATCAACAAACACTATATGTATCTAATGGCATGACACATTTTGTCAAATAGCAAATGTTTTCCTATGGTTGGATATTGTGGCAAATACACTAACATAATTTTATATAATTTAATGTTTTGAAATTAAACTAAAGAAATATTTTGTCTTTACGTACAAACTCGCATAGGAAAAACGTATGAACACAGAGACACCAACAATTGAAAAAAAAACATGCATGTTGACTTCTATTGATGATAGGAGTGATAATGAAAGAAACGAAAAAGATAATGGAAGAAATCTAGAATGATTGCTATGACAATTTGATGGTAACTAAGAAAGGTTTGTGGAGAATATTGACTTTGCATATATGTGAATATATATATATATATATATATATATATATATATTCCCAACAAGTCTTTCTTAGAATCAAATTATCGTGGCAATCTTTCTTGAACTCCTCCATTATCTTTTCGCTTCGCTTCTTTCTTTCTCACTCCTATCATCAATAGAAGTTAGCATGCATGTTTTTTCAATTGTTGGTGTCTCTGTGTTCATATGTTTGTCCTATAAGTTTGTATTCATGAGTTTAATTTTAAATGATTAAATTATATAAAATTATGCTAGTGTATTTTGTCACAAGATCCAACTAACCATGGGAAGGCATTTGCTATCCGACAAAGTGTGTCATGCCATTAGATATATCTAGTGTTTGTTGAAAAAGTATTACAATATCAAACTTTTGACTTATATATATATAATCGAGGTTTTCTTTTCCTAATCATTTCCTGCATGACGACGACTTAGAATTCGAAGTGGATAGTCGGTTTGATATTAATAATGGAGGTGAAGCACCAATTTCTTCTTATGAGTACACCCTTGGGTGCATTGCAATACTTGACCAGGCTTAATATTGTTGGGTGTGGATGGTTGGTTTGGATTTTTTATTTGGATTATTTTGCTTTTCTTCTTCTGTTGTTTTCGTTTGTGTCTTCAATTCATGCATGTTAGGTGGCGATTTTTCTTATATGTAGCTTTTGGTTAGGTTTCATCATTTGACTTGAAGGTGTTGGTTTCTTTAATTTCTTTTACCGAGGGATTTGTAATATCCTTTTGGAGGCTTAATTAATTAGTTGGTTTTGCCTTTTGAGAGAGTGGTTCTCAAGCTCTTTAATTTATTAATAAAAGGTTTTATGGTGTGACACACTTCGTGGGACAAGAGATATTTTCCCACCAACTGTATACACGCCATTTTATCCATTTTTACTCATCAAATCTTCTTCCAACTCCTATCATATATGCACGTCATTTTATCCATTTTTATGTTACAAAAATCTTTTACATTAAAAGATAATAAATAATAACAAATTTGGTCTTTTTATAACAAACTGTATACAAAATTATTGATTTCTATATATATCAACTCAAAATCAAGGCTTTATAATGTATAATTTTAAATGAATTTTTATTTTTAAACTATATAAAAAAAATTCAATTTTCAATAATTCAAAATAGAGATACACGGATTTTGAAATGTCATGTATGCTAATAGAATTATATGTTTAACTTCTAGAAATTAAAAAAGTATCGAAATGTGTTACTTACAAAGATTATGTCTTGATAATCATTCATTATTTCATTTTGCCAAGTGTGATCAAATTATTCACTATTGTTTTCTAGTATGCTTTCTAATTGCTTTTCTACCGTATATTGCAAAGAGAAAAAAAAGATTTCAACAAAGATGTTTTGATGCTAATTTAGTAGGGATAATAGTAAAATACTTTTAGTGAGAAGAATAATAAAGAAAGGGGGAAATTGCACTCACTTCCTCAAATGTTTGCACTAATGGCATAGACACACTCTTTAGTTTGGAAAATGATATTCACCTCCCTTCCTTATCAATCAACATTGGAGTTACATCCTCCTTGTAATAAATGGTTAGTTTATTAAAGAAAATGTTATGTTTTGAATTGAAAAGGACATTTATATCTTCTCATCAATAGCATCATTATATGTTGTGCACCAAACACTGGATAGTATAAAGCTATCATGATCATATCTTATTATGCTCTATCTTTATCTTCTATCATGATTATATCTTATTATGCTCTTTATCAAATTATCTCCTTATTCTACAAAGACCACCAAACAAGTCCTCGATAGCCATGGATATATCATCACTCATTAATCATTACCAATGCGACATTTGTTCTTAATTTATGGAGAACTACTTCAATCTCTATTATAAGAAAAAGATATCAACTTAACTCTTATTAAAGAAATAAGTTGATTGCATTTAATTTTCTTAAATTTATATATAAAAAAATAGGGCTACTTTAACATTACGTTGGGAATGAAATAAAAATTACAGTAAATGAAATAATCATTTTGTAAAAAAAAAAAAAACTAAAAATATTTTAGGAATAATAATTGTATTGAGAATAGAAAATTAATTAAATTTTATTTTTTATATTTGAGATAAAGATATATATATATATATATATATATATATATATATATATAGACACACGCATACACTCCCTCCGTTCCACTTTATGTGTCAATTTAACCTTTTTAACTTGTTTTAAATTATTTGTTATTTTAGGAATTCGAGAGTGTATTAATTGATTTTATCAACTTTAACTTTGCATTTAATCAACATAATATAAAATTGGAGAAGTTGAGAGCAAATTTGATTTCCCTCCTAAAACTCATTCATTTTCCCTCCAAAATACATCATTAATAATTAATAATGAGCTAAAACAGAAGGGTAATTTCGTAGTTTCCACAATGAAACTTCTTTGAGAAGTATTTTCCCTTCTAAAGCATCCTTCTTTCTTTTCACATTTGACACCCTTTCTTCTTCTTCTTCTTCTTTTTCTTCTTTTCTTCTTCTTTTTCTTTTTTCCTTCTTCCATCGTTCTTATTCTTCTTTTCTTTTTTTTTTATCTTCGATCGTTTTTCTTTTTCTTCTTTTGTGATCCTAAAGATTTGATTTTCTTTTTATGGATTTTTTTATTTGGGTATTTTTTGTACAAAAATTTCCAAATCAGTGAATGAAGGAAAAGTCAGAATGGGTTTTTGATTTGACACAAATTGATGATGACTCTCTCTGTTTTTTTTTAAACATTTTTAGCACAAATCCTTCGGTTTTTTGAATTTGGGGTTTGTTTTTTTTTTCTAATAGGTTTTTTTTCAAATAGGTATTTTTATGTTAAAAAAAAAGGTTTAAATTAAAAATAAAAATTTTGTAGAGTATGTGATTTTGTAACAGTTCGTAATCCTCTAGAATTGCTATTAGGCGATTTTTGGGTGATGAGGATTGTATCATTGTAGGTTGGAGGGTATGCTCCTTATGCAACGAGTTTAGGATTCTTTTGAACCTACCTTAGGCCTATGATGGCTTATATCAGTCTATGTTGAATCACAGTAAATCACCCATTACTCTTTCTTATTTAGCTGGATATTCTCTAAATCACCCTTTATGTTGAAGCAGGGTCATCTTTTTTTTTTTGTTCCTTGATTATGTATTGTTTACACCGTAGTGTAATGAAAAGCTTCGAATTCATGATTTTTCTCTTTGACGAGATTTATTTATGATTTCAACCTTTACATTATTCGTTGTTGGATTATTTATTTTAATCTTGCACTGCTTTGTCTTCTAGCAATGAGAAAGATCAAAATTTGAAAGAATTTGATTATAATGCTAAATTATGGGGTGAGGTGAGATTATTTGAAGGAGTGTAGATGCTGCTGATAAAAGGCGAGTCAAGGAGATACAATGAGATTGAGAGATTTTTTTGTTTATTGCTTCTTTTGTATTAGTCACGATGGTGATTGTACCATCATGGATGCAATTTGTACACGTGTTTCATATGCATCCTTTGTTATGGAGAGCTTTGGGGATAACTTACAATCTAGAACATTTTGTTAAGTTGCTTGCAATGATATTACTACTCAAATAAAATACATGTCATTCATCATTAAAAAAAAAGCCCATATTACCTTATCATCTAAAAAACACATTTTCAAAATCTATACTCAAATCAGTTTATAGAAAAAAAATTAAAATCCGTGCGTTGCTTGGGAAAATTTACTAGTATGTTAAAATATGTGAAATCAGTGATAATTAATATACTGTGAGGATATTATAGTAAAATTATCTAGTAATTCTCTTGAAAACTGAAATATTAAATGATTTTCTTAATTTTTGTGAAATTACTAAAACGAATGGAGTATACATATGTGTGTGTGTGTATATATATATATATATATATATATATATATATATATATATTCTTATACTACCTCCGTCCTTATATATAAGACATTCTTTAGATTTTTAGTTTGTCCCTATTCATAAGATCTTATACAAATTTTCAATGATCAGTTCATTAGTTCTTTTCACAAACACCTTTATTTATTTAACATTTTTAAAAAAATACATATCATATATTCATATTTTTAATACCATTAACTAAATTAACTAACTTTTTTAATAAACGTGAAATGTATATAAAAAAAAAAGTTTTATATATATAGGAGGGAATATTAAAGAGTGATGGGAGTATCGAGTAACGTCCATTCCCGCTATTAACCATAAAATCCCACAAACTTGATAACTTTCTCTCTCTATCTATTACACATTCCCTTTGTCTTAAGAAAGTAGTAAATGACAATTATGACCTTACCCTTCTCATCCCGCAAACACCGTCACAGCCACAGCACCAAAACCCATCACCATCTCTCCAATCACTCCCTCCCCAACGAACACGCCTTCGATGGCTCTTCCTTCATCGGAGCAGTGTTCAACCTCTCCACCACCATCGTCGGCGCCGGAATCATGGCTCTCCCTGCCGCCGTGAAGCAATTGGGCCTGGTTCCCGGTTTAGCGATGATTGTTCTCGGAGCAATGTTAACCGAAGCTTCTATTGATATTCTGTTAAGGTTCACGCGCGTGTCGAAAGCGAACACCTACGGTGGCGTTGTTTGCGAGTCGTTTGGTGAAATTGGAAGGGTGATTTTGATGATGTGCATTGTCGTTAGTAATATGGGAATGCTGGTTGTGTACATGATTATTATCGGTATGTTCTCATTAATTCATTCATTCTTTGTTTATTTCTTTCCAACAATTAATCAGATTCGTTTCTGGATCCGGTTAGAGAGCTAGTTTCGTTATTTCTCGACTCGAATAAGATGAAGAAAAGTGAAGGAATTTGGATTCTTGATTTGAACACACTATTGTGAGATCTGAGTTAAGTGTTCGTCCGTAACTGTCGGTGGAAACTCAGCTTCTCAGATTTCATGTCTAAATCGTTCCAAACATTTTTTTTTTGTAAAGTAGCGTTAAAGTTGGAGTCTTCTTGGTTTTTTTTTTTTTTTTTTTAGAAATGTTTGACTGTTTTGACTTTGATGATGGACATGTAACGGTTTTTGTTATTGGTTTTGTTTTTGGTAAAAAAAAAAAGGTTTTTTTAAGCGATAGGTCCTTAAACTTAGGGGCTGTTTTGGATTTAGTCCTTAATCTTTTTTTTGTTGGATCTGGTCCCTAAACTTTAATGCCGTTTGGAATTAGTCCTTCCGTTAACCCAAAGTTAACTCCGTCAGTGTCTTCCAATAAGATGTTGCCACGTGTCCCAACTTGCATTTTTTTTTTGCTTTTTTGACTTTGAGGTCCCTAAACTTAGGGGGATAATTGAATTTAGTCCCTATCCTTTTTTTTCGTTGGATCAGGTCCCTAAACTCTGAACCATTTTGGATTAAGTCCTTTTGTTAGTTTTAATCTAACACCATTACCCTGGGGAAATTTTTATGCCATGTGGACCAATAAATTAATGACACGTGAAATTTTTCTTTTAAAATTGAAAAATTACAAAAAATAAATAAAATTAAAAAAAATTGATTTTTTTATAACGATGGGAATACAACGCGTCTGCGACGAGATGCATCATCGTCATGGTCGTGATGTCTCGAGCGCTCACCACTGCCATCAGGGTAACGATTTGAGAAGCTTTCGCCACCGTCCTCAAGGTCGCGCCTCGATCTGAGTTTTGTGCTTGCTTCGGTTTACAGCAAAAATCACTGTCACGGTCACGAGTTCGCTTGATGGTGTGCGGCAACGCTAGTTATAGCCAAAGCCCCTGGAACCTAGTTGCGGCGGCGACCTCGAAGATCCTCTTCGTTCTTCATCCTTCGCTTGGTCATCTTCTCTGCAAATCTGATGCGACACCGAAGGAGACCAGTCGCGCTTCCTTCACCGTGCAGCAGCCTCGCAACTTCGAACCCTCAACAACCTTAGCATCCTCTGCTTTCCAGCCTCCGCCCTCTTCTCCGCTTCCTCCGCCTTCTTCTTAGCGACGCGTCATATGCAGAGTCTGGAGGGAGGAAGAAAGGCAACAAGAATCGTTGATTGACACAGAAAAATCTCTTTTTTATTACTTTAGAGTTTGATGATGAAAGTTTGGTAGGTGTCTAATAACTTAGTTTTTATCACTTGACACTCTGTGTGTTCCTTTTTTTTTTGTTTAGATCTTTATATTCTAAAAAACAATGTCACCCCTAAGCAAGGTGAAGAAACCATGATGTCAAGCCTTAACGAGACGATCGAGCACGACGAGGAACGAGAGGAAGATAGGGAAGGTGGTTCACATTCTGGCCTGAAAAATTTTCTGTGGCATGGTGGGTCTGTTTATGATGCTTGGTTCAGTTGTGCTTCAAATCAGGTAATAATAAGCTAAAAGGAACAGATAGGATGTAGGTGGATGGATTAACAAATGCTTGAGTTCTAGGAATAAACTCATGCTGATCGAACAGATAGAAACAGGAAGCAAGAGTATGTTTTTTTTTTAATTTTATTTATTTTTTGTAATTTTTCAATTTTAAAAGAAAAATTCCATGTGGCATTAATTTATTGGTTCACGTGGCATAAAAATTTCCCCAGGGTAACAGTGTTAGATTAAAACTAACAGAAGGACTTAATCCAAAATGGTCCGGAGTTTAGGGACCTGATCCAACGAAAAAAAGGATAGGGACTAAATTCAATTACCCCCTAAGTTTAGGGACCTCAAAGTCAAAAAAGCAAAAAAAAAAAATAATTGCAAGTTGGGACACGTGGCAACATCTTATTGGAAGATACTGACGGAGTTAACTTTGGGTTAACGGAAGGACTAGTTCCAAACAACGTTAAAGTTTAGGGACCAGATCCAACAAAAAAAAAGATTAAGGACTAAATCCAAAACACCCCCTAAGTTTAGGGACCTATCACTTAAAAAAGCCAAAAAAAAAAAAGTTAAGTTGTTTTTTACTTCCTACTCCCTCCATTGTATGTTTTTTTTAGTTTAAGGTTGTTTCATGCATATTAAAAATTTATATAGTATTATAAATTTATATATATTTTGTTCAAAATATTTCTATTTAAATTTTATTGAAAATTATAGTAGTATTTGTAATTTTTATCGAAAAGTATATCTATTAATTAATATATGATATTTTATAAATAAATGAAAAAATAAAAAAAAAATTAATGGGGAGTAAAATTGACTAGGCTACATCAAATTGGTATCATTACACAAATGCTAAAAACTGGTAGGCCACTATGGAAAAAAAAAAAATAGTATAACCACAAGTAGTTGACATGTTTATGAATATATTCCCTCATGCCCTTATTATAGGTTACATTGTAGAAAGTTTTATTGGTCTTAATTATAAGTCATTTATATTTTCTATGCGCATTTAATAAGGACAAAAAAGAGAAAAAACAATAAATGATGCATAGGAAATATAAAATGATTTATACTTAATTAAGACAAAAAAAACCCTCTAGAATATGACCTATAATAAGGATGAGTGAGTATCAAAAGATAGGTTCTTCCAAAGAAATTTCTTAGTTTTCTTACATAGGCATTTTACTTCAAGACATGACAATTGATTAGCTAAGAGATTACATTTATGGGTTAAGCAATCATTTAATAAAAAATGAATTGATCAGGTAAGAGACGACTCCAATTTCCAATTTCTAAAACAATTGGTTTATAATTAATGAAGCCAACCCCCACCAAAAAAAGAAGGATAAGCAACAACACATGATTAAAGGAGAAGAATTGAGATTAGATGAGAGGCAAAAATTAAAAGAGGAGAACTGAGATTGCATCCTACCTGCTACTTTTCTTGATGATGATTGTTTAGATTTGGTTCCACGTATTAACCATGGGAGAACCTTACAAAAGCTAGCCGTTGAGGTTGGAGAGCCCAAGGCCATGTAAACCTCATGCCAGAATCCCATGCTTCGGATGTAGAACAAATATTGACAAATGATCAAACAAGGGTTTGGGTTTAAAAACCGGCAAATCAAACACAAGTTTAGTTGTTGAACATGTTTGAACTAACTAAAACATACTTGATTTACAAAAAAATAAAAAAGTGGATTCAATGCCCATCACCTAATGTACACTGCAACTTAGCATTATTGTAACTATACGTAACGTTGTTTGTGACTGTGTGGTGACAGGAGATGTGTTCTCAGGAACTTGGTCTGAAGGAGTCCACTATTCTGGGGTTCTGGAAGAATGGTTTGGTCAACATTGGTGGTCAACGCGTCCTGTCTTACTGCTTCTCACGATGCTTCTAGTCTTCCTGCCTCTCGCATCATTCAGGCGTGTTGGTATGTTTATGTTGCAGAATATTTGGCACTATCGTATGCTCCCTATTATATCATTTTTTTAAGCTTCTAATTGCTAGCTTAATTAGCATTTCAGTTTATAATTTTACTTCTTTAAATAACTAAGCATTTAAGCAACAGTTATCTTTTACTGCTATGAAATTTCACCTATTGTATTGAGCCATTGTTTTTTGGATTTATGTTTCAAAAACGGGACGTGTCACTTCTCGGTGTCCATACATGGTCCAACATTTAAATCAGTGTGACCAAAATCCTTCTTGTAAAGAATTCAGAATTAGTGAAAACTATCTTAGCCTTGTTGAACACAGCTTTCAATTTCATATTTCCAGAAGGCAGAAATGGCACTGCCAACATATTAGAAATACGGCAGACTTACATTTAGAGAGCTTTTGGGAATTGTAATTACAATGAGGAACAGCCTCATTGAAATCATGCATCTAAAATTTTGATATTGAAAGTGACCCTAGGCATTGCAATATATTTTCTTTTTCAATTTCCTCTGTTTTTTTCTCCCCTCGAATTCTGCGTATAGATAAATTGCTTTCCAATATAAAATAGTAACAACTGTAGGTAACCTTTTTCTACCTTATTTGGCACTTGATACCCACTGTTAAGGGCAAATCTTGAGTCCTGGACATTTTCTCATCTCCATTTCTTAATTATTGATGTTAAATCGATTCCTTTTCTCGCTGAATTGACAATAAATGTGCATCATCCTCAGTTAATAATTAAATGCTGTGCATAAGTGAGGCAAACTTAGAGATGGTTAGATAGTGGATTCCTTATTCATCTCTACATGCAATGAAAATGAAAAGAAAAACAGTTAAGGTAAACCCTTCTTGTTTTATTTTTCATATTTTTGGGAGCTTATCAGGGTGTTGGTTACTGATAAATCACCGTGCTGGAAAGGGATAACAGTACAAAAGGTTGGAGGATAAGAAATCCTCAACAAAGATAATACAAAAAGGACAAAAAACAGAGACAATGTATCCAAGTTCATGCACTGATTTTGCCAAATAATTCACACCCTGTATAACTGATTTCTTGAACAAACTTGTTCTGTTTATGGACATTCTTCTGAGTCTATAATTTATAATAGTTTGTTCTGAGACTGAATGAGCAAACTTTTTCTGGTATTGCTATGTTTAAGTGTACTGTGTATGAAATAGTTATTGATTGGCCCTTTTCTTAACTTCACTGAATCAGATTCACTGAGATACACATCAGCATTGTCAGTGGGGTTGGCAGTTGTTTTTGTGGTGATAACAGCAGGGGTAGCAACTCTTAAGTTTATTGATGGAAGCATTGGGATGCCACGCTTAATGCCAAAATCCACTGGCCAGGAATCCTTTTGGAAGCTTTTCACAACCATCCCTATATTAGTCATGGCTTACATCTGTCATCATAATGGTAAGTACTAAGAGGGGTGATAGATTCTTAACTGCTTGTCAACTATTCTTATACCTATTGATCCAGTTTTTCCATATTTGAATTCCTTGTTTTGTGATGAACTGGTGATTACTATTGAGTATTGTCAGTTGGAATTGGGTATTGTGGTTTTTTTGTTAATGATTGAATTTCATTTCATTACTTCTAATGCATAATGCTTATTTGGCATCAAAGTACAATATATTCTAATGTATAATACTAACTTTTTCCATATCATACTACCTGCTCAGTTTGTTTTCTGATCTGAAAGTTGAGACTGCAATTACTTCAGTTGACGATTATCCTGCATTTTCTGTTCTGATTTCCTAAAATTTATGACATGATTCAATTGCATACCTTTTATAATAACCTTACTGAATTACTTGTTCTAATTTCATTGCAGTTCATCCTATAGAGAGTGAACTTAAAGACCCTACCCATATGAAGTCAATAGTCCGGACATCACTCTTGTTATGTGCATCTGTGTATGTAGCAACCAGCGTTTTTGGATTTTTCTTATTTGGGGACAAAACACTGGATGATGTACTTGCTAACTTTGATGGTGATCTTGGAGTTCCTTATGGTTCATTTCTTAATGATGTAGTTAGAGTGAGCTATGGTGCTCACCTTATCCTTGTCTTCCCAATAGTGTTTTATTCTCTTCGCCTTAATGTAGATGGTCTTCTGTTTCCACATGCCATTCCCCTTGCCTTTGATTACCGGAGATTCTATTTCGTGACCACACTTCTCTTAGTTTTCATTTTTGTTGGAGCCATTTGTGTTCCCAGCATCTGGGATGCGTTCCAGTTCACAGGTGCCACAGCTTCTGTTGCTGCTGCATACATTTTTCCTGCTGCCATTGCTCTTAGGTAAGCTACCACTGTCTCTGTCTATATATATATATATATATATATATATATATTGATAAGCAAATGAACTTCATTAAAGAGAGTACTAATTACCACTGATCATATGAATATGATGTGAAATTGACAACATGGCATTTCTGAGGTAGCATTTGTCGTGCAGATAGAATAGAACAAAACATAGTATCCTGTTCCTCTAGTGGAAACCAAAATATTCAACATTTTAATATTTCTATCTTGTTCTCTTCGGTTTATAATATGAAAAATGATAAAAATCCTCCCACAAAATTAGGCCTACAAATCCTCCTACACATGTATGAAGGTGACATGTGTCACAATGTGGGATTTTTCTTACCAACCATTGGTTTATAAGTGAAACATGTCACTTTTACGTGTGTAGGAGTATTTTGGGCTAATTTTGTGGGAGGATATATCATTAATTCATTATTCGTATAAAATACGTCAAATATAGAATGAAACCCATGTTCTGTACCATCTTGTTTTAGCATGTCAACCAAACTCTACCTTAGATCTTCGTACATATTATATAATGAAAATTAATTTTGTCATTACTCTTTGGCAGGGACACCCGTGGGTTTGCAACAAAGAAAGACAAGCTGTTATCTTGGTTGATGATACTTTTGGCTATCTCATCTAGCACTGTAGCCATCTCTAGCGACTTGTATAGCATCTTCAGAAGTGAAGTAGCATCAGCGGGAACCTGATGTTATCCGCATTACTCCGATAGATGATACTCACATAAAAATATCCTCGACCTATAATGGGATATATATCAAGCAAGAAGGCAGAGATGCAAGAGAATGAGAAAACAATGCTTCAGTGTTGGTTGTCATGCCTTTACCATAATCTTACTAACACATTAAGGATGATCGACTGTCAACACTATTGACTCGCAACTTGCAGGGTTGACATGGTATGAATTTTTCCATTATTTAGTTTGACATTGAATTCTCATCTTGTAGAAAGTGTGCATGTTGTTTTGCAAACGTGAAACAGGAAGAATGGGAAGAAGAGTGTGTCATGAACTACACTACACCTATAGCATAAGCAAGCCTAAGTTGTGCACATAATGATTTTCTTTATTATATTTAAACTTGTCTGCTCGCGTAAGGGCCTTCTGCTAACGCACAACCCCACATTGTTTTGGCGCGCAAAGGACCGCACGCCTAAGTCCCGAAAGCTTAACAGCAGGTTCAGGAACCTGTTTGCAAAATTGAGTTTAGAAGAACTTGGTTTTGATTAAAAGTTTGTAATAACACCGTTATGCTGGTATACTTTTATTTTATTTTATTTTTTGTTAAAATTGGATTTTTGGCAGTGTTTATCAAAACTCTTCAATCCTCCCATATTTAGAAAGCACTTGACACAAGCTATTGGCTTTTTCTTCTGAATCGAATCACAGTGCTTTTGACAATCGAACACCGCATAATGTCCCTCTTCGATAACTTGCCTTGACTATTTTCACCACATTTTTCTACACTAGGAAAATTGCCCGTGCGATGCACGGGTCTTAAATTTTGCTATCCTTCCTTTTTTTTTTAAGGGCTTTCCATTTATTCAAACATTAAACATTAATTTTATTTACATGTGATTGAATAAATTGAAAGGAAGACTTTCATGATCAACATATTATAAAAAAAGAAATATTGAGAAGAAATACTGTGTTAAAGATCAACACAATATTAAAAAGAAATATTATTATACACACACGTTTACAGTTATTTGGGCATTAAAGGAATAATTTAAAGCAAGAAAGAGGATTCGTGTCAGCATCCATAATTGGGTAAAAATGCCAACAACTTGCATGTTACAACTTACAACAACTTTTGTGAGACAACTTGAAGCATTTTGATACCCAAAAAAAAAATAATAATAATAATTGAAATCATCAAGGTAATATGTTTAATCAAAAATTTAAATGATAAATTGGAAGGAAGACTTTCAAGATCAACATATTATAAAAAAATAAATATTGAGAAGAAATATTGTGTTAAAGATCAACGCAATATTGAAAAGAATTTAACTTACTTCTTCACATTCTTTGATCTTCTTTTGTGCACCATCAAGTCTTAAGTCCCTGTATTAAGAAATGTTTGAGCAAAATTCAAACACTTAAAAATACCAAAAAAAAATGAAAAAGCTTTCTAGCTACCAATTAAAAAAAAATAATACTAACTGTTCATATGCTTAATGTTTATGACAAATAAGGAAATAAAATATATTTAATAAGGAAATAATTTCAGTTGAAGTGAAGGTGAGGAAACCGCAATTGGTGGTTGGAGAGACAAAGGAACCCTAGGAATACACCTAGAAGGGGGGGGGGGTTGAATAGGTGTTGAAGCTACCTTGAAAGATTTTCGAATGAAACAAATCGAAACAATCAAAACAAATGATTTTTGCAAATTCTACAGCACTTAATCGATTAACCTGAAATTTAATCGATTAACCTGCAATTTAATCGAGTATTAATCGATTAAACCTGAAAGTTCAAAAGTCCTTAATCGATTAAACGAACACTTAATCGATTAAATCTATCAGAAACTGAAAAATCACTTTTCAATCGAATACGAAAATCAATCAATTCACATGCAAAATCAGAGATTCAGCGGAAATGATTAACACCTATATTCTTATTGATTTCCTAGTTATGAAAATGATTTTCCCTTTATCAATTTGAACAATTAAAGATTCAATTCAATCAATTATGAAAATCAATCTTTCTAGGTTTTCAACCAAGAACGCAATCAAATGACTTGAATATAAAGAGTAAGGGTTTAGAGATACGACACAGTGATTTATCCTGGTTCACTTTCATCCACTTGAAAGCTACATCCAGTCCCCTCTTCAACCAAGAGAGATTCTTCACTATGAGGAATTAGAGTTCTCAAATTACAAGTGATTGCCTCACAAGACTCCCTTCTTGCTAGCCTACAAGAGATAACCGACACCCTTGCCTTGTAATCCTATTGATCTTCTCTCTAATCTAACCTCTACCTCTTGTTGATAATCGACACAACAAGTCTTCAATTGCTTGATGATAAACCACACACCAAGGCTTCACTTGCTTGATTCACAACCAAGACTTCTTCTTCTTCTTCAATAAGAATGCACTTGCTTGATGATAAAATCGACACACCAAGGCTTCTTGTTTGTTGTAGTGGCTTGCCTTCTTGCAAAGATTACAACACAATAGAAAACACAAAACAATCCTATGAATCTCAATCAAGAGTTATGACAATTCACCATAAGAGATTCAAAGGTTCTTGATCAAAGAATATGAAAATATGAGAACTTTGATCTTTAGAAAATGAGAGAGAATAGAGTGGCTTGATTCTTTGTAAAACTTGTATGAAAATGATTCTAATTAATCACAAATAATAGGAAAAGGTTTATATAGAATACCCAAAAGTTGTAGCACTTGAAAACTGATTTTGAGAAGTGAAAAACGTATTTTAAAAATCAGTTCAGCAGTACTTAATCGATTAAGTTGCAGACTACTCGAGTAGTACTCGATTAAGTTAGTCACTTAATCGATTAAGTTGGTACTGCACATGTTCAAAACTTGTTTTCTCAAAATCCAACCTTTCCTTTAAAACCTTTAAGCCACCTATTGATTCTAGGTTAAGTGAAAACTCAAATTATGATTAAATCATGACTTATGAATGAGATTCACTACCCTCTATAATAATCTACCCAAATAAAAAACCTATGAAACTTGAGAGGCAAAAGATAAAAGAAATACAAATACACTCAAACTTAGGTCTTCATGAGCTTGCTTTCTCTCTTCTTCATTTGATGTTTGTTGTTGCTTGTTGAGCTTGAAACTTGATCAACACTTGTAGCTTGTTCAAAAACACTTTGTCATTATCAAAACATTCATCATGGAACTAACAGAAGGCTTTCAACCAATTTAAAAAATAAAAAATAAAAAAAAATACTAATTGTTCATATGCTCAAACAACCAAGGTTTCCTTCTTTATACGTTTTTTTTTTCAAGTGGCATTTTGATACCAAAAATTAAAAAAAAAAATTCCCATTGAAAGACGAAAGGCCGGTAACAAATAAGCTTTAAATAGAAGACAAAATGACCAAGCATTTATATATATATATATATATATATATATATATATATATATATATGCAGATTGTAGAGGCCTAGACGGGCAGGAAATGTACGATGGTGCACATAGTAGCTTTGATAAAATAAAAAATTTGCATAATAATCTGATGGACTACCTCGTAAGTTTGGTCATCAAAGAAGTGAATTTCATTGAAATCATCAAGGTAATATGTTTAAACAAAAATTTAAATGATAAATTGAAAGGAAGGCTTTCATGATCAACATATTATAAAAAAAAAAAAGAAATATTGAGAAGAAATATTGTGTTAAAGAACAACGTAATATTGAAAAGAATTTCACTTACTTCTTCACATTCTTTGATCTTCTTTTGTACATCATTAAGTCTCAAGTCTCTGTATTAAGAAATGTTTGAGCAAAATTCAAACACTTAAAAATACCAAAAAAAAAGGAAAAAAATACCAATTGAAAGGAAGGCTTTCTACCAATTAAAAAAAAATAATAACTGTTCATATGTTTAACGTAACCTTGTCACTTTTCAAGCTTTCCATGACTATTGTTGATACCTCAATATTTGGTAGCCCAAATTACAAGGCCCAAATCATATGAGGGCCCAGGAATTGTCAAACAAAAAATAAAGCAATAAAGATACTGAGGAAAGCGCGCTAACTCCAGGAATTGTACAAGGCGACACACGCCCCACGGCGACGGCCACCAAGGCGACGACCACCAAGGCGACACGTCCTGATAAGGTACCCAGAAGAAAGAGTAAAGCGTACTGGTGGCGGTGAACGCCATGTGTCGCCTCAAAGCGTCTCAGGTGCCACAGAAACTTGGGGAGAGCATCGCGATGAGAGAAGGCGAGCCGGAAGTAGAAGCCCACGGAAGGCGCACACATGACCAACCAGAGGCGACGTAGCTGTCCAAAAGCTCTAACGGCTTGCGGAGGAAACCAGGAGGGATCTTTTAGTCATCCGAAGCAAAGCTGAGGAGAGTAAGACTTGGAGTCCTCTCCCTCTTTGTAATCATCAAATGCCAAAGCCAAGAATGGTAAAGAAGACAAAGCTACTGAAAAGATGCTCTGAACACATGATGCAAAGGGTCATTGACCAACAGACAAAGGAGAGCGAGCAATGACCACTGGTCCAAAGCACCACTATAAATAAGAGGAAGAAAAAGGAAAAAGGGGGAGCCCAAAAAGGCCGAGAGATACCGGAAGGAAAGAGGAACAATACCTCAGAGCAATAATAATGATAATACAATATACACAAGATACACAAAAAGAAAACACAAAGTTCCTTCCTCTGGAACTTAGAGGAAGTATGAGAAAAGAAGAGAAACTGGAAGGAGGAAGATCGCCCAGCAGACACAAGAAACATCACTCCTCCCCTGAAAGCACCCTCTAAAAAGGGGCGCCATGAAGAAGCAAGAGACGGAACGAACAACGAAGGAGGAACAGAAAAGGAGGAAAAGCTGAAAAGCGTGCATCTCCAACAACCACTGTAAAAACCAAGACGAGGGGGTCAAAATACCCAAAGCGCTGCAATCAGTAACGATTGTCACACGGAGGGCGTACAACGAAAAGGAAAGGAAGCTCCCCTTCTGAAACTCAAGATTTAGCAACATAAAAGGAGTGTAAAGCCAAAGCGCACACTCCTTCCTCTGTAAAAATACCACAAATGTGGGAGCCATTTCCTTGTATTAACCCCTCTGTACCTCGTCTCAATATAATAAAAGCCTAAAGCTTCATCAAGATTACGAACCCATTATCTCTTTTATTTAAACAACCATTATCGCACAAAGCGGTCCGAAACAATTGGCGACTCCACTAGGGAAGCTACGACTTCCAACCTTGAAGAAAATGCTTCTAGAAGCACTACTCAGGAGACAGTCCCCGAGGGCGCTCGCTGTCACCAACAGCCTCCAACTGAAGAAGCATCGCAACAACGAAATGCTCTTTCAAGCCAAAGGCGATCTCTTCAAAAGGTGGCCCGTCACCGAAAGGCGAGCTCCCCAGAAGATGCTCCTCAGAGAAGCGATCTCCCTAAAAGGCGTGATCACGAAAGGCGACTGGTTTCGCCCTGATACAAGCTTTCTAAAAGGCGACGAGACTCGTCCAAAGGTGGCATGGATCTTTACGAACCGGCTGACCAGGAAGGCGACGCTTCGGAGGGCGACGACATTTGCCCTGCTTAGCCTCCCAGAGAGCATTCGCACAACTAAAAGGGTGAAAATGCACCCCTACTAACGCCTCATGTTATCTGCACTATGAGCTAAGTACACGCAGTCCTTGACTTAGTTTAATTTATCATTCGTATGCCAGTAAGTCTTTCCATGAATTTGGTAGGTGCGAATCATGACAAAATGAAAGATATATTGTGCCCAACCACATATGGGTTGCTCTAGGTAGCTACAACATGTTTACTTTGTACATCTATGTCTTAATATGCTTTCGGTAGTATCGCTTTCACATGATATCATGCTCTACGTAGTTGGTTTCATGTCTAAGGTTATCCTGATAGCAATGATTTAACTTCATTTAGTTTACCATGACTGAGAAAAGCATATGTATGATCACAACCATGAATGTTGTCGCTCTGATTGTTGATTTACTAGCAAGAGGACTAGGTCAGCAAGTAATATAGTCTGGAAGACCGAATATCGTCCCACAGGGATCGAAGTTGTTTCTAATAACTTTCCACCAATTCGTAATTATTAGTGCAACTTGTTATTGAATTTTAGAAGGAGAAGAAGAAATTGAATAATAAAAGAAAAGAAGATTGAGGAGATAAGATGATAAGAAAGCAATAGAAAAAGGTTAGGAACTTGGTTTCGTTGTATGATTCACTTATTTTAATTATGAATTATATTTTACTTTAATTATCCTTCAATTCATGGATCATTCCTCTCAAATAGTAATAGTTAGATGTCTCTATACATTACCCTTATTTTCTATATATTTAATCCTTGATCTCTCAACAAATTACAATATAAGAAAATATCCATTCAGCACAAGGGAACTAAAAAACCATATAATCATCCAACCATATCTCTATGTATTGGACTGAATAGACCATTAATTGCATGACCTATTCAAAATCCCAACTGTCGTTGCGAATTAAGAAATCCAAAACATAAATTGGCCAAATTTATGTATAAAATAAGAACTCAATTAATGCATGAATTAAAAACAGCAAAATATTAAATCATAAATTAAAATAAGCTACATCATACAATTTACACCATGTTCCTAACAAGAGGTTTTAGTTACACATATAGAAATAAAGAAAACAGAAGTAAAGAGAAAACCTCATATCATAGACAATACTGGTTAACTCTCCAAGAGATCTTCAATCCTTGTGCCTTGCCTCCTTGCTCTCAATAGATGTTACTAACCTCTCTCTCTAATCCTAATTGAATTCTATGATCTTAAAACCTATTGAAAACTATTTACAAATCCTCTATTTAAAGAGTAAAATAAATCCTAAAAGAAATCTTAATTAAATCTAATAGATAAGGTCCATGTCTATCTTCTAATCTCTGACCAAATCTAAGATATGAAGCCAAATTAGACTTCTCTTCTTCTATTTTGTTCATAATCTGGTCAAATTGGGCTTTCTCATGTCTGACACTCAACTTCAGCCCTGATTTTGACCCTGAAGATGGACGAATTTGAGCAAGGCTATTTCTGGCAAAGTTGTAGATGTTTTCCTTAGCTTTAAAATGATACCAAGATCGCTTTATTTGGATAAGCGTAGCTCAAGTTATGGCCAAAATACCAACCAGCGCCACTTCCACGCGGTTTGTGCGCCTGGGGCGCATCCGTCCTCATGCCCGGGGCGCGCACGGGTTCATCCGGACTCCGTTTTACTCCGTTCTTGGACCGTTTCGAAGCTCTTTTCATCCTCTATCCAAATCCATCAATATATTTTGCATTTAAACTCCATAAGTACCTGAAACATACCCAAAAAGGATCAAAACGTTCCAAGGGACCCTAAACTACTAAAAATAATTAAAATCTAATAAAAAGTCCTAACTTTGCTAGAGAAACAAACCAAATACATAGTAAAAGGGAGTCCAAATAATGCTCAAATCTATATATATTGGATCCAAATCACTCCCCCAAACTTAGCATTTTGCATGTCCCAGGCAAAAGTAAAATAAAAATTCTAAACAAAAGACAAATTCCCTAAATCAACATGAATACACCTAATCTAAGACTACGACTCATCTACTTCGACACTCTTATTATCATGACCTATTCACAATTACATACTGGTTAACATAACAATCCCATCCAGAACTCAGAATTAGCGAACACTCTCAACCTCTCAATTGTTTCTCTCAAAAGTGTATAAGGGTCATATTTTCAATTCACTCAAGTTCAACAATGATAATGTATTACCATAGGTTTGACCATAGACCAACATCTCCACTGAAATTATTGAATGCATGCAAAAATCAAAAGGTCTTATTTTTTGTTGTAATGGGGCCATGGCTACAAGTGTCAGGTGGGATAAAAGAAAGAAGGGATAAAACAAAGGCTAACTTGCAAAAATATTTACAAAAACAAGTTTCCCTCAAAAACCATGAATGAGCAATGAATACAATAAAGACTCACACTCACATCAGGACATTTTATTCTTCCTTTCTTTTCCAAATTTTTTTTTCTTTTCTTCTATTTTCTTCCTTTACATTTGTTATTTACTTATTTTTTTCTTTGGAAGAGAAATAGAACTCATACACTCTTCACCAATTACTTTCACTTTTTCTTTCTATATTCCTCTCAATTGCTCATTCAAAATTCCCAAGGTACTAACAAAGAATATTTCAATAAATGCAAGGTACCAAAGAAAAATCATAATGTCTCATAAGGCACAAAATGGGCAACTAAGGGAAAATTATCAATGCAAAACATCTGAAGGCCACAAAAACACATCCTAGGTGCCTTAATCATCTTAATGCATGCAATCAATTATCAATTTTGAAATGGTCACGGGTCAAGTTCTAGAAGACAATATCGAAGTGAACACACTCATGAAAAAATAGGGGTCTCAATATCAGAATAAAATTTACCCCTCAATAGGCTCAAAATCTCACTCTTGGCTAAAGTCAGTTCACTAATCATAAGTTCTGAATGCCCTTATCAAAATAACACAGTACGCAATCATGCTCGGTTCAATCAAACAGATTCTAATGCCAATGAGTCTAAGTCCTAAACTAAATATACACATGCATCAAAAGAGAAAAAGTCTTAAGGTTAGAAAAATTACTTACTTTCACTAGAGAGACAAACCAATACCAAATATGGGGAAACAATTCAAGTCTGGAAAAATCAATTTTTATTTTGTATATACTCCCCCAAACTTAGATGTTGGCTTGTCCTCAAGCAAACTAATCTAGCCTAAAATAAAAATTAAAAACTACCTAAAAAAAACTGGACAATATTTTTTTTTTGTTGTGAGGTACAGGGGCCTAGGGTGCAATAAAAAAAACTGGGCTAATGGGGTCCAAATCCTACAAATACAAATCTAATCTTAAAATAAATCTATCCCTAAAAAATAGAAAAATAAAAAAAACGAAAATAAAAAAAAATCTATTCTAAAAATAATCCTAAAAAGATAAATCTAATCCTAAAAAAATAAAACAAATTCCTAAAAGATATAAAACTAATCTAATCCTAAAAGATAAGAAAAAAAATTAAAAAGATAAAAAACTAATCTAAAAAAAATAAAAAGATAAAAAACTAATCAAATCCTAAAAGATAAGATAAAAAAAATAAAAAGATAAAAAACTAATCTAAAAAAATAAAAAATAAAAAAAAATAAAAAGATAAAAAACTAATCCAATCCTAAAAGATAAGATAAAAAAAATATCTATTACTAAAAAAAAAATCTGTTCCTAAAAAGTAGGAGTGAAATTCCCCCAAACTTAATCTGCAGCAGCCCTGCGCGCCTGGGGCACACAAGGTCTGTTCCTCAAGTTTTTTTTTTTTTTTTTACAAAAACTACCTAAGAATTGAAACCTATGCTACAACTTATGTACAAAACAAATCCACCAGGATCCCAAATTCTATGGGTCAAATCCCATGTGATGCAACAATAATGAGTTATGCCCACATCCCATGGGAAAGACCTTAGGTGATCTTTTCTTCCATCATCCATCATGAAGTTGTTAACTCCAATAGTCAAGAAGATTACTTTCTCACGTTTCTTATTGCCTAATAATGATTCAGATTGTTCTAGATAATTTTCATAAAAGTACTTAGGCTGAATATAATAGAAAAATTTTGAATCACCCAAGTATGAACTAGATTTAATTAAATTCTTTATAGCAACAAATTCCTCATGCAAGGGTGGTTCAATTTTTTCTATAATTTTCAAACCTACGTTTTTCATTTTTTGATCCTCTTCCTCAAACCTATCATGCACAATTTCTTTTTCAGATTTTTGCTCCTCTACAGGGAATTGATCATTGGTCACATCCATTACCACAACTTCCTCCTCTTTTTTAGGAGAGTCAAAAATTGTTGATAATGATTGTAACTCCTCAGATACATATTTTGAATTTTGCTCAAGTGCTATTTCTATGTTCTCAAAATTTTTTCTGTTTTCTTTTTCTATAAAATTAACTTTTTGAACATTACTACTAATTTTTTGAACTAATTTATCTTGGTTAATTTCCCATGACTCTTTCTCCACAGGGGGAGGAATTGGTTCAACATGAGGGGATCTAAATTTTTTGCAATCTTTAGCAAAATCCTCAACTTTTTGAGTCAATCTATCTAGAGCTATTTCCCATTGGGCCTTTCTAGGAGTGATATTTTCTTTCTCCACAGGGGGAGGAATTGGTTCAACACGAGGGGATCTAAAATTATTTTTGCTATCTTTAACAAAATCCTCAGTGGCTTGTTCCAATTTCTCTAGAGCTATTTCCCATTGAGCTTTCCTAGGAGTTATATTTTGTGCAACATAGTATGGAGGATAAGGATAAGGAATAAATCTATCACAATCTGAATCACTATTACAATTATAATCGTACATGAGAAAGTACAAATTACACAAATAATTACAAAAAGTACCGAAAAGAAATTAGAATCGAATTTCAATCCCCGGCAACGGCGCCAAAAACTTGTTGATTTACTAGCAAAAGGACTAGGTCAGCAAGTAATATAGTCTGGAAGACCGAATATCGTCCCACAGGGATCGAAATTGTTTCTAATAACTTTCCACCAATTCGTAATTATTAGTGCAACTTGTTATTGAATTTTAGAAGGAGAAGAAGAAATTGAATAATAAAAGAAAAGAAGATTGAGGAGATAAGATGATAAGAAAGCAATAGAAAAAGGTTAGGAACTTGGTTTCGTTGTATGATTCACTTATTTTAATTATGAATTATATTTTACTTTAATTATCCTTCAATTCATGGATCATTCCTCTCAAATAGTAATAGTTAGACGTCTCTATACATTACCCTTATTTTCTATATATTTAATCCTTGATCTCTCAACAAATTACAATATAAGAAAATATCCATTCAGCACAAGGGAACTAAAAAACCATATAATCATCCAACCATATCTCTATGTATTGGACTGAATATACCATTAATTGCATGGCCTATTCAAAATCCCAACTGTCATTGCGAATTAAGAAATCCAAAACATAAATTGGCCAAATTTATGTATAAAATAAGAACTCAATTAATGCATGAATTAAAAACAGCAAAATATTAAATCATAAATTAAAATAAGCTACATCATACAATTTACACCATGTTCCTAACAAGAGGTTTTAGTTACACATATAGAAATAAAGAAAACAGAAGCAAAGAGAAAACCTCATATCATAGACAATACTGGTTAACTCTCCAAGAGATCTTCAATCCTTGTGCCTTGCCTCCTTGCTCTCAATAGATGTTACTAACCTCTCTCTAATCCTAATTGAATTCTATTATCTTAAAACCTATTGAAAACTATTTACAAATCCTCTATTTAAAGAGTAAAATAAATCCTAAAATAAATCTTAATTAAATCTAATAGATAAGGTCCATGTCTATCTTCTAATCTCTGACCAAATCTAAGATATGAAGCCAAATTAGACTTCTCTTCTTCTATTTTGTTCATAATCTGGTTAAATTGGGCTTTCTCTTGTCTGACACTCAACTTCAGCCCTGATTTTGACCCTGAAGATGGACGAATTTGAGCAAGGCTATTTCTGGCAACGTTGTAGATCTTTTCCTTAGCTTTAAAATGATACCAAGATCTCCTTATTTGGATAAGCGTAGCTCAAGTTATGGCCAAAATACCAACCAGCGCCACTTCCACGCGGTTTGTGCGCCTGGGGCGCATCCGTCCTCACTCCCGGGGCGCGCACGGGTTCATCCGGACTCTGTTTTACTCCGTTCTTGGATCGTTTCGAAGCTCTTTTCATCCTCTATCCAAATCCATCAATATATTTTGCATTTAAACTCCATAAGTACCTGAAACATACCCAAAAAGGATCAAAACGTTCCAAGGGACCCTAAACTACTAAAAATAATTAAAATCTAATAAAAAGTCCTAACTTTGCTAGAGAAACAAACCAAATACATAGTAAAAGGGAGTCCAAATAATGCTCAAATCTATATATATTGGACCCAAATCACTGATGTGCATCGAATATTTGATTAGAAAAGTGATAATTAGATAACTCTATACATTTGAATGCTTGCTGTAGAACTTAAATTAGTATATCATACTAGTCATTCTTGTCAAAAAAAATTTCCTGGCTTAGCCATGGCATGATGCATAGAAACTGCTTTCATCATGCGGAGACAACATCTAAAGTTATAAATTATATGATTTAAATGTTGAGAAAGCATGCTTTAGGAAAGCGTTGCACGAAAACATGACCTCGATAATGTTACATGATGATGCATGATTGATTTTATACATGATTTACTAGATGCAACTAATAAAACGGACATGCATAACATGCAAATATCCGGAAAATGAAAGTTGTTTATGTAGAAACAGAACTAACCACTTTCTAAAGTCCTTTGGTGCGCTTTCAGCAAAAAAAAAACATTTTGCATCTCGCCCAATGTAGGCGAGGCGATCAGAAGTAAAGTATCAGAAGGCAAATGGTGAAACAAAAGCAAAGTACCAAGAAAAGAAACGCAACGCACGAGTAGAAAAGATCAATGAAAATCAAGCAATGAGGGAAAAAGTTCACAGAAGTGGGCGAACCCTGAGCAAGATAGTGAGATGCATGAAATCCAAAGCCAGAAGGCGAACGTGGAGTCCCGATGGTGAGACGCATGCGAATGTGCATTTGATACAAGCTGACTGACAAGCAAAGGCGAGAAAAGCAAAGTTAAATCAGAAAGCCTCAAGTGAAGCTGCAAAGACGAGATCTGAGGCACGTCAAAAGAAAATAAACAATGATGGAGCCAGAAATCCTGAAGTAAGCCGAAAACAGAACGGTGCCGGTGTCAAAAAGAGAGGGTCTCTAAAAGCAAGTGTATCAAAAGCTGGAAAAAAAACTGACGGTGAATTCAAACCAGAAAGGCGAAGGCGACTTCGAAGCCAAAGCGTGCAAAGAAGATATTGGCAAGAAACCAGCCAGCCAGAAGTCGAAAGTGAACCCTAAAGGCGGTAGTAACCACAATCACGAGACGTGCAACTGCAAGGCGCACATTAAAAGGCGTACATGCTACGTGAAGACAAATGCAAGCTTCGTAATGACTAGCACAAGTACAAGATCCGAAGAGTATATTACTCAAAGGCATACTTGAACACTGAAGCATAAAATCATATGCAAAAGCAAGGTGCAAGACAAAATCAAGCTAGAAAGCGTACAAGTGATTGACCCAAAATGGCCTCAAACATAACATGATCAAGGCGGGTTTGATTTAACTGATGATTCAGCAACTGCTAAGATAAAGTCCTGACATCATTTCGGTCTACTCTCGCAAGCAAACCAAAGCACCCTGACGAAGAAGTCCATGCATCAAAGCAGAGGCAAACGTGGGTGCAAAGGCCAGAAGTCAGAATGATATAGAAATCCAAGTGCTTACAAACTGATGATACCAAGAAAAGCAGAAAGAAAAGTAGTACCAGTGACGAGAGGTGCTGCAAAGCGCAAGCAAACAGAATTAGAACAATCAATCAGAAGCAGGGAAATGCCTGTGACGAGAAATACCAATGCTAAGGCTCGAAGCGACACTGATGACATGAGGTGTCCCCGGAAAGAGCTCAAATGATAATGATGACATGAGGTATCACTGTAACAAACACCCTCAAACAGGGTCAATAATGCCAGAACGCGAGGTTCAACACTTCAAAAAAAAAAGAAGAGAAATATCAAAGAAAAAGAGAAAAGGAAGAGAAGAAGAAAAAGAAAAAGAATAGTGTTGAACGGTACCGCGGGCACAAGCGCCTTATCGCGGTACCCGGATAGACCTCCTGAAAAATTTTCGGGACAGACGCGGGCGAAGTACGCCATATCGCGAGGCTAGAAAAGGTCCCGGGAAACAAGGGCGCTAGTCTTAAACGCGGGCGGAAAAATCTGTAAAAGAGGTTGGCTAACGCAAGATCCAAGGCGATCCGTTAGTTTACAAAGCCCCAAAGCGGCAAATAAAAAAAAAAAACCCCAAAGCGGCAAAGCCCCAAAGTGGCAACTGAAAAAAAAAAAGCCCCAAAGTGGCAACTGAAAAAAAAAAGCCCCAAAGCGGCAAAGCCCCAAAGTGGCAACTAAAAAAAAAAAAAGAAAAGAAAACCCCAAAGCGGCAAAGCCCCAAAGTGGCAACTGAAAAAAAAAAAAAAAGAAGGCCCCAAAGTGGCAACTGAAAAAAAAAACAAGAGAGAGCCCCAAAGCGGCAAAGGCCCAAAGCAGCAACTGAAAAAGAAAGAGAGGAAGAAGAAGAAGGAAAGCCCAAAAGCGGCAACTGAAGAGCCCAAGGCGGCAAACTGGAAAGTCCAAAATGCAATTGAAAGAAAGGGTCCAAAGCGACAAAATCTGTGGAGCATGCCCAACGTGCACCTCGAGAAAAATCTTGGCACCAATGACATGAGTCCCCCATCAAAATCTGCAAGCAAGTTTGAAGCGCCCTGAGCGCGCTCCAAAAAAAAAAGTGGAGAGGGGAGGAAGGAAACCTTCCTTGGGCACCAATGACATAAGGGCCCCTGTTGTAAAAAAAATGGAACGAAGAAAAGAAAAGAAAAAGAAAAGAAGAGCTGTGCGCTATCAGAATACTTGAAGAAGAGGCACCAAAACTAAGAAGTGCAACAAACACGAGTGCAGTGGCAAGCAATTACATTCATAAGACGAAGTTCAAGCTACAACTGCCAAAGCGACGAAGTCAGCAAAGCGCACGAGAAAAAAAGTGTAAAATCCAAATGCAAACCTCAGGCGCAAGGCGAATAACAACAACAACAACAACAAAAATAATGAAAAGACAAAGACAAAGCATGCATAAACACTTTCAAAGTAGCAGCAAACGCACAAAGTAGAATCCAAACTTGAGAAACACATACGAAAGGCATCATAAATCCCAAGGTACAAATCCAAAGGCAATAAAGCAACATAAGTTAAGTTCGAACAAAGTCATACGAATCATGGAACAAGCGACAACCAAAAACCATAATCCGGAAAGCAGAATGTCAAAGTAACAGCACAAATGGCAAAACAATGCCTACATGAAGAAGAGAGAATTCAAAGAAGTGACCCTGCAAACTTCCTCATAAGAATACTTTGTGTTGGCCAAATCACTAATTTCCTGATCAAGAGCCTCCAATTCAGTGGTTGCTTGGTCGAGCTGGGAAGAAAGCTCTTTGATGCGAGACACCAAAGGAGCACGGCGCTCTTGCAGAGCACGCTCAGCATCAGCCAATTCAGCGTCATCAAATGGAGGGCGCAAACTTTCGAAGCCAGCAATGGCATTCTCGAGCCAAGGACCAGAATAATCTTGGAACTGAAGCGTGTACAAGCAATCCAAGATCTCAGCCTTTTCCTCCCATGGCAAGTCATCTATGTCAACTGAGCGGACCAAATGCAACATCCGCAACAGAGTTTGAGAACCGGACTCCCGGAAAAGGCGAGGAAGCGAAGCTGAAGGGGGAATCAAGGAAGTATGAGCACGCAAGAACGAATCAATCAAGGCCTGATCATCTGCAGAAAATGAAGCTGCAAAAGAACATAGCAACATATGCAGAAATAATGAGACAAGAACACAAAAAGAGATAAACCCCACTTGAGTCAGGCGAAGAAAGAAATACTTACAAACTAAAGAAGACCCTGGAGAAGCGGAGGCGTGACTTGCCCTCACAGCAGGAGCCTTACCCTTATCAGCCAAAGAAACAACATCTGTGCTGCTTCTAGGGGCAAGGCGCTCTCCAGTTGGGGCCTCAGCAGCAGTAGCAATTTGGCTCTCCGAAGGGGCAGGGACATCAACTTCAGCACCTGCCTCACCGAACAAGTTCTCAGATCTTGGAACATCAGAAACAAGCTCATAAATGATGTCTACGGCGGCAATACCTGAAGGGGCCTTCAAAGGCACACCCTTGGGAGAGACAGGGACACTCCTTGGAGTGCCAACAGGAGACATTAAAGAATCGAAATCATCACTGGCAGCGGAATCAGAAGGGGCAACACCCCCACCAGCTGAAGGCTGATAAAAGAGGTCCATAAAATCTTCATGATCGGAAGCAAGTGAAACAGCAGGAGCGTTCTCAGGAAACTGGGATGAAGGCGACGCCGATGAATGACCATCAGCACCACCTGCACTCAAAAGAAAAAGAGAAAAGAAAAGAGAAAAGAGAATCAGTGATGTTATGAAAACTGTCCAAGCAAAACAAAGTGAAAAGACTAGAAGAAAGTAAAAGAACAAGAAATGAAACCTGAAGAGTGATCCCCAGCGCCACCAGGAGCGTCATGAGATAAGAAAGAGTCACCCGAATTGGTTTCATCAAGTTCATCTTGGACCAAGTCTACATGGACTGGGGAAGAGGGAGCAATGCGGATACCAGAAGAGCGCAAGCGGCTGGACCGGCGAGTAGGAACAGCCGCAGCTGCCTTCCTCTTCTTACGAGATGCGGCGGCGCTGCTACTACCGCCTTGAGCAAGAGATCTAGAAGCAGAGGGACCCTGTGAGGTAGTCTTCCTTTTGCTTCGTCTGGGGGCAACAGAAGGAGACGCAACAACCCTACGACCGGGCGAAGCTCCCTCAGCTGAAAATAAAAACAAGCAAAGTTAAATGCAAAGCAAGAAAAAGAAAAGCAACAAAAACGAAAAATGGTCAAGATGCTTACCAGCAGCTTTCCTCATAGAAGTGCAAAAATAAGGGTCGTTGTGAATTATAGGCAGCAAGGAAGGAACAGGATGCAAGGAAGAAGCTTCAAAATCCCGAAGATGTTGCAGGATGTCCTCATGAGAAGTGAGCCAAGAACGTAAAACACCTCCAATGCGGGAGGAAGAAATATAAGCAGGAGCAATATCAGAAATTCCGGGGGCTGCACCGAAGAGAAGTGCTTTGACCAAGTCTTCCACCGGGGCCTGCTCAATGTCAAGAACGCAAGGGGCTTGATCGCGCCCAAACTGTCTGGCCACTCGATCAGGGCGGTAAACACAAGGCCAAAGGGCCCCGCCGTGAGCACTCCTGCTGTCCAAAGGGACAAAACCAGGCAAGCGGCGAACTGATAAAATCAATCTCCATAGATCATAAACCCCCTCAAAGGGGGTGGCAGCATTGTTTCTTGTGGTAAAAGCCTCTTCGTCATAAAGAGGATGCGGGAGGTCCGAGTAAGGGCGAAACAAGAACTTGTCCTCTGAATCAATGAGAGAAATTAGGGGTTCTCTTGGAGATCCTCTCGTCCAACACCAGGAACGAGGATCCAAACCAGCAGCACCAGTGGAAAGGGGAAGTTTGGCGGGGCCATAATCAGGAAAACGTTCAAACAAAAAATACTGAAGAAAAGTCAAGTCGACATAAGAGTTGATTGCGAAGCGCCCATGAGAAATGCGCATCTGTACTGATACCTGGTCTAGGCGGGCGTACAAACCGCCTAAGTAAAATGAAGCAAGGGGAAGGCGTGTACCTTCCGCCAAGAGACAAGCAAAGAGAAAGACGCATGGGCTTACAGACTCCCATGGAGGTCCCGGAAACACGTACCTACTAAGCCAGAAAGCAATAAAGGCGGCGCGGTAGAGGCGCGAATCTGTGACAGGCCCGGATTGGAATTTACCATCATGAAAATCACCAAAGAAATAACGAATCCAACTAGCAAAGGTGTACTTAACAGAGGAACGTTGATTCACCCTTCGGCTCCTAGGAACTAAGTTCCCAGTACCTCTCACCCGTTGGGAAGAAGAGCCCTTTGCATACGAGGCACGCCTTCGCCTGAAGAGGTCCCGAGAATACTTGGCGCTTAGAGCCGAAGCGGCTTTCAGCTGCATTGACAACTCAGAAAAACGTTCATCAACGTTCTCCACATCAAGGTCTGCATCTCCAAAAGAGGGAAGTCCAAGGAGTACAATCACATCTTCAAGCGTTGGAGTGAACTCCCCCCACGATGTCAAGAAGGTATGGATGGAAGAACACCAGCGTTGGACCAACATCAGCAAATCACTAGGCTTGCGGTTAGCACCAAGCCGAGGCGACGCCTTGACGGCGGCAGCAATCCCTACCTTCTCCAGAATGGCCACAAAAGCGGCATCGGTGGCAAAAACGTGATCGACCCATTCTTGCCAGCCATTGGTACCTCCCACTCGAACATTAATGTTCACATCTACCCAAGGGAACTCTGAACGGCGGAGACAGGAACGGAGCAACGAAGAGCCCAATGCGCAGTGGCCCTTATCGTAGGAGGGAGAAGAGATGAGTTCGGCGTCCTCCTCGGAAACCACCATGGCCTTGGAAGACGAGCCAACAACAAAATCGCCCGAGTCGGGACCAGAGGGCGAGTCCGCCTTCACCTCCGAGGCCCAGCGGCGGTATCCTGGTTCAACAGGGTAAGAGCGGGGGCAAGGAAGCTCTTGCATGAAGCAATAGGAGATGGGGCCTGGAAGTTGAATCTCCTCCTCGGAGCTCGAGGAAGCGCTTTCAACCGCAGAAGGGGCAATGGCCTTCGATTTCGACATGACGATAGTAAACGAAAGAGAAGGGCAAACAGAAGAGAACAAGAAAGCAGAGAACAAAGAAGTAACGGGGGAAGTTTTTTCAGAGAAAGAAGTTTCAAGACACGAAGGAGAAAGAGAACGAGTGAAAGTAAAAAGAAAACTGAAAGGTCTGAAGAAGTTTTGAAAGTGTGAGTAAAGGAGAGAACGTGGGGAAACGTACAAGTGCCAAAGTTGAAGGATATTTGCCTTCTCCCCCTAACGACATGTGGAACGCAGCAGAAGAATAGGAAGGAAGAAAACCAAAAGACTCACCAGTGGAGGGCCCGTTGACAAGACACCACTGGATGTCAGAATTTAAGACAGAAACTGCCAAGTAACCAATAAACTAGAGGGGGTGCAAAACAGGCACCCGCGATGCGGAGGCGTCACCTTCTGTACGCCTTCCCCCAGAAAAACGAAAGCAATACTGGGAGAAATAACAAAAGGTGAAGAACGGGGAATACGAAGTCGAGAAAAGAAGACACAAGCAAAGAAAACACAAAAATAGGATTTGCACTGAGAAGGAAATTCTTCCCCTCTCACTGCAAAGGGGGCAATTGTTGATACCTCAATATTTGGTAGCCCAAATTACAAGGCCCAAATCATATGAGGGCCCAGGAATTGTCAAACAAAAATTAAAGCAATAAAGATACTGAGGAAAGCGCGCTAACTCCAGGAATTGTACAAGGCGACACACGCCCCACGGCGACGGCCACCAAGGCGACACGTCCTGATAAGGTACCCAGAAGAAAGAGTAAAGCGTACTGGTGGCGGTGAACGCCATGTGTCGCCTCAAAGCGTCTCAGGTGCCACAGAAACTCGGGGAGAGCATCACGATGAGAGAAGGCGAGCCGGAAGTAGAAGCCCACGAAAGGCACACACATGACCAACCAGAGGCGACGTAGCTGTCCAAAAGCTCTAACGGCTTGCGGAGGAAGCCAGGAGGGATCTTTTAGTCATCCGAAGCAAAGCTGAGGGGAGTAAGACTTGGAGTCTTCTCCCTCTTTGTAATCATCAAATGCCAAAGCCAAGAATGGTAAAGAAGACAAAGCTACTGAAAAGATGCTCTGAACACATGATGCAAAGGGTCATTGACCAACAGACAAAGGAGAGCGAGCAATGACCACTGGTCCAAAGCACCACTATAAATAAGAGGAAGAAAAAGGAAAAAGGGGGAGCCCAAAAAGGCCCCGGAGGGGAAGAGGCGACCCCGGGGGTAGAAGGTCGAAAGAGAGGACCCAAGAGGTCGAAAGATACCGGAAGGAAAGAGGAACAATACCTCAGAGCAATAATAATGATAATACAATATACACAAGATACACAAAAAGAAAACACAAAGTTCCTTCCTCTGGAACTTAGAGGAAGTATGAGAAAAGAAGAGAAACTGGAAGGAGGAAGATCGCCCAGCAGACACAAGAAACATCACTCCTCCCCTGAAAGCACCCTCTAAAAAGGGGCGCCATGAAGAAGCAAGAGACGGAACGAACAACGAAGGAGGAACAGAAAAGGAGGAAAAGCTGAAAAGCGTGCATCTCCAACAACCACTGTAAAAACCAAGACGAGGGGGTCAAAATACCCAAAGCGCTGCAATCAGTAACGATTGTCACACGGAGGGCGTACAACGAAAAGGAAAGGAAGCTCCCCTTCTGAAACTCAAGATTTAGCAACATAAAAGAAGTGTAAAGCCAAAGCGCACACTCCTTCCTCTGTAAAAATACCACAAATGTGGGAGTCATTTCCTTGTATTAACCCCTATGTACCTCGTCTCAATATAATAAAAGCCTAAAGCTTCATCAAGATTACGAACCCATTATCTCTTTTATTTAAACAACCATTATCGCACAAAGCGGTCCGAAACAACTATCAATTGTAAGTGGTCAGAATAGCATTTGTTGCATCGCACATTGAAAGAAAATAATGAAAAATACTAACTGTTTCAATTGTAAGCAGTCATAAAATGAAAGGAAAATGAAAAGATTAAAAATATATGGACGGATGTGATCTACTTGCAATGGATGGCTAGGATCAGAATGAAATTTAGGAGGGATTTGAAGGGATGTGATTTATTTGCAATGGATGGCTAGGATTAGAAACAAATTTGGAGGGAAAAACTATCATGGAGGGAAAGTAAAAAATACTCCTCAACTTCACCTATTTTAATATATGTTGATGAGGTTTCAATTTAGGTTGGAGATAGCCAACATCCTAGGCACTTTTAACCTTTTGCCAAAAATCGGAGATGTGGCAAGATGCTCCTTTTAAGCTCTATCAAAGCCTATTTTTTCATTCAAATTCAAAAGATTCAAAGCTGAGACCTTACTTTTGAAATCAAATTCCTTACTACTTGCAGCAAGCCAGCGACATTGGTGAAAAGTATGTTTATAAAAAAAAATGGTTGAAGAAGTATTTTACTTTGATATCAATGTTTTAAGTAGGTATTACTATCAAGTAGATGTGGCAAGATGCTTCCCATTAAGCTCTCTCAACACCTGTTTTTTTAATTTTAAAAAAATAAAATATAATCTGAGATCTTAATTATGAAATCAAATTTGTTACTACTTGTAGCAACATTGGTGAAAAGTATGCTTTTTTGTTAGAGAAGATAAACTTCATTACCACAGTAGTACATACAAACAAAAAAAAACTATGTAAAAGAGAGACACCTTCTGTGAAGGATTCTCCCTAGAACTTAATTCAGAAAGCAAAAACATCATAAAATTGTTCTTAGCCTATTACATATTTCTCCGTCCTCTACAGAAATCACTCTAGGTAAACAAAATAGAATTCTTGTTGAAAGTTCAGATTGAATCATTTTGTAGGTTGTTGTTGTTGATCTATGTTCCTGACTGAAAATTCTTGAGTTCCCTTCACTCCATGTATGATATGCAACAGCAGCATAACCATAACCATAAACCATGTTTCTGCTTTTTACTCTTATGATTGTACAGGACCAAATCTCTCCATCTATTCCAGCTATCTTTTTTCTAATTGATTATTCCCAGCCATGCAAACACCTTCTCCAATAGATCCTTTGACCAGGAACATGAGAAAAACAGATGGCTAGAAGATTCATTCGCAAAGTCACAAAGAATGCAGCAACTATCCCCAAGAATATTCATTTTACTCATCCTATCTATAGTAAGCAATCTTACGTGCATAATGAGCATACAATAAAGTTATACCTAGAAATGTTGCACCTGCTCATGTAACTCTAGAGTACCTGAAGTGAGGTTGATCTCCTTTTTAACCAAGTATAACCATCTTTGAAAGAGTAGATTCCATTAGGACTTTTTAACCAAACATTGTTGTTAGAGGCTGCAGCAAACTTAGATTTCAATTTATTTAGCTTTCAACAGTGCCATGCAGTATCCACCGATGGAGATTAATCCCAGAAATTGGTGAAAAGTATTTTACTTTGATATCAATGTCTTTAAGTATTGGTTGATATTTTATCCGGTCTTTAATATAAGCTTATTTTTGGATAAATTTAAGGGAGTAAAGGAAATTATTTAATATGGTTTTTTTAAAGGACTTAATTATATTATTTAGTGTTATTAGAATTGATAATATTGAGTACTTTTATTTATTTATTTTTTTTGTCAAAATTACTTTTATAATGTAATTATTATTAAGACTTTAAAATAATGTTGAGTAACTAAAATTGTTTACGATAAAGAAATAATTATTGTTATTGGAAATTGAAAATTGAGTTTATGAATAGGAAAAAAAATTCAAAAACGACTTATATCAAAGACACGATGGAGTAGAGCTCTTTTGAATATTTTTATTTATCAAACTTTGTTTTTAAATTAGTAGATGGGATCATCCAAATAAGTAAAACTCACACAGATCGTGGGCCAATGATCCATCGTTTTTAGAAAAGAGTAATAGATTATGAACCCCAATTAATATCCCCAAACCCCAATTTTAGAAGTGAAAATACTATAATGCCCTAATTAAAAAAATCTAAATTACAAACCCCAATTTTCAACCCCAAACCCAAACCCCTTTTTTGCATATATCCAAAGCAAACCCCGTGGGATATAAGAAGGTCGCAAGAGTCAGCAGAAATGAACTTGGAGGAATGCATGCGGAATGTCTCATAAGAAACAATGAGCACTTGAGACAAGGCTGGTAGGGGTGACAAGGCTGGTAGGGGTGACAATGATGGCCTTTCTGAGCATAGGGATTCCAGGTTGAAAAGCCTTGAGAAAGGAGAGTATAGAGTAAGGTGATGGATTGTAGTGTCTTTCCCAATCCCATGTCATCAGCCAAAATGCAACCATGAATATTGGCAGAGCTGCGCAGGCCGGAGACACAATCAAACATGAACTGAACACCGTCTCTCTGATGAGGACGAAGGAAACGAACAAGCAAAGGGTCAACTGAAATAGTAGAAGGGTGATCATGATCTTGAGGGTCCCACAATACAAGAGGATCAATCCCAGGGGGCAATCAGAGTTTCTCTTCTTCTTCTTGTTGTATATCAGCAGCAGCATTAATGCAGTTGGTGGTGGTTTCAGGAGAGTGCAAGGGAGAAGAAGAACGCCAAGGGACAAATCTCTTGCGGAGGGAGAGCCTGAACAGCAAAAAAAAAGGGGCAGAGAAATCACGGGTTTGCTTTGGATATATGCAAAAAAGGGGTTCATATCTAAAGTTGGGGTGTTAGATTTTGACACCGATGGAGGGAGAGTTGAATGAAGCCAATATATATGAATACTGAACAGCAAAAAGGTGTTAGATTTTTTTTTTTTTAATTAGGGCATTATAGTATTTTCACTTCTAAAGTTGGGGTTTGGGGATATTAGTTGGGGTTCATAATCTATTACTCTTTAGTAAATAGGAGTTTTAATTTTTGTCATCGTTATTGAATTTTTGTCCTCGTTTGTTTGGAGAAAAGATCAAAATACTCTTAATATTAAATAATTTTTGATTTTGGGACATCAAAATTCTTTTAAAAAATACACTTTTAATACACTCTTATCAAAAATATGTTCCGACTCTTTTTTTCATCAACATCTTTCTAAAGCGGTCTCGAACAAGAGATTCAACGGCCTTAATTTTCAAGATAACAATCTTATCAATACTGTAAGTAAGCATTTTTCGGTGACCAGGAATCTCAAATATGTGACGAGAGATCCGGTGGGCAGAAGCTGAGTCAGAAGTCTGCAAGGAAAGAACTCTCACAAACAACAACCTGTTTCCAGGTTGTTTCCAGATATTTTAAAAGAGAATGAGTCATCAGATCCGGAAACTGCAACAACACGCATGCCTCCCACAAACAAAAACACCCAAACAACTGAAAAATTGACATTTATTTATAATCCAAACTTGCACAAAGGCAAGAGAGACCCAAATAAATGGGAGAATTAAAACTTGAAAAAACAAGACAAAACCTTCACACCGAAGAGGAGGGACGGAAACTTCCCCCCTTCTTCCTCACTCACTAACTTGAGAACGAGAAGAACAAGAAAAGAGGAGAAGGGAGACGGAGAAAGAAGAGAGAAGGCATAAGGAAACTCCCTCTCTCTCCTCTATTATTCTCTCCACTCCGTGGTTTCCATCAAAATATGTTCCGACTCAAAAATATCAAAATTGTAAAAAATAAAAAAAAAATACATTTCCCATAAATAAGTGTCAAAGTGCAAATTATGGAATAAGAAGCTTGAAAGTGTAGGTGATCCTTTGGTCCAACTTTTTCAAACATATTATAATCAACTATTATTCTTAATAAGCATAATTTATTTTTCTTCCTTATACTCCATTATAAACCAACAGAGTACTCCCTTTGTCCCAAAACATAAATATCAGATAATAGGTTTGTCTTGGTCATTTTTATACGCTTCTATTTTAATTTTGGTGACATTAATCTTTTCTTTTCAATAACACTTTTATTTTTAAATATTTTTTTAAAGTTTTAATGATAATTATAAGACTGATTTTAAAAAATATATCAAATACTATTAATTTTAATATTATTAACATATTAATTAACTTATTAATCATCATGAAAGGGCACCCCAAAATTATATTTAAGAAGGAAGGAAGTGATACTTTAGATCGTGCAAAATTGTGAATAACGGGTAGACGTACCTGGTTTTCTTTGACTAGCCTTCGTGAGCTTACAATACAAAATTAGGATAATATACTTTTTTTTTATTTTAAATGTAAGCTATACTTTAAAAAATTCATCAAAAAAAACTTTAATGAGTATTTTTTTTATTTTAGAAATTAAATAATATTATTAATAGCAATAAAAATATCAATATTTGATATACGTTTTAAAAATATTTTTATAATTTTTTTAAATTCTAAAAAATATTGAATAAATAAAAATATTTTAAAAACAATAATTAATACCATGAAATTCAAACTTTAAAAAAATATATATATTTGAAGAGAGCTTTACGGTTGGAACAGGAAAAAGTAGTACGCAATGCGGAACTGGGGATGCATTAGCCAGCCCTTTAATTACACCTTCCCTTTCGTTATTAGTATTAAGCAATGAAAGGTAGAACGAACCACAGGTCCTACATAACTAATACTAGTATATTATGCATTTTTAATGCATTTGGTAAAGAAATCTGGTTCCATGGCTCCTCTAAAGTGCGAGTATATAAATCAAATTATGATACTCCCTCCGGTCCTATATATAGGACATATTCTAGAAGCAATCTTTGGTTCTATATATAAGACATTTTGTATTTTCTATGCATCATTTATTGCTTTTTCTCTTTTTTGCCCTTATTAAATGCATGTGTTTTTTGTTGTTCATTAATGAGTGTGAATTTTTCAAGAAAAGTTGAGAGGGTAAAATTGTAATGTTACAATATATTCTCATAGAATTCATAAAATTAACTAGTTTTCTTGGTCCGAGGAATATGGTTAAGTATGTCCTATATATAGGACCGGAGGGAGTACTACCGATTCATTTATCAAGAATAATTAACTATTTCTCATATTCAATAATATAAATTACGTAAATTGAGATAAAAAAAAGAAGCCATTCAAGAAGCCACTTTAAAGGGAATAAAAACGATACTGTTGAGTTAATCCAAAAAAAAAAAAAAAAAAGAACGATACTGTTGAGCACATGAGCTGTACAAAAATAATTCATCCGGTCTTTAATAATATAAATTACTTTTGAAAATTTCCACTTAAATTATGATACATGTTATATTTTATTTTTTTTATTCTGAAATTACGAAAGTCACTCACTCCTCATTATCAATACGGGTACAACCACATTCCATTCTCCAGTGGCTTTCTTCTTCTTTATGAACAGGCATGCCAAAACCTCACCAAGGTTCAAAGAGGCTGTTCTAGTCTTCTATATTCACATAGAGGTAACTTATACTATCTTCAATAACATGACCAATGGTACACTATATTAGATGAAAATAACAAGCAAATGGTCAAAGACTAAGATGCGACTATCCCTTGTATCAACGCACAAGTACCTAAGGAGAAAACAAAACCTTTTTTTTTATAGAGGGGCATAAAGCCCAAAAACCTCCTTTTAAACGTAACGAACCTCCTTTTAAACTTAACAAAAAAGGTTTTGATCGCTATAGTCAAATATATTTACTTAGCAATAAAGATAAATATAAAAACCTTAGTGTACTCTAACCAGATGGCTGAGTTTTCCCCTCCGTTGATCAGATCCAAATCCGTGCACAACTCCTCATACCAATGTTGTTGTCTTTCGGTTTGTCCTCTGTGCAAAATGGCTCAATTCGTGTTTCATTTTCTTTGTCTCCGATGGTAGCCATGGCGACAAAAAGAAAGGGGTTGGAAAATAACTTAAATAAGGATTATAATTTTATTGTAATATTATAATTAAATTATAAAATTAAGCTGATGTTTTAATATTTTTTTATTATTTTTGTTTGACTTATTTATGGTTTTGGTACCTAAAAGTTCAAAGTGTTTTGTTTTTAGTCCCTAGAAGTTATTTTGATCGGGACTAGTCCTTAATTTTTCAAAGATTTTGGTTTTGGTCCCCTCCGTTACAAAAAATCAGTTATTTGCTGTCATGGTTAATGGAAATGCACATCAACTACCACGGGGTGTGACGTAGCGCCAAATACGTGATGTTACATAGATGATTCAGACCTATGAACTCAAATTTTGCGTACGGGACCATTTTGCGTATCAGACCGTTTTGCGTCCGTGGATATGTATCATCCACGTTATATCACCTATATTTGGCATCACTTCAGACCACTTGGACTGCTAATGTGATGTTTCACCAGTTACAAAAACAAATAACATATTTTTATTAACGGAAGAGACCAAAACCAAATGTTTGAAAATTTAAGGACTAATCCCGATCAAAATAACTTATAGGAACTAAAATCAAAACATGCTAAACTTTTAAGGACTAAACACATAAATAAGCCTTTTTGTTTTGTTTATCACTTTGAACCTTCGTGAGGTTTTGACATGGCTCTTCGTAAAAAAGAAGAAGAAGAAGAAGAAGAAGAATGGAATGTGGTTGCATGGGTATTGATGATGAGGAGTTAGTGGCTTTCTTAATTTTCATAATAAAAATAATAAAAAATAAAATATAACAGGTGTCATAATTTAAGCGGGTATTAGAAGATAAGTTTTTTCCTTATATTAGGAGATACTTTATTCTCAATATGTAATTAATCCTTTCCAAAAACATTGTTATTATTAAGTTAACATTTTAATTTAAAAAAAAAAAGTTAACATTTTATAAAATTGCAACATTTATTATATGGGTAGTTTTGAAAAACTTAAATATCAAATTGGTCACTATAAATATTGACTTTCTTGAAATTAGTTCCTACATTTTTTTTCTTGGGTTTGATCCTTGATTTTTCATTTCATTTTGATTTTGGTCCCGACATCCACTATATATTAAAAATGATAAAGTAATAAAAAGATAAATAGATCAAAACCTATATATGCTAATAACGTAAAGACCAAAATGTATGCCTGTTAATAATATAGAGACCAAAATATATGAACATTGAAAATATGAAGACCATAATCCAAACTACATTTATATTGTTCTTAATTAATTGACGACAAGATCAAGATCAAAACTAATCGACCAAAACCCAAAAACCAAAAAAATTGCATGAACTAATTTTTTTTAAAGAAAAAGTTAATATTTATAAGAATTAATTTAGTATTTAAATTTTTTGAAAAAATATATTTAATATTATATTTTATATATCATTAACAAAATCAACTCACTTTCTTAATGAAAGTTTTATATTTAATATCTAAGGGAGTTATATATTTATTTTTCAGAGAAAAAAAAAAGTACGGAGTAATATTAAAGCCGCAAAATGACGATGATTGCGGGCTAAAATAAGTGACGATGGCGGCATGAATTCCACAGTCTCAGCCAGCTGTGGTTACCTACATGCCAAGTGTCCCTTTAGCACTGATTGTGATCACTCCCAATACAATAATACAACACAACATATAAACATAAAAATCCTTAACGTATCTACAATCTAGTACGATAATACGATGGCAAACTGCCTCCCATGTGCTGATTTATATGATGTTTGTTTCTTACTATAAACTTTTTAATCTTATGTCTTACCCATCACCACACGTGTTATTAACACACGTAATGTTCCCAGCACATTACTATCACTAGGAAACAAGATCTAACTCCTGTTTTACATATAAACTTTATTTTAGATTTTTTATTTATCTATCAATTAACTTTTTTATTAAAAAAATATGTTTATTAAACACTTTTTTTAAAGTTTCAATAATATTTATATAAATTTTTTTAAAAAAATATATCAAATATTATTGATTTCATTGAGACTGACAATATTAATTACCTTACTTATTCCCATGAATTTCCAAAAAAAAAATATCAAATACAAGAGGGGAATATCTTCTTACAAAATCACAACCTATTAATTTTATTTCCTTTACTGCTTCGTTAAAAACCAAAATCAAATCCTAGCCGAAATTTGCATTTTTCCAACGTCTTTGATACTTTAATTAGTAAAATGTTAATATTGTTTCACGTTTTTTTTTTGTTTTGGGGGGGGGGGGGGGGGGGGGGGGGCTGTTACACTTACAACTACTTAATTGACTTTCTTATTTGAAGTTGCAAATTCCGGCGAGAAAACGTAGATTACGGTGATTGGAAAATGAATTTTCGACAAAATCAATATATTTCGCTGAAAATTTAACATCGTTATGACGAAAGAATGAAATTAATAATGTTAGAGGATCAAATTAAAACTTTAAAATAAAAAAAATAGCAAAAATGTATTTAAGCCTTAAAATTTAGTAACAATTTGTGTGTGTGTATATAATAATATTTAAAATATAATCTTGTGGCGTATCTTGTGGCGTAAGGCTTTGGTGGATTTTATTTTTTTTACACCGACCAGTACCCGGATTTGATTTACCCTGAATTCGACTCATCCGATCCGACCCAACTGAGCTCACACTAAGCGGTAGGGGTCTTCCAGCAGGGGTTGCTCCATATCCAAGGTTCGAACTCGAGACTGGTTGATTAAGGGACCAAGTGAGTGATTTGAGCTCAATATATGATGTTTTTGGATGATATTTAACCCTCTTTCTTAGTGATTTTGACTTGTTTCTCAAGTATTTTAGGAAAAAGATTGAGCTTTTAGTTGCTAATGATGAGGAACGAGATCCTTGAGGATTTTGTATCAATTTGTTCTGAATTTCACGGTTTGGAGGCTTAATTTGATGATTTATGGAAAGGAAGGAAAAAAGCAAGCCTTGGAATCAGGAATTTGGAGCAAAGCAGTGTTGAGCAGTGAAATTTGCACAGACTCGCCCAGGCGAGCCTAACTCTCGCTCAGGCGAGTGGGGTCAACAACTTAAAAACATTGGGCTCTTCACAGTCTAAAACTCGCCCAGGCGAGCCCAATTCTCGCCCTGTGAGTGTCGCAGAAATCAGCAGCTCAAATTAATATCTTTTAGATATTTTAGATAGGATTTGTTTTAGGATTCGTTTTTGGCTGGCCTTTTTATATGATAGAATTAGGTTTTCTGCAGAGGGAGTTACCAGAGAATAGGAAAAGAATTACTATACTTTCGAAGATCCTTCATTGTGTGGAGATTAGAGGTATTATTCATGGCTTCAATTATGTATTCTATTCTTCTCTTATGATGTGTAACCAAACTCCTTGTTAGGGATGTGGTGAATTTGCATGGAACCTATATAGTTTTTTATTTAATGAATTGATGTTTTTCCATTAAATCTTTGTGTTTGATTATGTTTTAATTGATTATCATAATTTTGACGTCAATTGTGATTTAGTGGTTCTAATTAACAATAGACATATACGGATTAGAATAAGGCCAATAATCAAACAACTTAATTGCATAGTTGGTAGACATATCTCTATGAGTTGAATAACCTTTTCATAATTTTGATTGAACGAATAAGAAATATTAGGATTCTAAGTCTTCGCTTAAACATTAAGCTAAGGGAGATTAGGTTCTAAGAAACTGAAGTTGACCTAAGACATTAGGCTTCTTCTATTTTTACAAAATTGGTTTAAAACTTAGGAATAATATTGATTCATAAATAACTACTATTGGAACCTGCAATGAAACCACGTTCCTAGCTGTTTCCCCAATTGTTTCACAACCATCTTTTATTTGAATTTTTGTTTTTGCAATTTAATTTAGTTAAAAATTTCCAAATCAATTAAATCTCAATTCAAATTTCACTTAGTAACTACAACTAGGTGAGAATGCTTAGAGTCAATTTTAATCCTCGTGGGAACAATACTCCATTTATCATTATATTACTTATACGATATGATATACTTGCTAGAAATCCAACACTGAGCTACCACTTGACCAACTCCACGTTAGTGAATCTTTAGTATTGAAGAAAGTCAAAGGTAAAATATTTGTAATCAACATTTCGTTAAAACAGTTAAACAGTTGTTACCTATATGTAATAAAGACATTGGTTAATAAATAATCATTATGTTCTTTCTTATTTGTCTTTTTGAATAAATTTTATGCTTCTATTTATTTGTCTAATTTAAAAGTTTAAAGTGTAATAAATACTATTTTTCATATTTATCCTATTTAATAGAGTATTTATTTGTGTTAGTAGTGGAGAAAAATAATAATTACAGATAAATAAATAATATGTTAGGAGAAAATATAATTAATTTATTAAAAATCAAAATTATTATTACATTTTTTTAATGATATATTTTTTAATGAATTGGAACAAATAAATAAAAATATAAGGGATATAAAAACATGTGACTTGATTTGTTTATTCTTTTGGGTAGATTCTTTAATTTGGAGGTTTTGTTTGTTTTCTTAATGGTATTCTTAATCTTTTAAAAAAAATTAATTCTTTTTTTTTAATAGTAATAAATGGTTCGATACAAAGCCAAACCAAGGTAAAAACCTTTGTTGAAAGACATTCAACTATCCTTCTATTCAAACAAAGAATAAAGGATAGAAACCTTCACTCCACTTGATAATACAAAATATGTTCATAATATAAATATAAAACAAGCGTAAGTATATTCATTTTAAAGTTTGCTTTATCTTAACTTCAAGAGTTGAAAATAAAAAATTAAAATTAAACAAGAGAAAATATTGAAAAGTGAAATTCATCATCTCGAAAATATTAAATATTTAATTTTATGAAATAACTATAATTTTTTTAAAAAAATTGAAGTTTAAAAGAAAATTATTCCTCATCTTGAATACTCCATTACTACCATTAGTAAAAAAAATAAATATTTGTTGCTCTTTTTTGCTCACAATCCAAGAAGGTGACCCACCAAAAACAAAGGAAGAAGGAAGCCATACCGAAGCTTTGATCTCAGCACGCACCAACTATCAATTTTCAAATGCGTAAAAGGAGGGAATAAAAAGGAAGAAAATACTGCATTTTCGGAATAAACTAGTTTCGATTATCAGTGCAATGCTCGGGAATAAACAATTATATTGATCATATCTCATGTATAATAAATATTTCGAACTAAATAATTTAATAGACAATTTAATTGAAATTCGTAATTTTATTTAAATGAGAATTGTTAATAATTAAATTGAACCAATCGAACTTACATTTGCAAAAAAAATTTTCGTTAAACTACACTGATACTGCAATATTCTGCGTTTTTTTCTTGATTTTATAAGAGTATTCTCAATCTTGCTTTCAACCATGACTAAAATATTTTTTTGACAATTACAATTCCGGTTGAAGATTGATCTTTATAGTATTATGATTCACACTCTTATTTTCTATGCATTCTTGTCATTTGCCATTTTAATTGATTTGAAATGCTAATTTGTTTTTAATTAAATTTAAAATTTAAAATAGCATATATATCCAAAACAGAATTTTTAATTTTCAATTTTTTTTGTTTTATACTGCTGTTTTATATGGAATCTATATATTTAATGAATCAAATAATATTGCTTTGGATAAGGAGTCATTATATATTGCACATAATCAGGGATCAGTATATCAAAACGGAATTTTTTCAATTTTCTGTTTTTTTTGTTTTATACTGCTGTATTTTGTTTTAAATAAATTTTGTGATGAATTTTATTTTTTTAATTAAAAAATTAGGGATCAATATATTGCTAAAGATAAGTATATATAGCACATAATTAGGGATAAGTGTATTTTTTGAAGGGAGTTTATGTGATGAATTTGAAATTTTGAATTTAAAAAAAAAAACAAATATTTGGAAGATTATTATGTGTTGAATTTTTTTTATTAAAAAAATTAGAAAATTATATGAAAGCGCAACATCAACACTTTTTGAATTGTAGGTATCCTCTTTTTATTTTATAATATATGATTTATTTATTTTAAACTTTTTTTTTGAACATTTAATAATTATCCATCAATTTGTTGAGAAATAAAGCTGTTTCATCAATTTGTTAAATTGTAGATTTTTTTTTACAAAAAAAATCATAATATCCTATCTATCCAAAATTGAATCAAATTGATGTTGTTTTTTATTAATTTTAAAATATCCTATTTATCTAATTTTTTTTATTAATTATTTAATATCCTATTTATCTAAAACAGAAAACCCCGAGCGTGTGGTTCAATGGTAGGGATTGATCCACGCTTAAGCAAGGTCAGGTGTTCGAATCCTGCCTTGCATGCAGCAGCGTTAAATCTCGGGGCCAGCTGTCCCACCCATTAGAGGTGCCTACAAACCAGCGAGGAGAATAGTCACTGCGGTCGGCGGTGGATACTCCGGTCATGGACCAAAAAAACAGAATAAAACAGAACAAATGTGCAAGATTTTAACTACTCTTATGCAATACTTATAGCACGTTTGGTTTTTGGAAGCAAAATCAATTATGATCCTAAAATCACGTTGGAACAGTAGCGTTGACATTCCAAAATTGATTCTGAACTAACTCACCTCAGAACCAAAACATGCACTTAATAAATTTTTTCCGACACCTTTGGTGCCTCCTTCCATGATATTTTATTTTGCGAAATAAAAAAAAAAGGTACTTAAGTAACCGTACGTTCTAAGAATAGTACAGTATAGTACATTATATGAATTCATTTTAGTCAATCAAATATTAATGATTTAATTACAAAACATATTCCGGATAATAACCCTTTCTAAATGTCAAAAATAATTTTACCCTTCACATTTCACAATAATCTTTTCCTTGTGATGTTGTCTTCCTCCGGCAACTCAATGTCAAGGATCATAGGCAATACAAAGCTAATTCCAAATAAACCATCAACAAAAGTAACCAATCATATATAGATAGGAGCAACAAATAAAATATTATATACAAATAATATAAATTAGTAAGTAAATAAATAATAAAAAGACTAACATTAGATAACTCATCTACTTTAAGTATTGACTTTATATTAGTATGCCAAAATCACATTAAATGAATGGAGCTAATATATTGAACCTTGTAAATCAATTATCTAACATAAATCAAATAATGGAAATAAAAAATTCTAAAATAGAAATATTGTTAGCCTATTTATGTTATACATGGATGGCATAAAGATGAGAGAAAAAGTCCCGTAAACAAACAATAATAATTGATTTTTATATATACATATATATATATATATTGAGGAAAGCAGTACAGTGCAATGTTTTAGGAAGAAAATATTAATTAAAAAAGAAGGTAGAAAATGTTAAAAAGGTTAAATCTAAGATATGTATCATAAAGAAAACATAAAGTTTGTTAACCTTCACCCAATCTTATTCTTCTGCAAGATACCCTAGCCAACAAGAAAGCAAATAGAGGTAAATAATTTTAAAGCAATTAATGAAACTTCTCATATGTTGAGATGTGTTGTCATTGCTGTAAAACCGTAACCAGCATTAAAGTAAATAGAAGATAATTGGTTATGCAGTAGACAAAGTGAAAAGTTTAGAGGTAGATAATCTTAAAAAAATAGATGAACCTTCTCACATGTTGAGATTCCTATTATTTATAATTGATTTGAATTTACATTTTTGTTTTTTTTAAGATATTCGAAATAATATATATCCAAAACGAATCAAAATTTGTTGTTTTAAAAAAAAATAGAAGATCCTATAAAAAAAATATTTGGAAGATTATATGTTGAATTTTGTTTTTCTTTAATTAAAAAATTAGAAAATTATATGGAAGCGCAACATCAACAATTTTTGAATTGCAGGTATCCTCTTTTTATTTTATAATATATAATTGATTTATTTTAATTTTTTTTTGGATTACAAATGAGGTACATGGGACTAGACCCCATGATCTGGAGGTCTAGGTAATCCCTGCAGCTACAAACTGGGTTGACTTACGCGAACTTTAAACTTTTTTTTAACATTTAATGATTATAAATCAATTTGTCGAGAAATAAAGTGGTTTCCTCGATTTGTTAAATTGTAGATTTTTTAAAAAATTCAAAATATTCTATCAATCCAAAATTGAATCAAATTTATGTTGTTTTTATTTATTTTAAAATATCCTATTTATATAAAAACATAATAAAACAGAACAAATGTGGAAGATTTTAACTACTCTTATGCAATACTTATAACAGGTTTGGTTTTTGGAAGCAAAATCAATTATGGCCCCAAAATCAGGTTGGAGCAGCGTTGTCATTCTGAATTGATTCTGAATTAACTCACCGCAGAACCAAACATGCACTTAATAAATCTTTTCCTAAAGGTGCCTCCTCCATGATATTATATTTTGCAGATTAAAAAAAAAGTACTTAAATAACCGTTCTTAGAATAGTACAGTACAATACATGCCATGAATTCATTTTTAGTCAATCAAGTATTAATGATTTAATTACAAAACATATTTTGAATAATAACCCTTTCTAAATGTGAAAAATAATTTTACCCTTGAGATTTCACAATCATCTTTTCCTTGTGATATTGTCTTTCTCCGCCAACTCAATGTCAAGGGTCATAGGCAATACAAATGTAATTCCAAATAAACGATCAACAAAAGTAACCAAACCATGTATAGATAGGGGCAACAAATAAAATATTATATATAAATAAAATAAATTAATAAGTCAATAAATAATAAAATTAAAAGACTAACATTATACAATTCATCTACTTTAAGTCTTGACTTTATTCCCTTAAAAAAAAAAGTATTGACTTTATATTAGTATGTCAAAGTCACATTAAATGAATGAAGCTAATATTTGAACCTTGTAAATCAATTATCTAGCATAAATCAAGCAATGGAAAAGAAAAATTCTAAAGTAGAAATATTGTTAGCCTATTTATGCTATACATCCATGGCATATGCCAAACATGAGAGGAAAAGTCCCGTAAACAAAAAATAATATAATATATATATATATATATATATATATATATATATATATATACACACACGCACACTAGTTCTTACCCCGTGCAATGCATGAGTTATTGATAGTTTAGTTTTTTTTACCTTAATATTTTAAATTAAAAATTACTCTATTATTATTATTATAAAATAAAGACTATTATTAAACATCAATCAAAAATAACACTTTATTTATAAAAAGGTAAGAGTTCAAATTAAACCCTACAATTAAAAATAAATAAAACTCAACAATATAAACAATTGTACCATGAAAATTTATTTGATTAACCTTTAATTCCAAACCGGAAACTAATACAGAATCCATCTGAAAATGATTAGAAATATAAAAACATTAATATAAAATTCAAAAATTAAAAAACTAATATTTGTTTCATCTTTAAAAAATCTTAAAATACTTTTATTTTCGATATCACAATATGATTGTTAGTTAAAAATTAATATTATTAAATAATTATAAAACAAAGTAGACTTATTTGGATCTCAATTTTTATAATGAATCATATATTAAAATATTTATTCCTTTAAATATTATCTTCGTGAATTACATAAGATAAAGAACTGAAAAAAAATATAATACTCAATAAAAAACTAAAATATTACATGAATACACAAAAACAATAAATAAACAAATTTTGAAATCTATCTTGGATGGGAGCCGACGAAAATGACAACAACAACGATAATGACAATGACAACGATGACGATGACGACAACGACAACAACGATGACAACAACAACAACGATGATGATGATGACGACAACAACAACAACAACAACAAAAAATTGAAATATATATAATTATTTCTTTTGTTTTTGCCCTTTTACGAAAAATGGTATCAATCATCAAAAGTCTTTTTCGTCTTTTTCTTTACTATCAATAGCAAAATGTGCAGATTGATGAAATCAATAACCTCAAACCAAATCAATTTCAGAAGTCAAAACTACACTAATTCCTTAAACACACACAAAAACCAAGAAACAATTAGATAAAATTACCCTCATAACTCCAGGGCTTGCCTCTCGCAATAGTCGACAAAAACCTGACAAAATCCATCTTTTCGCAATTTCCTCTCTCTACCTTGATGATAGCCTCAAGCCAAGAAGCCGTTGATTCCATTCGTTTTTCTCTAAGGTAAAGACTCAAAATCTAAGACTTCTATGGAAGAGTTCAAGTTGCACTAAGAACACTTAAGGTTTTCAAGCCTAAAGGTTGATAATCATGGAATAACTAAAGACAAGACTTATATATGATTAACAAGAGTTGTTTTGATGCAACAAAGTTAAGATTCAAGAGAAGAATTATAACTATGAATCCGCATGGAAATGAAATCAACAAAAGAAAGACAAACAATCTAAGAACATAAGAAACTTAAGAAATCCTAAGAAGGAAAAGGAATAGAACAAATATCTAACTAGATAAGGGTGGCGTCACAGCACTCTCAAAGAGAGATAAGCCAAGAGATTTCCACAAGCATCACACTTGATATAATTCAAGTCTTAAGACCAAAGAGCATCTCACTCAAAGGATTAAACACACAGTTTCAAAGAAACTCATTTCTTTTGTAACACCCAAAAATTTAAATCCCCATTTAGAAATTATAATTATATGTAAGTACGTTAATTATTATGAAAATTATAACGTAATTATAATATGATGGTGATAATTAGAATATAATTGTGACAATTATAATGTGAAATTAATTAAGAAATAATTAAAGGAAATTATTTCATTAATTAAAATATTCCATTTCATAAAAATAAAAGAAGTATTTAAAAGGAATTGAGTGTTGGAAACCAACAAGCGGCCTAACAATTTAGTAGAGGGGGGTGAATAGTAAATTGAAGTAACGATACTAATTTTTCGAATGTAATTGATAATAACAAATTACGCGCTTACTGTTTTAAAACAAAAATAATTTTCTGTCCAAAAATGAATGAACTACTCGATTAGTTGATGGACTACTTGAGTAGTGCGTGTCAATTCAGACAGATAACAGAGTTTTCAAAAGCTGGGTTTTGCTGACACAAAGCCAAGAACATAAGCGGATGATTTGCTATCTTAAGGTTCTGAAGAAAGATTAAATAACAGAAATAAACGAAAGCAGTAAAAGATAGACACAGGGAATTATTATACTGGTTCACTCTCTACCCACTTGAGAGCTACGTCCAGTCCCCCCTAAACCTTAGGGGGTGTCTACTAAAATCAATTAAATTGGATACAAACAGGATTAATTAGTGAACCTCACTCAATCTAATCCTAACCCTTCAAGAGTGTACCAAACTCTTGAACTTTACCCCAATTTCAATTGATTCTCTGTTGAAGAACCTCTTCAACCTTCCACAAAGAGAGCTTCTTGAAAACTTCAAGAACACCTTCTCCCTTTAGCAATAGAGCCTCTTGAAACCTTCAAGTGCTCCTTCCTTTCTTCAATGGAGTAATCAGATCACAGCGAAGCGGCTCCAAACAATCTCAATTGACAATGAGTAGGAAAACAAGAATACTAGAAAGAGATTGATTCTTAGAAAGGGATTGGATCAAAGGTTCTTTTTGGGTGCAAGGTTTGAAAACGTTTTTGCTCAAGATCCGTATCGCTCTTGTTGAAAAGGTAATCATTATATTGAGTTTTCAAATCGCCAGAATCAGGGAGGAGCCTTAGAAAACTAATTAGGAAAGATTCTCCCTTGATTTCCTCTTCAACAGCCATATTAGAATTAAAATACTGACAGATCTGATACGTACTACTCGAGTAGTTGAAGCACTACTCGAATAGTGAGAAAATTTGTGGACTTACTGTTTCTCAAACTACTCGATTAGTGAAGTAACTAATCGATTAGTTGAGAACTAATCGATTAGTCAACAGACTACTCGAGTAGTTGAGGAGACAGTAAGTAGACTAATTTTCATCAATGCAGACTACTCGAGTAGTGCACCAACTACTCGAGAAGTTACTGCTACTTTTATAAAAATTAAAGACCAGAAATGATTTTCCAAAGCACCTAGTCCCTTTCTAAGCTTTTTCACTATTTTAGCTCAACTAGTATTCATGCCAACTAACTCATAATCGCTTGAGTAAAAACCTAAGTCTACCACCCACAATCAACATAAATATAAAATATTACAAGGGAGCGGGAAATGGAAAACTTCTAAATGGTTGTTGTTGCTTTGTCTTCATCAAGGACAACTTGTTGATTTATTTGTCTTCATCAAAACCTTTTTGATTCTACAATCTCCCCCTTTTTGATGATGACAAATCCTTGATAATATCAACCTTGTTGTTTTGGCATAAACTCCCCCTGACTTTATGCAACAGCAGAAACCTGCACAACATAAACAATAACACCATTTCTCCCCCTTTTGGCATGATCAAAAAGGAGCCTAAATTAAGATCAATATGCCAAAGGAAGAACATAATAACACTTTGTTGGATTATGAGCAATGATAACACTTGTTGATTTATAGCCCGAAAAGAAAACTTTTCTCACCCTAAAACAAATATACTTATGAAGAGGCAATTTAAAAAAAACATTTAAGCACATAGCCCTTCAAAAGTACTTGAAAATTTTTTTTAAGTTTTGCTTGAGGGTACCCAAATTGTTTTGGGCTTATCGGGATTTTCATCTTTCACAATCCTAACATAATAACCGTTAGGCACACCATGAGATTTAATTCTACAAATATTTGAGGTGTGTCCATGAATGCCACAATAAAAGCAAGTTGGCTTTTTATAATAATTAACATTTGAAAAAGAACCAACTTTTCTAAAATTCTTTTTATTGGCATTCATGTATCCTAAGCCGGTTTTATTTGTATTGTTCCTTTGATTTTCAAGAAGTTGATTTAATCTTTGATCACTTCTTGATAAAGTTGCAATAGTGTTTTTCAAATTTGTAACTTCATGTTCATGACTTTTGCAACTTTCACAAGGAGGGATTTCTTGAATTTTCAAAGAATCAATACTTTGTTGAAGTGCTTCATTTTTACTATTTAGCTCATCAATGCATTTTTCTAAATTCAAGACTTGCTCTTTATATTTCAAAATAGCTCTTTTTCCTTTGTCATTTAATTTAGCAAGTTTCTTGAATTCTTTATGCATTTCAACATAAGCATTATATAATTCTTCATAATCATGAGACTCAGATTCGGAATCGGAATTTACCTCGGTTCCTTGCTTACTTGAAGTGAAACTTGATGATGCGCCTTCATCAAATCTACTCACCAAGCAAAGATTGGCTTCTTCCTCATCACTTGATGTGCTTGAGCTTGTCTCTTTGTTTTCATCTGGTGCATCCCACACTATGTAGGCTCTTTTGCCCTTTTTCTTTTCATCTTTATGTCTCTTAAGATACTCAGGACTATGAGGTCTTATGTGACCTCTCTTACCACATTCATGATATTTAATTTTATCTTTTGAAGAACAATTTCTATGGTAGGAGTCCTTAGGTTCCTTTGTTCTTTTTAAATCATTTTTATTTTTAAAACATTTACGGAACCTCTTTGCTAGTTTTTGAAAACTTTCATCATCTAAACTAGATTCGGAGTCATTACTAGAGCTAGAGGAATCATCACATACCTTAGTTGATTTTGTGGTGGTCTTTAGTGGGATTCCCTTATTTTTCTTATCCAACTCCTCATGCAAAGTTAGACGGCCTAGTTCCATCTCATGCTCTTGAAGCTTTCCAAAGAGGGTTGCAAGATCCAAGGTGTCTAAATCCTTTGACTCCATGATAGCTGTGACCTTGGGTTGCCATTCCCTGCTTAAACATCTCAATACTTTGTTAATAACTTCAGAATTAAGAAATGTTTTACCAAGCGCAATGAGATGATTTATGATATGAGTAAATCGCTTTTGCATGTCATTAACTGACTCATTAGGGAGCATGCGAAATAACTCATATTCATGCATTAATGTATTTAATCTAGCCCTTCTAACCTCGCTTGTCCCTTCATGAGTAAGTTGTAGAACGTCCCACATTTGTTTCGCATTTTTACAATGTGAAACTCTGAAGAACTCATCATAAGACAAGGCGGACGTGATGATGTTTTTAGCTTTCAAATCATAGGAAACTTTCTTTTTGTCATCATCATTCCAACTTGCCCTAGGAATTTCTACAACTTCATCATTTATTTTTCTTTTAGGTATATAGGGACCATTTTCAATTGCATTCCAAACATCAATATCAATCGCTTCAATAAATATTTTCATTCTGGCTTTCCATTAAGCATATCCTTCACCATTAAACAGTGGAGGACGGTTTATTGAAGAGCCTTCCCCTCCAAAAGGATTGTTAGAGCCCATGGTTTCCTTAAGGATCTTTTCGAAAAAGTTTTTACACTCGATCTTTCGACCGAGCTCTGATACCACTTGTTGGAAACCAACAAGCGGCCTAACAATTTAGTAGACGGGGGGTGAATAGTAAATTGAAGTAACGATACTAATTTTTCGAATGTAATTGATAATAACAAATTACGCGCTTACTATTTTAAAAAAAAATAATTTTCTGTCCAAAAATGAATGAACTACTCGATTAGTTGATGGACTACTCGAGTAGTGCGTGTCAATTCAGACAGATAACAGAGTTTTCAAAAGCTGGGTTTTGCTGACACAAAGCCAAGAACATAAGCGAATGATTTGCTATCTTAAGGTTCTGAAGAAAGATTAAATAACAGAAATAAACGAAAGCAGTAAAAGATAGACACAGAGAATTATTATACTGGTTCACTCTCTACCCACTTGAGAGCTACGTCCAGTCCCCCCTAAACCTTAGGGAGTGTCTACTAAAATCAATTAAATTGGATACAAACAGGATTAATTAGTGAACCTCACTCAATCTAATCCTAACCCTTCAAGAGTGTACCAAACTCTTGAACTTTACCCCATTTTCAATTGATTCTCTGTTGAAGAACCTCTTCAACCTTCCACAAAGAGAGCTTCTTGAAACCTTCAAGAACACCTTCTCCCTTTAGCAATAGAGCCTCTTGAAACCTTCAAGTGCTCCTTCCTTTCTTCAATGGAGTAATCAGATCACAGCGAAGCGGCTCCAAACAATCTCAATTGACAATGAGTAGGAAAACAAGAATACTAGAAAGAGATTGATTCTTAGAAAGGGATTGGATCAAAGGTTCTTTTTGGGTGCAAGGTTTGAAAACGTTTTTGCTCAAGATCCGTATTGCTCTTGTTGAAGAGGTAATCATTATATTGAGTTTTCAAATCGCCAGAATCAGGGAGGAGCCTTAGAAAACTAATTAGGAAAGATTCTCCCTTGATTGCCTCTTCAACAACCATATTAGAATTAAAATACTGACAGATCTGATACGTACTACTCGAGTAGTTGAAGCACTACTCGAGTAGTGAGAAAATTTGTGGACTTACTGTTTCTCAAACTACTCGATTAGTGAAGTAACTAATCGATTAGTTGAGAACTAATCGATTAGTCAACAGACTACTCGAGTAGTTGAGGAGACAGTAAGTAGACTAATTTTCATCAATGCAGACTACTCGAGTAGTGCACCAACTACTCGAGTAGTTACTGCTACTTTTATAAAAATTAAAGACCAGAAATGATTTTCCAAAGCACCTAGTCCCTTTCTAAGCTTTTTCACTATTTTAGCTCAACTAGTATTCATGCCAACTAACTCATAATCGCTTGAGTAAAAACCTAAGTCTACCACCCACACTCAACATAAATATAAAATATTACAAGGGAGCGGAAAATGGAAAACTTCTAAATGGTTGTTGTTGCTTTGTCTTCATCAAGGACAACTTGTTGATTTATTTGTCTTCATCAAAACCTTTTTGATTCTACATTGAGAAAAGAAAGGAAATAAAATAAAATATTCAAAGATTTTTCCAGAACTGTACGAGCTAACCGGTTAGTGCGAGGAGTAACCGGTTAGTGCACTCAGCAGAAACAGAACTGAGATAGTTCTGAACACGAATTGAAAAGAGGAACACGTTTTTGGCTTAAAATCCAGCCACCTTGACCTGAAATACGTCTAATCTCTGATTAGAACGAGTGGTGATGAGTGTTGGTGACTTAAACCAAGTTTAAGCCACACAATTCACTCTCCACACTTCATATATGCAGATTCTGAACCCATTCACTTGTGTTACTTCGTTTTCTCATTTTTGAAGCACCAACACAAGCAAACCTTATATGAAATCAAAACTCTCTGAACCCTCTTGAAGTAGAAACCAACCCCACTCGATTTCGTGTACCATAGAGAAAGTTATAACCCTCACAACTTGACTCTGTTGATGCTGAAAATTAGAGCACGAATCTGTTCTTGGAGCTAACTTTCTTGATTTTGTTTGGTAAGCGCATGTTACCTTTGAGTCTCAAATTCGTTTTAATCTCAAGTTTAAGTATCCTAGTTTGAATTCCAATCTTTAGTCACGAATTTATCTAGCTTATTCGAGTTGAAAATCTCTGATCAATAATCCCTGTTGAAATTGAAAAACAGAGTTGCAGCTGAGGTGTGGTTTTGTCCCAAAAACGTGTTGAGTTTTTCCTTTGCTTTCAAATCAGACTTTAAAGCTTCAATAGGTAAGGGAGAAGATATTCATTTGCTAGGATGATTATTAAATGGCGTGGAATGTAGAAGAGCTTTACAAGCTCAGCAAGGGCAATAGGTTTTGAATTGGGACTTTGGCTTGGAGGCCATGATAGGTTATAAAACTAATTTGAACATGTTATATTAACTTAATATGAGTTAAAGAAAGTGAAACTTTGGCTTTAGAGGCTCTGGAAATGATTTTGATATATTGAATGTCAAATATGTGATTATATGCATACTTGATGATTTGTATATGTATCTCATGAAATTGGTGATTATAATTAGTTTGAACATGTTTAAATATGCCCAAATATGTTCTGTGAATGATTGATAAGGATTGAAAATGAAAGGTTTTTGAATTGATGCATAAAAGTGACATTTCAACATTGGAACTGCACGATCTAACCGGTTACTGCATGTTCTAACCGGTTAGATGCTGTACAATTGAAAAAGAGGGAAATTTGAACTAAATAATTCAGTGACTAACCGGTTACTGGACTTTCTAACAGGTTAGATACGGTAGAAAAATCTGAAAAGTTTTTTTTTCAAATCTAACATTTCCTTAATATTTTTAATTAATATTTTTAAGTTTAAAAATATTTCTTATTAACATGTCATTTTTGGAGTCACTTTCTTTTAGCATCAATTCAATACTAAGTAAAGGATTTAAAGTCAATCCTAATATATTGATTGTGATTGAAATCATGCATGGTGACAAGGAGATAAGATATGATAGTAGGAAAAGAAACATTCGATTTGATTAAATCGGTATGAGAATACGTGGAGATTAGGTTTATGACGGTGATACATCAAATAACCGTGGGAATTAATAATAGGAAAAATGATCCTATGATGAGTGGGTTCTGCAGACTCGACTCGGGATAATTTTACAATGACTGTAATTAATTATATCGATCTCTAGGGGTATTTCGTGACCACAGAGGACGGTCTTTAGTATCATTTACACAGAAGTTGTAATTTGTATACTTGGTAGAAAGACGTTTACTCCCAGTTGTTTTTCCTACGTAGTATGTATCGTTGGTACTTTGTCGTCAAACGTATGTGGAGCATTTTGGTACGTTTTTGTTAAAATGTAAATTGTAATCGTTTGGTACGTTTTCAATAAAAACGTAAATTGAATCGTTTGGTACGTTCTCGATAAACGTAAATTGTCAAGTGCATGATATCCGTAGAATATCACAGAGGAGATTACATTGAGCATTCACATCACATTACATTGCACATGCATTAGAAACATACATTATTGCTTGATATCTATTATTTGCTAATTATTGATTGACTATTTGAGTTTACATATATGTTTATGTGACTTTAATTGCTGCTTGACTATTTGTGTTTGTTTATTCCTAATTCATTTAATTATTCATTTATACGTGAATGACACTGTATTACTCCCTTTGTCCTGATTGTTTGTTAGGTGATGTCTCGATACCTGACTTGCCTGGAGATGTGTCCCGTGAGAAGGACGTGGGAGTATGAGGAGCGTAGAGCCACCTTCGAGGGGGAGGTGGAGCTGATCTTTCGCCACCCGAACCCCCTGGCCTACATGCGTCCTCGTCGGTTCCGCATACCTATGATATATGCTCAGCATATACCTCATGCTTTTACTTACAGCCATGGTACTCCGCCACCCCAGCCTACACGTCGTCGTTCGCATTTTCGTTTCAGATCAGCTGCTTTCGCTCGCACTCCTCAGGAGAGAGTTGCACCGGAGGATCTTTCCCGTCCGGGTCCATCTCGAACTGTGAGATTTGCACCATCACCGGAACGTGTGCCTCCGGTGGTTCAGGTGGACTCTGAGGAGGAGGATCCCGAGGAGGGCGAGAGTGAGCCAGCTGGGGACGACGATGCACAGACTGGGAGGGAGAGTGACCAGGTAGTCCCATCGAATGGGAGTCGGTGGATGGTTGATGAGCCGTGAGGTCATATGTTAGGTTTATATTATTAGTATGTAGACTGAGTTTAGTAGAATATCGTTTTGTGGACTGCTCTGAGTTACACCTTTATATATGTATATGTTTTCTGACTGAGATTAGTTAACTCAGAGTCATGATGTAGTTTCTTTTTGGCCGAAACAATGTGACAAAATGTACATTAAACCAAACTCTTTTATGTGAAATATAAAAGAAGCACTTATGTAGTAATTTCCGGTTTAAATTATTTCCTATTTTTATGCACCATCATAAAAACATCAACACCATTTCATAAAAACACACTAATCATATGCATTTAACATAGTATCATTTCAGTAACGGCTTAGGTCGTTACATCTTTCATAAACTTTCTCCTCCTCAAAATGAAAGCAAGGTACATTATTTATAGCGGGATTGGGCGTGAATGTTAAGCTAAGTCTTAACCATTCACTTAACTCTTAATTAATGCTAACTTAAAGATGACTTTCCACTTAGCTTAAGTCTTAAGCATGACTTTAATGACTCTGAATGGAAAGTAAAATGAAACCGCCACAATTAATGATCACTAAGTGCAATGAATTTGTAACCATCATATTTAATGCATCTTAAGTGGAATTGAGATGCATTTACTTCCACCAAGTTGCCTTTAATGCTTGATGATTCCTTGCTCCTTATGGTCATCAAAAACGTGATCATCATGGCCTCTTATTGCTTCATCATAAGTCTTCATCATTGTGAGGAATCTGAGGAAGATCAAAAGGTTGGTTGAATGCTTCCCCTTGTGATTGACTCTTGGAACGTCTTGTCTTGATGATGACTTGAATGATTGTTTATTCTTACTTTTGTGAGGTTGCTTTGATGAGTCTTATTCTGGAAATCTTCACCAACTAAACTACCTTAAGGTAAACATAAAACTAAGAAACATAAAGGCAATGTCTTGGGCGCATGCAAGCAACCCTTAACTTATTACAACTTAAGAAAGAGAAAACATAAAGTAAACTAGAGTTCAAAAGAATCAAGTCTTCAAGTGATTGACTCAATTGATGCAACATTGTCATGTTTCCTCTTCCTTGGAGAGCTTTGATTTCCATTTGAGGTGTTATTGTTTGAGATTTGGCCTTGACTTGTGAATTGGGCCAAGCTTTGAACTATATTGTTGGTGGTTTCTTCCTTGATTAAAATCCTGAGTGAAATGAACTGGTTGCTCCCTAGGAGGCCTCTATCACTTGAACATAAGCGACCCTTCTACTTGAACATGAAAACAAATTCATAATTATAAATAAACAATTTAAACAATCAATGAATAAGCAATAATCAATAATAACCAAAAACGTCAAAGAAATTAGTTCCTGCACCGACATCACCAACACTAACAACATCAGAGCAAGGAGAAAATAGCAAAAACAAATAATACAAATAAAACAATCGAAATATAAATAATATAATTTAATAGAGCGAAATTGAAGGACAAAATTATGGGAGAAGAAAGTGATTTAAAGGTGTAAAACACATGCAAAGTTTGAAGGTAAAAGAAAAATACTCACATCAAGTATAAAATCAAATAATCCTATTATATATAATGAGTTGGAAAACTTATAAAACTTGAATAATCTATTTAATTTCAAATTTTAATATTTTTTTAAGATAATGATTTATTTTATTTTTTTTATAAACTGATGATAATTATTTGAAAATCTTGAATAATTTATTTAATTTTAAATTATAATTTTGGTTGGAGATACGAATTATCTACCTACAATTGCTCTGATGTGAGGAAAACTACAACGACAAATGTGGTGCTTCGAAAATTTCTCTAACAAATGCGGTGCCTCAAAAATTTCTCCGACAAACGTGATGCTTCAAATAGACGTCTTTATATATATATATATTGAGGAAAATAGTGCAGTGCAATGTTTTAGGAAGAAAATATTAAAATGATTAAATATAAGATACTTATCATGAAGAAAACATAAAATTTCGTTAATCTTCTTCCAATCTTATTCTTTTGCAAGATACCCTAGCCAACGACAAAACAAATAGAGGTAAATAATTTTAAAGCAATCAATGAAACTTCTCATATGTTAGAGATGTGTATCCATTGTTGTAAAACCCTAACCAATAACAAAGTAAATAGAAGATAATTGGTTATGTAGTAGACAAAGTGAAAAGTTTAGAGGTAGATAATCTTAAAGAAATATAGATGAATCTTCTCACATATTGAGATTCCTATTATTTATAATTGATTTGAATTTACATTTTTGTTTTTTTTTACAATATTCAAAATAATATATATATCCAAAATGGATCAAAATATGTTGTTTAAAAAAAAAATAGAAAATCTTATCTAATAAAATGAAATAAGTAAGCTATCTGATATTCTAACGATATTATTATAAATATCCCATGTTCCTATCTTTATTCCCGTTGGTATTAAAAAATGAACTAATGTTTTTTTTTTCTTTTTTTAATTTAAAATTTCATTTTTATTCAAAAATGGAATCAAGTTGTTGGTTGCTAACAAATCAAGTAATTCTAACAAATTGTTGAATTTAGATTTTTTTTTAAAAAATCGTGGGAAATTATATGCTGAATTTTTATTTTTTTAAAACAAAAAATAGAAAATAATCAGGAAATTGCGGGTATCCTCTCTAACTGCTGTATTATATGATGGAATCACAATAATGGAATTGAGCACATAACCAAGGATTATGTTGTTTCTTAGTTTCTTAGTCGAATTTGAATTGTGTAGTATTATCATATAAGTTGTCACTCTAATTTGAATTGTGTTAATATCATATAAGGTGTTTTTAGTGGGAATCGAATACGGGGCTACTAGCACCAGCTCGTTCCGGATTAGTCTCAAGGGCTCCCTGGTATTAAGGGTGCTCTTGGGGATACAAGTGGTTCCGCAGGAATACGGACAAAAAAAAATATAAGGTGTTACCAGAATATGTGGTATTATCTAAATTTGATAAAATTTTGAATTATTTGCTAAATTTTCAATTATTTTTAAAACAAAAAATTGGGGGAATTATTTGTTGAATTTTGAATTAGTTTTAAAATAAAAAATTGCCAAAATTATGTGAAATCGACACGTTAGCAGTTTGAACTGCAGATACCCTCTTTTTATACCAATATCTATAATTGATAGCGAAGGTTGTTGTGAAAGTTTATTGAAAATTAAAAGGAGTTGGTGATAAATATATGGTTTGTGTCTGAAAATTTGCTCGTGCAATTACTTCGTGATTTTGTCCATTTTTATCAATTGTCCTTCAGTTTGTATGATTGTCATGATTGAACGTCTTTCTATATTAAAGTGGGCAAGATTTAATTTGAATGAGATAATTTATATTAAAGGGTTATTCCATTATGGTAGAAAGAGATCTGTATGTATGCTTTATGGATACCTTTCCATTTTATTTTATTTGTTACTTAAAAATAATATGTTCTGTCGTAGAATTACGGTGCTTAGACAATTCGGTCTAAGAGTCCAGCAATCCCACCTTTGATGTCAGACGTGAAATGAGCACCTTGAATATCAAGATACACACTCTCTTGTGTTCTCAGTTTTGGGGGGTGGTGTGTGTTTGTGTGAGTTGAGTTAGATCATACCTGTTAGCTTACCAGCTATCTTATACACATACCAGCATTGTCCGTATTGATGACCGCTTTCATGTGGCGGGTAAGATTCCTCCAAACGGCTCTGATATGATGGCGGATATTAAAGTGAATGAAATCCTATGCTAGTGGAGATAGTGGGATTCCTTCAGGTTCCTCAGTACACATGTCCGAATTCGTACCGGTATAACGGTCTTGAGATCATATCTGAATCCATCATCCAAGATTCGCTTAAGATACCGTTCAACGTCCAACTCCGGTTCGGATGGTCCCTTCCAATCCAACCCGGTATCCAGATTTAGCTTAATGGGCCACTCTTAGCCTTAATTCGGAATCCGGCTCGTTGGACCAATCCGGCCTCAATCCGGTGGTGGCTTTCGGGCCCAGTGGACATCTTCGGCCTCAATCCGGTATCCGGATTGGCACTCAACGGGCTCCTTCGGTTTTGGTCCGGTATCCGATATTAATGGGCTTCTTGGACCCCAATCCAGAATCCGGAATTAGATCAAGTGGGCCTCTTAGACCTCGATCCGGTATCCGGATTCGGTATATCGGTCTCGTTTACGTGGTCCATAACATAATATATACATGATAAAAAAAATAATATATACAAATTAAAAATATTATTAAATACTTTAAATTTCATGAACAATGCAACAGAGCACCTTGCTCCTAGCTACTAATTTTGATTCATGCCCACTGTTTAAGAATCAGTTTTTCAACCTAAAAAATACGGGACATTATAAATATTATTAGTATATAATTAAAAAGATAAAGAATGGTGTATGCAACCTTAATACTGCTCGTATCCGTCCTATTATCTACGTAAAAAAAAATATAAACACTTTGAGATTGTAAGAATATTATGATTACCTTTTTATTTTATTTTATTTAATTAAAAAAAAATAAATGAACAATAATAAAAATTGTATATTATATTCATAAGTGAGTAAATAATGAAAGACACATTTAATTTCCAAAAAAATAAGATATGATGATTCATTAATTTTTAAAATTTTAATGTTAAGTTCAATTCTCTAAATGTTTATGGAAGATTAGAGTAACATGTATTAATTGTAATGATATGAAAATTTATATAATAGCAATTTATATTTTTTTTTTGGTTTTCGTCATTGCCGTACATTGACGATTCTGATGGGCAACCCCGCCTCCAAGTCATAGCCTGCAAACTACCCGGAGGAGAATAACCACTCCCGAAGGAGTGACAAGCTCATACCGCCGAGGTGAGATTCGAACTCGTATCCTTGCGGATCGAGGACAAAGTCCCAAATCAAGTGTGTCACACCTCATTGATAATAATAGCAATTTATAGTTAATGAATAAATCATGCATTACATTAAAAAAATACTCCTTTATTTTTATTGACTAATTTTACTTTTACCAAATTACTAAGATAAATGTATATATACGCACACTAATACAGAGCATAATAGACATTCATTCAGTGCTATCTATAACAATTTTTTTTTTAGAAATCAAGTGGTGTCCGGATTTCACATTTTTTATGGCACAACTAATCTATTTTGGATCCACGAACTTTGCGAGTCTTTGACTCAACGGGATCCTTTCCAGGAATTGTTGTCTCACTAGGACTCTAGTTTTTGACCCTGAAATCCTTAAATGTCCAACCAGTTTTCACTAGGTCAATCCACTTAGATGGTGCTATCTATAAAATTCTACTTATAGCAATTTAAATAAAATAATAAGTGAATCAGTTAATCGAAACAAACCGAATAGGATGTAGTGCAATTTGATTTTTGTGACATATATTTTTTGTTCCGTTTGATTTTTAAATTTTCTTAAAAGCCGAACTGCACCATTAAACCATTTCTGTCTCGCAGTTTTATAAATTGAATTCTTCTTGGGACAAATGGATGGATATTTTCTTACCTTATGATCAAGTAAAAAAAGAAAAACAAACACATTATTATCCTGGTAAAAGAATAATCATTAGGTGGTACTTGTAATTTTATTTTCTGATGTTGAATAATACAACAATGATTTCTTATTTCATAGTGTGCCCTTAATCCTTATTACTACATCACGATTACATAATAAACAATTTACATGACACTCTTTAAAAAAAATAATTTATATGACATATTTTATAAATATTTTATTTTTTTTGGATGAACCAGGATATCCACCCGCGCAACTGGGTGACTAATCCCTCGCACCACGGTCGGGCCCTTTCGGGGGCGATGCTCCCAGTAAGGCTTGCTCCATTCACATGCGCCTCGGGTACGACTCGAACCCGCGACCACATGCTTAAGGGACACAAGTCCCTTCCACTTGTGCCAGTCTCCACTGGTATAAATATTTTATTTTAATAGTAGAGTAAATAGAATAAAATATGATGTAAGAGTTGAAAAAAAAATATTGTATATTTTACTGTAATTCTTTAATTAAAAAAGAATAAAAATAAAAGATTCTGTTATGCTGAATTTATGCCAAATCATTCATTTTCCACAAGAAGAAGCCAAATCATTCGAGTTTGCGAAAAATTAAAAATCACAAATCTTTATTTGATATTATACTAAAATAAGTGTATAAAAATATAATTTCTCTTCCTATTTAGTACTCCTATCTCACTAGCATGATCATAATAATACTAAAAAAATGCATCAATTCCCATCCATTATTATTATTACCATATCTCATCTAATTTTGTTTTGGTTAATTTCCTGTTATTCTGTTCCTCGTTCTCTATCACTACCTCCTTCTTCCTTTTTTTCCTGTTATTGCAAGCTGTAATTGGATGGGATCACTTTTGTACTCATCCAATCCAATAGATAGCTCATAAAATCATAATATCATAAATCACATTACTCTCTCTCTCTCTCTGGAAAGAAAAACAAAACAAAAACAAAACAAAAAAACAAGTTCACGTATAACCTTGCTCCCAATGTCACCATGTCTTTGAGACACCATCCTCTGCTTCCACCCCCACGCGTCTCTCTCCCTTCCCATTTCTCCAGATCAACAATCTCATAGCCCCCTTTTCTCCCTTCTCCTCCTTCCTCATTTGGAAAAAATAAAAAAGAGATTTTTATTCACCAAAACATATAAAAGAGAGTTTTTTTTTTTAAATATTTTTTTGAATCATTTTCTCTCATTTCATTCCATTTTGTTTTTGGTGAGATCAGAGAAGGAAAAAAAATGGGGTGGTGGGGGAAGAAGAAAAAAGACACCCTGAGAGGTGGAGGAACCCCTGTGGTTGTGAAAATGGAAAACCCAAACTTCTCAATGGTTGAGCTTGAAGCACCTTCTGATGATGATGAAGAACAAGACTTTCTCATCACAACAACAACAACATCCTCAAACAACAACAACAAAAGAAGAAACAAAAACGCAAAGCAACTAACTTGGGTCCTTCTCCTCAAAGCACACAGAGCCGCAGGTTGTCTTGCATCTCTGCCTCCGGCATTGCTCAACCTCGCCGCCGCCGTCAAACGCCGTGTGTCTTCCGGGAGAACGGACACTGACAATGAAACCATCAACGAGAATAGAACAGTCAAGGCACGGTTCTATTCCTGCATCAAAGTGTTCCTTTTCTTATCCGTGTTGTTGCTGTGTTTTGAGGTTGCAGCTTATTACTATAAAGGTTGGCACTTTAGTCCATATGATTTGAAGATTGAGTATTTCTCAGTAAAGGGTGTGTTTGATTGGGTTTATTCGAGGTGGGTTTTAGTTAGGGTGGAGTATCTTGCTCCACCTCTTCAGTTCTTGGCCAATGTGTGCATTTTGATGTTCATTGTTCAGAGTTTGGATAGGCTTGTTCTTTGTTTGGGGTGTTTTTGGATCAAGTTTAAGAAGATCAAACCTGTTGCTAAAGTTACTGATGCAGATCTTGAATCTGGGGACAAGGGTTTCTTCCCTATGGTGTTAGTCCAGATCCCCATGTGCAATGAGAAAGAGGTAAGATAATATTAAGATTTAGTAATCTATAAGATTTGATAATAAATGATCTTTTTTGTTAGTATATGTTTACTTATATGTTTTTTAGTTAGGTGCAATTAATTTTCCAATTTTCTCTGATTTGATTGTGTTGTTTGTTTGTGAGTTTGTTAACTTACTTTGTTAATTGTTACTAAGGTTAACCAGCAATAATTATATGTTCAGTTATTTTTGTTATTTGGGTACCGTTAGTGCTTTTTTTTAAATCTGAGTTGATTGTGTTCTGTTTGGGACTTTGTTTCAGGTTTACCAGCAATCAATTGGTGCTGTTTGTAATTTGGATTGGCCAAAGTCTAAAATACTAATTCAGGTTCTTGATGATTCCGATGACATAACAACACAGTCTTTGATCAACGAGGAGGTTGAAAAATGGCAACGTGAGGGTGTCAACATTGTTTACAGGCATAGGGTAATTAGAGAAGGTTACAAGGCTGGTAACTTGAAATCTGCCATGAATTGTAGCTATGTGAAAGACTATGAATTTGTTGTGATTTTCGACGCTGACTTTCAGCCTACCCCTGATTTCCTTAAAAGAACGGTTCCTCATTTTAAGGTGATTCATCATTAATTAATTGTTGTTTTTGTAATCTAGAAAGTTTAGTTTGATTGATATTTTGTTGCATAGTTTGAGTCCATTGCTTGTGGTTGACAAATTCTAATTGACTTGGTGATGATGATACTACGCAGGATAACGACGAATTAGGGCTTGTTCAAGCAAGGTGGTCCTTCGTGAACAAGGACGAGAACTTGCTAACAAGGTTGCAAAACATTAATTTGGCTTTCCATTTTGAGGTGGAACAGCAAGTGAATGGGATTTTCATTAATTTCTTTGGGTTCAATGGAACGGCTGGAGTGTGGCGAATAAAGACTCTTGAGGATGCTGGTGGTTGGTTGGAAAGGACCACTGTTGAGGACATGGACATTGCTGTTCGAGCTCATCTCCATGGGTGGAAATTTATTTTCCTCAATGATGTTGAGGTTTGCCTCACATTTCTTTTTATTTTAAATCTAATTTTTTTAGTTAGTTTGTCATTGCTAATTCATAATCTCACTCATTGCAAATTTGTTACTTCTTCCAGTGCCAGTGTGAGCTACCGGAATCTTACGAAGCTTATAGGAAACAGCAGCATCGATGGCACTCTGGGCCAATGCAATTGTTTCGCCTTTGTTTGCCTGACATCATACGTGCCAAGGTATGCATATATCTCAAGACCATGTTTTTCTGGCAATGGTGCTACTTTGTCATCTTTTATTGGTTCTTAAACAGTGTCTGGAGCAATTATGTTTTATTTTTGCAGATAAGCTTATGGAAGAAATTCAATATGATATTTCTGTTCTTTCTGCTTAGAAAACTGATATTACCCTTCTATTCATTTACCTTGTTCTGTATAATTCTGCCCATGACAATGTTCGTACCAGAGGCCGATCTTCCTGCTTGGGTTGTTTGTTATATCCCTTTCACAATGTCGTTCCTTAACATTCTTCCAGCTCCAAAATCCTTCCCCTTTATCGTTCCTTACCTTCTTTTCGAGAACACCATGTCGGTTACCAAATTCAATGCCATGATCTCTGGTCTATTCCAGCTTGGTAGTGCATATGAGTGGGTTGTCACCAAGAAATCGGGTCGTTCCTCCGAGGGTGATCTTGTTGCCTTGGTTAATGAGAAATCACCAAAGCATCAAAGAGGGGCATCGGTGCCTGATCTTGAGGAAATGAAAGAAGAAATACAACGGCAAGAAAAAAAGGCGTCGAAGAAGAAGAAGCATAACAGAATATATATGAAGGAACTTGCTTTGGCTTTTCTACTTCTAACAGCTTCAGCTAGGAGTCTCCTTTCAGCGCAAGGAATCCACTTCTACTTCTTGCTATTCCAAGGAATATCGTTCCTTTTAGTTGGTCTAGACTTAATTGGTGAACAGGTTGATTGATTCAGAAAAGAAGAAAAAAATGATATGACTCAATAATCTTTAGAGATACTTGCATGAATTATACACAGAAAACAAAGATGAACAAGCTGAGCCCTTTGAATCATTGAACAGGGTTATGGGGACAACGCAGAGGACTAAGAGTGCTTCAATTCTTGCTCATGGTTCTTATCCACTTATGCTCAATACAAGACCTCATTGTGTTCTTAAGAACAGAAAATAGCAAAGTTTGATTAAGAAATGGTACAATAGAAGCTGGTAATGACTCTTGATGTGTAAGTTTACCATTTTTCTCCCCCACTTTGTAATTGTATCAGGTTGATTCTTTTCTTGTCGGATTAATTCTTTTGTAAGAAAACTTGTGGTTTAATCTTCAAACCTCAATTGGGACATTTTTTTTAGTTGAATTGAAAAGTTAGGAGCATTATCCTCACTTGTCTTGTTCCTAAGTCCTCCACCGCTTGGTATGAAACTTGAAAAAATTTAAATTGACTACCTAACTTCCCTTTTGTCATCTTCCTCAATGGTGGTAGACAAGTAGGGATTGATTGTCTTAGGGGGGTCCTTAGAAGGCCAAGGTGTATTTCGTGATAATAGTAAAAAATATTCAATGTGGTCCTATGCTCTTGTTGGTTTTAAATTTGCCATTGAGGCTAGTTTGCTGAGCTGTTCTCTTAACAACCTTGAGCAGGATATGATTACAAATATGTAGGGAGGCTTAAAAAAAAAAAGACTTTTTCTTTTTGAACCTCACTGTCTGAAACAAGTCGGAAGATTCTTTCCGCTTGAAACAAGACGGAAACAAAATAAAACATTTTTCGCCTTATGCAAGTTGTATTATCTTTCGCCTTTCCAAAGTCGTAAATAAAATAAAGTATTCCGCCTCTCATCAGGCGGAAGACATTAAAAATTTGTTATAATACCCAAATTGCCCCTCCGTTCATTCACGTACAAAATAATAAAAAGAGGGAGGTGAAGGGTTTATGGAGGGACATTTCTGGGATTTCAACATTTTAATTGTTCCGCTTCTTAAAAGTCAGAAGTATTTCTGCTTTTAAGTAGTCGGTAATTCTTCCGCCTTATGCAAATCGATAGTTTATCCGACTTGTTTCAGGCGGTGGGGGCCAATGAGTAAAGGGTGGGGTTCAAAAAGAAAAAGTCAAAAAAAAAAGGTGGTCCAATGTATAAGGCTCAAACCGGGGTAGATATATGCAGCCTTATTCCTCAAATAAAGAACGCTATTTTGAAGGAAAAAAATTTTTGCCACCCCACCAAAAACTTTATACACCCCACATTTTCTCAAAATTCCAAAACTATCCTCACATACTCATTCTTCTTCTCCCCACCCCACCCAATCCCACCCATCGTCACCACCACCCCACTCTCTTCTTCGTTTCTCCATGCCACAACAGAGAGCAAGCATCAACAGGCTTCTTTCTCCATGCCACAAGCAGCAGGAGGGTGTTGGCGGTAGACGCCGCCTCCTCCGGTCGCACATCCACCTCCACCCCACACCCACTTTCCTCTTTCTCACAACCATCACCATGCTGCCACATTCAAGCCTCGTCGTCACCGCCACAATTGCCGACACAAGCAGCAGCAGCCGCCAGCACCACCAAGCCATGACAGAGAGTAGCGGCGTCAACAATAGCACGGGTCGTGAAACAAGTCACGACCCATGGTCGTGAATGAAGTCACGACTTGAATCCACCGCCACCTTCACGACCCGGAATCCCACCCCCACCCACCCTAACCATTATGTCCAGCCCCATCACCCACGAACACCCCAGTCCCCAGCCACACAGCCACATCCACAGCCACGGATCCAAGGTCGTGAGTCTTTGCACGACCACCTCACCCCACCGGTCGTGGCGCGTCTCACGACTTCGGTCGTGAGTTTCTTCCCGACCCAAGATTCTCGTAGCCCACGTGATGCCGTCAGTCTTCTCACGACCTCCATGGCTTGCTGATTCATTACCAAAGTCGTGAGGTTGTTCACAACCAGGGTCGTGAAGTGTGGCGTGGGCATGGAGTGAAGTGGCGTTGGCAGTGGGAAGGGGTGAGATGGCGGTGGCAGTGGGAAGGAGTCGCGGTTGCCTGCTACTGTAACCGCCGAACGCGAACGCTCCTTGCTGTCACCACGGGTCGTGTTGCTGCTGCTGCTCCTTGCGTCTTGCTGATACGACGAACGAAGAGGCTGGGTGTGGGGCTCGGGGAAGATCACGACCGGCGTCGGAGGAAGGGTGTGGGGTGCTGCTGAATGTGGGGTGTGGGGTGCTAGAGGAGAAAGAGTGTGGCTGATGGGTTTGATAGTTTTTTTGTTTTAAGAGGGGCAACTTTGTATTTTCACATAATAATGGGGTGTGGGAATTTGCATATGGAGTGCATGAATTTGCACCCATTTTCAAGATTTAAATCATCTGACTTCCGAATACATGTGGCAAAATGGACCATTAGCCTTGGTCCAACTGGGATCGAACTCCCTCGGCCGATGGTTCGGCTTGCCGGAGCCATGAAGAAACCCTTCGATCATGTTAAAAAAATAGCCTACTATCGGGTTTTAGTGTGTTTTTTTGGCCTAAATAGCCCCTCCTTTTTTGGTCTGGCCTAGTTGAGCCTGAGCTTGAACCAGGTCGGCATGAACCCGTTCGGCAGCTTGAATTGTTAGCCTTTCTTTCAAGTCACAAGACAACAACCTTACTGATGCATCATGGCTGAATTTTTATTTTTATTTTTTTTTTAATTTTAATTGAGTATATCAAAAAGTATTTTGAAATTGAAGTTCGCAGTACTTTTCTACTTTTCTAGTTTAGTTTCGAAGTACACCATCCATTGTGCAAAAATGACAGAAGATAATGTACTTTAAAAAGAACAAAAAACCCAGCTGACAGACCATCATCAACGTTGGTAAATTTTTCATGGCTGAGCTCCTTTCATAGCACTGTATTCTACGTATTGGTTTGTGTCTCTCCCACGGTTACACTTTAATGTGATGGATATAGGTACTTGAACAAATTTGCTCACTAAAATATCTTCAATTTCCGTACATTATGGTAGCTACTACTTGGACCACTATGTGAACACTTGAAACTAAACCAACTAACTTTCTCTTACTACCATCAATCACTCATAGATGTTTGTTTCTTTCCACCTTCCTTTTTTCATGTTGTATCTTAAAATCTGAACGTTTATTGGTATGACAGAAAGGTAATAAAAAGTTTCAATGTAATAAATCATGAGCAATGGACAAGTGTATCATTTAGTAAGAGTTAAATGCATGTAGTCACTACAAATTTGATAAAACCAAGTTAATCTATGCTTTTTTTTTTTCTTTCTATTCATGCTTGTGGGAACAGTTATTTAACTTCTAAAAAGCTACTTATTATTGTCCGCGTAAGACAGCCCAGTTGGTGACTGTAAGGACACTTAGGATTCTCCTTTCCCCAGGTCATGGGTTCTAGTCCCAGACCTCCCATGTAAAAAAAAATAAAATAAAAAGCTACTTACTATTTATTAGGCTTCTATTGTAACGCCTAATGTTGGTGTAAAAGTACTTCGATCCCTCACGCAAATGGACTTATTTGTTGAACACTGTACAGAAATAGACTAGTGAGTTGAAGGGTATGTGGCAGTTGCATATACGGTTTGTGGTTGTTGTGGGGCTTGTGCATCAAGTAGGCAGGTTTTTGGAGTAAATGCCTCATTTTATATGTCTAATTGATGGCTTCTTTGTTGGGTCCAGCTCAACCATATATTTGGGTAAATTTTATTCAGTTGTTGCCCAAAAATTATCGTTGAATTATCAAATATTAACAGTTACTTAAAGAATTCCACTAAAAAGAAAGTTGGTTAAAGAAACCACATAAAAAGTGCACACATGTTTATATTTCAATCTCCATTATTCTAGTAAAAACAATGGTCAAAAACTCAAAATTTACTTCATTCACCTCTCACAAATAAGGTTGGCAATGAACTAAACCAACTTCAAATCAGTTGGAGACTAGATTCATTAATTAGTACCATAAACTTGATTCATCAATCATTTGTGTTGAATCAAATAAATGAGCGGAACTCGAAACTTATATAATTCGGATTTACCTAGATCATGAATTGACACAATATATAAATATAGACATAAAATTTAAAACTTATTTTATTGAATTTTTTGCTCATATAATTCAAGTTGACGAGTTTAACCCAAAAATTTTAACTTTAAATTGAATATCAATTGAACTTCAAGCTAAACAATTCTCATTGAATTAGATTGAGTTAAAATCGTTCAGAGGCATATTATTTTCGGATGTTAATAACTCACAATAGTCAACCCTTTCACATCTCTCTCTCACACACACATATACACTAAAGTTCAATATATAAATTATTAGATGCGTAACCAACGTGAGGTTGGTCAAGTGGTAGATCACTTGGTCCCTTAATCAATTGGTCTCGAGTTCGAGCCTTGGGTATGGAGCAATCCCCGCTGGGAGACCTCTACCGCTTTGTGCGAGCTCAGTTGGATCGGACCAGATGAGTCGGATTCTGGATAAACCAGATTCGGGTACCGGTTGGTGTACACCAAAAAAAAAAATTTATTAGATGCGTATTAAGTAAGTGTTAATTATGCTTTTTGTGTGTTGCTGGTTCTGCTTTTCTTTTTCTAACAAATAGAAGGATGACGGACTCATGTTTGATGCACTTTCTGTTTTCAAGTTTGTAAATTTATCAAATAAATGTCCCTATGTGCAACAAGTGCGAATCGAATAAACAAAACATCAGTGACCTAAGCTGCCTAGCTTTTCGTATTGACATTGATATTTGCCACTTCAATGTATGGAAAAGCCTTATTGCTAAAATGAATTGAGGGCTTTCACAACTTCAGTAGTTCACTTATTATATTGTAGTATTTATTTTAACCAAGTCTAGTGTCTATCTATCAATCAAAATTTCACAATGGCCTTGTTTAAATCATTAATATCGACCATGGTTATAGATCTCATTTTCTATCAAAGTATGAAGGGGATGATCGGTTGGGTGACCTTTCCCTTATTAATTGAATAAATGGGTCAGCATCATGATTTTTGGATTTCAGTTACATATCGAGTTAATGACCCTTTTTTTGATGTAAAGTTTATTTTGTACGCATCCTTATGTTTATGAAGATTTGTGCCATTTGTAAGAGTCAACAACAGGGTTTGGTACGCTATCCCATTTGTCAAGTTGTGCCATTTCACCATACATGAACAACGTGGATTCTAGTTGTAGCTTTTCAGATGTCACAATAACATTGCCATTGGCTTTTTGAGACATTTCGTATTCAATTAAAGTCTATTGCAAGAATTTCTCAATGAAGAGAACAAGCATGTGAACCAATGCTTGCACCTTATTGTAATATTTCTAGCTAGTAGCTTGTGAACTACACTTTATTATTATTATTATTATATTATATAAAACAAACCTGTTTGCACATAATTTTGTAATTTCTCATTATACCCTCCTTAATGGGAAGGGAAGTTCCTGCAAAAAATAATAATAATAATAATAACTGTTGCATCAACAAGTAAAGGCAGTTACACATGGCAGTTTCAAAAAACAAAAATAAAAAAATGGGAAAAGAGCAGTTCACACATGCTTGGATGGGTTGATTGCTTTACCACAACCAAACAAAAAGAAAAAAATGATACAAAAACTGCTTGTTGATACCCAAAAATGAGTGGTCCATTAATAAGGCCCAAATCCATCATAAGGGTAAAGGTTACCAAACATGAGCTAAGAGGAAGCACGTGACAAGCACCTGCAGTGTAAAGGCGTCCTCCTCTGCACGCCTTCCTAAGGAAGTATGAAGCACCTCATTAACATAGCCGGGAGGGAAAGAGAGAATAACTGGCAACGTTGCAGTAGTCGCAAAGCTCAAGAGAAATAGCTGTGGCAAGGAGAAATCGTCACAAGCACCGAACTTACGGGTAAAGGCGCACCCAGCCCATGGCACACACATATGTCCAAACGAAGGTAGCCAGCTGTCCGAAGGAATCTTCGCTTACCTCATTCAGCCCTTTACAAGGCAAAGCCAAGAATGGCAAGACTTGCACCACTCCCCTCCTGCGGCCATTAAATGACAAAGCCAAAAAGAGGAAACAAACAAAAGGGACCTGATAAAGAAGGAATCTACAGCTACCAAGGAGGAAAAGTGTCACGGACCAAAGGATAAAGTAAGAAGAAGCAATGACCAGTGGGCAAAGGGCACACTATAAGAAGAGGAAGCTCCATCCTCAAAAAAGAAGAGAGGAAGAGGAGGAGAAAGGAGGATGAAGGGGACACATACACGCACAAGAAGAAGAAGAGAGAAGCCACACCCATACGGAGAAAGAATAACGAAAAAGAGTGGCAAAAGTAACCCATATGGCTCTTCCAAGAGCTCAAGAGCAAAGGTCCAAGAGAATAACACAAGTGAGGGAGATGCATTAGAAAGCGCATACCCCTAACCACCATCTCAGCAACAACAATACACTGGAGTAAAGCACAAATTTCCCTCCTCCGCAATCCGAAGGAGGAACACAAGAGAAAGAAAAGAGTACTCAAGAACAAGGAGGCCCCGAGGGCGAGCAGCAGAGTGTACGCCTTCCGTTCCCCATAAATTCACTTGAGGCAACAGAGCCAACTAGAAGAAGACAGTTGACTCCATCAACGCCATGAAACACCAAAACTAGAGGAAATACCGGTTCCACCCTCCAAACTTGAGGAAGGAACACCCGAAAGAGCAACGGTGAGAAAGGCGAATAAAAGAAGGGGTGGAAGCCAAAGCGCGTCGTACAACAGTAGAAACAATACTGACAACGCCCATTTATTTATATCATCTGTAGTACTTGTATGCTTGTAATGGGCGTCCCCGCAAAACTGGGTTAATCAAAGGCGCACCCCTCCTCTTGTCTGTAGAAATAATATTTCCACATCCTTGGAGCCAAACTTCATCAAGTTTACGAACCCTCGTTAATCTCTTAATAATTATATCTTTTCAATAAAAAAGATCTGAAACACTGCCTTATACTATTGTCCCATTCTCATCTTTAACATAAAAAAACATGACAAAATGAATGTCAATTTACAAATATAATATTTTATGACAAACAACACTTTACAACGAAAACACGGCAATAGGAATGCGGATCGACAAGCACTCAAGTGCCTGTCGAGACGCTAGTTATTATTATTATTTAGTTTTAACAGCTAAATAAGTGATGATAGACTTTACCAAAAAGAATTTCTTTGGATTAGCCAAATAACACTTAGCAATCCAGAAATAAAGAGATGTCACTCTGGTTCATGGACTTATTTTGTGAGAACCTTAAGCCAAGAATACTAACTCAATTAAGCGTGTGTTTGTTTCGGCAGTGGGACTCTCCAAACGCGCGTTTAGTCTGAAGTTTAGTGTCTGCAGCTAAAACGCAGAAGCAAACATGCTCTAGCATTCCTTTAAACAACCTAAGTATACTCTAATCATGATTAAGCAGTTTTCACGATAATTATCACACTCATGGTACTTTTTGGCATGCATATTTGTTAACTGTATATGATTTGTCACTTCTTACCATATGATTGACACTTGAAAGTCTTTTACCGCGAAGTATTGCTATGTGACATGCAAGAATTAGTATGTTCTCATGGATGATGAGAATTTGTTAACTATGAATCTATGATTTAGCCACCTGCTTGTTAGAATGTGCAAGAGTTCTGTAAGTTTCAAATCTCTTTTCCTGATAGTGGCATAGGATTAAGGCTAAAATCAATTAAAAAGGGCATTGGATTAGTTTTCAATTCTCTTGTAAACGAGTTACTAGAGAAACATAAAAAAGAGGTCATTTTTTAAAGCATGATCTACTCAAAACAATCCTCACCCTTCTACGTGTTGCAACATTTTCACCCCTATAAGCACTAAGCTTTTCTTTCATTACATTTTCTTTTCAAAAACACCACAAAATAAGGACAACCAGAAAACCCTTATAAAAAATACACACATTATCTTAACATGAAACACTAGGTGAAACAATTGAGCTTCAAAAATCAGAGCCTTACAACTCTACAATCTACGTGATCATAAGAATTGCATGCTCCTCAAACACTTCCCTCCATGTCATTAAAAAAAAGACCACTGCAACCAACTTGTTCTGAATGATACTGATTTTACACATATCTCACATAATATGTGTAACTATCATTTTCCAATTGATAAATCTAACAAGTCATCTTCTGCTAAAAATTCGAAGAGCCAACAGTTAGGTATTAATATCCTATACAACTAAACACCTTATTTTTCTTTCCCTCTCTATTTCCCATCCTTTTTCAACTCCAGTTAAATTGTGCAGTCAACTTGAAAATTCCAAAGTCTCTGCTCAAAGAGACAATGCTATATATTCCACACACTATAACTCCGTTTTCAACCGCCCTGTTAAAAAATCACAATAAATTAGAAAAAAGCACAGCTGAGTTGATAATTGATTGAGCACACAATCAAAATCTAAAAGATCCTAGCAATGCTGCTATTCATACACCAATTTTCACACCTCACTTTCCCGTTTGATAATGACGAGTAGAAAATCGGTGAATATGTATTATGTGGTAATTGACAATGTTAATTTATTACCAATATAATATTGACAATCAATTAACATTCTCAATCATCATATAATACGCGCTATTCACTTTTATCACGAGCGTAAAAGTAGTGTATGAAAATCGGTATGCAAATATCCTTCGTGAAAAGATTCTGCCTATTACCATTGGGTCCCAAATTGTCAAGTGTTGTGTTGGAATCATATCCCATTCCATAGAAGCTTTGGAACTCGTGCTCCAAAACAGTCTGCAGCAAGCACAGGAATATCAATTATTTTTCACAAACAAGGTAACATATGAGTAACATGTTCAAAGATCTTTATTCTTTATACCTGAGGCAATGGAGGGAATTGTGTTGATGTACTAGGCATGCCAGTCATGGTTCCTTGGAAACTTGCATTGGGAAATGGATGAGAGGAGCTTATACCAGGACCATATCCACCAATTCCATGTCCTATCCTTGCTTGGAGAATCTAATCAAAAGATAAATTTAAGTCAGAATAATTTATGGACTAAAAAGTAAATGGAACCTAAAAGATTAAGATCTTCGCTTACATCTTTGGATAGGATCCGCTCTACATCAAAGTTCAGTTCTGGATTCACCGTGGCAAGTTTCATGGACAAAAACTGCAAAAATATATTTACATATGTTGAATTTTCACATAATCATAACAATGAAATTTACTCTTATAATCATCAACACCAAGTATTTGTTTGGATTAGCTTATTTTGAACTTAAAACATTTTATTTTGTGCTCAAATTACTTTGCAAGGTGGTTAAAAGCTTTGTGATTTTTTCTGAGAATAAAGCATGTGCACAGTGGTAATCAGTTGGACAGTTTGAATAAGAAATTGAACACTTGAAATATGGCAATACTCTTATACCTCAACCTGTTGCTGCAGTGATTGCACATAGTTTATAATCTCATCCAGCATTACCGCTTTGCCAGTTATCTAAGAGAAATCAAGGACACAGGAAAATTAGTATGCATAAACACTCATATTTTCATGTAAATCATGATACAATAATCTTAATCAAATCACCTTGTTGCATCCTGGAACAAGTTCTTGAAGCAACCTCATCCGCTCACTAATCTTTTCTCTTCTCACCTGCAGGGAAAAGTTTCTATAGCTAAGCTTACAATCCATAAAAAACCAAATGGCTTCTCCTAACAAACATTACAGTAAGATGGTGGTGTTAGTACCCTTTCTGCGAGGCTATGACTGTTTGTGGCTTGACCTCTTCGAGCTCTCACATGAATGAAATTGTCTTTAGGAGCTTCTCCACTCTGAGAGTTCTCTTTACCTTGCTTAACTGATTGCTTACCGTGCAAATCTGTGCTACTATTCTGCCCAACTTTTTGTTTCTTTTCATTTTCTTTTGCACCATCAAAGCTCTTCCCAGGAGAATCTTTTAGTAGATCACCCTCAGCATTCTAATCAGAGGTTTATAATGTAAAGCATTTCATTCATTAGCTCACCAAAACCACATAAAACAAGGCAATGAAATGTTCTAAGTCCTACATGAGATTGATATACAAAACATTTCATTCATTAACTCACTAAACCATATAAAACAAGGCACTGAAATATTTTGAGTCTTAATGAAATTGATATTCGAAACATTTCATTCATTAACTCACTAAATCACATAAAACAAAGCAATGCAATATTACAAGTCCTAAATGAGATTGGTATGCAGAACATTTCATTGATTAGCTCACTAAACCACATAAAACAATGCGATGAAATATTTTTAAGTCCAAAATGAGATTGGTATACAGAACATTTTATTGATTAGCTCACCAAACCACACAAAACAATGCAATGAAATATTTTGAAGTCCAAAATGAGATCAGTATACAGAACATTTAACTCATTAGCTCATCAAACAACATAAAAAGGACAATTATATACTCTAAAGTCTTAACAGAGATTGATACATATAATAATCTTTGACAAACCTTATTTGGACTGAAAGAAGAATTATGATCAAGACCTCTCTTTCTTCTATTTCCACTAGGGGCAGATCCTGGAGCTCCCTCTTCAGTTACTGAATCCTCAATCTGAGACTGTTCACCATTTATTGAAGCCCTTTCCATTCCAGCATCCTTGGTCACATTATAATTTGATCCATACCCAGTGTTAGTGTTAGCCATGTCTCCAAACCCAGGTTGACCAAAGTTGCCAACAATTTCTGAGAAGCTTCCACTGCCATATGAGGGAACCTTGGGGACCATGTCCCCAAGATTTGAGTCAGACATGTATTGAACAAGGTGAGAGGTAGTGCTCATTCCCTGATTCTCCAAAACAAGAGGAGGGTAAGACGAGTTGCCAAAGTGATCACTATGAGAAACCATTGAAGAGCCTCCAAAAGTTTGAGCCTGACTCAGTGAAACAAGTGGATCCCAAGGAGAAGAAGCAAGAAAAGGATGATTAGTTACATGATCTGAAGCATTAGGCTTAGCCATAGACACAGAACTAATAGCCATTTCTGAAACATTTGTAGTGCTCAAACCACCACCAGATGTTGGACAATTCATAATGCTTTCATTTCCATGTTGAAAACCCATGGAATTTTCATGACCACCACCACCCATCTGAATTCAACAGTGCTTAAACAGCTATGACTAATAAAAGGAAGTAACCTATATTGATAGTATATATATAGCAACAATAACTTAGCACAATCCTCAAGAAATAATACAGAATAGTGAAGAAATAAACAAATGCAAATGATTAAAGGGAAAGTGAATTTTGACTAAGTTGGATTTAGGAGATATCTTGCAGGACTAAACAAGGAACAAAGAACTTGGCAGCTTTATAGGACTGAGGGGAGGTTAAAGTAAAAGAAAACCCTCATTGTAGCATAGCATAGATAAAAAGTAAAAGGGAGAATATAATCTACTCATCTGTGACCAGCTTGTGTGTACCTCTTTTTTTCCCTTCACAAACCCTAGGATCAAATCAAGTCTACTATTTGCAATGCTCAGCAAAAGGGAAAAATGCCCCCCCTCTCAGACAAGAAAGTGAACCTTTCAGTCTTCAGAGCATAAAGTAGACATAATAGACAAACAATGGGATTAGTTAACAGCTCATCAAACTGCAACAAGTAAAGCAGATTCCCTTTTCCCCTTAACAACTAAAATCTCCACTCCACTCCATGAAGAAAAACACCAATGTGATTGATGCAAAACAAAGATTATTAGTAATATTAATGTATCTAGATGTGAAGAAGGTCCAATTTGAGTAGAGTGAACAAACAACGAGTATACATATAAATTTTTTATATATATATTTATATTATGACAGGAGGGGCAGATGGAAACTCTTGTGTGCTATTAAATTCTAGGATGGGAATCCAAGAACAAGGCAAAAGACCAAAGGTATCAAATTCTGCTCAAACAAACACTGCAATGAGGTCAATGGCTGGTGAAAATGAAAGGGACAGGATTTAAGCACAAGTGGTACCAAATCATCAGGGAGCATCAAATGCTACTAGCTAGATTAAATTGGACAGCAAAAACCAAATTTCACCAAAATGGTACCAAGCATAAGACATCAAAGGTAGCATAAAAATCCAACTTTTATAGATTACAGACAACACCAGGAGCTACTAAGCTAGAAAGAGAAAAACATAGAGAGAGTGTGTATGAGACTCTGAGTTAGCCTATGCTTCTTTTTTTTTTGTTTGCTTACCTGCCCAAGCTATGAGGTGACATGTATCATTTTAAAAGACAGACTAACTACTGCCAACTGCTCTTGTTGGTAAATTATTGCAGAAGCAGAAGAACCTAATCACTTTTTTCCTCATACATTTACACTTTACTATTTGTAATAGTTTTCAGATTAAATTAATCATTACTGCTAATCAATATTTTAATGAGTCTTATTTAATTTAATATTTTTGATTTATTGCTAAACATTTAAATACTACAGTAAAATTTTGTCCATTTCCTTGCAAAATTGAGAGAATCTTGATTCATTAAAAACTTGGTATGAAGAATTTTGGTGTCCTTGTGATTTATTAGACTCTAATTATGATTATTTGGTGTATATTGTGGTGCCTAAATACTGAATTATTTATACACATGAATATTTTTTTTTATTCTTCGAACCTAAATGGATTTTGATTTTAATCTTTACAATTTTCTATTGATTATAAAATTAATGAAAATTTTTATAGGAACTAAAATAGAAAATAACTAAGTTTTCTAGGAGAAAAACTTATTTAAATCTTATTTATACCTAAATAATCATATGAGTGACTTATTAAAACAGTTATTACAAGAATTTACATAATTTTAATGCATAATTATACTTGATTGAATGTTGCTGTAAAAACCTTTTGTATTAAAGCTTGTTAACATTAAACCTTATTTTAATCAAGTTTCACCTTTTTCTTTAGGCCGTGTGTGTGTGACTGTGTATTTTGCTTTCAAAGTGCAGATTGGATTTGAGAGGTTCTTCTCTTGAAGGCCAAGCTTGCTCCCTGTGTATTCATTAACAAACATACTTCTTTAGTATATTTATTCATTTCTTTTGTTTTTTTACTGACACATTTGCCAACTGTTCTAAGTAACATATCCTCCCCCTTCTCTCTCTCTTTGCTGTTACACACTCATTTTACTTGGTGCCAACTAACCTCTTTCATTTCCTTTTAGAACCCTCAATATATGCACCTAACCTCCATCATCCTTCATCAACCTTAGGCGCTAATCATCATAGTTCCTAAAGTATTGCCCCCACAAAATCTTCCTTCTAAACCATTCAACCCAGCCAATTGAATTAAGATTTATCGCTAGTTGATAAAAAATTGACTCATATTTTGTAAGGACGTGAATTTAAATTGCATTATGTATATGATAATTTTTTTGGTGACAACTAGTAATTTATAATAAGTCTTCTTAACTTCAATTTTAAAGATAAACGTTTAAGTGTAAATAATTTTGTTTTAGGAATTGATGTATTTAAGAAATTAAAAATGTATATTTTTAGTTTTTTAAAAAAAAACTTATTTTAGATTTCTTATTCTTTGCTCTTAGAGTGAGATTAAGAAAATACATTTATAATTACCTTTGTAAGCATATTTTTAAAGCATAAACCCAACCTTAAGCCAACTGAGTCACTGGACCCGGGTCATTTAAGTTTTTTTTTTTTGAGAAATAAATTAAAATAGGCAAAATTGTTCGTATGGTCCCCTAAGTTATTTATTTGTTCCAATCTGGTCCCCTAAGTCATTTTCGTTTGAAAGTGGTCCTCTAACTCATGTAATGTTAGCATCGTTAGTCCTTTTCGTTCATTATCTCCTAATGTTGTCTATTTAAGTTGACATGGCAGCCAGAGTGCCCAACGTGGGCGGTCCACGTGTACCCTCCCTTTTACCACGTTAAAAGTTTAAAATGGTAGAGTAAAACGATGCCATTTTGGTGCTTGAAGCCACTCGCTTAATCTTCTCCTTTCTTCCATGAGAAGTCATTACGAGCTAATAAAGAAAAACGCTAAACTTTGGAGGGAAAACAGAGGGTTGCTAGTGAATTTGCTGAGAGAGAACGAACTGCAACATTGTCGTTGATTGTGAGTGCGATAAGGAGTTCATTCATGGACGGAAAAGACTAATGGTGTTAACATTACATGAGTTAGGGGACCACTTTCAAACAAAAATGACTTAAGGGACCAGATTGGAACAAAAAAATAACTTAGGGGACCAAACGAACAGTTTTGCCATTAAAATAAGTAGATTGATTAAGGGTAGGGGACCAATGGAGGACAAGTGTAAGGATTAGATTTCAGAGGGAATAGCGAATAGTGTGTGGTGACAGTGTAGGATAAGATCTCTTATGTCTCTACTTTAACAATGAGCATATACTATTTAAGTAATAATGTAATAATAATCCTGAAGCAGCAAGCTTTTTTAATGTGTATTTTTTCCTATGATAAGCTTTGGGGAGTGAGGAACATATGGAATAATGGAATCTAATAATCAATTTTACCTTATTAGCCTCCTGCTGCGTTTTCCAGCTGTAGCCTGTTACTTGACTACTTGTCCAGCCAATAATCCAGTCAAACCTTAAATTATCCGGTCAACCGGTAGTCTAGTTGTGACTCTGCTGGAAAAACCCCTCACCAAAAAAAAATAAAAATAAAATAAAAAATAATCCGCAATCAAAGGATTATTTTCTAGTAATTCATGATCAGATCAAGAATAATGAGACACCACATAGGGTCAAATAAAATGATAAAACTACTACGGTAAACAAATACTACTAATGAGAAAAATGAGAGAGTGACTAATATAAAAAAAAAATAAAAAAAACTGGCTATTGGGAACTTATCGTGCAGTGGCTGTGAATGTGATTTAAGATGTGATATTAATGGACCTGCATGAAATAAACATTTGTTCAATATGGCATATGATGATTGGGATGGTACGCCTAACTAATTGAACCAATCGGATTAACGACGGTTGATACTTACACTTCTTAGTACACTCAAACTTGTTGGGACATCAATCACTTTTTATTTATTTTTTTTAATGATTGAGTTAGAATTTGTCATAAAAAAGTAAAATATATTTTTTTATAAGCAAAACTTGGATAAAAAAAAAAGGAAAGAAAAATTATGCGGCTACTAAAGATCGAACTTAAATGCTTGTACATATTTTGTTATGTATAAAATACACCAAAACATATAAGAAAACTCGTCATTTTGGTTCCAACACATCTACCTCGTAGTACCTAATAATGTTTACATCCCTCAAGTCATGCCTTTTTTTTTTTTCAAAAATTATCAATAATCTTTATTTTTCTTATTAACATTAGATTTTTGATCACCTAAGCTGATGCATAATAGCCATTGTAAGCAATTCAAAAACAAAAAAAATATATATATAAGCCATTGTAAGTGAAATTTTAATTGAATGAAACCCAATTTTTACAAATACTATGAACTGAGTTATCAACCATGCACGTTTATTTTGTAAGATTATCTTGCACACAACGAAAAACATTTAGCCCAGCATTTTTTTTGATAAAAAAATTCTAGGGCATTCACATGTAAATTATAATCTTATGCATGATCTTACGTACTATACCTTCCAGCGTGCAAATAAGAGCAATTCTTTGATCTTTTATATATAATTTGTATTGTATTGGCTTCTTGCCTATCTATCTATCTATATCTATATGAAAAAGTTAACAAATTAATTAAAAGTAATGAAGAGGCATTAAAAAAAATATAATTTTTAAAATTTCGAAAAAATAATAATATAAATTTTCTTTATTTTTTTTTATTTCTAGTACTATATTTCTCAAAAGAAAATCTCGTTTTTATTATCCAAAAAAATAAAAAAAAATAAAAAAAATCTCGTTTTTACATGACCTTTGATGCTGAAATCCCACAACAGCAACATGCGCTATATACGTTACTCATAGTTTATGGACATAGTTTCAATTTGGCCATTCATTCACTAATCTCCTTTTCAGTGGTCAGAGGTAGTTGGTGGAAAACGACTGGAATAATAGAATAAAAGGAAGAAGACAATGATATAAATTTTTTAAAAAAAATTGGTAAATATGGTATATATATATATATATATATATATATATATATATATATATATATATATATATATAGACACACACTGTACACGCTTAAGATATAATTTTTGACTAACTACAAGGGTAAATAATATAGTTTCTAATATTATTTTAGCTCAAATCCTTTAATAATAATTGAGAAAATAGGTTATGCATCGATAATGTAAATTTTTTTACACTTTTATTCTATTATTCATCATGTGTGAGTTGATGATTATTAATTTTTTTTATAAGCTTTATGATTTTTAATTTTTAAGTAAAAATAATACAAATAAATGATAAATGATCGATATACCAAAAGTGTAAAAATTTTAAATTGTCAGTGTATAAAAATTTATCTCTAAATAATTTTTATGAACAACACTTAGCTAATTTTTTAAACATAATGTTAAAAATTTAATTATTCTCATATCTATGGAAAAAAAACTATTGAAAAATATTGTACTCACTTCAATGCTGATTTATCTACTTTAAAAGATCTATTAGTCTTTAATTGTTAGCTATAAGACACTCTATGACTCCGATTAAAGCTTATAAAAAAACACTCTATGATAAAAACACAAAATTATTCAAAGTTATCCCGCCTGCCAACAACTAGATGTTAATCTCATATCAAAATGTGTAGAGATTATTGCAGTATATTATGCAATGTTTTCATATATAAACACTCTATTGTAGACAGCAAAACGATTTATGAGAAATATACTTGATATTTTTTTTAGTAATATGTCATATTGATCCTTGACATTGTGGGTATCAATCAATTTAGTTTCTAAGATTTTCAAAATTTCAAACAGGTTCCTGCGATAAAAAAAATGTGAGTCACATAAATTCCTAATTAACGTTAATGGTCATCAATGATCATTAATTAATATGGACTAACGGAATAGTCAAAATGACATTGTTTTGGAAAAAAAAAAACCAAAGACAGTTGATTATCTATCAAAATAGTTTCTGGGGTTTAGGACATACATTAATCAAATTAGTCCCTAATTTTGTGGATCACTAATGACAGAAATTAATATGACTCACGTTTTGTTATCTCATAGACTAATTTGAAATCTACGTAATTATCAAATGAATTAATTTAACCCCTATCCACAAAATCAGGGACTAATCTGACTATTTAATAATTGTTTATTTATTATTGAATTTGAAGAGAAACAACAAAAATATAATGATTTTTTTATAGGGTTAAAGATAAAAATTTAAAATTAATTAAGTTTTAAAAAAAGTTGTAGTAAAAAAATTATTTATTTTTAATAAAAAACAACAATTTTTAAATTCTTATTCTCGATTTAGAAAAATCCAAAATATAAAGTAGCAAAGAAAACAAATAATAGAAGTAGGGAAATAAAGGCTTACAGCTAGCATTTTCGTACTAAATTGACAACTATTCTAAGCTTAGGGATCAACTGGCATCAATGAGAACAAGCCCCTCTACGTCTATTGTCTAATTTCTGAGTGTGATGGTATCACAATATTCAGGTTTTGTCTCATAATTCTATTACTAAAAGGGACGTTGACCCATTTACATCGGTGAAGCTATTAGGCTCAAGTGAACGGATGTGAGCGAGACACATTTTATATAACTGCACATTGTTCATAGTTTAAATTTACATCACAACCCAGTATTTCAACCTACTTTTCTTTTCTTTACTATTTAAGTCTATACCTCTAGCTATGAGACTTATGGTACATGTGCAAATGTGAATAAAGTAATAGGTACTGAAATTTTTATTTTTATATGAACTTGCATGAAGTTAATTAATGGTGAAAAGGAGATTAGTGAACGAATGGGCGAAATTGAAGTTGATTAATGATGGAAAAATAAAAACTTGCATGAATTTTTATTTTCATAATCTATAGACCGACAGATCACGCGTGCGTAGCCATTCAGCTTGGTGTGGAACTCATCCTATATGGTCCACAAGATGTGGTCCTGCCTAATTAGCAATGATGAGTTTATGCCTAAGAGAAGAATATATTTATTTGTAAGATATGTTGTTAGACGTAAAAGAAAGTTGGTTCATTCGCTAAGGATTAAACTTATATTTTATAATAGTTTAAGTTCGAATCAGTTACTTATGTGAATACTGTACATCTTTGATGAATAATATATATACATACATATATATATATATATATATATATATATATTTTTTTTTGAGTCATGGAAGTTACTTTTATTCTAATGAGTTTCGCATTCAATTCACCTTAATTTTTTTTTCATAAAAAAGTAAAATTAATAATAAAAGTAATGGTCACCGACGGGGTTTGGTTCAGTTGGTGTGAGACCCCAACTGAAATCTTGGGAATGAGACACGGGTGCTAGTAGCCCCGTGTTCGATTCCCACTAAAAACATCCCGTTGGGAGAGTCAGCCACGCAGCTCGCTCCGGATTAGTCTCAAGGGCTCCCTGGTATTAAGGATGCTCTCCGGGATATCGGTGGTTCCGCAAGGAATACGGACAAAAAAAAATAATAAAAGTAAGATAGAGGTCTTTGTTAAAAAAAATTATACTTTAATTTTATTTTTTTTCTCTTCTTTTTATATATCTATGTCTTATATCACTTGTTCTTTCCAACTAAGATAGAGGTCTTTGTTAAAAAAATTTAGTTCGACAAGAGTGGGCTCTTGATCTTATACATACATGTTCGAATAAGGTTAAAGGGATCAAGACTACATAATTTTATCAGACACGTAAATACAGTGCATGAGGAGATACAGATGGTTTTGAGCTGATGTTCCCGAGGGTGTTTGCCGATATGCCCCCTACTCTTATAAATGTCGTTTTGTGGGCTTGTATCCCTTGTATGGATAAGCTGGGGACAGTGTTTCGGATCTTGAAGCTGAAGCTCTCAACATTGTTTGGCAGTGACTTTCACGAGGTTGTTGAGTCTCTACGATGGGGTTGGGACCAACTACCATCGTAAGATGACAAGGATTTTGAGTAATCTCTATACTGAGATTCTTTCCTAGAAGTGTTAGTATAATTTGTGTATACTTTATGTGGACGCAATAGCTGTTGGAATTGTGTGTTAATTATGTCATCAACTCCCTGCTTGAGGCTGATATTTTTATTATTGGCACGAACTGCTTGGCCTGATGTATTTTTTTGATAAATATTTTATCTCTAAGATAATTTTCGTGTAATCTTATCTTATGTAGATGAGCGGTAATTTTCTATAATTGTTGATAGGCTTATTCAAGTATTAGGTCCTTGAACTTATGGGGTTAGTTGAATTTAGTCTCTGTTCTTTTTTTTTTTGTTGGTATAACTCCCTGAACTTTGATCTTCGTTGGAATTGATCCTTCCGTCAACCTTCGTCAGTTAAGTGCTGACGTGGTTGAAGGAGAGCCACGTCACACCAATCACGTGGTGACACGTGGCATGCCAGGTAAGGTTTTTTTTTTTAAAAAAAAAATCGAATTAATTTTTTTAAAAAATATTAAAGTAATTTTTTAAGAAAAAAATAGGTTTAATTAAGTTTTTGGTCCCTGAACTTATGGGGTGTTTTGGAATTAGTCCTTATTCTTTTTTTTTTTTGGTTTACATCCTTCAACAGTCATTCCGTTTGAAATTAACCCTTCCGTCCACTTCCGTTTGGAATTACCTAATGGTTGTCCAAGGCACCACCTAACACCCACAGGTTTTGTGACACGTGGCAATTTTTTTTCTAAAAAAATTAATTTATTTTTTAGAAATAATAATTTATCTTATTCTTTAAATATTTTCAGATCTTCTTCATTCTTTCCCTTATTCATTGTTTAGATCTTCTTCATTCCTCCCTCCATTCGTGTTTTTCCTCTCCCTGCCCCCTTCCTTCTTTCTCCCTCACTTCCTTTGTTAACATTCTTCCTTTCCTTCTTCTTCAAAATCGTTATTCACTCTGTCCCTCTCTTTCAATCGTTTGCTGTCTGTCTCTCTCCTTCTTCGTTCAGCATTCATTCCATCTCCCTTCGTCTCTGTGGTCTCGAAAATGGCATCCACGACAAGCATCCACTCGAGCAATCCCTCCTATTTCACTACAAAGGACATCTCAACCGAGGGTTTCACATGTGCTTGTGGTCCTTTGAAATTGTACACATCTCATACTGTAGAGAATCCAGGAAGACGTTTTTGGAGGTGTCCCAAGTGGAAGGTAAGCTTATTTCCACTAGATTTAGGATTGTTGAAGTTGGGTATTTCTTTATTGCAGTACCTGAAATTGGGGTTCAACTCAAAAATGTCATCTTCTGAAACTAGGGTTTCTGGATTTGGGGAATTTTCGAATTATAGGGTATTTATGCAATTGGTCATCTTTAATTTGTGTTTTCTGGATTTGTTTGCAGGATAAACAAAGCACATGCAAGTATTTTGAATGGGAAGATGAATTGGCTAAACAAATGTTATCAATGCGTTTTGGAAAGGGCAATTTACAATTGAAAAATGTGAAGAATGCCATGATGGGTGAAGAGATGTGTTCTAAAGAAGATGTTGAATCTGAGCAAAAGAAGAAGATAGTGAAGTTGCAGAAGAAGTTATCATTTGAGAGAAAGAAATCTAAACTGTTGTTTGCTTTTCTGTTTTTATCAATGGGAGTATTGGTTGGGTATATGTTGCTTGGTAACAGTTTAGAATGTAAATGTAGTGGATAAGGTAATAGGAATTGTGTTTTAGGTTGGAATTTTGGAATTGTAATGGGAAGTGGATTTGAAATTTGGAATTGTAAGTTTGAATGTAGTAATGTTTTGTACTTAATGTTTAAACTTCAAATTGCTGTTTGATGTAGTAAATTTTGCCTTTCTTTTATGTGCCCATATTTTCAACTTAACTACAAATTGACAAGTGCACCTAAAATGATACAAAAACAGCATAAATGGATATCAATTACTGTGTTGAAATTGATATCAATGAGTGAAACGTTGAAATGGATAACAATATGTGTTAATATAATCACAAAAAAAGTTTGAACATAATCATATCTGTCATCAAAGTGTGAACATAATCACATCAAAGTTTGAACATAATCACTTCTGTGATCAAAGTTTGAACATAATCACATCTGTCATCAAAGTGTGAACATATCCTGCTAACCCAAAAAAAGGAATGACATTTACAAAAGGTGTGATTATATGGTGTTCACCAAAACAGCCATGACCAAAAGCAGTGTAGTACAAAAATGTGATGATATGATGTTCCCAAAAATAAAAAACCATCACATATGCAGGCTGCATCCTAATTACACAAAAATAAAAAAAACAGAGAGCATAATTTCGTCTTCTTTGTTCCTTCACTTCTTCCCTCCTTTCTTCATATTTTTTCCACCCTTTTTGTCTTCTTTGTCGTTTAGAGGATGCTTCCCTCCTTGTTCATTTCCCTTCTTTAAGAGATCACATTCCTTCAACAAGTTACTCCAATAAATTGCAAGTTGGGCTGGGTTCATGGGTTGCATTGGCTGACTCTCATCAACCGAAGGCTTCTCAGATGTCGAGCCTTTGAATAGTATCTTGCTCTGTCAGTTACAGCAACAAAAACAGCAACAATTAATCCACAGGAATGAGCATCTTAAAATGAACAGAGCATAAAGCATATTCAAAAAATAACAAAGCATATTGTCAATATACCTTCTTTGTCACTAAATCAGTAACCCCTTTAACACCTGCACATTTCTTAGATTTACTCTGCAAGTAGACAATAAATAAGTTAACATTAACGAAGAAGACAACAACTCCAATTTTGATAAGTACAGAGTAATGGACCAATTTGGATAAGTACCCTTTTTGTTGGTTGAGTTGGCTGAGATTGATATTTTCCTTCCTCAATTCGAATACCTTTTGTCACCTATTAATAAGACATCATAATTATTGGTTACCAAACTAATCTACAAAATACATTTAACTCATTAATATCATACCCTTCCTGGTGCCAGTGGCTGTGAGAGTGCCTTTGGTTTACATATCTCCTTGCCCTTCCTCCTCTAATCATATGGGATGGATGTCCTTGAACTGGAGGTTGTCCTTGTACTGGAGGATGTCCTTCTACTTCCTGCACATCAGCCTCAAAGCCATCATCAATCCCTAAGTCTCTCTCCTCCTCACTATCTTTAAACTCTATCCCATCTACACTTCCACTGTAACAATCACTCTCTTCATCACCATCATCATTGGTCACATCTTCTGCTGGTTCAGCATTAACATCATCAAGGAATTCAACATCTATGTCAAAGTCAGGGTCAACTACATCCACATGCTGCTCTCCATGTGTAATATCATCCAATCCACCTTCATTTCCTATATCCAAAGATGGTTCAGGATGTGCTTCCACAACCTGCACCTCTTCACTTACGTCATCCAAATCAATAGCACTCTCTTTATTAGCACCAGGACCAGTCAGCTTTTCCATAATATCTTCCACAGATTGGCAAATAGCAGGACACTCTGCCTCATATACTGCACCATCCACTGAATGCTCCACATAGATGTCTACCTCTACTCCATTCTTCAAGGCATAATTAGCCAATTCCATAGCATCATCATCTACAGTCATTAGCCTATACTCTGACAAATCATTTGACTTCCACCACAATTTGCAACCATCAGATGAGAACCCCAAATCTTTGACACCAGCCAAGGCATCAAAGTAAGACCATATATCTGGGTCTATGTCCTTCAAAGCATACACCTCCCCACCCTCATATCTCAACCGTTCACTATCAACAAAAGCACCACCAACATGGTACACTGTTGTAAATCTCATTCTGTTGAACAAACAGGAAAAAAATAACATGAGCAACTATTTTTCATTTCTCTTTCAATAAATAAAGAATTTTAAAATTTAAAATGGAATTCGTGCATAACAGAAGTATAATTTCATATGGCAAAACAAAAAATGAGTCCAAACAAATTTCATAAACCCCCAAATTGAGAAAACCTAATTTCATAAACCATCAAATTCAGAAACCATAATTACAAATTGCCCAAAATCGAGGCCAATTTCATAAAAACCCAATTTGCAACCCTAATTTCAGAAACCCCCAAATTGAAAAACCCTAATTTCAGTAAAACCCCAATTTCAAAAACCCCAATTTCATAAACCCCCAAATTGAGAAACCCTAATTTCAGAAACACCCCCGATTTGAGAAACCCTAATTTCAGAAACCCCCAATTTGACCCCAATTTCAGAAACACCCCCAATTTGAGAAACCCTAATTTCAGAAAGCCCAAATCGTAACACACAAATCAAAACCCTTTTCGAGTAAGGAAAGCAAGAAACACGTGAAAGAGAAGAAAGGTTCCATCATTCGTGGTCCCCCACAAATCCGTACATCTTTAAAGTATTCCATAAAGCTTTGTGGTCCAACAAACCCACCATAAGCAGACAAGGAAGTATTAAATTAACATGTACGTACCTTAAGCGGCCCCACGAACACCGCAAATCTCCACGAGCAGCGACGTCGGGTTCACGCGCACGAGCGTTGCAGCTTAAACAAATGAACGCTGAGTGTGTTGAGAGAGAGAGAGTCGAGGTAGAGCGTGAGGAAGACGAACAACTGAGAGTGTGATGGTATGAACCAGATGGAGAGTGAAATCGTAAGAGATGGAGAGTGAGAGTGACACATTCCTAGACCATGAAATTGACTTAATAGCTTCGTGAGAGTAAGAGTGTTGAGAGTGAGAGTAAGAGTGTTGAGAGTGAGAGCGGGAGAATGAAAAGAGGAAACCTAATATTGACTCAATTTCATTTTTTATTTTAATTATATTATTTTTAAAAATAAATTAATTTAAAAAAAAAATTTGCCACGTGTCACAAAACCTGTGGTGCCTTGGACAGCCGTTAGGTAATTCCAAACGGAAGTGGACGGAGGGGTTAATTTCAAACGGAATGACTGTTGAAGGATGTAAACAAAAAAAAAGAATAAGGACTAATTTCAAAACACCCCATAAGTTCAGGGACCAAAAACTTAATTAAACCAAAAAAATATCTCCAGGGAATGGAATCCCTAATATTCCTCTTCCCTCATATCAATCAATCTCCCTATCCATCGTTCTCCCTCTTCCCTCTTATCCCCTTTCAGTTGTATCACTATAGTGTCGTTGCCTTCTCCACAACTAGTTCCTGTACATCACATTCGGTCCTTTTCTCTTCACTCCACCACCACCGAACCATGACTCATCATCTCTCATCTCGAATCGCAACCTTTTCCTTCACAAATTGCAAATCACTCTCCTTATTCCACATGTTCGCCGTTCATTGTTCGTCGTCATCCCTCTTATGTGGCTATTGTCATGGTGACAACGTCTTCACTGTGTCATCATCCTCTTCCTCAACCTTATATTAAAGCTTCATCAAGGTCTGCGTTGTTGATGGAAACAGACCAAGATAATGCCATGTCGAGATATTTCTATGTCATCGAGGTATGTGTTGCTAAAGATAAGACAAACCAGATCTTGAATGGAATGCAAATCAGTGATGATGCGAATGTGATGCTTAATGGATTCAGAGAAGAGAAGAATGTTTGGATTGAAGAAGAGGAAAAGATTTAGGGATTTCAATCCTAAGCAGATTTAGGGGTATTAAATTTTTTTATTTAATAAAAATAATTAAAAAAATAATTCGATTTTTTTATTAAAAAAAAACTTTGCCTGCATGCCACGTGTCACCAGGTGATTGGTGTGACGTGGCACTCCGTCAACCACGTAAGCACTTAACTGACGGAGGTTGACAGAAGGACCAGCAATTCCAACGAAGATCAAAGTTTAGGGAGTTATACCAACAAAAAAAAAAGAACAAGGACTAAATTCAGCTAACCCCCTAAGTTCAAGGACCTAATACTTGAATAAGCCTTGTTGATAATCTTCTTTGATTGAATTGTTTATTTGCGGAAGATTGTTTTCAAGAATAATTCTCGTGAATTATCTACAGGCCCGATCTATATCTGAACTCATCCAAGAAAATCTGGATTCTAAGTCCTTTGTTCTAAATCGTCTAAACTCGATTTGTGTCTTTAAGTCCTTATTATAAGTCACAGTAGATCTTCTGAAAATCATCATATAAACTAAATGTCTTTAACTCGCGACATGTTCGAATTATCACTTAAGAGTACCATCGAGTATGATATCAATTTTTTTTCATAACAAAATCTCTATGTTAGGGAACTTTGCTTTCCCAAGTTAACTACTACAACAGCCCATGCTGCGGAGCAGGTTTTGTGCTTTGCTCAATTGCTTCTCTACACACTCCGAGCAACAAGATTATTTTTTCTCAATACTACTTCTAAAGAAGCTTTTCATTTCTTTTCTTTACATAAAGTTGTCAAATGCCAACTCTTACTTTTTCCAATTGGACAAGACTTCTCGTGGATATAACCTAACAACCAATTCATCCAGCAATATAATATTAATTAATGGTCAATTAGAGAATCTAATGAGAACATACATAGTACAACTCAAACTCAAATCACATCAAATGGCTAATAAGCCCTCCTCCAATGGAAAAGATGAAAGCATGCGCAGAAGGGTAGCAAGAGATGCAATCATCATCAGGTTTGCTTTTATAATTTAAACTGAAAAAAGGCTGCTATTTACTATTAAGGAAGCTAATAACTTGGATGCTTCCTCTCTGATGCAACTCTTCAAAGTATCAAACCAAAGACTGTTCAGAAATAGCAATCATTTCGAAAACATTGATGTTTCCGCATAAAGAAAGTCGTTTGAAGCATTAATCAATGATTATTTTAGAAAATAAAATAAAAATAAATTTTAACGTATCCTCTGAAAATATTTGTTAAGTATTAAAAAAAAATCTGTAATTTGTAAAATTTTCAAGAAAAATAATCATATAAAAATTTATGACTGATTTTCCGTTTCTAATAATTTGATTAACAACTATCTTAAGAATAAAATTTGAGGCAACTCTAGAATTTCTTAGATCATAAAATCGTTTGAAGTTACTAATGTTGTTTTGGAGCATATATACAAAGGATTTTTGTAATAAGAAGAAAAAAAAACATGTACAACCTCTGAATTTAATGCATCATTGATGAAAATGTTAACCTTTGTTGTTAGGGATTTAAAAATAGAAACCCATGATCGTTATAAAGTAGTGTTATATGTACATCAATATATAATTGACATTTGGATGTATATTTGTTTATTTTATATACGGAAACAATTTTAGATGTATAAGATAAGTAGATATACCTTTACATATTAATTTTAGATATACATGTAAAGGTCCTACATTTGAAAAATGATTTCAATGCATATATATTTTCATAACTAACAAGTAACAACTACACTTAGTACAAATTTAAAATTAAAAAAAAAAAACTACACTTAGTACATTGTTCAATGACCAATTAGTAAGAATTTCTATATGATTTCTACACGCAATAAAATCAACACACAGTTAACATATATGAGGAAACAGAACTGGCCTGGCAACAAGTAGACCCACACGTTAACCGTATTATGAAATTATTGGCTTAGTTGATACCTTCTCTCTCAGTGTCAGGTCAGATATCACCTAATTTATATGCGCATTTATGAAAGGGAATAATCAAGATCTACCATAGAGCCATGTTATTTCATATTTGCTGACCCAAAAACCATTTTATCTAAGCAAATACGACATTCTCAACTATCAAAGTTCTGCATAATTGTCTATTTTTTATAAACAAATTTGTTTTTTTTTTTTTTTTGTTTTAAAACAAAGTGAAAGAGGGGAATGGTAGTAGATATAGAGGACGTTCACAAAAAACTTATTAGAACTCATAAGAGCATGTTGTAAATTTGTAACATTCTTACAAATTTGTTTTTAGCTAAATAAGCTTATAAAAATGGATTTTTCATTTTTCTATATACAAATGAATTATTTTTTCATCAACAAAATATATTAAAGAGTACTAGTGATACTCAACCAACAAAGATTACATTAGGTTAAGAAAGTCCCTTAAAATATTTTATAGGATTCACACACCAATATGAAAAATCACTTAGAGCTCCGAGTGTGGCGGGTCGGGTCGGGTTGGTTTTTTTAAGAAGATTAATCACCCATTCCAACCAAAATAGATTGACCCGAAAATCCACCATAATAAAAGTTCAATGGTTAAAAACTATCTCCTTTCTAACTAGCCAAACACATCGAGATAATATAAGGCCAAATGCCTAGCACATACCCAGGCTTGATCTGAACCTATTTTGGGCTTTAGGGAAAAAAATTTTGGTTCCCCAAATTCATAAAAATTTTATTAAAAATAAATCAATTAAAACATAAACATAAATTATATAGAAATCTAATCAATTAAAACAATGAAAATTTTTATTTAAAAAAATAAAACAATGACAACAATCAATAATAAAACTAGTTATTAGAAAAAAAAAAGCTGAAATAAAATAAATGTGTCATTATTAAGTAAATAAGCATTAAAAAAACCCTTTTCATATTGGATTGCAAAAATAAAGTTTATTAGTTTACCTTTTTATAGACCAAATGAGCAAATGAAAAAAAACAAATTGAAATATTATATTAAAACCCATTAATAATTGATAAAAAAAGGCTTGAAAGTGTGAAATTTTTGTTTCCAAAAATATGGTTACTAATAAATTATCCATGGGCCCCTAAAATTTATGGGTGCCCCGCAGGCATCTCCATGGCCCTCCCCCGAGGTATTGGACTTATATTTAGTCAACAATTTTTAGAGTGTCAATGATAATTATATGAATAATTTTAAAAAAGTATACTAAATGTTATCAATTTCAATATCATTAACAATATCAACTAACTTTCTTAATTTACTTAAAAATTCATTTCTAGCACTTATATTTAAAACATGGTTTGATTTAATCATGAATGATGCGAAATTAACCGTGCGAAATTTGACGAAAATGCAAATCAATGGTGATCCGACATCACATGCTTGAACTTTCATTTCATATCGTTGGTTGCAAACTTTTGCAATCAATTTTTCATAACTTTTTTAGCGTCATTGAGCATTTAACATTGGAAACTAGGGTGTCGATCAATTGATTAGAGTTGCGTCATGGTATGGAGGCCGTTGTCTTAAAAGTGATTTTCTTCGATAGACCTCTAGTGCAATTTGATTTTGGATCATTCCCGAAGGTAAACTAACATAACCTACTTTTATATTTGTGCACTCAAAACTAAAAGTATGAAGCTTACATAATACAATTGTCCATATCTTTTTCTATAAAATCAAAATATTCATCCACTAAGTTGTTATTGTCTATTTTTTCTCTCCCAACCTATTTATCAAATGTACACATCACATTGAGTGATCACATAGAATTGTCTCATGCTATAGTAAAAAAAAAGGGAAATTTTATTTACATACACCTGGCTTTTTCTACTCGCACCCAATAACTTTACAAATTTGTATCAATTTTCCTAAATTATCCTTGCACCCATTATCTTCAACCTTTATCACATTTCAAACCCAAAACTAATTTCTCTTTCTCTTTGCAGAAACCATGGGATCAACTCCAGCGCGTTTCACTGTTATGCCAAAACATGTCTATGATTGCCGACTGGAACATAAACTCTACATTTTTTTTTTTTTTTTTTTTTTGGTAAATTGGTGAACCACACATAACCGTATGAAGTTCTGATCTAGAGTTGTAACATGTTGGATTGTCCTTTACAGTGGTTTGAAGTCCACCATACTACGCTACAATTATTCCTCAAGGTTGGGGTCGAATAGGACTGATAGAAACACATGTATGGAAGAGTTTTTTTGAATGAAAATGATGTACGTATTGAGTGAATTTGTCAATGAAACAATGTATGTGCAGATCCTGAATTTTTAGAGAGCACAAAAGAAATTAGGTTTTGGGTGTAAAATGCAATTGAGGTTGAAGATGATGGGTGTATGGATAATTTAGGAAAACCAATACAAAATTTGTAAAGTTATTGGGTGCGAATAAAAAAAGCGTAAATAGAATTTCCCTAAAAAAATAATCATATAATTTTGACATTTTCTCTTAACCATTACAATTAAAACAAAAATGACTACAGTATCAATATAAGTTAATGTCCAATATGTTGTTGAATTTGTTACGATAAGTATGCTATAAAATAACCTTATTATTAAAATTTAAAGGACAAAAAATACTATGCATATTAATGTGTAATTTATATTTTAATATTAATTCTTACCATTATTCCAACATACATTTCCATCCTTTAATCATGCAAATATCAAATTAGGTAACAAACCAAGTGTGATGTCCTAGACGGTGAGGACCTCCAAGGGTATAGGAGATGACCTTCAAAGGAGCCTCTGTCTAGGGTTGATATGTGATGTTTGGTGGGAGTCCTCTAGTGGCCAAGGGAGAGAGCCAAGGAGTAACCCTAATCACTGATGTGTGAGGGTGGCAATTAGGGTTAGAGGACGTACCTGAGCCCCATGTAGTACGGAGCTACTTATAGGGGGGAGCTGGTTGCTCTAATGGGCTTGCTTTAGGCCCAAGTAGGGTCAGCCTGTACTGAGCTATGAGTGGATAGGCTGTCCTTGTGGATAAGATGGTGAGTTGTCCTTGTGGATAAGGTGGTGAGCTGTCCTTGTGGATAAGAAGGGAGACGTCATCAAGTCCTAGGTGTCGGACTTGGGAAGGTGTCGGACTTAGACGTCGGACCTGAGTTGGAGAGTGAGGTCGGCCCGTATCTGGCGTCTGTTCGGCCGTTGAGCATTGAGCTCGGCCAAGCGCTCAAAAGGCTTCATGAAGGGTCCTTAGGACTTTGGCGAGGTCGTCTGAGGACCTCGGCTAGGCCGAGTCCACCACATAAGCCCCCCAGCTCGGTCAAGGCCAACTGAGCCTTGTTCCGAGGTTCTGGTTTAGGACATTTTCCCAAGTCCACCTCATAAGCCCACCTCATAAGCCCACCTCGTAAGGGCCGAGTTCGCCACATAAGCCCCCCAGCTCGGTCAAGGCCAACTGAGCCTTGTTCCGAGGTTCTAGGGAGTTCGGACGATAAGTTGCCGATGTGTTGGATCCAGCTGTCTCTGACGTCCTTTCATTATGACGGAGCAGGTTTGACAGCTGTCTACTTTGCCAGTACCGAAGCGACGTTTGCTTTTACCGGATCTGATACGTGCCAGAAATCGTGACCTACGAAGCGTCACCATCATTGTGACGTTGCTCGAGGTCCACAATTTCCGCTGCTGTGCGCCGCGTGTCTTAATATGTGTGGCCGTACGCTGGGTTGGGCTTTTTTGGGCTAGGCCTAGACTTCAAATTTGAGGGGGAAAACGGTTTCTCTTCCCCCTCTCCCCCAAAAAACCACTTCTCCTTCATACTCTATCACTCATTCTCTCTCTCAACACCATTATCTTTTCTCTCTCCGAAATCACTCCCCTTTCCCCTCGAAACCGTTTGAAATCGCACCATTTCCGGCGTCTTTCTTCTCTCCCAACCTCCAACAATGAATATTGTTTGATCTTGCAAGCTCTCTCTTCGACTTTTATATTCATCAGGTATACTCATTTTCCCCTTTCTTCTACTTTGATAATGGCGTTTCTTCTTTCTTTACGGCTTCCTGATTTGCACGGTGGGGGATTAGGATTTCTGGTTCTTGGTTTCTATTTTCATGGCGGTGGGGTTCTTCCATTAGGTTTTGTGGCTCTGATTTTGGGGCATAGTGCTGGGGTTTGGGGCTTTTCTACATTCGGGTGTTTTGATTTTGGGGTTCATTCCTGGGTTTTAGCCTTCTTTGGGTTAAGCGTGTTTTGAGACTTTTGGAGAGTTTTTGATTCACGTTTTTTGTTTATTTTTCAGAAAACCAACAGAGTGGATTGGGTTCAGTATGAGTATGGAATGGTTTAGGAAATGGGCTGGGGTAGTGTCCCTGTCGTCTAGCAGTAGTGATGAGGAGGACGGCTCTTCCTCCTCGTCCTGTTCCTCAACAGAGGTAGACGAGGCGCTCTGTCGCCAAAGGGAGTATAGGCAGAAATTCGAGAGGCGAGTTCTAGAGGCTGATCCCGTTGAGGTAGTTTATCCTCGGAATTGGGAGGAGAGGAGGGGGTGGATACGGCAATACGCCTGGGCCGAGTTTGTTGATGGTAGAGAACGTGCCGACTTCGAAAGGATGGAGAGGGAGGGAATGTACGAACAAGGGGTACCTGTGGTAGAGGGGAGATGCTCGCCCCTCAGAACTACTTCGAGGGGGTTCTATGGGGGGTTATTTTTCGTAACCCGTAAGACTAATACCGAGCTCCCCTGTTCATCCACAGGTACCATGCCGCTCAGGAAGTGCGTCAGTCAACCTGAACTTTACCCCGCGCCTTTTGATGCCGAGCAGTACGAGTGGGTTGACGTGGAGCCCAAAGGGGTCCAGTCTAGCCTTTGTTCCGAGGATAAGCTTGCCGAGCTAAGGAGAGCCGTGTTGCCTTGCTCAGGGGATGCCACCGGGACCTCTTACGAAGTGCTCCCCTGTTCGGCAAATGACAGGATATGCAGCCGGACTGACAATAACTCCTTCTTTTTCTATGCCGATCTGATTCATAATCTCGGCGTGACCCTCCCGTTCACCGACCTGGATATGAGGGTCTTAAATGAGCTCGGACTAGCTCCTTCCCAACTTCATCCCAATACTTGGTCGTTTCTCCGAGCATTCCAAAAGTACTGCGGAGCCAGAAATTTGGTATGCACGGTTCGGCTGTTTTTATGGATGTACAACCCGTTCGTCAGCAATAAGGACGGGGTCACTGGTCGTCTTTGGGTGTCGACCAAAGCCCGAGCCCACTGTGGGCTGTTCGGCATGTTCTCCGAATCTTGGAAGCATTTTAAACCAAGATTTTTTTAAGTACAAATACGTTGGAGCGGGGCTGCCTTTGTTTCGGTCCGAGACGGGACCGAAGTTTCCTTTGGAATGGACCCCCGAGTTCTTTAGTCGCCATACCAGTATGCCGCAAAGGTGGTCAGGTGTAACATTAGATGCCGACGAGTCCGTAACGGCTCACCATTTTCAGATGGAGTATCGTGCTCGAAAAGTCCAACTTGATGTTGGAATTTTCCTAAAGTGTCCTGACAACGAAGTCTTGACAAAAATTGGTAGTTACTCTTGCTTTTATACTTGTACGTTTTCTTTCAACACACTTATACTAATCCCTTTTTTTTTTTACAGAAGAACATTGGTCAGAGATGTCTTCCAGGGCTCTGAAAGCTGCTTTAGAAGCTCGGAGGAAGAAGAAGTCCGAGGCTCCTTCTGCTAATGCCATGTCGTCCGAGGTTTCCACTGATACGCTCTCGGCCGATTCTGGTCCACTCCATCCTACCCCACCTGCCATTATCATTGCCCCTCCTCCTCCTGCCTCGCCAAGTCCCAGTACCGAGATAGCCATTGTTGCGGATGTGCCGCCCTCAAGCACTGGAACTCTACCGAGGCCGCCAGCTACCCTTGCCAAACCTTCGCTGAAAGACACTCTTGTCAAGATGTCGGGTGCGGAGTGGAAGAAAAAAGCAGAAGAAATGGCTTGTCAATTGAAAAGGGCCACCACCATGTTTAATGTGTTGGCCGAAGTGGCTGATGATGTGGCGGACGGTGTTTCGCCGACCAAGAAAAAGGCTCGGTCGGCTATGGCGGCCTAGGTGGAAGAACTGAAGAGTAGCAAAAGGTCAGTCGAACAAAAGCTATCTAAGGCTGAAGAGGAGCATCGCCGCCAAATGGAGGAGCTTCAAAAAAGATATGAAGAAGATTTGGCCCAAGCCAAAGTAGACGCGAAGGAGGCTGGTCGGCAGGAGGGCCTTGCCGAGGTGGAAAGGGTTAGGAATCTGCTGAAGAAGAGGGCTGCCCAAGCTCTTAAGCATAAGGTGGCAGCACATGAGTCGGACTTTGACCTTGAAAGGGTGGCAAGCAAAGTTTTTACCAGTGCGGTGGAGCAGATTCTTCATATGAATCAAGGACTCCGAATTCGGTATGTCGGCGCAGGGGAGGGGCCGAGATTGACCTGGACCAGCCTGAGGAGAATCTGCCCAACCCCTTGGTTGAGAGAATGGATGAGGAGTTCGACCCGCGTTCGGTCGTCCTTTCAGATGTCGAGGATGATGCAGCATAAGTCCCTTATGCTGGGCAGCTTATGATTTGTCTATGTTCTTCTCTATAACATGTTCGACAATGTTGGTTATACTTTGTTTTATTATGCACAGCATTTGATTTCGATGCAGGCTTATTTCACCTACAACTTGTTGTATGTTACTATTTTTGTGCAAGTTTCGTACTTATACTTGTTGCGTGCGTTTAGAGTCCGAGGTTATTTTTATGCAAGTTTTTCTTCTAACTTGTTGCATAGATGCGAGTATTTGTTTACCAACTCGTTGCATGTTTATTCGTTCAACCTCGGATCTGGACCACAATTGATTAGGTGGTCACCAGAAAGATTTTCAAGAAAGAATGCAAGTGTTTGAGACTTGTCGCATATTGTAACTTTTATGCAAGTTCTTATTTTAACTTATTGCATGTATACCGAGTCCGAGGACATTTTTTTTTAAATAACTAAGTAAAACTACTTTTGAGAATACAAGTGTTTTACCAACTTGTTGTATTTCGGCCTGATCGGACTTAAAATGTCGTATTACTAGCTCGGACGAATTCGGATAACTCAGTGAGTGCAGTAATCTTATAAGTTTTCCTCTGAATAAAGGTACTGTATATAAGTGCATACGGTAGGAAACTCGGATCTACCCACCTTAGCCGAGGTGGGTGTCCTCGGCCCCGATGTAAAAGAGAGTGCTGAGTGAAGCTATATGAAAACATTTCACAGCAGTCTGTTCTTTATCGGGTGTCCCTTGTACACTGTGCATATGAGCCGATCTTATCTAGAAGACGTTGGCTGTGCATAGCGCCATGCAACATTTAGGTGGCTAGTGCTAAATGAGAAGCTAGTACGTACGTATATAAAACTGTTGCACTTGAGTATGAGCAAGTTTGTACTTTTCATTAATTGTAGTCATGAGTACATTGCTTTTTCTTTTGAAAGGTGAATATCTCACAATGGAAATTGAAAAACATGAACAGTATCTGAAGGAAACGACAAATAAAAGGAAGTTGAACTTGAATTCCTTAGAGGAGGGTACTGACGGCTGCCAAAATATCTGAGGTAAACCTATTTGAACAGGTTCTCAGTGTTTTGAAGTTTTGGGAATCCTTGAGTTCGGTAATTACCCAGAGTATGTTTCTAGAACGCCTCTGTTGGGGATTACTGATCTCGAGCTCATTTCCCACTTTTCTGGCCGTTGGGGCCGATGTCCGATCCTCGGGGGGCGAGGTGATCGGACTCAGATGACCCGGGCTGCTTTGCTTTCTTGTCATAGTCGGCTGGCTTTTTCATCGCTATCTTCTTCGGACCAGGAGCATCTTGTCGGATTTCCTTGTGATGGTCCTCCGAGGTGAGCTGAAAGAAGAGGCTGCCGAGATTGTTGGTAATGTTGAAAAGTGAGGACATTTCCCTCTTGAAGCCCCCGAGCTTGGGGGTCTGAAAAGCTCGGCTGAAGGCATGGGCAAGAAGTTCACCTCGGCCCTCAATTCGGAGGTGTACCGAACGGGGGGCGGGGTTAGTGAGAGTTAGATGAAGGAGAAAATTCTCTCCGTGCAGGGGGTAGGGGAGGACTGAAAGAGAGAAGAGATTTTTGTTGACTGCTCTTTGGATTTTTTGGAGGAGTTTGTCATTCATGATAGCATCTTGGCTTGGGGGAAAGGTGAAGGGGGGAATTACCACCCGCTCTTCATGAGGGGGGGACATATGGATATTTCGTTCGGACTGAACCTCGGCCAATAAGACTCTTCCCTTGGATAGTGTCGGATCGATGAACTCTTTTTGCTTCTTCTTTCCCTCCCGTAGGCTCGCATTGTAACAGAGCCGGGCTTTCACTTGGTCAGCTTTGACCGTAACAACCTTATCATCTGATCCGACGAACTTCATTGCCAAGTGCACTGTCGAGACCACTGCCCCAAAAGCTTGTAGGCAGGTTCGTCCCAATATTACATTATACGGGGAGTCAGAGTCAACTACCAGAAATTTGATGATCTCCGTTCTGGCCGAAGGCTGGTTACCTAGGGTCACCGGGAGATGAATGGCTCCCAGGGGGCGAATTGCCTCACCTGTGAAGCTGATGAGATTACCTTCAAATCCTTTGAGGTCGGCGGACCTCAACTTCAAAGCTTGGAACGTATGCAGAAAGAGAATGTCGGTCGAGCTTCCTTGGTCAACAAAGACTCGGGCGACCTCAAAATTGCTAATTAACGCCGTTATCACCATAGGATCGTTGTGATCTGGGATGACGTTTTCCATATCTTGGTCTGAGAAAATAATAGGCACATTCCGAGATGGTTTTTTGCCAACGGGTTTGTGATGGACAGCGAGAACTTGGTTGATGTACCTTTTCCTTTCCGCCCTCCTTTCTCCGCCACCAGCGAAGCCTCCCGAGATAGTTTCTACTCGGAAGTTCTCTGGCGACTTGTCCAGGTCTTGAACTACGACCATGTTCACCCGCGATGGTTCCTCTTCCTTCTTCTCTGGGGACGGGTCGGCTTTGGCTTTCCCTTTATCATTGTCCGAGCTGCGAGACCTTCTTCGGCCTCGTCTTTCCACTGCTTCTCGGACGTATTGCTGCAGCTTGCCTCTTCTTACCATATCCTCAATGACATCCCGGAGCCAAGTGCATTGATCGGTATGGTGGTCGTACCCGTCATGGAAATTGCAGTATTTGGATTTGTCCCTGACATAGTTTTGATTTCTGAGAAAGGGGGGGCGAGGTACACTCCTGAGTTCGGTCTGCATGGTCTCTCTCCAGACTTGAGACCGTGGGACCGTCAGGGGGGTGTAAGAGTCATATTGGGTGATGTATGGACGTCGGCGGTCTTCTTGTTGGCCGGTGTGGGACCGACCTCGGTCCCCCTGGTTTGTTCTTCCTCCTTTTTCATCCCTGTTGCCGCGAGGACAACCTCGGGGCAGGGTATTCTGCGAGGCGGCTTGAGCATTTTCCAGCCTGCTCGACTGTCCCTTGTTGAATTCTTCGAGATTGATGTATTTGTTTGATCTCTGTCTCAGTTCGGCCATGTCCCTTGGTGGCTTTCCAATAAGTGAATCTTTGAATCCTCCTTCGACCAATCCTTGGGTCAAAAGGAGAACCGCCACCTCGGGAGACAGATTTGGGACCGAGCTGGACTCGTTGTGGAACCTGTGCAAGTATGCACGTAAGGATTCTTCTGGTTTCTCGGCCACTGTCGCTAGCGTGTGGTCCGACCTGGGTTGCACACAGCTAGCCGTGTATCTGTTAAGGAAGACGCGCTTCATTTCTGCCCAATTGTTGACAGAATTTTTAGGAAGCGTTGAGTACCACCGAAGGACCGGGGCCTGTAGGGTCATGGAGAAAGCTCGGCACTTGAGCCGATCTCCTCCCCCGTGAAAGTTCACAGCTCCCTCGTAAGAAAGGATATGTTCCTGAGGATCTGTGAGGCCATTGTATCTGGGGATGTTACTGGGCCCGAGGTACCCAGGTGGTGGTTCATAGGCCATGACGGCAGGAGTAAAGGGATGCCCAGGGTGGGAATCATCCAACTCAGGTTGTTGCTGGTCAGGGGGAAGGGTAAGTTGTGTGACGGTCGTGTGTGGCGTTGCGAAGGTTTGTGGAGTTAACGGAGGTTGTGGTGGAAGGGGAGGTGGAGGGGGTGGTGGGGGGAACTCGTTTGGAGCCGGAGTTTGAACCGCATCTCGTTCAGCTAAACGTTGCATGACAACTTGTTGGAGATCTGCAATAGCTTTGCCTTGTTGTTCTACGATTCTCATCTGCTGTCTCATCAAGGATAAGAGTTCAGCATCCCGAGAGAGCGTAGACTGTCGAGAGTGGGAACGGTGTGTTGTGCTGACGGAGTGAGCACGTTCGCCGCGGTGGCGGTGCTGTTCAGTGTTGGTTTCTCCGAGCTCAGAGCGTAGCTGCACGCGCCGACCTCCGCCAAGAAGCTGGGTTGGATTTGCAGTATCTCCAGTGTGGATGGTATAAGGTCCACTGTGGGTGTGGGTGAATTCTGGTGGCGGAGGTGGCGGGGGAGGAGGTGGAGGGGGTGGCGGTGAGGACCTCGCTGCCCTGTTGGCTTCGAGATGCAGGCGCAGGTCCTCAGTTTACGGCACCCTCCTTGGACGCCCCCTCCTTCTCCTCTGGACTGGTTGTTCTTCAGACATGGTAGAATCTTCTGGGTGGGGTTGAAGTTTATCTTCCCCACAGACGACGCCAATGTGATGTCCTAGACGGTGAGGACCTCCAAGGGTATAGGAGATGACCTTCAAAGGAGCCTCTGTCTAGGGTTGATATGTGATGTTTGGTGGGAGTCCTCTAGTGGCCAAGGGAGAGAGCCAAGGAGTAACCCTAATCACTGGTGTGTGAGGGTGGCAATTAGGGTTAGAGGACGTACCTGAGCCCCATGTAGTACGGAGCTACTTATAAGGGGAGCTGGTTGCCCTAATGGGCTTGCTTTAGGCCCAAGTAGGGCCAGCCTGTACTGAGCTATGAGTGGATAGGCTGTCCTTGTGGATAAGATGGTGAGTTGTCCTTGTGGATAAGGTGGTGAGCTGTCCTTGTGGATAAGAAGGGAGACGTCATCAAGTCCTAGGTGTCGGACTTGGGAAGGTGTCGGACTTAGACGTCGGACTTGAGTTGGAGAGTGAGGTCGGCCCGTATCTGGCGTCTGTTCGGCTGTTGAGCATTGAGCTCGGCCAAGCGCTCAGAAGGCTTCCGGAAGGGTCCTTAGGACTTTGGCGAGGTCGTCTGAGGACCTCGGCTAGGCCGAGTCCACCACACCAAGGGTAACCAGTCGAACAGGCCAGGCAAGCAACTTTAATCTTAATAAAACAAAAGTATTTCAAACCCCCTCCAAAAGTCAAAACAAATCCAAAAGTAAAAACAAAACCACGGGTAACAAATTAAGGGGTTCCTATGGGGTAAGGCTCCAGCACATGAAAAAATGAACCATGCACTGATGCATGTTTACCAAATAGTCGGAGATCAATTGCTGCGTTGTCAGGAAGGGGTGTGATTGTTTATGTCCACCTCCTGTTCCAGGTTGATTAAGTTTTGCGCATATACCCTTAATGAAACGACGTCGTTTCACTTGGGGCTGAAAAATAAAATTTGCAAGGCCGAAACGTCGTCTCACTTGGGGCTGAAAAATAAAATTTGCGAGGCCGAAACGTCGTCGTTTCCTCAACTCACTTTCCTTTCCTCCGTTATGCTTCCCTTGGCCCCTCTTCGCAGTGTCCCTTCGCCCTTCTTCTCACTCTGCTACGGTTCTGCTCCGCCCTTCTTCTCACTCTGCTACGGTTCTGCTCCATCTCGCACTACCCTGTTCCTCCTTCATACCCTTTGGATTTTGTTATCACTCTGCAAGGGTTTGGAATACTGTCTTTACTTTGCTCCATTGTCGTAGGGTTAAGCTCACAGATCTGATATTTTCTGTCTGGTACAGATCCATTGTATTAGTCACCACTGCATTAAGTGAACTGGATGAGCAAGAAGAAGCAGCCGTTAACTAAAGGCTACGCCCTCTAAGTGCCCTTGTATTTTTCCATTTAGATCTGATTCTAAGAACCAAACTTTTTCGGGGCATTTTGGACAAATCTCAGTAGGGGTATATCAGCAAAAGTGAAAAAATGCAGGCCTTTAGTACACAAATATATAAACCAGGTTGTTGACCGTAAATGTCAACACATGCATCAGTGCATGGTTCATTTTTACATGCATTTGAGCCTTACCCGTTCCTATGCACAAAAACTAGAATACTGTAATTAAATATGGGGCTTTGGTATTATTTTTCCAATAAAATCAACATCTGGTAAATAAAAAAATAATGCAATTTTATCGTTTAATATCTGACTGTTCAAATTTTTCTTTTGACAACCTAACTAGAATATGCTCCATCCTATTTATCCAATATATATATATATATATATATATATATATATAGACACACACACCCCTCCCAAAATATAGGACTTTTTGGAGACTTTTATTTTGTCCATGATTATAAGACTTTATAACAATTTTCAATAACAATTAATTATTTCTTTCCATGAACACTTCTAATTATTTAGCACTTTTTAGATTTTCAATAACATTAATAACATGGATATTTTTGAAAATACATATCAAATATTTACATTTCTAATACTACCATTAACCATTAATAACTAACTTTTTTAATGGACGTTAAATCTATAAAAAAAGATTTTATATATAAGAACGGATGTTACGTCGTGGTAGTAATATTTTAACAGGGTAATTGCTTCCACATGCACCATCTCAAAACATAAGGTTTCAATAGAAATTTTTTTATGACTAATTTATTTCTTTAATTTTTAAAAATTGGAGTTGTTTTTGTTTTGGTCTCTGAAACTTCATTTGACCATGACTATATCATCTCGAGTTTGACTATAAAATCCCTTAAATTTTCTCAGTAATCACCAGTGTGGGACATAAAATTCTGGTGCACTTTCCTGACATAATTCTGGTGCTATGGTATAGACCATAAGTGCGTCACCTTTCTCGTAGAAACCACTAGAGAAAATAACTAGAACTTTGCTAATCCACGTAAAAAATTAAAACATGAAGTGGCATAAAAATGAAGAATCAGAGGCAAATAATTCACACAAGAACTATACAACAAAATGATGAGGAGCAAAATTTAAAGCCATAGCAAGCTATTATAGACACAAATAATCACTCAAGCAACATGCATGGTAGTAAATAAAACTCCAAAGGGAGCGAAAAATCTTTGCTCCCTTGCTTCATCCCGAGTGATGGACTGTGTTAGCAGTGAATAACCATATGAATGACCCTATCATCTAGATGAAGCAAGCTAAGCTCCAATTTACATAATCACACTTTACAGGAACAATTATGTCATTTCCAATATAGAAATATAGACTTAAATACCAGAATGTCCATGTAAATATTGACCCATTTGAAATCGGTACCTAAAAAACGGTTTTATTCTCTGTATTTACAAAACTTTGCAACATGTCTTTGTAAGCACTCGTTTCTTCACAACCAACCAAGTGATGAAAGAATTAATGCTTAGGCATTTTCTCATTATATTCTTGATCACGATGCTTAGCCATTTGTATCTAGAAGCAAGAGAGTATTTATTACCCTTGCTTCACAAAAGGTGCCTTCAATCTCAATGCCTCTCAAGCTGTCTTATATAGGCATAATAATGTAAACCTGACACCAGTAAGCATGAAAAGATAACAATCCAGAGTTTATAAACTGCACTCGTCCTGCATAACTCAAATGTCTAGTTGACCAGCATTTTAGTCTAGCCACAACTTTATCAATCAAACTCTGACAATCCATCTAATTCCATTTGTTTGTAGAGAGAGGAACACCAAGGTACTTAACAGGAAAAGTACCCTCACAGAAACCAGACAAATCAAGCATGATTTTTTTCCCGATCATCCGAGACTTTGACATACATGTTAGCAACAAGATTAAAAATAGCTGAGAATTCGATCAATGTAGATAGAATTTTCTTGACTGTAGCAGTATCAGCTCTACAAAAAAAATCAACAAGTCATCAGCAAATAGAACATTAGTAATCTGAAATCTTGAGCCTTTTGCAGTTCGGATGGAATCTAAAATTCTTGTACATAGCAACAATCTGCAGCATTCTTGACAAGTAATCCATGACTAGGACAAACAGGAGAGGAAACATTGGAACCCCCTGTCTTAATCCTTTAGCTCCTTTGAAGTATCTTGAAATTCCATCATTGAGAGCAATAGAGAAAGAAGTAGTTGTAGCACATTCCATTATCCATCTGTTGAATAAAGGGGGGAAACCAAAACCGGACAAAATCTCCATACGAACTCCAAATTTTATCTTTCTTATTTGTATCCTCCTGCATAAGCCCACTCTTTGTATGATATTACTAAGAAATATGCAATTTTTTAGTTGATTTACCTTTGTTAAGGCTAATTCTATGTGCTCTTGTTTGTTTTTTTTTTTTCTTCGGATTTTCGCACATATGTGAAAACATTTGAGAGCTAGCTACCTGACAAATTTTCTTTATATATATAATCAGCTATTCATGGTTAGTTTTACAAGGGAAAAAGGGCCTCTGTTGACAATGTTCTTAAAGATTTTTCCTTGTATACACTGGTGACAGAAGCTCTTATACTTTCAAAACAAACAAGTGAGGTTCTTGGGATCAGAAGCATTTTCATCTGATCTCATATTATTGTCACACAGAAGTCTTCAATTTCAGGCATATATAATAAGCAAGGATGCAGTGGCAGGAATAATAATCTTAGGTGCAATTGCATCATCTGCTATTGTTACCCTTCTTATATTGATGAGAACACTGCACGTTTGATCTGAGTGATTATATTGCACTTTCCAAATTAATGCCGTCGTGGTGACTGGTGAGTATCTTAATAACCGTGAATTAAGCTAGCTAGCATGTCAACTTTATTCACTTCAGTACTAATTTACTGGTGAGTATCTTAATTATCTGTGCAGCTTAGTTAACATCTCTTACAAATTTATGTACGTGATAATAACAAATCTTTTTTGTTTAATATCACAGTCCATATTTTATGACTGAGAAGGTACAAACTGACCCCAGCACTCCCTACATGCATGTAACTTACTTTGTCAAACATAAAAACTATTTGAGTACTGCAGTTCAACACAGATGTATGAGCCCTGGAAATAAAATTAGTTATATAAGTATACTGCTATATGGAGCTTGGAACTGAATTGTTAATGCTTTTTATCACTCACTTTTGTTTGTTCTGCATCTCTTTCAAATGAATTTATATCATACTATTTTATTGTTTGATTGGTAATGAATTTATTGTTTTCTGTATATTATTTTATCTTTTTTTTTTTTACCAATTCATTTTTGGGTTTTTAGTTAACCATTAGCCTTATTACTTTGTTAAACACTGCTTGCATGCAATTAAAATTGGGTTGGATAGTAGCACTAATAAACCAATAGATATGTGTTAAAGTATTTTAATGAGAACATGTCAATTTTTAGTGATCAAATTTTGAATAATTTGTCACTTAACTATTGATTTTAGGGACTTACTAACATGCAATCCAAAATTGGATGGTTGCTATAAAACCTTTTCTTAAACCAATAAGAAGTTGTCACCTATGCCATGTAATTAGTTGAAATAGTTAAAATTAGCTTTTTTGCAATTTAGTCTAACATAAAAAGTAAATTAAAAATTTAGTCCTTTGAACCTATAGACAAATTATAACTTTTAATTTTTTTTTTAAAAAAAAATTATAATTTATGTATAGGTACAAAGGACTACATTTTTAATTTACTTTTTATGTTGGACTAAATTGCAAAAAACTAATTTTAACTACTTCAAATAATGACATGACATAGGTGGCAACTTCTTATTGGTTTAAGAAAAGGTTGCATAACAACCATCCAATTTTGGATTGCATGATAGAAATATACTTGATGTTATTAGTGGATTGTTATCTTCCTAACCCAATTTTGATTTGATGATAAAAATATTCTAATTTGTTTTGGTTTTATAAACTGTTCTAAGTACATGTTTTTTTAATGTTCCCCAGTACAAAAAAATCACTATTTTTTGCTTATCGATTGATTTACTTTAAGTTATTGGCATATTTGATTTGAGTTAATAGTCACATAGGTTCACAACACAGTGATCGGATTCATTTGTCTCTGTCGATGCACGAAATCAGAGATCAACACACTGAGCTGATTTATTTGACTTGGCTGAGAACCGAGCGCGTCATTCATTTGTCTTCATCAAAACATCTTTGATTCTACACATTCAATTTGTTGTTTTAGGTAAATATGGCAAGCCTATATATTAACTTCCTAATTTTCCAACTACTCCCTCCGTCTCTAAGATAATTTGGACTAATCGTTCACGATAATTAAAGAAATTAGTTAGCAATATTATTGTATTAAAATTGATTATATTTGGTTTAATTTTTTTAAAATTACTCCTATAATAATTATTGAGACTTTAAAAATTACATTTAATAAATATGAATGTTTGTGGAAAAGAAGTAATTAATGTTATTAGAAATTGAAATATGAATTTATAAAAAGAGATGAGATCAAAGCATTAATTAGTGCTTATATTTAGAGATAGAGGGTGTATTTGAATATTCATTTCTTTATTTAGCATATTTTTAATCACTCTCTCCAATCTTATATATAAGATCATTTTGAGTTTTTTTATTTTCGTCCTATTTATAAGTTCTTATTTCAATTTTCAGTAGCATTTAATTTTTTTCCACAAATACTCCTATTAACTTTAGACATTTTAGAGTCTCAATAGTAATTATAAGGGTAATTTTGAAAACTATATCAAATTTCACATTTCCAATGTCACTAATAAATTTAACTGCCTTCCTTGATAGAAGAGAAAAATTCCAAAAAGATCTTACAAATAAGATCAAAAAATATACTCCTTCCGTTTTTTAACCATTAGAGGCAAAATATGCCAAATTCTTACATCATTTAACCATTTCTTAAAATTCGTGCATAACCTTAAAATAATTATTGAAGAGAGTGGAAGATATTGGAAGTGAAAAAGAGAGTGATAAATAAGGGTGTGTTGAAAAAAATAACATTAATTGTGTATTGAGTTTTATAAAAAAAAACAATACATATGAAACATGAGACAAAAACTCTATAAACACTGCGTATAAAACGGACGGGATATCAATATCATATGAAATTTAGATTTCATCAAAGTTTAGCAGATAAAATTGTATTCAATGCATGCATTGTATTTTAGCTAGACCAAATAAATGCTTTTAACTCTCGCCAATATTGCGAATAAATGCTTTTAACTCTTGTCAACATTATTACATAAATACTCCTTCCCTGTTTTATACTTCCTTTGGTCTTATTTATTGAGCATACTTAATCATATCACACAGACTAAGGAGGGTAGTTAAGTTTCTTGAAACTTTAAAAAATACTTCAACATTACAATCTTACCCTCTTAACATGCATTGAGAATTTCACAATGTATTACTTCACATTAATGGGCAAAGGACAAATAAGAGAAAATAACAATAAATGTCTCCTAGAAAATACAAAGTGACTTATAAATAGGACCAAAGAATCCTACTAGAATGTGACTTATAAATAGGACCGGAGGGAGTATATTTTATTTCAAACAAAACATATTTTTTGAAAAATGTATTCCCTCTGTCTTTAAATATAAGAGTTTTTTGACACTTTTATTTTGTTCCTATTTATAAGATCCTATACCAATTTTTAATAATCATTAATTACTTTTTTCCATCAACATCCCTATTTATTTAACATTTTTTAGATTGCAAATAGTGTTAATAGGGGTAATTTTGAAAATACATTTAATACACTTTTAAAATACTCTAAATGACAGATAAAAAAGAATAAAAATTTTCTCCAAAAAAGAACAGTTAATAAGGAACAGAGGGAGTACTTTGTAGGATAATATAGTATTTCCAAAGCTACTCCCTATTAAAACTTTGCAATTTTATTTATTTATTTATTTCTCTATTGTAATTATTACTCTATCACCCCTATGCAAATATAATTATGAAGGGTATATTTGGAATAAACCCTTTAATGTTACCTAGATATTCTAAAATGACTTATAAAGAAGGACAAAACATCTACCAAAATGGTGCCTTATAATAAAAGATAGAGGGAGTATATGAATTTAAATTCATTAATGGTTTCAAAAGATAATGCATTCAATGTTTTTTTTATTACGAACCGTTTGACTTATGGAATTGAATACAGAATTGGAGTTTGAATTTGGAATTCCGGTGTTTGGTTATATACTCGAAACTCCATTCAAAACCGAATTCCATGAAATTAATTTTTAACTAAAAATACGAAAACCCAATTTTAATATCTATGTCTCTTAATTACAATTTCATACTTTATAGAATTGAGTTTCAGGGTCTAAAAACAAAGCACATTGCCTCTCCACTTGGAAATAGAAATTAAACTTGAAATTTTAACTTGAGAGTTGAGATTAAACTCGTAGGCCATGACATTGCTTAAGTGACGAAATAACCATTTTCAAAAAAACATAAAAGTTCAGGACTAAAAACTTAATTAATCCAAAACAAAATAATGTAATAAAATTAATTCATTTTTAAAATTTAGATTTACTTAATAAAAATGAATCATGTGATACCAAATATTATTTTATTTCCTTAAATAGACAGAAAGGAAATTAATGATGGATTGACTCAAATTATACTTTCTTCACCTATAAAACTCCATTCCTAGGACAAGAAAAATACATCATCACTACAACCAATAAAATATGGCCAAGTCTTTGTTTCAGCTGGGTTTCTTTATCATTCTCTTTGTGTTTGCTTCAAGTAATTTTCTTCTCTTTTATCATAAAATATTAATATTGTTCTTTTTTTATATATATTATGAATTAGTATTTTCTTATTTTATTTTAATTCCTTGAATTTTTTAATATACTAAACAAATTCTCTCAATAATTATGTATTAACTAATGAATTGTTTGTTATGATGTTGTATGATGTTATATTCATGTTATGTATTAGTTGTAAATATTGTTGAGTTTCGCATGATTGCTAGCAAAACACTTGTATTGGTTTGAATTTATATTATATAGATTTATACAAGTTAATGAGAATGCAGTTTCAGGTTTGGAGCAGTTTGAAGCTAAAAATTTACATGGAATAACAAGCGGTGGCATTAAATGTCGTTCGGACAGTGACTGCCCTGATCCTCCATGCAGACCTTTCGTTTGTGCTGTTTGTGCTTGTCTAGGTGGTTATTGTAGTTGCATAGGAAAATTTCCACAATCCTACACAAATGGGCAAAAAACAATCCCATGACAACATGATTCCTTATTTTATCTTACAAAATCAAATGATATTGTTGCCTTCATTAATAAAAATAAATTATTGATATTATAATGTCCATCAAAGCCTTGAAAATCTTCTTTTTCTTTTTATTATAGACTTTTGTGACTAAACTTAATAAACATTTTTGTTAACCTGATATTTTCATCGAGAAATTTGGATAACACAATTTTGACTTGGCCTCTTATTTACTTATGTGTAATTGAGTTGATGATAATGTTTAATATTTACATTTTTTATTAAAAAAATAAAAATATCCGCTTTAATTGACTTCCATAAAATTTTAAATTTTTTAATTGCATGTAATATCTTAAGGAACGTGACATCAAATTTAATAAATTAAAGTTTGATTCAAATTTAACAATATTCAAATTGATATAGCTATTGTAATTCTTAAATATTGGTTACAGCTTATATAATTATAAGTAAAACGAATTTTAATCATTTAAATTGATGCCAAATATAAAATTTTAGGGATTGTTTCAAAATATTTTATAACTACTCTTATCCGTGCAATGCATCGGTTATTAATATTTTAAATTTTTTATATTAAATATTTTAAAGTAAATATTATAATTAAATAATATAAAAAATACTTATACAAAAAGGCAAGGGTTCGAATCAAACCTTATAATTAAAAAAATTAATTTAAATGAACTTGTTGATAAATTTTGTATTTCCTCATATGAATAAAATATAACACTTTTTATCTAAGATATTCCTTATTTATTTGATGGATAAATCAACATTTTTTATATGATTATCAACTTTAATATGATGAATAAAAATTAAATCACAATTAAAGATTTTGATCTTTTTTGTCTAATGATATTATGAGCATAATTAATTAAGGTCATAAATTCTCAAAGAATATATATATATAGGGGTTTGCTAACATACATAAAGTGATTTTTCAATTGGAGCACTTTAGCATAATGTACCAGATTATTGTAGATATATTTTGAAAACAGATTTTAATTATTAGGGGTATTTTAATAATATTCTTTTGGAAATTTAAAAAAGAAAAAATTCACCCCACTGTGCCCTTCCATCTACCTTCTCCTTCCTTCTTTCTTCTTCTTCTTGCCACCATCTATGCCCTTCCGCCGGCGCCGGCGTCGGCACCCCTAACGCCGCCACGCCAACCCATTTGCCACGGATCGCGAACCACCGCGAACCACCACTAAGCCAACCGCCACAGATCGCGAACCACCACTAACGCCCCACCAAGCCAACTGCCCACCACTAACGCCACAGATTGCGAACCCATTTGCCATCCGGGTTGGTCCTTGACGGAGAAGCGTTGACGGCTGTTCAAATGGGTTGCCTCGCCGCGCATCTCCTCGCCCTGTCCTCCACCGCTGTGTCAGCGAACCCTTCAGCTATCGTCGATGATGGAGAAGACGGCGACGACGGTGAGGGGCTGAACGATGGCGACGGCGGTGGCGGCAAAGGTGGGGTTAAAGGAAGAAGAGAGCATAAGTTTAATGAGAAGAGAGAAAGAATAGATGAGAGAGAATGGGTTTACAGAAATGAGGGATAAGAGAGAGGTGGGTAAGGGATTGAGGGTTGGGATTTCTGTTTTTTTTTTTAAATTTAAAAATCAAAATTATTAAAATACTCCTGTAATCCTGTTTTTTAAAAGTTTGTGTTGAGGATTATTGTGTTGGTGAAGTTTGTGCATTAACCATGATTTCTCACCCTTCTAACCATACTATTTTGCAGCACTTGTCAAGTGTTGTCCCAAATTGCTTCCTTTCATTCTTTAGTCGAAATCTGAAACATATGCTCACAGTTTTATGATTCATAACAGAGGTCCCTCATAGATGTTTAGTTTTATAATCTATTAGCTTTTTAAGATATGTTTGAATTCTTGATGCATAGTTTTTTCAGTAGAGGGCTTTTGAAGCATAAGTATAGTGATTTTTTCCCACAAGTATAGTATAACATGCATTTAATCAGATATGTAGCATAAGTATAGTGATTTTTTCTTTAACAACTTTTGCTGGTCCAACACAGTAAAAAACAATGTTTTTGATTGTGTCATGAATTTCTCATTTATCCTTGTTTCATTAGAAATTCAACTCAGCTAGTTTTTCTTTGTTTTGTTACAGGTTGAACCTTATTGAAAGAATGATGAGATTGACCGAAAGAATGATGATATTGAGAATACATATGGAGATGGAAGGCTCTTTTGATTATTTTAAAATTTCATGTTAGTTATTTAAGTAGATTAAGTGTGTATCAATCTTTTTCTTTTCTTTTTGGTACTTTTGATAGATTGATCAATAGAATGCTAAAGAGATTCTATATTAGATTGTTGAGATTTGACCTCCTTATTTATAGACAATTTAATAATATAAAATTTATTAATTATTTTTAATTATTATGATACTTCAGAATTTAAAAAGATAATTATTTTTTAAATATAAATAAAGGCTATTGCAACGACAATTTTGTCGTTACAAAAATCAATGGTGTTTTGCAACGACAGTATCGTTGCCAATAAAGACTACTGCAACGACAATTTTGTCGTTACAAAAATCAATAGTGTTTTGCAACGACAATGTCGTTGCCAAATATAGATTACCAATGCAACGACATTTCTTATGCAACGACCCATGTCGTTGCTGAAAATAATTCTTTATAACAACGAAAAAAGTCGTTGCTATACCCTTTTGCAACGCCCTTACCAGCAACGACCGAAGTCGTTGCAGAAAATATTTTTAGCAATGACTTTTGGTTTTTAGCAACGACTTTTGTCGTTGCAATAAAGGGTTTTTCTTGTAGTGAAACTGACGCAAAGTCCCCCCAAAAGTTGTCGCAAAATGGCTGCTTTTTGTAGTGAGCAAAGATCTCTTCGTCACCAATTAGCGAGGGATGAAATTGTGCGAGAGATTTGCGAGGGATTAAGCCCTCGCAAATATAATTCACCAACGACAAATTTGTGAGAAACTGTTGGTTGCTAATTAGCGATGCTTGATAACAAAATTGAACCAATTTTCGAAACAATCAATTGCGAGGGACTAAGCTCTCACAAATAAAAGTAACTAGTGATAAATTTGTGAGAAACTCTTCCTCGCTAATTAGCGACGGATAGATTATAAGTTTGACCAATTCGTCAATGACTCCTTGCGAGGGAAACATGATTTTGGCGAGGAATTTGCATTAATTTGGTTTTGCGAGGGATTGGCAAGGGATTTTTCCATCGCTATTTTGCATTTTTCTTATACAACACTGGTGACATAAACTCTTACACTTTCAAAACAAACAATAACCGAGGTTCTTGGGATCGATCAGAAGCATTTTCATCTCGTATTATTGTCACAGAGAAGTCTTCAATTTCAGGCATATATAATAAGCAATGGTGCAGTGGCAGGAATAATAATCTTAGGTTCAATTGCATCATCTGCTATTGTTACCCTTCTTATATTGATGAGAACACTGCACGTTTGATCTGAGAGATTATATTGCACTTTCCAAATTAATGCCGTCGTGGTGACTGGTGAGTATCTTAATAACCGTGAATTAAGCTAGCTAGCATGTCAACTTTATTCACTTCAGTATTAATTAATTTACTGGTGAGTTTCTTAATTATGGCCCCCTTAATTATGTGTGCAGCTTAGTTAACATCTCTTACAAATTTATGTACTCCCTCTGTTTCACTTTAAGTGTCTTTTTAACATTAAAATTTTGTTTCAAAATAAGTGTCTTTCTACCAAATCTAGGCAACATTTAATACTGTTTTTCCTTATTTACCCTTACATTTAATATTGTTTTAGTTTTGAAATTTGTAATACTAGTAATTATGCATTGACAAAATAAAAATATTAAATAGGGGTATTTTTGACAAAATACACATAAAACTTACAATAATCATCATAATCAACACTTTCTTAATCTATGTGCAAAAGTTCAAAAAGACACTTAAAATGAAACGGAGGGAGTATGTGATAATAACAAATTTATTTTAGAGGAAAAATATGTAATTTATTCCGTAATATAATGTTTTGGTTTATTATCACAGTCCATTATTTTTTTGACTGAGAAGGTACAAACTGACCCCAGCACTCCCTATATATATGCATGTCACTTACTTTGTCAAAAATAAAAACAATTTGACTGCAGCAGTTCAAAACAGATGTATGAGCCCTGGAAATAAAATTAGTTATATACTCCCTTCGGTCTTATTTATAAGACCCTTTTGGAGTTTTTCACTCCCATCAAGAAGAGTGGATAAATTTGTTAGTTGCATTGGAAATGTAAAAATTTAATATACTTTTTCAAAACTACCCCTATAATTATCATTGAAACTCTAAAAAGTGTTAACTTTATAGGGATGTTAGTGGAAAGAAGTAATTAAATGTTATTGAAAATTGGAAAGGGGTCTTATAAATAGGACCAAAATAAAAACTCCAAAAGGGTCTTATAAATAGAGGACCGGAGGAGTATATAAGTATACTTATATACTTATATATGGATAGGGATGGACATGGGTACCCACGGGCGCGGGTAGTGCATATCCATGCCCATACACGTGGGTATTTACGGGTATTTGTGCGGGTAACGGGTACCCGCGGGTACCCACGGGTTTTAAACTTTTATTATATGATTATATATTTTGTAATAATCATTATACATAAAAATAATTATAAGATGAATAATTACAGACATATGATAAATGTTTATCATTATAATTTTATCTTTAAAATTCAATATGAAATATAAATAAAATAAAATATATATATTCTCAAAGTAATAAAAAAATATTAATATATATATATAATATTTGGTATCACAATACCCGTCCCCACCCGCAAGGGAATAGTGCGGGTACCCGCGGGCATGAGTATTTTGCCCATCCCTATATATGGAGCTTGGAACTGAATTGTTAATGCTTTTTATCACTCACTTTTGTTTGTTCTGCATCTCTTTCAAATGAATTTATTGTTTTTTGTATATTATTTTATTGTTATTTTTTTTTACCAATTCATTTTTGGGTTTTAGTTAAACTTCCATGCAATAAAAATTGAGAGTTACTTTTCAGCCCTTACCCATTACTCTTGAACCCCATTTTCTTCCACCTCTTGAGAAGAGGCGGAAGTGTAATTTTTTTTTTGTCCGCCTCATGGAAGGCGGAAAAGCCATTAATTTTACACTTCCGCCTCTCAAGAGGCGGAAAAAAATGGGATTCAAGAGTAATGAGTGGGGGCTGAAAAGTAACTCTATAAAAATTGGGTTGGTAGTAAAACACTCCATTAATAAACCAATGGATGTGTTTTAAGTTTTTTAATGAGACCATGTTACAATCATATCAGTTTTTAGTGATCAAAATTGAATGAATCAAAATTGAATGACTTATTGTTTAATGATTTATTGGCATATTTGATTTTGTTGTTTTTGGAAGAAATTATTAGAGTATCTGTACTTTCCTGACAAACCCCGGCCGGGGCTTGTCTGCACAAATTAGATAAGGAACAAGATGCTTACTTGAGTGCACATATTGCAGTGTCTTTATTTGTATATATAGATGTTATATTTGGACAATAATTGGTTCTATTATGAGGGTTTATTACGATTATAATTTGAAAAATAATTCAGTAAAATTGGATAGATAGATAGATGTCCATTTGGCGTTTTATGATTCTGTTATTCGGAAGTAGAGTTTTGTCGCTTAAGATGAGAATCTTAAAAAAAAAAAAATCTTATCTTACTTAGCCACAATTTAGTTTGTGGCTAATTCTTTTAATTTTGTGTTCTATTACTCACGTATGTAATTGTGCCTAATGTTCCAAAGATAGCAAATGAAAAATAGTGGCATCACATTGGCCTTTTTAGAGACTTATTTGATGCCCATATAAATCTTTCAAGGACCAAACTTTACACTTCGTAATGTCATTTTGATTTTTGGGAATTAAATTGATGTCAAAAATCTTTTGGAGATTAAATTGATAACCCATATATCTTTTGGTAACCAAATTTACTATTAACTCTTTAAAATTTGACTGAGACGTGCACAAATGCACTAGATCTAAGAGTATTTGCCGCCACAAATAAATCACATGTGTATTATTAAGGTCTTCAATGGAAAATACCCTCTAGATACATATAACAGTCACTTCTCGTTAACTCGACACTTGAACTGACGAGATCTCATGAATTAACTTATTTAAATTGTTATTGTAAATAAAAAAATTAAAAGAAGAAAACAATTTATATATAATATATATAAAAAAGAAAAGAAGTAGTCAAGATATTTTTTTTCTTATTTCACGACATACTTCACCATGCTATTATACGTATATTGGTAAAGGGTCTTATAAATAGGAACAAAATAAAAGTGTTAAAATAGTTTTATATTTAGGGATGGAGGGAGTAATATATAACTACTACTACATAATCCTTCTTATATTATAAAAAGGTGTCCTAATGTTGCTCTCTCCTTCACCCAATTTGAAATCTTGCATTCTCATTCAAAGTTGGCATTTCCTACTCAAAAAAGGCATCCACATGGCACACTACTTTGTGAAAGTGTAACTGTTCCAATAAAAAAACTGCATCAGCAATTTTTCTCCTATTTTAATCATCATTCATTTATCATTTTCATCTCTATCGACAATTCTCCATCTTATCCAAAACCTACTTTCCCTCAACATTCTTTTCCCCACATCCATCAGACTTCTTCATGAAACACTCAATCTCCTTTACCACTACTGTCATGGATCGTAGTTACCACCCAAGCAATTAAAGAACACTTGGACAATTAAACACTGTAGAGTATGACTCTTTTGTCGTGTCGTGTTGTGTTATGCTCGATTTATGAAAACTTTCTTCGTCTTAATTTTCTTTGGTTTTTAATTTTTAATTTTTTGAGTCTCCTTCCTTTCTTTTTTTTTTCCTTTTCTTCTATTATTTATTCATTTCAAATACACATTCATTGCTTGACAACATTAGCTATCATATGATCGGCGCTCCTATTTTTTTCCTCTAACTAACTATGTTTTTTTTATTAGGTACATGTTTTTTTTTTTTAATTTATGTTGATACTGCTCTACCGTTATGTATTAGTTTCATGTATTAGTGTTTTGAAGTTATTTGTTCAATTGATGGAAAACAACATGAGTACAAATAACTTTATGTAGATGGAGGTTATAGATGGTTATATGTATATAAATATGGGTTGTATATTTGGTGATACAGTTAAAAAGGAATGCTTGAAGGGTTGTTGCTTGCTATTACTGTAAAAAATAATGGTGTCAAAAATAGTGGTTATTTTAAAGAACAAAATCTCTATGGTTCTGGATGGTATTAGAAAAGTAAATCTCATGTGCAGGTTTGCCTTCTCTGGTACTTAATGGTTTGATTTAGTATGAATACTTGAACTATTAAAAATAAACAATAATATATGTTCTAAATTAATATTGGATAAATAATTTTTATCTACTTCGCTTAATTAAATTTAATTTAAGTACACATACCCTTATTAATAGAGTTATATATATATATATATATATATATTTAATGATGGTATTGTATTTATGAAATTAAAATAAAATAATAAGTGTAGGAAATTGACATCATAAGACAATAAAAAAATTAGACATTATATATTGATAATATGTTTTCACGAACTTAATCATTTGACTTTCACATCAAATAATTTTTTCTTTACAAATTAGTATGATACCAATTCAATTCGAAGGCACAAAATAATTTACAATTATTGTCTACTTAATTTATCCAATAATAATTAGCTAACTATAAGTGTAACACCCCTAATTTTCGTTTCTTGAATAACAAAAGAAATAAATTATAACAATTATTTTATAATTGTTTTTATATTAGTTATGAAGGTTTAAGTTTTTGTACATTATGTGTTTTGAAATATAAAAAGTATAAGATATATTTTTATAAGAGTATTTTGTACAAAAATATGAATATTGTAATTTAGTCCTTGGGTTGGGACCTAATTGCAATATTAGAAAGGTTTTTGAACAAAGAGTAATTAAATTATTAATTTTTGGAATTTTATCAGTATGTAACCGGTTAGAAAGGCTTGGTAACCGGTTACACGATGAACTCAGAAACTGGGTTAGTGAATTTTGATGAGTAATCACTTGATTAATCCCTTAATCGCCACAAATCCCACTCAAATCTCAGTGGAATCAACGTGTCTTGATGCATTGCACTTTGATTTGCCTATAAATAGCTTCTCTTGCACGAATTAAGCTCCATTTTTGCTTCTTGAAGTGTTGATGCTCTGTTTAGGTTTTCTGAATCAGTCCTCTTTGTGTTCCTTTGATTCTGAGAGTTAGAGTTTGAGTGATACACTATTGTAAAGTTTAATCTTCAAGCTTTACATAGACACAAAAATCATAGTCTGAGAGTTTCTGGGTTGGGAGAAATCGAACCACAAAGTTATGGATTCAAATCTCCAGAATCAAGTTTCTGGTTTCTGGAGCTTACTTCAAGCTTCGATTGGAGTAAGTACAGACCCTCTCTGAGTGTCAAATTGGTTTCATCCTTTCATGCATGTTGCATAGAACACAATCTAACCATTTTCCCCAATTTGTTTGTCCATTTCACATGTCAAAAACTCTGATTTATGAACCCTGCTGAAACTGTCATGCATGAGAGCAGAGCTTGTGAATTTGGTGCTTTTCTGTGTTGATCTTGTTGTCCCTGTGTTGATACTCATCAAGCACGATCTAGAGGTAAGGGGGAAGCTTACTATTTGCTAGAGTGAGGATAAACATGTTTGGTAAATAGGATGAGTCACCAAGAGACTCTAAGGGCATAGCTTGAATTAGTTTTATGGCTTGGAGGCCAACTTTAGCTCATTTCTGATTTTGAGCAATTATAATATGATGCATGCAAGCTATTGTGATGACAATTTCATGACTTATTTGGATATTATGTGAATTGATGCATTAAGTTGTGAAATATGTGATTTATGCACTTTTGGTGTATGATGATTTTGCATGCATAAATTTGTGATATATTTAAGTGTTTAAACATGTGTACTTTAAGGTATTAAACTTTGGTTAATGATGAAAATAGGTTAGATTTGAGTATTGGAAAGAATAGTATGCCAAACCCCACTTTTCAGTGTATTTTCTACGTATCTAACCGGTTAGTGTGAAGCTGTAACCGGTTAGATACTGTCAGTTTTCAAAAGAAAGAGGTTTCTGAAATTGGCTAAGTGTTCATACCATTTATACTCAAGTTTAAGCTAGAATTTCATATAAAAACCAATCTGAAACTATGTGAATGAGCACTGTTTGGTTTAGATTGGAGGTAATGAGTTAATACCTTAATATTAAATGATAATTTCAAGAGGAAATTATTCATAAATGAAATTGGATTATGACTTAGATCTTTTGAATGATAATATGTGTTGAACTTGAGGTATTCTGTTATGATAAGACTTTGTTATTGGATTGAGTAGATAATTCAAGAAAAGATTCTTTGAAAATCAGTGGTTTTAAGTTCAGGTTTGTAATTATAACCGGTTAGGTTATGATGTAACCGGTTAGTACCTGAGACTTAAAAATAAAAGTTATGTTTTTGAGTAAGGATTGTTAATACCAATGATTATATTCTTTCAATCCAGGTCTACGAGCATATGTTTAACTTAAATTCAAGGGTGAATTTTATGAGTAAAGTTATACCTCAAGATACCATTCAGAAGTTGTGTTTTCTAAGTCATAATAATAGCATTAATGGAAAGACCAACCTTAATAATTATGTATGCATTCATGCATGGTGAAAGGTGATAAATAGGTTGGCAAGGATCGTTTGTCATGTTCTGGGAACATGAGGAGGGTACTCTGGGAGTACCAAATGGATGCAACCTACTTGATGACACATTCTGGGAATGTGGCCAGTGTCTGGGACATGGTTATATTTGAATCATCGCATCATTCATGATCTAGTCTAATAATAATTTGATATATTTTATAAATAATTATTTATTAACTTTATTCACCCTCCATAGGCCCATACCCCCTGCAGGCGTGTGTAGAGCCTCTTTCTTTACACATATTGCGACGACCCAAATTTATTTCCCTTTTCTTTAATTCTTTTAAAAATACGAATTAATTTTTTGCCTTTTAGGAAAATAAACTTAAGCCATCACTAAATCAACACATCGTTATCCACATAGAGATGAAAACTTAATTTACATCATATACATTGTTATCAAAAAGGTTTTCAGAACATATATCACATCATTAGCAGCTAGAGCGTAGCTTTACTAACCATCATATCAGTTTTAGTTTGTACCCTAGGTCATTTAGCATATTTTACATTATTTTACATCCAAAATATAAAGACCCAGAGCACATGGTTAGAACTCCAAAAACATCAGCATATATATACACTGGACTTTCGTATAACATAGTCACATATCACCCCTACTAATCAGGAAAGAGACGAATGATAAGGACTATGGGAACGCAAGTCCGCAGGGAACGCATATGAGGGAGAGGGTTCAGACGGCGGATTGTGATCTCCACCATCCTCTCTAATATCAGGTTGGTACCCCTCCTATGCCATGTCCCCTCGGGGATGAACCTCATCTCTATGCATATCGGGTTCTGAGCCATTACCTGACAAACAAAAGGGAAGGGGAGTAAGTCATAGCCGAAGCACTTCATCAAATAATAATCTATCAGAACTAGAAATAACAATCACAAATAATCAAGTAATCAAAGAATAATGAACGTACAAATGCACACCCAATTCTCTTGTAATTAAGTGGCATGATGCATGTATTCTAATCTCATTCTCCTCATCTGGATCCAATATCGTTCTCATATAAGCAACCCTTCGACTGAATTCAATCCAGTTGAATCCAACTTATTCTCTCTAATCAAAGGAAAGCAACTGGGAGTAAACGCCTTTCAACCACGACAGATAGGGATGGCAATTGGACCCGGACCCGCGGGTACCCGCGGGTAATACCCGCAATGGGTCCGGATCCAAAAAAGAGACCCGTGGGTCCAAAGAATGGACCCGTTTGGGTACCCGCTTTGAACGGGTCTAGGTCCGGGTCTGAGATATTCAGACCCGTGGGTACCCGGACCCGTTCATATTTACATATATGCATTATATATATATAATTTAGTATGTTTGTGTTTAACGAGAGAATTTCTTTGATGTCTACGAGTGTTTAATGGTGGTAGGGATTAATATTAAGTAGAGTGTGTAATAATGTATTACGGATCCCTCGGTCTATAAAAAAAAATAGAAATTAATTTAAAAAATAATTTTTTTCTTTAAAAAAAATTGGTAATGGGTACCCGCAAAACCCGTCTGGGTACCCGAAGACCCGCCTACCCATTATGCAGCGGGTACCCGGGCGGGTCCGGGTGGGTCCGGGTCCAGTAATTGAAGAACGGGTCCGGGTCCGGGTACCCCATTACCCGGACCCACCTGGACCCATTGCCATCCCTAACGACAGATCACACAACTCATCTATGTGTACCCTTTCTCTCTAGGGTTAGATCATTGCCAAAGGTCCGCCCTCCGCAGCCATGATATGCACCTAGAGGCCGATACGATATATTATGGTTAAGCAAAAATATCCCGGGAAAAGTCTGCAGAACCCCCCCCCCCCCCCAATCATAGGATCGTTTTACCCATAATAATCCCCACGGTTACAGACGAATCACTGTCAAACCTGACCTCTGCACATTCTCGCACCGATCCTAGGAATTCTCTTTCCAATTCTTAGAATGGTCGTATCTTCCCCAATATCCTAACTCTCCATCCGCAACTTCTCGTGCGAATGCAAATAATTTATCGTTTCACTTCACGTTGTCTATTCATTGCATAATTACGAATCCATGTTCATAATCAAACATCATCAAAATCATCATAAAGTATTGATTCATTCGTAGAATTTCATTTCATGACCCATTAATGCATTGGATTAAGGCTAGGTGTATTAAAAATTAGCAAATCTCAATTCAGGGACCGGAATGTGAGGGTGATCCCGAGACTTTGTAATAATGGGACTACATAGTACAGGAAGGCTTAAATGAATTGATTAGGACTACTCATATCAACAAGATGCATCTTTTTTTCGGTAGCCCATCGCATAAGAACTCCATGGTTAAGCGTGCTTGACATGGAGTAATTCTGGGTTGGGTGACGTCCTGGGAAGTTTTCCCGGGAAGCGAGCGAGTGAGGACAAAGCACGCGGAAAAGACCCATGTTGATATGTGGGGATAGTCGCAATCCATTTGCCTGCCAGGGATGTTACAAAGAAGACCGGGGCTGATGAGGGCGGAGAGTGATCGCCGGTGCAAGAGACACAAACAAGGAGCGGATCCTGACAGGCTTCTAAGGGAGGGGTACATGAATGAACTGACACACCGAAATGAGAGGGTGATCCTGAGACTGTATAGGAATGGGACTACATAGTACAGGAAGGCTTTAATGAATTGATTGGTACTACCCATATCAACAAGATGCATCTTCTTTTCGGTAGTCCATCACATAAGAACTTCATAGTTAAGCGCTCGTGCTTGACTTGGAGTAATTCTGGGATGGGTGACCGCTTGGGAAGTTTTTCCAGGAAGTGTGCGAGTGAGGACAAAGCATGCTGAAAAGACCCGTGTTGGTACGTGGGGACAGTCGCAATCCATTTGCCTGCCATAGTATTTGCAAAACGGGAGGGCATTGCCCGCGCCCGCACTTGGCCCGCAAAAAATGCAGGCGGGCATTCCCGCCCGTCAAAATGTTTAGGGCCAAAAAATTGGGCCCTGCCCGCCCTAAGTGTGGGCAGGGCGGGCGCGCGGGCGGCCCGTGGTTTGAAAAAAAAAATTTAATTCATGTTTCTTTCCTTTGTTATAGTACAAATTTTTTACAAAAAATTGCGGGCGGCGCCTGCCCGCAAACCTTGTGCCAAATGTGTGTGTGACTAACGTTTTTCTTTTTTTTAAAAAAAAAATAAAGCCCGCAGGCCGCCCGCGCCCGTCCACGAAAAATAACAGGCGGTGCGGGCGGGCATGATTTAATTTTTTATGCCAAAACTTATGCCCTACCTGCAAAAAATTGCGGACGGTAGGGGTGTAAGTGGTCCAGTCTAGAACTGCAAGACCGATCAGACCGGATCGGACCAAAAAATGCGGTCCAAAATGGTCTCACGGTCCGGTCCGGTCCGGTCTCAAAATATGTAGACCGTTCTATATTGGTCCTGTCCACGGTCCGGCTATTTTTCAGACCGCAAAGACCGGACTGTACCGATTAACTTAAATATTAAAAAAAAAAACTCAGTCAGAAGAAAAAAAGCTACTCACTCTCCTTCTTTCCTTCCTTTCCTAACATACTCTCTCAAAAACTCAGTCTGAAGAAAAAGAAAAGCTACTCTCTCTCTCTCCTTCCTTCCCTTCCTTCCTTCCTTCCTTTCCTTCCTTTCTTTTCATAAGATACTCTCTCTCTCCTTCCGGTTCTCTCTTCCGCCAGTTCTCTCTCCTTCCTCGATCTCTCTCCTCCCGGTTCTCTATGCCGCCGCTCGTTCTCTTCCTCCTTCAGTCTCTTCCGCGCCTCTCGCGCTCCGATCCGCGTCTCGCGCTCTCCGATCCGCGTCCTCCGATTTGCGTCTCTCTCACTCCAATCCGCGTCCTCCCTCCGATCCGCCGCCGCTGCCTTCGAACCAAGCTGCCTGCGCCTGCTGCCTACTGTCTGCTTGCCTTCTGCCTTCTGCCTGCTGCCTGCTGGAAGGAGAGAAAACCCTAGGGTTCCAAGTGAAAAACGGGCCTGGAGGCCCAATTTAAAAAAAAAAGGACCTTGAACAATTATGGTCTAAATAGACCGGGCCGGACCGTAACGGTCCGGACCATTACGGTCCGGTCCGGTCTTTGCATATGGAAAATCTCGGGACCGGACTGGACCACCTTAATTTAATCGGTCCGGTCCCTAAAGTCCATTAAAGACCGGACCGGATCGGACCGTTACACCCCTAGCGGGCGGGCCAAGGCCCTAATTGCCAATGCTAGCTTGCCACGGATGTTACAAATGGTATCAAAGTGGCTCCTCTCCCAGTACGGTGTGGTTCGGGGACGAACCACGTGGAAGCTGGTGGGCATGTAAGACCGAGGCCGATGATGGCGGGGAGTGATCGCCGGTGCAAGGGGCACGGACAAGAAGCGGCTCCTAGCAGACTTCTAAGGGAGGGGTACATGAATGAACTGACACACCAGAATGAGAGGGTGATCCTAAGACTGTATAAGAATGAGACTACATAGTACAGGAAGACTTTAATGAATTGATTGGTACTACCCATATTAACAAGATGCATCTTCTTTTCGGTAGCTCATCACATAAGAACTTCATAGTTAAGCGTGCTTGACTTGAAAAGACCCGTATTGGTACGTGTGGACAGTCGCAATCCATTTGCTTGCCAGGGACGTTACACATATCAAATGTTTACATTTTCAATACTATTAACTAAATTAACCAACTTTCTTAATGGATGTGAAATCTAACAAAAAAATCTTATATATAAAGATGGATGAAGTTATTAATAATTTTTTAATAAAAAAACCAATTTTGAGTTCTTATTTTTACTATCATAATACTAACGAGCAAGAATTAAATGTGTTACCTTTCATTCAATTTGTTGTTTTACGTAAATATGGCAAGCCTATATATTAACTTCCTAATTTACCAACTACTGTATTTGAATATTCATATCTTTATTTAGCATTTTTTAATTACTCCCTCCAGTCTTATATATTAAAAAAAATGAGTTTTATTTTGGTTCTATTTATAAGAATTTATTTCAATTTTCAATAGCATTTAATTAATTTTTTTTACCAACACCCCTATTAACTTTATACTTTTTAGAGTCTCGATAAAAATTATAGGGGTAATTTTGAAGAAGTATATCAAATTTTTATATTTCTGATGACATTAATAAGTTTAACTAAAAGAAAAAATCCCAAAAAAATCTTACAAATAGAATAGGAAGAAATATTACTATTATCATATCAAATTTAGATTTCATCAAAGTTTAGAAGAAAAAATTGTATTCAATGCATTGTATTTTAGCTGGACCGAATAAATGCTTTTTACTCTTGCAAACTTCACGAATAAATGCTTTTAACTTGGTAACATTGCAAAAATACTTTTTGGGATACTCCCACTGTCCCATAAACTATTATGTTTATTTTGTCTCGTAAATTATACTCCCTTCGTCCCTAAATATAATACTTTTTTGACACTTTTATTTTGTCCCTATTTATAAGATCCTTTACCAATTTTCAATGATCATTAATTACTTTTTTCCACAAACAATGACCTCTCCAATATAATAGTATGGAGCCCCGAAAGGCCCAATGACCTCTCCAAACCGGTATACCGGTAACTCAAGATACCCAACGGTCATGACAAGTCTTAACAAGCTTGGCCTAGGATTCCCTTTGCAATGATACCAGCAATAAACCCAAGGTATCCGTTCAGCATAGGATTCCATCTTCATTATACATGTCATTAACCACCTATCGTTAGTAGGAATCCGTTAAAACCCATTGATGAAGAGGGAACACAACAGTAAGGATGGAAGGCTTATATAAGTGCAGCAAGGATACCAAGTATGCACCTAACCTACTCACACTAATACACACAACACCCAAATACATGACAAGAGAGCTGGTATCTTGGTAATCAAGGTGCCATTCTTCCGTCTAATAGCAACAAGTAGAGGAATTAGACGCTTGACCGTATAGTTCAAGCCCTAAGATTCTACTACAGAACATTGGCGACCACAGTGGGAGCGAGAAACTTATTCCCACCACCCTTTGAAGATGGAGAACTTGTCTAATGGAAGAATGCAGAGTCAAGCCATCACAGTGTGGTGGACTTGAGGGACCGTCTGAGCAATGGCAGGGCACCTTCTCGCCATTCGGATTTGAGGGATCAGTTAAGCGAAGGAAGGAGGCATACTAAAGCCGAGCGCTCGAAGCGGAGAGATCACTCTCAAAGTGACCAGGAGAAATCATGTCAGCGGATTCCCCCATGGAGAAGGAGTTCCTCGCGTTCCCGTCATGAGGATAAAGGATCATCTATTGGACATTCAAAGAGAGGGCCGAATTTGGGGGAGGAACTCTTACGGTTGAGGAAGCGCCTGTGTAACACCCTAGTTACTTTTACCCTTAACTACCCATAACAAAATTAATATCTTCAAAATTTTCTTTTAAAAACCTTGGTTAATTTTAATTCTTATGAAAATCTCCGTAAAATCGAACGAAGTTTACTTTGCTTTAGGGACATTCCCAAAAATACAATTTCCTGTGTAACCTGCACAAAACTTTCTACTAGACAACAGAGGCCAACAGGGCCAAAATGCAATTCAGTTCAGGTACATTATTCCAGAAAACATTTACAACTCTTAACTTCGTTTGGTTTCCAAAATATAATACATTTCAAATTCCAAAATAAAACTCTTGACCAACAAATGGTCACCCAACTAACTACACAACACTCCACGGTGTGGAGTGTACTCCTGCCCGGCCATGCTTGCGTAAGCTCCTTCTGCACCTGTAAAAAATATAGCAAGAAGGGTAGCATTACACAGAACTTAGAAAATACATTCTAGAATGACATAGAGAACAACTAAGAGATTACTACCCGTTATCTACTTAAATTACATTCCTTATCATATTTCCTTTATTTATAAAGCCACTACCTTATTTCTATTCCTTTCAGTCTTCCTGATCCTTTCCTTACTCTATCATTTTCCTGCTATTATATTATTTTACACTCACCTCTCGACGGGTCCTGATAATATAATTCTCGCTCCGCATAGGGAGGGTCATGATTGTATACTTCTCGCTCCACATAGGGAGGGTCATGATAATATAATTTCTCACTCCGCATAGGGAGGGTCATAATTGTATACTTCTCGCTCCACATAGGGAGGGTCATGATAATATAATTTCTCACTCCGCATAGGGAGGGTCATGATTGTATAATTCTCGCTCCACTTAGAGAGTAAGTGGAGGGTCCTGATAATATATTTCTCGCTCCGCATAGGGAGGGTCATGATTGTATAATTTCTCACTCCGCATAGGGAGGGTCTTGATAACATAATTCTAGCTCCACTTAGAGAGTAAATGGAGGGTCCTGATAATATAATTCTCGCTCCACATAAGGAGGGTCATGACAACATATTTCTCGCTCCTTTATGGATGGTCATGATAATATAATTCTACATATATACATTCACATCCATATTGCATTCATTGAATAATTAAGTATCTCGTTACCTGTCCTTAACTTAATTCATTTTTTTTATCAATAACCATTCTTTCCATTCAACACACATACACTCCTATGTTTCCGCATTCTATTATAAACCTATATTAATAACAACTTTCACCCAAGTTCATTCTTAAACCCAAATTCATCAAATTTATCAAAAATATAAATATAATTCTACTAGCATAATCATAAATCCTAATTCTTGGTTTACTTGCTCCAAATCCTAATCTAGTCAATTACCCTAAGGTTCATCTTTCTATTTTATTCCCTATCCTTAATTCCCCCTATATACAACCTAGAAAATACCCTCTAAGTAAAGGTAACACACCCCTTCTTACCTTTAATTTGGTGTGGAGGGAGAGAAATCAAACCCTAGGGAGGATGATGATGCTACACGTGTGAGAGGGGGAGGAAGGGAGGTGATGATCAACTCATTCCCTTGCTTGGTGAAGATGAATATGATGGTGATGATGGTGCCTAGCTCATGGAATAAAAGGAAATGAAGAAGGTGAATGAGATGATGATATGCTTTGATCTTGGCCCCAAGAAGAAAAAGATGAAAAAATGAAGAGGGTGGGTGATGTTGTATATGAAGATTATGGGGGTTGATCTTAGGGTTTGTGGTGTTGATGATGGTGCTTGGTTCTTGGAACCAAGAAGAGAATGAAGGAGATGGTGAAGAATGAAGGGTGTGGTGTGTTGGTGGGGTTTTGTTTTAAGTTGCTTCTTGCCAAGAGGGAGCCAATCGTGTGGCTGAGATCGTCTGACTTGGTCCCCAAGTCCAAATCCAACGGCTGATATTGCATCAGCAAACCGCACGCGCCTGGGCGCGGGTTTCGCGCGCTTGAGCGCGATATCAGCACCAGCTAGGGCATCCTGGTGCGTGGTGCACGAAACTGGTGCATGACTTGGGGGCTGGCGCGCCATTTTCTGAGCTGGTGCGTGGGGGATGTGCCTGGGCGCATGGCATAGCGCGCTTGAGCGCAAAACTCCCTGGAGGCATCACTTAATTTACACTGGCACGCCTGAGCGCAATTCTGATGCGCCTGGGCGCGAGCCTGCTGACTTTACCTTGACTTTTCCATAACTTCTTCGTTAACCGTTGGATCTTGCTCAAATTTTAAAGCAAGATTCTACATAATTCCCACTTCATATCCAACTGTGGAATTTGGGTTTAGAGCTACAATTCTTCTACTTCTAATTTCCTAAAGTCCTATGTTCTTAATTCTCGAATAACCCTTCTAAACCACTAGGATTTAACCTAATATACTCATTCCTCTTCACTCTAAGCCTACTACCACACTAATTAGACTTGAGATTAAATTTGGGATGTTGCAGCCTGGATGCCCAAGACAAGTTGATTAATGAGTTGAAGAAGGGAGCAGTCTCCCATGGGCAGATGGAAGGGAGTAAGGAGACGCTGTTGAAATCAAGCTATGAAGAGGGGGAGGGTTTTGATCACCCATTTTCTGAGGCTATAATGGCGTATCTGATGCCCCAAAACCATAAAACTTCAACGAATGTAGAGCCTTACTATGGTAACACTGACCCCCAAGAGCACGTGGAAAGTTTCTTAGTGGCGATGACTTGTAAGGGAGCTAAGGATGCTTACAAGTGCAGGACGTTTCCATTAACATTGAAGAAGGCAGCACTGCGATGGTATACCAAGCAAGAGCCAAACTCGATCGGTTGCTGGAAGGATTTGGTTGACAAGTTCCTTGGACACTTCACGACTAACAAGGCACAATCGAAGTCTGAGCATCACCTTTCCCAGATTAGGCAGGAGGAAGGAGAATCTTTGAGGGATTTCCTTACGCGGTTCAACACTGAGTATTTGTCAATTAATGACATCGAACCGTCGGTTGCGGTACATCTTCTCATGATGGCACTCAAGCCCGGGAAGTTCACTAACTATCTGGTGATGCACAAGATAAAATTCGTTGATGAGATCATGAAAAAGGCTGAAGCATATATACACTTGGATGAATATCAAAGGATATACTAGGAGGATGAGTTCAAAGGAAATTGGAGAGGGCAAATAAAGTAGTTGGGTTCTGTTAATATCCAGGAAAGGTGCGACGAAGTTAGTACTTTATGTTTTAATAAACTATTTTATGATTGATTTCAAGTTGTTTAGAAATAAAGGTCACGTAAAATAAATTGTAACTCAGCTATGTTCCAAATAATGAAAAAAAAATGATCGTATTCAACCCTTGAAAATAATCCTAAGAGAGTCTTGAGCAGTGCAGCATCTCTACTACTCAAAATAAGTACACACTCCACCCACTAGCCACCGGGGGGCAGGCAAATGGGAAGTGATGACCCGCACAACGGTCACCACCCATGTACCAAAATTTATGACACCGTTCGAGCGATATAAAGCAACTCGGTCAGCGTAAGAATATCACCTTGGCTAAGGTAGAGTTATTCATGTCAAAATAAAGATTTTGAGTAATAATTAGAAGCAATCAAATAAAGAACCCCGACCAGAGTGGCTCCTCTCTCAAACCGGATCTACGGATTTCTTATGGACCAGACTCCTGCACCCCTATATACCGTTAATTCAGCCAAGAGGCCCCATAGAGGCTCGGACTGGTGTAAACCGGTATACCGGCAATTCGGCCAAGAGGCCCCATAGAGGCCAAACACGGTATGAAACCGGCATATCGGCAAACCGGATTGAGCCTTGCCAACTGGTAACGTTGGGCATCTGACCGTTGAGAAGTCATCCGTTGAACATTGGATACTCCAACTAGTAACCGTACCGATACAAGCAAGATCACAAGATTAGCGATTTAACAACCACTAACCGATTACCCGGTTAACCGGCTTATTGGACATTAGAGGTTAACCGGTTAAACCTTAAAGTCCATTCCTAGGAGTATAAGGATAAAGAGTTTCCCTTTCTTAAGAGAAGAATCAAACCACGGTTCATCAGGATAAACCCTGGTCTAGGGGGCAACTGTTATGGACCGGGAAATTAGACCATGAATCCGGTTTACCGGCATAAGGTATGAGGTCCCTATGAGACCCAAGTACACTTCTTAACCGGATTACCGGTATGAGGCCCCCAAGTGGCCCAATTCATGTCTTCTATCCTTCTTACCAGTATGTCTTCTATCCCTCTTACCGGAATAAGGCCACAAGTGGCCCAATTCATGTCTTCTATCCTTCTTACGGGTATGTCTTCTATCTGGTATACAAGTGTAGAGCCCCGAAAGGCCCAATGACCTCTCCAAACCGGTATACCGGTAACTCAAGATACCCAACGGTCATGACAAGTCTTAACAAGCTTGGCCTAGGATTCCCTTTGCAATGATACCAGCAATAAACCCAAGGTATCCGTTCAACATAGGATTCCATCTTCATTATACATGTCATTAACCACCTACCGTTAGTGGGAATTCAGTAAAACCCATTGATGAAGAGGGAAAACAACGGTAAGGATGGAAGGCTTATATAAGTGCAGCAAGGATACCACGTATGCACCTAACCTACTCACACTGACACACACAACACCCAAATACATGACAAGAGAGTTGGTAACTTGGTAATCAAGGTGTCATTCTTTCTTCTAATAACAACAAGTAGATGAATTGGACGTTTGACCGTATAGTTCAAGCCCTAAGATTCTACGACAGAATAGAATCATATTTCAAAATCTGAAATTAAATTTTAATTCAAAATACAGAAACTCAACTCTTACTTCTAATAAGTGTCTTAATTGCAATTTCATACTTTATAAAATTGAGCTTCACAAATCTAAAAACAAAAGACAATGCCTCTCCACTTGGAAATAGAAATTAAAACTTGAAATTTTAGCTTGAAATTAAACCCGTTGGCCATATCACCCCTTAAGTGATGAAAGTATCATTTCAAAAAATTTGAGCAAAGTTCAGAAATTCAAAGCATTGCAAAAAATGTTCAAGGACCAATTCCAAAAAACACAAAAAATACGAATTTAATTAATTCAAAATAAAATAATGTAATAAAATTAATTCATTTTTAAAATTTTGATTTACTTCTTAAAAAAGAATAATGGGTTAGCAAATATTTTTTTTATTTCCTTAAATAGACAGAAAGGAAATTAATGATGGATTGACTCAAATTATAATGGGATTGACTCAAATTAAACTTTCTTCACCTATAAAACTCCACTCTTAGCACAAGAAAAATACATCATCACTATAACCAATATAATATGGCCAAGTCTTTGTTTCAGCTGGGTTTCTTTATCATTCTTTTTGTATTTGCTTCAAGTAATTTTCTCTTTTTATCATAAAATATTAATATTGCTTATATATTACGAATCGTTTTTTTCTTATTTTATTTTAATTCCTTGAATTTTTAATATACTAAACAAATTCTCTTAATAATTATCTATTAACTAATGAATTGTTTGTTATGATTTTGTTATTCATGTTATGTATTAGTTGTAAATGTTGCCGAACTTCTCGTGATTGCTGGCAAAACACTTGCATTGGCTTGAATTTATATTATATAGATTTATACAAGTTAATGAGAATTGAATGCACTTTCAGATTTGGAGCAATTTGAAGCTAAGAATCAACATGCAGGAATAAGTGGCATTAAATGTAATACGGATAGTGACTGCCCTCGTCCTCGATGCAGACCTTTCGGTGGTTGTGTTATTTGTGCTTGCCTAAGTCATGAATGCTTTTGTGTCTTCAACAGTCCTACATAAATTAGCGAAAAACAATCTCGTGACAACATGTTTCCTTATTTTATCTAATGAAATCAAATGATATTGTTGGCTTCATTAATAAGAGTAAAAATAAATTCTTGATATTACAATGTCCATAAGAGCCTTAAAAAGTTTCTTGTTCTTTTTATTATAGACTTTCACGACTAAGCTTAATAAAAAGTGTTATTAATATGACATTTTCATCGAAAAATTTAGATAACACAATTTTAACTTGACCTCTTATTAACTTATGTGTAATTGATGAGTTGACAGTACTCGTATTGTTTAATAACTTGTAATATCTTAAGGAATGTGACATCAATTTTAATAAATTAAAGTATGATTCAAATTTAACAATATTCAAATTGATATAGCTATTGTAATTCTTAAATTTTAATTATAGCTTATATAATTATAAGTAAACAGAATTTTAATTATATAAATTGATACCAAATATAAAATTTTAGGGATTGTTTCAAAATATTTTATAACTCTTAACCGTGCAATGCACGTGTTATTAATATTTTAAATTTTTTATATTAAATATTTTAAAGTAAATATTATAATTAAAAAACAACAAAAAAAAAATATTTATACAAAAAGGCAAGGTTCAAATCAAACCGTATACTTAAAAAAATTAATTTAAATGATCTTGTTGATAAATTTTGTACTTCGTCATATGATAAAAATAACACATTTTATTTAAGATATTCCTTATTTATTTGATGGATTGATTAATTTTTTTTATATGAATATCAACTTTATTAAGATGAATCAAAATTAAATCAGAATTAAAGATTTTGATCTTTTTTGTTTAATGACATTATGAGCGTAATTAATGAAGATTATAAATTCTAAAAAATGGTCATCAATAACTCACGGAAAAATGAAATATATTTCAAAAATTATTTTTATATTCCTTTCTTATTTGAGGTAATTTATTTTGTTCTTAATCTTTCGTGAAAAAGGTATCAATTATCAACAATGATTCACTAACGTGTTGCGGTCTTCTCTTCAATATCACAAAAAGCATTATAAAAATCAAAATAACAACAATAGCAAAAAGTGCAAATTGATGAAAACATTCCAAATTTTAAGTGAAAAAAATTTTAAATCTCAAATTCTAAGAATAATGAAAAATAGTGAAAAATGAGATAAAGAGCATAATAAAAAATGTGAGCATAATAATTTTGATAAAAATAAATTAAAATAGATGAAAAAAACCAAAAATATTTTTGGAAGAAAAAGGGATGAACAAAGATGGCATGAAACTTTTTAATGTATATATATACCAAATAGTAATATATATATATATATATATATATATGTTTTTAATTTATATTTACCCAAAATGAATAACAGATTTAATTTGTATTTATATAAATTAAATTAATGATTTGAAAAATTTGAATAATCTATTTAATTTTAAATTTTAATATTTTGGTTGGAGATAATGATTTGAAAATTTTGAATAATCTACCTCAAGGATAAAATCAAATCATATCTACTTTATATCTATATATAAAAAGACGTCTATTGAGGCACCACGTTTATCCCGTGAAGTTTTCCTCGCACCAAAGCATTTGTAGGTAGATAATCATTATCTCCAACCAAAATTACAAATTGAAATTAAATAAATTATCCAAATTTATTTAATCATTATTTGTATGTGAAGTCATTATCCTCAATTTGTTAAAAAAAAAATCATTATCCTCAACAAAAATATTTAAAAAATCACTATATATAATATGTTCTCGAGTTAATAGTCACATAGGTCCCCGAAAGATACCCATGGAATCAGTTAGGTCCTTGAAAGATTTATGGAATCTCTTAAACTCTCGGAAGATCAATTTGGTGTCACATTAGTCCCCCCTTCCAATTTCATCATGAGGGACTTGACGGAATCCTACGTGGCACGTTAAATGCTTTGTTGGCTCTAATGCCATATTGGAGTGTTAAGAAGGTGTCACGTTTGGGCCAACAAAGCATTTAACGTGCCACGTAGGATTCTGTTAGGTCCCTCATGAGAGGACTAATGTGATGTCAAATTGATTTTTGAGGTTTAATAGATTCCACAAATCTTTTAGGGACCTAACTGATTCCAAAATGATCTTTTTGGGGGGTTTAAGAGATTCCACAAATCTTTCAGGGACATAACTGATTCCACAGGTATCTTTCGGGGGGACCTATTTGACTATTAACTCTATGTTCTCACCTTCAATCTTTACATTTTCACTTTTAGATCTCTCTAATTCTGATAATTCTTCTCATATTATTTCTTATTTTATTCCTATTATTTCTTATTTTATATTATTTGATTTTTCTTGTGTGTATGCAACAGAAGAGAATGCCGATTTAGTGCATTAGTAAGTTAATATTCTAATTCTCCTCTTATCTTTTTATTTTATATTATTTTATTATTTGATTTTTCAGAGTTACAAACCCAACTAAAAATAATATAATTGATAAATACTCTAAATTTCAGGTTGTTATTTTTTGATAAATTAATAACTCTCCTTGAGGGGTTGAAGCTTTAATTGAAGAAGATTGCATTTTCTTGAGGGGTCTAAGATTTAATTTTATAAGACTGTATCTACGGCAGTTGCAATTCCTTTTATAATTGATTTTGTTTATTTTATTTATTCTAACATATCAAAATAAATTTAGTTTATTGTAATAGATGAAAATCATTATATATAATAGGATTTGCTTATAATTAATTTTGTTTATTGTAATAAATAATTTTGGTTGATTTTTTTTGTGATGGATTTAAAGAAGATTATTTTTTTTGTGCACCAAGGGTATCATTCAATCGATAGCCGAAGACTAATCTAATCCCCTCCGAGGCGTCGGCAGGGATCGAACCGCTGACATCATGGTTAAAGAACTCAGCTATCTGCCAACTGTGTTGGGTCTTGTTGGTAAATAAAATCATTTTCTATTATTATAAAGAGAGGAGTTGGCCACGAAGGAGTCACTGAACTGAATAAAAGAATAGAAATAGAAACAAAATCTGTGTCAATATGATTAATATAGTTTTAAAGTCGACAATATTTATTTTATAAAAAAAGTCAATAATATTTATTGAGACTAATTATTAAGATTAAAACAAATACCAATAAATTAAAATAGTTATGAAGAAACAGATATTAATGCTATTAAAAATTAAAACTTTGACTTATAAACAAATTAAAAATGTAAAAAAATCAAAGAGGGAGGAATAAGAATTATCAATATCATTACGAATTAACGATTCAACTCCAACTAAGTCCTCAACCAAAAAAATATAAAAATTTTAATTCCTGCTAAGTTTTTTTTATATATTTTTCTCTTTTTTAGAATGATGAAACTTTTGTATTCGTACTACATTGGTACTTTTGTATTTGAATAATTATATCCATATACAGATTTACAAGTCTTTGGACTTAGCAGTAGTTCATCCTTATTATTATTATTGTAAATATCTTTTTTAGAAAAAAATTAAATCAAAATTATTAAAATGATTTGGATAAAGATTTTTTAGGATCCAATCTTATTATTATCATGGGATAATCATATTGAAAAAATGTTAATTGTACAAAAAAAATACTAATCTATCCATCAAATACTCGTATTTTTTCTTTTTTTATTTTTTCAAAATCTAAATTATAATTATTATATTATACAACTATAATTATAAATTATTATTATTATTATCATAAATAAATAGATAAATCTTTGATTCTAAATTCTTATCTTTATTTTAAAAAAAATTAAAACAATCGAATCGTTTACCCATATATATCATCATAAAATAAAAAAGAATATTATATAATAATCACATACAATATTATATGATAATCACAAAGAAATAAAAGAAGATAACTCACATAAATATATCTCTGCAGAAAAAAATTAAATCAAAATTATCAAAACAATTACTAAAGACTACTTTTAGGATCCAATCTTATGATTAACTTGGGATAATCATATTTTAAAAAATGCTAATCGTACAAAAAAAAACCTAATATATCCATCAAATAAAAAAGATAAGAAAGTATAATTTTGATTTAATTCTGGTCTTTCATATCAAAGGTGATAATTATATTCAACAACTGTTTAATTATTATGTGTTGGGATTTACAAGTGGTTAACACACACCTAGAGGGGATGAATAGGTGTGAAGGTGGACAATGTACACTTTTAAAAATGGAAAATGCTGTTTTGTACGAAATAGTTTTCGTACATATGCACGAATAGTGCTAACAGTTCAAGTTTGACTTTTTCAACTCTGTGGTTTAAGGCTATACTGACTTCTCATTGGCCCAATTTCACTTCGTGCATTTCGTAGATGCATTCTTTCGCACCATATAGCATTGCTCTTTAAAAATTATCACAGAAAACTAACACAATTTAATGAATTTATCTCTTTGATATTGTGTTGTGTTAATTAACTGGTTAACCAATTAAATCAACTAGTTATCAACCAGTTAACAACCAATTAAATCACACAATATTCAAGAACACAAATTCATGAAATTGATATCTAATTGAATTAATCAAAACATCCAACAAATAGAATCAATCACATACAATACTAATTATTAAACTAAGGTTGATTGATTGAGAAAATTAATTTTAATCATGATTTATGAAAAGCCTCAATTTAAACCTAAGTTATTAAATTGAAATGAAAGAGAGAAGAGATGGAGAAATTGACACAGAGATTTTTATACTGGTTCACTCTTGAACATCAAGAGCTACATCCAGTCTTCCCTTGTGGATTTGGGAGAGTTGGTATAAGAAGAAATTAGAATATCAATTCGTTTACAATCTCACGCGCATCAAAACCTTTGATCGCTTCCTCTTGAGACCCAAAACCTTTGGATGAAACTCTTGATCTTCAATCTTCTTCTTTTCTCTTGAAAGAACCAATTCCAAGTTGCTATGAACCTCATAGCCTTTTCTCCACTTGATATGATTGAAACCTTCAATCATCTTCCCTTTCCCTTTTGTTTGAAACCTTCAAACACCCACTTGAAACCTTCAAGTGATCTTATTAAATCTTCAATAGAAGTTGTTGTAGTTTGATAGTTCCATCCAAATGCAGAATATACAACTCTAATAAGCTCTAAGAATCAATTTCTTGAATCTTAATGAATACCCAAATAAAACAAATGAAGAACATGAGTTTCAAGAATGAGAAAAATGAAACTTTTCTCTTTTGACTCTTTATGAAAAGATGGCTAAGAGTTTTTGTGTTTTCCCTCTATTGGGGTTGTGAAATTCGTGTAAAACATACCCTTATATATTGGATTTCAATAGATCAAGTTGGTTAAATAGTTTGTTTAAGTTTTCAATTGTTTTCTGCCATATCTGATAGGTTTAACCGGTTACAAAACTTCGTTAATCGGTTAAACCATTAAAAAGCATTCAGACCTGTACAGATATGTCAGGGTAATTGATTACCCAGTGCTGGTAATCAATTACCACACTATAACTTCACACGATCACAGTCTGATTCGAAAAACAAAAGCGAAATGGAAAAACATGGACCAAAACCTTTTGATAGTGAAAATATGATGACCAAAATCAAAACAAATTTGCATTATTCCGAACTATAGTTGACGGAGCGATCAAAACTAAAAAGAAACGAAAAAATAGGAACTAAAATCCGAATATATATATAGAGACTATAATTTCAAAAAATTAATATTTATAAGGACTGATTTGATATTTACACCTTTTATTTTATTATTAATTAATAGTGTGTTGTGCTTGTCGACCCGCATTTTTATGGTCGTGTTTTTGTCATAAAGAGTTGTTTATAGTAGTAAGATGATATATTGCAAAATTGATAGTTATGAATGTCACGTATGTTAAAGATGTTTATTTTCGTGTAAATTATAATTAATAACTGCGGGCATTCTTAGTTGTTAATATTGTTATTTTGTTGTTCTCCATTTTTTTTAATCTTACTAAATATTATGTTTATCTAGATGTATTACATAGTAGAGTTAAATAACTTGTTATCATATTTTGCGTTGTTTGTAATATTAGTGTATATAAAGTATAATACCATTAGATTTTTTTTAATAATGTAAAATATAATTAACGAAGAACTTGAAGTTGTCAAATAATACTGCAGCATTAAATCACAAATTTATTTTGCATGAGGTACACTTTAAGTTAAATAAATTCATAAATTAAAATAATTGTGTAGAACTTCGAGTGGAGTTTGAGGTCAAAACCAATAAGATGATAAGTTTTATTTGAAAAAATATATACAAAGTCTTACAATTTTTTCAAGACAACATTTCCTAATAAAATTTATTATTCTTTTTAGGTTCTTATTCTCAACTCTAGATGATGAGGTTAAAAAAACCTAAACATAATTACCGAATTTATGGTAAAATTATTTTTTTATAGCAACCATATCATTATTTTTTATAAGTATTTTTTTTATAACAACTATATTATTTACTATTGATGAAAAATGCTGACGTGACCTAACGTGATAGGGACCAAAACCAAAGTGAAATGAAAAAACATGGACCAAAACCTTTTGATGGTGAAAATATGAGGACCAAAATCAAAACAAATTTGTATCATCCTGAACTATAGTTGACAGCGACGATCAAAACTTTAAAAAAAAAAAACGAAAAAATAGGAACTAAAACCCAAATATATATATATATATATATATATATATATAAAGACTAATTTCAAAGAAATCAATATTTATATATTACTAGCTCTTACCCCCTGCAATGCACGGGTTGTTGATATTAAATTTTTTTATATTAAATATTATAAATTAAAAATTATTATTATTTTCATTATAAAGTAAATATTATTATTAAACAATAACAAAAATAATTATAAAAAAGGATGATTCGACATACTTTATTATTATTATTTTGATTTTTTTGTTTGATGGTATTATGAGAATAATTAATCATAAATCATAATATCCCTTATTTCATTGGACATGAATTCATTGGAAGATAATGACGGTTCGTTTTTTTAATATTATATTTATTTATGTATAGATCAATATTAAATGAATATATTCCTTATTTAGTTGATCGATAATTAGCATGTTTTATTAATTATAGTGAAATCAAAATTAAACTTTTTTATTTTTATCCTGTGCAATGCACGGATTATTAATATTTAAATATTTTAAAGTAAAGATTATTATTAAACAACAATAAAAAATGAGCTTGTTGAAAAATTTTGTACTTCCTTATATAAAAAATAAAATAAAATTTTTTATCTGATATTTTCCTTATTTATTCAATGGATAAATTAATATTTTTTACATGATTATTAACTTTATTATGATGAATCAAAAGTAAATCAGAATTAGATCTTCCTTATTTATTTAATAGATAAATTAATATTTTTATATGATTATCAACTTTATTATGATAATTAAAAACAAATCAGAATTAAATATTTTGATCTTTTTTGTTTGATGGTATTATGAGAAAATTTAAGGATAAATTGTAATATCCACTATTTCATAGAACATGAAGACGATATTGAAATTGTTATTTTTGACTATCTTGGTTAACACATTGCATTTTATTATGAATATAATATTGGCTCTTTTTTTTATATATTTAATATTATATTTGTCTATGTATAGATGAGTATTAAATTAATGTATTCCTTATTTAGTTTATCGATGAATTAACACATTTTATCATGATATTATGATTAATTATTAGAGTGAAATGAAAATTAAACTTTTTTATATTTTTTTTGTTTGATGGTATTATGAGTAGATTTAAAGATAAATCAAAATATTTTCTATTGCATAAGACATGATAATTTAGCATATTTTAAATATAATTATCACATCTAATATGAAAAATTATATATAATTAAACCAAAATTATACATTCTGATTTTTTATTGGATAATATTATAAGAAATTTCTTATATTTATTTGATGGATAAATTAATATTTTTTTACCATTATTATTTTTTTAATATAATTATCACATTATTATTATTATTATTCATATTTAAATATTTTGATCTTTTTCATCATTTATCTTATCTCATGACAAAAACGGAAAAAAAATCATAAATAAATCGAAAAACATTGTTTCTTTAAACAGGCAAAAGACTCACCAAAATTATTTCTCACCGGAATACGATCAGGGTATTTTTTCCTAATCCTAGGAGCCTTTGCCCTTCTCTTCTTTGAAAAGATAAAAGGATCAATTATTTGCATATTCTTTCAACAAAGAATAATCAAAGTAAGTATGTATAACAACTTACCAAAATTAAAAAAAAAACAACTTACCAAGGTCATGCTCTTGTTTGAAGTAACTCATTGCTGTCATTCTTCCTGAAATTAACATTAAGCAAAAATTAATTAAAAGTATAACAAAATATGCATCATCTAATAAGTAATTCATCAAACACTCAAAAATCAATATTAAGAGCTCTAAGTAGAGGAATAAACAAAAGTCAATTAAAAGTATAACAAAATATGCATCATCTAATAAATAATTTATCAAACACTCAAAAATCAAAATTAAGAGCTTTAAGTAGAGGAATGAGGGAAAAAATAAAAATAAAAGAGAGAATTTGGAGAAGATAATTCTTAGAATTAGATAGAACTTTAAAAATTGAATGGGAGAGCCTATTATATATATATATATATAGTGATTTTTTTAAATATTTTTTTAGATATTTTTGTTGAGGATAATGATTTGTTCAACAAATTGAGGATAATGATTTCACATACAGATAATGATTATATAAATTTAAATAATTAATTTAATTTCAAATTGTAATTTTGGTTAGAGATAATGTTATTTATCAACAAAATCAAATAAATTTAAATAATTTATTTAATTTTAAATTGCAATTTTGATTAGAGATAATGATTATCTACCTACAAACTCTCTGGTGCGAGGAAAGCTTCACGGGACAAACGTGTTGCCTCGAAAATTTCTCCGACAAACGTGGTGCCTCGAAAAGGGATCCTTTTATATATAGATAGTAGATACGACTAATTTGATATTTGCACTTTTTTTTGAGTAATATGTCAGATTAGTCTCTGACTTTGTAAGCGTAGGTCAAGTTAGTCCCTAACTTTATCGAAATAGCAATTTAGTCCCTGAGATAGGAGAACATCGATCAAGTTAGTCCCTGCCGTCACTATTGCAGGGATGTATTTGCTTTAAAATGGGATAAAGATAGGGACGTATGTGAATTAAAATGAAATCTCAGGGACTAAATTGCTATTTCGATAAAGTCAGGGACTAATTTGACCGATGCTTACAAAGTTAGGGACTAATCTGATGTAAGACCTGGGCTGATGAGGGCGGGGAGTGATCGCCGATGCAAAGAGGCACGGACAAGGAGCGGCTCCTGGCAGGCTTCTAAGGGAGGGGTACATGGATGGACCGACACACCGGAATGAGAGGGTGATCCTGAGACTGTGTAGGAATGGGACTACACAGTACAACAAGGCTTAAATGAATTGATTAGTATTACCCATATCAACAAGATGCATCTTCTTTTCGATAGCCTATCACTTAAGAATTCCATAGTTAAGCGTGCTTAACGTGGGGTAATTCTGGGATGGGTGACCTCCTGGGAAGTTTTTCTGGGAAGTGTGCGAGTGAGGACAAAGCACGCTGAAAAGACCCGTGTTGGTATGTGGGGATAGTCGCAATGCATTTGCCTACCAGGGATGTTACAAATGGTATCAGAGCGGCTCCTCTCCCAGTACGGTGTGGTTTGGGGACGAACCAGACGGAAGCTGGTGGATATGTAAGACCCGGGCTGATGAGGGCGGGGAGTGATCGCCGGTGCAACCGTGTTGGTATGTGGGGATAGTCGCAATCCATTTGCCTGTCAGGGATGTTACATCTGACATATTACTTTTTTTTTTATTATTATTATTATTTTACACAACTGTACTCTTAAGTCTCAAGTTGCTCACATCATTTTTCAGCAGCCATAAGACGACGAATTTTACTACTGTATGTTTTTTCCATCCAAATCCGAATCCAAAGAAGAACACACGAAACCAATGCCCCAATGCGTGATGCGCTGATCCTCCCTTGTCCAATAATACCCACCCGGTGCACATTAGCATCTCCCCCATTGTCCTCGCTGTTTTTTGTCCCCGTTTCACATACAGCTAACAACGCAACAACAACGACATGCACCCGTGGCCGCGTTAAACAACGCAACCCCCTCCCCTTATCCTGCGCTTTTAAATGCGCACCCCTCCTTCCTTTTCCCACTAGTTCCGTTATTTCGCTATCCCAAACTTTTCTCCGTAATTTTTCCAGCGAGGCAGAGAGAGAAGAAACTAGAGAGAGAAAGCGCCAACGTTTCTCCCCTCTCCGCTTCTCTCTTCGCCGTCCTCCTCCGTTCACCGTCAACTCTCTCCGGCTAGGCTTCTCCGATTCACGTTGCGGAATGGTGGATCCTTACGTGATCGGTTGGGTTCTGTTCTCGGGTTTGAGTCTCTTCGCGTTGTACAGTTTGGTTTTTAAGGGGAATGGTGGCAATGACCGTCGCGAGGGTTCGTCGGAGAAGGAGGAGCGGCGGTCGGAGAATGTGACCACCGCCGCAGGGGAACGCGGATCCGAGAGGCGTGGCGGAGACGCTGACGTCATCATTGTTGGCGCTGGTGTCGCTGGCGCTGCTCTCGCTCATACTCTCGGCAAGGTAGTTCGAATTTCTTCGTCTTAATTTTCCTTATTGATGCGTTTGAATTTTTTCGTTTCTATTTCAGAAATTTGAATTTTAGAAAGATATGTTGATTTATTTATTTATTTTTTGCACTAATGGAGAATGATCGTAAATTAAAGTTTTGCTGACGGTGTGGAAGAAGAATCCGTGAATATTAATTACGACGTGGTTATGTAATTGAAGAACACTTGGACAATTAAACACCGTAGAGTTTGACTCTTTTGTCGTGTTGTGTTACGTTTGATCTATGATACTTTTTTAATTTTTAATTTCATTATATTTTTATTTTTCAAAGAATATATTGATGGATGAAATTGTGAAAATTTGACTTATAGAACGTGTTGTAGCATGGTAGAAATTCATAGTTTTCATTTTCGGTTGAGTATATGTTAATTTTAGTCCAGTTTACTCGTTTCTGGGATTCCAGATGTAGCAGTATTGTGATTTTTTTCCGCTAATTATTTGTGTGAAATTCAAAATCCAAGTCACCAAATCTCGTTTTGGTTGTTATACTTATATATGCACTTGATGAATCTGTTAACATTCATATTTGGCTTGGTTGTTATCATCATACTCTGGGTTATTATCGTATACACTATTGACTATTAAAGTATTTTGTATTGCAGGATGGACGACGAGTGCATGTCATCGAAAGAGATCTGAATGAGCCTGACCGAATTGTTGGAGAGTTGCTACAACCTGGCGGCTATCTCAAATTAGTTGAGCTGGGACTTGAAGGTAGTGCAAACTTATCTATATAAATATATAATTTTAAATTTCTTTTACTTGTAATATTGTAGCCGGTCATGAACACCGAAAGCACGAGAAATTTTGTCCATTTAACTCTATTAGAGCAAAGCATCCTTATCAAATGATCCGTCTTGTGTTTTAACTGCAGATTGTGTGGAGCAAATTGATGCTCAGCAAGTGTTCGGTTATGCTCTTTTCAAGGATGGGAAACATACTCGTCTCTCTTATCCCTTGGAGAAGTTTCACGCAGATGTCGCTGGCAGAAGCTTTCACAATGGGCGTTTTATTCAGAGGATGCGGGAGAAGGCTGCCACCATTCCTAAGTATTGATTTTTTCCTTTGTGGACATATGATTGTGTATCTATTCCTTCACTTGTTCTTGTTTGTCATATATAATGTTTGACTTGCTACTTTGTTGCAACTGCTATAATACGACATGGAGAATTTAAATTTTTAGTAAAATTCAAATTTTTGACCCCAGTTTCTATGTTTGACATCGTGGCAGTCAAAAGCGCGCGATTCAACGAGTTGCACCCAAGAACTAGCGTTGGCGCGGCCTGAAAAATGTAGAGAAGGCTGCGCGGCCTGGAGCGCTGTTCTGACGCATTGAAGCGTTGAGTCGCAGCGCTTTTTCGCGCTGAGGAAGGAGTTACCGGGTTTTGACCCGGTTTGGGACCCGTTTGCGGCCCAAAAAACCTCCCTTTTTTGCGGTCCAGAGACATTAACCCTAATTTTAAACTTTTTTTTTTTTATTTTTCACTTTAGCCTACCCTCATATATTTTTATCTTTCACCTATAGTTTTTCTAGGTCTTCCTCTTCCTCTAGCCTTTATAGTATCCTCCATTAGGTCTACCCTCCTAACCAGGGCTTCCACCGGTCTCCTCCATCTAATGCCTTATCGGTAAATATGATTTATGATAGGCCTTTATGGCGTCGTTTGATCCATGTAGCCGACCCCACCTAGTGGGACAAAGGCTTAGTTGTTGTTGTTGTTGTTGTCGTCTCTCACTCCCACCCATCTAAACCTTTTCAGTTTTCACTATTCTTCTTCTATAAGCCTCTCTTCTTCCTTAAACCCTTCTTCTCCCTTCAACATACTCTGTTCTTTTTTTCTTCAACTCCTCTCTTCCCTAAAATGCTAAAACCTTCAACCAACCCCTCCTTCTCAATAACTTCACCCTTTGCTCCCACTGTAACTTTGACTAGATGTCTAGGGTCTGAATTGGGATTTAGGATATATATGTGTGTATTTTTTTTAAATGTAATTTTGCATTTTGGGTGAAGCTACGATTCACTACTTCTACGATCCTACCCCCTTCCCGTGCCAAGCTTAAATCTTTAACTACCTTGTTTGACATAGATGCATTCGCGGAGATGTTTTAATAATGTTGCTTCAACGAAAGCAATTTGGCTTAAGCTCATTATGCTATTGGCTTCTGTCTCCTAGTATCTCCGATCATACAGCCAGCCATATGATATAATTCTCGCAATACAATTGACAAATGATATTTGTGAATTTTAAATATTATTTTTGTTCTTCTGTTCAGCTAAAGGTATTATCTTCTATACTCATATTTTCATGATGCTTTTCCTTTTAATATTATTCAGTGTACAATTGGAGCAAGGGACAGTCACTTCCTTACTTGAAGATGAGGGGATAATTAAAGGCGTGCAATACAAGAACAAAGATGGTCAGGAATTGAAAGCATATGCTCCTCTAACCATTGTTTGTGATGGCTGTTTCTCAAACTTGCGTCGTTCACTTTGTAATCCTAAGGTGAGAATTCCTTTTAGCTTAATTCTGGAAAGGATTTTTATGGTCTAGTTGGTCAACTTCTTCCTTGGACTAACCAAAATACATACTTATAAATTGAACAGTTTGCTAAATTTCATTGAGTTTTTCTTATTACTAAACTGCTCCTACTTAATAAAGGTTCTTTATCCTTAATATCTTCACAATGCTTTATTTGCAGGTAGACGTTCCCTCTTGTTTTGTTGGCTTAATTTTAGAGAATTGTGAACTTCCATGTGCAAATCATGGTCACGTCATATTGGGAGATCCTTCGCCAGTTCTGTTCTATCGTATAAGTAGTACAGAGATTCGCTGTCTGGTTGATGTACCTGGTCAGAAGGTTCCTTCTATTTCAAACGGTGAAATGGCAAAGTATTTGAAGACAGTGGTGGCTCCACAGGTGCTAATTTATCCTCAAAGTTCTATTACTTATTTTTTAACATTGACATGTAATCACTTTCCTTTCTTTGCGAATAGAGTTTCGCTCACATTCACAGTTATTGACTTATTGGCCTGTTAGATGGTTATTGAGTTGCTGATTAAGTGGCAAATAATTGCAGATCCCCCCTGAGCTTTGTGATGCCTTCATAGCTGCAGTGGACAAAGGCAACATAAGGACAATGCCAAACAGAAGCATGCCAGCGGATCCTCTTCCTACCCCTGGAGCCCTTCTAATGGGAGATGCATTCAATATGCGACACCCACTTACAGGAGGAGGAATGACTGTGGCATTGTCCGATATTGTGGTGCTAAGAAATCTTCTCAAGCCTTTACGTGATTTGAATGATGCACCCACACTTTGCAAATACCTTGAATCCTTTTATACCTTGCGTAAGGTAATATTGTCTACTTTTGTTTCCCTTTGAAGTATCGTGTTCTGCTTATTATCGAATTTTTAATTTTTAATTTAAGATGGAGTAGAATGCCTTGGAATGCAAAGATCCTGACTTCACTTGACTCTGCACATAATATGCTAACATTATTATTCTATCAATTTGCAGCCGGTGGCATCCACCATAAATACATTGGCAGGAGCTCTTTACAAGGTTTTCTGTGCATCCCCCGATCAGGCAAGGAAGGAAATGCGCCAAGCTTGCTTTGATTATCTGAGCCTTGGAGGCCTATTCTCGCAAGGACCAGTTTCTTTACTTTCAGGATTAAACCCTCGTCCTTTGAGCTTGGTTCTCCATTTCTTTGCTGTTGCAATATTTGGTGTTGGCCGTTTACTATATCCATTTCCCTCACCTAAGCGGATATGGATTGGAGCCCGATTAATCTCTGTAAGTAAATTTTTATTTTATTTTTTAAATACTCGTTTTCTTGCATCTTACTATATAGAATTGAAACTAACTCTGTAACTCCATGTATTTATCTTTTGTTAGAGTGCATCTGGAATCATTTTTCCAATAATTAAGGCAGAAGGGGTTCGTCAGATGTTTTTTCCCGCAACGGTTCCTGCTTATTACAGAACTCCACCGGCTGAAGATAAGTGAGTATCAGTGAATAATATACATTTTTTGAAAAATCAAGGTTCTTTCAAAATGAACTTAGCTTTGTCTCACATTCTTCTGAATTTTAGGAAGGTTGATGCTCAGATGATGTAAACATTTTGACCTCTGTAGTGTGTATTTTTTGTAGTCTGTAACTGATACAATCTTAAAAGTGCGTGTATAATTTGATTTCTTTGCCTACATTTTGGTTTTTTTGTAGCATGTAACTTTATATTTATTTTTTCAATAAAACATCCCCTTATGAGTTCTTATAAGGACTAAGGTTAAGAAAATCCTATTTTTCTATTTTCAAATAATATTCAAATTTTGTACACAGTTGAAAAGATCATCCAAAAAAATTTCTAGTGTGAACATTACTTTTTGGATAAGAATAGAATTTACCACTTTTAATAAAGTGAAAGCAATCATTCTAACAAGCACTTTGCCTATACAAGATTTATTAAAGTACAGAAGCAATTGTGAGGTGGTGTTGACAATGATAATGGGTCGTAATTATGATGTTTTAGTGTACTTCAAAAGACTTGAAATTGTCCAATAAAATGCCTTAGAATAGGTTCAAATGGAATCGGCAATTAATAATTTCCTAAAACTAAAAGATGTGATCGTAATTGTGATGTTTCAGCGTACTTCAAAAGACTAAAAATTGTCCAATAAAATGCCTTAAAATAGATATCAAGCATTGTGAATAGTTCAAATGGAATTGGCAATTAATAATTTCCTAAAATTAAAAGATGTGACAGAGTATGATGGCAAAAAATGTCATTATGAGATGCAGACAGTAAATAATTTAAAATTAAAAGATGTGACAGAATATGATGCCAAAATGTGCTATGTGATGAAGACAATAGCAATACATGTATTGTAGTGACAAAGTGATTAATTAAATTGGGAATAATTCTATCATTTGAAAACAAGTAGTTTCAAAATTATACTCCCTCCTTCCCTAATTATAAGACTATTTTGACACTTATATTTTGTCTCTATTTATAAGATCTCATACCAATTTTCAATGATCATTAATTACTTATTTCCAGAAATACCCCTATTTATTTAACACTTTTTAGATTCTCAATAATATTAATAGGGGTAATTTTGAAAATACATATCAAAAGTTCACATTTCTAATACAATTAACTAAATTAGTCAACTTTCTTAATGGACGTGAAATCTCTTAAAGAGACCTTATATTTAAGAACGGAGGGAGTAATTTATAAAACTAAAAAGTAGCTTTGTTTTTTTTAAAAATGTAAAAGCCAAATACAACTCTCAATGAAGCCTAAATAAGTATTTATGGTTATTAAATTCGAGAATTCGAGTAAACTTCTAAAATTTTGGTAAACTAGACTCGTAAACATGTAAAAGTTTATATATAAAAAATATTAGTTAATAACATATTTTCGAACATGAACATAATTTTGAAGTTTTTTTTTTATAATTATTTTTAAACATTATGACATTACGATAAATCAAACAAAAATATTAAGTATAATAATAACTCGATAGGGGTGGGGTATCTTTTCTAACTGTTATATGATTTTTAGTCGATTACTTACTTTATTAGTTTATTTTATGGCTTGATATGACAATACAAGAATAATGCTAAAAATTAAAATTAGTAAATCTATTGACAAGTGGATGTAGCCCACATAATAAATTTTTATTGGAATTTACTTGAACACATACTGGTTTACCGAAAATAAAATTAACGTTAAAATCAACTTGTTTTTTGGGATCTAGAGCTATAAACCTATAAAAATTTAAGAGTTTAATCGATAGTTTAACAAGCAAGTGTCCCCTTCAAAAAAAAAAAAAAAAAGCAAGTGTCACAAATTCTATTTACAGGATTGAAAGAAACAAATGGAAACTTAGCTACATACGTATAAATGTATTTCATCCGTCCCTAAATATATTTATAAGACCTTATATCAATTTTCAATGATAATTAATTACTTCTTTCCACATACACCCCTATTTTCTTAACACGTTTTAGATTTCCAATACTATTAATATGAATAATTTTGAAAATACATATCAAATATTCACATTTCCAATACCATTAACTAAATTAATGAACTTTCTTAATGAACATGAAATTTATCAAAAAGGTCTTATATATAGGAACGAAGAAAGCATAATGCTATGCGATTTAACTAAAATTATAGTTGCACAGATGCAATCCTACTCCATCTTCAAAACAGGCACACAGGAAAAATGAATAATCCGCAGTTTGTATTATTAAAAAGTAGTACACTCCGGCTTAGTCCAGCTAGTCAAGTTGTGTGGAGTAGAATAAATCTATCGAAGAATATGTCCGAAAAGGACCTCAAGCACGTGTAGAGATCTCTTCATTTTAAATAGGGTTATTTAACATTTTAGTTCCCGAACTTATGTGCTCTTTTGGAATTGGTCCTTAAACTTTTTTTGGATGTTTTAAGCCCCTGAACTTTGTTTAATTTTTGGACATAGTCCTTTCGTCGCTTAAGTAATGATATGATTGAGAATATGTCACGTCACCTTTGCCAAATCGATAGGTAATGTCCTAGATGATGATACATGAATTTTTTAAATTAAAAAAAAATCAAATTTATTAAAAAAAATTAAAAATTGTATTTTTTTTTAAAGAAAATTGAATCTTTTAATAAATTTTAAAATAAATTATTTTTTCAATAAAAAAAAATAATGACGTGTCTCGTGGCTCTACATAACACGTCACTCGTTAATAGTGTGAGAGTCAAGTGACATATCGTCCACTATATTATCACTTAAGTGACGAAAGGACCATTTCCAAAAATTAAACAAAGTTCAGGGACCTAAAGCAACAAAAAAAAGTTTAAGGACCAATTTCAAAAAAGTACCTAAGTTCAGGGACTAAAATGTTAAATAAGTTTTTTAAATACATTGTTTTATTTAATCTCTGTCTTGAACATGGAAAAACATAAGGATACCTTTGATAAAAAAAATATAAAAAAAACTTATTCAGACTTTTAGTCCCTGAACTTAGGAGGTTTTTTGAAATTAGTCATTTTCTTTTTTTCCTTAGTTCTTAAACTTTAATATTGGTTGAAATTAGTCCTTCCGCCAACTTCCGTCACATTACACCAATCGTGCCCTAACAGTGACACATTTTTAAAATTTCGAATTAATTTTTTAAAATTTTGTTATTCAAGTTTTGTTTTAAAAGTTAAAACTTCATCAATTAATATAAAAAAAAATAAAAATTAAAACTTCACTTTCGGTGTGCTTTATGATTCAAGCCCAAATAACAAAGATTTAATCCCAAAACCAACAATTTGATTCAAGAATCAATACAAAGTGTTTTTTTTTTCAATCTCTCAAATTTAAATGATGTTTAGCAAAGAAAAGCATTAAAATTTACTTTTCATTAGAAAAATGGAAGACAAATGGGTGGAAAAAAAATCAATAAAGGGAAAAAAATTGGGATTGTTCCCAAATCGTAGCAGTCAAAGAAATAAAAACACACTTCATCTTTCTCCTTGTTCTTTTTCTTCTTCAAACACAGACATAGGGAAAGAACTATCCACATCTACTATCATAGCACTTGCCTTTCTCTTTTCTCTGTTTGTATCTCTTCATCGAATTTTTGAAACCAAAACCACTTAAAAGAAACACAATCATACTTCAACCTCCTTCTCCCTCGTGTTCTTTGCAAATAGATAGGGCAAGGTTGTGAAGGCCGGGTAAGTTGGAATCATGGGGAATTAGGGTTCTTACCCTTAAATAGGGGTTTTTTGAATTATAATTTTTTAAATTAAATAATAAATACGAATTAAAAAAAATTTAAAAAAATAATTCGAAATTAAAAAAAAAAGATATTCCTCTTGTCAGGGCACGATTGGTTTGATGTTGCACCCTGTAAATCACGTTAGCATTTAATTGACGAAAGTTGACGAAAAGAGTTATTTCAATAGAGATTAAAATTTAAGGACCGATAACAAAAAAAAAAGGACTAATTTCAAAATACCTCATAATTTCAGAGACTAAAAACCTGAATAAACCAAAATTTAAAAAATGATGTGCCACGTGTCAAGACATGATTGGTGTGATGAGACACCCCATCAACCACGTCAGCATTTAACCGACGGAAGCTGATGGAGTTATTTCAACATAAATTAAAGTTTAAAGACTGATTTAAAAAAAAAAAAAAAGGAAAATGACTAATTTCAAAAGACCTCTCAAGTTCAAGAACTAAAAACTTAAATAAGCCAAAAAAATACATATGTTTTATAAATTTCCAACAACCAAAAAATCACTACGTGGTAACAGCCTATAATACAACACCATGTAACAATGTCCCAAAATTTACATACAGCAAAATCGTATTTTTGCTGGATCATAATTTTATCAAATTACGAGGAACATCGATAATTATTTTATATTTTTATTAGCTCATATCCTTCAAGGTCCCAGGATTGCCATCCACATTTAATCAATTACAGATTCTGGTTCTTCCTTTCTTCTTGTATGGCCTCATATGAACACATTACTTCTTTGAACTTAGCCTCAGCAGCCTCTGTCACATTTTCACATCCACGGAATCTGTAAGTAATAATGCAAAGATTTGGGATTACAAAATCATAATGTAAAGAAAACTAGTCAAGACCAACCTCTATTATCCTGGTTCTGATCAGGGTGATGCTGCTTTGCCTTGGTCCTAAATGCTATCTACAAAAGAGAGAAGAAAAATGTATATATAGAATGAAATTAAGACCTAATCAGCACTACGATAACAGAATGAGCAATAATGTATGCATATTAAGTACATCCGAAATCAAGCTAAAAAGGTAGACTCAAAGTAGATTGTTGCTGCTAATCTATTGAGAAATCTTCTCTGACACCTTTATGAGTTTATATACTAGTTGTTGCTCCAAAATACATATCATTTATAGCTTGTATATGTACATAGAATCTACTTTATATGCTAGACCTTTCCACAGGAATTCCCACGGAACCCAATTATAGGCTTTTTCTAGATCAATCACCATATGTGAAAAAAATGAAAAAAAAAAAAAACAAAACAGAACAGAACAGAACACATTGCCTCTAGGGAGGGCAATCAAAATAGTTAGTGGCATGTAAACACATTATGGCAGGCTTGTAATTTTCCTTGAGAACAAATCATGGTGACATTATTTTTCACATAACATTGACACTGATTTCTAACACCAAGTTTATGAAACTAGTTATTTAAGAAACAAGAATAGGCTTAACCTACCATCCATCAAATAATATCAAAGTGTTAATCCTAGCCATGTATTACATGTCAGAGGCTGGAAGGAAAATTATGTGAAAGTGAAACACTATAATCATAAATCATTCAAGTTATAGTTAGTAAGACATTAAGTAATATGCAAAGAGATTATGATAAAAAGAGACATTACCTTAATCTCAGCATCTGTATAGGGTGTTGTTCTAGACCTGAGGTTCAACAAAAGAAAGATAACCTTTAATGGCTTATCATGAACAAAAAACATGTGTGCTAACTTATGCAGATGGTGCATTAGTCCTGTATGATTTTCCATTCACAAATAATGGTCTTTCAACAATCAAAAGATGCCAAAATCACCTACTTGTTTATTGGGTCATAATCACGCACCGCTCCAAATGAGATATGAAATGATTACAGTAGCAATCTGGATGTGTCATATAATATCTTCACTTAAAATTTTTGTTATCAGACATTTCCTTCCACTCAACAAGATTCTCGTCTATGAACTGTGCATCTTGTGCACTGTCAGGTTATTTAAGTAAACACAGTATTCTCTATCAAACCACACCTAGACAAGCCAGTATCTTATATTAGTCCAATTTCAACTTTTGTCACTAAATGCCTAACTGTGATCTTAATAGAAAAACATGAAAAATTATTTTACCTTGAGAATTATATAAATTAAAATATAGCATCTTAAAGAGTTCAATGCTAATATGCTAGCAGCAAACAAGATGTTCTTAGAAACTAAGACTTTTCACATCTATAGAAGCTGTTAAAAAATTTTGTGTAACAATTTGGTTTGTTGATCGTGATATATTGTTTAGAGGATCAAAATTAAACCACTTTGAACTTTGATAAATAGTAAAAATGCTGCATACATTCTAAAGGGTATTGCAGAATCTGATATAAGTAATGGCTGCTGATATAAGGAAATGGATAACATTTAAGGTTTCTACAAGTACCTGTCAAGACCCAAAACTGAGTAGTGATGTGATAATGAATAGTTTACACTCTCTCTTGGAGTGTTTCGATAATGTCCCCACTGATCTCTGAAGGTTTCTTCGGCCTTCCAGTACCAATCATCTCTCTGGAAATGCTGATGGTATGCACCAGGACCATTTTCCCTCCAGCTTTCATAGCCTCTTCTATGCTTATTCCTTTCTCTGTTAAATACATTTTGCATACGCCTTATTCGTTCCTACATGAAGCATGCAAGAAAATTACCTAATCTCAAAGACTCAAACTAAAGTTCCTAGTATTAACCAGCCAATTAACCATCCAAGCAGTCGCGAAGCATGAAACAAAAATTGGAAGAGCCAAATTAAGTGATCAGCACATAAATTAAACATGTAATACTGCATAAGTGGGAGAGGAACTTATATGTAAATATTTGTGATAGAGTTCTTCCCGTAATATACAAGCTCTGACACTGCATCTAAGCAGGCTAAAAATTACATTTCTTTGTGGCCTACTATGTCAACTAACAAAAAGGACTGTGCAAAATTTATTTTCTTCACAAAATATTATGAAACTTATGGCTCATATTCCCATCTCAAATTTTAAGAACACAATGTACATTTCTCATGCAAATAATAATAAACCGGCATAGGAGTACTATATACAAAACTCACCACTCTCTCCATCTCCTCTTCGTATTCCTCTTGCAATCGCTTATTGTACCTCTTCCATGCTTCTTCCTTAAAACCTCCGAAAGAACTGCCACGTGACCTGGACAGCTACAAAAGAGTTCAACAATACCATCCATTATCAGTTTCCTAGTGATTGCGAGAATCTATTGCTTTTAGTTCAAAGATAACAGAAACTTTTGAATTTTCACACAAAAACAAAATGCCAGAAAGCATACGAAAATGAAAAGCATATATAAAATATGCTTTTCTTCTATGAAAAAAAAAAGTGATTTTGGAAAAAATACTCGTTCAATCACTACACCACTTCATGACCTAAACAAACATAAAAACCTGTCCCTTTTTTTCTTCTAGAGTGAGGCAGCTTTGGTGGATGTATCAGAAATTCAGCACAGATCAAGAACAAGAACACGAAGATTAATTTTTAGTCCTTGATCAATAATTTTGGTTCCTTGAGGCTGACAACATTGATAATTTTAGTCCCTGAAATTGCAAAAATAAAAGGCAATTTGGTCCTCGACTTTGCACACAATCAGTGCATGTTTGGAACAGATTCAATTTGGCCCAGAATTGATTCTTCAGCGCAGAAGCTACTCTTATCTGTGTGGAAAAATCACGTTGTACACTGTTCCAAAACTCACGTTGAACATGTTTCCAACCATGCTCTCAATCAATTCAATCTTGGGAGAACTAAATTGACGTTTCTGTAATCATAATGACCAAATTGACCATTATGTCAATACCAGGGACCAAATTGACGTTTTACTCTTAACAGAATCATGTTACATAACTAATTTTCCGACGCCATCCAAACGCAACATCTGAATTACTACTACTAAATTGGTGCATGAGGAATAAAACTGATTATGAACAATAAGATCACTTAAAAAATAAAATTGGAATGCAAAGGATTTAAAGAACAGTTATAAGAAACGAAATAGTCGTAGAAGGAAATGAAGAATGATTAGAACTCACGGCGAACCTAGTGGCGGTGGCACCGATAAGACCGAAGAGGAAAACGCCCCAAAGCGCTTTGATATCTTGCACTTTTTCTTCTTCTTTATCCCTATCACCCGATTCGTCCTTCATTTCTGAACCAAACAAAGAAATCACATTCAATAATTTGAAATACCAAATTCAATTTTCTCAGCTCAGCTCAGCTCATCATCTTTCTTTTCCTTTCGTTGATTCTCAATACCCATCAATTAATTGTGAAATTCTCTTTCTTTCTTTCTTTCTTTCCCATGTTGAATGGTAGTGCCGCCGGTTTATTGAATTTCCGGTTCGGTTCAATTTGGTTTTTTTTTTTTTGGGTCTTAAATATATAGTTTTATCTTTTCCTATCTTATTTTTAAGTTTCAATTGGATCTTTTATTTTTATAAAGAATTAATTTATTTTTTGGTATGAAAAAGAATTAATTTAGTTTTCTCTATTTTCAATGTAAAAAATCTACTGTAAATATCGATATGAGGCACCACTTTTGTCGTTGATGTTTTCCTCGCACTAGAACATTTGTAAGTAGATAATCATTATCTTTAACCAAAATTACAATTTGAAATTATTTAAATTTACTTAATTATTGTCTGGATGTGAAACCATTATCTTCAATTTGTAGAGAAAAAAATCATTATCCTCAACGAAAATATTAAAATTTGAAATTTGAAATTAAATAGATTATTCAAGTTTTACGGTTGTCAATTGCCATACTCCTTCCGGCTAAAACATATATCTCTTGGTTTAAAATATAAGCAAAATTAATTAACTTTATTAAATTTAATTTCATTCACAATATCATTTTCTTAAAACATCTCTATAAAATTGTGATCTTATCTAATTTTTGTTTCATTTTCAATACTACTTTCCTAAAATATCTTTCATTTTTATAAATTTGATAAAATTAAATACAATCAACTAATCTCCTTAATAAACGTAAAAATAGTTAAATTTACTTATTATTCCAGCGGAGGCAGTATCATTTTCCTCGATTGAATCGGAACCACCACATATTACAAAATGAAAAATGCATAGGTCACTCCATTCTCTCGCTTACAATTCTCCTTCGCTGCTACAATTTACAATTCCTCTTCATTCAAACAAACAAACCCGATAAGGTAACAACTAATAATAACCCAATTTCCTTTTTTTTTCCCTTTTCATTGTTACATATTTGATTATTATTTAAATTGATTAATATAATAATAATGTATACATAAATATATTCATTATATTAAAAATACGATAATAAAAATGCGTGTGGACAAGGTGGACACGCTAGTTAGAATAACCTTTTGTAGATGTTTGTATTCTTTATATATGCAATGTTTTATCAGTTTTAAAATGTTTATTAAGATACTTAGAAGTGCCCTTAAGTATTCATATATTCCAAATTTATTTTTTATATTACCATTTGAAGTTATTTCTTACATCCGTTGTCAATGTTACAGCATTGGCGTAGCACATACGATGATTGCTTGTTCAGAATTAATTAAAGCTTTTGATGACAAGCACAAGACACAATAAATGTTTTGTCTTGTTATACAGTATTTGATTTTTTCTCTCTACATAATACATTTATGCTAACTGCATAAGACCTTGTGTGCAATAAATAAAAGAAAATAGCCACACATAGAGTCTTATGTAGTTTTCTTAAACATAGCATAAATGAATCTTATATAGAAAAAGTGTAAAATACTCTATAACTATGACAATGCATTTACTTTCTCTTATATGCTCTTCATCACAAACTAACTTTAGTCAATTCCAAACTAACAATCATCGTATGTCTTACGTCTATGCTGTAACATCAACTAATGAGTGTATGATTTTTCTTCAAAGGCTAAAAAAAAAATAAGAATATAAACATTTGGGCAGTTGTAGCATTCTCATCAAACACTTGCCAAGCCAATATAATCATTATCTATTCAAATAATACAAACAATTGAAAGTATGTAAACCCAAATATAATGAAGAGTTTAAAGCTTTAGGTTTCTCAGCACAAACATACTATCGTATGCCGAGTAAAATTATAGAATTCGCAATTGTAGACAAAATGTTTGCTTGCAATCAAGAAATAACTAACAAAATAGTTAGATCAATGCAGTGTCAGAATAAGTACTCTAGGTAGACATAGCAACTCATATCCTCAACATCTCATGCTTGGTGAGAAATCACCTTGCAAAACTAAATTTACGAACTCTTGTTGTAGAAAAAGAACAGAATAGAAAGTCAAATATTCAGCTTCATAATAGAAAATAGAAAACTATCACATTATCTTGGTAAAAAAAATATAGTTTTTCTTGTCCCAAATCAAAGTAAAATTAATTAATGAAAAATCTTAAAGATTGTATATTAAATTAAAAATAATTAATGAAAATCTTAAAGATTGTAAAAATGATATGAAAATTTGTATGATAGAAATTTGTAATTAATGAATGAATCATTCATTATATTTTATTTTGAAAATATAATCATGCATTATATCAAAAAGATATTCTCTTACTTTTGTTGACTACTTTGACTTTTACCAAAATAATGGGATAGAGGAATATGAAATATGCAAAATCATTATATATCACAAGAAAGCTCACAAAGCAACATTTAAAACATATGCAAAATATATTTTTTCTATCAATTTCACAACATAATTTGATTCCTTGGTGTTAAGCTTAGTAAATCAAGAGTTAGCATATTCATTTACAACTAAAAAAAACAAGACATTTTCCATAACAAAAAAAAAATGAAAAACAACACAAAACCAAAAAATAATCAAGAATCTACTAAAGCTTTCCCGTCATTATTAATCTTAGCACAAAACAAAACAACAAAAAGAAATTAACAAACAAAGGAAAGGGAAAAAAAAGAAATAAAAACAAAACACGAAAAGAAGCATAAAAAAATACAATAAGTAGCAATTAAGAAAAAAATTTAAAAAAAAGGAAAGAAAAACAAAAGTATAAAAGAAAAGAGAAAGAGTAAAAAAAAGTAAATAAATAAATAAATTGTAAGGAGATCTGAAGAAAAGGTGATGATGACAACTCTTCTACGTTAAGCGCGTTAGCATCGGGCAAAGGTGCATAATGGATTGAACATGTGGCTCGCATGAACTGACTACGGAATTGGATGACGGTGTATGTGTGGAGGGATGGGAAGATGACAATGAAGGTGGCACCCGAAAAATCGTGTGGAGTAGAAGGCAGTAAAAAGGGGGAAGAGGGATGGCTATGTAATGGGTAAAGATAGATAGAGAGAGTCTTGAGAAATCTATAGAGAGATTGATTTGTTGAAGAAAGGGGCGAAAAGGGTTTATTTATAGTAAAAAAACTAGAGTTTGAAGAATGGGCTTTCTAGAAAAAGCCCGTGTATACCAAAAAAGAAAAGTGTAATTTGGGATGCGTTTCGGTTTGGCAAGAGTTGGTGTAGCCAAAACATTTCATTTTTCAATGTCCTGATTTTTTTATGATTTTTTATCCGGAGTCGGATAGGGGGACAATTGTGTCATTATAAAAACTCCTTTCAGATAGAGCATGAATCAACCAAGTTTTTCCCTTAAAAAATTGCTTTTTGAAAAAGTTTTTTTTTAAGATGATTTTTCTTAAAGAAAGCCGAAAACTCATTTTTTATAAATGTATTTTTTTTATGTTTTACTCTCAATATCATTTTTATTTGGCATATATTTTTGACAAATCATAGAGTTTCGAAAAATCTCTCTTCGTATAGATTTTAAATTTGTGAAGCTTTTCACATTAAAAAAAACTTTTTAAGAAAAACGCTTTTTCAAAAGTGGTTTTTATTAAAATAGTCAAAACCCTTGTTTTTATTTATATTTTCATTGTTTTTTCTCTCTTCACTCGTTAAGGTTTGTCAAGGTTGCTGCAATAAGAAAAAAAACATATGTGCATATTATTTTGTTTTTCGAGAATGTAAAACAATACATATTCAAATGACTTTTTGTTACATTTGGCTTTTTAACAAATTCATTAATAAGGTTACATGTTAGCATTTTCCTTCATATAGTTTTGTTGTCATCTACTATAAGTCTGATATGTATTGAGAAGACTTTGATGGTAAAAACAAAATTCACTTTCGTGATTTATACATCACGACATTGATTAGTCTATGGCTATCGGCTAGGGATTCTTAGGCACAGAGCAAAAATTATGGTGTATACCAATGATTATTAGATGCAAAACCCGTTCATCAGTAATCTTTACACATCAAAGAGAATTAATCTTCGATACCTAGCTGGGAGCCCTCGCTGCACACCAAAAACTATGGTGTGTCTCACTAGCTTAAGAAAGTGTGAGAAGTTTTTTTTTAAAAAAAATTAGGTCATACTTTTAGTCAAAAAGAAGAATAAAAGAAGATAAAAAAGAGAGTTGAAAATTTTTTATGCAACATTTTCAAATATTATTTATCCACTTCCTAATTTTTTATATATGAAAATTCATCCTTATTCTTATTTTTAGGGGTAGATCTAGAAAGTTTTAAGGGAGGGACCCGAATTAATTTAGCTATAGTTAAATCATATCTAAATTATGAAGAAATTACAAAATTGTTGGCTGGCCATGAAAAATTTGTTGGTTGGGCACAAACTCTTTCTTCTTTGGGTTCAGTATATATCTTTGTTTACTAGAGAGATTGTAGGTGAATAACCATTTTTCCAACAAAAATTACAATTTAAAATTAAATAAACTATTCAAAATTTTCAAATCATTATCTGTATGTTAAATCATTATCCACAATTTATTGAAGAAAAAAAAGAATATCATTATCCTCAACAAAAATATTAAAATTTGAAAATAATTAGATTATTAAAGTTTTACAAGTTTTCCAAATCATTAGATATAATAGGATTTGATTTCATAATTGATGTGAGTATTTTTTTTCACCTTCAATCTTTCCATTTTTTCCCTTATAGTTTGTATAGGCAAAAAGTCTTGGTTAAATAATTGCGGACTCATCTTGATTCTCTTATTCGTCCCTTTTAGTCTAACTTCTTCAATGCACGAAGAGCAACAATATAAAAAATGTTTTCGTCATTCACGAGATCATTCATTTTTTGAGAAATACCAAGAGTAAGATGGGTTGTGTGGAAGTGTAAGCATTTGTACTTTCGACACTATTGAGTGAGAAAATATCTTTAATAAGGGTATGTCGAAAGTATATTTGAAGTCGGAAACTATTTAATGCTGAGAGTATGTTGATCTTTTTTGTTAAAAAATGTGGGCAAAAAATTCAATTATGAGGCCAAAATTTAAGAGTCGATCTTGAAATTTGAACCCCCATATTAGATGCATGAATCAACCAAGTTTTTCACTTAAAAATTGCTTTTTAAAAAAGGATTTTCTTAACCTCGGCCCTAAGGTTGAGGATAAGCACCTTAATCTAGACTTGTTTTCTTGAAAAAATAAAAATATAAAGCTTTGTCTCTCCTAAATACACTATTTTCTATAAAACTTAACTACTTTTGGACTCTTATCCTCATCCCTAATTAGGGCTGAGGTTAAACAAACCCTTTTGAAAAAAGTTTTTTTTAAGATGATTTTTCTTAAAGAAAGCCGAAAACTCATTTTTTGTAAATGTATTTTTTTTTTATGTTTTACTCTCAGTAACATTTTTATTTGGCATATATTTTTGACAAATCAAAGAGTTTCGGAAAATCTCTCTTCGTATAGATTTTAAATTTGTGAAGCTTTTCACATGAAAAAAACTTTTTAAGAAAAACGCTTTTTCAAAAGTGGTTTTTATTAAAATAGTCAAAACCCTTGTTTTTATTTATATTTTCATTGTTTTTTCTCTCTTCACTCGTTAAGGTTTGTCATGATTACTGCAATAAGAAAAAAAATATGTGCATTTTTCGAGAATGTAAAACAATACATATTCAAATGATTTTTTTCTACATTTGGCTTTTTAACAAATTCATTGATAAGGTTACATGTATGTTAGCATTTTCCTTCATATAGTTTTGATATCATCTACTATAGGTCTGATATGTATTGAGAAGACTTTGATGGTAAAAACAAAACTCACTTTCGTGATTTATGCATCACGACATGGATTAGTCTATGACTATCGGCTAGGGATTCCTAGGCAGTAGGCACACATCAAAACATATGGTGTATACCAATTATTATTAGATGCAAAATTCGTACTTCAGTAATCTTTACACATCAAAGGAAATTAATCTTAGATACCTAGCTGGGAGCCCTCGATGCACACCAAAAAAGATGGTGTGTATCACTAGCTTAAGAAAGCGTGAGAAGTATTTTTTTTCTTAAAAAGTTAGTCATACTTTTAGTCAAAAAGAAGAATAAAAGAAGATAAAAAAAGAAAGTTTGAAAATTTTTTATGCAACATTTTCAAGTATTATTTATCCACTTTCTAATTTTTTTATATATGAAAATTCATTTTTATTCTTATTTTTAGGGGTAGATCTAGAAAGTTTTAAGGGAGGGACCCAAATTAATTTAGCTATAGTTAAATCATATCTAAATTATGAAGAAATCACAAAATTGTTGGCTGGCCATGAAAAATTTGTTGGCTAGGCACAAACTCTTTCTTCTTTGGGTTTAGTATATATCTTTGTTTACCGGAGAGATTGTATGTGAATAACCATTATTTCCAACAAAAATTATAATTTAAAATTAAATAAATTATTCAAAATTTTCAAATTATTATCTGTATGCAGGGACGGATCTTCTCAAGAGCAGGTAGGAGCTTCTGCTCCCCCTGATATTTTTAAAATATATATACATATTAGTGCAGCTCATTGGCACAAGCATGAGGCTGGCCTAACTGCAACGTGTAGAGTTACGTAATAGTGCTGGTGGTACTCGGTTCGAACCCACAATGGAACATTCTGCTTGAAAGCAAATGGCCAATAAGCACGTAACCACTGAACTAAATCAAGCTCCCTTATTGTTGAATGCAAATTTTTAAATACAAATATTTCAATTTTGATTTTATCATAATTTTGTTTACACTCTTATCATTGTTGTCCATATATTCCATCGAGTCTCATTCATAAGCAAAAAAAGATATTTCACTAATGGTTTTAAATATAAGCAAAAATTAACTAATTTTTTATTCTCAATACAATTATTTCTAAAATATCATTATAAAGTAGTTGAACCATTTAATTTTTTGTTTCATTCCCTATGTAAATTTACTAAAATAGTCTATTTCATTATAAATTTGAAAAAATTAAATACATTCAACAATTTTTTTAATATATGTGAAATTAGTTTTTTTCTTAAAAGTGAGACAGAAAAGAATATTTTGGTTGATGTTATCAACCGCACCCCTAAATTGCATGTGAAGACCCGTCACTGTCTGTATGTTAAATCATTATCCACAATTTATTAAAAAAAATATCATTATCCTCAACAAAAATATTAAAATTTGACAATAATTAGATTATTAAAGTTTTACAAGTTTTCCAAATCATTAGATATAATAGAATTTGATTTCATATTTGATGTGAGTTTTTTTTTTCACCTTCAATCTTTGCATTTTTCTCCCTTATAGTATGTATAGACGAAAAGTCTTGGTTAATTGGTTGCGGACTCATCTTGATTCTCTTATTCGTCCCTTTTAGTCTAACTTCTTCAATGCACGAAGAGCAACAATATAGAAAATGTTATCGTCGTTCATGAGGTCCTTCATTTTATGAGAAACACCAAGAGCAAGATGGGTTGTGTGGAAGTGTAAGCATTTGTACTTTCGACACTGTTGAGTTAGAAAATATCTTTAATAAGGATATGTCGAAAGTGTATTTGAAGTCGGAAACTATTTAATGCTGAGAGTATATTGATCTTTTTCGTTAAAAAAATGAGGGCGAAAAATTCAATTATGAAGCCAAAATTTAAGAGTCTTGAAATTTGAACCCCCATATTATCCCTGAACCCCATTTCTAAAAATAATATCAAAATTATCGTTGAAACATCTCCTTCATTTTCATATTCAAAAGGTTTCAAACCCCATCCTCATTCTCTCAACCCTCTCACAGCCGCACTGCCATCATCTCCAAACCCATTTTTCTTCGCTGGTATATTTTCATATTTTAGGATTTCTTTTAGGAATAAATTGGGGGTTCAAATTCCTGGACTCGAAAGCAGAATTCATAAATAAGAGTAGTAGTCCCCAAACCCTCATCATTAGCCCCAAACCCCATTTTAATTGGGAAAAGTCAAAAACACCCTTCATTTCCCGAACCCTATTTTTTAACTGTTCCCAAACCCACTCTTCTTCTTCTTCTTAATTTACCATTGTTGTTTCTCCTTTTGTCATCACCATCTCCGCCTTAAAAACCACCACACAGAGACTAGAGTTGTTGCCACCTCTGCACATCAGATGTAGCAATCTAGCCAATCATCATCCACCATAGAAGCTCCTCTTGTTCTTCCCCTCCATCGCCAGCACGTAACATCCCCAAACCCCCATCATGCCTGACACACTGCTGCCTGACTCTTCTCTTTCCTTCTTTCTGTTTTTTTTTACTTAACTGTTCCAGAAATTCCATCAAACCAGTGTCGGAATTTTGAATTTCCGACAGGGGTGAAATTCTGATACCCCCGTGTCGGAAATTCAAAATTATGACACTGGTTTGTCGGAATTTCTGGAACGCTAGGGTTTGCAGCCAGCCAGCCACCATCTCCATTTATGGCCATCATAGACAAAGAAGAGCACCGTAGGACAGAGGCAGCCGATTCGAACTTCGCTGAGGGCAGAGACCACCGATTCGCGCTTCTCAGAGCAATAGCACCTACTTCGCATCGTTTTGCTTCTACCTCACATCTGTTGATGGTAGGCCCAATAGCACCCACTTCGCATAGATTCGCGCTTCGCAGAGCAATAGCACCCACCACCGATTCGCGCTTCGCAAAGGCCGCCAGAGGAAACTCGCCGCTACTGTCTTGAACGCAGAGACCATAGAAGGGGGTGTGGAGGATGGTGGTGGAGGGGGGGAGGGAAGAGAGAGAGAGGAGGTCTGGGGTTTGGGATTTGAAAAGGGTATTATTGAAATTAAAACAAAATTGGGCTTTGGGGGATAAAGTGTGGGGTTTGGGGACTACTATTCCATAAATAAAGGGATTTAATTTATTAACCCCCCCCCCCCCTTTTTAATTACTTGACCCCCCTTTTTTCCAAAAACCCAAAAACACCCTTACTGAAAACTGAGTTTCCTTAATTACCCTTACCCACTTCCTCCTTCCTTCCACCTTCTAAAACTCATCAACCTTTTCCTCCCTTAAACCCCATGCAACACTTAAACCCTTCATCTTCTCCTTTTTCTTCTTCTTCATCTTCACCAACTTTTCACCTTCTACTTCTACAACATATCAAGAAAAAACACTTCTTTAATCAATCATATTTTAGCACCCCATCATCGTGTAAGCATTGCATGATCATAAAGGTACCTTTTTTTTCATAATTTACGTACTTTTTTCGTATTTTTCGTATTTTTTTCTGTTCGTACTGTCGTACGCGTAGGGGTCAGCGAGCTGGCCAAATTTCATCAGCTCGCTTAGGGGTAAGCGAGCCATTGATTTTTCATAATTTAACTCTACATCGCTGCTGGGTGAGCATGTGTGTAAAAGTAAGATGCTCGCTGTACCATTAGCGAGATGCTAAACTTACAGATAAAAAAAAAACTGCTCGCTCTGGTGTCAGCGTGGGTGTAAAAGTAACACACTCGCTGTACCCTAAGCGAGAGGCTTAATTTTACAAATACGCGTACCAGCAGCGAGTTACACTTAGATAATGAAAAATCAACATCTCGCTCTGGGGTAAGTGTGTGCTTAAAAGTAACACACTCGTTGTGCCCTAAGCGAGAGGCTAAAATTTACACACACGCTTACCCACCAACGAGTTCAACTTACATAATGAAAAATCAGTTGCTCGCTTATATGTCAGCATGTGTGTAAATTTTAGCCTCACGCTGACCCTTTAGCGAGCTATTAAATTTTTTCGTTAGCTCGCGCCTGGGTTAGCGTGTGTGTAAAGGTAACACACTCGTTGCACCCTAAGCGAGCAAACTGATTTTTTTTTTAAAAATAATTTAATGTAAGTTATTACGTTTGTATACAGATATTTAAACATGCAAGCAAATGATGGTGAGAGCAATCGTGAGATGAATGATGGTGACCCTCGTAAGATTGAGGATGTTGAATTAGTTTTTTTTCATGCTATGTTTATTACATGCTATGTTGATTTTGGGTTTACGTGTAAAATTTATAATAGGTACTTTTTTATTACATGCTATGTTGATTTTGGGTTTACATGCAAAATTTATTACATACTATGTTTTTTTTTACTAGCTCGCTCATGGGTCAGCGAGTTTCAAATTTTGCACAACTCGCTGATCCATCAGCGAGCTTTGTTTTTTTTTTTTAATTTTTTATTAGCTCGCTGATCCTTCAGCGAGCCTTTTTTTTTTGAAAATTTTTATTAACTCGCTCAGGGGTCAGCGAGTATGAAATTTTGCACAGCTCGCTGAACTTTCAGCGAGCTTTGTTTTTTTTTTTAAAAAACAGAAATAGTCAAACCTAGCATAGAAAAAGAAACATAGAAATGATAGAAATGCAAAACTTAAATCTCAAACAGAAACATAGAAAAAGAAATGATAGAAATGCAAGTCAAACCATAAATTTAAATACATAAATCAAACACATTGTCTAATACATAAATTTAAATAGTCAAACCACAATTCATAAATCTAATACATCAAGAAACTACTCATGTCTATGCCTACCCCCACCCCTAACCCTACCCCCACCCCTTCTTCTCTCCGCAGGCTCTGTAATCTTTTCAGTGATGGGTGTCAATGTCAACCGACGTATACCATTGAAAGCATCTAAGTAAGGATTATCGGCCTCATCAATCAATGGTTCCACATATCCATCAATCAACTGCAATCGTTGAAGAGCGCGAGTCTACAAAGAAAATAAAAAAGTCCATAACTACTAATCGATACGTTATCAATTAAAATAATGTGCGTAATAGAAAGGGATGACAATACTTACTAGTAACGTAGTCTCCGGATGATCAACTCTTACCGAGGTGTGTAAGAGAAAGGGATGTGACACCCTGTGCACCCAATCGATATATCCATCTATGCACTGACCCCTATAGGTCACGGGATCTCCTCTAGTGGCATCATCAAGAACATGCAGTTGCCATTCTCCAAAACTTTCATCAATGGCCGAGGCCAGAGAAACTCCAATAGGTGGATCAGCAGGGATAGTTTGAACGTATCCAAATTGCCGCAACACTCTTTGAGGAAGATAAATCCCCCTAATCATACCACATATCAGATAGCCACAATAAAGGGAGACTTCCTCGAATGGCCTAGCATCTCGGTGATCTGGATCATAAGGTTGCCATATGACTTGCTCAGCCGTCAACCTCTCAAGAAACATCTGATAGTGATACTCAGAGTTGGATACCGATTGTTGAGGAATCCACTTAGCGACCCGTGGCATATCCTCTTCATATACATCATTTAGCATAGCACACAGACCGATCGATGGGAAATGATCCAGTATCCATCCCTAAACATAATAACAAAACAGTGAAATTAGTATACAATAAACAATCATTTTTTTTAGTTTATTATAAATAAATACTATTTAGTTTATTACCTGAAGCAAAGACATGTATCCGGCCATTGACATCTTGTTTGCCTTGCTTGCGAATGATAAGTGGTCATACAAAAATGTCAGAGCGCTAGCACCCCATGCGTATCCATTTACAGCATTCAAGTCATCAAATGCTTGCAAGAACTGACAACTAATTGTATTGTTAGTCTTATCAGTGAACAAGGTGGTCCCCATCAAGTACAACAAATAAGCTCTAGCAGCAATCTCATGACGCCGTCTTCGAACGGCCCTCTGAAACACATCCTTCAATGTGTTGAACCTAATGGCCCCACTGCGATTGTTCAAGACCTCTTGCGTTGCCTCAGCATTGTCCATCCCTAGCAACTCACGCATAAGCTGTGCAGCATCGGTTTGATTAGGCTTGTCCCATGGTATAAGAACCCCTGTAACTGGGATGTGAAGAATGCACGAAACATCATCAAGAGTGATCGTCATCTCCCCGACAGGGAGATGAAAAGTACTCGTGTCTTCGTACTAGCGATCTACAAAGGATCCTAGTAGACGCCGATCAACTATTGCATACGCTGTTTCTACAAGTGGTGCCAACCCCGAAGCCTCAACAATCTCGCGCACTTCATTTGGCCCATCAATACTATATAGCAGAGGCATATCAAAAGCATGGTTATGACACCGGGCCAACAATCGGTCCTGCAATTTATATCAGTAAAAATTAATTAAAAAAAACTATAAAATATTTTTCTTGAAATAATTTTGGTTCATTTTATACTTACACGTCCTTGCCAAATCTCTTTTGCTTGGTGTTCATCGTAGCTCTTAAGCAAAGACTTGTCCTGTGGGTCATGAACAACCATCTCCACCTCTTGCTCCTGCTCTTGCTCTTCATCGAATGAGTTCACGGGTTGCGACGGTCCAACCCGGTCTTCTACCCGTCTCCTCCGATTGGACGCCGTCATACGGTCTCTTTCCGATGGGTTTTTGGTCCTCAGCATTACTGTAAACAGAAAATATGGTCATATATGGATGTGTGATAAACAACAAAATGAAAATAACATGAAAATACCACACTCGCTGCCCTCTTGGCGAGCAACATAATTCTAACAAAGCTCGCTGGAGGGTCAGCGAGTTTACAAAAAACCAAAGCTCGCTGAGACCGCAACGAGAATGTTAAATTTATGTAAGTCGCTGAGTCCCCAACGAGTAAACCCTATTTAAAAACATGAAAATATCACGCTCGCTGCCCTCTTGGCGAGCAACACATTTTTACCAATACTCGCTGCAGGGTCAATGAGTTCACAAAAAATTAAAGCTCGCTGATTCCCCAGCGAGAATGTTAAATTTATGTAACTCGCTGGGGCCCCAGCGAGCCAACCCTAAACACAGAAAAAAAAATGCAGAAAAAAAACACGAACACAGCAATCGCAAAATCAAAATGCAGAACGAAAAAAACACAGCAATCGCACAAATGAAAATGCATCCAACATACAGCCAACATACATAGAATAAAATGCATTAAAACACATGAATAGCAAAACCCTATAACTATTAACCCCTAAATCTGTAACCTACCCCAAGATCTCCCCTCCCCCAGCGAGAAAAACAAAAAAAAAATAATAATAATTCTTTAACACAGAAAACGGGGCAGAGAAGAGGAGAAACGAGTAGAACAAAAAAATAAACAAAAAGAGAGAAAGGAAAAGAAGAAAGAAATACATTATTTTGAGGAGAATGTGTTGTGGAGAGAAGGTGAAGTGGAAGAAAAGAGTTAAAGGGAGAAGAAGTTGAAGAAGAAGGGAAACGGTGGGTTTGGGACTTTCCATCTACAAGGGGTCAACTAAGTAAAATGGGGGGTAATAAATTAAATCCCAATAAAAGCGTTATGAGAACCCATTACACGTGATGATCGAATTGGGCTACCCGAAAAGAAAAGGATAATGGGTCATGAGAGCCCATTATGAGTAAGTGAAGCATATGGCCCATTTAAAATCATTGGTAAGATTGCACCAACCGACACTCGAACAGTGTTGTCCACTAAAATTAAATTAAAATAAATTTCCGTTCCGTTTCCACATTTTTAGTTGGGGAAAAAAAAAGCATAATCATAGCAATACGAACATTCCTCACTCACTCTCTCACTACAAATTATTACCACCAAAGTCTCTCTTTTTCTCAGCCCTCTATATTTAACATTTCTCATTTCTCATTCAGATCTAGCCCTCTCCCCCTTCAACACCCCTTTGCTGCATAATAATGCCCCCCATTCATTCTATATAACACTTTTAACTGGTAATTCAATTCAATTCAATTCAATTCAATTCCCATTGTACGGATCTTTCTCTTAAAATTTCATAAATGCATCATCTTAGTAGCCTTTTTTAATGCGTTAATTCCATTTTCCATTTATAATATAAAGTTTCTATGTTTCTAATATTGCAGATTTGAAGATTAGTTTATAAAATTATTGTAAAGACACATAATATTTATATATATTTGGTGAATAACTGAATCTTGAAGAGATGTCGAGGAGGCCTGGGATTCCTTCTAGAAGATTTGGAGACACTGGTGGTGGATTGTTTTCCTCCTCCAAATCTAAATCCTCGCCAATTTTGTCCATTGGCCTCATCGTCGTGGTAAGTGTTTTAAATTGCGGTCGCGGTTGCAGTTAGTTTGTGTTTATCGAAATTGCGGGAAAATGCGGCCGCAATTGTGGCCGTGATGTGGTTTTGGAAGCTGCCGAAACCTTAACATTGCGGCTTCTGATGCGATCACGGACCCGGATTTAAAACCTTGTTTTTCACTGTTGATTAATAATAGTAATGGGAAGATTTAACTGTTAAAAGATTTAGATTTCAGATTTACTTGATCCACAGTTCAATTGTTCAATGATGTGTTTTCTTTTTTCTGATTGGTTTTGCAATTTTATAGGGAGGTCTGTTTCTCATTGCTTATATGTACAAGGGATCAGGTTTGTCTCTTGTTATTTCTTGCTTCATTTCAGTTATTGATTTTGATTTGAAGTTGTTTTCTTATTACGGTGTGGTGAATAGTTTTTTCTTTCCCTAATTTGCGACAGGTGGATTTGGCGGTCGTCTAGATGTTGTTAGCAGGGTTGAAGGTAATTTTTATTTTGTATCCCTATATAGGTTATGATTTGTTTCACCTTTGATTTCTCCTGAGATTTAAAAGATTACGGCGATCTTCCTTTCGGTGTGTGTTTTTAGCGTAAATGAAAAATCCAAACCTCGTCCTTAAAATCTCAAATGCTGATCTAACTTTGTCCTTTTCAAGGTTACAGGGACATATTAGTTGTTTTCATGGACTATTTTGACCTTCATCTGAGATTTTGAAGTAAAAAGTTTTGAAGTAACCTTCATCTGAGATTTTAAATTTCTGTCATATACACGAACATACACGATGTTCATTAGTCGTTACCTAAGGTTGTTTTCATCTTGGAGCTCTGCACATGAACGATGGGTTGCTGCATTAAATTTATTTTTTGTTTCATAGTGACAACCTGAGGAGCACTTTCTCCTCTTTAGAATTGATGGTGTTTTGTGATTTATGGTACTTTGATCATAAATTTTTTGAGATGTTAATTCAGAACAAAAAGTAATTGTTTCTCTTTTGGGGTCCATTAGACGCGTACCGATGCCTATGGATCCATGGCCTATAAAAGACATGGCAGGCTACCTTTTTTCACTTTAGGGATTTCATCTGAGATTTATTATCTGGTTTAATGACTCTTTACTAGTTTCTATGAAAACCAAAAAAAAAAAACTTGGTTCATCTTAGAGATTTTGTTCATTTATTTTTAATGTTAAAAAAAAAGAGCATTATGTACATTTATGGTTCTTTGTCTACCAGTCTTGTATATATAGCAAGTTTTCTTTGGTGAAAGTACACATTTGTTGAATTATGAGTCTTGAAAAGGACAAATTGTTGCATGGTCCTGGACAAATGGTCCCAACCACATCAAAATGTATTTGAATAAAACTTTAACTCATTAATGTAGCATCAATGGTTTGGACGTGGTTGGTACCATTGGTCCCGAGCCATGCAATAATTTTTCCTCGAAAAGTGGCAATTTACCTCATTGTCTTAAAAAGTTATTTATTTATTTCACCACGAATTTTCTGCTGTCATTCTTGTGGCATCATTTTTTTTTTTTAAATTGCATAAATTTTTGAAGTACATCTTTGAAATGAGAATTAAATGTTTATCTTGCTGTTAGTGCTTTCTGATTCTAGATTTCTAGTTAGTTGTTTTATCTTTTCTTCTTGTTCACAAAACTAGGATAGTAATAATACTGCTGAGGTGGTGTGCATGGCATTCCTTTTAGTTGTAACCATAACACTTCTAGTTGGATTTCGACTGGCTGTGCAGGATGACTTGTGCTGACCTTCTTCACACTTAATCTATGTTAAGCAGTGCAACTTTGTAAATTGTAAAGAGGATAAAAGTATTACACTGTGGGGGATATCATGTAAAACAAGTGTGCTATGTGCTTGTTCTACTACATTGTACGTAGGGTTATTTCAATGGTTTGAATCATATCTTAATGGTTTCCCTGTTTTATGCTAATGCCATTTTTCTGTAAGGAGGGATTGGGTGATAAGCGGAATAGTTGTCATGATACTTACGTTCAGATTACTTCAGTAATCTTTGTTACTCTTATTTCCCATTTACAAATAGCTGAAATATGCTGGAGAATGATAAATGTTAGAAATTTGGGTTCAGTCTTTTGACTTGTTTAAGAAACTGCTCTGCACCTAAGGGTATGTATGCATTAGTTGAGAGCAAAAGGAAGAGAAGGGATGAAGAGAATGAGAGGTTTAGTTTTGGTTTTTCCTTCCCATAGTTTGTATGTTTTTAAAATCCTCCAAAGTTTGGGGACCTCTGAAAATGAATAGGGGGAGGTGGGGGTAGGTTTTAGGATCACATGTTAATCCCGCATTTTATAGAAATCCCTGACTATTAGAAGAAACTTTCACCTTCCATCCCCTCTCCTTCATCCCAACATGCCTTAAAAGCCATGACTTATTAGTATTGTCCATCATCAACTATTTGTTCATTTGAACAGACATTTAACTGACTCCTAGATATATTATAATAATATACATAACTTTCAAATGCAGGTGACTATTTGTGCAGTGGAGAGGTCCAACGAGCAATTCCTACTTTACAGCAAGCATATGGAGATAGCATGCATAAAGTTTTGCATGTTGGTCCTGATACATGCTATGTGGTCTCTAAATTGCTAAAGGAAGATGAAACCGAAGCCTGGGGTTTAGAACCTTATGATATAGAGGATGCTGATAGTAATTGCAAAGCACTTATTCGCAAAGGCAGTGTGCGTGTGGCGGACATCAAGTTTCCTCTTCCATACAGGCCAAAGTCTTTCTCACTTGTGATTGTTTCAGATGCTTTGGATTACCTATCACCCAGATACCTCAACAAAACTCTTCCAGATTTGGCGAGAGTATCTGCTGATGGAATAGTGATATTTACTGGTAAGAACATTTTATTGAATCCTTAAATTAGTGCCGATTCCATGTATGAGCAAAACTTTTCTATAAGAGATATTCCCATATATGAATAAACCATATATACACTTGAAATGTCTCTTATTTAATTTTTAAGTATCAGATATTTTTTTTGGTGGTAATTTTGATGAGTTACTAATTAAGAGGTTGAGCTTTTAATATGCTTGTGCCGGTATCTTAAAAGACTGCCTTAGCAACAGACAATATTCTTTTGGACCTGTCACCGACATTTGATATTCGTGAATGTAGGTTTTCCAAGCAATAATCAAAAGGCCAAGGTTGCAGATGTTTCTAAATTTGGAAGAGCGGTGAGTGGATTTTGCATGAAATAGTAATAATAAATTATATATGTTTCAGCCAATGCTTCAATGTCAACTACTGAGCTTGAATGAAGGGAAGGTCCTTGATTTCAAGAATCTACCTTCATATAACTTTAACCGATTGTTGCTCTTGCTTCAGGCCAAGATGAGGAGTTCATCCTGGTGGGTCAAGTATTTCGCTCAGAATAACTTGGAGGAGAATGAAGCTGCTTCTAAGAAGTTTGGGCAGGCTTCAACAAAGAGTTCATATGTTCCAAGATGCCAGATATTCCACCTGAAGTCGCTTCATTGACTTCATTTCTGACGTTTGTTGCATTGAAGCACCAAATGGGTGCCTCTCCCTTTGATTTCATATAAAACACTTTCTTCTTCTATAAAGGTAATTTAATTCTTTGAAATATCAAATATAGTTGCCATAGATGGTGTATCACTTTTGTTGTTGTTTGTAATAGCTTTTTATTCTTTGAAGTACCAGCCAGCCCCTGGCGGTATAGGACAAGTTATCAGTTGAATTTAGTTGATCTATAAGTAAAGTGGCAGTGATTGTTGTACTTAAAAGAAATATAATCCTTTTCTTCTTGAGTTATAAATTAAATCTCATCATATTTACTCTAATATTCTGGGCAAAAGGATGGATAAGCCACATTTGTTTTTCTTTTGTTCTCAATTTACGTCATTCTCTATTCCATCTCTGTTGTTGTCTCAAAAATATAATGAATGTGAATTGTCTCAAAAATATCTTAAAGAAAAAACGAAGCAGTAATACATTATTTAATTGTACTACTCCTAGTTAGCATAAATAATCGGGGCTTGTATGACCCTTTGGAATAAAAAATCAATTACTCCCTCTGTTTTTTTTTTTTTTTACACCAACCGGTACCCGGATCTGGTTTGACCAAAATTCGACTCATCCGGTCCGATCCAGCTGTACTCGCATTAAGCGATAGGGGTCTCCTAGCAGGGGTTGCTTCATACCCAAAACTCGAACTCGAGATCAGTTGGTTAAGGGACCAAGTGAGCGTTACCACATGACCAACCCATGTTGGTCTTCTGTTCCTATTTATCTCTCATATTTCAAATATAACACGCTTTTTAAGAAATGTAATCATTATTTAGATTTCAAACACATTAATTGTGTTTTTTTTCATTATACTCCTTCCGTCCCTAATTATAATATTCTTTTGACACTTTTTTTATCCCTATTTATAAGATCCCATACTAATTTTCAATGATCATTAATTATTTTTTTTCTTCCACAAACACCCTTATTTACTCAACACTTTTTAGATCCTCATTCCTCAATAATATTAATGGGTAATTTTGAAAATACATACCAAAAGTTCACATTTCCAATACAGTTAACTAAATTAATCAACTTTCTTGATGGACGTGAAATCTTCCAAAGAGGTCTTATATTTAGGGACGGAGGGAGTACTTCCTCTGGCCCTATTTATAGGGCATACTTATCCATATCACAGCGGATCAAGGAAGGTATTTAGGTTTCTTGAAACTTTAAAAAATACTCTAACATTACAATCTTACCCTCAAATCTTGTATTGGGAATTTCATAATGTATTATTTCACATTAATGGACAAAGGGCAAATAAGATAAATAGCAATAAATGCTTCATAGAAAATGCAAAGTGACTTATAAATATGATCAAATAATTCTTCTAGAATGTGCCCTATAAATAGGACCGGAGAGAGTACCTTTTTTCTCTCCGTAATTATTACTTTTTCTCCACTACTTACGGAAACCAATACTCTACTCCCTCCGTATCATTATGTTTGGCATATTTTAGCCTTTTTTCTCTTTTTTTTGTTTGACCTTTTACATTTTCAATGCATAAACATTTTTTTTCCAATTTTATTCTTTCATTCAATCATTTCTTTCACTTCTCATTAATTCTACTTTTATCATCTTTTTCATCTCTAAACTACTATACATTAATTAATAGACATACTTACTAATAAAAATTAAATACTACTATAATTTTCAATAAGGATTAAATAGGGGCATTTTGGACAAACTATACATAATATTTACAATAATTAACATTTTCTTAATTTGTGTACCCATACCTAAAAGGCCAAACATAATGAAAGGGGGAGTATTAAATAGAGATAAATATGAAAAATAACATTTATTACACTCTTAAAATCATCAAAAGGACAGTTAAAAAAACTAAAAATTTCTAAAAAAAACAGTTAAATAGAAACAGAGGGAGTAGCAACAAAAGAGAGCACGAGATTGGTTCTCACGGGTTGTCTTTTGTTTCTTACAATTCAGTATTATAGAATCTAAGCTGTGCTAACTAGAGATCATACAAGCTGTTTAGTGAAAAGAGCCGTTTTCTTGTTTGTATGCTTCCTTTCTTCTTTTAAAATATGATGCCCATTTAGAATAAAGTAATTAATGTTATATTGGTTTTTCTAAAAGGTAGTTATATAAAAACATATACTGGTACTATTTTTGAAGAGAGTATATATAATACTTCCTCCGTTCCTACTAATTGTTTTTTAGAAGTTTTTTGTTTCTTTTTATCTATCTTTTTGATAATTTCAAAAGTGTAATAAATGCTACTTTCCATATTTACTCATATTTAATAGGATATTGGTTTTCGTAAGTAGTAGAAAAAAATAATGATTACATAGAGAGAAAGGGTATGGTAGGAAAAAACATAATTAATGTATTAAAAATTTAAGTAATAATTTCATTTCTTAAAAGATGTGTTTTGTTTGAAACCGGACAGATAAGCTACTCCCTCTGGTCCTATATATAGGACACCTTCTAGAAGAAATTTTTGGTCCTATATATAGAGCACTTTATATTTCCTATGCATCACTAATTGTTTTTTTTTCTCTTTTTTGCTCTTATTAAATGTTTTGACTAATTATGTTTTTTTGTTGTTCATTGATGAATGTGAGTTTTCCAAGTAAAGTGGAGGGGGTAAAATTGTAATGTTACAATATATTCTCATAGAATTCACAAAACTAATCACTTTCTTTGATACATGTAATTGAATTAAGTATGCCCTATAATAAAGAGGGTGGTGGGAGTAAAAAATTAGGAGTAAAAGTTTTGTAGGAGCACATATATACCCCACTACGTACCTCCGTGGTTGGTTCATCCCTAATTAAATGGCGGGATAGATATGGTGGGTGTTCGGTTTTGGGGTGTGAGAGAGTGCATGTGGAGGTGGCAAAAATTAGCATTAAATTTAGTGGATAATTTTACAAGTGGAAAGAGTGACGTGATATTCTGTTTGTCATGCAGTTAAGCAATTTTTCCCCGGCAACTATTCCCTCCTGCTCGAATTATAAGCAAAAAAAATATACTACTTTTGGTTTAAAATATAAGCAAAACTAACTAACTTTATTAAATTTTGTTTCATTCGCAATACCACTTTCCTAAAACATCTCTAGAAAATTGTAATTTTAATTAATTTTTGTTTCATTCCCAATACTACTTTCCAAAAATATCTCTATTTTTTATAAATTTGAGAAAATTAAATACAATCAACTAACCTCCTTAATAAGCGTAAAAGTGGTTAGAATTGCTTATAATTCGAGCCAGAGGAAGTATAAGCAAATCCAACTATTTTTACGCTTATTAAGGAGGTTAGTTGATTGTATTTAATTTTAACAAATTTATAGTAAAAAGTAGAGGTATTTTAGGAAAGTAATATTGAGAATGAAACAAAAATTAAATAAGATTACAATTTTCTAGAGATGTTTTAGGAAAATGGTATTGGGAATGAAACAAAATTTAATAAAGTTAGTTAATTTTGCTTATATTTTAAACCAAAGGAAGTATGTTTTTTGTTGCTTATAATTCGAGCCGGAGGAAGTACTTGTTAAGATTACTAAAAAAGAAAATTTAATCATACGTCCACTATACTTCATTTCTCTAAAATCTAAAAAAACACATTTTCCAATACAATTTAACTACATTTGGATGTTTATCTAGTGTCCTTGTTAGCATTTCCCTTTATTTTTTTTCCAAACCCTAAATTTTTTTATCTTCCCATTTAAATCCCAAACCCATTCACCTTTCTTTGCAAGTAATTTTAGAAACCATCCTTATTCAAACCTCATACCTCCCAAACTCCTCGTATTCGTGTCGCTCAAAGAAAGCACCTTCTCCTTTCCTCACATATCGATATCCATTCATCGAAGTATGTTTAAGCTTTCTTCTGTTTGTCATTTTTTTGTCATTGTAATTATTTCGATGAATTAGTGTCGAAAATTTATTAATATTTTGACATGGCTTTTTTGAAATATTCAAAATATACAAAATAATGGTTGAGAAACATAGAATAAAATAAAAAATAATGTTTTGAATTTTTTATTAAAGTAGATTGTCTCACTGTGAGTTATTTTGGATTATCTGAAATTATGCATGAATTAAAATGGTGAAAGATAAAGACACGATATTCTTCTTCTTCAATCCACGTCAAAAACAGAAAGACAACTATTTTGTTTTGAGAAATAGTGACCACAAAATCCATGCAAGTACAGTATATCCCCTTCATTGTTTTTTCCCATCAAGTAACGTGCTCCATGCTTTTTACTTCATCCGCCCCTAAATACATGACCATTTAGAAGATTTCACATTCATTAAGAAAGTGAAATAATTTAGTTAATTGAATTGGAAATATGAACTTTTGATATATATTTTCAAAATTACTCCTATTAATAATATTGAGAATCTAAAAAGTGGTAAATAAATAGGTGTTTGTGGAAAAAAAAGTAATTAATGATCATTGAAAAATGATAAAGAGTCTTATAAATAGGGACAAAATAAAAGTGTCAAAAGGATCTTATATATAGGAACGAAGGGAGTATTAATTTTTTGTGATGTGAAATTGATAAACTTATTATGAAAGTGAGGATTGAGACAGAGAGAGTCCTACATGAACAAAGACACGATATTCCTCACAAAAACAAAAGGACACTACAATTTTGTTTTGAGAAAAAGTGACCACAAAGTCCATGCAAGTATATCCCCTTCACTGTTTTTTTCCATCAAATAACGCACTCCATGATTTTTATTAATTTTTTGTGATGTGAAATTGATAAACTTAGGGGATGTTTGTTTCATGTTATTAATTCCCCGCATTTGTGAAGGTGATTACTATAAAATATTATTCATATGTTTGTTTTAAGTTTACAAATTAAAGGAGAATAATTTTTTCATATTTTAATCTTATTTCATTCCTACTTTTTAAGTTGGGTATATTCTATTCTTATGTTAATGACATAATAAAATTACAAAAATGACCCTTCTCGAAGTGAGGTTCCATTCTCCATCCAAAGTGACCCAAGTTCTATAAGAAGTTCACTATTTTTTTTAGGTTTATTTACGTCTTTAGTCCCTAAATTTAAGTCTTTAGTCTCTAAAAATTCAATGTGTATTGATTTTAGTTTATAAAACTTATTTTGTTTAGAGCTGGTCCTTAAATTTTCAAATATTTTAGTTTTGGTCCCTGTCGCTAAGAAAAATATATTATGGGTCTATTCGGCAAAACTAGTTTGTAGTTGTGAGCTTGTAATTTGTAGTTATGAGGTTGTAGATTGTAACTGTGAAAGTAGCTGAGAGATGTGAGCTTATAGCTGCGAGCTTATATTTGTTTACCTGACTGTTTGTAGGAGTGCTGTTCGGCAAAACTAGCTTTTTTTTTGTTTGCACCTTGGTATCCGGCTCACTGGGCCGACTTATCCAGTTCGAGGGGGGTCCGGGGTTAAGGTTTTATTCATCTCCCAACGTTGTTGCGGGGGATCGAACTGTGGTTCGTCATATCACGTGCAACCCCTGACACCAATGCACCAACATACAGCTCGTTGGTCGGCAAAACTAGCTTTTGAAGTAGTGAAAAGTTATTAAATGACTGAAAAGGACATGCAATATTATATTATTTATATTTATTATTTTAATTTATCCTTTATTTATAAAATAATTAGTTAATTAATTAAAAATTATTAAATTATAATTAATTAAATTTGTTTTCCCTTTATTTATTAAATATGTAGTCAACTAATTAATTACAACAAAATTATTAAATTATAATTAATAATTATTAAATTGTCATTGTGGTAGGTAAATAATTTTGAAAATCATGCGAAAGTATAATTGGTATATGAATTATTGAAAGTCAGTTTAGTTTCTTGTTCTAAAAACTAAATTTCAAAAGTTAGAAACTCCTTTTTTAAAATCTACAAGCTCCTTCTAATTTGTGTTCATCGAACATGACTAGTAACTTATTGACTGAATCTAAAAGCTCTCAACTAACTAAAAAGCTCATAGTCAGACATGTCAAAAGAACCTATATGCTCATATGGCCAGTGAAACTAACACATCAACAATCACGTGGCATGTGGTAGCTAGCACCAAATAGATGGTATGTCACAAATGATACAAACCCATATAGGCAATATGGACTCATAAACAAAATAGACAATTTGATATGCCTAGGTAAATATAAAATTTTATTATAGCCATTCGACGAAAATGCATATTTAATTGTTCATTTGCATTTTATTAGAATAATGATATTAATAGTAGTAATTAACGATAATGTCTTAAAAAAATTTAATAATACACTTAGTGCGAGCTCAATTGGGTCGAATCGGATGAGTCGGATTAAGGGTAAATCAGATCCGGGTACCGGTTTGTGTACACAAAAAAAAATAACAATAATAATATATTTTATACTTTGTTGATGAAAAAAATTATATTTTATATAGCAAGATTTTTTTACACTGTTATTATGAAAAATATGATAAACTTAAATTGGTTGTCACTAAATATTATTTTAAAATTGAATAGTGTTGTTTATATTTTAATTTGGCAATAGCAATGACAAATAATATATAATAATACTTCAAATATGAAGCATATTTTAAGAATTATGACATAAACCTCATAAACCAAACAAACTTTTAATATAAATTTTTAAATGCTAATCCAACATGTTTTCTAGAATATCCAAAAATAATTTTTTTGAAAATGTGATTCTCGGAAATGTAATTTCATCACTTACAATAAAAAGTTCAGGAATATAAAATATATTTTTGTTCAAAATTTTAAATTATCCCAAAATTAACAAATTTTAAATTATCTCAAAATTACCATTATAAACCTTATTTTGTCTTTTTTTTCCTACATTCTTTCAAACCTCAATTCACCTATCATCCCCCATTACCAGTCTACCGCCATACAGCTTTCACGGGTTGCTTCACTTCAGACAATTGTGATAGGATTCGGGCCAAGCCCATCTTTAGTTCTTCATAGGTGATAATGTCGTTATCGTCATTGTCCATGTTTGCGAATATTGCTTTGAGATTTTATGGGAAAAGAAAAGTAGGGAATAGAGATTAACAGAGAGAAAATGTGAAAAAATAAGGAAAAGAGAAAAGTTGAATTTTTATTCTTTTTGTTTGATTGAAAAGAAAATGAAAAAAAAAAATTTCTTGAATTTTCCTTCTTTCTATGTGAAAATGTATCACCTTTTCCTTTTCTCTCCAAAATCTTTCCAGGTGAGGGAGAAATTTTTTCTGTGGGTCTCACCCATTTTTCTCTCTTTTCTCATTTTTTTTTCTCAACCAAACATGGGAAAACCCATATTTTCTCCTTCCCCAAAATCCCCCAAACCAAACAAAGCCTATTTCTCTTTTCCTACCTTTTTTTTAGTGCAACCAAACAAAACATTAGTCTCTTCTTCATATAAATTTTATTTTAAAAATGAATAGTGTTGTCTTTAAAATTTTATTTCTTCATTTAATTTGGGCAACAACAATAACAAATAATATATAACAATATGTCAAATATGAAAAATATTTTAGAAATTAGGACACACAATTTTTTAAAATACTAATAAAACATATTTTTAAAAATATCCAAAGAAAATTAGTCCTCAAACCCCTTTTTTCCTATCGGGTTCTGTCGGAATATTTTTTGATACCCCCAAGTCGGAAAAATGCATTTTTCGATTTTAAAAATGATTTTTTGTTTAAAAATACATTTTCTGACATAATCCCATCGAGAAAAACGGGGTTTGAGGCTAAAAATGAGGTTTAGGACTAACATTCATATCCAAAAATAACATTCTCCATTATAATATTTTTAAAAATATCATTCTCAAATTTTTTTTTTTGAGAAGAAATCTCAAAAATGTATTTTTTTTTTTTTGGTTGCCCACCCGGTTCCCTAAGTACTACCTAGGTACATCCGGATCCGACCCGGGTCGCGTGCCTGGCTATGGCAGGTGAGTCTCCCAACATGAATTTTCTGCATTCACAAGGACTCGAACTCGAGACCTTGCTTAAGCGAGACCGAGCCGCTTACCACTCGTCCCAACCCATGTTGGTTCAAAAATGTATTTTTATTCCTTGAAGAAATGCTTCGTATTAAAGTGAGCATTGACATTGGGAGAGTCCTAGATGAACACGAAAGTCCGGTCCTATTTCCATGTGATGGGCCCATCCAGTATTATAAGCATGGGGTTTAGTCTACAAACCCTAGTGTTTATCCTACAAACCCCATTTTAATGGGAAAATGTCCAGTTTACCCTTACAAATTTTAAAAAGAAAAAAGAAAAACTACAAACCCCAAAACCACAAACCCCAAACCACAAACCCCCCCTCCCCACCACCTTTTCACCTTCTTTCATTCAAAAAAAAAACCCATAACCCGTGCAACCTTTCATTCTCCATCAAAACCCCTCTCTTTCTATCTCTCTCTATTCTTTCTACTCTTTTCTAGAGCCAAAAAATCATTGAGGCATACATTTTGTTGACACCAACGTTCCTGAAGCAGTCCCAAGTTATTTCATTGCACATTACAGAAGGTAACATACATCCCTGCCGTTTCACTTTTTTTTCGTTACTGTTACAATTTCCGACTCGTTAGTGTCGGAATCATCTACATTCCGATACGAGTGTATCAGAAATTTATTTAACTTAGATATTTCAGTCCACGTTTGTAACCTGCTTCTCTGGCCAAAAATTCCGATAGCCCAAATTCATAAATTAATAAAATCCGAGAGACAGTCCTCGGAATTCCTGTATTCCGATATTATTGTATCGAAATTTTATTTAACTTAGGTATTTCAGTCCTCGTTTGTAACCTTGCTTCTCTGGCCAAATATTCCGATAGCCCAAATTTATAAATAATCAAAATCCGAGAGACAATCCTCGTAAATTATGTATTTCGATAGTATTGTATCGCAATTGTATTTAACTTGGATATTTCCAATTCGAGTTTGTAACCTGCTTCTCTGGCCAAATATTCCGATAGCCCAAATTCATAAATAATAAAAATCCGAGATGTAGTCCTCGGAATATCCAACTTATTGATTTTGGTATCTTTCAGAGAAGTAAATATTTTCGAGAGCTCTTTCTTGGAATATTATGTTTTTTGATAGCTTTGCATCAGAATTTAAATTATTCTGATATGTGTATGTCGAAATTTAAATTATTTGCATTAAATCAGCTGTGCTTTCGTGCAATAACCTTATCTTGATATTACAGAGTGGAACCTGATATTGCAAAGAGGAACATTAACGTAAAATAACCTTATCAAACTAACAATCCATACTCAAGTCATTAATTGAAATTGATACGTAAACCTTAATCCATTAGTAACACAAACTAACAATCACATGCTCAAAAGATAACCGTAATCCATGTTCAAAAACTGACAACCATGAGACTAACAAGTTCAAAAGACATAACACAAATTCAACCATAATCTCATGTTCCTAAACCAACTAGAAATGTTTAGAAGCTATTACAATATCAAAAACTATTACAATATCAAAAGTCTTCTCAATTTCTTCTTCTTCTGACACGTCTCCCTTGATCCCTTGGTTCATTATCCGCCTTTTCTTCCCGCTCGGCCCTGCTACTCCTGGGGACCCGACCACCTCGTCTTCTGGTTTGCATACGAGGAACATCTTCAGTGATCGCTCTGGTACATAATGCAATGACCTCCTGATAAACATATCTGAAATTTCAAGCCAATTAAAAGAGGTTTAAGTTATGGACAAAAGCAATATACATACATTCAGAGGCCATACTAACTTATGAAGATCATAAAGGACCAAAATAAGTCAAATTAAGCATGAAGATGAACAGAAGATGGCATTAAGCAATAAGCATATTAAGCGATAATAAAAACACCCAATGAAGAACACCATCAAACAAAATCAACAAAATGGCAGAGTCTTATGCTTATCATGTCTTATTATATAACATAATTATATACTTCGATTTTAATATTATATAACAGAATTAACATGTAGTTGAATATGACTTGTTTCATTATTTCATAATTGTCCCCTACAACTCGATAAAGAGACAAAATTTTATTAAGTCTCTTAAAAAGAAAAAAAGCATATTAAGTATCTTAGAAAAGAGGCATATTTTTAGGTTCAGGATTCTAAAAAAGTTGGTATATGCTATCTTGTATACTTTTCATAAACCCATACACATATACCACTCAAATAGGGTTTCCCATTATTGTGACAGTGCTGCCTTGCCTCTGCTGAATGCCTCAGAGAAAGAAAAAACAAAATAGGATAAACAGAGAAGAAAAAAACCAGAGAAGAGAAGAACAAGAGAAGAAAAAAACAACACCCAAGAGAAGAAAAATCGAAATGAAGAACAAAATAGGAAGAAAAACAAATGAAACCCAACACAAAATCAACCAAAAAACAGAGAAGAAGGTACACGAAGTTCTCACCTTTACACACGAAACGCGCTGGAGGCGGAAACGGCGGTGGAGGCGAAAACGGCGGTGGAGGCGGCGGCGATCGCGAAACCTGATGGAGGAAGCGGTGGATGATGGTGGAGAAGGTTGGGGAAGGGAATATAAAAGGTTGGGGTTTGTGGTTTCAGGAGTTATACAAATGAAATGGAGAGAAGTTATAACAAGGGTAATTTTGGAATATTTAGAAAAATTGGGGTTTGTAGGATAAACATTAGGGTTTGTAGACTAATTCCTTGTAAGCATTGCGGTGCACATCAAGCGACCAAAAACTTGTTTTGAGCCTACCAAAACGTCAAACTCAAAAATCCTCCGCAAGTGGGTGTTTTTTTAATTTTTTTAAAATATTTTTATTTCTCAAGTATCCACCTTGATCTTGTTTTTTTTTCCCACCTAGTTAAAAAAAAACATTTTTTTTATAGAATCCATGCATATTATCACTATTTATCGAGGCTTTCTAAATTTTAAGAACCACAAACATAACATTTTTAAAAAAGAAAATATAGTTCCAAATTAATGTTATTATTAATACTCCTTCCGCTCTTTATTATAGGTCATACTTAACCAAATTACACATACCAAGGAAAGTGGTTAGTTTTATGAATTCTATGACAATATATTGTAACATTACAATTTTACCCCCTTAACTTTTCTTAGAAAATTCGCACTCATTAATGAACAACAAAAAACACATAGATGATCAAAGCATTTAATAAGGGCAAAAAAGAGAAAAATCAATAAATGATGCATAGAAAATATAAAGTAACTTATAATTAGGACCAAAAAAAATTTCTAGAATGTGACCTATTTATAGGACCGGAGGGAGTAATAATTATAATTATAATTATAATTATAATTATAATAATAAGAGATACATCCAATTATTGGTATCCGATGTACTCCCACCTGTGCTTAATATTTGACCAATTGTCACTCCTTTTAAAAAAAGTAGGTAAGTTAGTTATTTGTATTGAAATTGTAAATTTTAAGTGTATATTTACCAATCTATCCTTTTGATTTTCTAGTCATTAATTGGTGTTTCTTTTACCCACAAACATGATAGAGTATATTAAATAGGGTTAGTTTTGTAAAATTTTAGAAAAGGTGTTTATATTTAAGACCAAAAAGTTTTGGTCAAATGATACTTATATTAGAGACCGGAAGAGTATCATAATTGCAATTTATCGGATAAAGTGTTGAAATATAGTACTCCCTCTGGTCTTATATATAGGTCACCTTCTAGAAGAAATCTTTGGTCCTATATATAAGTCACTTTATATTTCCTATGCATCATTAATTGTTTTTTCTCTTTTTTGCCCTTATTAAATGTTTTGACTAACTATGTTTTTTTTGCTATTCATTAATGAATGTGAACTTTCCAAGAAAGTGGAGGAGATAAAATTGTAATGTTACAATATATTCTCATAAAATTCACAAAACTAACTACTTTCCTTGGTCCGGGGAATACGGTTAAGTATGCCCTATATATAGGACCGGAGGGAGTACCAACAAAGTCCTATACATAATTGTTTAAATGGTTAAATTATATTTCCTCCCTTTCAGAAAGTTTGGTCTTTTAGGACTCTACACACATATTAAGAAAGTATTAATTATTGTAGGTATTATGTATAATATGTCCAAAATATCTCTATTTAATCTTTATTGAAAATTGTAGTAGTATTTAATTTCTATTAGTAAGTGTGTCTATTAATTAATGTATAGTGGTTTAAAGATGAAAGAGATAATAAAAGTATAATTAATGAGGAGTAAAAGAAATGATTGAATGAAAAGTTAAAATTGGAAAAAAAATATGTTCGTGTATTGAAAATGTAAAAGGCCAAACTTTGTGAAATAAGAAAAAAACCTAAAAGATTAAACTTTATGATAAGGAGGGAGTATTTCAATTATTTTTGTCAAGAAGAATTAGCTTCTTCTATCTTGAAAGATTCGATTATTTCAAAAAAAAAAAAAACATTTAAATTTAAATTTAAATTTTCTATTTTTTTATTAAGGATTTGCTTGAGCTAAGAGGCTTAATTTGAAGATGATATGCACTTCTCTCGGTCCTATTTATAAGATCTTTTTGGAGTTTTTACTCTACCAAGGAAAGTGGATAAATTTGTTAGCAGCATTGAAAGTGTGAAAATTTGATACTATACTTTTTCAAAACTACCCCTATAATTATTACTCCCTCCGTTCCTATTTAACTATCCGTTTTTGGAGAAGTTTTTTGTTTCTTTTTATCTGTCTTTTTGATTATTTTAAGGTATAATAAATGCTACTTTCCATGTCTACCCCTATTTAATAGGTATTGGTTTTCGTAAGCAATGGAAGATAAGTAATGATTATAGAAAGAGAAAGGGTATAGTGGAAAAAAAACATAATTAATATATTGAAAATCTAAGTAATGATTGCATTTCTTAAAGTGTGTGTTTTGTTTGAAATAGGACAGATAAATAGGAACGGAGGGAGTATTAGAACTCTAAAAAGTTTGACTTTATAGGAGTGTTAGTGGAAATAAGTAATTAAATATTATTGATAATTGTAAAGAAGTCTTATAAATAGGACCAGAGCGAATACTTTTTTTTTTAAACGAAAGATGATACTTCCTCTAGTTTTTAATATAAGAAAAAAAGCGCATATATATTTTGGTCTCAAATATAAAAAAAATTAACTAATTTTATATTCTCAACACAATTAATCCTAAAATGTTTATAGAAAATAGTGGTCTCATTTAATTTTTGTTTCATTCCAAATACAATTTTTCAAAGTAATTATATTTTTATGATTTTGAGAAAATTAAATTCATTTAATTAACTTTCTTAATAACTGTGATTTCGATTATTTATTTATTTATTTATTTTTATAATAGGGACTATAATTAATTTTGGTGTTAGTAATTGTCAAGTTTCTTACTTTCTTATGCAAAAAGTCGGCCAGCACAAATGAGCCACGTGGCAGAATTGTGAATTAAGTGGAGTAGCGTTGCATCATGATGCGCGACGCACTGGATCTGGAAAAGTATCGTGGCCAGTTAAGGCGGTTTCACAGTACGGTTGGCTCCTCCGTTTCCGCCACGTGGTGAATCCGTTGCTCCCGCTATTTTTTCCCCTTTTAAACCCCCCAACCCCGAATTAATTAATAAATAAACCAATCATTTCAATTCAAATTACAATTCACAATTTATTGCACATAACGTGGGGCTTTTCAGTGATTAATTAGCCAACTAATTGCGTGTGTTTGGTTGGTGGTTGTAACAGAGAAAAATAACCGAAAAGCTAAAGCAAAAATATAGAGACAGAAAGAAATTGCTCATTTCTTTTGTGTGTGTGTGTCTTCTGTGACTAAATAAATTAGCTCCGATTCCTTTCCTTTTTAATTAGTGTAAAGAGGAAACCAAAAACTCACCCCCCAAACAAATCTTTAGGGTTTTCATTTTTCTTTTTTGTTTTTGTTTTCTAAACCTGGAATCAATCTTTTACGTAAACGTTTCTGTGAAGTTGAATTGAAGCATTATATAACCCAATTAATTATTTAATTATATTATAAGCCAATTATTATTATATTATAATATAGTATAAGCGAACTACCTTTCTCGTTCGCTTTTCACATTCCAACGTTCTTTTTGAGCTTCTTCTAATCGCTTTTTCGATAATCGATCTTCTTCGAGGAATTGTTCTTCATCATCGTCGTCATCTTCATCTTCGTGCTGTTAGGTACATTTCGCTTTTATTTTTCTATTCTCATTTTTTTTTGTTTAGATTCGGATTATGGCAGCAATTGGTTCATTCAGTCAATTGTTTCAGCTTTTTCTTTTTCTTTTTTAATTTTTTTATTTTGTGTCTGTGTGTAGGAATAACTGGTTCTACTAACCGCTAAAAGCTGTGTTAGTTTGGTTCTGTTTTCTTGATTTGTGTGGATCTAGTTTTGTGAATTTATTCTTGTTGTTTAGAGAACTCTTGGCTCCCAAGTTTGTTCAATTTCACTTTTACTAGCTAGTTATAGTGGTTTACTGCACTGCTTTTGCTTTTGCTTTGTTTTTTTTTTTCCTTAAATTTGCTGGTTTTTAAAGTTTAATCTAAATAATGTATCGAAATTGAACTCTTTGAACCGTATCTTTTAGCTATCATATTGTGTGTTTGGTTTCACGTTTGAAGCCTCTAGAATCACTTTTGAAGATGTAAGCATGGTTTGAAATTCGTGGCAACATGTTTCGCAACACGTCTGGAGCCTCTGGAATCATGTTCGCCGGAAGTGGGAGAATGCAGCTTTTGCGTACGGTTGAAATTTTTACACTGAATTTTCCTGCAAAACTTGATTTTAGAATTAAACATCCGAACATGAATCACTTCGCTTTAAACTAAATTTTAATTGAAATCAATTTTACAAAATCAAGTTCATTGAGAGTCACATTTTGCAAACGCTCACCCGAACATGCACTAATTAAAAGCATGTTTGGATTTGCGGTTGGGACATGGGAAAAGCACGTTTGGACAAAGAAAACGCACAAACAAACACATACTCTGTGTTTTGCAAATTCAACATTAGATTTATTAATTAAGTGGGGTTTTCTTTTTTATTAGTATCTATTGTTAACTTGGTAAAGTGTATTTAGAAGATTATGAAATTTGGTGCCAATTGCCAAATGGCTTTGCATTCTCGAGCGAGGTGCCCCTATCAAATCCTCCATAGATGCAGCTGAATTGGTTTATGGAAGTTCTTAACTCAAAATCAAATTACATAGTGAGACTCTACTTTAAGGTTGAAATATTCCTTTATTCAGAGTAGGAGTTAAAGTTTTAGGCATGTATCTTCATGACTAAAGAATGCAAAACTAGATGATTCTTTCTTACATTTTTTCAAGCTGCACCTGTTTAGCTCTCAGCTTGTCTGTCTATGGTTTTTAACTTTCAGATTAATGATAATTATTCTTCACTTCAATCCTTTGTTTCTCTACATTGTTGCCTATTGTTTCAAGTTGAAAACACTCATTGTTTACAGACATGAATCCAGCTGTGCCTTAGCCAAATAGTGAAAAAGATCTATCAATGTTTCTCTTTTGTACTTGCCCAAAGAAATTCATGTCTTACTTACGTGCTGGTTGGGCTATATGCTTTTTCAGGTGATGGGCATGATTTGGACTTCTTATGTCTTCCTTTGTTTGTGATGAGTTATGTCAAGTGTGGTGGCAATGCAGTGGGCAGGGATGAACATTGCTGCACTTTTAACTTCTGCTGGAATTAATATCTCCTTGTGTTTGGTGCTCTTTTCATTTTATTCGGTGTTAAGGAAACAGCCTGGTAATGTTAATGTGTACTTTGGACGGAGGCTAGCCTCGCAACATTATAGGCGCCTTGATCTCTGCTTGGAAAGATTTGTTCCCTCCCCTAGCTGGATATTGAAAGCTTGGGAGACGACTGAGGATGAGATACTGGCTATTGGTGGCCTGGATGCTGTAGTCTTGGTCAGGATTGTTGTGTTCAGGTTGCTCAGTCCTTCAAAAATTTCAATAATTTTAACTGTTGCAATATGTTATCTTGGTGAATATTGCACTTGAGTGAAACATGTTCTTAATGAATAATTTCTTTTAATCTGAAATCTAAAAGATGCCAACCTATAGAGTTTTTTTAATGATCCTAGATAAGTAGAAATGAAGATGGTATTGTGGTCATTCTTATGATTTTTTTTCCTTGTAACTCTACCTTCTTGATGCACTTAATGTCCCTAAGATTACATATTTTGGAATATGTATATATATATATATATGATTACATTTCACCTGCATTATGCACCATAAACTCTCGGATCAATATTAAATAAATGGGTCTTGCTAACAAGTGTCCTTAGGGCATTTGTTAAAGTTACTAATATTGGAAAACAAATCATAAGTGGACATTCTCCCATGTCTCGAGAATACAAAAAATCACACATTTCCATGCATTTTCACTATATTTAACCTCTTAACAAAAGGGCACTTGTTAGCATTTGCCTAAATAATATGCCAATTGTTTAGCACTTTTGAAAATGATTTCACCTTGTTCTGACAACTTTTCATGACAGCCACTCTTTTGAGTCGCTGGGCTAAAAGGAAGCTAAACATTGATATTGGATAGGAAATGGTGTTGATGTAGTAGTCATGCTTGATTGCAGATATATGCTGTTGGATAGGAAATTCAAATGAAATTTTATGGCTAGATCAGTATAAAGTGACAATTGTGCATCTAAATACGATCATCCATAATGATTTTGTGCTTTAATTTGTGCTTTTACTAACTGTTAATATTGTCATTTAAAAACAATATTAGTTGTTGATCACATATTTAAAAACAACTAAACAAGTCTAAAGGAATTTGTGCTTTTACTAACTGTTAATATTGTCATTTCTCCTTCAGTATTCGAATATTTGCCATTGCTGCTTTCATCTGCTCTGTTCTAGTGCTTCCAGTGAATTACTATGGCAAGGACAGCATCCATACAGTTATACCATTAGAGTCGCTGTATGTATTTACCATCGAGAATGTCGAAGAAGGTTCAAAGTGGTACAAACTATCTTTTACTTTTTAATTGAAATGCTGATTATGTTAATTCAGTTATAATAGTCAGTGTTTGGTGTAGCTGAGACAAAGAATAGAATGTATACGGTTTATTGACCTTTCCTAGGAAGAGGAATAATCAATGTCTTAAAGAAAAACGTGTTTCTACTCTGCCCTTTTTCATGCCTCTGTTTCTTTTTTTCTTTCTCTCTTTACTTTTCCTCCTCGTGGCTGGATAAACTACCAAAATTTTCTTTATTGTAGAGTTTATTTATGCTAGCTTTTCCCCGAAAGAGAACATGAAGAGTGTTGAGGGGAAAAAAATGTGAAATCGGAATTTCTACATGCTTGAGTCATTTTCCTTCTATCATGTTTTTCTTTCTCTTTTTCTGTTTGAAGATGATCGTGACTTAATAATTGATTATTTTCTTCAAGAATACACCTCCAAACTGGTTACTTATATATTGTCACTTTTCTTCTGCTTGATTTCAGGCTTTGGTGTCATTGTCTGGCATTATACTTAATAACATTGGCGGCTTGTACTCTTCTTTACTTTGTAAGGGATTCACCGTCAAGACAATATTATTTACCAGTTTTGTCTTTTCACAAAATGAAGTTTTTCTTTTTTAATTCTTAAATATGACTAATCAAGTGTTGTTTATGTCTAGGAATATAAGAGCATTACTAATTTGAGGCTAGTACATATTATTGGATCACCTCCAAATCCAAGTCATTTTGCAATTCTAGTCCGATCAATTCCTTGGTCTTCAGAAGAACCATACTGTGAGACGGTGAAAAAATTCTTCTCACATTACCATGCATCGACATATTTGTCTCACCAAATGGTTTATAAGTCTGGTACAGTTCAGAAACTGAAGGTGCACTGCTTAACTTCAAATAGTTTATTTTGCCGTTTCAGCATTACTCCTAATTTAAATTTGTGCGAAGTCTGTTGCTTACATCATCATCACTTAGTTTAGTCATTACTGTCAACGAGTCTTTATTTAATAGCCTTCCTAAAGGAAATTATTTGGTTCAAGGTAGATACTAAGATAGAACCACTATGAAGGCTTATTATGGAAATGGTTGTTTACATTTCTTTCAATCACTGACTCATGTTTTACGCTATTTGGTGTGAAACTGTCTTATTGTATCTCTTTCTCTGAAGTAGGATTGCAAATCCTGGGAATTCTCTTTATTTAAAATGGAAGTTTCTTTTTTTTTTTTTTTTGATACATATGCATTGCTTTGAATTTTGTTATGCTCTTTGAGAGGTCAAAAAAGATTCCTTCATACCTTTGACCCATGTATCAAAGTATTCATGTAATATGAGCATTAGAAAATTTTCTTGTGCATAAAACTGGGTTGAGTGCTAAATTTAATTTCTTGGGTAATGGTAGCAGTAGACTAGTAGTGGTTTTCATTTTTATGATACCCGAGAAATTTATTAATATATATGTAGACATTCTCCATTTAATGTAGACTGTTATGTTACTCATTTAAAAAAAAAAATGTAGACTGTTACTCCCTCCGGTCTCTATTATAAGCAAATAAAAACATCTTATTAATGGTCTCAAATATAAGCAAAACTTAACTAACTCTCTATTTCCAATACAATCATTCCTAAAATATCTCAATAAAATGGTTGTATCATTTAATTTTTGTTTCATTCCCAATGCATATTTCCTAAAATAGTCTATTTTTTTATGAACTCGAAAAAATTAAATGCACTCAACTAATTTTCTTAATAAGTGTGAAGTTAGTTTTTTTTGCGTATATATAAGAGACCGGAGGGCGTATGAGATATTCTACTTAAAGCAACTAACCCCCTCCCCGCCCATTTTGGGCTTTTCTGATTTTATTATGATTCCTGAAGTTCAAGTCTGTAAAATTCCCTAATTTCTTGTGATATTTAGAGTTTTTTTTTTTTTTTTTTTTTTTTAAAGTCTGTACTCTGTAGTACTCTTCTTCTTGTTGATGGAACTACAATTTACACTTCTGTTTATTTTAATCTTTCCCCAGGATGATGCAGAACAAATGTGTAAAGTACTTAAAGATGCTTCGTTGGAAACCAAGTGTAAGCCAAGTTTTGCGGCATGTTGGTGTTCTCGAGGAGCAACAAATTCTTTTAAGATGATTTCTAATGAGTTAGATATAGATAGTATACATGGGACAGCGGGGTACAGTAACAAGCATTTAGATGTAAGAAAAAAGGTACTTTCTGTTTTGCTGGATTGGTTTTTATTATTACGACTTTATGTCATGTGAAATTCCCTTTGCATGATTTGGCATTGACCAACTGTGTTTAGAATTTTACATGTGACCAAGATCAATAAAGATTTGTGACATAAGAAACAAGTTTTCAACATAAATTTAATTTCTGAATATAAGCAGTTATTATGATACTATTTTTTTATTTAATTATTAGTGATACACTTAATTACTATTTGCTTTTGGTACACTGTTTGAACTGCATCCCTGTGTAAACCTGGGAAACATATAGTTTAAACTTTGCCTTGTAATGCAGTTCACATTGGGTATAGAGTATGGGAGCCTCTTTAATTAGGTGGTCAAGAGCTATATCCTTGCAGCACACATTTTCATAATTAAAATCAATAATAGTGTTAAATAAATAAATAATTATGACAAGAATGTAAAGTGAGCATATGCAATCATCTATGCTTCAGGTCCAAAGGAGCCTTGTGTGAGGAAGGGTGCTATGTTAGACATAAATCCATTTGTGAAGAGTGCATGTTAGATATAATAAATCCATTCATGTCACTCTACCTTTTTGTTTTTGAGAGAGGAAAACCGTGAATTTTTCTGATTCCAATTGACTGTGAAAAACAAGGAATATATAGGAAAAAACATGGCAATAGGTCCACTGAATCTCCTTACTTCCAGTAATAAATCTCATAAATGAAGTAAACAAATCATGATGGAGATATTTGAGGAATTAGCCTTCCAAATCGCATCCTACACAAGTATGATCAGCCTATCCTTGAGTATGCCCATTTTTATAAATTGCCATAATGAACCTATCAGATCATGCCCTGGGAGATTGATTTAGATTGTACAAGGATAGAAGAATCTAGATTTTGTTTATATTGCATCCTGACTCAAAGCCGACGGAATGTCCACAAATGCTTCTTCCAAGTCTCCATTAAGCAATGCATTCTTTTCTTCACTTCTAATTGATGAATAGTGATTAGTGCAGTTTTGATTTGTTGTTAAAGATAGTAAAACCTGAACAGTATTGAGCTTGTCTACTGGGGCAATTATTTCTTGGTAGCGAGTGCCATAAGTCTGAGTAAACCCTTTAGCTATAACTTGAGCTTCGTACCGACCAATGCGTTTGTTTGGGTTCTGTCTGTCAAAAAAACCACTCGCAAGTTGTAACCCTCTAATAGTTTTCTTCTACCAAATCTGATAGTTCCCAAGTCCCATTCTTTTTTTACAGCATTCATCTCTTCTCTGATGGAAGCTCTCCATCTTACTTTTCCAGAGCTTCGTTTTTATATCGGATAGATTAGTGGCAAATGCCTGATATTCAAGAGATAAATGATTGCAACATGAATACTCAGTTCATCATTTTTATACCGGATGTTTGGTACAGGATGTCATGCCTTTCCTCAAACCAACATGAATACTAAATTCATCATTTACATTAATGTCAGTTTGAAAAGTGTTACCTAGATTCTCTGAGCTTGGACTGGGATTAGATTCGGGGCTCTGCTCTTGAAGGATGCAGCACTCTACATCCTTTCAGTTATTTTCTCCCTTGAGTAAATACTTGGCTCTTTTCAACCTGCAAATTGTGTACCGTTAGGAGTGGAGTGTTGGGTACGGTTTCAGTATTTGACTCGATTCCTAGAGATGTGTGAGGGATAAGTGTCTAAATTTCTGTTTCTATATGAAACACATTTTTCAGAGCAGGTTTTTTTGATAGGCAAAGTTTTTTTTTATTTTTTTTTTCGGGAATAGGGGAAGAAAAATTAAATCCACCAACAAACCATCAAATGATGGCATCCAAGATCGAACCCGGGACCTCCAACTCCCACTTGTCACTTTTAAAGGCAAGGTTGAGATGATACATTATTTGGATAGGGTAGAAGAAGCGATTTGCAAGGTGTTGAGGACTCCCTTGTGCGATATGTTTTAGCACTCTGAAAAGCATCCGATTTATGAGATATGCTGCTGTGCAGATTGCCTCGTCCCCAAAAATGCCTGGTAGTATCGGTAGTGAACATAATGGATATGGCCACTTTGGGGAGGTGTTTATTATTCCCTTTCGCCACCCTGTTCTGTTGAGGACTACCACCAATGAATGAACTTCGTTGCCCAATGCCTTGACTCATAAGATATTTTGCTGGCTATAGAGAATTGAAATAAGGGAGAATTACACTGACCTCTCTAGAGTTTAAATTAATTATGCTCGGCACCCCTCTTGTTTCAATAGCTACTACACATTAAATTGTTTTTTTTTTTGGTTCATTAGTTCATATATTTTGAAATGATTTTTGACTCCCTTTTTAATCTTGTTATATTGGTATGCAAATATTTGCAATTTCCTACTTGTGTATTAGCCATATAAGAAGCCATCATTAGTCATTACTGAAAATTGTTTTATCCACTATTCTTAGTATTCTTTTCTTTATGCTGATCATCATCATTGTTTATGTTATGGAAGATAATTATCATAATTTTGTTATATGATTTAGTAATTGTAGAAGTATATATAGAATTTCAGGTAATGTGATTTTAACAATTTTGTTGTGTCCACTAATTTGTACTTGTTTGGGTCTCTGATGCAGGAATGCCCAGCTGCTTTTGTGTTTTTTAAAAGTCGATATGCTGCTCTTATGGCTGCCCAGACTCTTCAAACATCAAATCCTATGTTATGGGTGACAGACCTAGCTCCTGAACCACATGATGTTTACTGGTCCAATATTTGCATACCTTATAGGCAACTTTGGATCCGTAAGATATTTACACTTGTCGCTTCTATAGCCTTCATGCTTGTGTTCCTTATCCCTGTCACATTTGTACAAGGCTTGACTCAACTAGACAAGCTTCAGAAAATGTTTCCTTTTCTGTCAGGGATGCTCAAAAAGTAAGATCTTGCTGCTCATCTTAAGTGACAAATGTTGTGGACTTCTATACTCTTGGCATGGCTCATTTTTTAGCAATATACATGTATTAGTTTTCTGAAAGAAAGAAGTATGCATGATATCTTAGAAATAGCCTCTGCTCTTGTGGGGCAAGGTTGAGTACATTTACCTTTCCCAGCCCCTACCAAATGAGAGCCTCAAGCACTGGGGCTGCCCCTTTTATTTGGACATGAAACTCCATATTAGTATGCAACATAATGAATATGAACTACATTTTAATAAGCAATGAAGGTTTTGGGGAAAATTACAAAAACTACATTGTTGGATAAAAATATTTTGTAGTTTAGGAAAAAAACTCATTTTGTTAACTATGTTAAAAGAGTAGTTGTAAGTAACCACTTGCTGACTTAACTAACCACTTGAGTTGTTAATCATTCCTAAACTCCAAATTTAAACAATTCCTTATTTGGGAGTCTTTCACGCTTATCTCTGGCATTTCTATCAAGCTTTGAATTATTGCCTTGTCTGCTGTTTGTTTTCAGTGATGGTGTCAGTATTCCCATACTAGTTGAAGTTGCTCATCGTTTGTCATTCGATTATGCCGATTAGTACCTTTTAAATTCTGACATAAGTAATGCAAAAATTATGTATTAATATATGCCACACTGTCTAGTGGAAGTCGAGGTTATCATAAAGTAATATAATGAAACTCAAACAGGGAACATGGCATGTTAGGTAGGCATCTTTGAATTTCAAAAAGCTATTCGGTTCGCTGTAAATTGACCCCCCCCCCCCCCCCCCCCCCCCCCCCCCCCCTTTTTTTTTGCAGCAAATTTGTGATTCAGGTGGTGTCTGGTTACCTACCGAGTGTGATATTGGTCTTGTTTTTATGTGCTGTTCCACCGGTTATGATGCTATTTTCTGCAGTCGAGGGATCTATTTCTCGAAGTGGAAGAAAGAAGAGTGCATGCTGCAAAGTTTTGTACTTCACAATCTGGAATGTGTTTTTTGTTAATGTTTTTGCCGGATCTATTATCAGTCAACTCTCAGTCTTTTCTAGTGTAACAGACCTGCCTGCTCAACTTGCAAAGGCTGTGCCAGCGCAGGTGATATATCTTGGTTCCTAGATGAATAGCATTTATTTTAAATCACATGCCCTTTATGTAAACTTATTATCGTTTGGCCTGTTATATGATATTGTTGTATTCTTTTGTTGAAATGATTTTATGCACTTGAATGTCTCAGAGATTAGAGCTATACTGGACCAAACTTTATTCCTTTTCTAAAAAATTTCAGAAGAGATAAATCAGTTACTCTTCTGTGATTATTGATGCACTCAACTGTGGATTTTTCATGGTATGCAGGCTACTTTCTTCACAACTTATGTTTTATCATCTGGTTGGACAAGTTTGGCAATTGAAGTTATGCAAGTCTATCCTCTTTTATGCAATCTGTTCCAAAGAGTTATACTCCGGATTAAGGATGATTCACAGGGTGGCATCCTATCTTTTCCATACCATACAGAGGTTCCAAGGATCTTACTATTTGGATTCCTTGGGTTCACCTGTTCTATTCTGGCACCCCTAATGTTGCCCTTCTTACTTTTCTACTTCTTCCTCGCTTATCTTGTTTATCGAAACCAGGTTAGTACTTCTATCATGTGCTAGTTTTTTACCTCGTTATGGAATTCATTACACTTAATTCTTTTCTATATACATAAAAGCTTCACTAGTTTGTGTATGGAGATTCTTCTTATTTATGTTTATGTATTTCATTTGAGGAATTAGTATCTAATATTCTAATAGACTCAGCCATAGATAAATATTAGAATTTGTTTAGTGGCCGTTTCCAACAATTTTGTGTGATATGAGATTAACTGATTAACTATTTAGGAAGAATTGTGGTAAGGTCACTTTGTTTTCAATAATGAAGTTATTCATAATATAAAGGAATTGTTAGAGGGGTAAGAACTGGAAGTCTGGAACTTAAAGTTGCTGCGTTTAGCTTGCATGGGACCTTTTTAATAAGGAGATTTCTCTTCCTTTGGACTGATAAGAGCAGATTATAGAATTTGATTATGGAATATCATTTGAATTGTCATATTTTGTTAAGGTTGCATGCAAGTTTTCAGAAATTGGAAACTCCGAACGCTTGATTCTCACAACTCCCAGGGCTGTTTGTAGAATTAAATTCTTTAATTTTCTGTATACTATCAGTTTCTCCACATAAATCACCGAGTCGCAATCAGTTATCTAGCTATTGGAGAGACTTTAATTGGGAGTATGGCCTTAAAAAAAGGCTAGTAATATATAGATCTCTTTGCATGCAATGATATGTGATAATCTTTGATTTTCGTTTCTAGGATAATTTGATATTCTAAACATATTCTGCATTCCACTTCATGAAATACTTGATGGTTCCTTGATTTATTTTTAAGCTAGGAAAAAGCGTCCTTTTAACATCAGTGTTTTTCAGATTCTCAATGTGTACGTTACAAAATATGATAGTGGAGGACAGTTCTGGCCAATTGCTCACAACACAACAGTCTTTTCATTAATCTTGGCTCAAGTCATCGCACTTGGGGTGTTTGGACTAAAACGCTCACCAGTTGCATCTGGATTCACCATTCCGCTGCTGATTGGTACCCTTCTATTTCACCAGTACTGTAGGCAACGATTTCTCCCGGTATTTAGGAGCAATTCAGCACAGGTAACCGTCCTTTGTCACTGTCTCTTCCCCACTCATTTGTCTCATTCAACCCTTAAATTAACGAGTGATTCTAGCATAGGCATGTGCCTATTATACACAACCGGTCGAAATTTTAGGATGCATTTGATTTGCTAAAACATGACAGACAACACCTCATATTAGGTTTTGTCCCTTTGTTTGATTTATAAATTGGTTTTTGTACTGGACAAAAACCTCCTCATGAGACAACACAAAAGTCATATTTTTTTGTCCTCAACTAGTCCAAGGCATAAAACTCCATCCAAAGCAATTAATTAAGTTGTTTAGTACTCAAACACACCCTTAAGATAACTTTGAAGCACAGTCACATAATACATGTACACATACGGGTACGGGTACATAATTCTTCTCAGGTTCATCACTTTTTTAAGTTAATTTTATAAGATATTATTTAAGGCAAACCTGGCATGCGGTATGTGGCATAGCGAATTCTGTTCGCAATAAGTGGGGTAGATGAGAAAATTATGTTACTCTGCTTTGAAGAAATGGTAGTAAGGACTTTACCGTCTTTTAAGTTGCTAGTTTAATGAGTAATATGCATCTGATTGGTGTGCCCATACAAGATTTATTCTAAACTAATTCAGTTTGTTTCAGATCCTTGTTGACATGGATGGGAGAGATCAACATAGTGGAAGAATGGAAGGGATTTATGAGAATTTGCGTTCAGCTTACTCTCAGTCCAGTTTAATAACAGGTTCCTCAAACCAATCTGGCGATCTCAAGCAGACTGATCAGTCTGCCGAAGAAATGGAGAAAGGTTTGCTTTCATGAAATGGTTGGGATTTCAATTTTCACCCATGAACAAAAGGATATATAATAACTTGGTTGTTTACATTTTTCAGGCAAGGAAATTATACCGAAAGATGATAGAGCATGGCATGTTCACCGCACATTTAGTTCGAAAGCGGTACTCGGTGGAAAGTAAATTAGTTCTCCAACTTGTACATTGTATAACAGTCATCTTGATATACCCAAGAAGTGCCGGTGCAGGAACAAATTGATGATAATCATGATGATCAATGAGAAGATGTCGAGAGAGTAAGAAAGTGATGCAGAAGGTTGAGAGAAAAGAGAGGAAATCTGAGATGAATGTAGCCGTCATTTGTCCGTTTTTCTGTGTATTCCTTTCATGTCTCATTTGATAAATGTAAAAATTGTACAGAAAGATATTATAGAGATTTTCCCATCACAACTTAGATTTTCTCTATATATTTTAGCGAATTTAATTATACACAATGGTAATAATGAATAGCGCATTGACATATTGCTTGTTACAAATTTAACTAACGTATCTATTTCAATGGCGTTGATGAAGCTTATAAAGAAGCAAAAAATTGCCTATGAGTAACTCATGGCTACGTTTTGCCTTGAGGTAAGAACATCTATGAGGAAAGAACGCTGTCCTCAGTCTTGTAATATCTTTATTCAATACTACATGCTATCGGAAACATATTGTCACTAAAAAGGCAATGTCGATCATTTTTAAGATCGAGCACGAAATCACACTTCACAGTGCTTTGGTTACATTACACCTCTGGTCTATCAAAGTTCAGTATTTTCACCGAAACAAAATCAAATCATAGGATCTTTAAAGGTAAATGGCAAAGCTTACAAAAATAACAGAAACAGTCGCTGTTCATCTCTTGTTACACGATGTTTACAACATGCTCCATTGGGTGTGCTGTATCTACTTGAACAGATTCAAAAATTTCCAGTTCCCATTAGTAGGATGATTCAAAGTGGATAGTTGCTGCTCGGTGAAATTCTTGTAGGATGGCTAAAACAGGCAGAAAGATTATTAGAACAAATGTACCACTTATTTGTACAAAATCACAGTACATAGAAGTTACGCCGAAAAACACTCTTATCTATCCATCATCTATCCTGAAGCCTCCAAACTCGAAGGGGTAATTTTCTCCTGATTGTTGTTTGCGTCTTCCATAAAATTTCTCCAATACCATAAAATCTGCATCAGTCCACCGTTTGCGACATGCCAAAGGAACACCCGTGGTTGTATTGTGAACCATGTTGATATGAACTTGACAAACACAAAAATGCCATAGATGCCCAGAAGATGCCATTTCAAATCCTTTTCCTGTCAAGTATCAATCCATGAGCAGATATCCCAAAAGCGAGCATGTTAATAGATTGTAACAAATAAACAAAGGAATTGAGCATGAAACCGTGGAAAAATAAGCAGAGTCCAAAATATACCTTAGATTGATGAAACAATTCTTGTGATATCTCCTTCAAGAAATCAGCCGTAAGACAGCCAACAAAGAGCCCAATGGGAATCAACAGTTCGCGATTTAGAGAGAATGTATATACAATGTCTGATAAAGAGCTAAAGATGAAAAATAAAATAAGAGACCACTTCACCGCCTCTTGCACAAGAGAAAGTAGTCTCTCCATAAGTATATGCTCAGCTTTTCTCCAAGGAAATTCTTGAACTGAGGTTGGTATTGCTTCTCTGAGTTTCTCCCTCATGATTCCGAGCTGCATCTTAACCTCATTAGGCTCGTTATGGTCATCTGCCATTGATACTTTAATTGAACCAGTACGGGTACAAAATGTTCGATGGGGAGGATGTATTGTTGAGAATCTATGGACTTGACAGGGTTGACATTGAAACAGCTCAACCTGCACAAAGAATGAAATATATTGCTTCAAAGAATAAACAATGGGATGAGGTCAGCTAGCAAAATTCCAACAACTCCATTATGTTGTATATAAATCATAACTTTTTTGATCTCCAAGTTAAGTGGAATCCCCTGGCACATAATACGGATAGAAACATATGATAAAGATAACATATGTTAATACATGTAATATTAGCTTAAAAGGTCAGACTTTCAAGAATACCAGCAGAAGAGCAACATGTTTCGTCTTCGCTTTTATCTCTTTTCCGATTCCTACATTTTTCGCTTAAATTTATCATGCTATCAGACCTGAACTCATAGTCCAGCCATATCAAAAATATCAACAGTTTCTGATATTTCTCTCGTTTTTAACTTCGATAAACAAAGATCATTATACCAAGTTCAGTGGTCTTCCCTTATGAATCTTTTTTACTAACCAAAACTTGAGTACCTCTCTAAATCAATGTCTATCTTCAAGTCTTAATGCTGATTTCTCCTGATAAGACAATGACGAATCAGTCCTCAAATACACTGCTCCTCTGTATTCTTGTCTAATCATATCACAGCACATATTAACCACGGACAATTTTGTTCTACGGAGAAATCATACAGTAATAAACAAAGGTGTTATGACTTATGGCCCTATGGATCATTTTGACAAAATATACAAGAACCAGAAACCAAATCTAACACTAATAATGCAGATGGAAATGTTAAAAGAAGTTGCAATCACTAATCAATAAGTTTTGGTAATAGGGAAATTACACTGACCTCTCCTAAGGTTTAGCTCTCAATTTAATAGCCACACATACCTCCACCAAGGGAAGTAAATGTAATTTCATTCGTCTTCGAAGAGGTTCGTGTAATGTGACAACCGAATCCTAATGAAGGTGAGTATAACTTTTGAAAACTATAGGTACCGCTGAGTGTAACCAAGTCCAAGGAAGGTCAATGTAATTTCCCCTTCGCATAATGGGGCTCGCTTAGTCAACAAATCATTGCCGAATTCAACCTACTCTCAAAGAATTTTTTATTTTAGCCAAGATAATTATTACAGTATTTTTTTTAATAAGAAAAATTATACTCCCTCCGGTCCTATATATAAGCCCCCTTTGAAAGACTTTTTTTTCTCAATATAAGCTCCATTTCCAATTTCCAATAGCATTAATTACTTTTTTTTTTCACAAGCATCCCTATTTACTCAACACTTTTTAAATTCCCAATAATAATTATAAGGGCACTATTGAAAAAGTATACCAAATATTTACATTTCCAATACCACTAATAACACTAACTAACTTCCTTAAAAGACTTCCTTAAAAGACGTGAAAATATTAAGAAGCACAACTATAAGGTATACATTAAAAGTCCAAAAACCCTAAGATAATTATTGATACATCAACTACAAGAAGTAGTACACTATATGGCTTAAACTCAATGAATCATTTCAATTTAAAAAAAATAAATAAATAAATAAATAAGAAAGTGAAATTTCAGACATTGATATAATTTAATGTATTTTGGGGGGCAAAGAAAATGATAGAAAGCAAAGGAAAGAATGGAAGCATACCCGTAACTTGGGAGTTGAAGGAATTGCAAGAGAGGGCAGAAGAAGCGCCATCATCTCAGCTTCTTCACACTGCAATTCAATTCAATATGGCAAATGAATCACCGCCGATGGATCTCCTTGTTTCTCCAGGGTTTAACATGAGATGGGCCTTATCCAATTTAATTTCAGAACGGCCCATCAGGCCCAATTACGCCTTGTTAGATGATTTCATGAGTTTAGTCCTCCACCCAATTTTTTATTCCCAGCTCCCATTTTTTTATGGGGTTCAGTCGGAACATTTTTTGATATTTCCGAATCGAAATTTTTTTCAATTGATCCCCTATTAAAAAATGCATTTTTAACTTTTTTAAACAATAAAAATAAGTAAATGCTAATAAAACTAGTAGATTAAAAACATTAAAATACTTGTTATTATTCACAATTTTGGTAATTAAAAAATTGAAGGAATGAAAAGTGAAAACCACGTATTAAATTTCTTAACTATATACTAGTATAAAGATGAGTTTAATGGATGTGTATCAACACCGTAAAGTTTTTTATATTGCCAATACATTATTCATTATTTGTATATTCATATGAGCTTTATTTAAAATTCAATAATATTTTCTCCCTTTAGTCCTTATAGTAAGCCGACTTCTAGATGGTTTAGACAATTTTTTTAAAAGTTATTTTACAATTTTTAGGTAAACTTTATTTTTTTTCTCTCATATTTACCCTTGTTAACTATATCCAATTGTTTGGTCATTGATTAAGGAACATTCAATTGGATAAGTCAAGTGCATCTAAATAATTGAATAAATTAAAGTTTGTTAGTTTCAATACTACCATTTGTGAAATACTCAAATATTAAATGAAATTCAAAATGTAAAGTTATCATATTTTTTTTAAAAGATCAAAACAATTAACTAATTAATTTATTGAGTTTATGGATTCGGTTAAAAGAATAATTTATATATAAGAACCAAAAAAATAATACATAAATGATGGATAACGAACATGTCATGTGTAAAAAAACTTATGCCATTAATGCAAAAATCGTTTTACATAATAAATTATAGACACGATAAATTAACCATAATGTCAGGGGTTCAATCCTTGTTGTGGGTATAGAAATTAAAAGATTTTATTAGTAGAGGCAAAACTTACTTAGGTGATCTCTACGTCTTGGAGGGGATTAGTCTTTGACTATCGGGCGGAAGATATCGTTGATGCAAACCAAAAAAAATTTCAGGCACGATGATGCACGATGAAAAAACATGTCGTTTGGCCGTTGTCAAGTTAGGGTGTGCCCTAACTCTTGGCCTTAATCATATATCATTATTAACTTGTTTGTTCCTACTTGTGATTCGTTTTTGCGCAAAGGTGTTATTGTTGGTGGTGACTGTGCTTTTTGTAACTTTGTTAACAAAACAGCTGATCATGTGTTCATTTATATGTTCTTGGTCGTCACAACGTACGCTACGCTTGTACTCTATGGCAACTTGGTTAGGCGTCCCATTCTTGCTTGCTGCTACAGCTTTGGCTTCTCTTAATTGGTCTGCTGCTTTGGTCCCTTCCAAATGGATCAAAAGGTATGGTTTGATGCTTTGGTTGGCGATGAATTGGTACGGTGTATATATATCCGGAACCATTGTAGTGCTATTGATATGGTTGAGGTGATGGATTTGGTTAATGGCTCATAACTTTTGGGAATTGCCATATTCCTTCTTCTGATTGGTACATGAGTCATATACCTTACATTTCTCATTCTTGTAACGACCAAACATGCTTTATATATATATATATATATATATATATATATATATATATATATATATATATAGAATCACCTTGAACTCTTATTAATCTATTTTGCCTATATAATAAAAAAATTATTAATTTGTTGTGCTCAAATTATTTGTTGTGTCCCGGTGCTTAATAATAATTATATTTGTCTGATGCATAAGCTTACTCATCACAAGCATAGTTTTGAAGCCTTTAATTTGGGTTTATGCAGTAGGATTGTTCTGTCGTGTTTGTTTTGGTTTCGGGATATTCCCTCATACTTTACAGAGCAAAACTATTACACCTTTTTATACACAAATTTTGATACTTAACAGTTTTAATTAACTAACTTTTTAAAGTTCTTGTTTATAGCTCTCTGGCGGCATTCAGTTTGTGTAGCTGCCATGAATAACTTGTTTAGTTAATTAAAAGTTCATTTAGTTCCTGATCACTACAGGACTTTCGCATGTGCGCGGGTTTTAATAAGAAAAAGCCCTTTCTTTGTAGCTATTCATTTCTTAACAGTTGAGAGTTGAGAGTTGTGAATTGTGACTTGTGATCGAGTCAATAAAGAAAATGCTGCCTTCTTTCAACAATCACTGCAAATTAAATGGTATTGAACTCTTGATCATCCTGCGAATATATTATATAATTGCTGCCTTAGCTTCTTTTGGTATAATTAATATTATAGGTATACTTTTTTTTCTTTCACTTTAAATAATGGATTTTCTTAACCTCAGCCCTAAGGGCTGAGGATAAGCACCTTAATCTAGACTTCTTTTCTTGAAAAAATAAAAATATAAAGTTTTATCTCTCCTAAATACACTATTTTCTATAAAACTTAACTACTTTTGGACTCTTATCCCCAAGCAAACCCTTAAATAATACATACCTGAGTTCAGTTTGTGTGTGTAGAATAATCTAATCAGCACAGAAAATCATACTGTTGCGTTACCAGAAATCGACTGTCATACCTAATTAATTAACTAAGTATATAAGTTATGATATACGGAGTATTATATAAAATTGTATAGAGTAAGTTCTCAATTTAATCCTAATTAAAATTGGCACTATAGATAAATTTGATCGACAACGTAACCTCACAACAAAGTTAATCAAGTCATTGATTTTCTCATTATTTAGTGTTAATTTAGTTTTCGATATGTCTCTAATTAATTAGTAAGTTGGTAGAAATAAAATCTTGTGTAATGTGTCCAAATATAACCTAAAGAACACTTTTATGATTAAAAAAAAATCATCAATATTTTTTGAATGAAAAAAATAGAATAGTCAAAGCCATTTTCATCCATTATTAACTTATTGGTAGAGCGGATGAAAATCTTAATTTTACACAAATATTCTACAATTTCATTTTTCAGAAAATAGAAAAAGATTAAAAAAAATATTGAAAGTTGTGTATTTTTATTTTTTTTTTTCAAACAAAAAAATTTGTAAGATGTTTTTGTATGATTGGAATATTAATGTAAAATCAATACTCCTTATCGGTACTACCTGAATAGGATGAGTTGAGAGACACAAATATTCTGAAATCTTTATTATTGCAAATTAAAGAGACATGGTGTACCAGCGTAGTGTTGGCCTAGTGGTGAGTTCACTAGGATCATTAACTAGTGGTCTCGAGTTCGAGTCCTGGGTATGGACAAACACTCGTTGGGAGACTCCTCACCCCCAAGGAAGCTCCGTGGGTCAAGGTGGATTAGTTGGGCCACAAAAAGTGAAGTCGAGACACCATCTGCGAAAGCAAAAAAAAAAAAAAAAAAAGACATCGTGCATACATCATATAAATGATGCTATATGATGCATCTAAGTATTTTCTTTAAGAAAAATTTCATAGGCAAAATGTAAACCTTGGTTGGTTGCCGGTTTCGGAATTGAATTTAAAAAAAAAAAGAAAAAAAATGTTTGGTAAAATTTGAGCAAAAATGATTTTTTACTTATTTTTATAACAATTTCACTTCTATTCTCAAAATAATAAATAATGGTTTCATAATTTCATTTTTTATTTGCAAATTTATACCATCTCGTATATATTTATTGCTACATGTTGTTAAACAATTGAAAATGTCAAATTTAGTTAAAAAATTGAAACATTCAAAATATTAAGAATCAAGTTTTTAGTTTTTTAATATTGATTTAACACTTTTAGATTGCTTATATATATTACCCTTAAGGGAATGAATAGCAAAATCATATATATTTTATATGTTATTAATTAACATCATTAATGGAGATGTTTATGATAAATATATGGGTGTACTCATTTTTTATATAAAAATTTTGCTTTCATTAAAATAAAAAAAAAGTAGTGAAAGAGTTGGATCAGCACTGAGGGTAGGGACCGGATTTGAAACTAGTGACAAAATCATTAGCTATTAAGTGTCAAAGTATGTCAAGTGTCAACCATTTCTAACAAATCCTGACAATAGCTTACCAGAATATCAATATAGTCAACAAAATTTCATCTAAAATATTACAACTGTAATCAATTACACACGCAGTCAGCCAATCTATTATCTTAATGAGTCTTTTGAAAAAAATTGAAAAATGGGAGACCTGTGGACTATACCTCAAGTAATCTTAATATATTAAATAAATTTTCTATTTAAAATAATTTCTTTCTTTTTAGGGAGCTAATGACCTTAAACCAAGTGTTTGAATGAATTGAGTAGTACGAAATTCATTCATGACTCGATTCATTAATTAGTTCGTTAAACTTGGTTCATAAGCCAGCTAGACAATATATATATATAAAAGTTAAAATTAATTTTCAATTTTTACAAATATTTAAATTGAAAAATAATAATAAGAAAAAATATAGAAATTAAAATGTAAAAAATATTTAAGAAGGAATAAAGTGATTAAAAAAACATTTGGTATATATATATATATATATAAATATAAATATAAATATATAACGTTAAAAAATCAAAGTCATAACTTATAAAGAAATGTTTTTTTAAGTAGATATAAAAAAAAAAGTAAAATGCACCTAAAAAAAGAATTTTAACAAAATAAATAAAGAAAGAGAGTAGATAAAAGTATAAAAATAGAATACAAAACGTTAATAACATACATAATGTTTGCATCGAGGGAATTCTTTTAGTGCTTTTTTTTTTTTATGTAATGTATTTTATAAATAAATTATCACTATTTGAGTCGGGAACTGAACTATTCCATTCGAACATACAAATTGAGATGAACAATTCACAAACTCAAATTAAAAAAAAAAATATATTTTTGATCAAATTTGAACCAAGTTTTAAATTAACTACTTTTTAACGAATTGAATAGAGCTGAATCGATTTGTTTTCTATCTTAATTAAACAGCATCAAGTGGTGAAAGCATCATAGACGAGGGATATCTATATCGTTATGTGCAGTGGTGTATTAATTAAACCCGATCTTTGATTCAACCTTTTCTTTGCTTTGATGAAACACTTAAAAGGTAAACACGAATGAAGAAAACTAAACTTTTTTTATGGCAATATCATTGACCATGAAAAAAAATAACAGAATTATATAAGTGTTCACGCGGGTGAAAAGGGATTCGATGCGGGGCGTGTCAGTTCGCCAATTCGGCGAACACGAGTCGAAAATGGGGATGAAGGTATCAAGCGATTGGGGGATTCGACTGATTAAATGGTAATCTTGTGTCGGGATTGGGTTGTTTTTTGGTCTTTTTGGCTTTATCTTGGCAAAAACGTAAATGGGCTTGAGAAAACGTAAATGACGAGAAGATAAATCGACAGAAACGCAAAGGGAAAGCAATAAAGTGCGCGAATCTAAAGGTACTGGAAACGTAAAAGCAGAATTTAAAGGTGCTGAAAAGATAAAGGAAAACGAAAAGATTGCAATTGAATTTAAAAGTGTTGGGAATGTAAGGTGATTATTACAATGGTATTTTGTCCGTTAATCTGCTTGCGCTGAGATGTTAGGATGATTACCAATGTGTCAACCCCAAATACAAATGCCTAATTATATATTTATAGTCTTAGAAATTAACTACCCTTACACTATATTATTGGGCACGTTTTGCATAACCGCAACAACCACGTCCTAATTAAGCAACTACTCACTAAGTAACTACCCACGATGCAGTTTCTTCGCTTGTTCCCCATTTGCCACGTGTCTTTGGTAATCTTCGAAAGTCCCTCTTCGACAATCATCTTCCCACAACTGAAATCATGCGAATGAAAACTCTTGGGATTTTTGACAAGTCCTTGCCAGCTTTGTCGAAGTGACATTTTTCTGCCTGTTGGGCTTCCAAGATCCTTGTCGACACCAAGCTACTTTCGACAAGGTGTCGGCCTTTAATGAATTAATCCCCCTAGTCGACATTGACGACATGATTACTAATTTAGCCATGTTTTGGCCTATCAACCTAGCCAGTGATCATGTTGCAATCTCTCTTGAGGGATTATCCATAAAGGACATTTTTTTCCCTCGTTAAATGGAAAGATACCCAAAGCTTCACCTGGGAAAATGTTTCAACTTTGAGTTACGAGAGACTCCAAGGAACCACACAAGCTCACATTTCAGCTGGAGTGTGCCCTTCTTCCTGGGCATCTTACTCTAACTTGAAACATAAGAAGTGAGCTCCATGTAATCTCACGTGTTTAATCTTTCACCATCAACAGGGAAAAGTACGTGGGAATTCAGAGCAAAGATGTTGAAATTGTTCATCTCTCTTCCGAATCCCCTTAATCTCACAAATCTTTGAGATTCTTCGTCTTCATTCTTTCGAACAACTTCTCTTCTTTCCAGAAATCACAAAGTTTGTCCATCATTTCTAACATCAACACACTTTGGCCTTTTGAACGTTGGAAGTGGCGTATTTATAGCCATGAGGAAGTGTATTGAATGCTGATGTGACCGTTCTTTAATTCCCAATGCATCATCATTCTCCACTATTACTCTGACCTCCTCGGTTTCCACGTTAAAGCTTCTTCGACGACATTGTCCTCATTATGACTCTTCCATCTATCGACGACGTACGTTCATATCCCTCGAAGTCACTTTTAAGCGATTTCGCTTAAGTACACGTCAACATCACTTGTATCGTCAACCTTTCTCATTCTGTCGATACACGTACATATCCCTCGAAGTCATTTTTAGACAACTTGTCTAAGTAAACTTCCGTCGACATCACTTATGCATTCGACATTTTATTTTCTTGCCGAATTTTGACTTCTAGTCAACAATAAGGCCAAATATTACTAATTAATAATTAACACTATGAACAAGTGATAACACATTGGATTCCATTCCCATGATATAGTTTTAAAAATTCTTGTATTGAAGACCGTAAGAGGACTTAGGTCCATTAATTTCTAAACAATATAATAAACAATATAATAATTGACATATGTTGGATTGAACTGAGATATAATCAAAATTGTCACTAAGATGCATGGCCACTATATTTGACCAGAACTTATGAGTTATGACCACTTGAAATAGAAGTTCAAATATCCAATTGATCGATAAACATATTTCATTATTAAAGATATATGGTTGTTAGTTTTGAACATAAGGTTTAAGGTCAAACCTGTGATAATTAATTAAACTACAAAACTTTAAGGAATGCAAAGCTGTCTTTCGTTAATGATATTGATGGAAACCAGCTATTGCAAGATACATGCATATCATTATTAATAAGTTACACATGGGTGATATAAGATTAACGGTACAACTTTTTTTTCTACGACAATGTATCAAAATTAAAGTCATTTTATGTTAGACTATATAGTAAAAGTATATGTAAGACATTGTTTTGGGTAAATGAAATCAACTGAACCCAAAAAAAAATTGAGATTAGGTTAAGACAATGTATATGAAGATGTGTTGACAAGAAAGATAAAAAATAAAAAATAAAAAATTTAAAAATGTAAAAGTCGAGATTGGTCAAAAGTTTTTACAAAGACTAATAAAATATAAATTTATTAAATTTTGAAGGATTAAAATTTTATTTAAGCCTTCAAAATTTTTTAGCAAAGTCACTTAACTTAAAACCAACGGGGGTTGGCTCAACCGCTCAAGTAGTGAGATCCTAGCAACTTGAAAACTTGGGAATGAGGGCTTCGATTCCCGGTTAACACACCATACCCCATTGGGAGAGGCATAAGAACGCAACCTCATGCATGATTAGTCTCAAGGATTTCTTGGTATTAAATATGTTTTTGAAGACACCTATAATACTAGCCAAAGAGTACAAACCAAAAAAAAAAAGTCACTTAACTTACAAATCAATTCAATATAATTGTTTAATCTATGCAAGGGCCCTAAGATATATTGCTTTGTTTTGGAGTAATAAACAAGATGTAACCCATATGTAAAAATGCCAATATATGCAATAATAATGTTCAGTTTCATCCACAAGATTACTTGCTCATCATAAATAATGGAGATATTTTTATGCATTATATATGCTTCTTAGCCATGCAGAAATGACTTTATTTATAGATGGCAACTACGATAATGTTGAAGAGAACTACTTCATGGCATTTGCCTCTTTCTTTTTTTTTTTTAATCACTCGATCACATATTTACATTAAAATAAGACTTATTTATGGTTTTAGTCCCTGAAAGTTCAGCGTGTTTTGGTTTTAGTCCCGAGAAGTTATTTTGACCGGGATTAATGCTTAAATTTTTAAACATTTTGGTTTTGGTCTCTTCCATCAGTAAAAATCTGTTATTTGTTTGTGTAGCTAGCGAAACATCATATCAGCAGTCCATGTGGTTTGGGGTGACGCTAAATAGATGATATGACTTGGATGATACAAATCATGGCTACAAAATGGTCCGATACGCAAAATGGTCTCGTACACAAAATTTTGAGTTCATGGGCTTGAATTATCCATGTCACATCAATTATTTGGCGCTACTTCACACCACGCAGCTGCTGGTATGGATTTTCGTTAATCATGTTAGCAAATAACAGATTTTTACTAATGAAATGTACCAAAACCAAAATGATTGAAAATTTAAGAATTAATCCAAAATAACTTCTAAAAACTAAAACCAAAATATATCGAACTTTTAGGAACTAAAACCATAAATAACCCTTAAAATAATTACAGTTGCAGCCGCATATATAAAACAATGTGGAGAGTGCGGACTATACCACATGCCTAGTGCAATTCCCTGTGATTGCCTAGATTAGGTTCTCTATACATGAATATGATAAATCATATAAGTCTGTGAAAGTTACCGTATACAGTTGAAATTCATAAAGTTTTTCTGAAATATTCTTATCTTCGGGACCCATTCATATGAGTAGTAAGTAAACCAACCGTACGTGTGTTTCTCAGACACGAAGCCTAAGATGATCTACTCTCTGGTCTCTTCTTGAATTTGGGTCCCGTATGTGCGTGTGCCGCAAAATTTCCAGTACCAACACGATGTATTATTAATTTTTGGCTTATTTATGGTTTGGGTCCCTAAAAGTTCAATGTGTTTTGTTTTTAGTCCCTAGAAGTTATTTTGACCGAAACTAGTCCTTAATTTTTCAAACATTTTGGTTTTGGTTCATTCCGTTAATAAAAATCTGTTATTTGTTTGTGTAACTGGCAAAACATCACATTAGTAGTCCATGTGGTCTGAAGTGACGCCAAATAGGTGACATAACGTGGACGATACAAATCCACGGATGCAAAATGGTCCAATACGCAAAATGGTCCCGTATGCAAAATTTTGAGTTCATAGGTCTGAATCATCTATGTAACATCACCTATTTGGCGCTACGTCAAAACCAAAATGTTTCAAAATTTAAGGACTAGTCCCGGTCAAAATAACTTCTAGGGACTAAAACCAAAACACGCTGAACTTTTAGAGACTAAACACATAAATAAGCCTTAATTTTTTATAAAAAAAATAAAATTAATAGATACTGTATTATTATCTTTTATATCAACAAAGGTATAATACTAAAGGAGTACACTCGGATCTAACCTAAATCAAATAAAAAAGAATCACCACCTGATCAAATGATTCATTATTAAAAATTACATTATTCCGATCCTAAACATCCAGATACCTAGATGGCCACAATAACCCTTTTCACCTTCTTCCCAAAAGCAATTAACCCCCTAAAAAACATAAAGCCACACAGCCAGCATCACACCATGGAAAAGACTAACAGAGCAACAACATAGCTAGTTAGCTAATAGTAATAATATATGTCTAGCTGATTTTATTGCTAATGTCTAATCAAATACAAGATTCCCTTAAATAATTTACGACAAACGGCTAGTAAATAAATAATGTACATGATGCATTTGAGACATGCAAGTCATAAGTTCAAATTCATTCCGAAAACATTTTTCTCTCCGTTTGCAAAGGATAAAATTAGTTACATTTATTCTTCTCGATCAAACTCCATCAGGGATCGCCTATTTCTAATGCCGCGCCCTCGAGTACGTAAATTCTTGCAAAGCACATTCTTGTGGAGTCTCATTCCCCAAGCCTTGATCTTGGTAAGTTGAAGAAACAATAGGATGATAAATCTGACTTCTAGTCTCACCCCAATTAATACTATGGCTAAAAGTAGTGGTAGAAGAACCTACTATCTTATCGTTGACCATGTCCTCCCCATAGAAAAACTCCAACCCATCTAACCTTTGTGGACAATTAGTAGTACTAGATACCATTTCCTCAATTTCCGAGGGAAAATTACTTCCTTGTCCTTGCACCAAGTCAAGTCCATATTCATATTCATATTGTACTTCATTGTTGTTGTTGACATTGTTATTGCTAATACAAGAAGAAGAAGAGACCATATGATCATGAACATGTTCTTGATAAATACCGTTTGAGAATTGATGATTCATCAAACCATCAAGGGAAGGATGATAGTTATTATCATCAGAAAATCTCCCTCCAAGCTTGATAAGAAGTTTTTTAATAGAATCTTGGTCGTTGAAACATGGGCTTTGGTTTGTGTATGGCAATGGTTGTATAGGTAGCATAGCCCTTTGTTGAAAATATGGCTGTTCATGAAGATGATGATGATTAATATTTCCTGGAACAAAGGATAAGGAATCACCACTACTACCACTCCCTCTATTATTATTGCTTTCTTGCTTGACAACACCATTGTTGCCTCTATTACGTTGTTCTTTGCGGTGCTTTCCTAGAAGCTTCTTCTTCAGCTTAGTGTTCCAGTAGTTCTTTATGTCATTATCAGTTCTTCCTGGCAATTGAGATGCAATGATCGACCACCTGTATGTGTTCACAAATCAAAGGGTCTCACTAACCAACTCTCTCAAAAAAAATTTAATATTATCATATTCAAGGTTTTAAATCATGGTTGCAAATGGCAGCATTATAAGACTGTTGTTATGGGTAATTTGCGGTCAATAAAGTCCACAATCACGGTCTTATACAGTTGCAATAGACATCTTTAATTACCACTTACCGCTTAGCCTAAATGTTGTAGTTGAATTATTTCTTGATCAAACAGAATTATTTTGACATCAATTTTGGAACATCGTATTTAACATTATGTACATTTATATATGTGTTTTTGCTTATTTTTCCTTATCTTATTTACATTCACGTATTTCAAAAAATACCATAAAAAACTAAAGGGGTTATGTCCAATGCTAAATGTAGATGAAACATTATTCATCTTGACAATATCTATGACAACAAACAAAGGGTTTCACACTTTCACATGTATTACAAAATCAATAACCTCGCGGTTAGTTGCACCAAAAACCATGAAGGAGCAACCAACACCTAAATATATGTATATATACACATACCTGCTTCCTATACTAATGTAAAGGCTGCAAATAATGCTGTCTTCCTCTTCAGAGAAACCACCGTGCTTGAGATTAGGGCGAAGATAGTTTAGCCACCTAAGACGGCAACTCTTGCCACAGCGCTTCAAGCCTGATTCATAAAAATGAAATTAACTTTGAAATATGAAAGAGATGCCCAAATAAAAAATAAATAATTAAATGAAATGTTTAGATTTTTTCTTCACTAAATGAATAATTATAACTAAAAGTCCAAGGCATCTAGCTAGCTAATTTTATATAGTATATGAATGTTTTGCTTATAAAAAAAAAATAGTATATGAATGGAAGAAAAGAAAGGAAAATTTGATAAATAGGGTTATGATGAATCAATTAGAGTGTATGATATAATTAATACCTATCTTTTGTGGCAAAGCAATCCAGTTTCCTCCAGTACCGTGTTTCTCTATGTAGGATTTGAGCTTGGCATCTTCTTCTGGGGACCAAGGTCCTTTCTTCACGTTTGCTTTGTCACAGCAAGGAGCCCTGCCCATGTTGCTGTTTTTGGTTTTGGAGTTGTATGTGTTATAGCTTTTGATGATTGATTGGGGTAACCTTCTCTCTATACAACCCCCAAGTCAGAATTATAGGAGAGAGAGAACTTTCTATCAATTTAAAAAACTGGGAGGAGAGCCCACAACATTCAAAACAATTGATTGATATTCGAATTTTTTAAAATATAATATTAGAAGTTTGATTATATACATTATTTATTAAAAAGAATTTGTTGCTAGAAATAAAATTTATTTTACAATTAATGGGGTTGTCTCGAGTGGTGCGATCTTGTCAACTTGAAAATTTGGTAATGAGACTTGAGACTAAGAAGTCTCATGTTCGATTCCCGATTAACACACCCTGATGAGAGAGACATAGGAACGCGACCTTATGCATGATTAATCTTAAGGTTCCTTGGTATTAAATGTGCTCTTGAGGACACTTGTGATACAGCCCGAAAAATTAAAAAAAAAATTTACTTCAACAATTTTTACATTTCAAAAAGATTGATATTTGATTGTGTATTGAATTACCTGATTAAAAAAAAAAAAATAGGGGATAACTTGATTCCAAGAGCATCCATCTCACTATTTTTTATATAAGACTGTAAGACTGTTGCGCAGGAAAGAAAAGTTACCTCTATAGAAAATTCCTAAAATTTAGTACTGCCAGTGCCAGAATAGGAGAATAAGGTTGGTTCTTCTTGTCTTTCTTCAACCCGAATTAATTTAAGGTGTTCAAATTACCTTTTTAATTTTCCTTGCAACTTTTTAGAGTCCACTCCACTGTTACCCTTATTACATGTGGTTCCTGCTTCTGACATGGGTCATTATCTTGAGTTACACTGTTTCTTTATATTTATATTTTGTGTTTTTTTTTATCATCATATTTTATGTTTTTCAATATATATATATATATATATATACATACTTTTTTTTAATCTTCTTCTTTAAGTACGAAATTGGATAAATGTTAATGCTTCCTTTACAAAATAATTGAGTTTTAAGATTATAATACGTATATTAAGAAGTATTGATCATTTTTTCTAAAATTTGTAAAAATAATTTGTAAAAATAATAATTAATTTTACATTAAATTTTTAAAATAACAGTTATTTAAAAAATATTCATTTTACTAAAATTACAATTATTTAGGAATTGAGGAATTAATTGCTATACCTCTTCAAGCACTACTTTTATAATTGAGTTCAGTACCCGTAAAAAAACAACGACGAACATGTAAGATTTTATATTTCCTTGTGTTTATTAATAATTATTCTCTCCTTTTATATATAGTGTATTTTAAAATAATACATGAGTTTTAAGAAATAATTAAATAATATAAAAATTTAGGATATTTTGATTATAATATCTCTATGTAGTCATTATTTAATACAGAAAATGATATTGGAGATTTTAAAAAGATTATGATAAATAAAGATATAATTGAGAAAAATAATACTCGTATTAATTATGCATTTACTTTGTAAAAGAGCAATAAATATGAAGCAAGAGAGCAAAGTTTTATAAACAATGTATACATGAAACTATAATCAATATTATTATAAATCCATAATGGTTTCCAATTAGGAGACCAAAATATGATTTTAGCAGCAAACTTTGACCAATTTTGACTTAAGAAGTCTGTTAATCATTGCTTAATCAATGAGAGAGAGTGCATTTATTATGTGAGTGTTTATTGAGTTAGTGGGCTTCAAGCCCAAATGAGAGAGACCAAAATCTGATTCAAATTAAACAGTTTCAATTTTAGGTATTATATTATTGGTTTTCCTAATTGAAAATATTCCTTAAATGTTGTAAATATTTATCACCTATTTGTCTTCTCAATGATCCCATTAATTTCGATCTTAAATATTGGAGATATTGCTCTCCTATTTGTCTTCTCAATAATCTCATTAATTTCGGTATTAAATATTTGTAAATATTTATCTCCTATTTGTCTTCCCAATAATCCCATTAATTTTGGTCTTTTCAATGCCATTAATTTCGGTCTTCTCAATAATCCCATTAAGTTCTCTTCTATTAATTAATGAATCACACCATATTTTCATACTTTTAGTAACTAATTAGCAATTGATTTTTTTTTCTTCCATTAGTAATTGATTTTTTTTTGTTTATAGTAACTTATTTCTATGAAAAAAATATTGAATAAAAAAAACCTAAAAAACCAAAAGTTAAGAAACTAAAAAAAATATATTTTAATCTTCAATTATAATAACTACCTAATATATTTCTCTATGTTTTTTTTTGTTTGAAAAAGATTTGCTTCAGATTTGGAATAAAATAATTACATTCAAAAAAATAATATAATACCTAAAATTGAAACTTTTTAATGAAATACAAATTTTCGTAACTTATGCATCAATGCATAACAAAAACCATTAATTAATAATAATCAACTTGAAAATATTCCTTAGATGTTGTAAATATTTATCACTTATTTATCTTCTCAATGATCCCATTAATTTCGGTCTTCTCAATGCCATTAATTTCGATCTTAAATGTTAGAGATATTGCTCTCCTATTTGTCTTCTCAATAATCCAATTAATTTCGGTATTAAATACTGTAAATATTTCTCTCCTATTTGTGCTCTCAATAATCTCATTAATTTTGGTCTTCTCAATGCCATTAATTTCGTTTTTCTCAATGATCCCATTAAATTCTCTTCTATTAAAAATTTATTTTCTATTAATTAATGAATCACACCATATTTTCATACTTTTAGTAACTATTTTGTAATTGATTTTTTTTCTCTTAGTAACTGATTTTTTTTTATAGTAACTGATTTCTATGAAAAAAATATTGAATAAAAAAAACCTAAAAAACCAAAAGTTAAGAAACTAAAAAAATATATTTTAATCTTCAATCATAATAACTACCTCATATATTTCTCTATGTTTTTTTTGTTTGTAAAGGATTTGATTCAGATTTGGAATAAAATAATCAATACTATTATAATTTCTTCTGGGTCTGCAATTAGATCTAATTTTCCCTCCAAAATCAATTGTGATTTTGACTAATTTTGACTAATTCAAATGGGTTAGTTGATTGTGGCTGGTAATTAAATGTGCTGCAATCGAGAATCTCAATATATGTGCTAATTGGGAAGCCCAATGGTGTTAAATAGTCTCAATATATGTGCTTAATGAATGAAGTCTCAATATATATATATGTGTATATCATAATAATGAAAAAAAACTCCCTCATGCCTCACGACTCTTTCTCTTCCTCATCTCTCACCCATTTCGTCTATCTCTCTTTCTCACTCTCTCTCACTCTCTCTGATAATAATGAATCACCATGCCACGAACGAAGAAGAAATTTTTTGTTCCAAACAAAATCAAGATGCAAACAGAGCAGAGCACAGCAGAAATTTAAAAAAAAAATTAACAAAATCAAAAATGAAAAGAAGAAGAAAGAAAGGGGAAAATCAAAAACCCTAAATCCTAAATCTTCTTCCCAACTCAAAAATTGATGCTTGAGGGGGTGAATCCAGCCACATGCACATCATAAGAAGCGATGGTTGACGGAGAAGAACGGCGGTGGTTGATGGAGGACGGTGCGTGATGGATCGCTATCGGTGGAGATCAGTCGGTGTTGATGTTGGTGGAGAAGGGTGCTACCATGGCGACTGGCGACGACAGCTTCGCGAATCGAACCAATTCGCAGTGAGAGGGAGAGCGCGACTGGAGAAGATAGGGAGAGAGAGAGCGCGCTCGAAACAGTGAAGGATAGAGGAACGAAGGTTGTGAGGGTGGTTGTGGGTCGACGGCGGCGGTGGTTGAAGAAGAAGACCGGAACAAAGGGAGGAGGGATGAGAGAGAGAGAGACACCAAGGAATGGGGCTGCGGCTGGAACAAGAAGGAGAAGGGGAGAATAGGGTTTCCCCCTGCACACACATACACAGGTTTTGTCTTTTTTTTTCAACATATTCTTTTATTTATTTATTTATTTATTTATTCCCAAAAATATTAATAACAAAAATATTATTTATTTATTTCTTTTTTTTTCAAGAATCTTTTATTTCTTTATTTATTTGTTTCTAATTTCTTTTCGTCAATTTCTATTCAATATTTATGTTAAATTTCTACCTATATAATTTTGTTGTTGTATTTCTTTTAACTTTTGGTCTATTTTGTCTTCTTGCAAGTGTTGGAAGTGAAGAAAGATCAAGACTTGAAGGGAGTTGATTTCAAGGGTTGAAGGTGAGACTAATAATTTATATGGTAAGATTTGTTTTTGAGACTAATAATTTATTTGCTAATATTATTATTCACTGCAGTTTTGGAATACGAATGAGAGTGAGGATTTGAAGGACATTTTCAATCTCCTCTAAACAAGGAGCAGTGAATTTTTTTCAATCTTCTGTAATTAATTTTTTTTAACACATTCAAATCTTATAAATAACGGTGAAGTTGAATCAAATTGTTCATTGAGTTGTTTTCTATTCCTATTCTTTAAGCTCTCTTAACAATAGAGCAACTTTTAGTTTTTTAGGTTTATTTTATTCAATATTTTTTGTTAATCGAAATCAGTTACTAATATTAAAAAAAATCAGTTACTAATAGAAAGAAAAAAAATCAGTTACTAATCAGTTACTTTTTAATCGAAATCAGTTACTAATATTCAAGTTGGTTATTATTAATTAATGGTTTTTGTTATGCATTGATGCATAAGTACGAAAATTTGTATTTCATTAAAATGTTTCAATTTTAGGTATTATATTATTCTTTTGAATGTAATTATTTTATTCCAAATTTGATTCAAATCTTTTTCAAACAAAAAAAAAATCTATTCAGAAGACAAATTTTAAGATCGAAATTAATGGGTTTATTGAGAAGACAAATAGGAAAGAAATATTACAACATTTTAAGATCAAAATTAATGGGATTATTGATAAGACAAATAGGAGAGAAATATCTACAATATTTAAAATTGATTCAAATGAAATTAATGGGATTATTATTATTATTCTTTTGAATGTAATTATTTTATTCCAAATCTGATTCAAATTTTTTTCAAACAAAAAAAAAGAAATTTATTACTAATAGAAGAGAACTTAATGAGATCATTGAGAAGACCGAAATTAATGGCATTGAGAAGACCAAAATTAATGGGATTATTGGGAAGACAAATAGGAGAGAAATATTTTAAATATTTAATACCGAAATTAATGGGATTATTGAGAAGACAAATAGGAGAGAAATATCTCCAACATTTAAGATCGAAATTATTGGCATTGAGGAGACCAAAATTAATGGGACTATTGGGAAGACAAATAGGAGTGAAATATTTACAATATTTAATACCGAAATAAATGGGATTATTGAGAAGACAAATAGGAGAGAAATATCTCCAACATTTAAGATCGAAATTAATGGCATTGAGAAGACCGGAATTAATAAGATCATTGAGAAGACAAATATGTGAGAAATATTTACAACATTTAAGGAATATTTTCAAGTTGATTATTATTAATTAATGGTTTTTGTTATGCATTGATTCATAAGTTACGAAAATTTGTATTCCATTAAAAAGTTTCAATTTTAGGTATTATATTATTCTTTTGAATGTAATTATTTTATTCTAAATCTGATTCAAATTTTTTTCAAACAAAAAAAAGAAATCTATTACTAATAGAAGAGAACTTAATGGGATTATTGAGAAGACCGAAATTAATTAGATCATCGAGAAGACAAATATGAGAGAAATATCTACAACATTTAAAGAATACTTTCAAGTTGATTATTATTAATTAATTGTTTTTGTTATGCATTGATGCATAAGTAAGAGTTTTTAATAATCTTGGGTTGAGAATAGGAATCTAAAAAGGGATAAACTTTATTATCTTGAAAAAATCAAAAGATTATGGATTTTTATGATTGAAGTTAAGAAAAATAAAAAAAATTATTTAAAATGCTTCATTTGTCTTAAAAAAATGATAAAAAATTACAAAAATAAAAAATTATGAAAATAATCTAACAAATCAACAAATTCTAAAACAACCAGATTAAGAGGGTTAAGGAAAGTTTTGTCACTTGACATGATATAATTTGAATTTATTTAGAATTTGGTTATTTTTAAAATATAAAATTTAAGTCATGACAACAAATTTTAATCAATTATTTGTTAATCAAATTTAAGTCATGATATGAAACCTTTAATAATTTCACCTTTAAATTAGGGGCTTCGCGTAATGGCCCCGTGCATGTGCACGAGCTTACTTGTTAGTTAAAATAATTAATGAAAAGTTTAGAAATTGTAAACTTTGAATTGTGATTGGTTGATACATGCAAAATGCATTAAATTAGTTATTTAATAATTGGTTGATGTGTTAGACAAACCATTGAATACATATCTGCTTAACTTTTTTACTTTTAAATTTTTTAATCATTCTTGTGGAACAGGAGGAGTACAATCCCGGCCCACGTTAGTTAATCCATGTGTTTTGTTATAGTTTGTTGAATAATCAATTACTATACATTATTGAAAGACAGTTTTTCAATTAATAGAATGCTGTTGTGACACTTCATTTTTTTCTTCTAATTAATTGATTTTTAAATTAATCTTAAAAAAAATAAGTATGTTGGCAGGATTAATATGGTTGTCAAATTCTTCCGATAATTCCTAAAGTCATGTTAGCAAATATGTTTGGCAACTAAAAAAGTAGAGGAAATATTATCAAAAAAAATGTAGAGGAAATAGAAGGATTAAATGTTTTTTTTTTTAAAAAAAATAGAATTTAATTCTTAAACAATATATAGAATGAAGGATTTTAAGGAATTACTCCTTGATTCTGTTTATTAGATCTTTATGGAATTTTTATTTTGATCCTAATTATAAGACCTCATTTCATCAATTTTTAATAGCTTACTTCTTTCCATAAACACTCTTATTAACTCAACACTTTTAGAGTCCCAATAATAGTTATAGGGGCATTTTTAAAAAACTATATCAAAATTTCACATTTATAATACCACTAATAAATTTAACTACCTTCCTTGATAAAAGTAAAATTTTTTAAAAGAGTCTTACACATAGGACTAGACGAAATACTGTTAAGAGCAGTCCTTAATTAAAAAATAGAAAAACCCAATTTGATATAACAATAAATTGAAATGGTTTAAAACGAAAATTAAAAAATTAAGGAAATTAAAGCAAGTTTGTTATCGCACAATGTGTATTACTCGATGTACCATTTTCTTTTTCCTATAGGTCAAAAAATATAATAAAAAATTATTTTTGTATCAATAAAAATAAGTAGCATATGAAATACATTAATACACTAATACATATACATGTTAACCCAAAATTAAAAAATTGAGTGGCACATGAAAATTAAGGAGCACAGGACATTAACTCGAAATTAAAGAGTGTCAGAAAACTAATTATGAAATCAGTGACTAATGCACTGGGCCTTCTCTTTAATTTCCCGGTCTTCTTCTTCTTCTATTTGTTTTTTTTTGTTTTTCTTGGTTTATCAAAGAGACATAACAGTAGAAGCGGAGGGAGATTAGTCACTATCTTCCTCCCCTTCATTTGAAGGGTGTGTGGTTTCTAGCCCTAGTTTTTCTAGGTTTCACTCTTGCCTTTGTGCAAGTTTTATTATATAAATAAGAGTTATTCTTCAGTTGTTTTGGATGTTTTTATTTTGGGGAGGTCTGTGCTTTTTGTTCGCTTCCAGATCTGATGGTCATCCTCGTTTTTCAAATAATTGGAAGAATGATAGCAGAGACAACTCTTCACTTGCAGACTTCTGACTTGACTTTTGTTCAGTGGCTCCATCTGTACAAATTTGAGATTCCTTGTCACCGAAATACGCTTATTTCCAGCATTGATGAGATTGTTATCGTGGAGATAAAGGATGTTGAATCTCATGTTAGAGACCGTTTTTGGAAGAGGTTGATGACACATATCCAGAGGGAAAATGTTATCGATGCCTTGTTTTTCTTAACGTTATTTGTGTGGCAACTATGTATTTTGTTTGGATAACGTTGGTTTTGCTTGTACTATCTTCTTCTCTTGAATGAAAATATGTAGTTCATTTAATAGAAGAAGATAGACAAACAAAACCAACGTTACCCAAACAAAATACATGGTTTTCACACAAATATCGTTAAAAAAAACAAGGTACTCTACATCAACAGCATCTTCCCGCTGGACATGTGTCATCAACCTCTTTCAAAATCAGTCTCTAACATGAGATTCAACAACTTTTATCTCCAAGATAACAATCTCATCAATGCTGAAAGTAAACACATTTCGGCGACAAGCTAATTAAGGAATCTCAAATTTGTAGAGATGAAACCACTGGACAAAAGTCAAGTCAGAAGTCTGCAAGGGAAAATCTATCATTCTTGTGGATGACCATCAGATCTGAAAGTTAACACAAAGCACAAACCTCCCCAAAATAAAAACATCCAAAACAACTGAAGAATAATACTTATTAATTACTATATAACAAAACTTGCATAAAAGGCAAGAGTGAAACCCAAAAAAACTGGAGCTAAAAACCACACAAAATCCAAATATAGGGGAGGGACTAAACTCCCTTATTTGAGAATTTTCATACATTAGTAGTTGAGGATATTCCTTATTTGAGATAAATCTCCCGAAAAAATGTGGTGCAAGAAAATGCCATCGCATTTATAGATAAAGGGGAGATCAATTTAATAACTTATTTTAGGGTAATTATTTTTTTTATCAAGACTCTGTTCAAGGGAGAGTACCATAGTACTCTTTAAAATATATATATATATATATATATATATATATATATATATATTATCCTTTTATGATTAAAAAAAATTAGCACATAATGATTATGATTTAGTTTTAATTTATCAATATTTGTTCCGGGTTAAAATTATGAATATACCCTTCGTTTATAAAAGTAAGGCTACCCTACCTTTCCAAACCCACTTAGATTAAGGTCTGGGGCTGCTTTTTATATAGTTTTAATTTGTCAATCTTTTTAATATTTATGTACTCCAAGTTGACTGCCTTTATCACCCTAGCTAGGACAATAACAATCTTGAATACGTCAGAGAGAGCATAATGCTGCGGTATCGCTGGCTTAATTGTTTAATTAGACTGTTAAAAAAAAAAGTTATTAAGTTAGTAGTCTTCCTTTCAAACTAGCTTTTTGAAAATTAGAGTAAAATATATTTGCTTCTAAGGATCATGTTCCTTGTAGACTGCAACGGAGAACAAATACGAGAAATGAAGATGATGTGGAAAAGGCAATGGCACAAAAATAGAAGAATACATGACATTTATTATCTTCGAAAGTTAGGTAAGTTGGTAGAACATTTATCAGAGATTAAACTCTAATAAACTCTAACCAAAAATTAAACAATGATTAAAAGTCCTGTATTTTCCACGGTAATATCATTATATAATTGTAATATTTTCATATTTCTTTTGTTTGTATATAAAAAAAAACCGACTATCCATAATTCAGCATAGAAAATACTAGTACTATCATAATTTATTACTTCCATCAATTTCTTAATCAATATAGTCATTAAAGTAACATACATTTTATCCTCCAAAGTGCACTCTGCAACTTTACAAGAGCACGATTAAGAAAAAAAATGGACCTCACATACATTATGTAATTGTTTTAAATAAAGATCTACCATCACAATTGTGGTCACATCAAACGTATATGCTCTCAATTTTTCCTAAATATGACAAATTCAAAGTAATCGCAATCACAATTTAAAACAATTTCAATATCTCTATTAAATTTTAAGGCTTACTTTTTTCGTCTCGAATTATAAACAAAAATAACTAATTTTATGGTTATTAAGGAAGCTAGTTGATTGTATTTAATTTTCTTAAATTTATAAAAGAATAGAGATATTTTAAAAAAATAACATTGAGAATAAAATAAAATTTAAAAAAATTAGTTAGTTCTGCTTATATTTTAAATCAAAAGAATTTTTTTTTTTTTAATTTCAAGTCGAGGGAGTATGAGTTTTGGTCATTTATAAAGACACTCATTTTGTCCACTCCTAAACAACATGAGGCTTGAAATGAATTCAAGAACAATTTCAATTCCTCCCCATTACAGGTCCACACAAGGACATCTTACAGAAGGACTCCTATCCTCAAAGGAAGTAATGGTAAACAGTAATGCCCCGACCATGCAGATTAATTCAGCTGTCTACATGTGTAATGAGAAGAACAACAATCATAATAAAGAATTAAAGATACTAGTTCAAATATGCCTTCAATATTTTAGTTTGAGAAAATGAGTTGTGAACTCGCAATTTACCGTCAACGTTTTTTTTATTCTTAATCAAAAGTAAGACACATAAATGTTAAATGTTATATGTTCTCGTTATTCTTAATATAAATCTTGTTTGATAGATTTTTCTTTTTCCTTTTATTTTATTTTGTTTTATTTAATTTTGTCTATACTCTTTGGCCAATACCACAGGTGTCCCCAACGACACCTTTAATACCAATGAATCCTTGAGAGTAATCCTGCACGAGGTCGCGTTCATATGTCTCTCCCAGCGGAGTGTGTTAACCATTTTTTCCTTTTATTTATAAGCACACATTTCAATAAATTTTAATTAATGTTTTTTATAAAAATTTAATTTCTACTAATAATGATAAAATGGAAAAACACTCTATAATTTACCTCTTCAAATACTAGCAAAAGGTTAATTTTGAACGTATTCACAAAATATTTAAATTTTCAATTAAAAAACAATATCAATTAACTATATTTGTATGGAAACTATGCATTTTGTTTGAGTAACGTTAGTTTTGTTTATACTATCTTCTTCTATATTGAATGAACTGCATATTTTCCTTTAAAAAAACATAATAACTTCGTTAATTCCTTAAAATTTTGCTGATGAGAGGGGTTTAGATCATGGGCAAAAGGAAATATGATATACTATGTGAACTCCTCTTAATGAAATAACATTAAACATGAAGTCTACTTGCTAACCAGTGTCATATGATCATCAGTTAAGGAATACACTAAAAAATTTGTTTTAAAAATCTAAGTTTATTTTTTTTATAAGAAAAAATCTAAGTTTACTAATTTTTGAAATCTAAAATTCATCATTAATTATCTATTTTAGAGTACTTCTAAAAAAAAATCATCATACATATAGTTGTTAACATTTTTCACAATTACATCAATTAAACCATTGAACGGAACGTTATTAATGACAACTAACTATTCAACTATACCTGTAACAAGGTCTTTGAACTTTTTTTTTCTATGAACAAAACAAGGTCTTTGAACTTAAAAAGAGAAGCAAGGATAATTTCATTTTGCGGGCCAGTAATTCGCCAACTAACCAATCCTCACCCAAGCAAGGAAATTATAAAGAGTTTAATATATGTGCTGACAATGTAAAGCTTTTTATATTATCGGTGCATCATCTATCATTCATTTACATTACTTTATTTAGAAGTCAATAACCATAAACCCTTGAATGATATGCTGAGAGTGTAAAAAAACTTTACACTATCAATATATAAACTATTTTCTCAATTAAAAACCACATGATGTAATATAAAGTCGAATCCTTCTCACTTCCTTAGTCTAAATTCGAAAACTTAATGAAGTTTCTAGAAGCAAAAGAAAAACATGGCAATAGTGAACATTGATTGAATTTATGTGGAAAACTTGTAGGGGTTTTCTCCCATTCTTGGTTGGTGAACAAACGACCAACAAGATAACAAGAATGCCGTGAGAACTGAGGCAACGAGTTGACTAGTGGGCGATGATCGAGCACTACCTTTTTTCGCCATCGCCTATGGAGAAATATTTGTTCTATCACAAAAGTGTATAGTTCTATTATGTCATTTAATTTTTTTTTAAGGATCTTACTCCCTCCGTTTCACAATGTTTGACCTTTTAGGTCTGTGCACTCAGATTAAGAAAGTGTTAATTATTGTAAGTATTATGTATAGTTTGTCTAAAATACCCCTATTTAATCCTTATTGAAAATTGTAATAATATTTAATTTTTATTAGTAAGTGTGTCCATTAATTAATGTATAGTGGTTTAGAGATGAGAGAGATGATAAAAGTAGAATTAATGAGGAGTGAGAGAAATGATTGAATGAAAGGTTAATATTGGAAAAAAAAATATGTTTGTGTATTGAAAATGTAAAAGGCCAAACATTGTGAAACAAGAAAAAAAGGCTAAAAGGCCAAACATTGTGAAACGGAGGGAGTACTTTCGAGTGCCGAAAAATATTTAAGATTCTTACAAATGGAAAAATTACAAGTTTTTAGAAATATAAAAAACTATACTTCTAAGTAAACTATATCTGCTTCCACTATATTTGCTTTTGAGCAAATAAAAAGTAATTTAAAAATGTTTCTTAGCATTTTTTTTTAATAACAGGAGCATTTCTTCAATCAACATTAGTCAACATCTTGCTCTTTTCGATGGCCAATTAGAGAGTCAGTTTTTTTTTTTTTTTTACATGGGAGGTCTGAGACTAGAACCCATGACCTGGGGGAGGGGGAAATCATAAGTGTCCCTGCAGCCACCAACTGGGCTGTCTTACGCGGACATTAGAGAGTCAGTTTTACTCCCACCCTAAAAGGAGATGATAAAGAAAAATATTTGACATTTAAATTAAATTATTTTAAATTTAATCAAAGTGAATATGTTATACTTAAGTACGTGAGAAGACTTCAACCTAAAAAAACTACTCCCTCCATTTCATAAGTAGATAGGTACATCTTCTGGCTCAAATTATAAGTAAAAGTAACTAATTTTACATTTATTAAGGAGACTAGTTGATTGTATTTAATTTTCTCAAATTTATAAAAAACAGAGGTATTTTAAGAAAGTTGCATTGGGAATGAAACAAAAATTAAATAAGATAACAATTTTCTAGGGATGTTTTAGGAAAGTAGTATTGGGAATGAAATAAAATTTAAGAAGATTAGTTACTTTTGCTATTCCTTCTCTATTTAGAGACGGAAATATCTGTCTCCAATAATTAAAATTCCGTCTCTAATAATAACATAAATCCGTCTCTAATAATGACGGAAAATTCCGTCTCTAACAAGAAAAGTTCGTCTCTAATCTGAGACGGAAAGAATTCCGTCTCTAATTTCCAAATGCAAAATCCGTCTCTAATTCCTTCATCATATTCCGTCTTATTTCCGTCTCTAATTCCTATAGGGAATTCCGTCTCTGATTCACAAATTTCCGCCTGTAATTCCCAACATTGGTAACACTGATTAAAACCTGTAATTTTAAAATTTTATATAACAATAATTCAAAACAACATATTAAAAACATGTCCATTGATAATGCAAATAAAGAAGTCAATACATAAGTATCTAACCATAATTCAAAATAAAACATCAATGTTACTTGTGCAAAATAATTCAAATCCATCTTTTTCTTCATCATCTCTTGTTCTTCCTCCATCTTCTTGAACCCCACATACAAGAACATATAGCATGCATGACACATTGACACCAACACTCCATGTCAATTTTTGGACCATATTTCTTCCTCAAGACCTCATGTGCAATTTAATATGCAGTACCAACAATGTCTTTAAACTCTTGTCCTATTATAAAGTGTGCAGTTAATTACTCAATTGTTCAAAAATTTTATAGGTTAGTTTACATTTTAGAACTTCCAACTCCTAGGGAGAAAATAGTGCAAAGATATTGCCTTCAATTATCAGGAGGGTTTCTATACTAACACGGGATGATTCAAGAGCCTTCACATTTTTTTTGTGTTTCTGAAATAATATACTCACTCATGCAAATTTCTTATCATGTCTTCAATAAATATCCTCTTTTACTATCGAAAGAAAATAACAATACCACCCACATGAAACATCTACCAAGGAAGCAAGCTAATATGATAGCATGAATGCACCTATTTTCAGTTCTATGATAAGAAAAAAAAGGAATATATTATCCGTGGCAACTGATGAGCCAACTTAATGCATATAACATCTTCTTAACTTACCATCAAATAAGTTATTAATTCCTTTAGAGAATGCACTTCCATGAATATATTCTTCGTGGCAACTGATGATAATATAATAAAGTAGTCTTTGATAAATATGAAATAGACCAAACAAAAATTAAAAGAGAGAAAAATTATCCTTTAGCAAACACAAAAAGCTTTTTTTGGAATTTTCAAGCTTTGCCTCCCCTTCAAGACGATCACAACAACATTTATCTCAGGTCAGTGGTTAGGACAAAATCAGCCTCCAAAACATAATGAGCCAATTAAATAATCATAAATTCTAGAAAAACGGTTTTTTGTCATTAAGGATAATAACGACCAAATTAATATGTCATTATTCCGAAAAACGGTCAAATTAATACGTCATTATTTCAAATAACGACTAAAAAGAAACAACCAAATAATGACACATTAATGACCCATTAAACATGCAACGACTAAGAATTAACATGTGGAATAAACACTTTTCCTCGAGAATGCCATTATTTCCAAACACCGTGGGTACAATATAACACCCAACATTGAGAACATAGAAAAGCTGCTCCTGCCTAACATTATCAAATTGTTTCATGCATCAGCAAACCTTGAAAAATATACATCATATGAAAAGATATTTTGAATTTTTTTTAAAAAGGTCAATTATTAATTAAAGGGGTCTAAAAAACTGATCCCTTTGAAGTTCAAAACAGAATATAGTCAAGGGGCCAAAAAATGAGATTAATGAGTATGCACTAACGGTGTAAAGTATTTTACACCATCAATCAATCATCCACCATTCATTTGTATTACTTTAATCTAAAAGTCAACGATCATACATGTATGAAAGATAGATAATGTACTGATGGTGTAAAAAACCTTTACACCGTCGGTGCATTCTCCATTTTCTCCAAGAAAATAACTATCTTACTAAAGTGAGTCCATATCCACATAACATGCAGCAATATTTTTCTTCTCGATTAGATATCGACCTTGCATGCATATGGACCGTGTGATAAATCATGTTAAAATTGGGCCTATAGTAGCTAGTTAATTAACTAGTAGGTCCAATAGTTAATTAACCAATGGGTTTAGTTCCCAAAACCTCACCATTAGCCCCAAACCCCACTTTAATTGAAAAAAGTCAAAAACACCCCTCATTTTTCAAACCCCATTCACTCCTTCCTTTCCCAAACCCATTCTTCTTCTTCTTCCTCTTCAGATCTAGCTTCCTTTCCCAAACCCAAACCCATTCTTTCCCATTTCCCATATTTCTTCTTCTTCAGATATGCGAACCCATCCACCGCCCGCCGCAGGCCCGTCATCGCCACCGGCAAGAAAACCACCACCAACATAGAACTCCTCGCTATTGACACCGCCGCCGGTGAAGCCAAGGCTACCACCTATGCCGCAAAACGCTAGAGTACTCCTCGATGTTGGAGAGTTTAAAGTCTTATTATTGATTTAGATCTTGTCTTTTTGGTTCTTTCTAGTTCCTTTCTGGTTTTTGTTTGGTTCTATCTTGTTTGTTATTGTTATAATGTTGAGAACATTAGTTAAATGGGTGGGTTTGGGTTTAAAGGTTGGTGGCCTTTTTTTTAAAAAAAAAAAAAAATCTGGACACGAGGAAGGTGGAGATATGATATGTGTGAGAGAAAAGTTCAAGATAAATAAAGTACATGTTATTCATGTGGCTTATGATGAAGATCTATCTATCAATTTTAACGATCTTTATCCTTCAAGCAAGATATCTTTTAATCTGCACGAATATCAAATTAGTAGCATGGTTCTAAATTGGTAGAGTTTAAAACAAGAAGAATGGGTTTGGGAAACAAGAAGATATCAAATTGGTAGAGTTTAAAACAAGAAGAATGGGTTTGGGAAAGGAAGGAGTGAATGGGGTTTGAAAAATGAGGGGTGTTTTTGACTTTTACCAATTAAAATGGGGTTTGGGACTAATGGTGGGGGTTTGGGAACTAAACCTCTTTTTCATATGTATATTTTTCACGGTTTGCTGATGCATGAAACAATTTGATAATGTTAGGGTTGAGCAGCTTTTCTATGTTCTCAATGTTGGGTGTTATGCTGTACCCACGGTGTTGTTGCAATGAAACTGAATTTAACTAGTAGGTCCAATAGTAGCTAGTTAATATTACCCAAGCACAAAATTCAACTGAATTTAGAAGAAGAGTTATAATTTTTTGTCCCATTAATTCGTGAAAAATTTCAAAATCCTAAACTTTAATTAATTTTTGATTTTGGATAAAAATATAGGTCAAAATGATACTATTTCGACTTATTAATGTTAAAAATACAAATTTTAACACATCCAATAATATCTCGAAATGAATATTTTTAATTGATAAATGATGGCCCTTGTTTGAATTCGGCCATGCCAAACCCATCCATATAGTCTTAATTGTGACCTCTAAATTGATGAACACATCTTTTACTATAAATAGGAGGGGTTCAAAACCTCCGAAGCACTCTCTAGTCTCTCCTATGTTTTGATTTTCGTTCGCAGCAAATAAACGGCCAGTTTTATCCATAAAAGATGCACTCTTTCCGATCCTCTTGCACCGATTTATATTACCAATGCAAGTTTTATCCTTTCAATTTATAAAAAAATCGAAAGAAACAAATTGAATTGCCAATTTTTGCACTTGCTTGCATTTCCCTTTTTTAAATGTCAAATAAAGAAGTGAAAGTAATTTTAATTTAATTTCACATGGTCAACCAAACATATATCACTTTATGCATTATTTTTTATGTAATTATAGAAAAATTGTTAAATAAAGAAGTGATATGTAATTGATTGACAATGTAAATTATATTTTTGTTTAGCGATATTATACTATAACTTTTTTTGAAAGAATATTGTATTATTATTAAATCCACAAATTATAAATAATAAGTGCAACATTGCATCCTATTTTTTATTATATAGTGTAACTTATATAAAAATTATTATTTTAAATAATTAATATTATGATTAAAGATATTATTTTACGTATCCACCTGTAACAATGATTAATACTCCATCCATTTGATATGTTGTATTGTTTAAAATTGATGTTCAGATAGATTAAAAAATTATTCATTGGAATAAAGTTTTAAACACCATTATTTATGATTATGTAATTAAGAGAGAGAAAAAAATTAATGGATGATGATAGAATTGAAAAAAAAAATTAACAAAATATTAAAATCCTAAAAAAAAACAATATTTTTGAAAAAAAATCAACTAAAAAAAATTACATATAAAAGAGATGAATTATAGTAACATCTCTTTTCCGGTATCCAGTAATGAGGCAAAATTAGGGAGCAAGTGACCAACAAGGGATGATGTCAAGCATGATCCCACGTATATTTCACGTGGGCCTCTTGAAGGGTGGAAGGAAGCAACCCAAATTTTGGTATCATAAGTTTTTTTTTTATTTATCAATATATTCATCCAAAACTAATAACAAAATTCAGCTCAGTTGGTAAATAGTTGTGTTCTTTAAGTATGATGTCAATAATTCGATTTCATTAGTCGGATTAGTCTCTGATTATCGACTGAGTGACATCTTTTACATTCTTAAAAATTAAAAATCGAACTCTTGACCATTTGTTTAATTAGTGACAATCTTAATTGTCAATTACGCTAAATTTGTATCATATAAAATATGTTTATCTTTACTTCTATTTTTTTAAAAAAAAAAAACCTTTATTTACATACAAATGTATTCAAAAAATACACATTGAAAAATAAGGGGACACTTAACATGGGGTCGCATTTCTTGATGAACAAAGAACTTTTTATATATTTCTTTTAAATAAGTTCAAGGTACTTGAAAATGTGATGATATTTGGTTTTAGATTCCCATTATTTTTTCTATTTCGATCCTCATAAATATAATACTTTTGAATTTGATCTTTGCTCGTAACAAAAAAATGTTGATCTATAATGTGGTTAATGATTGGTCGTGTAATCATTATCACATAATTGCATCATATTTAGATTAAAGGAAAATGTTAATAATTGCTCTTAAAATATTAGTTAATGAGTTATATGTAGTTGAAAAATATTGAAAAATGTAATTTTTGATATTTTCGAAAAAAGAAAAATTAAAAATTTTATTATTTTTTTTATTTCTAGGAAACTTAACACGTATCTTAGAGCACTTGTTAGTAAAAGGCCCTAAATTAAACTACGAGTGTCATTGTTAACTTAAATTTTAAAATAATTATTTAATTAAAAGGAGCATGTCCATGTCAAATATGGCTGTGAGAGCTAACCCAGTCTAGACATGAATTGGTACAACTTACAAGTATACCTAAGTGGGGTTTGCTTTAATTTGATAAAGATGGTGCCCAGCTGGTGCACTGTCTCGTTGTCATGGAAAGCGAATGTGTTTCCCTGACTAGACCTTTTTGTCTCACTTTCAATTCACTTATTCATTCATTTCTTCATCTAAATCATGCTTATTGGACCTTAACATTATACCGTAGGAAGGAAGGAGCTAGCCCGTATTCGACGAGGTTTAGATAGACCTCAAGTCTGAAAAATAATCATACACTCATGACTCACACAAAAAACCTATGTGAAAACTAACTGAGCCAAAAGGTTCAACCAAGGACTTGTTTGAAAAATTTATTTATTATATATTTCATTTGATTATTTAAAAATAATTGTTCAAAGTTAATTTATTATTTTATTAAATATTTATGTGTCTTTTTAAAGATTATGTTTGTTTGAAAGGGTACAAATTAAATTAAATCAAATAATAATATATCATTATTTGCGTATATGTATAACATTATTTGTGCATCGTTTTTTGAGGTTTTTGAGAAATAGAAAAACTATTTTTCCATCTTTATCATTTTCTCTTTATTTTGAGTTACATCATGAAACAGTATATTGCCACTTCTAACATGTCATATGGCTTAAATTTAAAGAGTTTACTGTGTGACGACTTGATATTTAATAACAAAACATGTGACACTCTCAAAGTATAACTCTATTAAATAAGGTATGTTTATAGAATGATTGTAATTCGTACAGTATCTTTGGTGGAAAAACTTTTTCCTTTCTATACCAAGTTTCACATCAAAAAAAAAAAACTTTGATTTGAAAATATATTTATTCTGAAAATAAATGGTTGAGTACCTGTTTTGTAAATTCAGCGGAAACGATTTGCAAAACTATTGATGTGGTTGCAATTGTAATAATTTTGAGGATCATGATAATCATGCAACCGTAGCCCATATATATATATATATATATATATATATATATATAAAACACAAGTACCCAAGATAACAGTAATAAAAGTCGAGGTAGCAGGTATAGGGATACAGATCAGCAGATATAAAATAACAACTCTCATAGACCCTCTCAAAACTATATACAATATAACACAAATCAAAATAAAAGAGTCTTCGAGAGCTGAGCCATGATCCACCCACACTGATGTCTGATCCCTGGTCTTCCAAAAGCTAAAAACTGCATCCTACCATGGTCCCCATACTGCACATACTAATAAAAAGAAACCACATCACTGACTGTCAGCAGCTGGCCCATCTACGTCCTCTACCGGGTCCTCCTCCTCCTCCTCATCCGACACCACAGGGATAGCAGTGCGACGCACTGGCTCAGGTGAGGGTGCAAAACGTACCCCGGTGGTCGGACCAGGACGGGGAGTGGCCGTAGCAGTAGCCTCATCAGAAGTAGAGGGACGTGAACGGGTAGCAGGGCGTCTGACACGCAAGTTATAAAAACGACGACCATGATGTGGGGGTGGAGAACCAAAACGATAAGTGTAAGCCGGGGGAATGTGTAGTATGTAGATCATGGGCATGCGAAGTCTACGAGGTCGCACTCATACAAGAGGGTTAGGATGACAAAAGATCACGTCAACCTCGCCCTCGAACACTGCTCTGTGCTCCTCGTAGTCCCACACTCATCTACGGAGTGGGCGTAACTCCACGTATGTCAGGTAACGTGCCATCACCTGCAAGGGCATAGGGAGTCAGCAAATACTAACACATAATCAAATAGACGGGTAACATTTAAATAGTTGACACTTTATTTAACAATAATCATTAATAATTAATTACACATGCTACACCTCAACACCAGGACATAATTATGAATTAATAGCATATGCAAACATGACGTAACTCATCTTATAAATGCATGATTGTTGGCCAACTACAACAAATAGGTTTCCGTGGCACCTTTAAAACAAACATGCCCGATACCCATACTGAGCATCTCATCGAACTCGGCCCGTAAATAAATCAACACCTCTAGAGCTCTTAGAAATGTTGCCGACGTATCCCGTAGGACTACGCCTCATCGAGTCCGGCATCAAATGACATGCCCACACACACGTGTGTATTTCCGGAAACAGAAGGTGCAACCCCGGTCACCGACACTCCCCCGTGAACCCTTTGGAGCAGACACTCATGTCCCTCGAGTTCAACCGAAAGGGATATGCCCACGCCTCTCGGACGTGTCTCCACTCAAGTGGGAATCCAGATAATGCAGATGCTATGCATGGTTTCACCAATTTAATAATATCCAGTGTCATTTAAGTTGTTTGAGGTTCGGACTTGGCATAGTTAAACTTCATTTTCCATTATACTTACTTCAAACCAGATCCATTTCAACCTTTAATTGGTTCTCACGCTTGATTATTAATTAAATCATTAAATTCTGATCATTGATGCAAAAACTCAGTCAATAATCGAGTAACAGAACCGGTTAATCGAGTATTCCTTTGTACATTTCAAATTGCTCAGAATTTTAACGTGTTAATCGATTAACAGGTCGTGTTAATCGATTAACCCTTTTATACTTTTCATACTGATCAGAATTTGCACGAGTTAATCGATTAACAGGTCGTGTTAATCGATTAAATTATGCAGAAAAACACTGCTGAACTGGTTTTTATGTGTCAAACTCATGCCAATCCAATTTCAACCAAAACCAACCTTCAAAACAACTTAAATACAGTATATTAAATTTGTTCATAGCATCAATTCCAGGAATTAGCAACAAATTCACAGAATCATCACATTTTCCCCCAATTTTAACCTAAAACACAACTCAACATACTAAATCATTAACCACTCAGTTTCAGATCAAATTGAAGGTTCATTTAGCTTTAGATATCAACATCTAACATGTTCCAATTCAGGTTTTTGGTCAAATTGGCCTCCAAGCCATTGTCCCCTAACCTAGTGCCCTATGAACCTCATGGTGGTTCAACCCATAATCAAATCAATACCACAATCTATTCTAGCATTAGTAAAGCTTCCCCCTTACCTCAATGAAGCTTTTTGGATGCAAATGCAGCAAAGAAACTCACAAAATCACCAAGCCACAAATGCTCTGTTTCCGGTTTCAAGACAGGTTCAGCAGAGCAAGTTCGGGTGATGATTTGACAAACCAAATGTGCATGAAAATGAGTAAACTTGGTCAATATAGAAACTAGACATTGCCAACTTTAATTAGAAACTAAAATGACACGATTTGGAGCCCTATCCATACCTAAATCGAAGTCTCAAACTCAGCTCCTCGCAACTGAAACTGCAACTTCAGTTTCTTGGTCCTAACTTTCACTAATTCGTTCTCCCTGCTCGAGCCACCAAAATGCACAATCTTGGTACGGTTTTGAAGGTCTCGTGACAAGCTTTAATAAGATGTAAAGCTCATCAAAAGTGTTTAAGGGAGGGTGTAGAATGAAGGCTATGAACAGAGGGTGTTCAAAACTGATTTTGACAGAGTTTCCCTTCTTTTTTCTTAATTTTCACTCCTTCCATCAACTAAATTCGTGAATTTATAGCCTAAATCACTCTCCATGCATGCTAACACGTGTTAACCACTAATCTAGTCGGTGCTATGTGTTAAATTTTTAATTACCCAGCTTGTTGAGTCATTAAACGCACTATCTTCAGCTTCTGCACCACCGTTAATCGATTAACAGATCGTGTTAATCGATTAACACTTTTGTAAATTTCACACTGATCAGAATTTTAACGTGTTATTCGATTAAACACGCCCATATTTTCAAAAATTATTATTTTATTCACTTTCCCTCCAAATATCTTCCCAATATTGCCTCTTAGGTCCTTTCCAAGGACTAAACTGCAAAAATCTTTATTTTCAACACCCAATTATTTTCTCTTATTTTTCCTTGGATAATTCTTTTAATATAACCATAAATTAATAAACAAAACTAACTAATTCCATATAATTAGTTTTATTTAAATATTCCCTTTTTATTCATTTGGGAAACAAAAATCGGGGTATTACATTTCTCCCCCACTTACAAGAATTTCGTCCTCGAAATTCCGCTCACATAAACAACTCAGGATAATCCTTTCTCATCTTATCCTCTAATTCCCAAGTTGCTTCTGATACATCAGCATTTTCCCAAATAACCTTGACTAATGAAATTTCCTTTCCCCGCAACTGATTCATCCTTCGATCTTCAATTCTGACAAGGAGTGTCTCAAAAGTGAGATTCTCTCTCAAAGCCACATCATCAGGTTGAACATCAATTACGGAATCAGGATCTGACACGAATTTCCGTAATTGCGATACATGAAACACATTATGAAGATTAGACAAAGACGGAGGCAAAGCGAGCTGATAAGCGACGGAACCAATTCGCTTGAGTATCTGATAAGGACCAATAAATCTTGGTGACAACTTCTTTGTCTTCAAGGCTCTCCCAACACGAGTTGTCGGTCTTACACGAATAAAGACATGATCGCCCTCTCCAAACTCCAAGGGTCTTCTTCTTTTATCCGCATAACTTTTCTGTCGGCTTTGCGCTGTCTTCATCTTTTCTCTGATCATCTGAATCTTCTCAGTTGTTTCTTGAACAAGCTCAGGTCCAATAATCGTTTGCTCCCCCACTTGGAACCAACATAGGGGAGTTTGGCACTTCCTTCCATACAGCGCCTCGAACGGTGCCATCCCAATACTGGTATGATGACTGTTGTTGTAGGTAAACTCTATGAGCGGCAAGAGTTTATCCCAACCTTCCTGACTTTCCAACACGCAGGCTCTTAACAAGTCCTCAAGAGACTGGATGGTCCTTTCTGACTGACCATCAGTCTGAGGGTGATAAGCAGAACTCATTCTCAACTTTGATCCCAGAGACTGCTGCAAACCCTCCCAAAACTTCGAAGTAAATCTCGGATCTCGATCCGAAACAATACTTGAAGGTATGCCATGCAGACGAACAACTTCCTTGATGTACAATTCAGCAAACTTTTCCATGCGATAGCGCATATTAACTGGGATGAAGTGTGTCGACTTGGTTAATCTATCAACGATTACCCAAATCGCATCATGCCCTCCAACAGTCCTTGGTAATCCCGACACGAAGTCCATTGATATGCTATCCCATTTCCACACAGGAACATCCAACGGTTGAAGTTCTCCGCCTGGTTTCTTATGCTCAGCTTTCGCCTTCTGACAAATTAAACAAGAAGCGACATACGAAGCAACATCTTTCTTTAACCCAGACCACCAAAACATCTTCTTCAAATCTTGGTACATTTTGGTTGACCCCGGATGGATACTCATCCGACTTTTATGTGCTTCGTCTAAGATCAGTCTTCTTATCTCCTGATCTTTTGGAATACAGATCCGATCTTTGAATCGGAGAATTCCATCACTTCCAACCTGGAAGTTTGGTTCCTTTCCTTCCAACATTAACCTTCTCTTTTCTTGAAGTTCTTCATCTACCTGCTGAGATTCCCGAACTTGAATCAGGAATTCATTGGTAATTTGCAATTTACCAAGCATAATGCATTCTCGATCCACTTGCACTATAATACTTAGATCACGAAACTTCTCAATTAAAGAGAATTCCCTAATCATCATTGACCTCATATGAAGAGTCTTCCGACTTAAAGCATCAGCTACTACATTTGCTTTACCGGGATGGTATTGGAGCTCGAAATCATAGTCTTTAATAAACTCCATCCAACGCCTTTGCCTCATGTTCAACTCTTTTTGGTCAAACAGATACTTCAAGCTCTTATGGTCACTATATACCTTGAATGTAGTGCCATAGAGATAGTGTCTCCAAATCTTCAGAGCGAAGACAATAGCAGCGAGCTCTAAATCATGCATCGGATAATTGGCCTCATGCACCTTTAACTGCCTAGATGCGTATGCTACCACTTTTCTATCTTGCATCAAAACACATCCAAGTCCTTGCCTCGAAGCATCCCAGTAAACATCGAAGCTTCTATGTGGGTCAGGCAACACCAACACCGGTGAGGATGTCAACTTCTCCTTTAGCGACTGAAAACTTTCCTCACACTTATAATCCCACAAGAAAGGTTGATCTTTACGAGTCAACTTAGTTAACGGTAAGGCAATCTTCGAAAAACCTTCAATAAACCTCCGATAGTATCCAGCTAAACCCAAGAAACTACGAACTTCAGTCACCGTCTTAGGTTGTTCCTACTTCAGCACAGCTCCAACTTTAGCTGGATCCACAGCAATGCCTTCCTTGGTGATAACATGTCCCAGAAAGTTCACCTTGTCCAACCAAAACTCACACTTAGCAAGTTTGGCATACAACTGCTTCTCTTTCAAGATTCCCAACACGATCTTGAGATGTTCAGCATGCTCCTCTGGACTCTTAGAATATATGAGAATATCATCGATGAACACCACCACGAACGAATCCAGATAAGGTCTGAAGATTCTGTTCATGTAATCCATGAAGATAGCAGGAGCATTTGTTAGCCCAAACGGCATAACCACATACTCATAATGACCATATCTTGATCGGAAAGCTGTCTTCGGAATGTCTTCATCTCGAATCTGATGATATCCCGACCTTAGATCGATCTTAGAAAACACTGAAGCTCCTCGAACTTGATCCATAAGATCATCAATCCTTGGCAAAGGATACTTGTTCTTGATCGTGACCTTATTTAGCTGACGATAGTCTACACACATCCTCATGCTACCGTCCTTCTTCTTAACAAACAACAACGGAGCTCCCCAGGGCGAAACACTTGGCCTTATCATTTGCTTCTGCAGCAACTCTTCAATCTGTTTCTTCATCTCGGCCATCTCCGGTGGTGCCATTCTATACGGGGCAATAGAGATAGGTCCGGTTCCAGGTACGAGATCGATTCCAAACTCAATCTCGCGCTTTGGCGGTAATCCTGGAATTTCTTCTGGAAACACTTCCGGAAAGTCTCTAATCACCGGAATATCCTCAATCGTCACTTCCTTCTTCTCTTCCACAGTTGAGGAGAATAGACAAACATACCCCTTAGGTTCAAAACTTAAGGATTCGTGATTTCGGAACTGGATCGTCTTTTCATCACAGTCTAAGATGACTTGACTTCGGTTTAACCAGTCCATTCCTAGAATCACGTCTATTTTAAGCATGGGTAAACAGATCAAATCTAATGAGGATATATGGTTTAGGACCATTATCTTACAATCTCTGCCTTAGAAACAACACAAGGGTTGTTGGTGGGAGTTTCAAGCTGTAGATGATAGGGTGACTCAGATACTACTAACTTTAAACGATTTACACACTCATAGGACACAAAAGAGTGTGTGGCTCCGGAATCAAACATAACAACACAGGGTTGGTCATTAAGAAGATAGATACCTTGGATCAGACCAGGTGATGGGGTTGGTTCAGTTCCATTTAAAGCAAACACTTTTCCAGCAACAGTGGGCTTGCTTGCTCCCTCCTTCTTTATTGGCTCCTTGCATTCACGAGAATAGTGCCCTTTCTTCCCACAATTAAAGCAAAGACCATGTTGAGCAGCATAACAGTTGGTTCCGAAATGGAAACGATTACACTTCTCGCACTTACGATTGCTTGCTTGAGGAGTACCCTTACCACCATTCATTTCCTTTCCCTTTCCTTTATGAGAATAAGGACCCTTACTTCGATTGTTGAAATTTGTCTTCCTGATAGGTCCAAACCCTAATTGACTCCTCCTTTGTGCCTCTTCCTCTTTCTTATCATCTTCATAAACTCGGCACATTTCCACTAAAGCAGGAAAGCTTCTCACCTTCTGATACCCAAAAGCAGACTTTATCTCCGGCTTGAGCCCATTCTCAAACTTGATACATTTGGACCTCTCGTCCGGGTTGAGTTGGTAGTACGGAGAATACTTGATAAGCTCCTCGAACTTTGCCGCGTATTCCCCTACACTCATGTCTCCTTGTCTTAGTTGCATAAATTCCAACTCCTTCTTTCTTCTTTGATCCTCAGGAAAGTATTTATTGAGAAATTTCTCAACAAACACATCCCAAGTAATCAATCTTTCTTCATAATTCAGAAGTTGCATGGTATGATGCCACCAATTTTCAGCTTCACCACATAACATGAAAACTGCGAATTTCACCTTTTGAGCATCGGTACATTCCATAGTACGGAAGATCTTGTTTAACTCCTGAATACAACGATTCGCTTCCTCAGGCTTGTGACCTCCTTCAAACTTTGAAGGTTTAAAGCGTCGAAATTCAGAGAAAGTCTTTGACTCCTGGTTTTCCACTTGCATAGGCTGAGGGGGCGGATTAGTTTGTTGCTGACGCATACCCACTAACACCTCAGTCAACCTTTCTATGGCCTCGGCCATATGATTGTTATTGTTTCTAGCAGACATCTTAAACCTGCACTAAAGATTCTACATCAGGCTAACATCCTAACAAGAAGTATGCGTATCACACCTCTTTTCAATTCTAAAACTAACCAAAATAGATGCTAAGGCAAGCATTTAAAACAAATATTACCTTTTGGAAATCACAGATCAACATCAGTTCGCAGGATCACAGCTCTGATACCAACAAATGTGACGACTTGATATTTAATAACAAAACATGTGACACTCTCAAAGTATAGCTCTATTAAATAAGGTATGTTTATAGAATGATTGTAATTCGTACAGTATCTTTGGTGGAAAAACTTTTTCCTTTCATATACCAAGTTTCACATCAAAAAAAAACTTTGATTTGAAAATATATTTATTCTGAAAATAAATTGTTGAGTACCTGTTTTGTAAATTCAGCGGAAACGATTTGCAAAACTATTGATGTGGTTGCAATTGTAATAATTTTGAGGATCATGATAATCATGCAACCGTAGCCCATATATATATATATATATATATATATATATAAAACACAAGTACCCAAGATAACAGTAATAAAAGTCGAGGTAGCAGGTATAGGGATACAGATCAGCAGATATAAAATAACAACTCTCATAGACCCTCTCAAAACTATATACAATATAACACAAATCAAAATAAAAGAGTCTTCGAGAGCTGAGCCATGATCCACCCACACTGATGTCTGATCCCTGGTCTTCCAAAAGCTAAAAACTGCATCCTACCATGGTCCCCATACTGCACATACTAATAAAAAGAAACCACATCACTGACTGTCAGCAGCTGGTCCATCTACGTCCTCTACCGGGTCCTCCTCCTCCTCCTCATCCGACACCACAGGGATAGCAGTGCGACGCACTGGCTCAGGTGAGGGTGCAAAACGTACCCTAGTGGTCGGACCAGGACGGGGAGTGGCCGTAGCAGTAGCCTCATCAGAAGTAGAGGGACAGGGCGTCTGACACGCAAGTTATAAAAACGACGACCATGATGTGGGGGTGGAGAACCAAAACGATAAGTGTAAGCCGGGGGAATGTGTAGTATGTAGATCATGGGGATGCGAAGTCTACGATGTCGCACTCGTGCAAGAGGGTTAGGATGACGAAAGATCACGTCAACCTCGCCCTCGAACACTGCTCTGTGCTCCTCGTAGTCCCACACTCCTCTACGGAGTGGGCGTAACTCCACGTATGTCAGGTAACGTGCCATCACCTGCAAGGGCATAGGGAGTCAGCAAATACTAACACATAATCAAATAGACGGGTAACATTTAAATAGTTGACACTTTATTTAACAATAATCATTAATAATTAATTACACATGCTACACCTCAACACCAGGACATAATTATGAATTAATAGCATATGCAAACATGACGTAACTCATCTTATAAATGCATGATTGTTGGCCAACTACAACAAATAGGTTTCCGTGGCACCTTTAAAACAAACATGCCCGATACCCATACTGAGCATCTCATCGAACTCGGCCCGTAAATAAATCAACACCTCTAGAGCTCTTAGAAATGTTGCCGACGTATCCCGTAGGACTACGCCTCATCGAGTCCGGAATCAAATGACATGCCCACACACACGTGTGTATTTCCGGAAACAGAAGGTGCAACCCCGGTCACCGACACTCCCCCGTGAACCCTTTGGAGCAGACACTCATGTCCCTCGAGTTCAACCGAAAGGGATATGCCCACGCCTCTCGGACGTGTCTCCACTCAAGTGGGAATCCAGATAATGCAGATGTTATGCATGGTTTCACCAATTTAATAATATCCAGTGTCATTTAAGTTGTTTGAGGTTCGGACTTGGCATAGTTAAACTTCATTTTCCATTATACTTACTTCAAACCAGATCCATTTCAACCTTTAATTGGTTCTCACGCTTGATTATTAATTAAATCATTAAATTCTGATCATTGATGCAAAAACTCAGTCAATAATCGAGTAACAGAACCGGTTAATCGAGTATTCCTTTGTACATTTCAAACTGCTCATAATTTTAACGTGTTAATCGATTAACAGGTCGTGTTAATTGATTAACCCTTTTATACTTTTCATACTGATCAGAATTTGCACGAGTTAATCGATTAACAGGTCGTGTTAATCGATTAAATTATGCAGAAAAACACTGCTGAACTGGTTTTTATGTGTCAAACTCATGCCAATCCAATTTCAACCAAAACCAACCTTCAAAACAACTTAAATACAGTATATTAAATTTGTTCATAGCATAATTCCAGGAATTAGCAACAAATTCACAGAATCATGACATTTTTCCCCAATTTTAACCTAAAACACAACTCAACATACTAAATCATTAACCACTCAGTTTCAGATCAAATTGAAGGTTCATTTAGCTTTAGATATCAACATCTAACATGTTCCAATTCAGGTTTTTGGTCAAATTGGCCTCCAAGCCATTGTCCCCTAACCTAGTGCCCTATGAACCTCATGGTGGTTCAACCCATAATCAAATCAATACCACAATCTATTCTAGCATTAGTAAAGCTTCCCCCTTACCTCAATGAAGCTTTTTGGATGCAAATGCAGCAAAGAAACTCACAAAATCACCAAGCCACAAATGCTCTGTTTCCGGTTTCAAGACAGGTTCAGCAGAGCAAGTTCGGGTGATGATTTGACAAACCAAATGTGCATGAAAATGAGTAAACTTGGTCAATATAGAAACTAGACATTGCCAACTTTAATTAGAAACTAAAATGACACGATTTGGAGCCCTATCCATACCTAAATCGAAGTCTCAAACTCAGCTCCTCGCAACTGAAACTGCAACTTCAGTTTCTTGGTCCTAACTTTCACTAATTCGTTCTCCCTGCTCGAGCCACCAAAATGCACAATCTTGGTACGGTTTTGAAGGTCTCGTGACAAGCTTTAATAAGATGTAAAGCTCATCAAAAGTGTTTAAGGGAGGGTGTAGAATGAAGGCTATGAACAGAGGGTGTTCAAAACTGATTTTGACAGAGTTTCCCTTCTTTTTTCTTAATTTTCACTCCTTCCATCAACTAAATTCGTGAATTTATAGCCTAAATCACTCTCCATGCATGCTAACACGTGTTAACCACTAATCTAGTCGGTGCTATGTGTTAAATTTTTAATTACCCAGCTTGTTGAGTCATTAAACGCACTATCTTCAGCTTCTGCACCACCGTTAATCGATTAACAGATCGTGTTAATCGATTAACACTTTTGTAAATTTCACACTGATCAGAATTTTAACGTGTTAATCGATTAACAGGTCGTGTTAATCGATTAAACACGCCCAAATTTTCAAAAATTATTATTTTATTCACTTTCCCTCCAAATATCTTCCCAATATTGCCTCTTAGGTCCTTTCCAAGGACTAAACTGCAAAAATCTTTATTTTCAACACCCAATTATTTTCTCTTATTTTTCCTTGGATAATTCTTTTAATATAACCATAAATTAATAAACAAAACTAACTAATTCCATATAATTAGTTTTATTTAAATATTCCCTTTTTATTCATTTGGGAAACAAAAATCGGGGTATTACATACTGAATCTTGAGAAATCATCACCAATCACCATATGCAAATATATATTTCAGATTAGATGCCTTTATTACTTTATATATTTTATTGTGTATTTTCTCTATTTCATTCAACAGAACTATGCATATAATCTATGCCAAGAGCCTGATGAGAGGAAGGTTTATTTCTATGATTCATATATTCTGCATGGTTTGGTACACAATATATGAACCTATGTGAGCTTGGTTTTGAGAATATTATGTAAGTGATCATTTTATTATTTTGCAAAAGGCAATCCTTATATGCTTTATTTTACATTTCTAGTATAGATAAATAGTTGCTTTCTCTGTATGAATCATGTGCCTAAAGAAAATTTGAGGCCTAACATAGAAAATGCAAATTGCCACTCCTTCTAAACTTTAATAATATAAGATATTTTTGGAAAATTTTATGTCTATAAAAAAATTGCTTAATTTTATTAGTGTAATTGAAAATGTGAAAATTTGATATACTTTTTCAAAATTATCCTTATAAATATTATTGAGATTATAAAAAACGTTAAAAGTAAATAATAATATTTGTGAAAAGAAGTAATTAAATGCTATTGAAAATTGAAATGTAATCATATGAAAATGACCAAATTAAAAATTCCTAAAAGTTCTTATGTATAAAACCAGAGGAGGAAGTATTTACTATTTGCTATTTGTTGCATTAGCACCCTATATCAATTCTAAATGTATTAGGCAATGATCTATTGACAAATTAAAGAACCAGATGCTAGGTGATAAGCGGCATCAATGCTCAAAGAGCAGTAAAATGATTACGTTCATTGCAATAAAAAAACTAAGCCTGTGTATTCTAAATTATAAATAATGGAGACAAAAGTGATGGCTATGTAGACATGGACGGTTGGTAAGTAAGAAAAAGGAAAGAATGGGATGGGCAAAGGCAAACAAAGAGCACAAACCGATATTCCCATTGGTCGGTTTGCCACAATTCACAATTCTTAATTCTAATGGCCAAGACTAATTTAGTGTAATTTGTTTTGGTAAGAATTACGGTGTTACAGTATGCAGGAAGGTTGGTTTAGTTGGTCGGTAAACTTATGATGTTTTACGATGACGTAAATTTGAATTATTTTACGCATGGGAGAAAGTAATTGGTGGATAAAGATATGGAGATTTCTAATATGCGATCCAAAATTGGATTGTTGATATGCGACCTTCGCTTAAATCAATAAGAAATTGTCATTTAATTCATCTTTGCCCAAAACTATCCTGAATGACCTTCATCCTTGTTTCCTTCTCTGCTCTGTTCGAACTCCAATCTTCCTTAAGTTTAACATTTCTCTCCTTCATGTACTTTTCATAATATTTTCCTCTAGAATCATCACCAAAGCTAAGATCAGAGAAACTTTTCTGTAGAGCATCACCATATTCATGACTATCCATTGTCTTCACAAGTGGCTTGGCATCAAAGTACTCGCAACGCCTAGTAACTCAGAGTTTTGCTTGGCAACAAGTGAATTAAGTGACAACTTCTTATTGGTTTAAGAGAAGGTTGCATAGCAACAATCCAATTTTGGATTGCATGCTAGTAACTCCCTAAAGATATTTCTGAAATTGAGTGAATTTTCGAGATTCAATTTATTTATATTTTAGTAAATGTAATTTATTTTTAAAATAAATAAATATTATATGTATATATATTCAGTTCTGTATATTATTAATATAAAAAGGTTTACTTAATTATAATCTTAAAGGTTGAAAATGAACGGTTAAAATGGAAAAAAAAAATGTGTTGAAAAGATAAATACAATATGAGTTTTTTTAATCTTGCTTTGTAAGGCTGAGAATAAAAATTTAAAAATGATATTGATTATTGAAAAACTAAACTTATAAGTATTTTAATGTTTCAATGCACCATTTCCCAATTAAAATTTTATAAATTTTTATCTTCAGTCTTAAATGTTGAAAATTTTTTTAGATATGAGAAAAATTTTATCAAGAACCAGAAGCACAAAAATTGCTTCTAGATAAAGATCATTAACAGTTTAACGCACATACATGCACCATAAAGTTATAGGCTGCTGGAACATCAGCACTAGCCACAAAATAAAGAAAAGCACAAGAACCTATTGTTACAAGCTAAAAAACAAAACAGGAACCCCTAACCACTGTACCAACAAAATAGTAAACAAGAAAAACTGCATATTTACTGCAGTGCTAGAAACAGGTAGTATCCCTGCATAAATAACTCCAAGCCTGCAATGCCTCCCCTTCAATTACACCAACATATAGTATAAGCTTTGTGAGCTCCAAAACTGGACAACAGTTCATGACATATTGGTTGCATTTGTATAATGTAACCAAACCTTCTATTTGTAGCATAGTTGCATATGGTTCAGTCATTAAACTTACATACCACTTACGGAATTCGCCGAACCACATACCTGATTCATTACAAAGAGAATCTTGTAAAAATAATGTAAAAAATGACGAACCAACACAAATCACGTACTGTGTACCAGAATCAGTATTGCATACCATGTAGCTATTATTTGCAGCTTCACTATCCAATATGTTCCAGGGAGTCACAATCAGCAGTAACCCGACAGGAACAGAGCAGCATGCACCATTCTGTGATACTCCTGCTGCAGAAATGTATAACGCACCACACCTGCATAATCTCCAAGCCTACAGATCACAGCCTCATATTCTGCAGAGTCCTCACAGGCAGAGGATGGGGTTGGATATCCATTCAAATGTTGACATCCAAGCAGATTTTTGCCTGCCTTTAATCCAAGCCCAAGATCAGAACGTAATCTTATCCACCACATATTCGGTTGTCATCTTCTCCGAACCAAATATAACTTCATTCTGGCATAACCATAAACTCCAAATCCCCACTATCCAAATTACAGACCTGAATTTTCCAAGTCTTGCACCCTTCAAAAGGAGCATGTATATGCAGACGGATGTTGAAGTTAAAAAAACTCGTACATTATTTCTCAAAATGTCCTAAACTTAGTTAATAAGTATCGCTAATAAAATAAGGTAACAAATTTAATTTAAATCTACTGACAAGGGTGTTGACGTGATGATAGATCCACGATACAGTTATGGTATAAAACTAGTTAGAAGAACAAATTTAACTATACTCAAATGATTAACTTTCTGCCATGATGATAAAGTGAGAAAATACTGATAAAAAACTATTTAAATCTAATACATGATAGTGTGCAAAATTTTTATATTTTCATTCAACCATGTTTTGTTTTATGCTTTCTACTCTCCACAACTATAATTATAGTTGCTTACTTGCTTTAGTCCCCTTTTTTTTTCCTTCAAAATTATTCTTGTTTTAGTATTGTTTTTGCCAACCGATGCCATTAAGGATTTGGTTAAGAAATATGTCAAAAAAAAAAAGTTTGAATTGAAAATATAAAATTATGAATATTTCTACTATGCAATCAAAATTAGGATGGTAGCATAACAATCCAATAATAAAACCATTGGTTGGGTAATGAGTGATAAATCATTCAATTTTGACCACTAAATGATGACATACATGTCTCATTAAATATTCATTATTACGAATATGAAAAATTGATGGATATGATAGGTCTCGTTAGGGATGGCAACGGGGCGGGGAATGCTCGGGGAGGCCTTTCCCGTTCCCCATCCTCGGGTCTCATTTGCCCCCCATCTCCATTCCCATTCCCCATGTCAGGGGTAGATTAACCCTCATCCCCATTCCCCACCACCCCACGGTGTTGGAAACCAACAAGTGGGCTTAGCAATTACTAGAGGGGGGGGGGGTGAATAGTAATATGGAAGCAACAGTGACTAATTTTCGGTGCAATTAAAAGATAATTGATCAAAAGCTTGTTTTTCTGAAACTGGGCAATTTACTCGAGTGAATTTAAAAACACTCGCGTGTTTTTCAGAAAACCTAAAAAAACACTCGCGTGAAAATGAAGAACACTCGAGTGAAATGCTACGAAATACTCGAGTGAATTGAAAAACACTCGAGTGTTTTATGCAGAACAGAAAGGAGCAGTTTCAGAGAAATTTAGCAAAATGATTCAATTTCTTAAAGACTAATCCAGGGCAGATATAAATCAAAGTAGAGGGCAATTAAACTAAGTTAAAACAAGTTGAAAACAAGTTAATTGCAACCAATTGCTACTAGAATTATAAAAGCCCCTTTCTAGAGAACTTAGGGTTTGGTTTTACTTGAAAACTAAGAAAGCTATAAAAGAGAGAGACAACACCAATTTTATCCTGGTTCACACTCAATCTAGAGTGCTAATCCAGTCCCCCTAATCAACTTAGGAGTTTCTACTAGTGATCAAATTGTTAGAAATTACAAGGATAAATTGAGATTCCTCACTCAATCCTAACCCTTTTCAAGAGTGTACCAAACTCTTGAAATTTCTACCCCAACTTGATTTGGTGATGAAGAGTCCCTTCTTCTTAAGCTCCTTGGAACCTCCAAGAGCCCACCAAGCTAAGAATCCTCTTAGTCTTTGTGCTTGAGAACCTCTCAAGGCTTGAGAACTTGGATACCTCACCAAGTACTTGGATACCTCACCAAGATTTTCTAAACAAGCTAAAGTGTTTGAGTGTTTGAGAATCTTACAACAAATAATTCTCTTACAAATGAAGCACACTCTCTTAACTCACTAGGACAAATAATAAAGATGAATGCTTGGTTGAGTTTAGAGAGAAAATGATTTTAACACTTGAGAGAGAGAGAATCAATGATAGAATGTAAGCTTGTTCCACTTGGATAATGGCCACTATTCAGAATATAAGTGAGGGGGCAAAAGGGAAGCAAAAACCAAGTTATTCTCCCTTTTTGTCCTCTTCTAACGTTTAAAAAATATGCTGACAGACCTAAATCACTCGAGTCTTTTTGAAAACACTCGAGTGTTTTTGGTCAGCTCTGATAGTGTTGCCTTTTTACTTTATCCAACGGCTATATTACTGAAAATTCATAAATCACTCGAGTGAATTGAGAATCACTCGAGTGAATTGCTCAATGTTGAAAAAATTAAGTTTTTCTAACATTGTTTTCAATTCTCTTCTCAAGTCCAATTGGTTTTAATCTCAACCTTTCATGCATGATCATTATTTGACCTTATGTGAGAATAAAAACCTAAACTACCCACTCTCATAAATAAAATAAAATACAATAAGAATAAATGAGAATGAATAATTAAACTAAACACTTGATCTTCTTTATTGTTGGGCTTGCATTCTTCAAATTAAGTCCATAATTTAATTACATTGTCATCATCAAAATTAATCCACCTTAATCAGAGATTTGATTTTACAATCTCCCCCTTTTTGATGATGACAAAATAATTAAACCTCTAGCACTTGAGAGCTCCCCCTCAATCTAGGAACCTTTTTAACCTGTACAATCCAGAAAATGCCAAGCACAACGTAATACAATAATAATCATAATCAAGTGCTCATTGGTATCAGAGTAACAACATATATCATCAGAGTGTAAACAAGAAAGCGGAAAAAAAAAATATGCTCTTTGCTCTTTAATCTCCTTTCTCCCCCTTTTTGTGATGATAAAAAAATATAACATTTTGGAAACAAAGGTGGAGAATGAAGGATACCAATAAGAAAACTTTCCCTTAAGAGTAAATAAGAATCAAAATATGACTATGAAGCGATAAAAAAAACTTTAAAGAACATGAAAACCATGAAGAAAACATGATTAATGCACAAACATCATTAATCCACCATACACAAACCATAAAACATGAGTTTGAAGATAGGTACATCCAACTCCCAACAAAATTAACAAAAGTCTCAAAATAACGAAATAAAGTCATAAAGCATAAAATCTAGTGCAAAACTAGAAGAAATTTTGAGAAATTGGGGTTTTGGGGAGTTAGGGTTTTGGAAAGGGAATGATGAATTTGATGCTCAAAAACTTGAATTTGATGTGAAATAGGAGTAGAAATGAGTTTAGAAGATGAAATAGAGTTGAAATATGACTGATAACTGAGTTTAGAAAATCGCAGCAGCAGGCTATATCTGAGGAAATTACTCGAGTGAATTTTAAATCACTCGCGTGTTTTTCAGAAATTCTGAAGAACACTCGCGTGAAATATAATTCACTCGCGTGTTGGCCGAAAGATATATTTTCAGAAACTTTGAATTCACTCGAGTGAAATGGGATTCACTCGAGTGTTGGCCCAAAAGACTCGAGTCTTTTATAAAAGACTCGCGTGTTTTGCATCAGACCTGCTCAAAAACTTTTCCAATTAAAACTGATTTAATTTTGAATTAAAATCACTCGAGTGATTTACGAAACACTCGAGTGTTTTTATCAGATATGCAGAAAATCACAGTTTTAAAACATAAAACACAAAATTCACCACATGTAATGAAAACAGCAGATAGGAAACTTAATCACACACAATTAAAGACATAAATTCATAACATCTCAAGGTAATTTCAAACAAGTATCACCACACACTAAAGTTAGACACACTTGGTGATTTTCAAATGGCACAAATCAATTAGTTTATACTTGACTCCTCTAAAATACCAAGTTCCCTTCTTATATGATAGAAGGTATCCCTTGGCAAAGGTTTTGTAAAAATGTCCGCTAATTGATTTGTGGTACTTACAAATTCAATTGTGCAATCACCCTTTTGAACATGATCCCTTAGAAAATGATCTCTAATTTCAATGTGTTTAGTCCTTGAGTGATATACCGGATTCTTAGTTAGATTGATGACACTCGTGTTATCGCATTTTAATGGAACACTTTCTAATTTTAAACCAAAATCCGATAATTGTTGTTTCATCCACAAGAGTTGAGCACAACAACTACCGGCGGCGATATATTCCGCTTCGGCGGTGGAAAGAGCAACACAAGCTTGCTTTTTAGAAAACCATGACACTAATGAACTTCCCAATAAATGGCAAGTACCACTAGTGCTTTTGCGATCAAGCTTGCATCCCGCAAAGTCGGAATCCGAATAGCCAACTAAACTAAGACTAACATCCCTAGGATACCATAATCCGGTGTTAATTGTTCCTTTAAGATATTTAAAAATATGTTTAACTGCGGATAGGTGTGATTCTTTAGGATTTGCTTGAAAACGGGCACACATGCATACACTAAACATAATATCCGGTCTAGATGCGGTAAGATATAGAAGACTACCTATCATGCCTCTATATTTACTTACATTAACCGGTTTACCTTTGTCATCCTTGTCTAGGTAGCATGTTGTGCTCATGGGAGTGTATGCTTCTTTGCATTTGTCCATTCCGAATTTTCCAAGGAGCTCCTTGCAATATTTTCCTTGATGCACAAAAATCCCCTCCTTGACTTGCTTGATTTGAAGTCCTAGGAAGAACTTGAGCTCCCCCATCATGGACATTTCAAATTCCTTTTTCATCAAATTAGAGAACTTTCTACACAAGGACATGTTAGTGGCACCAAAGATAATATCATCTACATATATTTGCACTAACAAAATGTCCTCTTTGGTTTTGTAGATGAATAGTGTATTATCAACCTTTCCCCTTTGAAAGCCATTTTCTAATAGAAAGGTACTTAATCGATCATACCAAGCTCTAGGAGCTTGTTTTAATCCATAAAGTGCCTTTTTCAACTTGTAAACATGGTTTGGAAACTCATGACTTTCAAAACCGGGTGGTTGCTTAACATACACTTCTTCATTTATGAAACCATTCAAGAAAGCACTCTTGACATCCATTTGATAAAGAGTAAAATTCATGATTGATGCAAAGGCAAGCAAGATTCGGATTGCCTCAAGACGTGCAACCGGAGCAAAGGTCTCATCATAATCAACACCTTCCTCTTGGTTGTACCCTTGGGCAACAAGTCTCGCTTTGTTTCTTATAATCAAACCGGATTCATCAAGTTTATTTCTATAAATCCATTTTAAACCAATTATGGTATGATCATCGGGTATAGGCACTAATTCCCAAACATCATTTCTAATAAATTGATTTAGTTCTTCTTGCATGGCCATAACCCATTGTTCATCCATAATTGCTTCCTTAATTGAATTTGGTTTGATTTGAGAAACAAAGGAAACAAAATGACAAATGTTTTGAATTGACCTACGAGTTAATACTCCCTTTGAAAGATCTCCTATGACATTGTCAATAGAGTGAGCTTTCACCGTTTTCCAAGCCGGATCAAGTTCATCTTTGACTTCTCCTTCATCCTTTAATTTTTCCATCTCTTTGTCAACATTTGAAATCCCAAGTCCATCATCACTACCTTCACATAAAACACTATCTTCTTTCGAAGACTCATTAAAAACAACATGAATTGATTCTTCAATAGTCATAGTTCGTTTATTATAAACTCTAAAAGCTTTACTATGAGAAGAGTAACCCAAAAATATTCCCTCATCCGATTTAGAATCAAATTTTCCAAGTTGATCTTTTCCATTGTTTAAAATGTACACTTTGCATCCAAAAACATGGAAATGGGATATATTGGGTTTTCTACCTTTGTAAAGCTCATAGGGGGTTTTCTTTATCATGGGCCTAATTAAAATTCTATTCATTACATAACAAGCCGTATTAACGGCATCGGCCCAAAAGTATTGAGGTACTTGAGAATCATTTAACATGGTTCTAGCAAGTTCCTCTAGCACCCTATTTTTCCTCTCAACAACTCCATTTTGTTGTGGAGTTCTAGGTGCCGAATATTGGTGCTCAATTCCATGCTTATCACAAAATCTATCAAATTTATAGTTTTCAAATTCACCTCCATGGTCGGTTCGAATTATAATCACTTTTTGGTTTACTTGGTTTTGTGCAAGCTTAATATGGCGTTTAAAAGACTTGTAGGCCTCACTCTTAGCACTTAAAAATAATGTCCATGTAAATCTTGAAAAATCATCAACAATCACCAAGGCATAGTAGTTGCCACCAAAGCTTTTTACTTGAGAAGGTCCAAACAAGTCCATATGAAGCATTTCCAATGGTCTTGTTGTGGACACATCATTTTTGGAACCAAAATGATTTTTAGTTTGTTTGCACTTCTTGCAAGGAGTGCAATCACCTTTAATTTGAAAATTGAGCTTTGGTAAACCAACTACTAAGTCTTTGGATTGAAGTTTCTTAAGTTGATTTACATTAATGTGAGCGGTCCTACGATGCCATAACCAAGTATCACTTTCTTTGCTAATTAAACATTTTGAAACTAACGAAGTGATATTATTCAATTCAACCATGTAAGTGTTATTAGACCTTTTTCCAACAAATTTGATAGATTCATCTTTGTCACTTTTTATGAGACAATGAGTAGAGGTAAATAATACATGGTTACCAATATCACATAATTGACTAATGCTCAAAAGATTATGTTCTAATCCTTGAACATAAAGTACATTATCAATAACCAAGTTGGAAGAATTACCAATTTTACCTATACCAAGTATTTTGCCTTTGTTGTTGTCCCCATATGTGACATATCCCTTTTCCTTAGGAGTAAGCTCAATGAAGTGTCGCTTATCTCCCGTCATGTGCCTAGAACATCCACTATCAAGTATCCAAAGTTGCTTTCCGGTTCTAAGGCACACCTACAAGACACAATCACTTGCTCATTTTGGGTACCCAAATTATGTTGGGTCCCTTTTTGTTAGTCTTGGATGATTCTTCCTTCTTAATCCAAACATAAGTACCATTTTGAATTCCAAAAGATTTGATATGACACTTATTGTTTGTATGTCCAAATTTTCCACAATAAAAGCAAGTTGGTTTCTTTGTGAAATCAATTTTTGAGAATGAACCAACCACTTTATTTTTCCTTTTCTTGTGGACATGTCCTAGACCGGTTTTGTTTGAATTGTGTCTAAGAGAACCAATTAACCGATCTAGGTTTCTATCACTTTTGTTAAAAGTGTTGAGTTTGATTTTCAAATCATTAACTTCATTTTCAAGCACACAACACTTTTCACAATGAGTGATGGTATATGATTGATTTGCATTCTCACAAACATGACTAGAGTTAGCAAGTTCCAAGGATGCATTTTGGAGTTTCAAATCATTAATAGATTTTTCTAATTCATTGATTTCCTTTTGATACTCCAAAAGCTTCTTTCCTTTTTCTTTGTTAACTTTAGCAAGTCTTTCAAATTGAGTTAACATTTCATTATACTCATTTAGCAAATCATCATAAGAAATAGTATGAGAGGAGGTGTAAGAATAGTTAGATGATACCTCATCCTCACTCTCATTGTCATTTCTTTCACTACTTGAGGAGGCTTCATTGTCATTCTTGGCCATGAGGCATAGCTTGGCTTCCTCATCATCCGAACTACTTGAGGATGACTTGGAATCCTTTTCCGGTTCATCCCAAACAATGTAAGCTCTTTTCCCCTTGCCATCTTGAGTCTTCTTCTCATTCTTTCTCAAGTAGGTGGGACATTCCATTCTTATGTGTCCTATCCCACCACACTCATGACATTTCACAATTTCACTTGAGCTTTTGTTTCTTGGCTTGCTATCCTTGATTCTTTTGTCTTGAGGTCTCTTGTCCTTAGAGAATGATGAACTACCCTTTTTGCCCTTGAGGAATTTGTTGAACCTCTTGGCAAATAAATTAATGTCTTCCTCATTTAGAGCACGATCGGAGCCTTCACTTGAAGATTCATCTTCATCCTCTTTTGACATTTTGGTTGAGGCTTTTAGAGAGATGCTCTTCTTTTTCTTGTCTGAATCTTCATTTAAGTGAAGTCTTGATAGTTCCATCTCATGTTCTTGGAGCTTCCCAAACAAGGTGGTCAAGTCCATAGATTTTACATCCTTAGCTTCCTTGATGGCGGTCACCTTAGGTTGCCATCTCCTATCAAGACATCTCAAGACTTTGTTAGTAGTTTCACCATCTCTAAATTCCTTTCCTAAGCCAATCAATTGGTTAACGATATGTGTGAACCTTGTTTGCATATCATTGATAGACTCATTAGGGAACATATGAAAGAGCTCATATTCATGAGTTAAAGCATTTAATCTTGAGTCTCTAACTTCACTAGTTCCCTCATGAGTGATTTGCAAGGTATCCCACATTTCTTTAGCCGATTGACATTGTGAAATCCTATGAAATTCATTTTTGGACAAAGCGGAGAAGATGATATTTTTAGCTTTTAAATCATATGAAACTTTCTTTTTATCATCTTCATTCCAACTTGTCCTAGGAATAACAATGGCTTCACCATTAATCACTCTTCTAGGAATATAAGGACCTTTTTCAATTGCATCCCAAATATCGGTGTCTATTGCTTCTACAAACACTCTCATCCTAACCTTCCAATAAGAATAATCTTCACCATTGAAGAATGGAGGTCGGTTAAGAGACATAGACCCTTCTTGTTGATTGCTAGAGCCCATTTGTTTCCAAAAGGATCTTTTTCGAAAAAGCTTTTACGCTCGATCTTTCGACTGAGCTCTGATACCACTTGTTGGAAACCAACAAGTGGGCTTAGCAATTACTAGAGGGGGGGGGGTGAATAGTAATATGGAAGCAACAGTGACTAATTTTCGGTGCAATTAAAAGATAATTGATCAAAAGCTTGTTTTTCTGAAACTGGGCAATTTACTCGAGTGAATTTAAAAACACTCGCGTGTTTTTCAGAAAACCTGAAAAACACTCGCGTGAAAATGAAGAACACTCGAGTGAAATGCTACGAAATACTCGAGTGAATTGAAAAACACTCGAGTGTTTTATGCAGAACAGAAAGGAGCAGTTTCAGAGAAATTTAGCAAAATGATTCAATTTCTTAAAGACTAATCCAGGGCAGATATAAATCAAAGTAGAAGGCAATTAAACTAAGTCAAAACAAGTTGAAAACAAGTTAATTGCAACCAATTGCTACTAGAATTATAAAAGCCCCTTTCTAGAGAACTTAGGGTTTGGTTTTACTTGAAAACTAAGAAAGCTATAAAAGAGAGAGACAACACCAATTTTATCCTGGTTCACACTCAATCTAGAGTGCTAATCCAGTCCCCCTAATCAACTTAGGAGTTTCTACTAGTGATCAAATTGTTAGAAATTACAAGGATAAATTGAGATTCCTCACTCAATCCTAACCCTTTTCAAGAGTGTACCAAACTCTTGAAATTTCTACCCCAACTTGATTTGGTGATGAAGAGTCCCTTCTTCTTAAGCTCCTTGGAACCTCCAAGAGCCCACCAAGCTAAGAATCCTCTTAGTCTTTGTGCTTGAGAACCTCTCAAGGCTTGAGAACTTGGATAACTCACCAAGTACTTGGATACCTCACCAAGATTTTCTAAACAAGCTAAAGTGTTTGAGTGTTTGAGAATCTTACAACAAATAATTCTCTTACAAATGAAGCACACTCTCTTAACTCACTAAGACAAATAATAAAGATGAATGCTTGGTTGAGTTTAGAGAGAGAAAATGATTTTAACACTTGAGAGAGAGAGAATCAATGATAGAATGTAAGCTTGTTCCACTTGGATAATGGCCACTATTCATAATATAAGTGAGGGGGCAAAAGGGAAGCAAAAACCAAGTTATTCTCCCTTTTTGTCCTCTTCTAACGTTTAAAAAATATGCTGACAGACCTAAATCACTCGAGTCTTTTTGAAAACACTCGAGTGTTTTTGGTCAGCTCTGATAGTGTTGCCTTTTTACTTTATCCAACGGCTATATTACTGAAAATTCATAAATCACTCGAGTGAATTGAGAATCACTCGAGTGAATTGCTCAATGTTGGAAAAATTAAGTTTTTCTAACATTGTTTTCAATTCTCTTCTCAAGTCCAATTGGTTTTAATCTCAACCTTTCATGCATGATCATTATTTGACCTTATGTGAGAATAAAAACCTAAACTACCCACTCTCATAAATAAAATAAAATACAATAAGAATAAATGAGAATGAATAATTAAACTAAACACTTGATCTTCTTTATTGTTGGGCTTGCATTCTTCAAATTAAGTCCATAATTTAATTACATTGTCATCATCAAAATTAATCCACCTTAATCAGAGATTTGATTTTACACACGGGTCCTCACGGGGAACCTAATTCCAGTTTGACCTGTTATAAAATTCACAACGTCGAATAACATTTTTAAACTTGTACACTACAGAAAAATAATCGTTAAAATTCAAGAGATTCAATCCAAAAAAATCGTTAAAATAATCTTTAATAATAATTATTATAATTATAATTATAATAATATATGTGAAGTTACTAAAAAACCTATTTTTTAACTATATAAAGTCTAAATATTTAAGGGCATATAAATAAAATTGTCGGGTACGGGGAACCGGGGGGGGGGGGGGGGGAACCAATCCCATTCCCCGTCCCAAAATCTGTTCGGGGGAAAAATCCCCCCATCCCCGCCCGCGATGGGGAAAAATCCCCAAACTCGGATACCAGAACGGGGCGTTCCCCACGGGGATCCCCATATGCAGTCCCCATTGCCATCCCTAGGTCTCGTCTTTGCATTGTTGTCGTTCCATTCTATTATGCTATGATCTCTCGAGGTTTGTGCTTCCCTTTTGAGAACTTTCTTAGTTTCTTCATTCCTTTGCGGGACGTTTGTCATTCTTCAATGGGTTCTCATCAATTCCCCTCCTCATTTACTGGTTTTCTCTCATCCACTCTGAACCTCGCTACTGGTTGGAATCTTTGGCCGTTGAGGTGCATTTGGATTTTCCTCTTGTCTGGATCTTGTCTTTCTAGTATCAATCACCATGATCAGTTGACAATGGTGGTTGAGAAAATACGTCAATGTCACGATGAGTGTCGCGCCAGATGTTTCGAGAAAACCCCTAAGATATCCCAAGGTAATGATGGTCAAGAAGGAGAGGGGTTTAATTTCCTTCGAATTGTTGTGGATCTTAAGGTTCTTGACTAATCAATAAGGTAGCCTAAAAACTCAGATCCAATGTAAAGTATAAAACATGTGTGTACTATAACCTAATTGTACTCCGCATGAATGACCCACCTAAAATGGATGATCTCACACATCTATTTATAGTGGGGAATTAAGTTAGCCTCATGGTATGACCCTAATAATCCCTCTAATCCTCTCTCGCCACCTGTATCGAGGAATATGCCTTTTGTCCCCTCATTCATGTACTAGCAATTTAGGTTCTTATGATTTTAAACTTCCCCTCGCTCCTTATCTTCTCTTTGACATAGTTGTTCTTATCTTTAGAAACACTATCATATTTTTTCCTAAGGGATGGAAATGACTTTCAGCAATTATCCCAAATTTATGGTGATAAATGATATATACCTCATATTCTTGAGGTATTAATTTTGAAAACATAGTCTAATCCCAATTATTATATAAACAATTTCATTTTTTTCTAATGTGCCAAAGTCAAGTTGTCAGATTGTGCATAAGACTTGTCTATTTAAGATTTAGGGAATCTAATGTTACACATCAAATTGAATTAAAAAAAAAAAAACATGTTTTCATAATTGAAAATCTAAAGTTTACTTTAAACCTAAACTAGTAGAATCTGAAGTTTTTTATTTTATCCGGATATGCTTCACTTATTGGGTGTGGAAATAATTCTTTCGGTCGGGTCACTTATAAAGCTTTTCAATAGGATGGGTTTACATACGTAAAAAATGAGCCTTATATGATTGGTTTGACACCTCAAGTTCCTATGGACTTGAAAAATGATCATCAGACCAACATACCACAAATAATGTGAAATTTATTTAAGGTTTAAATATATCTATCTCTAGTTTTTGAATTTTAAATATATCAGCTAGCTGAGTCAACGAGTTTTGTAAAATTACAAACTAACTGACCCTCGAGAGAGTTAATGAAAAATCCTTTTTTTTTCGCTAGCTAGCTGGGGTCAGTGAATTTTTTTTTAAGGATATTTTTGACTTTTTCGCATTAACAGAGAGTCAACCAAATAACAGTAAATAACTAATAGTGCATTACAATCTTAAAATATAACTACTTGTTAATTAACTTTTATTGTATGATTTCATCTCGAATTGAATCTCGGGTATTATAATTGTAATTTAACAAAAAGAAAAAACTATTTTACGCTGATTGTATTTATTTTTTAAACCAATTTTCTTTGTTTTGAAGATTTATATTACTTTTCTTTTTTTTTTTGGTTTACGTGGGAGGTCTGGGACTAAAACCCATGACCTGAGGAGAGGGAAATCCTAAGTGTCCATGCAGCCACCAATTGGTCTGTCTTACGCGGACTTATATATTACTTTGTTTTGAAGATTTACATTACTTTTCTTTGTAATTGAAAGTGACTGCTATTATTTATTGGATTTTCTTAACCTTCGCTCGAGGATAAGAGGCTGAAAAAGGTTTTGTTTCTTTGAAAAAGTAAATTTTAAATACTTAAAAAATAATGGATTTAAGTTTCCAAGATTTTATTGTCTCTTTTGAACCTCTTATCCTCAGCCCTTTTAGGCAATCTTTTATTTATTTTATAAAAGATTCTACATGAAATGTAAACCCATTTTGGTAATTGCACGTCTGAATCAATTTTGATCCAAAATTTTCAAACAATAATATTTTACTAAAATCACTTTACTGCTAAAAATATCCAAACATAAATTACTTCACCACAAATTCAATTATAACTAAAATCAATTCTACATAACCAATTACATCCAAAATCAATTACAAACGCTCAACCAAACCTACATATATTTCTCCTTCCATTTTGTAAAACTTTTAACCCTGCACTGGTAGGGGAAAATTCTTTGATATAGTTTGTGTTTTATTAGTCACATCAACTGATCAAAGTCAGTTTTTCAATAATGATACGTTGAACTAATTGATTCGTCGGTGATTCATATCAATCGTGTCCTACCTAGTATAGCTTTTTCGTTTCATCTATTTGGTTTTTTTTCAACTCCGCCGGTTTTCGTTACCACCCCACAGACCACACTTCACACAGTTTTCTTGCAAACTTTTTTTCTTCTTCCTATATAAAGCACAATTTTTCCCAAACAAATTTATTATGGACATTTTGATATGAAAATATCATCGAAAAATGATTTAATTTTTTAAAATGAAAATTGATTTGAATTTAAATAAAATTACAACCTACTCTGTCTAGCGTAAGAAAAAATAGAAGATTCCTTTTATTCACTACTGTATGTATACTAAAGTAGCGGAAGACAGAATAAAACATGAAAAAACATGAACAAGTCTTATGCCATATTCTGTTCTATTTTATAGTTCGAATTCTCTCGTTTATACTGCTACTAGCTACTACATACCGAACCAAAAACTTACTTGATTGCTTTTAAGTTTTGCCCTTTCCATGATGTGCAAGAAATATTATTGATAATACTGAGATTAATAGTTTTAATTTGCCCTTTATTTCTATAATTTTGGCTTTTGCAATTTATGGTATTGAGTTTCTTTATCAATGGATAAGTGATTTGAATTGGGATGTGTTTGATGCTACGTCATAGAAAAGAAACACAGTCATAAAAGTAAGATCGTTGGATAGGTATTATGTAATATATCATTGATTTTGTTTTTAAAGTTAGCACAACAATTCTTAAATTTCCTGCACTTAAAATAATCAAGAACTTAGAATCTCAGACTTTACTCGAGAAATAGGAGAAAAGTGTTTTAGTGTTTTTTTTTATTTTTATTTTTTTTATGCCACTTGATTCAGCCAAAAAACTTAATAAGCCTTACCACGAACTTATCACTACATCTTTCTTGATTGGAGAATATACGAACTAGATTTGTGACGTCAAGCACCTCTTTAATTTCTTCCAAAAAAAAAAGTTTTAATTAAAAAACATGTTACACTAAATGTATTGGCTGAAAATCAAAGATTGAAGTTATGCATGGGAAAATGTTATATTCAAGAGATAGAAATTTTAAAAGATACTCCATCCGGTCCTTATTATAAGCCCCCTTTATTTTTTCAATAAAATAAATTTATTTGTTAGTAATTCTTTGAAGTTTAAACAATATCATCATGATAAAATGTCACTGTAAATTTTCTTTTTGTTTGCATCGGTATCCGGCCCACTAGGCCGATTAATCCAGTTCGAGAGGGGTCCCGGGATTAAGATTTTATTCCTCTCCCAACACTGTTGCGAGGGATCGAACCGTGGTTCGCCCTACCAAGTGTAGCCCCTGGCACCACTGCACCAACAACTCGTTGGTACTTGGTAAAAAATGTTACCGTATATTCAAGAGCTAGAAATTTTAAAAGATATATTTTTCCAATAAAAAAATTTATTTGTTAGTAATTCTTTGAAGTTTAAACAATATCATAATCATGATACTTAATAACAAGACCTAAATAAAGACAAGAATTACATTCTTCCAAAGTTGACTATAGACTGACAATATACTCCATATGAGATAACTTGCCTAGGAAGAAAATCAATGGATTTGATATTTGTTTCCCAATAATTTGTGCTGATTAACATTTGTGGATTTGATAACTTTCGTGCCTTTGAAGGAAATCAATGGAGTAGTAGTAAAGTAGTGAAATTTGTGCCGATTAAAAACAAAAACAAAAGTCCATATATACAGCTCATTTTGATGGCTCTGACTGCTGTGTAAGAGTGGGAAACAAAGTAGCAACCGATAGAGATGTGATCCGAAAGCAAGAGAAACATGTTTCATATATATATATATATATATATATATATATATATATATATATATATATATATATATATATATATATATGCACCAAGTGTATAAGCTAATGAAACTTTAAAAAACAAATGTTTATTAGAAATTGATTTACTTGATGAATTAAAAAAATAATTATTTAATTCTCTAATATGATTTTATCATTTAATTTTTTTTATAATATGCATATTAAGTGTATGGGATAAAAAAACACACACACAAATATATATATAAAAATATGTATATTCATATTTCCCTTACTCCAGATAAGGCAAGTGATAGGCTTGTGGAAAATAAAATGAACATTCCCTGGTTTAACATAAGGGAGTTACTAATATGCAACCCAAAATTGGATGGTTGCTATGCAACTTTTTCTTAAACCAATAAGAAGTTGTCACCTATGCCATGTTATTATTTGAAGTAGTTAAAATTAGTTTTTTGCAATTTAGTCCATCATAAAAAAATAAATTAAAAAATTAGTCATTTGTACCTATAGACAAATTATAACTTTTAATTTTAAAAAACATTATTAAAAAAATTAAAGTTGTTTGCAGCAACGTGAAGAAGATGAAGAAGAAGAAGGGGCAGTTCTCATCCTAATACAAACAACTTTAATTTTTTTTAATAATGTTTTTTAAAATTAAAAGTTATAATTTGTCTATAGGTACAAAAGACTAATTTTTAATTTACTTTTTATGTTGGACTAAATTGCAAAAAACTAATTTTAACTACTTCAAATAATGACATGGCATAGGTGACAACTTCTTATTGGTTTAAGAAAAGGTTGCATAGCAACCATCCAATTTTGGATTGCATGATAAAAAAATTCTTAATATAAATCCCAACTCAGGCTTTTTTCTCCCTCCCTGAAAAAGAAAAAAAATTATTTACCTAGAAATATTATTAGTTAAGCCATGATGAGTGCCGAGCTGCCTTTCCACTCAACCCATGAATCATTTTGTCTTTTTTTTTTTATTATTAAAAAAATATTATTATAGTAAATATTTCTCCCTAGAACAAAACTAATTTGAACCAGAGAAACAACATCAATTAGAAGCCTCTTTATCCTGTTAACCACCACCTCTGTCAAACATTTATATGACACATTGCATAAAAAATCAGCCTAATTAAACTGAGAAACAAACTCAGGCTTTTCAATCATGGGTATGAGAACCAACAAAGTATGAGAAACCCTTTTTTTCTTTAACTACTTAAGCCTTATATAAACTAATAGAATTGATGAATAATGTTGTCATAAATATGAATTTTTTCATCTAAGGGCAGGCTCATAATAAACCTTAAAGGGAGAGGTGTTGGGGCACTCACACACTAGAGAAAAGAAAGAAAGGAGCAAAATATCGTGGAAATTTTTAAAGGCTTATTTATATCGTTAAGACATTCCAGAAAGTTCAGAGTATTTTGGTTTTAGTTTTTAGAAGTTATTTTGATCGGGACTAGTCCTTAAATTTTCAAACATTTTGGTTTTGATTCCCTCCGTTAGTAAAAATCTATTATTTGTTTGTGTAGCTAGTGGAACATCACATCAGCAGTCCATGTGGTATGAAGTAACGCCAAATAGGTGATATAATGTGGATGATACAAATCCACGGACAAAAAATAGTCCAATACGCAAAATGGTCCCGTACGCAAAATTTTGAGTTCATAAGCCTAAATCATCCATGTTACATCACCTATTTGGCATTGCGGTATGGATTTTCATTAACCATGTCAGCAAATAACTTATTTTTTGTAACAGAGGGGACGAAAATCAAAATGTTTGAAAAATTAAGGACTAGTCCGATCAAAATAAATTTTATGGATTAAAACCAAAACACGTTACTTTTAGAGACCAAAAACATAAATAAGCCATTTTTAAATGCACTCATGTTTTATTATCAACATCCATTGTTTTACAATTTTTGTCATTAGCTTTTTAAGATCCCCTTTTTTACATATCCAACTTTTACTTTCTTTTTTCTTTTCACTTTTACTTCACACAAATTTTACCTTCTTTTCTCTTTTCACTTTTACTTCACACACCCAGTATTTTTTATTTTTCATATTATCTTATAAACACTGTTTCATCACTTCATGCAGCTTCTATCATTTGCATAATCAACACAGACAGTTCGCTATCAATGATGTACCTATTACAAACGAGAAAAAAAACTTCAGGAAAAAAATTACAAAATCTAATTGAAATTGAAAGGTGTAAAATGCAAGAGATGAAAAAGAAGCATTACTTGTATTATTTGATATTTTTATATTTTATTTTTTTTTAAAGGTTTCCAAAATTGAGAGTATAAGGGTTTATGGGAAGTTTATGAGAAGAGGGGAAGAAAATGGAGGAAAAAGAAAATATGAGACAATATCAAAAGTTAAAAATATTGGGTGTATGAAATAAAAGTGAAAAGAGTAAAGAAGATAAAAGTTGTGTGTAAAATAAAAGTGAGAAGAGAAAAAAAGGTAAATGTTCGATGTGTGAAAAAAGGGTATTTTATGACATTCATGACAAAAATTATAAAACAATGGTGTTAACAGTAAAACATGAATATATTTAGACATTTCCAATTATTGAATATTGCACTTATGTAATTCTCACTTATAAATCACTGTTACATTTTTTTTATAAGACAAGAATTTTATTAAATGAAAACGGTGCTAGGGGTGCTAGGGGTATAAGACATACAACAAGAGTACATAAATGAAAACGTAATGATATACTCCCTTAAGTTTTTATATAAGCTAAGTCATCTTTTTGAAGATTTTTTTTCTAATTACAAGTCACTTTATATTTCCTATGCATCATTTGTTGTTTTTTCTCTTTTTTTTCTTATTAAATGCTTTGACTATTTATGTATTTTTTGTTTTCCATTATTGAGTGTGACAAAAAAAGTTGAGAGAGTAAAATTGTAATGTTACAATATATTCTCATAAAATTTATAAAACTAACTACTTTCCTTGATACGTCTAATTCGGTTAAGTGTGCCCTATAATAAGGACCGGAGGGAGTATTATATTTCTGATTATACTACTCTTCGAAATAATCTACCTGGAATGTTGTCAAAATTATCATCATAGTTCACCTTTGTGGTACAAATACATATCACCTTTGGGAAGGGAAAAAAAGGGGGACGCATAATAAACTTCAGGGAAGAAATTGGAAAAGAAAAAAAAAGGTTTAAAGGCCTGAATATTTTTCTCCAGTACAAGCTCTTTATTGTGCCACCCACTTTATACACGTGATTCCACGTATACCATACACCATGTACACTTCATATTGCTACAATTGCAAATTTTTTCTCAGAACTTGTCCTGCTTAAAAAGAGAGTCCGAGTCATTAACTTTTTCATGGTCAACCTATCAGCCAAAAAGAGAGAATAAGAATTTCATAATTCCATAATAACCACATTAATATTCTATTCCTTAATGCATTGATACTTTCATTTCTTTCTTAGTAAATAAATAAATCAGTCCCCACTTACCCACTATTCAATCATAAACCCCCTTCACACGGTAACACCCTCTTACAAGTGTCTCAATTCCCTATCATTTCCCACCTCGTCATATCCTTTCTTTTTCATTTATATAAAGATATATTATTCATAACATTGCAAGCTACACAAATTCCCTTCCACATTTTTCACCAAGGTTTATTTCTTTCAATTCTCACAATTTTGTATCATGGGTTTTAATGATATCTCTAACATAGGTCTTCAATTTGGTCTTGGTCTAAGTCTTGGCCTCCAAGATCATCATCACAAGCAAAGAGAAAGCCACAAAATAAGAGAGGGTGATGACCCATTAAAATGTAACAAGGTATACCCATCTCTAACATTAGGACCAAGTGATCACGGCGATGATGATGATGAGGCAAATAATCAACAAGTTTCAAAGATTGAAGGCTCTTGTCGCAGCGCGGTGTCTTCATTTTCCAACTCTTGTAATCAGTTTTCAGGTGAAGAATTTGAGGTAGAGGTAGAGAAGGTTGCATCAAAGGCTGTTGATAATAATGATGATGGCAAGCCCAGGAAGAAACTTAGGCTCACCAGAGAACAATCCTCGGTCTTGGAGGAGAACTTCAAAGAGCATTCTACTCTCAATACGGTACCTTACACAGCTTACTCTCTCTTCCTCCTTGTTCTTGGAACTTTAAAATTACGCCACCAACTCTATTATCCGGTTAAAAGTCAAATAATCATTGAAAATATGATAATACAATGTTTTTAATCCAATGAATGATTCACTTATTAATTACGAATTGCAATTACATAAATTTTCATATCATTATTATACATCATATTTTATAAATGTTTAGAGAATCAAATGTAATAATACAAATTTAAAAATTAATGGATCAACATATTTTTTTTAAAAAAAATAAATGCGTTTTTCCTTACTTATTCAATGATGAATATAATACTATACAATTTTCAAGATTTTTCATTTATTATTTTTACTTTGATTTGAGACAAAACTTTTTTTATTTTTTTCCAAGATAATGTGATGGAAGAATACAATTTTACCATTTTAGCTAATATCAAAAAATTTACAAATGTATTATTTTACGATGAACAAATGATATACGGTATAAGATAAAAAACAATAAATATTTTTTAGAAAATACAAAATAATTTATAAATAGAACAATAATTTTCTTTAAATGTAACCTATAAATAAGATTGAAAGAAATAATATATAATTTTTTTTGACAGAATGAAAGATATGATAGCGAGTTTATATATAATATATCGGTTATTAATATATAATGATTAAATTAATCACTTTTTCTTCAATCATTCGTTTGGATCTTTATGCTCAAATATGATCTTTTGGTTTTTTAGGGTGGTTTTCTAATATGCCTTTAAAATTCTTTTGCTATTTTCCTCAGAAGCGAAAACAAGAATTGGCAAGAAATCTGAATTTGAAGGCGAGACAAGTAGAGGTGTGGTTTCAAAACAGACGAGCCAGGTGATATTTGAACTTGATTTTTTTAGGTTATATTTAGTACACGAATTTATGTTATACTGTACTATATATTTTTCTACTCAAATCCAAAATAAAAGATATTTCAGTATTCATTCGTACTTCGGTAAATCAAATTTGTCTAACTATCTATCACATACAAACTATGCATATGGATATGGAACTCCTCTTAGTCCACAGTATGGAATAATACTGTATGGATATGTTATTGGAATAATTCTGTATCTAGAACCCAAAACCGAAAAAAGAAAAAAAAAAAAGAATATTTCTATATTAAATGTTTTTTTAATTATGGTGCTCCTCTTTTTTTTTTCTTCAATATCATGGTGACCCTTTTTTGGTCCATGACCGGAGTGTCCACCGCCGACCGCAGTGACTAATCTCCTCGCTTGTAGGCATGGTGACCCTTAAGTATACTTTATAAATTATTTTTTAAAAAAATCAAATTATTATTTTTAATAAATTTCAAATTATTATTATAAATTCGATATTTAATAGTAAATATTTGACACTTCATCTCAGATACGGTTCACATCGAAATGCATACTAGTTATCCTTTTTGAAAAACAATGGATACATTAAAATGGAACTTTTTATTCCCTTTTAATATGTAGGATTTTTTTAAAAAAAAATAGTCCTAAATATAAGAATCATTTATAATTTTTTTTCAAAAATTATTTCTAGCATTTAATTGTAGTTTTATAATTTTTAATGTAAAGACATAAATTGAAACTTCCAATTTCAATACAAAATTTATTTCGATGCATAATTAGAATAAAGGATATTTTTGAAATAATATGTAAAAAATTTCCAATTCCAATACAAAATATATTTTTCTTGATGAGCGTAAAACCTATGAAGAAGACCATATATACAGGGATGGAGGGAGTGTGTAATATTTCAATTTTAAATAGTAGTAGGGTGCATGTAGAGGATATATAATACAAATGAAAGAGAATACTATATATATTAAGTATCATTTTCTTTGCTTTAATATGTATGTATAATTATTCCGTGCACAGGACAAAACTGAAACAAACTGAATCCGATTGCGAGACACTGAAGAAGTACTGCGAGACTCTAACAGAGGAGAACAAGAGGCTACAAAAGGAGCTGGAAGAACTTAGATCAATAATGCAAACAACGCCAGGACCCTTTTATATGCAGATTCCAGCAGCAACCTTTACCATATGCCCTTCTTGTGAGAGAATTTGTGATGGTAACAGCAATGGCTCCTCATTACCCTCGACAAAATTGCTCATTGGCTCAAAAACCCATAATCACTTATATGAAAAGAAATTAAATATCAATTCAGCCACTCATCATCCTCAACGTGCTAGCTAGCTAGAGAGGCTAAGCAATATTTTTTTGCATTATTAATTATATATTACTGTAGTTAGTTTCCAATGTGTCATTGTAATTAAAGATAGTTGGTATGTATTAGAGCACGTGATTATACGTGGCATCAAACAAAGAAAGTACTCCACAGTATTAGTAGTAGTCGTATAAGTGTGTGTATATATATTAAAAGGTATTTTTATATTTTTTGTAATTTAATTTTATATAAAGTATGTAAAATATATACAATCACATTATAAACTGGAAATTAAGTCAGGTTAGCTATCAGTTTTTTATCATTTTACTATTTTCAGTCAAAGGTTAGCGAGAGTAGTAATCCGACTTATCAAAGTTGTTCTAGATAAAAGCTCGAGTAATTTATTTTAAATCGATTAATTTGGTTGGTTGAATTTGATTTTATCAATCAATTTAGTCCTAGAATGTGAACTTTTCATGCAAAGACCGAGTTAGAACTTAACATATCACGTTAATTAGAGTTCACCAACGTTCATTGTTGTCGGGAAAATTAAGAACTAAATTGACTTAATTAGTTGTAATTTTACAATCCCATAAACTAGAGTGATGGTTTGTTCGTTATAATAATAATATAATATAAGTTTACAATTTCACATTTTTAATTTATTTATAGTTATATTTATACGGTTCATAATTATTATTTAATTTAATAATGTACTTGAGAAAAAATAGTCTATTTTAAAATCTTTTCCTATATTAATTATTAGCTTTTAATAAAAAATACGAATAAAAAAAATTAAGTATTCATCACTTTTGTTCGTTATCTCAATAATTAGGAGACAACTTTGTTTTTTTTTTTTTTTTTTTTAGGATAGGAGACAACTTATTACAGGAAAAGATAAATATATGAAGCAAGAGAGAAAAGTTATATAAACAATACAATATTCCCCTTAAAATATGATGCTATCAATATTCAAACCAATAAGACTTTACATAAGGTACAAAACATAATAACTAATGATATGATACTATTTAAAAAAAATAACAAAATGAATATATTTGATGACAAATTTCGATTAAAATTATTAAGGATGCAACTTGATTTAATTAAATTTATTATCAAAATGTATCATTTTTAATTTCTACATCTCAAATAAAAAATCAGTTAGAGTGAGTTTGTGAAACAAACTAATATTTATAACATACTTAATATTTGTTAATAGTTAAATGAACAGTAAAATGAGACAAAATCCAAATAAATAAATAAAATGAGGCCAAAAGGATGATGATAACGGTAGTCGAATCCGAGACATCCACCATGCAGGGCCAACCATATTGCCACAAAACACATAACACCTACACTCAATAAGAAAATAATATAATTTAAAAGAAGTCTGTTTTTTTTTCTTTTTATAAATTTAGAGTTTTCTAAATCTCTTGGGTTCTTGATTTGCGTCTCTTAAACCTAGGTTCAGGGCTAGCCCAGCCTTTGAGCCAGGTCACATTTAAGAGAAGTCTTACTCAGCTCATATTCAAACATATTATATATGCTTCAAAGCATTTAAAAAGTTGTAAATTTTAAAATTTTATACTTTAATTTTCTAGGTGATGTGAGACGCGACGGTAATGGACAGTTTTAGTGAATTGTAGAAACAAATTTCCTCTAGATTAACAAAGGAAATAAAATATGACTTATCTATTGTCTTATGATTTTGACAAGTATTGAGGTTTGTTTACAAATGAAAGAGGGGACAATTTTTTTCATGTGTATGTTGTTCTCTTTCTCATCAAATTAAAAGGTATGGATCATTCATTCTAACCAATGCACAGATGTATAGGTTAATTATCCCCTAAAAAATGAGTGTTTATTGAGAATTATTGAAATATTTAATAAATTAAATAAATTGTTATTTAATTTTCAAATAAAATTTTATTATTTATATTCTCTTATCTTAAAACAGAAAAACTCAAATATTAATCGAGTAAATTTTGATCCAAACTCATCCATAAACATTTATAAGCAAATTTCTTAGGTCAAAAATATTTTTTAACAAATTAAATTCTATGGGAAATATATGAGTATTAACTTACTCATTCATTTCCTATTTATCTGTCATATTTCAAACAAAATACACCTTTTAAGAAATTCAATCATTACTTAGATTTTCAATACATTAATTATGTTTTTTCTCACTATACCCTTTCTTTTTTATAATCATTAGTAATTTTTTCACTACTTACGTATGTAAACCAAGACTTATTGAATAATAGTTACAAACATGAAAAATGATATTTATTACTCTATTAAAATTTTCAAAAGGACAAATAAAAATAAAAACAAATCTTTCCAAAAAAATACATATAATAAGGAATGAGGGAGTACTACATAGTATCTGTTGTCAACGAGTTAGCTCATCTTGACAGCCTTTATCATCATTCTTAGCTTGTATGTCATTATCTAAGTCATTATCTAAGTCATTATCGGATTTCCCATGGCCACCAATAGTTTTAATCCGTCGGCGGTACAGACCCAATCAGCCACTGATAATGATAATTAATAAGCCAATTAGTTCTCGTTCCTTCTATCTGATCAGATGTGCATACAGCTTGATCCTCTCTCAGTATGCATTTTAGCATTCACATGCTTGATGACAAGAATTTGGTAAGCGGTAAACTTTCCACGTAATCTTGAGCAAAGGTGTCACAATTTCCATTCTAATTTGTATATTTAAGCTTCATCACTTTATTCTTCGGACGATTTTTTTATTAATTTATGGTTTAATTGTATTTTTATTCTTCCAATTTTTTATAGGATAAATTTAGTTCCTTTATTTATTTATTTTATTTTTTGCAATGCAAATATAATCTTCTAATTTGTAATTTTTAACGCATTTGATCCTTCCGTCAAATTCCAGCTTTTTTTATTTTAACCAAGACGGGATAGTTTTGCAAATAATTTAAGAAAAAGATAGTTTCAAAATTATTTACGAAATATGGACTATCAAAACAACTATTTATGAAAATAAGGTAATCGAAGTCAAAATCAATAAAAATCCATTGTTTCATGTTGACTAAGGCATGCTACATGCCATGTGGCATGATGATGTTGGTCAAAATTTTTTTTTGCAAAAACTATTCAAAAAAATGTTTCTGACGTTGCGTCACATGTCACAGCGTGACGCCGTGTGTTGTATTTGATGACACCACACATGGCGCCACGTTATTGACTCGCCTTTGACCTACAGCCTACTTTCACTAATATTAGCAATAATTTGCAATGTGAGTATGAAGGGATTTGAACCTGAAATTTAAAACCTCAATGAACGAAGAGAAGCAAGTTATTTGAAGATGCTCATGGGTAAAAGGAGATGCTCAACCAAAAACAAATTATGGATTAAACCAATATCTAAAAGATACTGTTTACGGGATTTTCGTCCGACGCCTGCCGAACTGACGGTGATGGATGGGGTGTGGGTAACGACAAGTTATGTGGTAATCTTGTTCTTTTTCAAGCGGTGGAAATTGGTAAAGGGACAATGCGAAGAAAAGTAAAGGACTTGAAAATTAAATTGCAAGAAAGTAAATGTGACAAGAAAATAAAGGGCTAGAATTTAAAGGAAAAAAGGAAATTGCATTGAATTAAAAGTGGAAGGTCATAAAGTGTTCTCCGTCAATCTACTTCGATGAGATGTGTAGGAGTAACCAAATGCTAACCCAAATTACATAAGAAATCCTAGTATTTATAAGCAAATAAAAATAACTACCTAAAACTACCCATTGACATACATGCTTTATTTAAAATAAATAACTACTAGTAACCACACCACTCAGTAACTGCATGTATTTTCCTAATTAAATTCCTAAACTAATAGTAACTTCCACTAATACTCCGTGCAAGTAATTGCTTCATGCATAAGTATGTAACTTCTTTTGTCGAAGTCCTTCTTAACATAACCACTTCGACATAATGCTCCCCTTTTATATAATTTATGCCCCACTGAGCACATGTACTAGTCTAAGTACTGCATATTGTTTGTCGAAGAACTCTTGCATTTGAAGCCTTACTCATGTCAAAGTACATTGCATCATGGACCTTGTCGAAGTGCTATTGCACTAATCTCTTTGTCGAAGGCTAAAAATCATCTTGTTTATGGCCATTTTCTTCTAGTCCCAAATATAAGTACATACACCTTTCTCGGGAAATCAAATTTCTTCAAGCCTTCGAACAAATATTATTTTCAATTGAAGCTCGTCTTTGCAATATTTTTAGCACCAAAAAGACATACTTCGGAGTATCAAAAATTTATTTTTGCCAATCAACAGATGCCCCCCTAGTATTTGTCTTTTGACTGATCAAAGGAAAAAGATAAATACTAATAAATTCATCCATGATGATCAGTGTATGCTCTGGCCTTTGTAAGAACCAATAATTTGATAAAAATAAATTCAACAAGATCAAGATAATATGAGTACATGCACTTGAGGTCACTTTCATATTGATTTAATCTAACATGAGTACACCTGCTTTGACATCACTTTCACATTTCTTAACTTGTCAAAATTTACCTTGTCAAAAAACCAAATAATGATGCGTCAATGGCAATATCACAACTTTGTTCTTGAGAAATTTGCATTAAAATGTATGGTAATTGCCACTTCACTTCTTGGTACTTCCTTTGAAAACTTAAATTCTTCTCTTGATGCCTTTCCTCAAATCTCAAGGGATTTCCATCCAGTACCCAATTTTTGAACACACTCGGGTGTGATGTGTTCCGCCTTGTCGGCCACGCAAGCCGACAATAGGTTAATTCATTTTCAATTGTTCTTGGGGGAAGGCCGTTTTTTGACGGCCACGTCTCCCAACTTGACTCCATAATAATCCACCAAGCAGGTTTCCATGTGTTCTTTGTCGAATTGATCTTCCTCCAACTTGATTGGACTTATGTTCGGATTATAGAACTTAAATTCTTCATGCAGTTGCTCTATTTGTCGAACCTTCTCAGCAAGTTGGGCTAAGTCGACAAGATGTTGGGAGACTAATTTTTTTTTAATAGAGTAATCTAACCCAACAATTGTCATTTTGACCACCTCTACTTCAGGGATAGGAATAAAACATTTGCTTCTCATTTGCCTAAACCTCATAAGATAGTCATCAATTGCCTCCCCGTTATAGCGCTTCACACTTAGCAAATCAATGAGAGACGCTCTTAATTCCCCTCTGAAAAACTGGTCATGAAAGGCCTCTTCAAGTTGTGCCCAAGAATGCATAGAGTTAGGCTTTAATGTTAAAAACCATGAGAAAGCACTCTTGGTCAATGAATTTGGGAATAATTTCATCTTTATGGCCTCATTGACAGCCATATCACCCAACTCAATAATATATCTAGACACATGCTCCATTGTGGATTCTCCGGCCTCTCCAGAAAACTTAGAGAATTTATGTACCTTCACTTCCTTTGGCACTTTGACATGTTGTACCCAATCAGGAAATGGTGACACAAAGTTTGGTTGATTTGTGTATCTGACATTGAAACCACTACTCAAGGCCTGTTCGACAGCCCTATTGACATCATCTTCACTATGTGTCAAATTAGGAGTGGCCTCTAAATTTGTAACTTGACTTTGTGGTGCCACTCTTGTTGAAGGCATGTTGACACCTATTGGGTTTTGGTCAGTTTGTGTTCCTGATGGCCAACGTCGTCTTAAATTGACACTTTCAAGGCCATTGTGAATAGGTGTGTTGTAACTACAACCTTAATAGCCTTGTCGAACTTGTTGAACCATGATATCATTGGGGTCATTGTTGTTGACACCTATGACTTGGTTTAATCTTTCCACATATATTTGGCAATTTTACCACATAGTTCGTTCGTAGCCATCATAGCCCGTGTTATGACGGCTCCCATTTGGGTCGTCAAATAATCAATCATTAGGACTATGCTTTCGTCAATTTGTTGTCGAAGGTGATCCGTCGAATACATTGACAAAGTCCTATTTTCTCCCAGTGTTGTTTGAGTCATAACGCCATGCAAATTGGCGTCAATCGCATTTTCGTGGGAAATAATTTTTGTGCCATTACGGTAGCATCACTGCCTCCAGTAGTGGCATTGGCGCCGTTATTCACGGCACTTGCATTATTTGTATCTCCGCCATTAGAATTGGCAGTGTCATTAACAACAGAGTTATTTTGGACTTCTGTGTTTGCACCTGTTGCTTGAATATTGGTATCATCATCCACCATATTCATTGTAGAACTCCCTTCTTGCAATTGCAAAGATAATACAATACCGCTTCTCAATTGCATGCAAATGGCATAAAAAACAAGTTACTCTGAACTTGTCCCACCGGGCGTGCCAATTTGTTTACGGGATTTTTGTCCGACGCCTGCCGAACTGACGGTGATGGATGGGGTGTGGGTAACAACAAGTTATGTGGTAATCTTGTTCTTTTTCAAGCGGTGGAAGTTGGTAAAGGGACAATGCGAAGAAAAGTAAAGGATTTGGAAATTAAATTGCAAGAAAGTAAATGTGACAAGAAAATAAAGGGCTGAAATTTAAAGGAAAAAAGGAAATTGCATTGAATTAAAAATGGAAGGTCATAAGGTGTTCTCCGTCAATCTGCTTCGATGAGATGTGTAGGAGTAACCAAATGCCAACCCAAATTACATCAGAAATCCTAGTATTTATAAGCAAATAAAAATAACTACCTAAAACTACCCATTGACATACATGCTTTATTTAAAATAAATAACTACCGGTAACCACACCACGCATGTATTTTCCTAATTAAATTCCTAAACTACTAATAGTAACTTCCACTAATACTCCGTGCAAGTAACTGCTTCATGCATAAGTATGTAACTTCTTTTGTTGAAGTCCTTCTTAACATAACCACTTCGACATAATGCTCCCCTTTTATATAATTTATGCCCCACTGAGCACATGTACTAGTCTAAGTACTGCATATTGTTTGTCGAAGAACTCTTACATTTGAAGCCTTACTCATGTCAAAGTACTTTGCATCATGGACCTTGTCGAAGTGCTATTGCACTAATCTCTTTGTCGAAGGCTAAAAATCATCTTGTTTATGGCCATTTTCTTCTAGTCCCAAATATAAGTACATACACCTTTCTCGGGAAATCAAATTTCTTCAAGCCTTCGAACAAATATTATTTTCAATTGAAGCTCGTCTTTTTAATATTTTTAGCACCAAAAAGACATACTTCGGAGTATCAAAAATTTATTTTTGTCAGTCAAGAGATACATCACGAGGATTTGATGATACAAGAAATTGAATAAACATATCATTGCGGTTGATACAATGAGTTCAAATTTTGCATTAACTCTTTTATTTCCTGCATAATTATCATCATAAAGACTGTAAAAAAAATGTTAAGTAATTAAATAAGGGTATTTGTATAAAAGAAATAATCAGTACTTGAAAATTGAAACATAAGCTTATAAAGAAGGGCAAATTCTTTGGTCGTAAAACAATAAGTGCTACCAGCCATGTTCTCTTATTGAGTTTGACTGCAACAACAGGCAATGGGTAATAGGGGTTTTATAGCAACATTTTTTTATATATATTTTTTGTTCAGGGGTGCTTATGCAATATTGTAGGTAAACCCTTATGTTCCTCAATTCTCTACCCTTTGCAATCATCAGACCACCACCCATAACCACTCTCCTACCGCAACTATCCCTCATGCTATCTCAATTATCTCAGCACCTACCTATAACTATGACGACCATGACCGCCGCTATCATTACCACCCCTACCTCCATCATCACAAAAACGAAAAAGCATGATAATCTCGTCAACATAACATCAAATCCTCATCTACTGTCAACATCACCGTCAACCTCTAAGCCATCTCATAAGATTGTTAAAGATATAACCTTTTGATATAGATAATTATTTCGATCGCTCATAAAGTTATTTTCTAATAATGCATGACCGTATATTGGTATATGTAACCCAAGTGGAATATTTTTTGATATTTATCTAATAAATGGACCTATCATTAATCATGTATTATCTGGAATCAGAAAGGATAGCTCTTTTAAAGTGATTTTCAAGGGCTTATGACATTAGTCTTAAGGACATTTGATGAACTTTATAATATGTAAATACCAAAGTCTTATTTCTATTTTTTATGGCTAAAATAAAAAGAAGAAAATTCTATAGTCATAACCCTTTCATAAAAGGCTATAAACTTTTTTTTTGTTTTTGATAAGAAATATTGTATTAAGAGGCATAAGCATAAGGCATACTTGGCCAACATCGAAATTACATCAACAATGTTTCACGTCCTATTCAGTTAAGCAAAGGAAAAACTACTCTTCACTACAATAAAATAGAAAAATATGCTATGAACTTATAATAAAATGGTTATGGTTTCCAAATCATGTATAATCAATTTCTTATTCTAACTTTCATCGTTAAAAAGGTTCCAGAGCAATTGTACATGTTTGACTTAGAAGATCAAAGAATCTACATTTTCCTCCATGGCCGTGGATTTGGACAAAAGATCAAAGACATGCAAGTTCATTCATCAATTCACTATTGATATATACATAGGGTACTCTTTGACAAACCCTTCATAGAAGATGGGGTCAATTGTTTGTACTTTGATGCTTGAATGCTCTTGATTAATATATTTTTATTTTGCTGTTAAAAAAAGTGTTGGGTATGGAGCTACCTAAGCATGCAACATTATCAATCATGGTTAATGGAAGCCTGACAAACGAATTTCAAATGGAAAAGTGGACTAAGAACAGAAGGCCTGATGGCCCCCATTCCTATTATTGATTATCGTTGAAGGACTCAATGGAAAAATGATTGTTTAAAGGTGTAAAGGTTGAAGCGGACAAAACAACAATTTCTCACTTGTAATATACCAATGATACTCTCATCTTTGGGGAAAAAAACAAGTAGTAATGTGAGCTAGCGTGATGAAGTGCAGCCTAAGATGTTTTGAACTTGTGTCCGGGCTGAAAATAAACTACCACAAAAGTATCTTATAAAAAAAAAAAAAAAAAACTACCACAAAAGTAGTCTCATCGTTAACAAAATGGATGAAGAGGAATTGGAAACACATGCTGGGGTTTTAGGACAAAGATCTGCTGTCTCAGAACCTGTTTCAAAGCCTATATCCATTACACAAATTTTAGAAAACTGAAAAATAACTTCCCTACTATGATAGCATTTTTGTAATATTTGATGAAGTTTAATTGATTAGAGATAGAGAGATAGGAAGTTTTGGGACAGAGGATCCTCATCCGAAGTTTTAAATTGCAAAATCGAGAGAACACCTTTCACATATTTGGGAGTCCCATTAGGGGTTAGCCCCAATAAGAACTCCACTTGGAATCCAATCCTTGATAAAGATGAGTGCGCAGCAAATTATTCAGCTGATGGAAACGACGTCATTTCTCTTTCTATGACCGAGTGACACTCCTAAAATCGATATTATCCAGCACCCAAAACAGTTCAAAATAAACTTAATAAAATGATGAGAAGCTTTTTGTGAGCGAGGGGGGGAGGGTGACAAGGAAAATAGGAAAACTCATCGAGTTAGGTGGGAGGAGGTGTGCAAGCCAAAGGAGGGAGGCTTAGGTATCAGAGATTTAAAGTCTTTTAACCTAGCATGCACTTTTAGGGAATTGGAGATGAGCGTGATAAATAAAAGAGAAGCTTTATGGTGGAAGGTGATTAAGTCGGTGTATGGATACAGGCCCGGTCCTAACCTAATTTGGGTCCTAGGGCGAAAAAAAATTTGGGACCCCTAATTAAAAAAAAATATTAAAAGTAAATCAATTAAAAATTTAGTATATATACGAATAATCAATTAAAACAATGACAACAATCAATAATAGATTTAATTATTAAAAAATAAGATTTGAAATAATATAAAAATTATTTAGTAAAGAGGTAATAAAATACCTTTTTCTTGTTCGATTACAAAAGTAAAGTTCATTACTTCATATATTTTTAAATTAAGTGAGCAAATGAAAAAAACAAATTAAAATATTATGCTAAAAATCATTGATAGTTAAAAGATAAAAAGAACTTGCAATTATTAATTTTTTTTTCAAAAATAAATGTACCATTAAAAAAAATTATGGGCCCCTAAATTTTTTGGGCCCAGGGCGGCCGCCCTTGCCGCAGGGCGGCGCTGTATGGAGAAGAAGTAAGTAGGAGTAGGTTTGGAGAGGACACAAAGGGTTTGTAGGAACTAAGAGGATTTCTAGGTGGTGGAGAGACATAGAATGAGTGAGTGGGTGTGAGTGGGAAAACTATTAGTTAGTTCTGAACCATGTGGTCCAAACACATCTCAACGGTTGATAGTTTATATTTTAATTAAAAAAATTCAAAAATTAAATAATAGATGATGATGATTATCCTAGATCATGTGGTCCCGGACCACCTAATAATTGTTCGTGTGAGTGAGGTGAAATGGGGAGGCTTGGTTCAAAAAGGGGATTAGGAGGGTTACAGGGGAGGGTAAGGAAGAAGTGTCATTTTGGGAGGATAGATGGATAGGTGAGGAAAGCTTGCGTGAACTATTCCCAAGGCTAGCTACTATACACAAAAGAGAGAACGAGTGTGTGACATGCATGGGAGAGTGGCATGAAGGAAAGCGGGAATGGGTTATAAGTTGGAGAAGATACTTATTTGCATGGGAGGAAGTAGTGATGGAAAACCTACACAGGTTCCTGGAGACAATTACATACATTACAGCAAGATGTGCAAGATTTATGGATCTAGACTGGATATACAAATGGTAAATTTGGCATGAAGAGTGCATATCAGCAGTGGCAGATAAGTCTTTCTCGAACAAGTTCTGGAAGAATAAAGCCCCAACCAAGATGGCGGGACTAGCTTGGACGATCTTACACATTTGAAAGCCTACAAGGAAGAATCTCATCCCAAGAGGCATAATCCAACTAGACAATGACATCAATTGTGTGCTGTACTGTGCAGGAAAGAATAAGAAACAACAAATCACCTCTTTTTCTTCTGTGATATAACATATATATTATGGCAACATTTATATTCATGGGGTCACAGTGCCAATGTAATGCATAATAATGGAAGGAGGCACTTTTGTAGATCATGTAGTAGCTTTAAAAATCAACAAGAAAGCAACCGCAATATGGAACACGACATGGTTTGTAACTTTGTGGTTAATATGGAACTACTGCATTTTCTTTGCTGATCAAAAAAAAAAAAAAATGGAAATGGAACTACAGCAGAAATAAAATTATCTTTGAACAAGAGCAACTTGAAATGGCAAAATTAGACTAAAGTGAAGGTATGCAACAACTTATAGGATGTGGATGGGCAATGGAATAGTACCAGATATAAACCCAAGTTCAAAAAGCTAGCATAATAAAGTAATATAAGGAAGCTCAATAATATAACTCACAAGCACTACGGCAATCAGATCAGAGATTCAGAGGTTGTGAATGTATATGCAGTGACTTCAAAACCCAATCTCACCATGTTTATAATTTACAGGCAAAAGAAATTTATTAAAAAGGCTACACTCAAACCCTTGACACATGAGATGAGACCTCATATATATTTCATATACCTAATAACATTATTGTTTAATACATTCAAATCAAGAAGGCTTCGATATTGAGAGAGGGATGATTCTGCTGGCCAAGCTGGGATATAAAAAAAATGTTATCTTTCAAAATGATTGCATGCTATGCATGCTCTATTGAAACCTTGAAAGATAACTTCAATAAGTCAGAACTTTAAGATTTTCTTCTGGACAATTCATTGTTCAAATGTAAAAAGCAATATAGCTCATCAGTCACACATATTGATCTTTAGGGTTTCCTTTGCAGGTGTTGGGGATTTAGTCAAAAGATTTATCGATCACCACCACCTCTCATCACAAACATAAACCGATAAACATCTCTTTTATTCTCATTGTCAATGATTTTTTTTCCAGAAAATATTTATTCTAGAGTTCAAAAAATGATTAATTAATTAACATAGGAACTTTGCAAAAAGCTAAGACTAAATAAAAGGATAAATCATCATAGTACGCACGCACGCATAAGAAACATGACTATGGGAGATCAACATGGCAAAACATGACATTCAATCATCATCATCTTTAATATCACGTTAAATTTTCATCTGTAAACCAATTGATAATGAACGACGCAACCACTTATCAAAAGGAAAAAAAAAAATTAAAAGTTGCAACCCATATATAATTGCACCCAAGAAAATGAGGCAAGTGATATGAAAGTTACTTCCCGACATTTGTCATATACACTTTAATTAAAAGCTTGATAGCTAGCCAGCATCTTCATAAGATTACAATCGAAACAATGTAACATCTTAATGAATCATTGCTACAATGAACTACGTACACGCATACAGAAAATACAAGCAACAAGCTAAGATCACTAGAGTAGTAAACTACCCAAGTAGTACAAGCATGCACAGGCAATGTTCATCATCATGCTGTGCTTGATATTGAATAGTAGTAGCTAGAGTGGTGACTTACATCTTCTGTTGATGAAAAGCACGTTGGTTGGCTCATGGTCCTAGACGGTAGTGACCATCAGCCATATTGTAAGACCCATCCAAATAAAGAGTTGCTGCATTCTGGGGATGCAAACCATCCATCACCATAAATTGCATATCTTCAGATGGTTTCCAATGCCTCTTCCTTTGATTTATGAACCAGTTATTTATTTGCTTCTGGTCCAAACCAGTTGACTCTGCCAATGCCACCTTCTCCGATTCCTAGTTATATATTATCCAAGAAAAAATAAACCGAAGGGATGATTAAATCATAAGAGTGTTGAGAGACAGCAATAAGTCATTTATTCTTTAGTGGCGTAACAAAAAAAATGATTGAAAGACTTACAAAATCAACCTACAAATCAACTTACACTACATCATGTGTTGTTCGCTTATTATTGATTGGTTAATAAATGGAACATGTCACATTCTTATGATGTAGATTGATTTGTAGGTTGATTTATCATTGTTCGGTAACAAATACGATTTTGTGTTCTCCTAAGAGGCTTTTGTTCTATATCAAAGCCAACTTAAAAATCAAATTAAATACTATAGTACCTACACATTTTTCGTGTTGTGATATATCATTCATTTTTTAGTTAATACTGTATTTTTATAAGAAAATCAAACGCTGCCTAAAGTAATATTGGGATAACATTTTCTTATAAAAAAAAGTATATTGGGATAACATTTGATTTATGTGAAGATGAGTGAAAATCGAACATCAAGCTAAGATATCACATGTTTGTATTTGATTTTTTAATGAAGTATTTCCTATACTTTTTTTTCTTTTTGGAATGAAATTTTATCTATTAAAAAAAATATATTACACGTTTCAAAATAAATTAAAGTGAATAATATATTCAAATGAGAAATGATAAATCTTATTACCAATTTCTCTTACTACATATCCTTCTACTAATATTATGCTCGCATGGAACAACTTAATGTTATTCTCGCAAGATACTTTTTATTATAGTGGATTGACTGTTCATTAAAAAGTAGAATTTAATCCTTTTTTTAATAATATATAGACAGGTAGCTAAAATAAGTAAACAAAATAAAAACAAGTAACATATTACTGGAAAATTATTAATGAAAACATGGAAGATGAAAAAAAAATATAAAGTGCTTAATATAACAGGGTTCAAATATAATTACTTTTGGTAGGTAAAACTGTGGAGGAGAATTTCACAGTCTCGGCACCTCGGCACCTGGAGCAACATGGATGGAGTGTCTCTCCAAGGGATGTTATCCACAAGGATTCGGGCCTTTGATCTTATGATCTTATGGGTTCTCAATATCCTTATGGTCCTAGCATGCTACCACTAGGCCAAACCCATATGGATTTGGGTTCAAATATAATTACTATCTAATAAGAATTTGTGATAACACATTTATTTACATACCGAAGGATATGGCCATTTGTAATGCAATTCCCACCAGTTAAGTAGTTTCTGCCTAGCATCTTTAGGCAGCTTTCCCTTCTTCTTTTTCTTTGAAAGCTCTTGCTTAAGGCTGCTTAAGTAACCACTATACTTCTTCAGCAAGTGGTTTTTGAGCTCACGGTCTTCTGATCGGGGATCGATCTCTGGCATTTCTGTCTCTCCACCACTATTATTATCTTGATCCTCTTCCGACGAACCAACACCTTCATATTTATCTGCTCCACATACAATAATACCACTCATGCACAGTCATCGAATTATATGATGCAGCTAAGTGATATTTATGACATAACTAGAGAATCAGCATGTATGTCAAACTAAAATTTTAAGGACAAAATGCAAGGCGGTTCACGGGTGGGAATGATTATTCATTCTTAGCTTGTTTCGTAAATGTGCTCTAACAGTGCACCTTTTGCAAACTATAACATAAGGAGAAGAGAGAGGGCAAAATTGAGAAATAATGGAATTAAAGGTTCAAAATAAACCAACAATGGCATTTATCTACCATTCTTTTTGTTTTAATAATAAGAGTGTGCGGTAAGTTATGAGTTTCATTGAGAAAAAAAATAGTTGAGTTGCTTAATTATATTATTCTCTCCTTTCATAAAGTTAGTAAAAAACATCGAAAAATATTATCCCAAATTAAAGTTAAAATCGTGAATAAAAAAATTGAAATTGCATTGTATATTTTATGATTGGTTAAATAAAAAAACATGCATTAAATACTTGCTTTGATAATTGGTTTATTTGGAGGACAAAGCATTAAAAACATGTTTTCTTATTTTTGTTAAATTTTCAAAAATTTACTAACCTTTTAGAGGAATGGAGTACTCCCTCCGTCCCTTAATATAGGGCACCATTTTGGTAGAATTGGTGTCCCTTTTTATAAGTCGTTTTAAAATATCTAGGTAATATTAAAGAGTTTATTTCAAATATACCCATCATAATTGCATAGGGGTGATAAGGTAATAATTACAATAGAGAGAAATTAATAGAGTTGTAAAGTTTTAAATAGGGGTAACCTTGGAATGACAACATATTTTTTGATAAATTTGAGAGTAATAATTATTTTTCTTAATCTACCTAAATTAGGTAAAAGTAATTTATATTAAGGGAGAGAGATTATAAAATGTAAAAATTTATAAAATAACGTATATAACCCTCACCACGTCCCACACCACCACAACCCTCTGATCTCCTTCATTCTCATTTCCTTCGTCTTCTCTCCTCCACCTCCCTCCCTCCCTCCCCACACTCATTCTCCACTTGCACCACTTCATCCTCCCTCAAAGATCCCAACCCTAACTTCTCCAACCGCCCCTTTAAGGACACCATCCTCCTCAATATCTGTGATGGCTATGATTTCGAGCATTGATTTGTTGTCGTGGATATCCTTAAAGGCGAGCTCATCAAAGATGAAATCATCACATCAATACTCTCACCTAAGTTGTCCAAAAGGCAATAATTAATTATTAGAAATCAATCATAACTTTGAATTAAGTTTGAGTTGTGTGTTCATCGTTGCAAATCACCAAGTTATTTCATGTGTTTTAATTTCTTTAATTTCAGCTCAGTCTGATTAGCATTGTAACCAAAGTGGTTCTCTTTGGTGTGTGCTGATGATTGTTCCGTGCAGGAAACTGGTGGACATGGGGTAGGTGTTGTCGTGGTGGAGTGGGAGAAGGAAAAATAGTGGCGGTAGCCGTAATGGTAAGAAGGAAGGAAAAGGGAAGGAGTGGGACAACTACGAAGAAGGGCGGAGATGGTCGATGGTGGTCGAAAATGGACAACGATGGTCATCAGAGGTGGTGGTATGTTTGGGATGGATGAAAGAATGGCAAGGGTAAACTTGTCATTTGAATATTTTTACATCCTTTAATCTCAACCATTGAAATTATTTAGGGCTCAAATATTCTTTTAGTCTTTTATCTTATTTTTAGGTTTCAATTTGGTCCTTCATCTTTAAAAAGAGTCAATTTACTCCTCTATGTTTTTAATGTTTGTCAATTTCATCATTTTGTCATGACAATGTTAATTTTTCATCGGAATATACTGATTTTGCCTAAAATTCCTTTTCTAATCATCATAATATGCATTGTATCATTGTAATTTGTAATTTTTAAAACAAAAAAGTCAAAAATGTGAGCAAATTTTTACCCTGAAAATCTGGAATGACATTGAAATTTTATCAATCAAAATATCAAATACGATTAAAAATGTAAATTTTGAATAGCAATAGCAAATTATGATGATTAGAAATAAGAAACCTATTACAAAATCAATATATTTTGGTGAAAATTTAACATCATCACGACAAAAGGATGAAATTGACAAAAATCAGAAATATGAAGAATGACTCTTTTCAAAAATAAAGGACTAAATTGAAACCTAAAAATAAGATACTGGAAAAAAAATATTTAAGCCATTATTTAGTACTAATAAATAAATGGTCCTTATGACCAAAGCATGGGAATCGCTCGAAGTTATTAAGAATTTAATTAGAAATAAATAAGATATGATATTGTATTATTTTTTACTTTTATCCTCAGGCGCAAACATCATCGTTGCTAATCGACCATCATACCACACCATCGCCCAAACACCACTATTATCGCCACCGTCATTACATCACCGTATAGTACGTACTACTATTATCGCTACACCAATATCGCATAATCGCTTACCTCGTGCTCATACCATCACCCAAACACCAACATTATTGATGCCAATGCCGCTACCACCAGCAACTCCCCAAAAAATTAATAAGTGTTAGATTACAAACCTCAATATATATCCCCAAACCCTATTTTTATGAATGAAATTATCAGAATGCCTTAATTAAAAAAATACTAGAATACAAACCCCAAAATACAAAACTATTTTTCGACTCGCGTCTCTCGGAAATTTACCAAAAATTCCGACCTCTGTCTGTCGGAATTTTCGGAGAAATGGATCTTGGAATTTTTGTTCATACTCTACAAATGTGATAAGTATTTGAAATCAAGTCCAAGCCTTGCTTACACCTCATGTTGCGACTGAATGTGTGTGAAGTGTAACAGGGTGATTACTCACCTAGTTTATGTGGCGTGAAGATAAAGGTGATTACTCACCAACTACCTATCCAATTAGTAATAAACCCTTTCTAATCTTGTGACACCTCCTTCTACAACAAAGTAACTTATAAGGTGACTAGTCACCAAAATATCACCTCTCACCTCTTGAAATCTAGTGAGTACTATGCAATGATCTTCATGGGCTGAATTATTCCTATGGATGGCTAAAAATTTAGTTGTCTTCTAACTCACCTCTACTCTACTCTCAAAGCCAAGACTATTGTTTTGATCTTCCACCACTAACCTCTTGAATAATGAAGTCGGCATATTCCTCTTTATCCTCATCAAGTCTTTGATTTTCCTTCTTATTGAATAGTTTGCCTTGAGACGCACAAATAGCCAAGTTCTCAGCCATAAATTCGGAGAACCATCTCTTGGAAAAATGATTAAAATTCCGAGAGATTAAAGTCAGAAATGTGATGCATATGTATTAAAATAAATTCCGAGAGTTTCAAGACGGAATATAACCATAATTTCCGAGAGTCCCGATTCGGAAAATAATTTTGCGTTTTGGGGTTTGGGATAATAAATTGGGGTTTGTATTCTAGTTTTCTTTTAATTAGGGTATTCTGATAATTTCACTCCTAAAAATGGGGTTTGGGGATATATGTTGGGGTTTGTAATCTAACACTCAAAATAACTCCCTCCTAAGTGTGTCCAAATCCAAACTAATCCCAAAAAAAAAAAAATCCGATCCAAAAATCCTTAACCAATTAAAACCATGTCTTCTTAAATTGTTTTGGATTGGCTTCTTGAAAAACAACTTGTATTGGATGGGATTTCAAATTCTTTTTTAAAAACTGAACTGACCACACATATCACTTTTACATATTATTATATTTTAAACCTATACATTTACCTTATGTTATAATTTTTGTTGCACTTTTTTTTTTTGCATTTATTTCATTTAAATGTATTATTTCAATAATATGACAATTCATCATATTATTTATTTTTTATATTTAAAATAAAAATTTAATTTATCAAATAACATTATTTTAGTTTGTATGTTTGAATAGCAAAAACATTAATAATCAAATAATAAAAAACGAACTAAATCAAACAGCAACCACAAGTAATTTTTGGATCAGATGGGAATGAATCGGTTTTAATACTTTGTTCAAACCGAACTGAAACCATCCTCAAATAATTTAATTCTCAAATTGAATAACTCTTTATCTCAAAACCGATTCAAACCGAACCGTAAAAACCCTTACTCTCTCCGATCTTAAATGTAAGTCCAATTTGAACAATTTTTTTTGTCCTTAACGTAAGCCTCTATTCAATTCCCATTGAAATTTATTACTTCTTTTTCACAAACATACCTACTTCACATTTTTTATAATTTCAATAACAATTATAACTGTAATTTAGAAGAAAAAAATACATCAAATACACCTATATGTTATCATTTCCAATGTAAATAAGAAATTTAATTACATTACTTAATTCTAATAATTTTTTTCAAAGGAAACTTGTATAGGCCAGGGAGTAATATGTTCCTTTAGTAGATTGGTTAAGAAATAAAATTATAAAAAATTTGTATCAAAAAGTTATGCTTGATACGTTATTATTATCATTATTTTATTTTTAAACGGTGATACCATTAATTTTTTTTTGATAATCGGTGACACCATTAAATTTAAACATTGTAAATTCTAATAAAATATATTTTGCTTGTGCATTAGGATAGTTTTAACGGTCTAATTTCCTTGCAAGTTGCAAAATATGTTTTGAATCTACTAACAAATTATTTTGCACACACAATTGAGATTGAAACTTTAATATTGTGTTTAAGAAGTTTATCATGTATTTGTTGTGTTGGATTTCGTTGGTAAATATTTTTGAAAAATGATATCATCAGTTTTTAGGACTGAATTTAGAATTAAAAAAATAACTTCATATGTGAAATTGTTGCGCTTAGTTCTAAAAAAAAATAATTTAAACTTAGTTTTTTTAAAATATATATAATTTTTTAAGTTATTATCTTTAACCATAAAAGCTGAGATCAACATAACCCAATATTTCCTTAAAAGAAAAAATAACCCAATACTTTTATATTCACTTGGATTCATGAACCTGTGTCCGTCTTAAAGGCCCATAAAACTTACAGTTCTACAGTATTCTTGTAGCAGGGGTCCTGATGAGATTGGAACAGCATCCAAAGTGTTTATTTCTTCTTCAACACACAAAAGAAATGGGGAAAAATAATAAAATAAGGCTGGATTAAAACGGCAATCAGTTATTAGACGACCGAGAACTAATCACTACAATGATGAGTGCCTGTGAGAACTCGGAATGCCATATATGCCACAGAACCCAATGAATCTGCTAAACGCATAGCCCTTTATAGGCTTTAGCTAACAAAACCCCCATATAAAATGAATTAACTAGGAAACCCTAGAAGAATAATTTTGTCAGAGAATTCAGATGCTTTGCAAAACAAATACTTTTGTATTATTTATAAGATTTTTTTGGAATTTTTCACACTCATCAAAGAAAATGGTTAAATTTATTAATGATATTGGAAATGTGAAAATTTGATATATTTTTTCAAAATTATCCTATAATTAATATTGGAACTCTAAAAAGTGTTGATTTAATAAGGGTGTTTGTGAAAATAAGTAATCAAATGTTATTGAAAATTGAACAAGAATCTTATAAATATGAGAAAATAAAAACTCCAAAAAGATATTATAAATAATACTGGAGGGAGTATGTTAGTTGAACATCTACGCGTACGTGTGAATTTGGCTACGACAGAGAGACTACGCGTACGTGTGAATTTGGCAACTAGAAACTTATGAACTTATTAATACGCATCAATAAAGTTTATCCGAGGGCAGTGAAATAATAAAAATCCAATAATAAAAAACAAATAAAATGGAGTAGCTTGTCAAATCATGGAGAGAGAAAGATTAAAAAGAAAATAAAAATAGAGTTGTATAGGCTCGTGATTAGGGTTGTATTTAAAGAAACATTTTTCAATTATAACATCTTGTCTGTATGGGTCCCCTCCACACCTTCCCCTCCCTCTCACTGTTCACTGTTCGAAGGTAGAAGTAGGAATAAAACTTTTGGTCAAAATTTCATGGCTCAGGGTACAGAAAACACTCAACTTTACGACTCTCAAGAACTGCAGAACCCGGTCCAAGATTGTTACAGTTTAGCCAATAAATAACTAGTTCGTTTTCAGTGAAATTAGTACTATAAATCGCTTTTCTTAATAGAAGGTATTTTTTAATGAACAAGTACTCTTTAATAGTAGTACTTGGAGATTATGGAAGGGGGTGGAGTGAGTGGAATAAGAGTAAGAAGATAGAGTAACAGAGAATGAATATGATTAAGTATAGTGGTGCACTTTCTATAAACAGAAAGATAATAAATATTAAGGTACCAGAGAAGATCTGCACGGGTCCATTATTGCAAAGCATATTTAGTTGAGTTTCTATCCTCCTCATGAAATCCATGGCCTCTTGTACAGGCCTTGTTAATTCCTCTCTATACTTCACAAGCATGTCATAGTATGCTTCCTGTATGTGTTAATAAAATTAATTAATTAATTAAACACCCATCTCACATCATACAATCAATTGCACAATAAAATAATAATAATAATATAAAAAATACCAAAGTAGTAAAGGCAAGAGAAAAGCTTAAAGAAACAAAGGAAAAGAAATTAAAGCAAACAAATTAAACTTCCCCACCATAAATTGATCAAGTTCTGGATCCTTTGAAGTTTCTCTTGAATTAGCTGAAGATCGTTGCCGTGCCTCAAACTCTTGCCTCACCGCTACAAGACGCGCCACCACTTCCGGCGGAGCTCCAACCTTCATTAGTAAAAGAGAAAAGAGGAAGATAATAAGAACTTTATTTTAATTTATAAACCAACCATTTTATTCAAGAAAGAGTACAAAGATACACTTTACACAAGAAGAGCTATAAGATATACGATCTACTCGTTCATACATCAATAAAAAAAATTAAAAAAAAAACTAAAAAAGTTTTAATATACATAAATTATTAAATGATGTTGGGGGGCATATATACTCAAGTATGGTTGTTGAGTGATGAAATAATTAATAATATTTAATTAGGGAGGGGGGACCTTTTGACAATCCATGTAAGCTTCCAAGAGATTGGAGTATTGAGGATGAGCAATGATTTTAGCTTTTATGGCTTCAACTTCATTATTAGAGCTAACTTGGCTCCCTCCTTGCTGCTGCATATTGTGAAGATTTACTCTCATTAAAGAAGGATAGTGGAAAATCGGAGTGTGAAGCTGAGACGTAGTAGTAGCAGCAGCAGCAGCTTCAGTTTTCACAACAGAGTGTTGTACTTGATCGGATTGAAAACAGTGATGATGATGATGATGATCTGATCCACCATTAGATTGAAGATGAAAGGTGTTGGTGGGAAACTGATGATGATGATGATTGTTGTTTCCAACGCCTGAACCACTAGCCAAAGAGTACAAGAAATTTGGCCTTGGACTTGAACTTGGACCTGTGTTTTCACTAAGGTGATTATTAATAGTGTATTCCTCCATTATTATTTCAAAATAATTCTTTTTTTAAAAAATGATGATGATGATGATGAAGAAGAAGAAGAATATAATACTCTCACTCAGCTAACTAACCCAGCTAGCTAGCTGAACAAGATAAACCACTAGGCACTGCTACTAGTAAAAATGTAATAAAGGAATATTTAATTTATAAGGTTAGGCTAGAAATTAGAAACCCTACTTTGATGTGAATGAATTCATGGAAAGGGTTAACAACTTAAAACCCTAATGAAAAGTAGACAAGAGATTAGTAATAGATGGCATGGACCACACAATAATCATCAGCACAAGTGTGAGATGAAATTCATTTCATTTATATATGTTGATATATATAGAAATTAAGGGGTCCAGCTAGACTAGAGGACTTTGAAGGGAAATTGGTAGAATTGAAAAGAAAAAAGATAGTGTTTTAATTTCAAGTGAATTAAGGTGATTTGAAGCGATGGATTTTGGGCATGGACAGAGTGGAGAAGATAGAGAAACCAGAGATAATTGATCACATGATGTGTGGTACGGATGTGAGGACTAGAGAAGACACAAAGAGAGAGATGGCGCAGTCGAAAACCAGCAATCACTCCGCGTTGGGGTGGTTGACAAGACTTCCTTTGGTTTATGTCCTGAAAAAATCAATAAAAGAGACTTCCTTTGGTTATGACAAGGAAAAAAAAAGATATTTAAAAAACATAAAAAGCTAAGTAGTGTAGGCCATGAGATAAGGCGCTAGATTGCATTATTATGAATTTACTTAAGTTTAAACTTTTTTTTTAGTTTAATCAATTTAGTAATTTTTATTTTTATTTTTATTTTAAAAGATTAATTTTTTAAGCAACAAAGAAAATTTATTAATATCAAATTGAGTATAAGAAATACTCAAAAACAGCTCATACAATGTATACATTAAACACCCCCTGCAACACTACACTCTCGTGCCATACAACATATGAAATTCATGATCAAAATAAACTACCCCAACATACTAAAAACATCATCAAGACATACAAAAGGACTTACCATTACTTATTATAATCAATTAACTAATACTGTTATGATATTTCCCGCAGTGCCAAGCAATTCTGTTGATTTAAACACCAATCTTCATATGAGTAACAATTGTCATGTATATCCTCTTTAATAATAAGCCAGAATTTAATACTTATATTCTCGACAATTCCTTCAACATCCATATGTTTTCCTTCAAAAAAATTTTTATTTCTGTTAGTAATTTATTGGAGCCGAAAAGTTGAGTAGGTCAAATTTGCAAAGGAGATAGCTACTCTTGTCATGTTAAATTATTTCAACTTAAACATTATAGAATTAACTTCCTCTTCGAAGAGAAAAAATTGTTTGAAAATACTCACTTGATTTTGTCCGTAGAGTTAGATTTGCATACCCATCGGAGTATATATGCGAGTGCGGATAAACGATGAGCAGAAAAAATAAGAGAATTTTATGGAAGATGAAAACCCGGTGAAAGATCTAAAGGAATTAACAAAGAAGGAATTAACAAAGATGTCGATGATGAATAGGTAAATCTTGGTGGCATGATGATGTTGTACATGTTTTTGTTTTGAGTGAAAAATCAAGACTCTTATTTTGTAAATAAATAATGTAAATATTGTACGCGCTATCCTATATTCTCCTCTGTTTTGTAGTAAACTGGTTGTGGAGTAAGAAACGTATGTATAACCTTGAATTTTTTTAGTAATTTAATTGCGTATAAGTTTGTTTTACAAGAAAATTTATGTTTTACAAAGTTTAAATTTTTTTTAAAAAAATATGGTGTTTTCTAAAAAAAAATATTATATTGTTTTGGGATAAAATTGAGGCGTTACAATAGCAACCGATTAGTGGTGCTTTGCGAAAAGGTTTTCAGTATGGAAGTGTGGCATTTATATCTCATTTGAATTGCATACCTTGTTCTTGTCATGACGTATATGATTAATTGTATAAGCATATGATATTTTGATCCTGTAGCATATTATAAGCATTTACATGTTTTGATGATGTATCTAGCTAATCTCCCTCGTGTGTAATGTAATTGGGAAAAATTATTTTAAAAAATGGGAGAAAATTACTTTTGAAAAGTATGCATTGATTTACATGTTTTGTGTCTATTTTTTTTTTTTACATCATGTATGTGCTATATATGTGAAGAGAAATATTGGAAAGGAAAATGTTTATCCCACATTTTAATTTTTTTACTCATGTCAAAAACGGGGAGAAGGATTGAATAGAAAAATATGTGTATGTACTTATTGTGATATATGATTGCATATTTTTCTATAATGATTTGTCATCATCAAAAAGGGGAGTGTGGAAATATGGATTTCCCATGTGCTTATTGCTTTATGTTTTGATGATAATAAATCATGTTGTTGAGAGAATGTCTATATCCTACATAGTTTAATTGGTGTATCTGTAATGCTCCTTATACATTGTTTTCCTACTTACTGATTAGGGCGTTGATGAAGATATTGTTTTGCAGGATATGAGATGAAATGATGTTTGATACTTAGAGTTTCTCCCCTTCGTATTGATACTTAGGAAAGAAATATTATTTGTGTTCTGCCCACTAATTCAGGGAGAGTAATATGTGATTGTCTGCATGTCTATTCATTTGATTTCCTTGAATGCAATGTATGAGGGGTAGTTATCTTGTATACATGTTATTTTGTTTTAACCCCATTTTGTAGATAATGTTTTTTATCATAAAAAAGGGAAAATGATAAGTTCCAATGTAGTATGCCGTTTTGATGACAACAAATCAAGCTTCAAGAAGCAAATTAAATTCATGCATTCATCTAAAACAATCACAATAAGGCACTGTATCCTAGAACCAGGCAATTGTTTTTAATTTTTAAGTAAATTAAAGTATGTAGCATGGAGAAGTTTAAATTAAATGCTTTCTAAAATACTTAATCCAACAATTAGACATGCCATAAACTTGTCTTATAAACGTTCTAGCTATCCAAAAAGTGAAAATAATAAGTTTTTACAAATTTGATAGAAAGTAATCGATTATTACCTACTTTATGACTTAAATCGATCATTTTGAGGCATCATACAATTTTTCATAACGCTTTGAATTGATTCTTCATTTAAGACGAATCAAGTATTTTGTGGTATCATACAATTTTTCAGAGAGCTTTGGATCAATTACTATTATGGCATGAATCGATTACTTTGATTAAAAGTAAGCGATTATTTTGTTTTATGTATCGATTCATTATTTTAAAAATCAGAAGAATGATTGTGGATCAAATGTATTAATTACCTGAATTGTTTCCGAATATGAGGTACTCGAAAATCTGTTTAAAATCAACAAAGATTGCTTGTACAATTCACTCATCAGTCATTACTCATTTTGCATAATACTAATCCTAATTTTTCAAAGAGTGGGAGCACACTCATTATCTCTATTCTTCTTCTCTATAGTTATTAACTTTAATTTTAAACTACTTGTGATCTTAGTGATATGTTAAGTTCTTCAATTTAATATTAATGTCGTAGTTTTTAGTGATATTTATTGAATGACAAAGAAAATTAATAGAAATGACAAATTTATTGAATGCAACAACTTACAGATATTTTTTTTTTTAAAAAAAAAAAGAAAACTTAAGAAACTGACTTTTAGCCTATAAATAATTTAAAAGACCAATTTATTATTTTGAGTAAAACAAATTAAAATTAATAGATTACTATTATTTTGTGTGTAAATGAATAGATTAAAATAAGTAAAAATGAATAATTATAAAAATTATAAAAGGATAATATGATCATAATGCAAGGCACAAAAATGCAAAACATGTAAGTTAAAAATACAAAACACCAAAGTATCAAAATTAAAAATACAAAAAAAAAAATTTAGGTTAATTAAAACACAGAATATAATCCTTTTTTAATTCCCACAAAACTCATTATGTTGTTGGAATGGTGTTTATTCAATGTGTTATTAATGCATTGCATTCTTGCCTCCGCAACAAGCTAAGGTAAAAAAAGCTCATGAATAGCGGCGACGACCGTGCCATTTTTTGCTTGGCAACGGTGCTTCAATTCTGACCATTGTGCTCCCTGCCCTAACCCCGTGGCACTTTCAAAGGACACTGCCCCAGAGTTTTAGGACCCCACAGCACTTAATTAAAAGGGTAGGCCCCTATCTCAAAACTCCCCCGAGAGTCCCGCGCTAGCTCTCAGCAGTAGTGGGGGCCATACTTGCAATGTGTCTTTACCCTACTATCACTTTACTACCTTAATTTACTTTAGGTTCAAGTAGGGGTGAAGGTGAGTCTGAAATCTCAGGGAACCTTGACACTAATCCTGAGTGAGCTGCGTAGCTGGCTCTTCCAGCAAGATGTTTTTAGCGGGAATCGAACTCGGGGCTATTAGCATCCGTGTCTCATTCCCAAGATTTCAGTTGGGACCTTACACCAACTGAACCAAATTTCGTTGGTAAACCAATCCATAATTGATTGCTGATGAGTTGCACCAATTTAGTGGATTATGTTAATTTTTTTTTTCATTAATCCAATTAAATATGGGTTACCTTTTGAGTTTGCTATTTTATTTTATTTTTTTATTTTGGTGCACAGAGTTTGCTATTTTAAAAGCCTATAAACTACCAACGAGATTTGGTTCATTTGGTGTAAGACTCCAACTGAAATATTGGGAATGGGACACGTGTGCTAGTAGCCTCGTGTTCGATTCCCACTAAAAAGATCCCGCTGGAAAAGCCAGCCATGCAGCTCGCTCCGGATTAGTCTCAAGGGCTCCCTATTATTAAGGGTGCTCTTGGGGATACCGATGGTTCCGCAAGGAATACGGACAAAAAAAAAAAACCTATAAACTTTACTCAATTTGTTGGTCATGATTTATTTTACTATTTTTTTTAATAAATGTCCAATTGTGGACTCTTTTCAAGGCACACAACAATGTTGTGATTTATTCATATGGAAATTGGTTGTTACATTCTTTAGAGTGTTTGAATCAAATGTAAATTAGTTGGGGATGAGAGTACCCCTTGTGCTCCTTTTTATTTTCAATTTATATGTTTTGTTTGCTGTTAAAAAAAAAGAAGTTAGAAACTTAGTAACTAGATGCTAAGATGTACTTTCGAGTGTGATAAAAAATTATAAAAATCAAAATAATTAAAAAGATATGTATTTAATGATTTATCTAATATATTAATCAATTACTATCAAACAATTAATTTAATATTTTGCATTAATCAATTAATCATAATTCAAAATTTATAATTTTTTATTTTTTTATTAATTATTTTAACTTTAGTTTGTGACAAAAAAAATTATGATTACTTACTACCTTTGTGAGATGGAAAGAGTATTGCTTATAACGAATATATTTCATGATTTTGATGTAATTTCGAAATGATTTGATTTAGATAATACTTAATTGCCTATTTATGTGATTTTTTTGTTTTAATTTTACTTTTATTTTTGAATCTATTTAAATTTATAATTTTTTATTTTATTTTTACAAAAATCAAGACACATGATCTAATTACTCGAACTAATTCAACCCAAATTTATACAAGTTGCTGGATTTGATTCGATTTTGATACTCATATACAAAATAAGTCGCCAACAACCGTTGTTTCGGTTGGTAATGATTGAGTCCGGGGTTGAGAGAGATCTCGGGTTCGAATTCCATCGATGTGAGGACGGTGTTGGTGAGTAATTTGTAAGTACTTCTATAAGCGCTCTTTGATCCCAGATATTGCTCTAGCCCTGATGAGCCCCCGAAGACCAACTCACCTAAACTTTTCATCATAAAAAAAATACAAAGTAACTCAAATTAACTCAACCAAATGTTTTATCGGATTGATTGCTTAACTTATTCTAAAATTGATAAAACTGAATCCTTTTACCCCTATATTCAAATTATGTATATTTGTTTCTTATGTTTATTTTTCCCTCTTAATAGATTCGATTTTTACGTATGAAGATAATAATTTTTTACAATAAATGTTAATCAAAATATAGGGTGAATATTGAGGATTGAAATAATATTATGTCTCGTAAAAATTACTTGTAGCCAGAAAAAATAAAATTCTTTTGTTTTTTCTTCCTTGATTTTTTGGTTTTTTTTTTTAGACATGATGGACGTTTCCAACTTTTCTCCATATAAAGAGACCATACACCGCATAACCAGTCCCGGTATGAGTTGTGCATCTGCATGAGGTACTACCCGGACCCCATGTTCCAGCTCAGTTCATTTGTCATTCAACTCTACTATTCTTCGCTACTTCCCCATGCACACCAACCTTGTTCATTTCTACCTTAACCCATACATACTCCAACAAAACAGTAGGGAATCAATTAAGGAATCGCTTTTTCTTAACAAGTGTTCTTAAATGATATACACTGATTAAGGATATTAATATTAGAAAAATGGGAGTTATTGCAACCTAAAATTGAATGGTTGCTATGAAACTTTTTAGTAAATTAATAAAAAGTTGACACCTAAGACATGTGTGTCATGTCATTCCTTGAAATAGTGATTTATAATTTTTACAATTTAGTCCAACATAAAAAGTAAATTAATTTAATTTAGTCATTTGTACCTATTAGCAAATTATAACATAGATTAAAACAACAGGTGATTGTAACTACAGGTGTTAAATTAATTTGCTAATAGGTACAAATGACTAAATTAAGTTAATTTTCTTTTTATGTTGGACTAAATTGTAAAAATTATAAATCACTACTTCAAGGAATGACATGACACACATGTCTTACGTGTCAACTTCTTATTAGTTTACTAAAAGGTTGCATAACAACCATCCAATTTTAGGTTGCATGTTAGAAATTTCCTAGAAAAATACTCCCTCCGTTTTATAATGTTTGGTCTTTTAGGTCTGGTCACACAGATCAAGAAAGTGTTAATTATTGTAAGTATTATGTATAGTTTGTTTAAAATGCCCATATTTAATCCTTATTGAAAATTGTAATAGTATTTAATTTTTATTAGTAAGTGTGTCCATTAATTAATGTATAGTGGTTTTGAGATGAGAGATATGATAAAAGTAGAATTAATGAGGAGTAAGAGAAATGATTGAATGAAAGGTTAATATTGGAAAAAAAATATGTTTGTGTATTGAAAATGTAAAAGGTCAAACATTATGAAACAAGGAAAAAAAGTCTAAAAGACCAAACATTGTAAAACGGAGGAAGTAACTACTAAATGTATACTCCATCTCTCCCTAAATATAAGACTCCTTTGGAGGATTTTACGTCCATTAAGAACTTTTGATATGTAATTTCAAAATTATCTCTATTAATTTTATTGGGAATCTAAAAAGTGTTAAATAAATAGAGGTGTTTGTGGAAAAAAGTAAATAATGATCATTGGAAATTGGAAAAGGGTTTTATAAATAGTAACAAAATAAAAGTGTCAAAAGGCTCTTATATTTAGAGACTGAGGCAGTATTTTTTATGTTTTGAAAATATAAAAAGTTATTTTTTCATGAATTTTCGTTATGTTTGGCTTTTTAATAAGTGCATAAGTGACACTTGTTAATATTTGCCTTTTTTATTAGGACACTTGTTAAAGTTAATTCTTACATTTGATATGTAATGTGTTTTAAGGTTATGCACGAATTTTAAAAAATTATTAAATAATATAAGAAGTTATGCATGGTATTTTTATTATAATACCCTTATAAAAAAGATATTAGAGGTAAAAAATATAATGTAATAAATAAGGATATTTGGGGAAAAAAACAGTATTGAATATGCATTGAATTTATAAAAGAACAATATGTATGAAATTTGGAACAAAAACTTTATAAACAAACATATGAAACAGATGTATTAAATATAGAAAAAAAATGGTATGTTCACATTTTTATCAAAGGCACCCAATCTTATCAAGCGGACTATATATATGAACATCTAGTTTTATCAGACCGGTCGTCAGACCCAACCTTCTAAGCCAAGTACCTCAAGACATCACCCAGGGCAACGTCGGAGGGTCATCGATCCAAATGCTTACACTTTGTTTGGTTTAGGAGAACTTAGGGGAAGAGATTTTGAAGGAAGAGAAAATGGAAGGAAAAGTGGAGTTTTCTATTGTTTGGTATAGGAGAGAAAAGGGAAAAAGAGAGAAAAATGAGTAGACCCCACCTGAAAATATTTTCTCTCCTCTGATAGCTTGTTTGGTATGAGAGATTTTGGGGAGGAAAAATTGGGGAAGGAGAGAATGGAGAGAAAATGGATATTTTCTCTTGTTTGGTTGTGGGAGGAAAATGGGAGAGGAGAGAAAAGAGGGTGGGATCCACACTAAATTTTTTTCTTCCATGGAGTGGCGAGAGAATGGAAAGAAAATGGCCAAATGGGGGAGTGCACTGCTACTACACGGAAATGATGTTAACATGCATACGACTGGGTTCTTTTCTTATTTTTTTTTTATATTAACCATTTTGTCTTATATCAAACATTTTCTCTCCTTTTTCTTCACATTTTCTCTCATACCAAACAACCACAAAATTTATCCATTTTTTCACTATAATCTCTCTTCCCTATTTCTCTCTTCTCATTTTCTCTCTTCCCATTTTCTCTCGTGCAACCAAACAAAATGTAAAAGCAAGATTTTGGAGAGAAAATGTATTGGATGTTGTGCTGCATTGGATTGGGTTATTTGCTTCATACCTTTTATGGGTGTTGTTTCTTACTAGTATTCTGCTTGCATTGGGTTTTATAGTAGACTGGGTGTGTGTGTTTTTTTTTTTTAATTTTGATAAATTATATATATTATATAAAAAAGAATTGAAGTAAGCAACAAATGTTTTGTTATGTTTGATATTAAAAATATATATATATATATATTTATTTATTTATTTTTGTTATGTAAAATAAGAGTATATTTATTTTTTAACAAATTTATTGTTTTCTCTCTCCTCACTTTTCTATTCAACCAAGCAAAGAGAGAAAAAACTCAACTTTTTTTTCTCTCATATTTCTTTCCATTTTCTCTCATATTAAACAACCACAAAATCTACTCATTTTCTCACCATAATCTTTCTTCCATATTTCTCTCTTCTTTTTTTCTCTCTTCTCATTTTCTTTCTGGCAATCAAACAAAGTGTTAAAGAATAACTCCCACCAACAATTAGCTTGCATTAAAGTTGAGGATCCCGCAACAGTCTAATTGGTCAATGATTCTCTTTTGGATTCTCATCCTCCCAATCCACAACTAACCCCAATGCCTGATCACGCTTCATAAAAGTCGAGGAAATATTTCAAGCATTCTCTCATTTTATGTCTGCCACATGTCACCCTAGCCAAAACTTATAGGGTTTCCCATCAACAATCACTAAAATTCATCTTATAAATAGCTCATCACAACAGGATATACTGACATGTTCTCTAACTCTAGATCAACACTAAAACACATTTTGTTGACTTGAGAAAACCAGAGTACTCAAACTATATGTGCTGCCATGCTGCGAATTAAAGTTCCAAAATAAACTCTGTAATATGATCTCCTAGGTTCTATGTCTTTCATGACTTGGAACCCCGGCCAAGGCCAAGTTAGGACACTATAGACTCATTTCAACTAGTTAGCCACGTACCCTAATTATATCATGTAATTTTTCCCTTTGTTTTGTGATCTCTCTTTTTTTTTAATAAAAAAATAGTTGGCCAAGCACAAATATATTATCAAGCAAAAAGATATCTACTTTTTTATGTAAGCAAATTAAGGATCTTGAATTCATGATTCCCACGTAATTTATTTGCTATAATTAGATATTGCAATGAATGGAAACTTAACCGGATCCATTGCTTGAAGTTCCTCTTGAATTCCTTGATTGTTTGCCCTTATGTTCTTTGATCACTTTTTGGTGATCTCCTCTGTGCCTTCTCTTTTCTGGTTTTCCCCTGATGATTAAAGAATGTTCTTTCTATTATTGTAATGTTATAACCCCTTTTAACCGCTCCCTCAACTGATACTTATATGTCAGTGTTTCCGAACAATTGTGTCCTTTTGTCCAACGGTCATAAAAAGACTTTTAAATCATAAAGGCAGAGGGGAGAGACTTTTAAATCATAAAAAGACCCAATTGATTCTAAGTGACTTTAATAAGGTTAACCATCATCACATTGAACCTTCTTTAATAAGAATCAATTCTATAAATTACATGAGCCACTATAGATTATTAAAATAATCTAACATTTTATAAAACAAAATTTATGATGAGTAACATGATAGATCGGTCTCTAACTTTGAGAACATCGCTCAAATTAGTCCATGAGATTATCGAATTCCAAATTAGTTCCATAGATAACAAAATGTGAATCACAAAATGTGAATCACATTAGTCTTTGTCGTTAGTGTCCACAAAGTTAGGGACAAATTTGACTGGTGCCCACAATCTCATGAAGGACTAATTTGACCGATAGTCGGCTATCTTTGTTTATCCTTTTTTTTTAACCAAAACAATTTTGTTTTTGTCATTTTGTTATTTCACGTTAAGAATTATTAACAGTCATCATTAACGTAAGGGATTACTGTAACTCACATTTTCCTATTTGATGGACCAATTTGATATTTCGAAAATCTCAGGGACTAAATTAATCATTATTGACCATAAAATCATAAACCAATCTAACATATTACTCCAAAATTTATTAAAGAGTAAATAAGTATAAGACATACTTCATGCAAAAATTTACTTCCAACTTAAATATCACATTTTTTAAGTGAAAGATCCAAATGGACTTAAAACTATGAGTCAATAGAGTATATATTACTTAATACCTGAAATTAGAAGAAAATGGCAGCAATTCGCAAGCAGGCCATTGGACCGGGTGATTCTTATTCTTTTGATGATTAAGAAGAGATTAGGTACTTTTTTGCATGGTGGTATAATAAGGGACGAGGCACCCTTCTTTTTGTGCCTGCCACCGTCAAATATGGTAAATCTTAATCTAATAGTTAACAAAAATTATTCAAGAATATATGCTAAACAGGAGACTATCTTTGGAGGACCCATGTCTGCCATTAAATCATATCAATGCAAATATATTTCGCAACGACCTTTTCCATGTTTAATTAGTCGTGATACCAACAACTAACTTTGTTGATAAGTAAGAAAGACAAAACCGAAGAATTAACGGATAAAGTGGAAGTAACATACATAAGATGGGGCTGAATATTATCTTTAACTACATGTTAAGCAAACCATTCAAACTTTATAGTAAGAATCCGAGGGGATGGTGCTTAGCTTTTTATTCACAAATTGATGACGAGTGATGTGGAACAATATCATCCACTACGTTTCTTTGTTAGGTTCTATTAAAAAATTTAAAACCATTGGCAAAGAATAAAATATGAAAAATATGAAAAAGGGAAATTCAGAAATACTATAAAAGATTTGGTCGCTTTATTAGGTAAATTATTATTCAGCTTTGCTGTCAAACAATGATCTTAAAGGAGAGTTAAGCGTCCTAAGCAACTTAATTAGTCAATAAAAGGTGTCATTTTTCTATTAACTTCATTATTAAAGGAAAGTTGTGTGATTTGATCACTTAAGTTGATGTGGGTACAGTAGCCCGCACTATCTATTGACAAAATTGCGGAAAAGACTGAAGAAGTCTATTTAGGGATAAAACCAGATTTGTGTGAAAGAGACAAGGAAAAATTCGTAAGAATCAAATCAGTAAATATAGAATAAGGTTTTTCCGATGTACAGTATTTCCTCCGTCCCACAAAATATAATAAAGTGAGCAAAAGAAAAAAATCAAGGAGACATATATTTAATTACTAACTCTCACCCCGTGCAATGCACAGGTTATTGATAATTTAATTTTTTATATTAAATATTTTAAAGTAAAGATTGTTTTTATTTTAAAGCAAAAATTATTATTACAGAACAATAAAAGAAATTATACAAAAAGGCAGAGATTTAAATCAAACACTACACTTAAAAAAATTAATTTAAATGAGTTTGTTGAGAAATATTGTACTTTCTTGTATAAAAAAAAAGTAACACTTTTTATCTGATATCTTCCTTATTTATTTAATAGATAAATTAACATTTTTATATGATTATCAACTTTATTTTAAAGAATCAAAAGTAAATCATATTTAAATATTTTCATTTTTTTTGTTTGGTGGTATTATAAGTAAATTTAAGGATAAATTAGAATATTCCGTATTTCATAGGACATAAAGACGACATTGAACTTGTTATTCTTGACTGTCTTGATTAATTAACACATTGCATTTTATAAGGAATATAATGACTGCTCTTTTTTTTTATATTTTTAATATTATATTTGTTTATGTATAGATGAGTGTTAAATTAATGTATTTCTTATTTAGTTGATCGATGAAATAACACTTTTTATATATCATTATTACATTTATTATGATATTATGATTAATTGGAGTGGAATCAAAAATAAACTTTTTTTATATTTTTTTGTTTGATGATATTATGAGTATATTTAAGGATAAATCAAAATATTTCTTATTTCATGGGACATGATAATTTAGTATTTTTTGAATTTAAATTATATTTTTTTGATATGATTATCACATTTATTATTATTATTCATATTTAAATATTTTGATATTTTTCATCGTTTATCTTATCTCAAATTAATCATAAGATTTGATCCTAAAAAATCTTTATGCTAATTGTTCTAATCATCTTGAATTTTTTTTAAAATTTTTTAAATGTATGTACCTTTGTTTTTAATCTGTTACAGGTTTTTTTAGAGATTATAACAACTAAAGTATTTATCAATTGCAAACTTTTTACAAAATGATAATCATTATATTTAATTATATATCTATATTATTTGTAATGTTTGAAAAAATATTGGAATATTCTCAATTTCAATATTGCAATACTGATAAAATATTATTTGTTTAAAAATTGTCTCAAGTAAAATTAAAAAATGAGCTCATAATAATAAATAATATAAAATTATGTAAAAAAAATTTATCATTTTTATAAGATAATCTACCTTTATTATATCATTTATTATAATTATCATTTAAATTTTAAATATATATTTTTTTTCTAGTTTAGCTTTAGAGTTGACGTACGGTGCCAAATATTAAGGGAAGTTTGTGAGTTATGATGTATACTCCAAACCCTTCAACCTATACAGATTTATGATCTCTCCATGGATTACGTGAAAATTTCTAGATGAGACATGCAAATTCTTTTTCTTATATGTTTTATAAGTATTGAGTCTATCTCCTTTTTGTAATTTGCGGATAACATCAAAAAAAAATTTCCCGAATATCCTAACCAAATAATCCCTAAGTTTTTTTTTTTTAAGATTAATCCCTTAATTTTTTAATATAACACTTTTTATATTTATTATTATTTTTTCATAATTATTGTGATAAAAAAACAAATAAATTTATCTCGATAATACATTTAGATAAAGTGGTTACAGTAAAAGTAGGAAGGGATTTAGATTGAATTTAGTTTTTTTTATCTTTGGGTATGTAGTTTGTATCTTGTTTTTTTTAATGTTGTTGTTATCTTTTAATATTCATTTAGATAATGTTTTTTTTAATGTTGTTGTTGTTCATCTAGTTCCTTGCCTTATGTTATCATTATTTTAATGTTGTTTTTACATTGGTTAAAATTTATTTTGATATTTTACAATAAATAAAATAAAAAAATTAATTATAAAAGAAACTGCAACTCCATGCTGAACAGTTATGTTACAATTCACGCTCTTTTGGGGTTTTCAATTGACACAGACAATTTAACAAACAGATACTATGCATATTCTAATAATTACTGCATAAATATATAACTTATTACCAGGATTTACATTGCCAAATTGAACAGCGCTATCATAAATGAATTGATTATAAGTTCAAGAGCAGTCCAAAATTATATTGATCGAGGAACGCAAAAAACCAATGGAAAAAAGGAAAATAAAAATGAAAAATAACATCTAGAGTTTACATAATGAATATCAAAGCTGTAGTATATTCGGAATGAAAAATCCAAACCTCAAATGGGTTTATGTTTTGGCCTCCAAAACGGGTTTGAAAATTCGGGTCACGAAGAGATAGCTACGATATGATCTTGGTTGGGTCCATCGAGGTTAAACATGAAAATAGGAAGAGTTGGATGCGAGTGAGTGTGTGAGTGTCAGATTGAGAAACATTATTCACACATTACAAACACACAACAAAAATCAAATATAAAATAAGAAATAAATAATTAGGAACATAAAAAAGAAATAAATAATTAGGAACATAAAATACAAAATAATAAAATTAGAGAATTCTTGGAAGTAGAGATATATGAAGGTGAAACAAAGGTAAAGAATGAAGGTGAGATCTTGTTATATATAGTGATTTTTTTTAATTTTTTTTAGGATAATGATTACTTCTTTTTTCAACAAACCGAGGATAATGATTTCACATACAAATAATGTTCAAGCATCATCTCTTTGTGTTTATCGATCTTTTTGAGGATAATGATTTTTTTTAACAAAATGAGTATAATGATTCAACATAGTCCACATATATAGATAATTTATTTAATTTTAAATATTAATTTTGAACAGATAATTTATTTATTTTAAATTATAATTTTGATTTAAAACGATATTATCTACCTACAAATGCTCTGGTGCGAGTATTTCTTAAACGAACAAATGTTTTTATATAAGTAAAGTAGATTTATTTAACACATTAATTAATTATCAAATATCTAAATTAATTTAATGCATTTTGTATTAAACAATCAATTATAATTCAAAGTTTACGATTTTTATATTTTTCATTGATTACTTCAACTTTAATTTAGAACAAGAAATCTTGTAATTTATAAATATATTTTATTAAGGCATATGTAAAAACTCATAACGGATATGCTGATATAATTGATGCATATAAATTTTATAAATATATCATTTTTAATGCAAATTTACCAAAAATATTTAATTTTTTTAAAATATGTCGGAGGACACATATTAAAAAATTCATAAAATAATGACATTCTAAATATATCAGAAAAGTTAACAAAAAAAAATAAATATATCAAAAAAATATTGAAAGCATCCGGAATTTTATAAATTTTGACAATAAAATTCCAAAACTGTCATTGATAAAAGTTATTTTTTTTTAAGGTTTATTTGAGTTTTGAGTCCTTCAACTTAGATGTTTTTTTGGAATTGGTTCTTAAACCCTTTTTGTTCATGTTTTGGGCCCCTAAACTTTATTCAAATTTTTGGAAATGATCATTTCATCACTTAAGTAAGTGATGAAATGACCGACGATATGACACTTCATTTTCGCAATATCAACAAGTGACGGGACAGTTTACTCCGTTATAAGTGTCACGAGAACGCAAAAACGACGTCGTTTAAGGCCCTCGATCAGCCACGTCATCACTCCGTTAATGTCCGTTGACGGGGTTTGGGCAGGGACTAACGTAAATGTCTTTTTACAAAGTCAGGGACCTAAGAGCATTTTTGTTAATTTCAGGGACTAAAATGAAAGTGCTGTGTGAATTTAGAGATCAAAATGACAATTTACTCCTATAAATACTGTCTCATCTAAAACATCAACAATATGAGAATGAGAGAACCATTCAAGCAATACTAATGAGAACCTCATTATGCTCAGTATCATCCAAATACACAGTTAGCACGATTAAGTGACCATTCATACTCATCGTGGCTCCCTAAGCACGATCGAGATTAGCCAAAGCACCACAATGTCCATGATATACGTAAATATCATCCTCCATTGGTTAACACGATTTACCACTTGTTTCAATAGAGGCCAAAGCACTGCACAATGATAAGTCTTAATTAGGCAAAGAGATATCTCCCTCGTTCATAACCTAAGGTCTTTCTATCATATCTCAGCAGCTCGTCCAGATATGCAACTACGCTTGCAATAAAAAACTACGTAGTTTTGATTTCCCATAACTTAGTTCGAATAGATACATAAGACTGAGATATCCCGCTCACTAGACTGAATATCCTTAAACAATGATTCAATTTTCACTAGGTAATATGAGTTCTTCGAAGCGGTAGCCGCCGACATCCAGTTGCAAATGGTTTTCATCACCAGTGATGTTAGTAATACATGTCATGAGGGGTATCCATCCCTCAAGGACACATATTTTCCTTGGAATTTGTCCCTTTTGTCATGGCAAACCTTTGCACTTTATCTCGATGATGTTTCAAATTCCTCAACAAGAGGAGAAACCATGCTCCCGAGGCGCAAAAAAAGGGTCTCATTTTGGGATATCATAGGAGGAAAAGGTGAAGGTCGTTATATTCCCGAACAAACTTCTTTTGACTAAGAAGTGATCGTCAACAACAAGTAATCAATAAGTGCAGATAGTATTGGCAATTAGGGTGGGCTTGGCTCATGGCCACCAAATGCTCGCATTTTTTGCGGGCGAGATATTTATGGCTGAAAATTCATGCCCTACCCACACTAAATGTGGGCAGGGCAGCCCATGGGTGGCCCACATTTAATTAAAAAATTAAAAAAATTTATTCTTTCACTAATTTTTACTGTTTGCCCTTCTCAAATATAGAAAATAAAAGGTGAAAATTGGCACAACTCCTGTTTCAACTTTCAAGTAATAACCAATGAAAAGTCATTGGCCTGAATGGCTTCATAGTTGACAAGCTCCTATAAAAAATATGTAATTTCCAATAGAAACTAATTAGTTTGAACACTTTGAACACTTTACAATAGTACCGTACAGGTCTGATGTGTGTGTTTTTTTTAATTTTAAACTAAATTTGTTTTTAAAATCAGTTTGACTATATTTTAGAATTTAGAATTTTTTTTTAAATATTAATGGGCGGCCCGCCACTTGCCCAATAATGCCCGAAAAAAATGGGCGAAATGGGCGGGCATTGTAACATCCCTGATTTTAATTCCAAACGTAATTAAAATAAATTTAAGTTAGAATTAATGGAAATAATTATAGAAAATGGAGTATATGAGGTAAGAGGGATGTCTTAGAGCTAGAAGCACTTAATATATGGAAATCAAGCAAAGTAATCGATTACTTTGGGGAAGTAATCGATTACTTTTGGAGAAGTAATGGATTAGTTGCATTCTGTGAGGAACCAAATAATTAAGAAATCAAGGAGATAATCGATTACTTGGTGAAGTAATTGATTACCACCTCGTCAGACTTGAAAAAAAATAGAGTCTTGGGGACCACACATTCCAAACTTCTTGGAGAAGCCAATGCATTACGACCACATATTCTCAAGCTTCTTGGAAAATCTTTTCACCACAACCACATATTCTATTTACTTTAATGCATTTCCATTCATTAAACACAAACACTCCTTCTTCTTCTTCTTCATTGTTTCTTCTTCTCTTTCAAGAGCTAAGCATCATCGTCAAGATCGAGCATCCAACACCAAGCCCTAGCAAACCCACTTTCTCTTCCTCATAAACACAAAACACAACACCAACATTCATTCACTACTTCATTCCTTCTTCTCTCAAGAGCTCAAGAACCCCAAGTGCTCATCACTCACCATCATCAAGCTTCATCACCCCATCCAGAGCATCAACCGCACACATCATCATCCTCACCTCCACCATGTTCACTTTGTTTCTCTCACTAGAATCATAGCTATGGAACCACACCACAATCACTCATTCTTAATTCTCTCTTCTCCTTCCTCGTAAGCAAAGAGCCAAGAACACAACCTCATCTCCATCATCATCAAGCACCAAAACTAAGCTCCATCACTCACTCACCACCACCTCCCAAACGCCTTTCCTACCATCACCATAGAGTCTTCTCTCTCTTTCCCTAAATCACCCAAGTGAGAGAGAAACTTCATTGATCTCCTTCAAGATCTCCATAAGGCAACACCCCACACATTCATTGGGTATTTTCATAAGGATCAAAGGCTAGTTTAGGGACTCAAGTTCAAGTAGCACTAAGGAAGAGGAGGGTTCAAGCTCCAAGGGTACACAAAGCTAAGGGAAGGTCTAAGGCGTAAGGTGTTAATTCTCTTCCCATCTAAGGTAAGGAGGTGATATTACCATTTCTTAGGGCATGAGTTCTAACTATAGCATAGTGATGACTAAGAGGGATGGGTAGTGATAATAATAAACCTTAGGGTAATGTATTTGATTAGAGCTAAGTAGTTAGAGCTGGGTTATAGAACTTACTGTGATGATTGTTGAATATATGAATGAGTGATATAATTGTGCTTGTATATGTTCTAGTTATTTGTATGAGATAAAGTGTGGTGTAAAGATATGAATAAATCCCCAGTTAAGCTAGGTTTGTAATAAAACTTTGTAAAAGCTTAAAGACGAAAATTTAGTAAAATGATAATAAGATAGTGAGGATTTTTGGGCTAGGAGCAGTTAAAAAGTGAGTTAGAAACGCTTAACGAGTGAATTAAGGAATAAGTTAAAATAGATAGATTAACTGGAATAGATGAATAGTTAAGGATGTGCGTGAATAGAATAGGATTGAACCTTAGGGTAGTTGAGAACGGACACTAAGTGGATAGTAGAAAAGTAGGAAGTTAATCAATGATTCTTCGTAATGGATAAATTAATTGAGGTTAGAATAAGGGACAAGTATATTGGAACTAGTAAATGCTAATTAAAGTGACTTAAGATATGAGGGAAGTTAATAGAAAATAGATCTAATTTAGGATTGGCTAAAAAGACTCAAACATAAATGAATGATTAAGATGAATTAAATTGAATTAAGAATTGATGGAGGTTAGTGGAAGGAAAGTAAGCATGATTGGGTTCTTATCTATTAAGAGGAAAAGGTATGAGAATGTAGTCAAGGGGTTAATTAGAAAATAAAAAGTTAGAAAAACAATGAGAGTAACAAAGTGGGTAATTAATAATGAGGTGAAAGAGAAGTAATGATAGTTAATAAGGAATAAGGAAAGAATAGTGAGAATTGAAAGTGACGAAAGAATGAGTAAGTGTCGAAGAAGAGTTAAGCATAGTACATGAGAATAGGAAAAGGAAATAAGGGTTGAAATGAGAGAACAAGAATAAGTAAGAAAAGAATTAGGATATAAGAGTGACGAGAACAAGAAGATTAACTCAGCACAGGTTGGTCATAAGACTCTGTGGATAAGGAATAGGGTGCAGGTCGGTCATAAGACCCTGTGAGCTAGGAACGGTTGGTCATAAGACCTTGTGAATAAGAACACTCATCCCAGGTTGGTCATAAGACCCTGTAGATGTGAAATAGGACACAGGTTGGTCATAAGACCCTATGGATAGGAAATTGGCACAAGTTGGTCATAAGACCCTGTGGATAAGAAAATAGGACACAGGTTGGTCATAAGACCCTGTGGATAAGAGATTAAGGCGCAAGTTGGTCATAAGACCCCGTGGATAGGAAATTGGCACAGGTTGGTCATAAGACCCTGTGGATAAGAAAATAGGACACAGGTTGGTCATAAGACTCTGTGGACAGGAAATTGGCACAGATTGGTCATAAGACCCTGTGGATAAGAGATTAAGGCGCAGGTTGGTCATAAGACCCTGTGAATAAGAACATTTCACAGGTTGTTCATAAGACCCTGTGGATGACTAATAAGATGCGAACAAAGAAAAGAATTGTAGGAGTAAAAAGAAATGAAAAGAGAGTGAATTACTGAAAATATAAATAAGAATGAAAAAGGAAAATGAACCGATTAGATATAATCGCGTGCTTAGTTGTGTATGTTGTGGTATGAATTATTGTTGATAAATGTGTATGATCTTAATTTATTATTATGTCTCTTTAGAAACTATTTCTTAAGTTCTGTGTAATGCTACCCTTCTTGTTGTTTTTATACAGGTACGAAGACAGAGCTTACACAATGGCAGCCCGAGCAAAGATACCCTCCACTACGTGGAGTGTAAATTAGAATGAGAAAAGTATAGTAGTTTAGGTTAAGCCAGTTTATTAGGATTTCAAAACATTTCATTGGTTGTAGCCCTATAACTTGTATTATTTTGTATCAGGGCATTAGAGATAGTTTGGCTGTGTCTAGTACTTATAATTATGTTTTAAATATATTGTGATCTCGCAGGTTTTTAAGTAGTAACTATTTTGGGAAAGTCCGAAAAATGGAAGAGACTCTGTCGAATTTTATTAAGAAATTTTCAAGTCCTAAATAATCTCAACCTAATTAATAGTAATTAAGATAATTAATTGTAAGGGTGTTATATGCATTTTTTGAAAAATGGGCCCAAAAGTAATATACTTCCCTGCTCGCAAAAAATTACGGGCGGACGGCCCTGAGGGCATATGCCTAAATTGCCAATACTAAGCGATGAGAAAGGTGTCTAAGTCAGGAAGTACTTATAAAGAATGGAGATGCAAAAAGTTTAAGAGTTACAAGTTTTAAAGATTACAACGTACAAACTTTGGAGCTGCGACAGAAAAGCATCGACATGAACCTGGCAGCAATGTCCACAATCCGTCTCAAAGTAAGCCTTGGCGGGGAACTCTCGCACTTTTGGCTTCCTCAAAGACGTGGGTAGTCATTGTACATAATGTTTGGATAGTTATTACTAGGTTCTCTGCTTATAAATAAAAGTCTCTATCATTGAATTTGGGGTAAAAAAAACTTTGTAAAAATTCTCACAATCTCAACACATAGCAGATTCATAAGTTGCAACTCAAATACTTTCCCATGTTGTTTAACGCAATAGTTTTTATATATTCAGTTTGTTGTTCCTCTTTTGCTTCCATTTTTTCAGTTTTCTCTGTACTTTACGCATTTATTTACTTTTTTATTTCATTGCAACTTTGCAACGATTTTTTTTTCTTTCATTTTTACTCTAAAAATTTGTGTTCTAACATTCTCTTAAAGCATTGAAACTGATTGTTTGAGACTTTTTTGTCTTGATCAATTCTTTCATTATTGCATAAAATTCCAAGATTATTATATAACATGTTCGACAAAAACCACTCATTTTCACAAATTAAATCAAACTTTTAACATATAAAATAGGCAAATTTTGATAGAATTTTTGCCACCAAATAATAATATTAATTCTATTTTTTCTCATCATGAGTAAAATTACTTTAACTATACTTTTAATTAATAATTTGTATACATCAATTTAAACAATAACAAATATATGAAAAGGAATAATTAGTGCATGTTTGATTTGACGATGAAAAATCACGTTTAGGCTCAAAATCACTTGAATGTAAAGTAACTATGAATAGCTTTTGCTTCCGAAAATCAATCGATGAGAATCCAAAGTACATCCAAATATACACTTATGCTAAAATAAGAAATAAGATGATGATCCGTACATTCAAAGGAAGAGGAGCAAAGAGACACGTGCAGTGTTACATTAATTAATTTGTAGAAAGTAAATACTGTAGTACTACTACTATTACCTACGCTGCCTGCATTGAACTAATGAGTTAGTGGTATTTTTTTCTCTTCTTCTTTTTGTAGAATATCTGAATGAATGAATTAGATAGTAGATACACACTATGCTGTTATTCACTTTGAGTTGGAGCTAGAGTCTTATTCTGAGTGTATCTGCCATTTTCAGTGTCGTAATCATCGAGTCACTGTCACTGGACCCACGTGCCACACATCTAGTCTTAGAGAGGACCCACCGATTGTGTCGTTTCGAGGAAGACGCGCGAGAACAGCGCGGGAGCTGTTTCCCAATGCTCTGCACATACCATAACTTGGCTCCCTCCTCTGCAGAATATACAGTAACTTAGGTTTCATAAAAAATTAAATAAATAAATAAATATCTTCTTAACATAATAATACTCCATCTGTTCCTTTTTATCTATCATATTTCAAAAAAACGACCCTTAATAAAATCGATCATTATTTAGATTTTCAATACATTAATTATGTTTTTTCCCACTATACCCTTTCTCTTTCTATAATCATTAATTTTTTTCCACTACTTACGTAAACCAAGACTTATTATATAAGGACAAACATGGAAAATAACATTTATTACACTCTTGAATTTCTCAATATGAAAGATAAAAAGAAACAAAATAACTCTCCAAAAAACGACACTTAAAAAGAAACGGAAGGAGTAACTCAAAAATAGTTTTTTTAAAGGAACTCAAAAATAGTTAATTACTCTCTCCCTTCCTTAACTTTTGTCTTTTTATGTTTGAATACAAAATGTTAATTATTGTAAGTTTTATATATATGTTATATTTAAAATATTTTTATTTAATCCTTGTTGATAATTGTAATAATATTCAATTTTTATTAGGAAATATGTCTATTAATTAATGTATAGTGGTTTAGACATAAAAGAAAGGATAAAAGTAGAATTAATGAGAGTAAGAAAAATGATTAAATGAAAGGTTAAAATTGAAAAAAACATATGTTTATCTGTTAGAATTGTAAAATAACAAAAGATATAGAATGAAAAAAAAAACCTAAAAAACCAAAAGTTAAGGAACGAAGATAATATAATTTATTGAAATAAAAACATTTTTTAAAGACGAAACTTTCTTGTCAGATTTTTTTTTATAAAAAATCCAAAAATTAATATTTTTTCTAATCACACGCGCGCATATATATATATATATATATATATATATATATATATATATATATATTCAAATATAAAGAAAAACTAATTACATTTTTTGTTAAATAATTATGGTTCTTAAAATAATTTATTCATAAAGTGATTGTCTTATACTTCCTCTGTCCCTAAATATAAAGTTCTCTTGACACTTTTATTTTGTCCCTATTTATAAAGCCTCATATCAATTTTCAATGATCATTAATTATTTTTTTCCTCAAACACCCCTATTTATTTAACACTTTTTAGATTCCCAATAATATTAATAGGGGTAATTTTGAAATTACATATCAAAATTTCACATTTTCAATACAATTAACTTAATTATTTCATTTTCTTAATGAACATGAAATCCTCCAAAAAAGCTTTATATTTAGGGACGGAGGGAGTATTTAATTTTAATTGTTACTTTCCTAAAATATCTTGCTTTATTTATAAATTTAAGAAAATTAAATGCACTCAATTAATTTTTTTTGATAAATGTGAATTATATTTTATTTTTTTTATAATTGAGAATGAGGATATAACTTAGATAAAATTATAATTATAATATGGAAAATGCTAAGTTGCTAACCTATGTGTTAAGAGAGCAATATAAGTCATTTTATCTTGAAAATGTCACACTTAATACATAAAAAATTGCTCAATTTAAGTTTTCAATACCTACTTTTTTGTTATGTATTACTGTATTTAACGAGTAATTTTAAAATACTACTCGTTATCAAAACCTTTAAAATATAGTACAAAATCTAAACTTTGATCTCAATTTTTTTCTAAGTGATGTAGAATCAATAAAATCATCCAAAATCACCAAATGAAGTCATGGAATGATAACCCCTCTTCTGCCTCTCACGATTACTTGAATAATTGAATTCATATATAGTAAAAGAGATTGAGAATGACTTGAAATTGATAAGCTACTTTCATTCCACTTTTATTGTTCATATATCCTCCGAGAGGGTAACCAATATGAAAGTAAACAAAATATGTTAAGTGTTCATATAAACACGAAATTAAACATAAGTTTAGGAGAGCAGCTTAGCGTCCATTTGCTCTAAGCATGATCTACCACTGCTTACCGAAAAATATAATAAAGAGTGGTCACTTTATTTTAGAAGCATTTATCTTTTTTAAAAAAAAAATTAAAAAAAAAATATGAAGTATATCTTTCATTTTTAATCTACCACATACCTTCTTTCCTTTTTTATCATCACCATTGGAAGCCTCTAGCTCCATATCATCATGTGGCAAGTTAGAAACTTCAACAATTCATCTTTCATCAATGTTCGAGTGATCCAAACTCAACATTCATCAATGAGGGGTGTTTAACATGTTTCTGTAAATTGCTATCGATTCAAATGAGTTGAGTTGACCGAGTAGTTAGCAAGATCAATCTCGGTTTCTTTAATTTGACTTATCAATTTATCCAATTGTGAAACAATTTTTTGTTTGCATACCAAAATTTTAGTGCTATACATGTTTATTTTTAGAGCATGTCGTGTGTGAACTGACAGTGTGATCAGTACAGTAGTATTCTTTGTCCATAGATTAGTAGTGGTTGATTTATAAGTAAAAGTAATACACATGGATAATAGATGATGAATTAATAATGTAAAAAACTTTATATATATTACACTCTTATTTTTATCTTTGATATACTTTTTTATTCTTTTATGTACATGTTTCTCTGAAATATATTAGGCTTAAATATGAAAATAGTCCCTATAAATATTGCGTTATTTGAAATTAGTCTATGCATTTTTATTTTTTGGTTTTGGTCCCTAAATTTTGAATTGGTTTTGGTTTTAGTCATCGATATTAAATCTAGATGAAAAATGTTGATGTGACCTAACATCAACACCAACTTTTCTCTCCTACATGGACCACCTTCATCTTTAGCATCTTCTCCCATTTTCCTTATTGGTCCCCATTGTCTCTGTGGGATCCTCTGGTTCAGTATGACCTTCTGCCCAATGTCTTGATCTCTATGGGGGTAATCTTCGTGTGATCATACTAAAAGACTCTTCAACATCTTTTGTTACAATGGGAGAAGTTGTTAAAGATGAAGGTGGTCCACGTAGGATAGATAAATTAATATTGAAGTGATCTCTGGTAGGTCACGTCGGAATTTTCGTTCCATCCATAGATAACATCGAAGACCAAAACAAAAACAAATTCAAAATGTAAGGACCAAAATCAAAACGAATTCAAAATGTGGGGAACAAAAAAAAGGACTAATTTCAAAAAACCCAAAATTTACGGGGACTATTTTCATATTTAAGTCAATATATTATATGGAAAAAAGAGTTAGATACCATATTGATATTCAATTTTTGGTGCGAAGAAAACACTTTCCATTATGAAAACTGAAAACTACAATCTGATGTTGATGTACACCAATATGATTCAACCTATAATTTTTTATTTTTTTTTCCCTTTCCTGTTAATACAGTCAATTCATTTCCAGGTGTGTAGTACACTGCACCTATTTGTATGTATCTGATGCTTAGCCTAATTAGTTTTGTCCAGAATTTGTTTGTTTTGGTGATTTCATTTCAAGAGGTAATTCAAAGATGAAAGTTCATATTCATCCAAAAAAAATGATGAAAGTTCATGCATTGATAACATTTTAGGGATCTACCAACTTACCATGTATACCTGACTACTTCATTAGGGCAAAGGGCCCAATCCCATCCTATCAAACTTTAAATCCAATGTGACACAGAGAGAGACCCATATTTCTGCTTTGTGAAAGCAACAGAGAGAGGAGTATAGGGGGCAAATGCAAAGTGATAGAGAGGTCCGGCAAGAATCACTGTGCGCCCATGTGGGGAGTGGGCTCCAGCGATGGGTGACAAGGGAACCTTCATGTATCAATAGCAGGGATGGGAATAAGGCTCCCTCAACGGGCCCCCATTAATCATCATCATGGCAATCATCATCAAGTCATCACTATTCAGATATTCAAGTCCAAAAATAAATAAATAAATCACATTCATATATTTTTTTTCTTAATACGTGTCAAATCCTTGAATTTTAGGATCATTTTATTACATATAATTTTTACTCTTTTTTTCAATGACTGGTTCCCGAAAATTTTGCTAACATATCATATTGGAATCCTAGTCACACACAGGAGAGGTTAACCATATGCCCATATGGTACAACGTGATGCCATATGGACAAAGACGACTTCTCTCTCAAATTTTTTTTCCTTTTTATTTTAAACTAAAAATATTAAAATATTAAATTTTTTAGTTTTTTTTTAAATTTAAAAAATGAGTTAATAGTCTATTAGTTTTTCCAAAGATACATTTGACATCAACTTATTAGTCTCTGAAAGATTTACTCAACGATTAAAAATTCAAGGGAAGAATAATCCAGTATTTCTGTGCGTAAATAATTGGAAGTGATAGCCAATAAAAAATGTCACGTGACACTTAACAAAATCCATAATAGAAGGATAGACGGAAGAACGAATATGGTGTCATTTTGATTTTTTGAGGGACTAAATTGATTCTAAAAATCTTTTATTAATAAATTCAATTTTTTGTGGTAAACACATTTCTTTGTCTGACAACTAGAGATTAATCACTTTTCTTGGTCAAAAAAGAATTTTGTTTTTATTAACAAAACATTTTTTATGCACACGACATAGATTGAAAGTTTGATATATGCTTAAAATATTATTTATCTACCAATTGTTGTAAGCCTTATTATTATCATTAATTAAAATTAACTATACATTTTTTTATATTGATACTTAATTCTTTCTTATACCAAAATATAGTCTATAATATTTTTTATCCTTATTATAAGTCACTTATCAACATGCACATTTTTTTATATTTTACAAATATATTTCCAACCTAACAAGTTTACCCTCTAAATCACTTTGAAAAGCTCACACATATTTGTTTACCACTACTAAAATGCCAAAAAAAAAACATAAATTGTCAAATTTTTAATAATAATAAATAAAATAAAAATAAATTAAATGATGCATAAAGTGCTTATAAAAGAAATCACTAAAACTCTTTTAAATGGTGCTTTATAATAAAGATTAAATTAGGCAATATATGAGAAACATTAGTGTGTGTGTTTGGTTATAATTGGTAAAATGATATTATGATTTTTTTTATTATAACCTGTTAAAATTATAATATGTTTATGCATATGTATCTTAGCTGAAAAATGAATTTAAGCTAATTTGTTTTATTTGGCTAGTGTAAAGAAAAAATATTTTTAATGAGAAAAGTGTGAAGTGATAAAGGTGTAGTTAATGTGTTGAAGTGATAGAGATAAAATTAAAAAATTATATGAATCTAAAAAAATAATCGAACAAAATAATCTCCGACTGCTATGAGAGAACCATTAAATTTTGATTATTATTCCAAAAATATAATATAAAATTATAATATGTATAGACAAAGAAACGCATTAAATTATTAAATTATAATTATTTTCTAAAAAATAAACTCAAAACACAATTTTAAACAAAATCAAACACAGTGGAATCAATATATATGTATATATATATATATATATATATACATGTAATCTAGCACTACAAGAAAACCTGTTTATTGCAACGATTTTTCGCAACGACAAAAAAATGTCGTTGCAAAAAATAATTTAATAATTTTGTCATAGCGTTAGAAATTTTTTGCAACGACATTTTTTTTGTCGTTGCGAAAAGTCGTTGCGAAATTTAAAATTCCCCTTTTCCTCGTCAGGTTTGGGAAATGCAAAGGGACTGCAACGACAGGTCTGTCGTTGCCTAAGTTTTTATCAATAAAAAAAAACAAACTGACATGTTAATACAAATAACTAATAAAACTAAGATAAGAAGAGTTAAGACTAACAAATAGAAACAAGTACTAAAAAGAAGACTCAAAATTAAAAAGAACATTACCAAATACTGAACCAGAAAAAAAAAATAAAAAAATAAAAAAATAAAAAGAACATAACCATTAACCAGCAGCATCCGAAGACCCTCCCTCTTCTCACCACGCAAACCCTGGCTTCTCCCTTCTCACCACGCAAACCCTAGCTTCTCCCTTCTCACCACGCACATCGACGACCCTCCCTCTTCTCCGCCAGTGACGGCGGTGACGGCGACAGCGTCACTCGCTCCTCCCTCGTTCACGGCAGTGAGGACAACATAGCGCGAGAAACCCTCCCTCTTCTCAGTGAGCGATGGCGAGGACGGTGTCACTCATTCTTGTTAGTGACGGCGACGACGACGGCGATGGCGATAGTCACTCCTCCACTGTAGCATCTTGGACGGCGACTCCACTCCTGGTCAATAGCTCGTGACTGAACTCCCCAAGCCACTCAGTGAAACTCGCGCTAAGTATGTTGTCTTCTCACTTAAATCTGTTTTTTTAAGCTTTATTTTTGGTATGAATTGGGGTTTTTGATGTTGGGTTTTGCATTGGGGTTTTTGAGTCTTTTGTGCATTTCATCTTTTCTAGGTTTTGGGATTTTTTTAGTTTTCATTTTATTTTATTCTAGTTTGTTGTTGTTGTTGTTATAAACCCATTATTTGATTAGTTTTTATGCTCTGTGTAGGTGTCTTGTACTGTTTGTCTCTATTTTCTTTTTTTCCTTTTTATGTCTCTGTACCGAATTGTAATCTAGAGTTTGAACCAAGGAATGAGGGAAATTGGAAGAGTGGGAACTGGTCTAGGGGTGTAAGAGGGTGAATCCATTGAAGGCTGAGGTAGGTAATGGTTCTGTAAGTGTTGGATTAGCAAGAGATCAAGTTAAAGAATCAATTATATGATAGAACAGCCCTATCATCTGCACCAACCTGTAGAGAACCCAGCTTGTTAATTCATCACTCGTCCAATATAGAACGTGTTTGAAGGGAATCCGTATGAAATAGATGACTTCTTACTTCAAGTTCCGAGTATGATGGGCAGGGCAATGGACATGCAAAGGGAGCACAACAATGAAAGATCTGGGAAAAGGGAGAACTGATGAGAGATGATCCACTGATAGTCATCATCCACAAAAGATTTCAATTTTCTTGTCTCTCTCGTGGCTTTAACTAACACTTGCACATGTTACTCTACTTAGTTATTTCCTTGTATCTAGTGTCTTGTTCCCTTATGTGTTGTGCACATATCAGTAAAACTAGTGCACGATTTTCCTAATTTTGGTGGAACTTTGTTTTTTCAGGCTATTATCAATCATGGTGCACTTCCATGCCTTTTGAACATGTTGACACATAATGATGTTGGGCTTTATTTTGATGGTCGCCTTTTCTGAGCTATGGGTTTTCCTACTGAAGCAGTACTCAAAGTGGTTGAAAAGATGGGAGTTCTAGACGCAAGTCAAGGAACAAAATTCGTGATATAAAAGTTGCTGCTAACAACGTGAACGGTTGCAACACTTTGAAGTTAGGTCAGCAAATGGATTTTTTAATAAAGTAATTTTTCAAAGTACTAGGAATACCAATGTACTATTCAATTTTAATGTACAGGCTGTTATGATTGGAGGAATAAAAGATCCAAGAAGGTAGCTACATTGGAGTTTGATCGAATTCGAAAGTGAATGAGTGTTATTGTTGTTGAACCAGATGGGCAGAAACTGCTTCTTGTCAAGGTGATCTGATATGATGCTTTATTTTCATATTGGCTTTTATCAGAAAAGAAATGGTCAATCAGTTGCTACAACTGTATTGTATAGAGCAAGTTGGTTACTTAAAGTTGCTCTAATAAGTTGTAGTTATATCTTGAAAATTAAGCAAGTTGCAATAAGTTTTTGTAGTTATATCTTGAAGTATGATTTTGTGCTTTAGCAGAATCTATAGAGGTATCATTTGTTTTGTCTGAACTTTGAAGTATGATTTTGTGCTTTAGCAGAATCTATAGAGATTGAGGTGAGGAGGGGAGAAGCACAAGGTCAATGATTGTAACAGACTTGTGTCACGTGGATGGCTCTGCTAGAAGAATTTGACTCTTTAAGGCAGATGTTCTCATAGCTTTCTCTTATTTCTTGATTATGGCCTACTTTATTAAACATTGATCCAAGGGGGTGCTGGTAATTCATGGCTCTGCCACTATGTCTTTTGACCAAACCCCCACTTTTTCTCTTCTTGATTATGCAGCTTATAATTCTTACTCAGCTTCTAAAACACCCTCAATTATATTAGCTTAAACACTAATGCTAAAATTTAGATTCCAAAATAGGGCCCTGTGTGCTTATGCAGTGCAAGTACAGGGTATTGATCCTTATGCATTTAACATTTTTTTAACTAATTTTTCTGATATTTGAATTGCTGACATACACATTCACTGGTTCTCATTCTCAAATCATAAATTGCTTTAGGTGGGCAAATGCTAAAGTGTTGCCCGGTGCTAATCGCCTTATCAAACATCTCCGGAAAAATGGAGTGCCAATGGCTCTTGCTTCAAAGTTCAAACTCCTGTCATGATTACATAGAAGCAAAAATTTCTCATCATAAAGGTTGTTTTCTGTTGGATAGCTAGTAATTTGTTTATTATTGCCTTTTTATTTTTTCGTCTTTCTGTTTCGAGGAAAATAGTGAGTAAGCTTTCTGTTATTACTTGTGAATTGATCACTTGTTAAGTTGAACTATGTGTTTCTTAAGCAACTTCTGCCCAAGATGTCTGTATAGTTTTTTCTTTCTCTTTTGCTAAAGATTTGACAATGAATTAAATGATTAGCCCAACGCCTTTAATATTAATCAGCCATAACCCACATGGATGATAGAATTCGGAGAAATGTTTTATAGTTATATAGAATTGGAAAAAAAAAAAGGACAGGGTCTCCAACTGATAAATAATTATATTTTGCTCCTTTGATGTGGTTTTTAGATTGAAATCCAAACTTTGGAATAATCTACTTATATGACAACTTTAAAGTTGTTAAACTTGTCAGCATAATTGATTAGTAAGAAACTGTTAAATGCATAAGTAATTCCCAGCCTGAAGGATCTGCTTTGGCAAGCTCCTTTATAAGCCATAAAATTATCCATTTTTTCATTATTTTCATTTTTACTTTTATGACTTTTTTTTTTGTTCTTGAATTCTTTTTCCCTTGCCTAATTGACATATAATTTCCTGCTTAAACTTCTGCATTTGAAGATTTGAAGAAGCTGCCAAGAAAATGGGTGTAGATGCAGCTATGCCTGGTGATTGAGGATTCCTTGTAAGTTTTTGTGAAGTAATTTACTTATTGTCAAAATTATGTCCTCAGATAGTTTTGATTGTTTTTAAAACAGTATAGGTGGTTCTTGAGATATTATGTGTATGTTCAACTGAGTTGATGGCTAGTTGGTTACCACAAATCCATCTCTAAACATTGAGCGTATCATTTTTACTGCTTTTGTATGCCATTATCAGGTGTCACAGCATCTGCTGCCAAGTTTTTTTTATTCACCTTTTGCACATCAGCTCAAATTTTTTTCATAATCATATTTGCTAATTTAATTCACGTTCTGCGATGTTATTTAACAGTGTTGGTGTAAAGGCAGCCAATGCTGCAAAAATGAAGGTAGTGGCCGTACCATCACGAAAGGAAGCAGATTGTTATGTGCTAGCAGATATTGTGCTTCATTCACTTTTGGAGTTTCAACCTCAGCTATGGGGTCTTCCACCTTTCGATGACTGTAATAATACACTTACTTCTTAGTTCTTATAAGTCTTAATTAATTTGTGTAATACTTGTTCTCTGATCAAAGTAATCTTTCAACTAATATTTGCAGGGGTAGATAAAGCATTGCCTATTTGAAAGAGTCTTCATTGAAATCAAGTCAGGCCCTGTGCCCATGATTTTTTGTGCTGTCTCTTTTATGTTTTATCTAATTTTTGCTTCTTATCTGGAGCTTTTTTTTTTCTGGGAGCAATAATTTGTTTGCTTTAAACTTCCCTTAATTTCACATTGGTGTTGTCGTGTTGAATTTTTTAACCAAGTCATAATAATAGTAAATGCAATTAGTGTGCTTAATGGCATCAGGAGGTTCAATCCTACTCCGCAGCTGTTGGGGTTGTCATATTCAAGTTTGTTTACAGTTAAGCTAATAAGTAAATGAGGGCTTCATACTAGTATCTGATCCGGCACCGTGAGATGATGGAAGCTTCACAGGACCTGCCTTTTCCTCAAAAGTCTAGAGGTGATAATAGCTACCCCTTTTCTAACTTGGAAATCTCCCTATTGGTCTGGAATGTTGTGTTTAGTTTGTGTAGGATTATTAGATAATTTGATTATTGATTTCATGGTTTATTTTAGTATATCACTGCATACGTCCTATTTATAATTAGTATTAACTATTAACATAAATGTTAGACTTTGATATATTGGAAATCATGCTTACTTTGCAATGAATAATCAAGCAATGAGGCATAGTCCACTGGGTTGAAGTCTCAGTTTCAGATTTAAGTGACTAGGTTAGTGTACAATTTTAGTACAGAAACCTGGAACTGGCATAACTTTAGATGTATTGGCCTAATTCCGGATTTTTTTCATCTCCTTTAAATGTTGTAATAAGTTACCTTCAATTGATGCATAGTGCCTATTTTTTTGGTTTGTTGGGGCAACTGTCATGCTTTTAGTAGATTCCTATTGATTCCAGTTAACACAAGCAAATATAGATTGTAATTAGGACTGATTTACTAGCTGTAAATAGTTAGAGGAGAAGCTCCTGCAGTAGTAGATTGCTAATGGTCATCTAGTATGTGGGTTTTGAAATATAGCCTCCTACAAGGTTTGCACATTAACTTTCATTGATTTGTACCCTTCTAAATTTGCATACTTTGAATTTGAATTTGTGCAGACTTCTAATGCATGTTGCTGATATCGACAGAAGCTTTTGATATTGAACAATTATACTACGGGTCATGGATAAGTTGAAACATGTCCAAGAAATGGAAAGTCCAAAGTATGACTTCAATGTCTACAAGAATGACGATGTGTTTCCAGCAAGAAGAGAATCGGGAACTATTGAATATTAATTATTGATTTTTGCTCTTCAAGTGTTAGGATTCATGATGTGTGTGCTTGAAAAGAATTAATACATTTAATGTCAATGTCACAACTTTGTACTCCCTCCGTTCCTTTTTAAGTGTCGTTTTTTGGAGAGTTATTTTGTTTCTTTTTATCTGTCATATTGAGAAATTCAAGAGTATAATAAATGTTATTTTCCATGTTTGTCCCTATTTAATAAGTCTTGGTTTACGTAAGTAGTGGAGAAAAAGTAATGATTATAGAAAGAGAAAGGGTATAGTGGGAAAAAACATAATTAATGTATTGGAAATCTAAGTAATGATTGATTTTCTTAAGGGACGTGTTTTTTTTTAAATATGACAGATAAAAAGGAACAAAGGGAGTATATTTTTAGTTTTTGTTTTGATCAAGTGATGTAAGAGATTGTGACACTATCTTTTTATTAATAAAAAATGAAAGTTAACAAACTGATGTCAAGTATGAAATAATAAATAATATTGTTCATTATATTAACTATCTGATAATTAATTTTTTTTTTAAAGAATAACATCAATTGCAACGACAATTACGACAAAATTGTCGTTGCCATAGAGATAAGTTTACTGCAACGACAATTTTCGTTACCTAAATGGGAAGCCATGTCATCAACACAGTATCAATTGCAACGACGGTTGCCAATGATAATAACCCATTGGCAACGACAAATGTCGTTACCTAAAAGGTAAGCCACGTCACCCTGTGCTTGTATTTTTTGCAACGACAAAGCATTTGTAACAACAAATGTCGTTGCAAAATAGGTGTGAATCGCAACAAAGATTTGTCGTTGCGATAGTTATATTGTCGTTGCAATACTTTTTCGCTACGCCCTGACCCGCAACGACTGTTGTCGTTGCGAAAAATCTTTTAGTCGTTGCGAAAAATCTTTTTTGCAACGACTTTTGATTTTTAGCAACGAATTTTGTCGTTGCAATTGGCCAAGTTTCTTGTAGTGTATAGTCATGATAGTCATTGTTCATTGGTAGAAATGAAAGAAAAGATGGAGGGAGGCTGTCAAGTTGACATGAGTAACTGAGATGGCATTTCTCTTTGAGTTTTTTTTTTAACCTCTTTGTTTACTCATTGACCCCAATTTTTTTTCGCCTTATAAAGGCGGAAGTACATTTTTCCGCCTTATACAAGGCGGTAGTGTAAAATTATCATATTTTTTCCGCCTTATACAAAGCGGACGTGCAAAATTACCATTTTTCTGCCTAGAAAGAGGCGGAAAAAACTGATAATTTATACTACTGCCTTGTATAAGGCAAAAAAATACACTACCACCTTGTATAAGGCTGAAAAAATGGGGGCTGGTAAGTAAACAAAGGAGTTCAAAAAGAAAAACTTTTTCTCTTTCATGATGTGTCTAGGTCATATCAATTGGATTTGATAGCCGTTCCCTTTTCATAAAACAACCTCCATTCGTTTACCTTTCCCGTTCACTTTGATGAGTTGTTTTGATCACATCTTAGGATCTTTTCCCCCTCCATCACGTGAGTAAACCCATATTTGGTTTTTTAATGTGTTTTATCAATATTTTATTACTTTTTATATTTATCCAATGGTTAAATGTTTTATTTACTTTTTTACTTATTCCTAAACTTAACTTTCATTTTTAAATGGATCCCACAACCTACCCCACACTCTTAATATAAATATAAATATAAGAGCTAATAGTTTTATTTTTTTTTCTAAAATTGAATTATCATTGTTGTATAAATTATATATATAACACGTTTAATATTTTTTTAATTTATATATATTCCATGCTAATTATTTTTTATTTTATAAAATTTAATTTTTTTTAAATATATATATATATAAATAAATAAATTCGCATAACATCGGCTAAATTTTCAATTCATCAACGAATAATTTTTTCATTGTGTTGAAGTTGTTTCTTTCATAATAATAAAAGATAAGGCAAAGGCTTTAATTTTTTTTTAAAAAAAAACAACTAACAGAAAGGAGTGGATGGTAGGTACTACAACATGGTAGATTTTTCTCCATCCGTCCCATTATCTTGGTAAAAAAATGTAAAAAAATTTGTCCCAAATTAAAGTAAAAAAATAAATGAAAAATCTTAAAAATTATATATTGTATCGATGATTAATAAGTAAGTAAGGAAAACACATTTAAAGATCTTTTTATGGAGGCAATATTGTAATATGTATTAATTGTAATGATATGAAAATTTGTGTAATACCAATTTGAAATTAATTAATGAATCATGCATTATATTAAACAGTTACTCTTTTATTTTCATTGATTTGTTTGATTTTTACCAAGATAATGAGAAGGAGTGAGTACTTTAAAACAAAAAAAAATTCATACGCTCCTCTCAGAACGTAGAGAGTAGGATACTTTAAAACAAAAAAAATAAAAAGGCTCATCTTATCAGCTTCTTCATCTTCTTCGTCTTTTTTATTTAAGTAAAAAGCATTTCTCTCTCCTCTGTGTTCTGCTTCATCCGTACGAAAGGAACTCGACTTATACAAACACAGGACTTCCATAAACACGCCTCCAACCGTGAACGGGATCAAGAACGTGCTTCCAAGGGAAAGAATGGGGTAAGAAACCCCCTATGTGATGCTCTTACCATTCGTTTACCTCAAATTTCATTCTGATGCATTCATTTCTAATTGGATTTGGCCTCCAGCGTTTCCTTTTATGACATGAGAGAGAAAATGAAAAAAATAAAAATAAAAATTAATAGACCCTATTTTGTGATGGATACTAGGGCAATTATTATATTTTTATCTCTATCTCTCTCATAACTTAATAGAGAACATGAGAGACCCAATCCAATCAAATAAAAATACCAGAATGAAATTTAAGGTAAAAGATCATAAAATATCCCTTTGCCCTGATTAAATATGAAAAATGACTCTCCTATGCATTTTTTTTTGGTGTAAGTAGCGTAAGAAGGAGAAAGATAGAAATGGATGAAAGAGATGTGATAATAACGAAAGAGAAAAAAACACAAGGATTAAACATAAAAGAAAGTGTAAGAAAAAACCCAAGTGGATTGGCCTATTATAAACTTGTTGGGCGCTTAGGGACTTCAGACTCAAAGGCTCGAGTCCCATTGAGAAAATAATTACAGGGGAAAATCCATATTGTTGAGTCAAAGACTCGCACAGTTCACGAATCCGGAGTGAATTAATTGAGCCACAAAAAATGTGAAACTCAAACATCACCTGGTTTATATATATATATATATATGTATATATATATATATATATGTATATATATATATATATCATTTATTAAGATTTCTAAACATAGAAAAATAATCATAAATGTACATTACTTTTTCTTTCGAGAATTAAAAAAAATATATTTTTCAATGGTTTTTCACTATATTTGACTTCTTAACAAGTGCATATATATATATATATATATATATATATATATATATATAAGGGTAAGAAAAAAAATAGGAGAAATATCACAATTACCACTCTTTAAATATATGTGAATATAACTCGAAGAAATCCCAATGAAGGACTATAAGAAAGGTATAGAGAGACCAATACCAAAAAGAGCAATCCCAATGAAGGACAATAAGAAAGGTATAGAGAGACCAATACCAAAAAGAATCTATTAACGTTTGATCGATTTACCCCACAGATTGAGGTCTAATATGTGGTTTTTTTACCTTTTTTGTCTCCCTTTTACATAGTAAGTGGCTTGTTTCTTGAGTAAATTAGAATAAAACAATGGAATTTTGTCATTATAAGATTTCTGGAACCTTTTGATGTGTTTGGTTTGTTTTCAGCTCTTAAAACAATGATTTTTGCAAATGAATGAAGAAGGAGAGCTCGGTACTTGAATTAGGAAGAAAAAGAGGAAAAAATGAAGAAAAGTTAACCATGGCGCCCAGGCGCGGGTCCCACGCTCCCAGGCGCGGGCTGGGGTCAACTGGCCAATAATGGGGTGCATTTGGTTGATTTTTTCAGACAGACGCACGCCAAGGCGCAGGAGTTTCACGCCTGGGCGCGCAAAATGCAAGAAAGTGACACTGTTCGCTGTTTTGATCATAACTTGAGCTACTCTTATTCAAATTAGGAGATCTAGGTATCATTTTAAAGCTAAGGAAAATATCTACAACTTTGCCAAAAATAGTATTTCTCAAATTCGTCCATCTTGGGGGTCAAAATCAGTGCCGAAGTTGCTGTCAGACACAAATACGAGATTCTAGAAGGATTTTAATGATAAATTCTATTTGTAGATAAGATTCTTACAGATTAGTTTATTCTAATAGGATATTATCATATTATATTCAGATTTAGGATTAGTTTTATTCAGATAATAATCTTATCACATTAGATTGAAAATTAGGTTAGTTTTTATCTATATAATAATAGGATTAAGATTCATTCAAACCAGAAAGCTTTGAAGAGTAGGTAACATGTTTTAGAGAAAGCAATAATGAGAGAGCTTTTGGAGGCAAGTTGAAGGATTGCACTTTGTGATTGGAGATTGGGGTAATTCCATGTCTCTCATTATGATTTTCATTATTCTTCTTTCTTCTTCTCTAACTATGTGTAACTAAACTCCTTTTTGAGAACATGTGGGTTTGTATGGAACCTTTGTAGTTTTTGTTTAATGAATTGATGTTTTTCCATTAAGTATTGTGTTTGATTATGTTTTTTATTGTTCATCATGAATTTGGATCCGTTTATGATTTGGTAATTCTAATTGAATAGGAATATTGAATTAGGATTTAAACCTTTAATCAAACAATTCAATTACATAGGTATAGGAATATGTCTATGAATTGGATAACCTTCTAATAATTTTGATTGAACATTAATTAGTAAGATTAGGATTTAAAGCTCTACTTAAGGAATTAAGGGATATTAAATTACTAAGAAACAGAGTTGACCTAAGGAATTAGGCTGCTTTTACCTTTGCGAAATTGGTTCAATACATAAGAAAATTATTGATTCGTTAGCAATTATAATAGGAACCTACAATGAAACAAGTTCCCAAGCTTTCCCAAATTCTTTCACAACCATTTTTTATTTGCGTCTTTGTTTTTCAATTTAATTTAGTTAAGAATTTTCCAATCAATTTAAATTTGATTTGAATTTCACGTAGTAACTACAACTTAGGTGAGAATTATTTTAATTAATTTTAATCCTCGTTGAGAACAACAACCCACTTCCACTTTATTACTTGTCACGAACTGGTGCACTTTCCAGAACGCCAACACCCACTATCTTAGATTCTTGAGTTGTTATTCTTGTTGTCCGCCATATCTTTAATGGAATTATAAGCAACCAGTTAACATCAGAATAAGCAAGAACTGATTTTATTTATTTGAGGACCACAGCCAATATAACATTACATCACCAACATCATATTTTAAAAAGCCCAGGAAAATAAAATCAAACTTTGTCTATAACCACGCATGCACGCTTATTGGCATCCAAATTATAGTAGTTCTTAGGTGAAGCGGGATGCTTATAAATCAATGGATACCACCAGCGGCGAGTCACCCTTGTCAAGAACAAGTGTCTTGGAAGTTTTCTTTGTATCGGTAACAATTTCCACATTGTATGTTCCATGAAAGCCTCTAAAGTTGAATTGACCTTGCTCATTAACCTGACCATGGCTGTGAGATAACCACTCTTGTTTAAGAGCTAGGAATCTTTTCCCAGCTTCATTGATGTCACCTTCTGCATTCACCAAGTGTGCATTGTCCCTGCTCATAAACAACTCCCAAAACCCCCACAGCATTATGCCTTCAACAGCAGGGTGAGCCAAAGCTTCCCTTAGCATAACTTCCAGATCATCTGCTCTGACATATTCATTAACAGAAGATACATCGAGCTCGGTAAACCATATAGGTAGACCAAGAATACCCAATTTATCGAGGGCGGAACAAACTATAGGCCCTACAGGAGTGTCTATGTGACCTTGAATTCCAATTCCCCCAACAGGTGCACCTTGCTCTTGCAAATCAAGAATATGTTGAATGTATTTTTCTGGACATGATCTGGTGTCACATCCATCTTCGACATGATAATCATTCACGAAAAGGGTAGCTGATGAATCTAGCTGGTTTGCAGTCTTGAACATGCTAGCCCTGATATCCTTACCAAGTCTATCTTGGTAAAATGAACCATGCAGCATTTCATTATTAACATCATAGTGACTGAACTTTCCCTTGTAGCGAGTCAGCAGGCCGGTTAAGCGGTTTTGAACAGCCGTCATCAAATCATTTTTGTTGAGTGATTTAATCCATTGCTGGACAGTATCATCCACATCCCAAAAGATACAATGACCACGGAGTTCTATATTGTTTTTCTGGCACAAGTTTAACAGATCATCAGCATCCTTGTAATTGAAATTCCCTTGTTGCGGCTCAGTCCAATACCACTTTAACTCATTGCCAAACACAGCCCAATTAAAATGTTTTACCACAAAGTAAACAAAATCTTCATTGTCAATATTTGTTCTACTAATACACGATCCAATTGGGAAATCATTCCGAATTTGTCTAACTTGCACCGAGGTTTTGGCGTAACTGCTAGAGTCCAGCCCAGGGAATTTCAGGATAACATCACGCTTACGGATCTGCAGCGCAGCAAGTTGATATGTAATTAAAAAGATTAGGCATTACTGCCTGAATATATTATAGTTTCCTGTACTGCTACATAGCATTTTGTTTTGTTTATAAGAAGAATACTGCTTTTTGGTAAACCTTAGGCAGATTATTAAGCATATTAAGACAAAAAATAGGAGGGACACCATTATGTATCATACTTCAATTCTTGGACAGGAAATATAAAATTTTTAATCTATATTCTGGTACAAAGCCAATGCATCCTAAGCATTTTTGCCCATTGGAAACCTTAACAGTTTTGTTCTAAATTTGTCATGACCTCAAATTTCAGAGGCCATTATTTGCATATCAATTGTTTTTGTACATTCTTTTTTTTTTTCTTTTACATAAACCAAGAAAATTAATTATATATGATAATATGATATAGAAGGAATCTAGATGTTACCTTGTCAGTCTGCATCTTTAAATATCTAAACCTTGCATGTCTATCAACAGGAAAAATTTGAAGTCCAGCAACCATCATGTCTACACCAGCAGCAGGACCTTGTACATAAACCATAACTTTTGATGGCTGCTTTTCAATTCTAAAGGACCCACCGATTTCATGCCACCTATCATCAGAAACTTCAGTTTGTCCTCCATTCACCCACTGGTTGTCAACACCAAGGGCAACATTCACATTCTGTGGCCCATTTGATCCTGAACCAATCCGGACCCAAGCAGATACTTGATAAGTCAAAAAGAGCTTCAGTTTATCGGTGATTGTCTGAGCAGGACCATTCCATGTTTGTGTGCGATTGGTTACAAGGATGTAGCGCCCGCTTAGGAGTTCATGAGGCCCGAGAGAGTCTCTTGCCAGTGGTGGAATAATATGCGGTGAACCAGTTTTAACACCTAAAGTGCAATTACCAAGGGGAAACCATCCATTGGTACCATCAGATAGATTGCTGTTCTCAATTACATTAGTTCCAAATGAAACATTCTGCAAAACAAAATCAACTGTTGAGTGCTTAAAGCATACAGATTTGGTTATACAAATAAAGTAAATCAATGCAAGTATGCAACAGTTAAAGTTCTTATGCAATGATGGCGTAAAACAAAATTTCAAGAATTACAAACATAAATTAAAGTAATTTACAAAAACTGATTAAAAAGTCTAACCTTAACATCTGGTGGTGTTGAAGGAGGTGATTTAGCTGCATGCTTTATTGACAAAGTATTGACAAGAATGTCAGTGCCTGGTGGGGGCCCTTCTAAATAAACAACCACTTTTGATGGGGAACCATTTAGAAGGAATTTTCCCTGTAAATTAACCCAATCTTTATCTGTTGCCTGCACACTTCAGAATACACCAGATTTGTTTAGCAACAAAGAGAAGTGTTAAGGACGATTTCTAATAGCACTAACACATAAAAATTCACGATTTAATCATACTACAAGTTTGATTTTTTTTATCTATTCACTAGGATTCAAGAATAATAACCAGGAAAGTCATGCTCATAGTCTTTGTGATATACACTTGAACAAAAATAAGACAGGAACTTACTGAGCAATGCCTATATACTGCTCTCGGCTATCTGGTGTTTGGACCCACAAAGTAGCCCGGACATCAGCAGTAGTGATATTGTTACCAAATATTCGAACTAAAGCAGTGACCTCATAGGCGAGCTTGCGCTGCACTCGCCCAGTGATATCCTGCTGAATTCCGTTCCAGCTTTGTGTGCGTTCAGTTGCAGATGCAAAGGATTTCCCAGACTGTGGAACAATTTTCCCATCTCCCATAGAGTCATGCAACATAATCTTGCAGCCTCTTCCAGACCAATTATTCAGGCCATCCTCAAATTGTGGGTTTATGATGATGTTGCCATCTCCAGCGGAAACACAGCCTGTGCTTGTGTCCTTTTGAGATAAGGAGAAAAGGCATCTCAAGTTAGTGTGTAATAAATATAACGGTTTCTCAAGACAATCAAAAAATGAGATTTATTGAGATTTCCATCTAGCTACTGAAGAAGTAATAACAAATGCAAAAGTATGAACTTCATGTTCATTAAAAATTACTTTGCCAATATGTAGAAATGCACAAAGACAAAACAGTATTTAAAATGCAAAATCACATTATCATTTGGACTGGAAGGGTTGATCTCGACTAATCGTATAAGCAGGTCAACTCCAGGAGCAGGTCCTTCCAAATAAAATATAACTCTATCAGGCATAGTTGACAATGAAAATGCCCCTTCCAACTTTTCCCAGCTATTCTTTACAACAGATGTTCTGCAGAAAATAATGGTAACCGGTGTAAGCATTTTTTTCCTCAATTTCCTTACAAGGAGGAAGATGAAACAATGAAATTATAAAATTCTATACCTTCCAATGAACATGTAACTAGTAGGTTTATCACGATATTCAAGTTTCAGAGTGGCAATGACATCAGCAGATCCCTGACACAGACCAGACACTCCAACACAAGCAGAAACCGTGTAAGGGGAACCAACGGAAATTCTGTCTGTGATATCTTGCTCAAGACCTTGCCAGCATTCCTTTCGGTCGGTGATAACAGCATAATTACCATCTGACACCATTGAAATCCCTCCTTGAGAACCTGCTTCAGCTGAAATTACATAGCCATTGCAGCAATTGAGATGCCAAGAGCCCAGCCCTCCAGAGAAGTCATGATTAAGTAGGACATTAGTAGCCATGCTCCTACTTGAGCCAGAGTTGTTTCCTGCCATGATCTGTCACAGAAATCAACTCAGAAAACAATTGGAACTATATAACAAGAAGAAACCTTGCAGCTGATTGATACAGGAACTCTTCCATATAGCACTGGAAGAGGATGCAAGGGATTCGACCGTCGTAACATTTAGTGAACATAAAGCTTTATCTGCTGGCTGAATTTTTTTACTATAAGAATCACTTTAAATAATGTCTTATATACTTATATTTACTATATGCTATTTCTGCTGCCATCTTAATTGCAGCATTGGCAACTGTTATATTACAACACATCTCTAACCAATTATCTTGGCATAATTTGTACATGTTGTGAAATCTAATACAAGAAACTCAACTAAATTAATAGCTGTAACCTTGGACTCCAAAGCAAAAACAAAAATCTGTAATGAAGCTTGATTTCGGAGACTGAGACTACATCCACATCGAGGCAACCAATTGTGCAAGATAAAATGCCAATGCTCAATCTCTTTTGTGGCACAATTCATTTGTGCCACTTTTATTAATACAAGGAATGAGAACAAGCTAACAAGGGGAGTCAAAACATGTGTCCAAAAAAAAACTGCTTGTTTGGAAACAATTTCCAGGGGAAAATAATTGCTTATTTTTCGAAATGTATCATAAAACTTTTGATTGTAAGTTGTTTTAAAGACAAAATAAGCAAATACTACCACGCACATAACTCCCACACAATTCATGTCTCGCAGCTTAATCAACTGAGCTAACTAACTCAAGGAGACTAATGTATGAACAATTCATCATTAAAGAAATGCGACTCACTAACCGAGTTCACTGTAACTAAATCTAAGGTACCTGCTGAGGCTGAGATTGCTTGTGCTTCCGGTGAGAAAGAAACTTAGAGATTCTGTTTGTGAAGCAGCAAGCAGTGAGCCTCTTCATTATATACTCACTGCCTCAGCAAATTTGGGAGTGAAGGCTACTCATATTTCCACTTGTTATTATTATTTGTTTGAATATATATATATATATATATATATATAATTATCCAAACTTTGGGATCAAAATAATTAATTAACAAATAATCCGGATACAAGAATAAAAGGAATAATCCCCTAGGCATAGCCCAGCTGGTTGGGGATCAAGCACTAACTCTAACTTGACCCGGTATTACCGAGAAGACGCGAGCTCGATTCCTGGCTAGTGCGGACATGCCTTGATTTATGAGGGAGGCGCCCAAAGGACTGGGTCGATATCTCTCCCCAGTTTGGCAAGACACTCTGAGTCTAATGTGGTCGAGTGGGCTCCACGTTCTGGGTTATAAAAAAAATAAAAGGAATAGTTTTTTGGCTTGGCTTGCAGGTTTGTAATGCTTGAATTGGAATGGAAGCCTAAGTAATGATGGCAGGTTAAGGAAGGATATGCTTTAGTTTCTTAATTTTAAATTATGATTAATTCTCTCATCCATTTGCATGAGACTTAGGTTACAAGATTTTTCAGAGTTAGGTTGTTGAGATGGCTTTTTCTTTCCCATCCCTACGTATAATACATTGGCGACCTAATTAAACTTTCAATTTCCTAATTATGTACCAACGAATAATTGATTCAGTTCATACACGACTCGAGTTCAAATTTTGTATATACACGAGAAAAATGATAGAGTACTTTAATATTTTATTTTAAGATGCAGAGAGGAGAGAAATATTTAAAAAAAAAAAAAGAAGAAAGAAATAATTAACGGTATAAAGTGAAAAAATAAATAAAAATAAAGATAAGGTAATAATGAATATGTAAAAAAAAATTGTATAAAAAATGGGAAAATAACCCACTATACATGATTGGCACTAAAATAAAATTCCATTTTCTAGCGAGCAATGATAACTAATGCAGCGTGAAAGCATCAATAAAAAAAAAAAAAAAAAAAAAAACAGGAAGTGACTAGTGTTACCTAAATCAATTACGACTACTTGTTGTTGTCAGTATCTGGTCTGCTGGTCCAATAAGAAAAACTACGGGTTGGTTCTATCGCGAGGTTGGTGCTGTAAATTTGGTATTGGTAATGTATAACAACACTGCATTCCATGGTTTCGGGGAGATTTCACCTGAGGCAACAAATGACAAACGACACGACACAGGAATGAACGAGAAGCAGTTTTCTTTGACTACGATTTTGGGCCTTTGTGGATCAATGGACCCAAACCTTAATTGTGGATACTGGATTCCAAAAGTTTTTAATTTTTGGCCCATTACTGAATTTTTTGCCCCGATTTTTTCGTGAAAATGTCCAAAATATTCTCAGTTTTAAATAGTTTTCGACTTCAGGATGTCAAGAACTTCAAAAAATACATTTTCAACATATCCTTATCGGAAATATATTCCGGCTCACAAATATCGGAAGTGTAAAAAACAAGTGTGTCGGAAAAATAGAAAATTTCATCCTATGTATCTTGCGAAGAACCTGTAAGTGTCAAAAAGAATAGAAAATCCATCCTATATATCTTGCCAAGAACCTGTGAGGCTTAACATCATTCCTACACACGTCCTGCATCTAGTATCAAAGACTAAGACAAAGCACTGATTTGGGAGAAAGTAAGAAATTCTCCGTAAAAAACTCACTATTCTAAATGTATTATGTGGGCTAGTAAATTCCACTAGTTTTGTTTCAACTTTCAAACACGGGTTAGAATTTTTCCTGACTCAGCCCATGCTTTAGTCGGGTTCTTCACAAGATATATAGGATGAGTTTTCTATTCTCTCTGACACACACTCCTCGAAAGTATAAATTTTTTATACCTCCAACATTGGTGAGCTGGAGTATATTTTCGACAAGGGTATGTTGGAAGTGTATTTTATGAAGTTTTCGACAACCCAAAATCGAAAATTATTTAATACTAAGGGTATTTTGGACTTTTTTACTAAAAAAATTGGGGCCAAAAATTAAAACTCCAAATTTGGGACTCATTTCTTTTTTGTCATGATGCATATAAGATGATTTTTTTTTGGAGTTTTGGAATTTAACCCCCACAAATTATCCCCAAACTCCATTTTTCAGTTTTATTTCTAAATTATCCCTCTTCATCTTCTTTCTCTAACCCGAAAACCCATAGACCGCCACCACAAACCCCAAACTCAGTAGCCATCACCACCTCCAAACCCAAAAAAAAAGGAGCATTTTTATGCATATGTGAAATGTCTGCCTCTCTCTATTGTCTAATGCCATCATCCTCACATGAAGTTCGCGTTTTGCAGCTACTTAAGCAACAATAGCGCAAATAACAACAATGCAAGGGAGTCTTGGTCGTTGTGAGAACGGCTAAAGGAGTGGTGTTGATTTACTAGCAAGAGGACTAGGTCAGCAAGTAATATAGTCTGGAAGACCGAATATCGTCCCACAGGGATCAAAGTTGTTTCTAATAACTTTCCACCAATTCGTAATTATTAGTGCAACTTGTTAGTGAATTTTAGAAGGAGAAGAAGAATTTGAATAACAATAAAATAAGATAAGATAAGAAGAAGAAGATTGAGGAGATAAGATGTATAGAAAGCAATAGAAAAAGGTTAGGAACTTGGTTTCATTGTATGATTCACTTATTTTAACTATGAATTATATTTTACTTTAATTATCCTTCAATTCATGGACCATTCCTCTCAAATAGTAATAGTTAGATGTCTCTATACATTACCCTTATTTTCTATATATTTAATCCTTGATCTCTCAACAAATTACAATATAAGAAAATATCCATTCAGCACAAGGGAATTAAAAAGCCATATAATCATCCAACCATATCTCTATGTATTGGACTGAATATACCATTAATTGCATGGCCTATTCAAAACCCCAACTGTCGTTGCGAATTAAGAAATCCAAAACATAAATTGGCCAGATTTATGTATAAAATAAGAACTCAATTAATGCATGAATTAAAAACAGCAAAATACTAAATCATAAATTAAAATAAGTTACATCATACAATTTACACCATGTTCCTAACAAGAGGTTTTAGTTACATATATAGAAATAAAGAAAACAGAAGCAAAGAGAAAACCTCGTATCATAGACAATAATGGTTAACTCTCCAAGAGATCTTCAATCCTTGTGTCTTGCCTCCTTGCTCTCAATAGATGTTACTAACCTCTCTCTCTAATCCTAATTGAATTCTATGATCTTAAAACCTACTGAAAACTATTTACAAATCCTCTATTTAAAGAGTAAAATAAATCATAAAATAAATCTTAATTAAATCTAATAGATAAGGTCCATGTCTATCTTCTAATCTCTGACCAAATCTAAGATATGAAGCCAAATTAGACTTCTCTTCTTCTATTTTGTTCATAATCTGGTCAAATTGGGCTTTCTCATGTGTGACACTCAACTTCAGCCCTGATTTTGACCCTAAAGATGGACGAATTTGAGCAAGGATATTTCTGGAAAGTTGTAGATCTTTTCCTTAGCTTTAAAATGATACCAAGATCGCCTTATTTGGATAAGCGTAGCTCAAGTTATGGCCAAAATACCAACCAGCGTCACTTCCACGCGGTTTGTGCGCCTGGGGCGCATCCGTCCTCACGCCCGGGGCGCGCACGGGTTCATCCGGACTCCGTTTTACTCCGTTCTTGGACCGTTTCGAAGCTCTTTTCATCCTCTATCCAAATCCATCAATATATTTTGCATTTAAACTCCATAAGTACCTGAAACATACCCAAAAAGGATCAAAACGTTCCAAGGGACCCTAAACTACTAAAAATAATTAAAATCTAATAAAAAGTCCTAACTTTGCTAGAGAAACAAACCAAATACATAGTAAAAGGGAGTCCAAATAATGCTCAAATCTATATATATTGGACCCAAATCACTCCCCCAAACTTAGCATTTTGCATGTCCCAGGCAAAAGTAAAATAAAAATTCTAAACAAAAGACAAATTCCCTAAATCAACATGAATACACCTAATCTAAGACTACGACTCATCTACTTCGACACTCTTATTATCATGACCTATTCACAATTACATACTGGTTAACATAACAATCCCATCCAGAACTCAGAATTAACGAACACTCTCAACCTCTCAATTGTTTCTCTCAAAAGTGTATAAGGGTCATATTTTCAATTCACTCAAGTTCAACAATGATAATGTGTTACCATAGGCTTGACCATAGACCAACATCTCCACTGAAATTATTGAATGCATGCAAAAATCAAAAGGTCTTATTTTTTGTTGTAATGGGGCCATGGCTACAAGTGTCAGGTGGGATAAAAGAAAGAAGGGATAAAACAAAGGCTAACTTGCAAAAATATTTACAAAAACAAGTTTCCCTCAAAAACTATGAATGAGCAATGAATACAATAAAGACTCACACTCACATCAGGACATTTTATTCTTCCTTTCTTTTCCAAATTTTTTTCTTTTCTTCTATTCTCTTCCTTTACATTTGTTATTTACTTATTTTTTTCTTTGGAAGAGAAATAGAACTCATACACTCTTCTCCAATTACTTTCACTTTTTCTTTCTATATTCCTCTCAATTGCTCATTCAAAATTCCCAAGGTACTAACAAAGAATATTTCAATAAATGCAAGGTACCAAAGAAAAATCATAATGTCTCATAAGGCTCAAAATGGGCAACTAAGGAAAAATTATCAATGCAAAACATCTGAAGGCCACAAAAACACATCCTAGGTGCCTTGATCATCTTAATGCATGCAATCAATTATCAATTTTGAAATGGTCACAGGTCAAGTTCTAGAAGACAATATCGAAGTGAACACACTCATGAAAAAATAGGGGTCTCAATATCAAAATAAAATTTACCCCTCAATAGGCTCAAAATCTCACTCTTGGCTAAAGTCAGTTCACTAATCATAAGTTCTGAATGCCCTTATCAAAATAACACAGTACGCAATCATGCTCGGTTCAATCAAACAGATTCTAATGCCAATGAGTCTAAGTCCTAAACTAAATATACACATGCATCAAAAGAGAAAAAGTCTTAAGGTTAGAAAAATTACTTACTTTCACTAGAGACACAAACCAATACCAAATATGGGGAAACAATTCAAGTCTGGAAAAATCAATTTTTATTTTGTATATACTCCCCCAAACTTAGATGTTGGCTTGTCCTCAAACAAACTAATCTAGCCTAAAATAAAAAATAAAAATTAAAAACTACCTAAAAAAACTGGACAATATTTTTTTTTTTTGTTGTGAGGTACAGGGGCCTAGGGTGCAATAAAAAAAATTGGGCTAATGGGGTCCAAATCCTACAAATACTAAATCTAATCTTAAAATAAATCTATCCCTAAAAAATAGAAAAATAAAAAAAACGAAAATAAAAAAAAATCTATTCTAAAAATAATCCTAAAAAGATAAATCTAATCCTAAAAAGATAAAACAAATTCCTAAAAGATATAAAACTAATCTAATCCTAAAAAAATAAAAAGATAAAAAACTAATCCAATCCTAAAAGATAAGATAAAAAAAAATAAAAAGATAAAAAAAACTAAAAATAAAAAAAAATAAAAAGATAAAAAACTAATCCAATCCTAAAAGATAAGATAAAAAAAATATCTATTACTAAAAAAAAAAATCTGTTCCTAAAAGGTAGAAGTGAAATTCCCCCAAACTTAATCTGCAGCAGCCCCGCGCGCCTCAGGCGCGCGACCGCGTGCGCCTGGGGCGCATAAGGTCTGTTCCTCAAGTTTTTTTTTTTTTTACAAAAACTACCTAAGAATTGAAACCTATGCTACAACTTATGTACAAAACAAATCCACCAGGATCCCAAATTCTATGGGTCAAATCCCATGTGATGCAACAATAATGAGTTATGCCCACATCCCATGGGAAAGACCTTAGGTGATCTTTTCTTCCATCATCCATCATGAAGTTGTTAACTCCAATAGTCAAGAAGATTACTTTCTCATATTTCTTATTGCCTAATAATGATTCAGATTATTCTAGATAATTTTCATAAAAGTACTTAGGCTGAATATAATAGAAAAATTTTGAATCACCCAAGTATGAACTAGATTTAATTAAATTCTTTATAGCAACAAATTCCTCATGCAAGGGTGGTTCAATTTTTTCTATAATTTTCAAACCTTCGTTTTTCATTTTTTGATCCTCTTCCTCAAACCTATCAAGCACAATTTCTTTTTCAGATTTTTGCTCCTCTAAAGGGAATTGATCATTGGTCACCTCCATTACCACAACTTCCTCCTCTTTTTTAGGAGAGTCAAAAATTATTGATAATGATTGTAACTCCTCAGATACATATTTTGAATTTTGCTCAAGTGCTATTTCTATGTTCTCAAAAATTTTCTGTTTTCTTTTTCTATAAAATTAACTTTTTGAACATTACTACTAATTTTTTGAGCTAATTTATCTTGGTTAATTTCCCATGACTCTTTCTCCACAGGGGGAGGAATTGGTTCAACATGAGGGGATCTAAAATTTTTGCAATCTTTAGCAAAATCCTCAACTTTTTGAGTCAATCTATCTAGAGCTATTTCCCATTGGGCCTTCCTAGGAGTGATATTTTCTTTCTCCACAGGGGGAGGAATTGGTTCAACACGAGGGGATCTAAAATTATTTTTGCTATCTTTAACAAAATCCTCAGTGGCTTGTTCCAATTTCTCTAGAGCTATTTCCCATTGAGCTTTCCTAGGAGTTATATTTTGTGCAACATAGTATGGAGGATAAGGATAAGGAATAAATCTATCACAATCTGAATCACTATTACAATTATAATCGTACATGAGAAAGTACAAATTACACAAATAATTACAAAAAGTACCGAAAAGAAATTAGAATCAAATTTCAATCCCCGGCAACGGCGCCAAAAACTTGTTGATTTACTAGCAAGAGGACTAGGTCAGCAAGTAATATAGTCTGGAAGACCGAATATCGTCCCACAGGGATCAAAGTTGTTTCTAATAACTTTCCACCAATTCGTAATTATTAGTGCAACTTGTTAGTGAATTTTAGAAGGAGAAGAAGAATTTGAATAACAATAAAATAAGATAAGATAAGAAGAAGAAGATTGAGGAGATAAGATGTATAGAAAGCAATAGAAAAAGGTTAGGAACTTGGTTTCATTGTATGATTCACTTATTTTAACTATGAATTATATTTTACTTTAATTATCCTTCAATTCATGGACCATTCCTCTCAAATAGTAATAGTTAGATGTCTCTATACATTACCCTTATTTTCTATATATTTAATCCTTGATCTCTCAACAAATTACAATATAAGAAAATATCCATTCAGCACAAGGGAATTAAAAAGCCATATAATCATCCAACCATATCTCTATGTATTGGACTGAATATACCATTAATTGCATGGCCTATTCAAAACCCCAACTGTCGTTGCGAATTAAGAAATCCAAAACATAAATTGGCCAGATTTATGTATAAAATAAGAACTCAATTAATGCATGAATTAAAAAAAACAAAATACTAAATCATAAATTAAAATAAGTTACATCATACAATTTACACCATGTTCCTAACAAGAGGTTTTAGTTACACATATAGAAATAAAGAAAACAGAAGCAAAGAGAAAACCTCATATCATAGACAATACTGGTTAACTCTCCAAGAGATCTTCAATCCTTGTGCCTTGCCTCCTTGCTCTCAATAGATGTTACTAACCTCTCTCTCTAATCCTAATTGAATTCTATGATCTTAAAACCTATTGAAAACTATTTACAAATCCTTTATTTAAAGAGTAAAATAAATCTTAATTAAATCTAATAGATAAGGTCCATGTCTATCTTCTAATCTCTGACCAAATCTAAGATATGAAGCCAAATTAGACTTCTCTTCTTCTATTTTGTTCATAATCTGGTCAAATTGGGCTTTCTCATGTGTGACACTCAACTTCAGCCCTGATTTTGACCCTGAAGATGGACGAATTTGAGCAAGGATATTTCTGGCAAAGTTGTAGATCTTTTCCTTAGCTTTAAAATGATACCAAGATCGCCTTATTTGGATAAGCGTAGCTCAAGTTATGACCAAAATATCAACCAGCGTCACTTCCACGCGGTTTGTGCGCCTGGGGCGCATCCGTCCTCATGCCCGGGGCGCGCACGGGTTCATCCGGACTCCGTTTTACTCCGTTCTTGGACCGTTTCGAAGCTCTTTTCATCCTCTATCCAAATCCATCAATATATTTTGCATTTAAACTCCATAAGTACCTGAAACATACCCAAAAAGGATCAAAACGTTCCAAGGGACCCTAAACTACTAAAAATAATTAAAATCTAATAAAAAGTCCTAATTTTGCTAGAGAAACAAACCAAATACATAGTAAAAAGGAGTCCAAATAATGCTCAAATCTATATATATTGGACCCAAATCACTCCCCCAAACTTAGCATTTTGCATGTCCCAGGCAAAAGTAAAATAAAAATTCTAAACAAAAGACAAATTCCCTAAATCAACATGAATACACCTAATCTAAGACTACGACTCATCTACTTCGACACTCTTATTATCATGACCTATTCACAATTACATACTGGTTAACATAACAATCCCATCCAGAACTCAGAATTAACGAACACTCTCAACCTCTCAATTGTTTCTCTCAAAAGTGTATAAGGGTCATATTTTCAATTCACTCAAGTTCAACAATGATAATGTGTTACCATAGGCTTGACCATAGACCAACATCTCCACTGAAATTATTGAATGCATGCAAAAATCAAAAGGTCTTATTTTTTGTTGTAATGGGGCCATGGCTACAAGTGTCAGGTGGGATAATAGAAAGAAGGGATAAAACAAAGGCTAACTTGCAAAAATATTTACAAAAACAAGTTTCCCTCAAAAACTATGAATGAGCAATGAATACAATAAAGACTCACACTCACATCAGGACATTTTATTCTTCCTTTCTTTTCCAAATTTTTTTCTCCGGACTCCGTTTTACTTCGTTCTTGGACCGTTTCGAAGCTCTTTTCATCCTCTATCCAAATCCATCAATATATTTTGCATTTAAACTCCATAAGTACCTGAAACATACCCAAAAAGGATCAAAACGTTCCAAGGGACCCTAAACTACTAAAAATAATTAAAATCTAATAAAAAGTCCTAACTTTGCTAGAGAAACAAACCAAATACATAGTAAAAGGGAGTCCAAATAATGCTCAAATCTATATATATTGGACCCAAATCAAGTGGCAGAGACGAATGATGATGGTGGTTCGGACCTTCGTGGGGGTGTTTGTGGCCATGGGGAGAGGAATCGAAAGTGAGAGGTGAAAGTGAGGGTGAGGTTCGTGATGGTATAGTGGTGTCATGAATGATGTTTGGTGGCGATTTGAGGTTTGAAGGTGATGGTGGTCATGGGGTTTGGGTTCAGAGGATGAAGCTGAAGAGGGGTAATTTTAAAATAAAACTTAAAAAGTAAGGTATGGGGATAATTTGCGGGGGTTAAATTCCAAAACTCTTTTTTTCCTATTGGTGGAATTCGAATCCTGTTACCTTAAACCTAAACCTTATTTTAATTGCAAAATGACCATAATACTCTTATCTTCATCTTTTATCAGAAGTTCTAAACCACATAATCATACTTTCTCCTTCGAACCCACACCTTTTGAGCTTCTTCACATTCTTCCCTCATCGTACTCACTCTCATTCAATTGTGTTGTTGAACGTATGTCGTCTCTTAATATTTTCTTTTAATGTTACTGTGTGCATTTTGACAAACCAATGTCAAAAAACATTTTTTCGACACGAAAGTCTTGGGAAAACATTTTTTTCAACCAGAAATTCTCAAAAGAAATTTCAAAAACTTTTATATGTATTAAATTACCCATATACATGTCTTTTTATTATGGGAATGAAATTTTCTTAACCATATTTGGATATTTAAATATTATTTCACAATAAAGTGCAAACGAGTATCCAAATTTCAAAATCTAAATAATTTTACGAGAAAAAAGTTTTAAAAACGAGATATTTGAAAAATTTCAATAACTCCGTGTCGAAAATTAACATTCTAACATTGGTTTTTCAGAATTTATCAAATATCTCATTTCCGAAGTAATAAAATTAAACAAAGAAGAAGGCATATGCATGAATGGGTTTATAAAACATTTATTGGTGCAGAAATTAAAACAGCCGCTAAAATATTTATCCATTACAATTTTTCTACAAAACAATAATCATTACATTAAATTATATACAAATATTATTTATAATGTTCGAAAAAATATATACTTTATTAATATTTGTTTCGCATTTTAAAAAAAATCTTGAAGTACTTTTAATTTCGATATTGCAAGATGATTGTTAGTTAATAATTAATACTCCCTCCGTTCCTAATTATAAAGCCCTCTTGACATTTTTATTTTGTCCCTATTTATAAAGCCCTTTACCAATTTTCAATGAGCATTAATTACTTTTTTCCACAAACACCCCTATTTATTTAACACTTTTTAGATTCTCAATAATATTAACAGGGGTAATTTTGAAAATACATATCAAAAGTTCACATTTCCAATACAATTAACTAAATTATTCCACTTTCTTAATGAACGTGAAATCTCCCAAGAGGGCTTTATAATTAGGGACGGAGGGAGTATTTTTACTATTTTTATTTTTAAAAAACTAGTATTATTAAATAATTATAAAATCAATAAGTAGATTTATTTGAATCTTAATCTTTATGATGGATCATAGATTATAATATTAATTCCTTTATATATTACCTTTATAGATTTCACAAGATAAAGAGCTGGAAAAATGCAATACTGAATAAAAAAATGTTACATTAAAAAATAAAAACGAAAAATAAACAAAATTTGAAATTTATCTTGTATGAGAGACAAAAAAAAAATAAAACAAAAATAATAATAATAATCTTCAACAACAACAACACAAAAAGATTTATTTTTTGAACTCCTCCAAATTGTAATACACATAAATATAAGAGAGTACAAAATTAAAAAAATAATACCCCTCTCATGCAAGAGAGATCCTTTTTATTTAGGTCTTCTTTTGAAATTAATGATCATAAATTCTCAAAAATGTTCATTAAAAAAATCACAAAAAATTGAAATATATAGATATATAATTATTTTTACATACTTTTTTTATTTGAGGTTGTTTATTCTGTTCTTGGCCTTTCAAGAAAAAGGCATCAATTATAAAAAATGATTCATTAACATGTTGCGGTCCTCTCTTTTATATCACAAAAATCAATATAAAAATCAGAATAGCAAAAAGTGTAGATTGATGAAAACATTCCAAATTTTAGATGGAAAAAATCTTAAATTCTAAAAGTAATGAAAAATAGTGAAGAATGAGATAATGAACATAATAAAAAATGTGAGCATAATAATTTTAGTAAAATAAATTAAAATAGAAGAAGGAAGAATATAAAAAGAATTTGGAAGAAAAAGAGATGAACAAAGATGATGTGAACCTTTTAAATGTATATATAGTAAATAGTAAATCTATATATATTTAATTTGTATTTATCCAAAATGAATAGTGAATTCAACATATTTAATTTGTATTTATATAAAATAAATTAATGATTTGAAAAATTTGAATAATTTATTTAATTTCAAATTGTAATATTTTGGTTGCGGATAATGATTTGGGAAAAAAAGCTCGAATAATTTATTTAATTTCAAATAGTAATATTTTGGTTAGGGATAATGATTTGGAAAATTTTGAATAATCTATTTATGTATAATTGCTCTGGTGCAAGAAAAACTTCTAAAATTGTTCTGGTGCAAGAAAAACCTAAACGACAAATATGATAGCTCAAAAAAGGTATCTTTTTATATAAAGATAGTAGATAGTAAATATGTATTTTTATATGACAAATACACAAGTATTTTTAGGACATACACTTGTTAAAAAAGCAAATGTAATAAAAAAGCAAATGATTTTTTTAATATTATTCCTAAAACATGAGGTAACGCGCATCCATGTTTATTTTTCTAAATATAAAAACCTTATATATATATATATATAATATTATATAATTATATATAATATAATATAATTAAAAAGAGAGATATTATATATAATATATATTATAATATAATATAATATTATAATATTATATTTTTCTTAAAAATATATGTTAGCAATACACTTTTTTATATTATATATTGATTTTTATATTATATATTGATATATTGATTAATGAAGCATTATTACAAACAAACACAATGTTTAGTCTGATAGTTGACTAAGTCATTATGCTTTAGATGGAATGTTAAGAGTGCCACCAACTTTATAACGCCTTCACCAGACACTTGAAGGTCACTGTTCTCTTGTTCAGTTCAATTCCCTTTATGTGATAGTTAGCAATGGGAAGAGCTCCTTGTTGTGACAAAGCAAATGTTAAGAGAGGGCCATGGTCTCCTGAAGAAGATGCAGCACTCAAGAGCTATTTAGCAACTCATGGCACTGGTGGAAATTGGATTGCATTGCCAAGAAAAGCTGGTACTTTCTCTCTTCCTCTTATCATATTTTATTTTAAGACTCTTCTTGTAAAGTGTAACCAATTTCATATCAATGAATTTTGATGATCTTCATTATTATTGAAGTGTAACCAACAATCCATGATAGTGAAACAAGCCCATAAGTGCATTTTTCAAAAGCATAAATTTTTCAGCATATGGATATGCCTTTTTTTTTTCCCTTCTTCTCTATATACCAGGGTAAATCATGAATAATTTTATAACCTTCATGGCATGAAATTGGCACTAGGAGTTCCTCTGTTTAGGGATGTTTTTCTATGAATTATTCTCTGCCTTTACCATTTAATTTCACACAAAGAAATTTGTAACCAGCAAACTTGAAAATTGAAATCATTAACTACTTGGTTTGATTCTTCTTTCTCCCTTTGTTTAACCAAAAAAAAATCACATCATCATGGCATATATTATGTATGTGCAGGCCTTAGGCGGTGTGGCAAAAGTTGCCGTCTAAGGTGGCTCAATTATCTTAGGCCAGATATCAAACATGGTGGCTTTACTGAAGAGGAGGACAGTATCATTTGCAGCCTCTATGATCAAATGGGTAGCAGGCAAGCTTTTAATTTCCAAATAATTTTAATTTAATGTTACTATTTAGTTTTTCTTGATAGTCAATAATTGGCAAGTGTTATAAGACTTAAGATTATGTACAATATTTGTATTATTAAATTTTAAACTATGTTGTCTCATGAAATTTGTGGCCCTGTCTAGATGGTCTGCTATAGCATCTCAACTTCCTGGGAGAACAGACAATGATATAAAGAATTACTGGAACACAAAACTAAAGAAGAAGCTAATGGCAGGAAAAGTTTGCCTCACCAAAACATTGACTGAAAATGACACTCTCCCTTCAACACCATTACTACTAACCAAAGATTTTGCCAAGATTCAAAATTCTGTCCCAAACTTAAGCACAGATTCTTGTTCTGGATTCAACGTTAATGAAAAACGTGTGAGTTTTGATCTAATTCATCATCAGCTTTATGGTCCACAGATCATGGATGATGTTGCGTCAGAAATTGGTGCAAGTTCAAGGAACAATTACAATTGCAATAACAATAACCCCTTGGTGACATTGTCTCAAGAAGGTTCAAGCATTTCAGACACATCTTCAATTGCAGTGGACAACAAGTGTGGATTGCTGCCAGAACATGCTGGTGATCATCTTGATGAAGTGTTGATGGATTTTGGGTTTGGATTTCCTTATGATCTTGTCAATGGTATTAATTGTCATGAGAGAGTTAGTGAATTTTCTCCAAGTGGCTATCCTGAGTGGGTTGATTTTAGCTATGTTGACATTAAGCCACATTTACTTAATCAAAATTGATGTAGTCTAATGTCTAGAATATGTGACCAGGGGAATATGTTAAAGCAAAAGCATATATTTAAGGAGGGTAAACATGTGAAGGGAAAGAGCTAGCTGACAATTTTCTAGTTTAATCTAGTACTTGTATAATTTTGTACTTGTGTTACTTTCATAGATAGGAGCTACTGCTACATAGTAAGTACTGTAGCTCAATCCTTGAATAAGATTAAAAATTATGTTTTTCTAATGTTTGCTGTGTTATATTTTTTAATAAACTTAGGATAAGTTTGTATTAAGAAATGATAAATTTGTAAAACTTATAGGAGTACTATTAATAATATAACCCTAATACAAGCTTAATTATTATATATTTCTTACCATGTGTAATGGTAAAATAGAATAAAAATAATTAAAAATTAAGGACAAGGTGTTCTTTGTGTCTTTGTGTTAGGTTCATGCATGGTGACAATGTTTTTGTGGGGTCCACGGGAGACTCGGTTACTTTGTTTTTTTGTTTGGTTTAGGTTAGGGAGATTTATATATGCTGATGACATAGGCATGTTTGCCAGTTCTTGTGGTCACGAAAGTTGCATGGGGTGTGGCCAATTCAAACTTTAGAATTGAATATTGTGTCCATCTCATTCAATAACCATAAAAGATTCTCTATCTTTTTCTCTCTTTCCTCGCCCCCCTCGTGATTCATTTTAAGGAGTCATAGTAAATGATGATCTACTCTGAAATTTGGAATATTCATTGTGAGAAAACTCCATTTACATGTGCACTCTGATATACATTTCTCCCATTATCATAGATCGTGAAGGGTAGTGGATACATTAATACTATTGTTAAATTACTACACGATACAATTGCATTTGATAAAATTTTCAATACTATTTTATCATGAAGTAATTTAACTATCAATCAACGAAAATTTCTTTTATAATGTTTAAAGACCTTTATCTCGTTTGTTGGCAATATAAAATAAAGGCTTATTTAACATTTTAATCATTGAATTTAGATACACTTTTGGAATGAGTCCTTAAACTTTTTTTTCTTTCGTCACTTAAGTAATGATATAGCCGACGACATGTTACGTCACTTTCACAATATCGACAAGTGACGTGTTATGTACAGTCACGGGACACTACATGATTTTTTTATTAAAAAAATAATTTCTTTTAATATTTATTAAAGATTTGATTTTCTTTAAAAAAATAATTTTTAATATTTTTAAGACTTATTTATGGTTTTGGTCCCTAAAAGTTCAACGTGTTTTGGTTTTAGTCCCTAAAAGTTATTTTGACCGAGACCAATCCTTAATTTTTCAATCATTTTGGTTTTGGTCCCCTTCGTTACAAAAAATCAGTTATTTGCTTACATGGTTAACGAAAATTCACACCAGCTGTCACGGGGTGTGAATTAGTAGCGCCAAATAGGTGTTGTGATATGCATGATTCAGGCCTATGAACTCAAAATTTTGCGTACAAGATCTTTTTGCGTATCGGACCATTTTGTGTTCGTGGATCTGTATCATCCACGTTATATCACCTATTTGGCGTCAGTTCAGACCACATGGAATGCCAATGTGATGTTCCGCTAGCTATACAAACAAATAACAGATTTTTACTAACGGAGGAGACCAAAACCAAAGTGTTTGAAAATTTAAGGACTAGTCCCGGTTAAAATAACTTTTAGGGACTAAAATCAAAACACGCTGAACTTTCAGGGATTAAAGACATAAATAAGCCTATTTTTAATAAATTTGATTTTTTTTTAATTTAAAAAATTCATGTGGCATCATCTGACACGTTACCTATCGATGTGGCGAATGTGATGTGGAATATCCTCGGTCATATCACCACTTAAGTGATGAAAGGATCATTTCCAAAATTTGAGCAAAGTTTAGGGACTCAAAGCATCGAAAAAAAGTTTAAAGACCAATTTCAAAAGAGCACATAAGTTTATGGACTAAACACTTAAATAAGCCTAAAATAAATTACCTTATAAAAATAAACCAAATAAAATTTGAAAACTCAAAATATAGAGACTCGTTGGAGTACTTTTTTCCCTTTTTTCTTTTTAATGTTACAAATGTTTTTCTCTTTGAATATTACAATTGCATTTTGCTTGTGTTGTTACAGGGCTCCTATGTATACTTAAAATATTTATATTACACGTATCTACAATTAAACATTTTCTTTGACGTACAACCAAAGCTCTTGGTTGTTAACTACTAAATATAGCAATGTAACATTTTGTTAGCATTTGCCATCCTGTAATAGTTTTACTTTTTGTTAACTTTAAACAAACGTGTATGGAAAAACCAAGTTTAGTTTCCAACATCCTCTTTTAAACTTGGTTTCATCATTCCGAGCATATTTTTCAATTTCAAGAACAAATTAGTTTTGAGTGGCTTCATGAAAATATTTGCTACTTGATTTTCGGAAGAGCAGTATTCTACCATGATTTCCTTGTCTCGGATCAAGTCTCGAATGAAATGATGTTTGATGTAAATATGCTTGCTACGTCCATGAAGCACTGGATTCTTTGACAAAGCAATTGTTGATTTATTATCACAAAATATCTTTGTCGGACCACCTTGTTGATGTTGTAGTTCACCCAATATTCTTCTCAACCAAATTGCTTGAGTAGCACAATTAGTTGCGGCAATGTACTCTGCCTCTGCTGTTGAAAGTGCAACAACTTGTTGTTTCTTGGAGGACCAAGAAAATACACCTGAGACTAGATGAAAAGCATTACCCGATGTGCTTTTTCGAGTTTCAATTTCACCTACCCAATCACTGTCTATGTATCCAATTAACTCAGGCTTATTATTGGAACTTGAGTAAAAATACCTTCATCGATTGTGCCTTTGATATATCTCAGGATTCTCTTTGCAGCTTGCCAATGAGATTGTCTCGGTGATTCCATGAATCTGCTTATGAGTCCGACTACATAAACTATGTTAGGTATTGTTTCAGTCAAGTACCTGAGGCTTCCGACTAACATTCTGAAATGAGTTGAGTTGACGAGATCGCCACCACTTTCTTTTGGTAGCTTTAATCTTTCCTCGACTGGTGTCAGTATAGGTTTAGAAGCCTCCATCTAGAATTTTTTTTCAAAACATCTTTTGCATATTTGTTTTGAGATATAAAAATCCCTTCATTTGTCTGTTTCACCTCAATGCCTAGAAAGTAAGACATTAGGCCCATATCTGTCATTTCAAATTGGGTTGACATGCTTTCCTTGAATTAAGCTAGCAATTTTGAATTAGTGCCAGTGAATATCAAGTCATCAACGTACAAACACACAATAACAAAATCTCCAACTTTGTTTGTTTTAACATATAAAGCATGTTCATATGGACTTCTATGAAATCCATTATTCATAAAATATGTGTCAATACGTGTGTACCATGCTCGAGGCGCTTGCTTCAATCCATATAGTGCTTTCTTTAATCGATATACATTGTCTTCGTCTCCTTGTTTTTGATAACCTGGTGGTTGCTGAATATAAAATTTTTCTTCGAGCACGCCATTTAAGAAAGCTGATTTCATGTCCATTTGGAATATTTTCCATTTATTTTGTGAGGCAAGAGAAAGAATCATACGTGCGTGTCCAATCTAGCAACTAGAGCGAACACTTCAAAATAATCAATGCCTGGCCACCAATCTTGCTTTATATCGATCTACCTCACCATTTGGATTGTATTTTGTCTTATACACTCACTTGACTCCAATAGACTTAAGAAAGCTTCTTTCCTTCTGGAAGTATTGTTAACTCCCAAGTGTCATTTTTCTCAATTGCTTGAATCTCCTCGTTCATTGCTTTAATCCAACGATCATCATTGACTGCTTCTTCATATGCCACTGGATCACAATCTGCGAATAAGGCATAGTAGTTTACCTCGTCCTCCCTGTCTTCTGGGTCATCGTCTCGACCAATTATAAAATCCTACAAGTTAGAAAGGTAGGCGTCGTTCCCTTTGTGGATATCTCGGAGGTGGTGCTTCAAATGTTGCTTCATCTTCTCTTATAATATCTCCTGGATGTTCATCTCCATTATTATTTTATTCAATCTCTTCATTTATTATTATCGGAATAGGAAGTGTCTCCTTTTCCTTCTCTGGCCAGTCCCATGTTCCAAGTTCATCGAAAGTAACATCTCGATTGATAATTACCTTTTGAGTATTTAGATTATACAACTTGTAGGCTTTTGTATCATCACTATACCCTACAAAGATGCATTCCTCTGCCCTATCATCTAACTTCTTCCTTAGTTGATCTGGAACATGTGAATAAGCAATACAACCGAAAACTTTCAGTGACTGAGATCCAGATTTGTCCCACTCCAAGCTTCTTGTGGAGTTCGATCTCGAAAACTTTTAATAGGACACCTATTCAGGATATAGATAGCACAAGCTACAGCTTCTTCCCAGAAACTTTTGGGTAGTTTATTGCAATGTAGCATACTTCTTACCATATCCATGATAGTTCTATTCTTTCGTTCTGCCACTCCATTTTGTTGAGGAGTATATCTGGCAGTCATTTGATGTTTAACACCATGTTTTCTCAAAAAATCATCACAAACAATATATTATGTTCCTCTATCGGTTCTTAGGGTTTTTAGAGTGTGACCACTCCGTCTCTCAACATACGCCATAAAACTTTTGAGCGTATCACAAGCATCAGACTTATTTTTTAGAAAATACACTCATGTCTTCCTACTAAAGTCATCAATGAAAGTGATAAAATATTTATTACCTCCATTGGATTGAACCTTCAAATAGCATAAATCAGAGTGCACTAGCTTGAGTGGTTTTGTGGCTCTCCATGCACGTCCTTTAGGAAAAGGATCTTGATGCTTCTTGCTTGCTACACACGCTTCTCATAGCCGGTCAGGAGCTTGGATAATAAGCAAACCAGTAACCCATTTTTTATTGGCAAGAAATTTGATGCTTTCAAAGTTGAAATGTCCTAACTCATGTGCCAAAGCCAATTATCATCGACATTTCCCGCTTTGTAACACAAATTAGAATCATACCTGATGTTCATTGGAAATAGACGATTTCTCGACATAGTTGTCTTTGCTATCAGGCTCATCTTGACATCATTTATGGTGCAACCTTCCTTATTGAATTTCAAATCGTAACCTTTCTCTGCTAGTTGGCCAACACTTAAGAGATTTTGACATATACCGGGTGCATAAAATACATCTGAGATGTAATTTAAGGACCCGTCTGTAAGTCGAATAGCTATCTTTCCTTTCCCCAAGACATCAAGCTTTGAATTATCACCAAGCTTGATAGCACTGTGGAAGCTTTCATCTAAGGAGGAAAATATTTCTTTATTTTCGCTTAGATGATTGCTATGCCATGTATCTAATAACCATTGGTGGTCATTTTTATCAACTCCTGTGTGACTAGTTAATAGTACTGCTTTCATTGTATCTTCATTTTCAGCGATGTGAGCATGTCTCTCTCTATTATTCAATGTTTTAGTACGACATTCTTGACTATAATGCCCATACTTGTTACAATTATGGCATTGAATATGAGATTTGCATTCATATTGAAAATGTCCGTACTTGTTGCATTTATGACATTGAATAAAGGATTTATTTTGAAAACCTTCATTACCTCTAGTGGCTTGTGTCATAGAATATCTTCCTCTTCCTCTCCCTTTGAGATTCTGGCTTCAATTCTTTGATTGTACTCCACCTTCCTTGGAATAACTCAATCATTTCTTACATTTGCTTGAGCTTTTAATGCTCGCTCCATTGTGCCAATTGATTTCTCATTCATCCGCATCTCACGTGATTCTAGAGACGCTTCCAAATCATTTAAGGATACCGTGCTAAGGTCTCTTGATTCTTCTATCGCAGCTACCACAAAATCGAATCGACTTGTGAGCGTACGCATGATTTTCTCCACGATTTCTTTTTCTGCTATATTATCACCATTATTTTTCATCTCATTCACTAGCTTATCTACTCGTGAAAAATAGTCACGAATAGTTTCACTTTTGCCTTGCTTCATCATCACAAATTGTCGTTTTAGGCCTTGCAACCTAGTTCGTTTAATTGGATCACCACCTTCATAGGTTTTAGTTAAAATTTCCCATGCTTCTTTTGCTGTTTTTGCATGAAAAAATTTCTCTAAAACATGCAGCTCCACCGATTGATAAAAATAATGCTCTTTCGTTTAGTACACAATCTTTTTCTATCTGTTGTTGATCTTCTTTGTCTGTTGTTGTGGTTTCAACGAAACCTTTCTTAATAATTTCTTCGTAGCCACTACTCTTTAGACATAGCTCCATTAGTCGCTTCCACATGGAAAAATTTGATTTAACTTGAAAATTGAGGATTGCCCATGTTGTTGTGCACTTGTACTTGAACTTGTTGCCATTTTAAATTAACTGGCTCCTGACCAGATGTTGGCAATATAAAATAAATTGCCTTATAAAAATAAACCAAATAAAATTTGAAAAATCAAAATATAGAGACTTGTTGGAGTACTCTTTTCTCTTTTTCTTTTTAATGTTACAGATGTTTTTCTCTCTGAATATTACAATTGCATTTTGCTTATGTTACTGGGCTCCTATTTATACTTAAAATATTTCTATTACACGTCCCTACAATTAAACATTTCTTTAACGTACAACCAAAGCTCTTGGTTGTTAACTACTAAATATAGCAATGTAACATTTTGTTAGCATTTGTCATCCTGTAACAGTTTTACTTTTTGTTAAATTTAAACAAACGCGTATGGAAAAACCAAGTTTAGTTTCCAACCACGTTCATATATACAGGCTTTCAATTCAGTAGTTTCTTGGTAGTAATAAGAAACGTTTAATTATCCAACAAAAATGGAGTATGTGACAGCAACGCTGAGGTTTTTTTCATGCCCACAGTTGGGATCGAATCCCCGACGTCATGATTAAAGAACTTAGTTATCTGTCAATTGTGTTGTGTCGTTGAAATGAGTAAATTCGCATGGCTCATGATTAATTCCTAGGTAGCCAGCTTTGATAATTTGTATAAGTTTTTTTTTTAAATGTATGTCCAAGGACATACTTTAAAAAATCTATATTTTTAATAAATTTATATTGAAATTTGAGGTATTTATAAAAGTCATATATATTAGTTATATAATTTCCGAATACAAATTTATAAATATGATTTTTTTTAAATAGAATATATTTAAAAAAAATTCTTTAATACTAGTAGTACGTTAATGTCATAAGCAGTAGTATTTTCTTACATTAATTCCCAACCCACTATAAAGTTGTCGTGTTTGCTTCAAGTCAAGACCAAAGTTTGAGTGACTTTGATTACTCTACATAAATTACTACAAGTTTGGGAATCTTATCCTTTGAAAGGGATTAAAAAAAACTACATATACCACTATTCATGTGAGGATCCTCTATCCCTAATTTTTTTTCGTTGTCTTCGGCCAATCATATTTCATCAATCATTACAAAAAAAATGCATGTAAATTGAAAAGTTAATTTTCAGTTTTTAAAAATTTGTATAATGGGTACAAAGTTTGGAACAAAGTCCGCGATAGATGGTATTTGTCCATTCATGTGACAAACAGAGGCAGCCGAAGTTTACTTGACTATATTGCTAATCGCTTTGATTACACTCTATTGACCCACATTAAGGGGTCTTTTCTAAAACAAGAAAATCCAAAGCTATATCCGAAGCTTGCTTATTTAAACTTTAAATTAGCTATGAACTAGTATTATTTTTATACAAAAATTGGGAGGCCCCCTGTGTTGGGCAAACAATTTGTTTGTTGTCATGTTTGCACATTTCAATTTTTAGAAGTATGGTTGTATATAATTTTTTTTATAGGGATTTTTTTTTTACGAGAGAGGGAGGACCAAAATTAAGTAGTTAACTGAGATGGAATTTAGATATTTATATACTTTAGGTTTCGTAATTTTACCAACTAAACTACTTAATGAAAACTTGTCATATACTGTTCTACATATGCTTCCTTGTGGAATTATATGAATGGATGAATATTCCTTGACGAAAACTTTAAAAAAGTCTGAAATATTACCATATAAACATAGAAGACCATCCGATATTCTTTTTATAAACATGGTTCTACTTTAACATTTTGGCTATTATATATAAAGACTAAAATATACATGCCATCATTTCATATAAAGAAAGAAACATCATTTAATTTCATATAAAGAAACCTCCTTGAATAACCAAGTTATATATTTGTTCTCTAGTTTTGTTTTATGTTCCTCGTCCTCGATCATCCACGAAGATACCGTGTTGTGCACAAAACCATTCCTCCTCCTCATTCTTAGGGATGGCAATGGGTCCGGGTGCCCGGATCCAAACACGTTCATAAATTATTAGATTTGGACTCACTCGGATCCATGCGGGTATCCGCTGCATAATGGATAGACGGGTCTTTGGGTACCCAGACGGGTTTTGCAGGTATCCATTAGCAATTTTTTTAAAGAAAAAATTATTTTTTAAATTAATTTCTATGTTTTTTTATAGACCAATGTATCCTTAATACATCATTACACACTCTACTTAATATTAATCTCTACCACCATTAAACACTCGCAGACATCAAAGAAATTCTCTCGTTGAATCACAAATATACTAAAATTATATATATATATATATATATACACATATATATATAATCATATATGTAAATATGGATGAGTCTGGATACCCACGAGTCTGGATATCTCAGACCTTTCAAAACGGGTACCCAAACAGCAGGTCCATTCTTTGGACTCACGGATCTCTTTTTTGGACACAGATCCAAACTCGTTACGGGTATTACCCACGAATCCGGGTCCAATTATCATCCCTACTCACTCCCACCGATTTTACCTTGAGAATGGAGGTTATAGTCGATTTTCCTTTGCTAGCTAGCTCCACCTCCCAACAACAGCAGCATGGAGAAAAAGTAACATGTAATAAGAAGATCATAAATGACGATTCGATACATTACCTAAGGAATTAGTTGAATATGTAGACCAATTACCAAAACTAAAATATACCATATTTGCTTCAATTCTCTCTTACCCCACGTGATGGTAGCAAAATAGCCCAATTTTTTACTCTGGCTGATTTTCTTACTATTTTGATTAAGTCACATTCTTTTCTTTTTGATCACACATGTATACTTTGTATAAGACAATAGTGTTGTAATTATTTTAATCATTCTACTGAGCCACAATTAATTATAATATTTAGTTATAATAAAAATGGATTAATAATATGATCTATTTGGAAATGCATTTGTCCATCTATATGATGGTCTACTTTAGGCTTGAATATCTAAAATCTTGATTATTAGTGTGAGAAATACAATGTTGGTATTAACCCTTTTCTAGTCCATGATGGATGGAGCTGATATTAGAGTTAATAGATTATAAATTGGCTAAATCTCCTATGCTATTACATGCACAATATCATAGTTTGCCCCATTAATAACCGTAGAATAAATGTTGGTGATCAAGTAGAAAAACTGTTATAGTAAATCTAAACTCGTGTTATGTTCAATAATGTTTTAATTTCATATAATATCTTATATTAATATATTATTTAATCAAGATTTTACGAATAATACTTGAATGAAGTAAGATTAATAGAGTGATAAAACTTTTTCTTCCACAAAATTAGTAATACACTTGTATTGTAGTATTCGAATTCGAGACCTTTAATTAAGAACAAACCCATCAATCGTGACACATCAATTGTGACACATGCTGGGCCCTTGTACGAAAAATAAGATGGATCGATCCCTGATTTATTTAAAGTTTTTTAATAAAAAATATAATAAAAAATTATTTGAAAGGATAATATCCACCTGAAATATCATAGAGAAAATTGCAGTCAACACACAATATGTGATTCCCAAAGGAAAAAATCACGTGTTAAGAATATAAGTTTTCTTTACTAAGAAAAAGCAATGACTTCTATCAATATATATATATATATATATATATATATATATATATATAAGCTAAGCAAAACTTATATTTTGGTCTTCTAAATTATTTTCATTTTTCAGTTTCATTCTTTGACTTTTTTTTTCCAATTACATCTATAAGTTTTTGTTTCCTTCATAACTCTATCAATTTTGAACCAATGCAAAATTCATGATCTTAGAATTGTTAAGTTCCGATATAATGAAAAGATCTACAGAATACATTCATCACTTCTTTAAAATTTTACCATGAAAAATGGAATTTATGATAAATTTGGAACAAAAAACTGTTTTTAGGACGAAATCGAAAAAAAAAATTAATGACGAAATTAAAAAAATAAAAATAATTTAGATGATCAAAACATTAATTTTGCCTATATAACTTCTATGCAAATTGTATAAAGAACTAAAAATTATCCTGTACATTGCACGTATATTTATTAAATTGAAAAAAGATATGAAATTAATAAATTTATCAAAAAGTATATAAGGGAAAATATTTCAAATATAAATAATATTAGTAGATTATTATGACTGTGTTTTTTTTTTTAATGTTACAGGTTTAGGATGTTTTTGTTTATGTAAATATTATTCTTCCTACTCATATTGAACATTTTTCTTCATACATATTTAATTTATTTAAAACTAAATTAATACACTGTATGTTTTAAAATAAGTTATGATCTTTCTTTTTTTTTTTTTTTTTGATAATAAGTTATGATCTTTCTTTGCCTGTTTTGAGAAATCTTAGTTTTGATTAACATTCCAAGAATAATACATTATTTTGATTCTTTATTTTTCTTAATAATATATGTTACGTGCATGTCATATTTCATAATGCTCAATTTCCTCAATTTTGCGTGTGAGACACAGGATTGTTGAAGTGCTTTTATAATGGAGTATTTTGACTCACATTTATCAAAAAGATCGGGATATACCCTATATAAGATGAATTCTCAATATATATTAATAAGTGATAACCTTCTTCCTAGGGCTGCTCCGATCCATGGAAAAGAAAATTCACTTTATTGTTGTCCAACTACCACCACCTTGCTCATATATACGTACTTCATTTAATTTTATCTTTGACCATGTTACGTTAACAGGAAGACAGATCCAATTTTAATAGGTCTAAATTCAAGAAACTCAATTCAATTAATTAACTTTGAGTGGAGACGGATTAGTGGGGTGGTTAATTAAGTTCTTCCACCCATATATATACATATACAAGAATACTAAGACAAGCTAAGATTTATTCCGATCCCCTTCCATGAATAGCATAAGTTGTTTATATTACTTTAAGGCAAGAAAACATATCTGTTGGCAATATAAATAAATTGCCTAAGTAAAATAAACTTAAAAAAAAAAACATACACACAACATAAATTTTAGGGACTTGTTGGAATTTTTTCTATTTTTTTTAATATTTTTTTCTCTTTGAATTCTGAATGCTATTGTTATAAAAATACAATTGATGAATGAATGAATGCTGTCCTATTTATATTAGAATGCAATTTGTTACATTCCTAAAAATACGAATTCAGTTTCATCCCTACATACGGAAAGGTTATGCTTCCTTGCTAATATGGGATTATAAAATTGTAACTTTCATCCACGGCATGAACAAACCAATTAGTAGCATGACCTCAATGTGCATTATGCATTGTTCCAAGACCAATCGTGTGTGTTTTATTTAAGCATGACAAATAAATCTCCAAGCTCGGTTTGATCTGACCTAATTTTTGTAAAATAATCTTGCTTCAATTGAGTTCGAGAAAAACTCAAATTTGCTTTAAAAAACAAGGTAAAATTGGTTTGGATCCATTCCACCTATGCTTCCAAGCTGACCTTGATATAAAATGAAATAATTTACATTATTAATAGTTAAATAGTGAAATTAAACTAACAACATATTTTGAAATTTATAGTGTAGTGGTGTAGAATAAAAAATAAAAGAAGGGATAAAAATAATTAATATTGTAGATAAAACGAATAAAAAGTTTATAAAAAAAATACTCGCTCCGTTTTTTATTATCTGTCATTTCTTGGACAAATTTTTTGTTCCTTTTAATATTTTTTTTTTTGGATTTTAAGAATATAATAAATGTTATTTTTCATGTTTACCCAGTAGATTTTGATTAACATAAATAGTAGGAAAAAAATTAATGATTACAGAGAAAGAAATGATATAGTGGAGAAAAACATAATTAATGTATTCAAAATCTAAGCAATATTTATATTCTTAATGGATATGTCTTGTTTAAAATAGAATAAATAAATAAAAATGAATGAAGTATAAAAATAATAATAATAATAATAATAAAAAAAGGAAAAAGTACATGGACCGTAGAACCTCGATTGTAACCTCCCTTCTTTCATTTCTTCTCTGTGTTATGGTCTAATGTTTTTGTCTTTAGATTTTAAAATTTCAAAAGTAAAAAAATAGAAATAAATGCACATGAATCATATATATATATATATATATATATATATATATATATATAAACGCCTATTCGAGACACCACGTTGGTCGGAGAAATTTTCGAGGCACCACGTTCGTTCGCTTGAAGAATACTCACACTAGAGCGATTGTAAGGAAATAATCATTATTTATATGTGAAATAATTATCCTTAATTGTCGAAAATTAAATAAATAATTCAAATTTATTTAATCTTATCTGTGAAATAATGTTGTCGAAAATTAAATAAATAATTCGAAATAATTATCTTTAGTTGTTGAAAATTAAATAAATAATTCAAATTTATTTGATCTTATTTGTGAAATAATTATCCTTAATAATTTTAAAAGTTTTTCAAATCATTATATATAGTAGCAATATGCATTAGATGACTCGTCAACAATATTTTATCATTTCTGCCAATTGGTTCACAAACTTATGGATATTCAGGTAAACAACAATCTCACAATTATATTCGCCTTCAACTTTTGTACTTTTTTTCGTTGTTAAATTTTTTTAATTCTAATAATTCTCGCTCATTTTAATTTATATTATTTGATTCTTAAGTTTCTTTCTAAATAATTACTTTAATTTAGCAATTTGTGTGTAGTGTGTACCATCGATCAAAATAAATATTGTGTAACCAATTGTGCGACCAGATTTTTTTTAGTGATTGATTTCTCAATTGCGGGTGACAATAGAATGCATCAAAAACTAATGTTGCATTGTTTCATGGTGGCTATCATAAACTACTAAGAAAAATGGTTATTTATTGTTATCTACACTAATGGCCTCTTTAATCACGCAGATAGTGGAATATGGCGTGTGACAGTGGCCGATATACTCAGTCCTACCATTTAAGAAAACTAAAATTTCATTTATGTTTGCGACAATATTATAATAGGATTTGATTTTTCTTTTATAATCTATGATATATTTTGTCTATTATAATAGATAAAAATCATCCTATATAAAAATAGGATTTAATTTTATACTTGATGTAAATATTTTTTGTTTTTTTTATTTTTATTGTGGCAAGAAAATTAAAATTATTAATAACAAACCAAATGTATTGAATATTATACTGGATGCTTGATAAATGTTAGTTTGAATTGTATGTGCAATGACCGAGTTGATTTTTCCCAGCGTTGTTCCCTCTATTAAGAAGTGGCTCATCTATTATTCTTAATCTACTAGTAATTTTACCCGTGCATCGCACGGGTTAAGTTTAAAAAAAAAAAAATAATTTGATTATATATTTTGGAAATATGTTTTTTTAAATAATAAGTTAATATGAACATTTTCTAAATATGATTTACATGTATTTAGAAATTAATAGTCATAAACATTAACCTTTGAATCTAGTTTCAGCTACCAACTTTTTCATTAATAAAAATTAACTAATAATGTATCAACTATGCGATTTCTAATTTTAATTAACAACATAATTTCTTATATTAAAAAAAATCCAACTCATTTTGATTTTTGTTTTATTTAATCCATCATTCCAAATGCATTTTGTTAGTAATTCGTTTTGCAAGTCCAAATGCAGCTATTTTTTTTACCATATATATCATCATCATCATCATTATTATTATTACATCTGTCCCAAAATATAAGACCTGTTTTCACACTTTTAATTAATTTGTGTTTATAAGATTCGAACTTTCAAATTACTTGCTTGTATTAAAACTTCATAATTGTAAATAAGTATATTGTCTAAAGTATAAAATAACGCATCATTATTTTTTCACAATTTAAATTGCAACATATTGTATAAATTTTTGGATTTTTTTAAATTTGAATTCATGACTGAGTAAATATTTGATTGTATTAAGCTAAATCATCATACCAAATTATAGCTCATCTTTAATACTTATATATCTATTTTTTCTGTTGTACCCAAAATTTATTATTCATAATGATGCTCTGTTTAAATGTTTAATACCAATTTGCCTATATTATGACTTGTTTGTATTAGAATTTCTGAAATTACAACATTATATTCGTTTTTTTTGCTGGTTAATTATCATATGACGGGTCGTTTAGGCATTATATATTTTTTATGTCAATATTTGATTCAAATTATTTCCTTTTGAAAAGATCATTAATAACCCGTGCAAATTGTAATAATATCGAAATGCAAAATTGTATGTTTGCGGGCAATTTTTATATTTATGTGTAATCCAAATTGTACTAATAAAAATTTACTAAAAATAACTTAAGATAAATATTTATTCCCGTGCGATGCACGGACAAACAAATTTGGAGGGAAAAGCAAAGATGAAGAAGGGAAAATGAAAATGACAAAAATGCCCTCAACTTCTCCTATTTTATAATATGTTGATGAGGTCTTATAATGCTTGCATCCTACTCTGTACCCATGTCTTAATTTTTAGTAGAAGATGTAATCCTTTATCGTAGTAGTATCCTAATCTAAATATATAAGAAAAAGCTAATTATTATTATATTGTTGAATATTATCATTCCAAAACATAATTCATTAATTTTAAGATAATACTTGAAAATTTTGTTTTCAATAGGTTATTTAAATGATACAAATCATTATCCAACAATATTAAAACCTCATCATTAATTATATTTAATAATTAAAATAAAATTAAAAATCATATAAATTAGTCTCATAATATATTAAAATATAACAACAATATTAAAAAAAAACAAAAGATCCAATGATAAAAATAACTGAACTCAATTTAAAGTTAGATGTTTCTTCCTACTTTTTCTGTAATCATTTTATCTAAATGTATTGTCGAGATAAATTTATTTATTTTTTAATCACAATAATTATAAAAAAAAATTAACATAAAAAGTGTTATATTAAACAACGGAGAGACTAATTTATCAAAAAAAAAACGTAGGGATTATTTGGTTGGGATATCTAAGAATAAATTTTTTTGATACTGTAGGGTTAACCAATAATAAATCCTACCGCTACAGGATAAGCATGAGTTCTCTAGTACAGGATAAGGGTGAATAACTCGTCCTTCTTATCCTCTAAGAGCCATGTCAGCCCTACTGGGCCGAACAGGCCCATAAGGCACCACAACACAACTTCCCCTATAAGTATCGCCATGCTATAGGGGCTAAGGTATGTTCTCTCATCCTACTCTCAAGAACTACGTGTGGTTTGATCCCCTTATCACTGGGGCTACGTAGGACCGGGGTCACCCTCGTCAACTGCAACAACCCCAAACACACTTCGTGGTGTTCCATCAATACCGGGACACTACATTGGCGCCGTCTGTGGGGATCGAAAAATTTCGATTCCCATCCACATTCAAACACAAAAAAAAAGGGAGAGAAATTAGTTCTCATGGTCTTCATCGAGTTCTCATCATCTGGAGTTGGGCGAATCTTCAAAAAACCCCTGTCGCTACACATCAGTGAGGCAATAGATACTTCCGACCTGGAGCACGAAGGGAGAAGGCAAGCCACCTCCAACCGCAATCTACTTCCTTTTTCTGAATTTGTTGGAGCCTCTCCAACACCGTCACCGCCTCTCCGGTGTGAGTTCGTTGGAGTTTCTTCGAGACCTTCGTGGTTCCTCAGCCATCACCAGCACTGAAACCGCCGTGGCCAGAACCGTGCAAGCATGAGGTTGAAAGGGCCACGTGACTCGAATCTGCGCCTACGGCTCACGGCGTTGCTCGAAGTCTTGTCGGCGAACGATTTGCTCCACTCCCATCGCAGTTCTCGCCATCACCGGTGGTACCCTCATCACCATCCCTTTCATCGCGATGGTGGTTATTCTCGCCGCCACACACGAATCAGTGCCGCCACCGTTTCAAACATCATCGCCGATCCCGTTTCCACCGTTACTGGTTCCAGATCGTTGCAACAACGAAGGATCGAGGCGAGCCATCTCCAAGCCTAGTCACGAGTTCTGGAACCTCGCCGTTCTCGCCGTCCTCAGTGGCACTTCATCGCCATCATTTTCTTCCACCGCACCACGCAAGGTGTTCTTCGGTCCTTGCTACAGCCGCCACCGTCTCCGCCGTCCCCATCGCCCTCAACAAATCAGCACCATCATCTCTGCTGCGCCTTCGTGCGCTCCTCCGCACCGGCGCTAGCCCTCCCCGGTGCTCCGTTCGACGCCGTCGCCATGTTGGCAACAAGCAGCTGCTGCTGCTGCACGGTTCGATGAAAGGAACCCTAGGGTTCCCAAAAGCAAAAACGGGCCACCAGGCCCAAATAAAAAAAAAGAAAAAGGGCCTAATCAGGCCCAATTTACAAATTTTTTTTTTTAAAAAAAAGATGAGGCCAGCAGCCCAAAAAAAAAAAAAGAGGGGGAGGAATGGACTATTGGCCCAAGCTGCACCAAAAAGAAAACGGGTCTCAACAACTCTATGGCCCAACAATTCAGCAACCTACCTTTAAATCAGGGAAGTTACTCTTTCTAATTTTTAATAATGCCACAAATATTTTATTGACTCACATGACTATTAGTTAGAGACAAAAATAATTTATATTTTTGTCGTTTACTTTGATTACATGTATTTTATTATTTATTATTTAATAGTTATAAATTGTCAATCTTGAACGACAATAACTAATTAATTATTATTTTTGTGCGCATATGCGAGGTACACGTACGATGGCACGAGCGACTGAATAACCCACTTCGAGTTTCCCCTCTTATGGGCAAATAATTCTTCGAATACAACAATGTCACTCTATTTGGAATCTAGTGGTGATCGCGAGAACCCCCGCGCCGAGGTCCCCTCTTGAAGCTTGTGCTCCGAGCGAAGAGCGAGGACCCCCGCGCCGAGTTCCCCTCTTGAAGCTCGTGTTCCGAGCATAGAGAAAATCATATTTAAGGAAAACAGAGGTCGACCCTTAACGCTCAACAAAGCCCATTTCGAGAGGATTAACAAAAGACTTCAATCCAACAGTCTTCGATCCAACATTCCTCACCTCAGCGAATCAGGGAAGGAATTCTCGTTCCTATATTGCTTTCCTATTTACTTGGCATTTTACATGATTACCTCGCACACATGCTTATATTAGTTTACCCGATGTAATATTTTGGACATGTGGTTTGAATACTTAGTTCCTTATAATTCCTTTACATGTTGCTTATTATTTGATATTCTCCATGCTGATATGTAATGTTTTATTGAGCAAATCTTCGTGCTGCTGAATGCCCTTAAATCTTTGTCTCTCCTGTTGTGATAGGATAATAATTCTTTATATAGATATATCGCCTGTTGAGTGACGTACATTAGTTTTCGACAACCGCACATTGTCATTATTCCTAAATTAATGCTTTCATTTGGTTTGTTGTCATTAAATGCTCTGACATATTTATAAATGTCATTCATTACAATTATTGCGCATGATATACCTGAAATTATGCTTCTTTTCATGGGCAATCCTGTCTGGTTGCACGGTATTTAATTATTGTCATTATTATATTTGTTACGTGTGATCTTTTTAATCATGCTGCTTTTGTTCTGATACTTTATATTCACTCGCCAATAATTTTCATTGTTGCTATTCAATTATCATATATTGTTAAATTAACAACGATCACTGATTATTGTCTTTAAACATGTAATGTAAGGTTCAAAAAAGGATGGCCGGACCTATCGAAAAGGAAGGCCGAGCAGCTAGGAATCTCTCTAGAGTTGAAGAGGCCATCACGACCCCATGATAGAGAACAATCCAAAAGTCAGAACGGTTATTGTAAAAACATCTCGTGGCATGGATTATTATCGTCATCACTCCGAGATAATTACAAAGACTTTGTGGCCATCGCCCACGCAAATATGTGTTCCTGTAACAACCCGTCACGAGGCTAGCCTAGAACGGGCACTACACACCCACGATGGTCAAACTGTTACGAGTCATGTTGTCAAGGCCTCCGTCCACAATGAACTCTCGATCAACAAAACAACATGTGAAGCCCAAGTTACGGTCAATTAAGGGCATTACCACGACCAATCCAGGGAAGTTAATTTCTTTTACTTAAGTCATTTCAATGGTATTAATTATGTACACCATCGCATGCCAATGATACAGTTAATTACTATACTTATTAACATTATTTGGTTTAATACCACTAATTGCTCCGACACATTTTTGATACATGTATCGTTTATTATTATTATTACGTGTGATCTTTTTAGAATCATACTATTTACATACCAATATTTTATTCCGTAAACTTGCCAATAATTTTCATTATTGCAATTTAATTATTATACATTGTCAGTTCAAATGACGATTACTGATTATTAATTTTGTATACATATACGAGGTACAAATATGGGTAAACAGTCCATCCCACCGGTTTCCTACCAGATCCCTACACCCGCAGTAGGATATCAGGCTATGATATCAACCGACTAATGACATCCTCTAATTGAACGGCCCCTTCTACCACGACACCCTTGCCTCTCATGGTCACTAAAAGCCAAAAGACGATCCCCGTCAACATCTCTTCTCGAGATCCCGACATTGCTCACAAGGGCGCTATACAATGGTTCGCACATAACGGCATACAGGGTGTTTGGGTGGAAGAAGATGAAGAGTACCGAGCAATCACACGATCTAGTAGTAGAAGAGGAAATGTCTCTATGCCAAATTGATGCCGAGCATATCAACGTTCATGCCAAAAAGGATGCCGAACGCATCAAAGCTCAAAAATAGTCTAACTATAAAGACAAATAGGGAAGGATCTTTCTCATTATCTCATTTACGTGATGTACATTGCATACTTTAAACCTCACATTCATCATTATTGAATCACTTACCACATGACATGTGTTATCTTAGATAATAATCGTAATTAACAGTGAATTAATTCATACTTTGCTAATTAATGTCATTACATATCATCTATTACTTGATATTCTAATCGTTATTTTTATACATCATAAAAAGGTACAAACATAACGATCGGATCTGCCGAGCATGATGACCTATGATTAATTCGAGTCCGAGTATGACGACCCAACTTAATTCAAGCCTTCACACCGGTTGTCGATCAATTTTTCCTTGGTTTGCGCACCATCGCGACCTTACCTATTTGGTAGAACGATCCGCAGTGCCAACACCCAGTGATCTAAGTCGGATCCCAGCATCTCCGAGGAACCACACTGCTAATTCCACACCCACAACTCGCAGATATTCAGCCTTCGCTCAGCGTTCGCCTACACAGATCTGAATCCGACAGTCTCTCAAAGAGGCTTGGATGAACACGATCTAATTGGCGGAAAACGACTATCACACCTTAAAGGACTTCTTAACTCGGCACAAGCCTCTTCAGGCTTTAGCGAGAAAGGGGGTTGGTTATGCAATGGAGTAAATGTTTGCTTCAAATTTATTATTATGATCGATCAGCTTGCCTTCTCTACCTGTTCTTGCTTCCTCGGCTTCATTCTTTCCCTTCTCGACATCCTCGCCCGCTTCATCAGCTCGATAAACTTTCGATGACTTCCACTCGAGTGACCTTATTCGGCCATGAAGCTTACTACTCGGCGGGTAGAATGGACTCCGACTCTTTAAAATAATCCGAGAAGAACTGTAAAGCCTTGAGCAGCAGATGCTCCGGTTATATTTGGGTGCCTTCGCACCACATCTTTAGAACCTCTCACCGAGCTTTCGGACCTATACAGAGTCCGAGGCCCACTTTGATCCCGAGCGTTTCACAGACCTTATGAACTCGACACAAACCTTTTCAGGCTTTACCGAGTAGGGGACTAGTATGTGATGAGGCGTATACATCGTGACATTGGCCGACCTTGAATACTGGTATTATGTGATGCATAAGTTACTCACGATCAAATGTCGTGCCAAAGAGGACCACCACGTCCCATGAGGCACCAAATTGATCATTTACCGTCCTCATTAAGGACACATGTTAAACTCACTCACTTTGGATCATGTACTTACGCACTTGCCCACGATCTCGGTTAGCCGGCCAGATCGGCGAGGCTACAAGTGAAAACGAGGATTGCGACCTGATAGCTTGGCTTAGCCTCTCGGCTCATATCTGGCCCAATACATCGCAGATCGAGGAATACACCTCGGCTAAGGTTGTCATTCCGACAAGCAATCCCTCGTAAACGTTACGGTCCAATTGGTGATAATCTTGGCACACTTCGAACTTCAAATAACAGTTTGAGTCGTGCCAGCATACATTGGCACAAGCCTTTCGGCTTTCACCATGGCAAGCGCATAAAAGGATGTCTCCTTAAAAATGACGTGACTTTTAAAACAATAGTCCAATTCGACTTTAACTACACTCATAACTTCATCACCCTCATCTTGGAGCACCCCCAAATCCATTCTGGAACTCCCCCCGTGGGGAACTCGGTTCGAGACGTTCCTCACCGAGCTTGCACTCGGTTCAAGATGAGCCTCACTGAGCTTGCACTCGGTTCGAGATGTTCCTCACCGAGCTTGTACTCGCTTCGAGATGAGCCTCACCGAACTTGTACTCGGTTCGAGATGTTCCTCACCGAGCTTGTACTCGGTTCGAGATGAGCCTCACCGAGCTTGTGGCGGATCCCCCTGCGGGAACTCAGTTCGAGATCGGGGTACTCTTTCAGTTTCATCATCCGAGCACAAAAGAGCACTATCAACCATCCGCAACACTCTTCCGAGCGGAAGACCACGCCTGCAAACAATGCTTTATGTCACCGCCAACTCCCAGAAGCTCAGCACAGGCTCTTCAAGCCTATACGAGCTTGGGGGGCTTGTAGGGTTAACCAATAATAAATCATACCGCTACAGGATAAGCATGAGTTCTCTAGTACAGGATAAGGGTGAATAACTCGTCCTTCTTATCCTCTAAGAGACATGTCAGCCCTACTGGGCCGAACAGGCCCATAAGGCACCACAACACAACTTCTCCTATAAGTATCGCCATGCTATAAGGGCTAAGGTATGTTCTCTCATCCTACTCTCAAGAACTACGTGTGGCTTGATCCCCTTATCACTGGGGGTACGTAGGACCGGGGTCACCCTCGTCAGCTGCAACAACCCCAAACACACTTCGTGGTGTTCCATCAATACCGGGACACTACAGATACTATCCACAAATTACAAATAGGAGATAAATTTTCAATACAGATAAAATATATAAGAAAAAGAATTCGCATGTCTCATCTAGAAATTTCCACATAATTGGTGGCAAGATCATAAATCATTGCAAGTTGATGGACTTGAAGTATATAGCATAGCCCATAAGTTATTCTTAATATTTGGCACATCACGTCAACCCAAAAGCTAAACTAAAACAAAAGTTACATATATTTCAAAAATTAAAAAAAATATAAAAAAATAAATCAAGATGATTAGAACAATTAATTAGGATAAAGATTTTTTTTGATCAAATCTTATGATTAACTTAAAATAAGATAAACGATGAAAAGATCAAAATATTTAAATATGAATAATTATAATAATAAATGTGATAATCATATAAAAAAAGATAATTGTAAAAAAAAATTAATTTATTCATCAAATAAATATAAGAAATACTTATATTATTTATTATTGTGAGCTCCTTTTTTTAGCTTTACTTGAGACAATTTTTCCTAACACACTATTTATAACAAATCAAACAATATTTTATCAATATTAGAATATCGAAATTGAGAGTACTCCAATATTTTTTTAAAGGTAAAACAAATTAAATATTAATAAAGTATAAATTTTTTCAAACATTACAAATAATATGGATATATGATTAAATATAATGATTATACTTTTATTAAAAAATTGTAATGGATAATTATTTTAGTTGTTATAATATCTACACAAAAAAGATGTAACGGATTAAAACTAAAGTTACATATATTTCAAAAAATTAATTCAAGATGATTAAGACAATTAGGATAAAGATTTTTTAAGATCAAATTTTATTATTAACTTGAAATAAGATAAACGATGAAAAGATGAAATATTTAAATATGAATAATAATAATAATATTAAATTTCATAATCATATTTAAAAAAAGATAATTTCAAAAAATATTAATTTATCCATCAAATATATATAAAATATATCTTATAACATTATCAAATAAAATCTATACACAAACAAATATAATATTAAATATATAAAAAAAAATCAATGCCGTTTTCATGTCCTATGAATAGTGGATATTCTAATTTATCTTTCAATTTGACCATAATACCATAAAAAAATCAAAATATTTAATTCTGGTTTACTTTTAATTCATCGTAATAAAGTTGGTAATCATATAAAAACTGTTAATTTATCCATTAATTAAATAAGAAAGGACAAAAATTTCTCAACAAGCTCATTTAAATTATTATTTTTAAGTATAGGGTTTGATTCGAGTCTCTGCCTTTTTTATAAATATTTTTTTATTATTGTTTAATAATAATCTTTACTTAAAAATATTTAATATAAAAAAATTTAAATATCAATAATTCGTGCATTGCACGGGATAAGAGTTAGTACAGTTATAATCAATTGTGTAAATTTAAATATAAGACACGTGGATATCTTTAAAAGTCAGCATTTTCCAACTTTTAATATGGATGCTTTATTTCGCTGAAAGGGAATATAAACATTCTTGTTATACAATTTTTTATATAAAAAAGAAAGATGAGTCTATCAAAGCTAAGCTAAGCAGTACTCCCTCCGTCCCACAAGGATGGTTAAAAAATTCAAAAGTCAAAAAATTAAGGAGACATGCATTTAATGGTTTGTATAACATATTAACCAATTATCAAACAACTAATTTAATGCATTTTGCATGAATCAACCAATCACAATTCACAGTTTACAATTTCTGAACTTTTCATTAATTATTTTAACTATAATTTGAAACAAAAAAATTAATCATTTTTTACCATCCTAGTTGGACAGAGGAAATATATGTTCTTTTTATTTAAAGAAAGTTGTTGTTGTATGAAGGCAACAATCCATATTATCAAAGTTTTGATCTCAATTTTGTATGTTGAAAAAGTGTATATTGGAAAAATAGGTTTTACTAATGTAAAACTCATTTTATTGATTTTAAGTTCAATAAATCATTAATTTTTTATTATCTATCGATGACTTTTTTTGTGGTGTCCTTGAACACTATGTCCTTAACCCTCTAAGTGCCCAAGATTATGGAACCAGGAGCCCAATTGAGGATCAAGTGTTAATATGTGACTTTGTGGTGTTTCTGCAGTTCCAGTTGGGAAAAGCAGGGTCTCCCCAGTCAACAAGTGTGTGCAGAGTGTCAACTTAGGGATGAGAGTACGTACCTGAAACCCTAGCCGTGATGAGCTATTTATAGGGTTTGGAGAAGGCTGATATGGGCCGCTTGGGCCTTGTATCAGAGTTGTGCTGAACCAGGATTCTGTGAGATAATATCGGATAATTATGCTTAGAATCTGGTTAGGATCAACTGAAGATCTCATGTCTAGGCTGTTAGCGAGAATCTAGGAGAGATTCGAGGAAGGGATAAGAAGCCTGAATGAGACTGAGTCTATCCACAAGCCGACGGTATGTCTCGGCCCTAGAGTCCCGAGCCTGATGGGTGGAGGACCGATTGTGAGGCTCGGCCCCATCAAGTCCGAGCCTGGTCCTTCAGTATGCTCGGAGCCCATGAGCCCGATCGAGGGACGTGCATGCTTAGTAATCCGAGGGAAGTGCCCTTATGAGAATCCTTTCAGTAGGTCGTATATCTCTGTAAGGTCGGCAGACCCTACAAGCCCCCCAGCTCGTAAGACTTTGAAAAGTCTGTGACGAGGTAGCGAGTGTTTTGGGTTGACCTTTTCGGATATCTCGTGACAGATGTAATTATGCCGCCTGTTTCGAGGTGACGTTTTGGGTTCTCTAGGTATGGCGCGCTTCCTTGTAAGTTGTGCCAAATCATTTCAAATTTTGAAATTTGAAAAAGCGTCCTTAGCAACTGCCACGTCTCACCATGCATGTGGCTGAATAGGTTAGTGGGCTTTCGGCCCATACGTTTGACATGGAGGGAAACTGAACAGGTTTCCTCTACCAATTTGAACCGCTTGACTACCTCAGGTCCTCATTTGTTTCTCATTTCTTCAGAATCATTTCCTCACCAAAATTTTCGTTCTTTCTTAATCTCCTTTCCCCCATCTGCGCTTCTGAGTCCGATTTTTTGCCTCAATCTCCTTTTCCACCATCCACGCTTCTGAGTCCGTGTTCCTCATCCAGCATCCATCTTTCTAACAACTGACAACAGGTAACTTCTACTCTATTTTTACTTTTTGCGATTTCTTCTTTTTGTAAAAGGGGTTTTGGTTCTGGGTTTTGCAGGGACTTGGGGTTTGACTGTTCTGGCTTTCGTTTAGGATTTCTGGGTAGATAGTGTTAAGGAATTGGTTTATCATGAGAGGGTGGAGAGGTTTGAGGAAAATTTACCATGAACTCTGTAGGAGATTAGGAGAAGAACCTTCTAGTGATAGTGACTCAAGTTCTTCTGGGAATTCTGGGGATGAGAGAAATTCTGGAAATTTTGACATTGATGATCTTGTACACCCTTCTACTCCCACTTTTGGCCCAGGATCCATCGAGACGGAACCGTTAGTCGTAGAGTATCCATCGAATCCCGCAGAAGATAATAAGTGGTTGTTAGCTTATAGGTTTGCCGAGCGTCGAGCTCAAGTTAGGATAAGCCCCGATCGTCATACCGTGGAGGAAGAAACTTTAGGAGAACCATCGAGGGAGGGGGGAAAAAGTCCAGGGCTCGGCCTTAATTTTAGAATAAAAACATGTGCTGTAAAAAATCCTAACGCCGAGCCTTTTGCTTTTTCCCCAGATATGGTGGAGCGCAGGTGTGTTACCAACCCTGAAGAATATCCTCTGCCGCCCAATCATGCGCAGTACGACGCCGTTTTTGATCGGGAAGTGCTAGGGACGAGACCTTCATTGCTGACAACAGGTAGTCTTAACCATCTTCGACCAATTTTAACACCTCCGAGCGCTGATGGAAATGCCTCAGAATTCGTATTGAGACCTTTGGGAATCGACGACCGAATATGCTTCCAAGTACCGGAAAATCGTCAATTTTTCTATATCTACGAAGAAATAGCAACTAAAGTCGGCATCCGCTTGCCCTTTTCCACCTTCGAGATTGAAGTCCTCATTCATCTAGGAATAGCTCCTAGCCAACTGCATCCAAGTGGGTGGGCTTTCATCCGAGCCTTCCAGCAATTCTGTGACGTTGAAAATTTGGTAGCAACTGTACGATCTTTTTTCTGGTTATACGCTCCCCAAGTAAATAAGTTTGGTGATTCCAAGGGGCTTTGGGTGTCCCTAAAGGCTCGGAGGGGGCATGCCCTCTTCGCCAAGGTGACTAATTCTTGGAAGTCTTTCAAACCTCTCTTCTTCCAATACGAGTACACTAGGGCTGGAGTATGTTGGTTCATGGAACGAGTTGAAGAAGGTGGAGTGATCAAGGTCGTGCCTCGGTTTCCACTGGGTTGGACGACTAACATTTATAACCGAGGACCTTCCTTGTATCAATTCGACTTTAAGGCGGATTTGACAAAAGCCGAAAGGCGATTATGCGACCATGTTTGGGAATACCTTCAAGCAAATGGTCAAATTGATACCAAACGAATCCTGTTGAAAGAAACACGAGACGAAGTGAAGGCCGAGCTGGGTACTATATATATATATTTTACTGATCCATTTTTTCTCGCAGAAACAATGGGGAAGAAAGCAACCAAGGCCAAGAAAAGCGAAGCTCGAGCAGCTAGAGTATCACAGTTGGCTGCAATCAAAGCTGCATCTGGCTCCCCAAACATGAGTCAATCCTCTGAACCAACCCCTTCTGAAAGTCCGACCATTATCCCTAACGCCACTCCGACTGTTAGGATCAAAGGTGTTGAGCCGGTGATCAAAGGGGATCGTATCGTCGACGCTGTAAACGTCGAAGTGGAGGCTCAAACAACTCCTCAAGGCACTCCCGAGCATCCCCTCAAGAGGTCTCGGCTGGAAAAAGGAAAGGGTTTTGTTGGAGATTGGCTTAATTTGAGCAAGTCAAATAAAGGGGTAGAGATTCCTGAGGGAAAGGAGGAAGCTGCTGCCAAGACAGTGTGGCACCGAAAGATGACTGATACACTTGTTGTTACTATCTTTCCTCCTGAGAATGCTGAAGTGATTGAGGCCTGGACCCCTGGGACTTGGGAGAACAACTGTAAGTCGTTGGTGAAGAGTCTCCTGAGGGGTGCGAGCATACTTCATCACCTCGATCATCATGGAGACGACGCTCATGCTGGGATGGCCCCCGAGGAAAAAAAGAAAAGGACCGAGGCAACCGAGCGGGAGGATTATTTACAACTTCAAGTTGAAGGTCTTAACAAGAAGTTGCAAACCTTGGCAGCTGAAAACGAACGGTTGCAAAAGGTGGCACAAGATGCTGAAGGTGCCAAGGTTAGGGCCGAGGAAACACTCCAGGGGGCCGAAGAGAGGATAAAGCGCTCGGAAGAGGTTCTGAAAAAGCTGAGGAAGACGCTGCTGCTCTCCGAGCGGCAATAGAGAAAGCTCGGAAAGCGGAGCAGGCTGCTGCCGTGGCTCAGGAGCAGCATGAGTATGCTAAGGATGAGATTCTGGGGCTCCGAACTTCTTTGGAGAAGATGAGAGCAAAAGCTCTCAAACACAAGAAAGCAGCCAAGGAGCATCTATACAACTGGGATCGAGGAGTTGAGGACTCTTTCTACAACACTGCCGAGCAACTCCGCATTCTGAATCCTGGGCTCTTGACCAAGGGTTCTGACCCTAATTTTGCTGTGAAAAATGGTCGAATTGTCGGCCCAAGTGAGGTTCCCATAGATCTGAACAACGCCGATCTGCCTGACCATTTGGCCGAGGATTCCGAAGGGGACGATGCCGGAGGTGAAGAAGAAGAAGATAAATTTGACGCCGACGGCATTGTACTGTCCGACTTAGAGTAACTTTATCATTTTGCTTTCCCTTTTTTAATTGCCCCAGTAAATGGGTTTAAACTTATATTGTTGTGTTTCGTTTGGAATATTTTATAATATTCGTAATCGTGTTATGCTTCTTTTTACACTCTTTGTTAAGAATTCAAGTGTTAAGACCTCGGAACTCCAGCACTTTAGCCGAGGTGGGTTCCTCTATCCCCGATGTAAAATGATTTTATGAAATCATGAATTAATCGGGAATCTTATTTGAAGTACTTGACGAGTTATAAGCTCTTGCTAGAGCTGTTCATAATCGTTCGCGTCATAATCGGTGGCTAATCGGTTATGAGGAAAAGTACGTGATACAATGAATTCAATAACGAGAACTTTTATTCATTTGAAGCAAATTACAATGGGCTCGGAGTTTCACCGAGCGTACACCAAAAAACGAAACAATTCAAAAAGCAAATGTAATGAAACAACTAAAACTATTGAAAACGAAATTGAAACAATGAAAAACTAACTGTAATAAGCTCGAAGTTTCGCCACATTCCAGGTGTTGTTGATGAGGGCACCCGAGAGAGTTTCGAGCTTGTAGGCTCTTGTTCCAGTCTTGGAGGCAACTCGGTATGGTCCTTCCCAGCTTTGGGCCAGTTTTCCGTCCTTTGCATTTTTGAGACCAATATCAACTCTCCTCAAGACAAGGTCGCCTACCTCGAACTCTCTGGGTACGACCGAGCGATTATACCCTTTTGCTTGCATAATCTTAGCATGCTTTTCTCGTTCGGCTGCTAGATCCCTGACTTCTTCCGATAAAACAAGATCCTCACACAATAAAGTGTTGTTGAGGGGATTTGGTTGTTGCATAGCTTGGAATGAAGGGATGATCTTTTCAATGGGGATGACTGCGTCACAACCATAAGTGAGCCGATATGGTGTCTCTCCTGTTGAAGTTTGTATGGTGGTGCGATACGACCAAAGCACTTCGTGCAAGTTTTCCACCCAATTCCCTTTCGCGCCTTCGAGTCTTTTCTTGATCCCCTAGATGATAGATCGGTTTACAGATTCTACTTGGCCATTAGTCTGAGGGTGTTCGACCGAGGAAAAGTAATGTTTTATGTTCAAAGCATTGACTAAGTCTTGGAACACCTTTGCCGCGAATTGGGTTCCGTTGTCAGTCACCAGCACTTGTGGCACTCCAAACTGAGCCACAACTTGCCTTTCAAAGAACTTCTGCACCTTGGCCGAGGAGATGGTTGCAAGAGGCTCGGCTTCCACCCACTTGGTAAAATAATCAATGGCCACTATCACCCACTTTAGCTGTCCTGGAGCGGTGGGGAACTGTCCAATCAGATCCATTCCCCATTGATAGAAGGGATAGGGAGATGAAAGTGAATGGAGTTCCTCAGCCGGTTTCTGATACACATCACTGTGAAATTGACACTTGTCGCACCTCTTCACATGGTTGATCGCATCCTGTTGAAGAGTCGGCCAGTAGTATCCTGCCCTTAGAACCTTTTTAGCCAGTGACTTCCCCCCAATATGGTGACTTCCAATGCCCCCGTGAACTTCCTCCAATGTCTGTTTTGCTTCGGCAGGGTCTAAACATCTAAGCATTGGGCCGCTGACCCCTCGGCGAAACAAGACTCCATCAACTAGGGCAAACTGTGAAGCTTTTCTGACGAGTTTCTTGGCCTCTATTGGATTACTTGGAAAAACCCCTTGTTCCAAGTAGCCCGTTATCGGAGCAATCCAGCTCGGATCCAGCGAAATAGAGAGGACAACGCTAGGTCCATGCACCATTTCTTGGATCAATGTTCTGTTGTTCTCAGGACTTTTTGTCGAGGCAAGTTTGGAGAGAATATCCGCTCGGCTGTTACTCTCCCTTGGGATGTGGCAGAATTCGACCTTAGCAAACTCCGAGGACAGGAACTTCACCTTCTCCAAATACTTTTGAAGGATTGGTTCCTTAGCCTGGTAATCGCCCTTGACTTGTGAAACTACCAACTGAGAATCGCTGAAAATTTTCACTTCTCGGGCCCCTACTTCTTTTGCCATTCTCAGCCCGGCCAATATGGCTTCATACTCTGCCTGATTGTTCGAAGTTGAAAATCAAAACTTCAAAGAATATTCGAGGGTGACCCCCTCGGAGTTCTGCAAGATTATTCCTGCACCAGCCCCAAGTTTGTTACTTGATCCATCAACATAAATATTCCAATCCAAGTTTGAGCTCGTTAATGGCTCAGTAAACTCGGTGAGAAAATCAGCTAAGGCCTGAGATTTCATTGCCTTCCTCGGTTCGAAAGTGATTTCAAACTCGGAAAGCTCAATGGCCCACGTCACCATTCTTCCTGCCAGATCAGGTTTCCGAAGTATTTGACGGATCGACTGAGCTGTTCTGACTGTGATATGGTGGCTCTGGAAGTATTGACGAAATCGTCTAGCTGTGATAACCAGACAAAAAGCCAATTTCTCCACTTTCTGATACCTCAACTCTGGTCCCTGAAGAGCTCGGCTGACGAAATAGATGGGGGATTCTTTGCCAGATTCCTCTCGGACCAAAGCCGAACTTACTAAAAAATCACCCACTTATAAGTAAAGGAACAGAATTTCTCCATTTACCGGACTAGACAAGATCGGGGGAGAAGCCAAGTACTGCTTAAGGTCAGTAAAGGCCTTTTCGTATGTCTCGTCTCATTCAAATGTCTTTTCCTTTTCTTTCCTCAGCAGTTTGTACCAGGGGAGGGCCTTCCTAGTTGACTGAGACAGAAACCTCGATAGAGCCGCAACCCGACCTGTCAGTTGTTGGACACCCTTGATATCTGATGGACTCTTCATATCAAGAATGGCTCGGCACTTTTCTGGATTTGCCTCGATTCTGCGCTCGGTAAGCATGAATCCGAGGAAAGACCCTGCTGGAACTCCAAACGTGCATTTTTCTGGGTTCAACCTCATGCCGAACTGTCGGATCCTTCCCAAAATTACCTTCAAATCCTTAGCGTGATCTTCTTCTTTCAAGCTCTTTGCAATCATATCATCTATGTATACCTCCATTCTCGGCCCAATCAAGGGGCCGAACACCTTGTTCATCATCCGCTGGTAAGTTGCCCCAGCGTTTTTCAATCCAAATGGCATCACATTGTAACAATATGTGGCATTTTCTGTGATAAATGAAGTCTTCACCTGATCCGGGGGATACATTGGAATCTGATTGTACCCCGAATAAGCATCCATAAATGAAAGCCTTTGATAACCCGCCGAGCTATCCACAAGTTTATCGATGCAGGGAAGTGGGTATTGATCCTTAGGGCAAACTTTGTTCAAATCTGTGTAGTCCACGCACATCCTCCATTTCCCATTGGACTTCTTCACTAGCATGGGATTGACCAACCAATCAGTATACACCACCTCCCTGATAAATCCTGCTTCTAGTAGCTCGGCTACCTTCTCATCTGTTGCCTGTGCCTTCTCAACTCCGACTCTTTTTTTCTTCTGACACACTGGCTTGGCTCCAGGATACACGCTCAACCTATGGCAAATGAAGTTCGGATCGATTCCTGGCATATCTGCCGAGGTCCAGGCAAACAAGTCTTTGTTTTCCACCAGCAATTCAGTCAGTTCTTTTTCCAATTCCTCAGAAAGGCCAACCTCCATCTTGACGCAACGAGAAGGATCGGGGCCTAAAATCACCTTTTTGAAGTCCCCATGAGGGGTCGGCCTAGTTTCATCCTCTTCTCTTGCATCAAGATCTGCTAAGTTGACACTTCCCTTGTTAAGTGGTTCTTGCATGATCTTCTCATCATCAAGCTTCAACTTGCCCAGGCTGATATTATAACATTTCCGAGCCAACTCCTGTTCGGACCGCACTGTTACTACCTTGTCATCGGACCCTGGGAATTTCATGGCCAAGTGGACCGTCGATAAAACAGCACCAAAAGATTGGAGTGCAGTTCGACCAAAGATGGCGTTGTATGCCGAGGGGGCCTGGACAACTAGCCACTTTACCATTTCAGTCCGAGCAGAGGGTGGTTCCCCCATGGTCACTGGGAGATGGATGTGGCCTAGGGGAACAATTGAATGTCCCGTGAAGCCAATCAAACTTCCCTCGAATGGGGTGAGATCAGATCTTCTCAACTTCAATTTTTCAAACAGATCCAGAAACATGATGTCTGCCGAACTACCCTGATCGACAAGAATCCTTCTGACTTCGTAATTGCCGAGCCTGGCTGTAACTACCATTAGGTCATTATGGTCTTGTAAGATGTCCTCAAAATCCTCATCACTAAAGCTGATGACTATGTTTTTCTTCCTGGGCTTTTGGATTGGTCGGCTGGCCACCGAAAGGACTTGTCCCACATACTTCTTGCGATCACACTTCTTTTCCCCTCCACCTGCAAATCCTCCAGCAATGGTGCCGATGAGAAAATAATTCTTTTCCTTCTCGGGTGGTTGGGTAGAGGCTCCCCCTGCAGGTGGTGAAGGGCTTCTAGTTCTTTTCTGTTCGGTTTTGGGTGGTGAAGGACTCTTTCTCCTGGAGCGTTTGCGCAACGCTTCGCCAATATATTGTTGAAGCTTACCATCCCTTACCATCTCTTCGATTAAGTCCTTCAACTGGGTACACTGGTCGGTGGTATGCCCCCATCCACCGTGATGATCGCAGTACTTTGTCCTATCCTTCTGAGCTACCTTCCTTAAAGCTGGTGGCCGAGTGATGTTACGCATCTCTGTATGCATAGTCTCACGAAGGATTTGACTCCTCAGGACTGTCAACTGGGTATATTCATCATACTTGCCTTTTGGAGGCAGTTTTTCCCCTCTCTCTCTTTCTCTTTTGTCTTTCCTACCCCTATCTCGAAAACGATCATTTTGCCGAACGTCGTTTTGACGAAGACGTTGCTCATGTCGTCCTTCGCCACCCCTTGCTGCAGTACTGATCCTACGGAATTCCTCTAGATTAACGTATTTCCTGGATCTTTCCCTAAGTTCGGCCATGTTCTTAGGTGGTTCCCCAATCAAGCAATCCTTAAAATCTCCATCCTGCAATCCTTGAGTGAGCAAGAGAACAGATACTCCTGATTGCAGACCTGATATGCCACTGGCCTCTTGTTGGTACCGAGCTAGGTAGTCGCGTAGAGACTCGTCGGGTCTCGGTGCAACTCCAGCTAGTGAGTGGTCTGATTTGGGCTGTGACATACTGGTCGTGTACCTGTTTATGAATGCTTGTCTAAGCTCGACCCACGATCGGATCGAATTGGCGGGTAGAGAATTGAACCATCTCAAAGGCGTCGAGCCCAAAGTCATTGAGAAAGCTCGGCACTTCATAAAATCCCCTCCTCCATAAAACATCATAGAGGACTCGTAGGCAGCTATGTGGTCCATCGGGTCAGTTGTTCCATTGTACCGAGGAATATTCTGATGACCCATATAAGTCTGCGGGGTTTGGAAAGCCATAATCTCAAGTGTGAAAGGGTGTCCAGGATGGGGTTCCCTAGTGATACGTTCTGGGATTAAGTTTGGGTTGAGGGGTGGAGGTGGGGGAAGATTGCTCGGATTACCATAGGCCGCGTAAGGGCCTTGCTCGGCAATCCTTGCCATGCTCTGCTGTTGAAGAGTAGCAATGGCCTGGTTTTGCTTTTCAATTAAAGAAGTCTGAGTCCTCAAGATCTCCATGATCGACTCCTCTCTCCTTCGTGCCGAAGAAGTAGTCATGTAAGATCTGCCTTCCGTTTCAGAACGCTGACCACCTTGAAGAGTTCCAAAACGACCTCTAGTTAAATGAGGTATCTCCCTGTTGGACCTGTCAGCCCTGGAATGATCACGCCGATCGGTCCGTTCAACTCGCCGATCCTCATCAGTTCGTGAGCCAGCAGCAGCCCGACGAGACTGATGTCCAGAATCAGCCGTGTCACGCCATTCTGAAACGTGGCCATCAGGGACGGTATGAGGGTTAGACTGCCCTCCGCGCCCTCAACGAGAACTTGGCCAGCTGGAGGAACCGTGGCTTGTGCCTGATCCGCCGTTGGAACTGGCGGAATTGTCTGAACGTCAGCCTGATTACCTCCAGTTGGTGCTCCCGGAGCAATTCTGTCCCTCACGTTTCTCCCGGTCTTGGGTGGCCTCCCACGGAGGCGACGGCGGAGATCTTCTTGATTACCATCGTTATTGTTGTTTGCCATGAGATCAGTGGGTGGGAATACTGGTTATTCGTTTCCCACAGATGGCGCCATTGTGGTGTCCTTGAACACTATGTCCTTAACCCTCTAAGTGCTCAAGATTATGGAACCAGGAGCCCAATTGAGGATCAAGTGTTAATATGTGACTTTGTGGTGTTTCTGCAGTTCCAGTTAGGAAAAGCAGGGTCTCCCCAATCAACAAGTGTGTGCAGAGTGTCAACTTAGGGATGAGAGTACGTACCTGAAACCCTAGCTGTGATGAGCTATTTATAGGGTTTGGAGGAGGCTGATATGGGCCGCTTGGGCCCTGTATCAGAGTTGTGCTGAACCAGGATTCTGTGAGATAATATCGGATAATTATGCTTAGAATCTGGTTAGGATCAACTGAAGATCTCATGTTTAGGCTGTTGGCGAGAATCTAGGAGAGATTCGCGGAAGGGATAAGAAGCCTGAATGAGACTGAGTCTATCCACAAGTCGACGGTATGTCTCGGCCCTAGAGTCCCGAGCCTGATGGGTGGAGGACCGATTGTGAGGCTCGGCCCCATCAAGTCCGAGCTTGGTCCTTCAGTATGCTCGGAGCCCATGAGCCCGAGCGAGGGACGTGCATGCTTAGTAATCCGAGGGAAGTGCCCTTATGAGAATCCTTTCAGTAGGTCGTATATCTCTGTAAGGTCGGCAGACCCTACATTTTTTATGCCAAAAAATAAAATTTTTTTTATACTCATTTCCACAATATTGGGACTCTTCTTAAACTGTTCGTGCAGTTCGGCTTCTTCCCATTCCCTGGGTTTACAATAGCTGATATTTCGTCTTCGTCATGGAATGAGTTGGGTTTCTCATTTAACCGTTACTAAATGTTTTTTTTTGGGTATACTTCGTTACTAAATGTTGTTTGGAACAATTTTTGAACTCAAATTCCTCTTTGATTATTTGGCCAAAAAATATGTATTTTCTTTTTTATAATTGTAACTAGTATTATTATTGTTGTCATTTATAATTAACAAAAATTAAAATATAATTGTCTATATATATTATGTGCCCGTGACTATTAAGCTCAATGCAATATGTTTTATGTGTATATATTTATAACTAACGGTTCAGTTCGATTTGAGTCGATTCTTAAAATTAAAAACAAAAGCCAACTTGAATCAATCAATTTTTCAAAAATCAGTAAAAAAATTCAAAGAACTTTTTCATTTTTTATTTTTGGTATTTTCAATAATTTTTCATCTGAACCTAGAGCTGTCAAAATGGGCCGGACCGGCCGGGCGGGCCAAAAAGCCCGAAAAAGCATAGGGCTCGAGCTCCTTAATATGGCCTATTTATTCAACCCGGGCTATTTAGCCCGGCCCGGTTCGGGTTCGGGTTCGGGTCGGGTAAACCCAGCCGGGCCGGCCCAGAAAAAAAGAAAAAATTCACATTTTTTTTAATTTTATATGTGTAAAAAAACACTTATAATAAAATTCCCTTAATTTTTATCAATATTCACATATAAAAATGCACCTTGAACAAATCAAAGCACAACATTAATTGTCCTATATGAGTTATACATACATTTTAATTTATGTAAGAATAGAAAATCAAATATATCCTCTAAAAAATGTGTAAAAGAATAAAATACTTATTATTGTTTAAAAAATATGTGTAAAAAATAAAGGAAGTTTATTCATTATTTTTTTTGAAGTGGTTGAATTGTAAAAAAAAAAAAAGGTGATGTGGGCCGACCCGCACCCGGCCCGAAGCCCGCTTAGGGCAGGTTTGATTTGATACTAGGGTACTTAATTCATAACCGAGCTTTTTGGCCCGAGCCCAATTTGACCCGAATCCGAAGCGGGACAGCCCAAATCCGGCCCGCAGGCCCGTTTTAACAGCTCTATCTGAACCGCCCAAACAAAGACACCCTAGGATGCTATTAAAAAAAATAAAAAGAAAAAAATAATTCGTCTTCATCATTTATCCATTATTAAACGTTGTTTGCATCAATTTTTGAACTTGAATTCCTCTTTGATTATTTGGCCAAAAAACATATATTTTTTTTATAAGTAATACACATATATACATGAAAGAAACTATTATTATTATTGTTGACATTCATAATTAGCACAAATTAAAATATAATTGTTCATATATACTATGTGCGTGTGAATATTAAGCCCAATGTAATATATTTTATGTGTATATATTTATATCTAACAGTTCAGTTCGATTTGAGTCGGCTCTTAAAAATAAAACCAAAAACCAACTTGAATCAATCAATTTTTCAATAATCAGTCGGAAAATTCAAACAAATTCGATTTTTTTTGGGTGTTGATTTTTGGTATTTTCAATAATTTTTCATCCGAACCGCCCAAACAAAGAAAGACAACCTAGGATGCTATTAAAGAAAATACTAAAAAAAATAAAAAGAAAAAATAATTGCAAAGAAAGAAATGGGGGGTAAAGATGAAATTTGGCCTCTCACATGAGGAGTGTGTATTAGATCTCAAAGGGTTGCAAGTAGTGGAACAAACCTACACCATCGAATTTGCTTCAATCTCATACTATCATCTTTTCCCCTTTTCTCAATCACTTTTCTTCATAATCTCAAATCTAATCAGATCTACAAACACAAACACCTTAATTCGCTAATCCACCATGGATTTCATGAAGGTCTTCGATCAAACCGTTCGAGAAATGTGAGCTTTCTTTCTTTTATTATTATTTTTTTTTTTAAAAAAATTATTCTGTAACTGTTGCAATTTTCTTAAACCAAATTCTAATTCTGTTTTGCGAAGTTTATTCAGTTAATTAATTTCCCATTGTTATGATTTTGGAAACAGAAAGAGAGAGGTGAATCTGAAGGTGCTCAAGGTTCCCGAAATCGAACAGAAGGTGAAACAACTGAAACTTTGTTTTGTTGCTGTTATTTGCGTTGATTTGATTCGAGTACTTACGATTGTTGTTTGATTTCTTTGTTTAGAAGAAATCGTGATGTTTTGATTTGAGTATTCAATGTGAAATTAGAAGAAATTGCGTTGCGTTTTTCTAGGATTGATTTGTAGGCGAATGGGTAGGAGCAGTTCTGTTTGATTTTGATCTTTTATTTTTCAGTTTAGATTTTCAAATTTTGATATGAATGGCATTGGAATAGAGTTTCGACCTTCGACTCATGATTGCAATGCTGCCACGATGCCACCTGCATTTCTAGCTTCCTATTTCATGAAACAATGGACCAGCTAGGCACTCTTTTCACACGCGTTTATCATGTTTTCATCTAAAAATGAAAACTCAAAAACCAAACACAGCAACTTACATTTATGGAATTTGGATCCACTCATGTTGCATTGTTAGACATGCTAGATCCACTGTATTATCCATGCTTGAAGCCCAAAGCCTTCCTGCATGCAGGTACATGTTGGAGAGATCAATCATTTTTGGCAATCACTGAATAACTAGTTTTTGGTAGAGTTGGTCCTTTACTACTCTCATCTGTCTCAGTTTACCAAAATTTCACATATAGAAGGAGGATGAGGGAGATGCCTTAATGCATGAGCTTATCTCCAGTTTAGATATACACATTCTAGCATGTCCTGATTGTTGGAGATTTGAGTGTTGAGCCCATTCCTTGCAAATGCAAAGTAATTAACATTTATTGGTGGAGATGGCATATTTCTGATAGTAACATCAGGAACTTCTTGTATTGCATGATATATGGAATGTTGTGCTTTGTGTCTTTGTGAGTTATATGTTCATTCTTTCAACTCTGTAATCAGGCTTCAATTTTTGAAGTTCATAAATCCTGTTTATGTTCCTCTTCCCTTTAACTTGGTGACCTAAGTAGAATTTCTTTAGGATGAATGATGTGTTGTGGCCCTATGCAGACACAGATTATGGAATGCTTGAATAACACTGTAACTCAAACATTCAAACTTCAAAGTTGGTGAATAAATAAACTTACTACCATTGTTTTGTTGATTTTTTTTTACCATTGTTAACAATTTAGGTGTTGGATGCGACTGATAATGAACCTTGGGGTCCTCATGGTTCTGCACTGTCAGAAATTGCACAGGCAACGAAAAAATTGTAAACTGCCATCTATCTCTGTTCTGGTTATACTATTTTAAAATGTTTTCCCCCATATTTAGGAAAAATTGCTTATATTTGTCTCGTTAGTTGATTGTTTCTGCTTTACTTTCCAGTACTGAATGTCAAATGGTCATGAATGTCCTTTGGACTCGACTTAGTGAGACTGGAAAGGATTGGCGTTATGTATACAAGGTAACTCATTCCTCATAACCATGTTATTGCATAAGATTTGAAGATACAAGGAGAAAGCCTTTTTGCATTTTCTTCGTTGTTACATTAAACTTGTCGTATTTCTCAATAAATTATAGTTCTTCTATGTCAGGCGTTAGCTGTTATAGAGTATTTGATATCACATGGATCTGAACGGGCTGTTGATGACATTATCGAACATACTTTTCAGATCTCAGTAAGGGCCTTTTTTGTGTTTTTGGCTATTTCTGTTTTATGCAATTTTCATGCTGACAATAAGAAGAAAGGATTTAAGTTTTTCTTACATTTTCATCATTTACTGTCTGGTGAAGGCACTTTCAAGTTTTGAATATGTTGAGCCTAATGGGAAGGACGTTGGACTCAATGTCAGGAAGAAGTCAGAAAATATCGTGGCCCTTTTAAATGATAGAGATAAGATACAAGATGTTAGAAATAAAGCTGCTGCAAACCGCGACAAGTAGGTCAAATTTGTCAAGATTTTATTCACTGTTATACGAGGTTAACAAAACTGTTATAGATTGTCAGTGGGTTGTCAGCAAATGATTTTTTTTTTCTTTTCATTTCGGGTGCTTAATTTAGGTACGTTGGAGTTTCTTCCAGTGGAATCACATACAAGTCTGGGTCAGCCTCCTCATTTAGTGGTGGCAGCTATCAGAGCAATAGTAAATATGGAGGCTTTGGGTCTAGAGATGATGACAGGTTTAGGGATAGCTATAGAGACAAGGGGAACTATGAAGAAGAAAAATTTGAGAAAGGGAGCTCCTTCAAGAAGAGTTCTGCACGCTCTGCCAGGTAAGGCACATCCAACTGCTATTATAGAGTGTATTTAATTGCAAATTTATCTTAATGTTTGTACCATAATACAATCGAATTATACCGTTATAAGACTGGGTAAGTTGGAATTTGGATTATTTAGTGGCTCCTTTAGAACTTAATAGTTAATACTCAAAATATTACTGTATTTATTTCCGTGTATGTTGTTTCTGATGCTCCACACTTTGACATTGAATGCCATGTTGCCTTGAATTTCTAGAACTATTGAAATGCCTTATACTATGGGATCTGTATGGCATTGTACGTAAGTTGTTTTAGTCGAAAATATACTCAATGCTGATTCATTGTGAATGGACATGCAATCTCTCTCGTCTGTGCAATCCAACTCAGTATATCCCGTGAAAGAATATTAAATTCCATTATAATTAAAATGTTGATAGTATGTGTTCAAATGTCTTTTTTAAAATAAAATATAAAAATCTTCCTTTACCTTTACTACCCTGGGGTAAATAGTGGCTCTAACTCTAATTCCAATACCAATTCTTCTTCACAAATAAAGCCATCTCTTTGAAGAATATGTGATAAGCAAGGACTAGTTGCAATTTGCCTACTTTCCCCAAATGTTTTATGGATATGTTTACTTGATACTAAATTATTTCTTATAGATCTATTGAAATGTTGAAAATTTCATGCATCATAAAGTAGTATTCAAATTGATAAAATATTAAGGGAAATTCTATACACACCCAAGAGTTTCTATATTCAGCCATACAAATTTTCGGATAGGCTATCCTACGGTGTGTTTTTTCATTTTCGGATAGGCTTTACGAGAATTTTGCGCTGTTGGATAGGTCATCTGACGGGTGCAAGCATCAATTCCCAGGTGCAAATAGAATTTCTCGATATTAAAGCTGAAAGGATTTAAGTTTTTGTGCTGAATCAAAGACTTGCTACCTGTGCTATTATTAGGCATAAATAACACACTTATGACAGAACACACGTCTAACCCAAGCCTTCAATCCTTAATCTTCCTTTCCTAGTTCAACGAGGTTGTTTTGACTTCTTAGAACACTCATTAGGTGGAAAATTCTTTAGTGGTGGAGATGCTTATTTATTGTCCTACCTTTTACTTGCACTGGATTTACTTTTTATGCACAGACACGTGATATTGCCTCTCCACACTGCAATGATTGTGTTTTATTTGGCCCTATTCTTACTCCAGAATTTCTGTATTTCAGCAAAAGTCAAGAGAATATTTCATCCAAAGTATCAAAATCATCTGCTAATGCAAATGCATATGATACTTACGGTTCAGTTCCTTCTCAAAGTTCAAAAGTAGCCGCAAACAGTATTGAAGATGACTTTGATGATTTTGATCCAAGAGGAACTTCTACGAGTAAGTATTATGAACAGTCTCCCATGTACCAACTGCTGATTCCATGCATTTAATTTTAAGAGAAATATTGACCTTTTCATTGAAGTTGGTAGAAATCGCGGACGTGCAAACTTGCACATGCTAGCCCTCCAAATAAAACATATTTTCTTGCAGAGGCAATTGTGTCTGTAGAATTGGTCTTTCAGATTTGTCACCATCAACAGTGTTTGATTTGGATTTCTTTCACTCCATACATGAGTCTATATGCATAAGAATATGCAAGAGCCTTTATCAAAAGGAATTATAGTATTGTTATTATTATGAGCTGTATTGCTAGCCTATCTATGTTGTGATGAACTTTTTTCCAAACTTTAGATGAACAAAGGTTTCTTTTACGTTAAAAAAAAAAGGTGTTTTTTTTTGTTCTATTGGGTATTTCTTATCCTCTTGTAATATTCTCCTTTCTCTTCTAATAATATTTCTTTTTTATCAAGAAACTTTCTTCAAACTTTTTTTATTAGATGGGATTTTGAGCAGTTTGTACTCTATGAACTGTATTCACTTGCTAAACATGATTGGGGTGACTTTAATTCAATATTACGTTTTTCTAATTGCGGTTACTGTATTGTGGTTGAGAGATTTGGGCTGATAAAAGAGGTAACTTGGTCGAATTCTCATGAAAATAATCATGTAACCTCAAACAAATTTGTGGTGTAGAGGGAACACTGCCACCGCATGGTCATCTGTTTTACTTTTTCTCTCATTTTTTGTTCCTTCTTACCAACGCCAGCAAACAGGCCATAAATTGACTGCAAATTGTAGTTGTTCCCCTTTCAAGCCTTTCTTTGATTGTGGCCTACGTCATTTTCTTGTACTGACAAACCAAGGCCATAGTCCATATACTACTGACAAAACCACTGAACATGGATGTTGTTTGCTGTAGTTACCCTCTCCCTCCCCCACCCTCAGGGCAGAGCCTCTGGCAAAAAGAAAGAAGAAAAACCAATTTGACTAGAGTCATAGTACATTATATTCTTTTTTGCAGGACTGATTCACTACTTGAATGATATTAAATCATTGTGTTTTCTTTTTAACAGAGACTTCAGCTGGATTCTCTAACCAGGTTGATCTCTTTGGTGGACAAGATTTAATTGGGGACCTCATGGATGCTCCGGCACCTGTTTCCACTGAAAAGCCTGCAACTAGTGGTGTGTCAGAGGTTGATCTCTTTGCAGATGCGGCATTTGTGTCTGCGGAACCTCATGTGGACAAGGGAGCTAGTTCTCATCCACAGGTTAGATATAATCACCTCTAAATTTTAATGTTGCAGTAATTCATTTCATGACAGCTTTTATTTAAAAAATAAAGCATCTTCTCAACTTGCAAAACCTACTGCTCAACTAGGATTGCTTGAATGCATGGTGCTTTATTGAAGTGAATATTATTGGTCTATTCATTATTAAGAATTATAATATCAGTTTCAATTTCCACATTCTTACTTTTTCGAGATTGTCACTCTGGTATAAACAGTAAAAGTTAGTGTGCTGATATGGTCAGGGAGGGGAAACCAAACAAGGCACACTATTTAGAATTATTAGTTATGTACAATTCTTCACCAGATGATCAAAAGTGTCCTTAATTACATGGAAAAAAACCAATAAGGGTGGCTCAAGTGGTAAGCAAGTTTGAGTTGAACAGTTGAGGAGGCTTTGAATTATTAGGGGTTTGAGCCTGCAGGAAAGTCCTTGTGGGTAAGTACAGCCTTGGTATCCCATGGAAGGATTAGTCTAAAACCTTGTAAGACCAATAAAAAAAAAAATTAAAACGGGCATCTTAAAAATTAATTTGTGATTCTGATTTACTCTGATAGAGCATTGTTTACCTACTTACCTCTTTCTCCGAATTTTCTTTCTCAGTGTCAAGTTTCCATTCTCTTATACTACTTGATTGCATGTACAGGGTGAAGTGGATCTATTTTCTTCACAACCAGCCATTCCTTCAGTTGCGCCAACAGTTGACTTGTTTTCCATTCCTGAACCAGTTGTGCAGTCAGACAGCAAGTCAGGAAACTCTGGTCCTGTGAATAATAGCAATTTCGATCCCTTTGCTGCTATTCCGCTTAATAATTTTGATGGATCTGATATGTTTGGTGAATTTACTTCTCCATCTGATTCAGTACCATCACAGCCCTCAAACAATGTTGTCAGTGATGCCAGCCATGGTGATACAAATGGTAAATCTTTAGCAGACTCTAAAGTTTCACCTAAAAAGGATGCTTTCCAGGTGAAGTCTGGCATTTGGGCTGATACACTAAGCCGTGGATTGATTGATCTCAACATATCTGCTCGTAAGTTTATTGTCTTGACAATTAACAGGTTTTGCACATCATATTATTCTCTGATCTGATAAATTACTTATTCCCTGTATCTGCATATTTTTTTGAATAATTTGTAGTTGTATGGTCTGGTCTATTTCTCCCTAGATTGCATCCAGGCACAACTTATACCGGCATTTTTTTAGCCTTTTATAACCAACTTGTGTCCCAGTGATTAACGCATTGCATTCTGGTATGTGAAGACGCATAAGTCCCTTGCTTAAGTGTACATATACACATGATTAGGGTTTGAGGAACATGGTAAACCACTTGTCACTTGTGTGTTCATTGACTTCCCCCTTGCTCCCCTCTGCATGTGCACTGTCTCATAAAGCAATGAGTTAAATGATGTGATTGCTGAATAAATACACTTTAAAGAGCAATTTGTTCTGTTTATTTGCTGGTTATGTAAGATACAGTCAAGTTTACATGTGCACCTCGCTTTTTTTCTCCCCCTAATATGCAATCTGTTTTAGTACCTTCTGTAATTTTCTTTTATTGTTTTGCAGCCAAAAAGGTAAACCTTGCAGACGTTGGAATTGTGGGCGGATTGAGCGATGGATCAGATGAAAGGGACAAAGGTCCTCTACCTACGTTTTACATGGGGAGAGCTATGGGTTCAGGATCCGGTCTTGGTAGGTCTGGATTCACTCCTTCACAGCCAACAACCGGGGACGACCTATTCTCAAGCCTTGGCAGCCAACCATATCAATATGGTGGGTTCCAAAAGTAAAAATCTCAGATTTTATATTCATTCCATCACATTTTCGCTCATTCTTTGTGTGTCAGATTATCGAGACTGTTGAGCTTTATGGCATGATGGGTTTTGTTCATATATATTTCTCACAATGTGATCTTATCATTTAAGATAAGTTACTGTTGGTTGTTATTCGTGGTTATGTCTGGTCCATTGCAACATCCTGCAGTGCCCCGAAATTCTGGTGGCACTGCTTTGAGTTGTAAAATATCTCGTTCAAATTTGTGTTCTTGGTCATTGATTACTTAAAGATATTATAGCATTTTTCTTGTTTGTTTCGTTGTGCAAAACTTCAAGGGAAATTATATACACGCATACAATTTTTGGATAGACCATCCAATACCGTTTGATAGGTCATCCGATGGATGCAAACAATAATTCCCGAATGCGGATAGAATTTTCCAAACTTCAATGGGATCCAGCCATACAGGCCATGGAGAGGGGAGCATCATGATTATGCCCCCCACATCTCAGACCTTTTTAAACAAATTTTAAGTTGTTTTTTGCAATTAACTCATGTGACTTGCACAGCCATGCCACACCACTATGGCAACACCCATACACCCGACTACCTCTGCTTCCTCTGGTCATTGTCCCCTGTCTAACGCCACATTGCCTCTGCATGTCAAACTAAATTAACCATCACACCACAAAATGATCTGCCACACCTCACCGAGACGAAATGTGCTAGTTGCCTTGGGGTGTATCCATCATGACCTATACAATGTTGAATGTTCCTTAGACCTGTGGCATTAGATACGATGTTATTGTTCCTCTATCATTATCATGGGTAGAGCTCAGGGTGGCACTCGTTGAGGATGGAGTGGAGGCTATTCTTGTGTTGATAAATCTGGTTTAGCATACATATTTTATCATGTATTTGATGAAGTTTTGGTTGAATCTGTTTTGGCATACATGTTTGATTTGGTTTTTGACAAGTTTTTGGGTATGGGATTGAGATTGTGGGAGAAGGTGGCAGTGTAGAGGTGGTGGAGATGGTGGTTGCCGGGTGCCAGCCCTGGCGGGGTGAGATGGTCGCTGGATTGGAAATGATCGAGTGATGTCCATTGAAGGGTGGGTTTGAGATATAATTTTTTGCTAAAGAATCCATGAGGACTGAAGAGCAATGGGGATGCATCATGGCCCCCTCATGTTTGATTGAGGCACCACAGAAGTTGTCAACCCCAATCAACCCCAATATATAAATTGCTTTGCTTTCTTACCGTTGGTGCTCATGCAAGCGATGCCGTCATGTAATGTGACCGTAATCGATAGAGGGCGAACTCAGTTATTTGAAAGTTCAACCAAATTTTTTATTCGAGCACTGCTCTAATGGACAATCGTGACTGCAGCTGCAAATTCAGTACACGTTATAATTTATTTTTCGAAGTTTGAAAATCATATATTTGAAAATAGATATACCCAGTATAGACCTATATTAGGTTTGTGAAATATTATTATGAGTATGTCACCCGGTGGTTTTGTTTTATTTAAACTAATTTAAATCATGGAAAATTTTACTCACCACTTCAGAGATTTTTTTTTAAATAATGACAAGAATATTTTCTCTCACTTTAGAAATGACACTCACCTCATCTTCTTGGTATTTAACATTACACTTACACCTCTCTCTATGTAATATACCTTTTAGTTTACTAACAGAAATACTCTTCTTAGAATTGAAAATGACATTTATGCCTTCAAGGGGTGGCCTCTATCACAAACACAAATTTCAAGTGTAATTGGTGTATTTTCTCTCAAAAATAATATGGTAAAATTAATTATATTAATTTTGTACAAGAAAATGTAATAATTTTCTATGAGAAAAAATAAATTTATTTACAAGGAAACATTCTTGTATAGAAAAAATTTCGTATTGGTTTAGAATAATGCAAAAAACCTAGCATCATTGGATATAACATGTTCAATCTTTATGTAGTTGATGCTGGGTATTTTGGATATAACAAGTTCAATCCTTATGTAAAGTTTGTGTAATCAATGATGCTTAGTACCTTGCATTATTCTTAGATCAATTTGGATAGAAATTTTATACAAGAATATGTATTCTAGTAAAAAAAAAATTTTTTCTCATAGAAAGTTATTATATTTTCTTGTACAAAATTATTTTTATTAAAAAAATTTAATTTTACTATACTATTGTTGATAAAAAATGCGTCAGTGGCAAAGACACCCCTTAAGAGCATAAATGTCATTTTCTAATACAAGTAAAAATGAATGGAGGTGAATGTCATTTCTAAAACTATGAAAATGTGTCATTATGCGAAACCTTAAAAGTGGTGAATACAATTTCCCCATAAATTATTTAATGAACAATGACGGATAGTTCAACATTATAATCTTTAATGGTAGATATAAACCTCTTCATTAGGCAACAAAAAAGATAAACTCATTTTGTATCTCCCTAAATCCAGACACAATTTTTGTTCCCAACTAAATCAGGAGGCAACTTTATCCAAAACACTTGATTTGCCCAATACTATCCCCAGCCTCAAACACACCCTGTCTCTATAAAGAAGTTGTCTTCGATACGGTTGCAAACAGTTAACCATAATCGACTCTTGATTTGTTTTTCATCATAATTATAGAATCTCGCTTGGTTTTACCTAGTTTGTTTATAGTAATTACGCCAATTCATTCATTTTTATTTATGTTTTCTTTTTCTCAAAGTGCCAGCTCTAAACAAAAGACAACTCAAATTAAAAGCTAGCACCACGACAAAACCTCAGCCGAAATACAAGGGAATTAAAATAGTACTAGTTAATTTGGTTACGATGATAGAAAACTGGACATAATTTATTTATTAATTTATTTATTCCATCACATTCAAGACCAAAAAAAAAAAAAAAAAAGAGTGCAAAATGCGGTCTTAAATATTTAACAACTCGAACCCCCCCTATCAGAACACAGAAACCAACTATAGGGTCAGAAAACTGTTCTATAACATATGCTTTGTTCAAAGAGATGAAAAGCATTTTCCTCAGTATATGTCCATGACTCTACCCCTTAACATGGCCTCTGCTTTCCTCACCTGCTTCACTGGTCCCATGATGAAGACCTACACAAAAAAAATGCGAACACTTAGACATACATGTAACCGAATATCAGTGATTTAATGAGCAAATTTTGCTCGAAATAAAAAACAAAAATGGGTGAGAGTAATAATACATAAAAGAAAAGATAGGCAAAATACAGTTTTATCCTCTAACTTCAATTAATGTTTCAGATGCATCCTTTAATTTTTTATTTTTTTTTTAATTTTACCAAACTCGTCATCTAACTTTTTGAAGTGAGACAATTTTTTCTTATTGTTACTTTCATCTCTAACTCCATTGGTGACAAGTTACTTTCGTCGTAGTTGCACGTTTAATGTTTATGCAACTCCATTCCACACCCAACCAATTTTCATACCCCATCAAAATTCTAACTTTGCTCCCAAATTCATGATTCCAAAAACACTCATTTCCTTTTTAACTCAATCCCTCCAAAAAATCACACCCCTTTTCCTGAATTGTTTTCAAAACATTAGATTTTTTTTTTTTTTTTTTTTTTGCATTTGGGTATTTGAGAAGCTATACATTTCAAGGATAACTGCGCTTCTTATATGAACTAAGTGCTCGAAGCCATTAACAAGAAGCTTGGAAGATCCACCATAATTGTAACACAAGCTTCCTGTGCGAATCACTCAAGTTGTGTTTTTACCCTCCAACGGCTCGGCCTTCATTACTTCCTTGCTGTTGTTCGTTTTTGCATGGGATCTGGGAAAGTTGGTGGCTGTTTGGCCACTGCAAGTGTGATATGGGCTTTGATGACCGCCATCAGGAGAAAGAAGATGAAACATGTAACTAATATCGTTAGAGAAGGAAGTAACCGGAGAGGAAAATGGTGTCTGGCCTTTTGAAGTTAGAGCATGGATTTGATCCCACCAAAAAAGTTAGAGGATGAATTTGAAAGGGAAAAAAATCATAATCAAGTACCAACGAACAGGTTCAAAATAAAAAAGGAAGGAGTTAAGAAGCTAGAGATTGTGGGCACATGATGCCGAGATACTAACCTTGTCAGGTGGGCCCTTGCCACCTCCAATGAGAATTTCAGCACTGAACCAACAAATGCATTTAAATATTAAAACAGGGTAATGGAACAAATGGATCAAAGTATTTGCTAATTAAACAGCAAAAGAAAAAAATGTATCGAGTAAACAAAGGGAATGGAAAGGAGAAACGAATATTTACTTGCAAGACTCCTTTATTGACAAAATCGTAGCCCCTTTTTTCCCAATAACACGACCCATCTTTCCTGAAGGAACATCAAGAACTGAAAGAATTTCTTCCTCAGGTTCATCTCCATCAGCCTTCAGCTTATCTACAAGAAAAAAAGTGCATCGTTTAGCAGTAGCATAGCCTTCAAGGCACATATGCATTGATCAAACCTAAAAATGAAATACTTCTAGCCAACTATAATGTAATCTGTCTGATCTAGTTGATGAACACGGTGGACCGGAGCTTCAGTAAACTATGACCTATTTTGGATGAACCTAGAAGTGGAGTAACATAAAGGGGGAAAAAACCCCATCCCCCACTAGGAAGTTGCAATATAAAAGCAATCACAGTTCTTATCAGAATCCTCTCTTCATATGTTTTACCTTGGAGCTCCAATGCTCCATATATACAATTTTTATGGTAATTATCAAGTCAAATATCATTAATGATATCATACTATTTCCGATTAAACCCCGTTGACGGAAAATAAAGTCTTGCATTACTTAAAGGCTACTGGAATGTAACGTGTCCATATAGTTTCAGACTATAGAAATAAGAAAACGAAGTTTATATAATACGATTTCAAGTAAGATGTTCAAGACCTGGAATAGGAGGTAGAGATGGCCAATCAGCATAGTTGTTACTGTTCACACAAAAGCATCGGCAATACAGGGCGCCACGAACTGCAAGATACCATAAAGACCGCTCATTTAATTTCTCCATCATTTGGTGATGGATGTAGAGAAGAAAGCGGACATCATCAGCAGCAGCACGGACCATTTGTTCAGATAAAGGTCTGTGTGTCCAAAACTTGGGGTCCTGACAAAACATTTGAAATAATATCATTAGATGAGTTAGATGATGTAGATATGTAAATAGTTGATATTTCTTCTACGGTGGCCCATGCAAATTCTTATTGACCTAAACATACAAATCAACAAGTGGATAAGTATATGCTATGCAAGTAAAACTGAAAATTATATGACTAAAGATTAATGATGCTTTACTGTATTTTGCGTTTAGAAACTTTCTCTAGTTAAAATATATAGATTATTCTCTCAACCAAGTAGGATTATTCTAAAACCAACCTGGCGAAGGAGCACGCGGACTTCTTCCTTCTCAAGATAGGATATGCCTACATGCAAATCCTCAAATTAAATATGGAGGAAAAAACCATATGACTCAAAGGAACTTACAAGGAACTAATAATCATCTCCATCTAGAATAATTTGGTCGATAATATAAAGAAACCATGATTAACAAAACATTTTAATGGGTACCACGACATATATAGTACCACAATAACGTGGATCTGCAAGGAGGCCAACAAATGAAATGTAGTCATCTGGTGATTTCTTTCGACCTTCTTGTTCCTCTATCAGTGAATAAGCAATCTGAACCAAAACAAGGAATATGATTAATCAAACTCAATAGAACACAAGGATCAGTACTCAAAAAAATTTATTTTACTAGTGTAAGAATCCTACACACTCCTTCACAATATTAACAATAATGAATTATGGAGGCATTGTTTTAAGTAACAAACTCACTCACTGTAGAAAAGTTTACGAGGAAAAGTACTTGTTTACAGCAGCTAATTAGTGGAAAAATTTATGATCTAATAAAGTTGCTGAGACAGTGTGTTTGAGATTACTTAAGTGTATAAGCTTGCACACTAGTCTTTCATAGTATGGACAATTAAGGAGATAATAATTACCATCAATCGAGGATGTAACCATTAGCCACTAAATAATGTTCAGCAATCAATTAAATAAAGCTGGCTATATGCTTATATCCTAAACAATAAAGAGAATATTGTAGAACTTCCCCCCAAGTTGAAACTTATTAAGCTCTCAAATGGTTACAAACTGGGTTCCATGAAAACCATAGCTGGACAGAAAACTCGGCATAATGAGGCAAAGAAGCACAGAGAAGGAGGAAGAGACACCAATGGAAAGAAGCACGTGAAAATATCATTACAAGGAATCTTACAGAGCAAGGCCTAAATTTCTCCAAAATCTAATTTAATCAAAAATAATATTTGGATGTTGACAAGAACTACCTCAAATTGACTGAAAAACTCATGGAATTAAATTTGCCCCAAATCGGATAGAAAACAGATAATGCATAGAAAAGAAGTACGAACAAAACCAAAGGCAAGTAAGGCAACAGCCAGGCCTAAAATGTTGGCTGGAGTAGCGCATAGACAAAAATGACAGTTCACAGTGACACTTGAGCGAAAAGAGGCCAAATACTCCAAACCAGGGGGATGGTGTGAATTGCAGCTAGTAGAGGTCACCACCGATATGTTTGTCTGTGGGTATAGTATGGGTATTTTGCACACCACTGGCAGTAGGCCCAGCAAAGATGGTGTAAAACTGTGAATCTAGCAGAGCGAGGTTGCCATTGTCGTTTAGAGTGTATAGGTTTTTCACCACCAAGCTGGTGCATAGCATTTGGGAATGTGATAGTCATGAATCAGAAATGCAGTGGGAGAGGAGTTCCAATTTTTTATGGGATTGCAGCAGCAAAATAGTGATGGGGTAAGGTTACAAAGGATGATGCCACTCCAATAACTGATACCACGTTGGAAAAGAGTGTTTGAGAGAAAATGTATATGCATAGGCTTGCTCAATGATCTATTGTATATAGTATTGATACAGTTAATTACTTTTACTGCAATAAAATAAATACAGTTGACTTAAATGCTAATATTCTAAGCATAGATGCCATATTCTAAAAAAAGAAAATACATGTTTTTTGATAATACACAAGTATATACATGTTAAACCAAAGAAGAGTGATCTAATCATGAAACGAATGAGTGATTTGCAATAAATTTGTGAATAAACTAATCAAAATTAGATGGGTACAGAGTGCTGTAGTACTGAAGTTGAACAATAAACATGAGGGAAAACCATAAACCTTGCACACTTAGGAAAAGGATAGAAAACAATGAGGAGCTAATTAGTCAAATTTAGATTTATGAACATATTCATGTGCACAAATGAATAAAAAAAAACAAATTTAACCAGCATAAACATTTAAACCAAGAAAATTAATAATTGTTTGGACTACAAGCATGAGCAGATATGGTAACCGATATCTCATTTCAACGCCAACAAATATTGCTCAAGAAAAACTTTTTGGGTCAATATAATATGAAATAAGTGTTATTTTAGAAATAATTTAGTCTGCAACATTGCAATTTTATAAATCTAATACACTGGGGAGAAAGAAGGGAAGAGGTTGCCTAGTCTAAGTAATGAGAGAGGCTCACCTGGGTATCCACCACGTTGTTCAACTTGATTCCAAACTGAAAGTACAATGCCTAGAAGAAAAAAAAACAATATGTTTATGAGGGCTTAAATTGTCAAGTGAGGTTGGGAAATGCTGAGGTTAAAAAGTCTCAAACTCTTTTTTCTACACAAGGAATTGTTTCTTAAAAGGAAAGAAAAAAAGAAATTAATCAAATAAATCAGAGACCTCACTATCACGTTTGCAATCATGAATCACTTTTGTGATGTAATCAGACTCAAGAGCAGGCTTACAGGCTTTAATAAGGGCATCACCCCCTTCAATTGCATCAACCAGGTATACAGCATCTGGAAATGCAAGCTGAAGCAACATGAAAGCATTAAAGAACAGTGCAAACAACCACTACCCTAAAATTATAAGCATCTAGAGAATGACATAACAAAATAAAACAGGCAAACGGAATTTAACCTGAGAGGGTGGTTCTTTACAAAATAACCCACCATCAACCACACTTAAGATGACATAGTTGCAGTTAACAATAATATGTTGCTATTATTTGCTTAAATTTTATTCTATTTATTTAGATACATCAAAGAGCCACTAATATTAATGCCAAAAAACTGCATATAGAACAAAAATTCATTGTCATATATGACCTCTTATTCCAAATCAAATTTCTACTGTATCAAAATGTCATTGTCATATATGACCTTTTATTCCAAATCAAATTTCTACTGTATCAAAAAGTCATTGTCATATATGAATTCAGCTTCTACAAAATATTTCTGCTCTGCCAGTGGATTCACTTTTTTTTTAGAATCCTCGACATTAATCCCTAAAACTTCAGTATATTCAGCATAAATTAATTAGATTTCAAATAAAATCTAGTTTCACCTGCATTATGCAGAGAGACCCATTGCGACACAAGTCAACACCCTCACAATCAAAACCAATGACAATCCGAGCCAGATGCGAGGGTTCCAGGAATTCAACAGGGAGCTGAGACGCGCGAGTCACAACATGGATAGGAACCATTGTTGAGCGAGATTCATCATCCACAGGCTTACCATCTGATTGCAAAATTACAGGCAAAAAAAAATCAGAATACTAAACAGTTCAAATTAAAGCCCTAAATCAAATCACAAGATGCCAAACTACATGAAGCCAAAAGATTCGACAAAAGTAAATAGTGACAAAAACGGTTGCGTCATATTCGATTCGAATTCAATTGAAGAAAAAAAAAAGCAAAAAATAATTAAAACAGCTGTAAGTTCCTTGCATTTTCTCCAGAAACAAACAGTGAGTTAAAGAAACTAAATTCCTGAATCAATTGCATGAAGCTGAGATTAGAGAAAGAAAATAGTCCAAAACTCAACTATGCAACTCAATTTTTTTTTATTTTTTTTTTAAAAAAATCAAATAATTCAACAGTTGAAATTTCTGGCACGTTCTCACAGCTGAACAAAGTAAAGTCCTAAATCAAATCACACGAACTGAGAGAGACTACATGAACCTGAAAGAGAAAAGAAAAGAAAAAACAGTTGTATTGTATAAACGATCAAAATAATTATCAGTTGAAGTTTCTAGCATTTTCTCAAGAAACAAACAGCGAGTTGAAGTAAGTAAAGCCAAGCCATGAATCAAATCAAAAGAAACAAAACTACATGAAGCTGCTTCGATTAGAGAAAGTAAATAGTTCAAAATTCAAACTCAATTGAAATAATAATTAAAAAAAACAAAACGATCAAATAATTAAACAGTTGACGTTTCTAGCATTTTCTCGAGAAACAAACGCACGCAGAGTTGAAAGTAAATAGTCACGAAAATCAACTACGCTGCTCGAATAAAATAAAATAAAATAAATGAAATAAAAAACGATCAAATAATTCAACGGTTGAAGTTTGTCGTGCATTTTAGAAAGAGTGAGTTGGGGAAAGCAGAGGCATAAAACAATCGCGAGAATACGAAACAACATGAAGAAGAAGAAGGAAGCTGAGAGAGAGAGAGGGAGAAGAGAAAGGGAGAAAAGAAAAGAGAGAAGAGTGAGAGAGGGGAAGAAAAAAAACGGTTAAGGAAAGGAAGGAAGGAAGGAAGGGGGGAAAAGGGAGGGAGGGACCTGGGAGAGAGGGAGAGTCAGAGAGAAGAGGAATGTAAGTGAAAAAGGAGGAAGGAGGAGGAATTGGAGGAGTCGGAGAAGCCATGATGTTGATGTTGTGATCGGAACTCTAACATTCCAACCACTTTCTTTCACACCTTTCTTTCTCCCTTCTCTAAGCTTTTTATCTTCCCCCTTTCCTTCTCCCCTTTTTTATTAGCGCAATGCTTCCGTGCAACAAAATTTTGGATGGTTGCAAAACAATTTTTTAGTGAACCAATGTTTGTTTGACAAATCAGCTAATCTGAGATGACATGACAGTACCTTAGAACTTCATTAGCTGACGTGTCAAACAATCATTGGTTCAATTAAGGAATTGTTGTGCAACCATCCAAAATTTGGTTGCATGGTAGAAATATTAGATTATTACTCCCTCGTGTTTTATTTATAAGACTCTTTTGATGTTTTTATTTTGATCATGTTTATAAAATTCTTATTCAATTTTCAATAGCATTTAATTTCTTCTTTTCACAAACACCCCTATAAATTCAAAACTTTTAGAATTTCAATAATAATTATATGGGTAGTTTTGAAAAAGTATATCAAATTTTTACATTTCCAATCTCACTAACAAATTTATCCACCTTCCTTTGTGGGAGTGAAAAACCCCAAAAGGGTTTTATAAATACGATCATCAGAGGGAGTATTAATTATCATTATTAATTATTAATTACAGCTATTAATTATATTTTTTTGGGGTAAATTTATTTCTTTGTTTTTCCTATTCCATTTCATTAAAAAAAAATAAAATTAGACTTAATCAACAAGGCCTAGCACAGTTTGTAAATAACTGGGTTTTTCAAGCATGATATCATAGGGTTCGATTTTTGCCATGGATATAAAAAATGTTTTGTTGGTAAAGACAAAACTTACTTCGATAATCTTTGCGTCTAGCAGAGGATTAATATTCAGCTATTGGTTGGACAATATCATTGATGAACACCAAAAAAAAAATGGACTTAAACACCAAGTTGATCCTTATAAATATTGATATTTTCTAAATTGTCCTTACATTTTAATTTTTTTGTTTTAGTTTCTCATTTTCCGTTTCGTTTTGATTTTAGTCTCTCTCGTTAACTTTGAATGAAAAATGATTAATTAACCTAATGAGATAGGTACAAATCAAAACGAAATTGAAAAACAAGGACCAAAACCAAAACGAATTGCAAAAGTAGGGACCAAAACCTTTGGACAATGAAAACATGGGTCTAAAATCAAAACTACATTTGCATTATCTTAAACCATAGTTAACGACGATGACCAAAACTAAAACATAATGAAAAACTATGGAAAAAATTAAAATATTGGGACTAATTTAAGAAATATCAATATTTATAAAAAACCATATTGATATTTAAGAAAAAATATTACGTATATTTTGTTGAAAAAAAAAATCATTCTAGCATTTCCTGCTATGAAAATGCTATTGTTAAGTATGGAAAATAAATATCTTTAAAATATTTCTGGTCGACATATTTAATATTTTTTGGGATAGTTTTTTAACATTATGTTTTTAGGTTTTTGTTAAAGTGTTTTCGACTTCTTGAACGAGTAATTAATCTTCTTCGTAAAAAAAAAAAATACAAAACTTGAGTGATAAATTATAAGCTAAAATTTCTGATGCAACGTTTTTTTTTTTTATAAGACTAAAATAAAGTAAAATGCGTGATGCTAACATTTTTTTATATATATCATTGATTTAGGAAATTATTTTCTTGAAACTTTTTAACATCCATCAACATTTAAGTTCAATTTTTCTAAAGATCAATTCAAAAAACAAGTTCATTTTTTCTGATTTTATCATTTTCTAAGTTATTGTTCATTATATTTAGCAAGGGATGGTAATGTTGACGGTTGCTATATGTATGAAAACCAATTTTTTGAAAGTCGAACCGGTTATTGAACTGGTCAAGGTACTAGTTCAAGGTTCAATGGTTGAACCATGATCGAACCGTGGTCCAACCGGTCTTAATGAACGCATGTGTATATAATCATATAATTTAGTACTTTTACATTTTTGTGTTTTTTTATTTTTTTCTCTATTGATTATTGATGCTGCTTTCTTTGCATTTTTGTGCGTCACTCACTGTTCTTTCTTATTTCACTTCACTTCTTTGCCTTTTTGAGTTTTTGACTTTTGATTTTTGATTTTTCTCAGTTCTAAAATATAAACTTTTAATATTATTTCTCGTTGAGATGAGAGCAAACGCGTAATCGACTAGCGATACTCATATTGATGTCGTTTGAGTTTCCAACGTACAGGATTTCGCTATTTAAAAAAAATAAAAAAACCAGTTTTTTGCTGAATTTGGGCTTTCAAATTCAAACCGGGCCAAACCGGTGAGCCACCGGGTTTTGACCGATTTTAGCGATTCAATACCGGTTCAGTCGGTTCAATCCAGATTTTTTTAAAACGGTTTTTGGCCTATTCCGGAACGGCACCCCCACCGGTTCATCAGTTTTCCAGTTGAACCGGTCGGTCTGGTCCGTTTTTCAAAACCATGATGAAAACAATTTTATTGATAGAGGCAAAATTCATTTTTGTGATCTTTATGTTTAAAAAAAAAATCAATCTTCTATTGTCGGTGAGATTCTTATTGCGTTAAGAAAAACATTATTGTTCATTATTATTAATAAATGATATAAATAAATGAATACATATCTTTATTGATTCATAATATCTCTCTCTTGTATTTAAAGAATTCTCGTAATTGATGTCATTTTTAGTCGTTTTCTTCGCTAATCGTCAAAAATAACGCATGTCACGTCAGTTATTCTTTACTTTTCTTGTTCATTAGTAACATCGCATTTAATGAAGTGACGTTCTTTCATTCATTTTCCCTTCGATTGATCACAATAACACTTTGTTTGGTAGAGGAGAAATTGGGTGGAAAGATAATGGAAGGAGAGATTTTAGAGAAAACTCCATTTTATCTTGTTTGGTTCAAGAGAAAAAATGGAGAGAAGAGAAAAGTAACTATAAGACCCACCAAAAAAGTTTTCTCTCCAAAAGTGGAGAGTTTTTGGAGAGAAAATGGAAATGTGATATATTTAGACATAAAAATAAGGAAAACTCAAAAGAAAAAAATTATTCTCATTTTCTCTTCAACCAAACAAAAGGAAGTAAAACTCAACTTTTCTCTCTTCCCCATTTTTTCACATTTTCTCTTATAACAAACAACCACAAAATCTACTCATTTTCTCACCATAATCTCTCTTCCCCTTTTCTCTCTTCCCATTTTCTTCGTGCAACCAAACAAAGCTTAACGGTCAGGTACATCACTTGCTTTAGATTTTTTAAGCTTTTCTTTGACTTAACATGTGTAAAAAAGAGCTTGTCATACGTTTTTTTAAGCACAAATGAACAATACAATGAAATTGGCAATAGCGATTAGATTTTGGGATATTTAAAGAATTAATCACTTTTTTTTTCTTGTCAAGGTATCCTCTTGACCTTTGGACAAGGGACCAATCCCCTCCGAAGTCTAGTAAGTGTCATTTTGCAAATTTGAATTATTGTTGATTATCCTTGATAAATGATATATATAAATAAAATGGTTAAACATGTTTTTAGACCATATAAAATAGTAAGTGTTTTTTTTAGTCAGTGCAAAAAAAATTATACCTTCACCATTTAATGTTTTTTGGCATATTTTTTTTAAAAATTATTTTTTTAGGTTTCTATTAAAGAATTTTCGATCTCTTAAATGAGTGATTAATCTCCTTCACCAAACAAATTAAAATACCTGAGCTATAAATTATAAGCCGACTTTCAACATAATTAAACTCAAGAACAAAACAAAGTAAAATATGATAATGCTAACATTTTTCTTAAAAGCTATATAACATTTTTGTATATTTAGTTCATTTTCCTTTATGTTATTATTTCTTAAGTTATTGTTGATTATAAGTTAAATTGTTTATTTGATCATTTGTCTTATTTTTACTACTCCCTCTATCCCATAAGGATGGTTAAAAAATTCAAAATTTAAAAATTAAGGAGACATGCATTTAATGGTTTGTCTGACACATCAACCAATTAGCCAACAATTAATTTAATGCATTTTGTATGGATTAACCAATCACAATTCAAAGTTTACAATTTTTAAACTTTTCATAATTATTTTGACTATAATTTGGGACAAAAAAATTTAGTCATTTTTTACCATCCTTGTGGGACGGAGTTAAATTAGTCTCTCCCGTGTTTTTGGTATCATAATGGTCCATCACATTTATTTTCGCTATCAAATTGATCCATATTTGCAACATTAAATAGAGAAATGACACGTGTGCATATCATATTAGTCCATATAGGATGAACAATAACTCAGGGACCAAATAATTGACAATGAAAAGAAACATGAGAGACCAATATGATAAAAAAAAGTTAGGAACCAATTTGATATCGAAAAATAAGGTAACGCCGAATGAGTATTTTAGCCTTCACTATATTCAGCAAGGTCTGGTAATGTTGGTAGTTGTTTTATGTACGGAGAAGACTTTAATGGTATAGGCAAAGTTCATTAATCTTTATGTTCATTAGTATCTCATGTTTCTTTTCATTGTCAATTTGGTAAAGAAGACTAATACATATACTATATCTTCATTGATTCATAATATCTCTGGTATTTAAAGAATTCTCAAAATCAATGTCATTTTAGTCGTTTTCTTCGCTAATCGTCAAAACTAACGCATGTCACGTCAGTTGTTTTTAACTTATTTTATGTTTTCTTGATCATTAGTAACATCACATTTAATGAAGTGACGTTTTTTCATTCATTTTCCCATCCATTTATCACAATAAAGGCCGGTGCGCTACATCACTTGCTTTAGATTTTTTAAGCTTTTCTTTGGCTTAACATGTGTGAAAAAGAGTTTGTCATGACTCATGAGTTTTTTTTTTGTTTTTTTTAAACATGATTATTTTAGCCTTGACTATATTCAACAAGGTCTAGCAATGTTGGCAGTTGTTTTATGTATAGAGAAAACTTCATTGGTAAAGGCAAAGTTTATTGATCTTTATGTTTCAAAAAAATTAGTCTTCAACTATATGCGGGATTCTTATTGCAAAAAAAAAAAATCATTATTGTCAATAAATGATTGAAATAAAAGAATACATATACTACTATATTTTTATTAACTCATAGTATCACTTGCATTAAAAGATTTCTCGAAGTTGATGTCTTCTTTAGTCGCTTTCTTCACTAATCGTCAAAATTAACACACATCACGTCAATTGCTTTTAACTTATTTTATGTTTTCTTGTTCAGTAGTAACTTCACATTTAATGAAGTGACGTTTTTTCATTAATTTTCCCTTCCATTTATCATAACGAAGGTGAGCTACATCACTTGCTTTAAATTTTTTAAGCTTTACTTTGGATTAACTTGTGGGAAAAAGAGTTTGTCATGCGTTTTTTTTTAAACATGAGTATTTTAGCCTTGACTATATTCAGCAAGGTCTAGTAATGTTGGCAGTTGTTTTATGTTTGGAGAAGACTTCATTAGTAAAGACAAAGTTCATTAACCTTTATTTTCATTAGTCTCTCATCTTTCTTTTCAGTATCAATTTGGTAATAAAGAAGACTAATACATATACTACATCTTTATTGATTCATAATATCTCTTGCATTTAAAGAATAATTCTCGAAATCGATGTCATTTTTAGTCGCTTTCTTCTCTAATTGTCAAAACTAATGCATGTCACGTTAGTTCTTTTTAACTTATTTTACATTTTCTTGTTCATTAGTAACATCACATTTAATGAAGTGACATTTTTTCATTCATTTTCCCTTCCATTTATCACAATAAAGACCGGTGCGCTACATCACTTGCTTTAGATTTTTTAAGCTTTTCTTTGGGTTAACATGTGTGAAAAAGAATTTGTCATGACTCATGAGGTTTTTTTTAAAAAAAAAAATTAGCCTTGACTATATTCTGCAAGATCTGGAAATGTTGGCAGTTGTTTTATGTATGGAGAAAACTTCATTGGTAAAGGCAAACTTTATTGATCTTTATGTTTCGAAAAAAATTAGTCTTCAACTATCTACGGGATTATTACTGCAAAAAAAAATCATTATTGTTAATAAATGATTGAAATAAAAGAATACATATACTACTATATTTTTATTAATTCATAGTATCACTTGCGTTAAAAGAATTCTCGAAGTTGATGTCTTCTTTAGTCGCTTTCTTCACTAATCATCAAAATTAACACACATCACGTAGATCAATTGTTTTTAACTTATTTTACGTATTCTTGTTCAGTAGTAACTTCACATTTAATGAAGTGACGTTTTTTCTTTCATTTTCCCTTCCATTTATCATAACGAAGGTGAGCTACGTCACTTGCTTTAGATTTTTTTAAGTTTTTCTTTGGCTTAACTTGTGTGAAAAAGGGTTTGTCATGCGTTTTTTTTAAACATGAGTATTTTAACCTTGACTATATTCAGCAAGGTCCGGTAACGTTGGCAGTTGTTTTATGTATGGAGAAGACTTCATTGGTATAGGCAAAGTTCATTAATCTTTATGTTCATTAGTCTCTCATGTTTCTTTTCATTGTCAATTTGGTAAAGAAGATTAATACATATACTATATCTTCATTGATTCATAATAACTCTTGCATTTAAAGAATTCTCGAAATAGATGTCAATTTAGTCGTTTTCTTCGCTAATCGTCAAAACTAATGCATGTCACCTCAGTTATTTTTAACTTAGTTTCTTTTACGTTTTCTTGTTCATTAGTAACATCACATTTAATGAAGTGACGTTTTTACATTCATTTCCCCTTCCATTTATCACAATAAAGGCCGGTGCGTTACACCACTTGCTTTAGATTTTTTATGCTTTTCTTTGGCTTAACATGTGTGAAAAAGAGTTTGTCATGACTCATGAGGTTCTTTTTTTAATAAAAAAAACATTTTAGCCTTGACTATATTCTAAAAGGTCTGGCAATGTTGGCAGTTGTTTTATGTATGGAGAAAACTTCATTGGTAAAGGCAAAGTTTATTGATCTTTATGTTTCGAAAAAAATTTGTCTTCAACTATCTGCGAGATTATTATTGCAAAAAAAAATTCATTATTGTTAAAAAATGATTGAAATAAAAGAATACATATACTACTATATTTTTATTAATTCATAGTATCACTTGCGTTAAAAGAATTCTCGAAGTTGATGTCTTCTTTAGTCGCTTTCTTCACTAATCGTCAAAATTAACACACATCACGTCAATTGCTTTTAACTTATTTTACGTTTTCTTGTTCAGTAGTAACTTCACATTTAATCAAGCGACGTTTTTTCATTAATTTTCCCTTCCATTTATCATAACGAAGGTGAGCTACATCACTTGCTTTAAATTTTTTAAGCTTTTCTTTGGATTAACTTGTGTGAAAAAGAAGTTGTTATTCGTTTTTTTTTAAACATGAGTATTTTAGCCTTGACTATATTCAGCAAGGTCTGGTAATGTTGGCAGTTGTTTTATGTTTGGAGAAGGCTTCGTTAGTAAAGACAAAGTTCCTTAACCTTTATGTTCAGTAGTCTGTCATGTTTCTTTTCAGTGTCAATTTGGTAATAAAGAAGACTAAAACATATACTATATCTTTATTGATTCATAATATCTCTTCCATTTAAAGAATAATTCTCGAAATCGATGTCAGTTTTAGACGTTTTCTTCTCTAATCGTCAAAACTAATGCATATCACGTCAGTTATTTTTAACTTATTTTACATTTTCTTGTTCATTTGTAACATCACATTTAATGAACTAACATTTTTTTCATTCATTTTCCCTTCCATTTATCATAATAAAGGCCGGTGAGCTACATCAGTTGCTTTAGATTTTTAAGCTTTTCTTTGGCTTAACATGTGTGAAAAAGAGTTTGTCATGACTCATGAGGTTTTTTTTTTAAAAAAAAAAACATTTTAGCCTTGACTATATTCAACAAGGTCTGGCAATGTTGGCAGTTGTTTTATGTATGGAAAAAACTTCATTGGTAAAGGCAAAGTTTATTGATCTTTATGTTTCGAAAAAAATTAGTCTTCAACTATCTGCGGGATTATTATTGCAAAAAAAATCATTATTGTTAATAAATGATTGAAATAAAAGAATACATATACTACTCTATTTTTATTAATTCATAGTATCACTTGCCTTAAAAGATTTCTCGAAGTCTTCTTTAGTCGCTTTCTTCACTAATCGTTAAAATTAACACACATCACGTTTGTTGTTTTTAACTTATTTTACGTTTTCTTGTTCACTAGTAACTTCACATTTAATGAAGTGACGTTTTTTCATTCATTTTCTCTTCCATTTATCATAACGAAGGTGAGCTACATCGCTTGCTTTAGATTTTTTTAAGCTTTTCTTTGGCTTAACTTGTGTGAAAAAGAGTTTGTTATGCGTTTTTTTTTTAAAAAAAACCATGAGTATTTTAGCCTTGACGCGGTTTTTTTATGTATGGAGAAGACTTCATTGGTAAAGGCAAAGTTCATTAGCCTTTATGTTCATTAGTCTCTCGTGTTTCTATTTAGTGTCAATTTGGTAAAGAAGCTACGACTAATACATGTACTATATCTTTATTGATTCATAAAATCTCTTGCATTTAAAGAATTCTCGAGATCGATGTCATTTTTAGTCGCTTTCTTCGCTAATCGTTAAACTAACGCATGTCACGTAAGTTATTTTTAACTTATTTTACGTTTTCTTGTTCATTAGTAACATCACATTTAATGAAGTGACGTTTTTTCATTCATTTTCCCTTCCATTTATCACAATAAAGGCCGGTGCGCTACATCACTTGCTTTAGATTTTTTAAGCTTTACTTTGGCTTAACATGTGTGAAAAAGAGTTTGTCATGACACATGAATTTTATTTTTTTAAACATAAGTATTTTAGCCTTGACTATATTCAACAAGGTCTGGCAATGTTGGCAGTTGTTTTATGTATGGAGAAAACTTCATTGGTAAAGGTAAAGTTTAGTTCTTTATGTTTCGAAAAAATTAGTCTTCAACTATATGCGGATTCTTATTGCAAAAAAAAAACATTATTGTCAATAAATGATTGAAATAAAATAATACATATACTATTATATTTTTATTAATTCATAGTATCACTTGCATTAAAAGATTTCTCGAAGTTGATCTCTTCTTTAGTCGCTTTCTTCACTAATCTTCAAAATTAACACACATCACGTCAGTTGCTTTTAACTTATTTTACGTTTTCTTTTTCAGTAGTAACTTCACATTTAATGAAGTGACGTTTTTTTCATTAATTTTCCCTTCCATTTATCATAACGAAGGTGAGCTACATCACTTGCTTTAAATTTTTTAAGCTTTTCTTTGGATTAACTTGTGTGAAAAAGAGTTTGTCATGCGTTTTTTTTAACATGAGTATTTTAGCCTTGACTATATCCAGCAAGGTCTAGTAATGTTGGTAGTTGTTTTATGTTTGGAGAAGACTTCATTAATAAAGACAAAGTTCATAAACCTTTATGTTCATTAGTCTCTCATCTTTCTTTTCAGTGCGTGTCAATTTGGTAATAAATAAGACTAATACATATACTATATCTTTATTGATTCATAATATCTCTTGCATTTTAAGAATAATTCTCGAAATCGATGTCATTTTTAGTCGTTTTCTTCTCTAATCGTCAAAACTAACGCATGTCACGTCAGTTCTTTTTAACTTATTTTACATTTTCTTGTTCATTAGTAACATCACATTTAATGAAGTGAAATTTTTTCATTCATTTTCCCTTCCATTTATCACAATAAAGGCCGGTGCGCGACATCACTTGCTTTAGATTTTTTAAGCTTTTCTTTGGGTTAACATGTGTGAAAAAGAGTTTGTCCTGACTCATGAGGTTTTTTTAAAAAAAAGAATAGCCTTGACTATATTCTGCAAGGTCTGACAATGTTGGTAGTTGTTTTATTTATGCAGAAAACTCCATTGGTAAAGGCAAAGTTTATTGATTTTTGTGTTTCGTAAAAAATTAGTCTTCAACTATCTGCGGGATTATTATTGCAAAAAAAAAATCATTATTGTTAATAAATGATTGAAATAAAAGAATACATATACTACTATAATTTTATTAATTCATAGTATCACTTGCGTTAAAAGAATTCTCGAAGTTGATGTCTTCTTTAGTCACTTTCTTCACTAATCGTCAAAATTAACACACATCACGTCAGTTGCTTTTAACTTATTCAGTTGCTTTTAACTTATTTTACGTTTTCTTGTTCAGTAGTAACTTCACATTCTTCACTAATCGTCAAAATTAACACACATCACGTCAGTTGCTTTTAACTTATTCAGTTGCTTTTAACTTATTTTACGTTTTCTTGTTCAGTAGTAACTTCACATTTAATGAAATGACGTTTTTTTCATTCATTTTCCCTTCCACTTATCATAACGAAGGTGAGCTACATCACTTGCTTTAGATTTTTTAGGCTTTTGTTTGGCTTAACTTGTGTGAAAAAGAGTTTGTCATGCATTTTTTTTAAACATGAGTATTTTAGCCTTGACTATATTGAGCAAGGTCTGGTAATGTTGGCAGTTGTTTTATGTATGGAGAAGAGTTAATTGGTATAGGCAAAGTTCATTAATCTTTATGTTCATTAGTCTCTCATGTTTCTTTTCATTGTCAATTTGGAAAAGAAGACTAATACATATAGTATATCTTCACTGATTCATAATAGCTCTTGCATTTAAATAAGTCTCGAAATCGATGTCATTTTAGTCGTTTTCTTCGCTAATCGTCAAAACTGACGTGCGCTTGTCACGTCAGTTATTTTTAAATTATTTTACGTTTTCTTGTTCATTAGTAACATCACATTTAATGAAGTGACGTTTTTTCATTCATTTTCCCTTCCATTTATCACAATAAAGGCCGGTGCGCTACATCACTTGCTTTAGATTTTTTAAGCTTTTCTTTGGCTTAACATGTGTGAAAAAGAGTTTGTCATGACTCATGAGAGGTTTTTTTTTTTTAAAAAAAAACATTTTAGCCTTGACTATATTCTGCAAGGTCTGGCAATGTTGGCATTTTTTTATGTAGGGAGAAAACTTCGTTGGTAAAGACAAAGTTTATTGATCTTTATGTTTTGAAAAAAATTAGTCTTCAACTATCTGCGAGATTATGATTGCAAAAAAAAAAAATAATTATTGTTAATAAATGATTGAAATAAAAGAATACATATACTACTATATTTTTATTAATTCATAGTATCACTTGCGTTAAAAGAATTCTCGAAGTTGATGTCTTCTTTAGTGGCTTTCTCCACTAATCGTTAAAATTAACACACATTACGTCAATTGCTTTTAACTTATTTTACGTTTTCTTGTACAGTAGTAACTTCACATTTAATGAAGTGACGTTTTTTCATTAATTTTCTCTTCCATTTATCATAACGAAGGTGAGCTACATCACTTGCTTTAAATTTTTTAAGCTTTTCTTTGGATTAACTTGTGTGGAAAAGAGTTTGTCATGCGTTTTTTTTAAACATGATTATTTTAGCCTTGACTATGTTCAACAAGGTCCGGTAATGTTGGCAGTTGTTTTATGTTTGGAGAAGACTTCATTGGTAAAGACAAAGTTCATTAACCTTTATGTTCATTAGTCTCTCATGTTTCTTTTTAGTGTCAATTTGGTAATAAAGAAGACTAATACATATACTATATCTTTATTGATTCATAATATCTCTTGCATTTAAAGAATAATTCTCGAAATCGATGTCATTTTTAGTCGTTTTCTCCTCTAATCGTCAAAACTAATGCATATCGCATCAGTTATTTTTAACTTATTTTACATTTTCTTGTTCATTAGTAACATCACATTTAATGAACTGACATTTTTTCATTCATTTTCCCTTCCATTTATCATAATAATGGCCAGTGAGCTACATCACTTGCTTTAGATTTTTTAAGCTAGCTTTTCTATGGCTTAACATGATTGAAAAAGAGTTTGTCATGACTCATGAGTTTTTTTTTAAAAAAAAAAACATTTTAGCCTTGACTATATTCTGCAAGGTCTGGCAATGTTGGCAGTTGTTTTTTGTATGGAGAAAATTCATTGGTAAAGGCAAAGTTTATTGATCTTTATGTTTCGAAAATCTTCAACTATCTGCGGGATTATTATTGCAAAAAAATAATCATTATTGTTAATAAATGATTGAAATAAAAGAATACATATACTACTATATTTTTATTAATTCATAGTATCACTTGCATTAAAAGAATTCTCGAAGTTGATGTCTTTTTTAGTCGCTTTCTTCACTAATCGTCAAAATTAACACACATCACGTCAGTTGTTTTTAACTTATTTTACGTTTTCTTGTTCACTAGTAACTTCACATTTAATGAAGTGACGTTTTTTCATTTTCCCTTCCATTTATCATAACGAAGGTGAGCTACATCACTTGCTTTAGATTTTTTAAGCTTTTCTTTGGATTAACTTGTGTGAAAAAGAGTTTGTCATGCGTTTTGTTTTTTTTTTTAAAAAAACATGAGTATTTTAGCCTTGACTATATTCAGCAAGGTCTGGTAATGTTGGCAGTTGTTTTATGTATGGAGAAGACTTCATTGGTAAAGGCAAAGTTCATTAACCTTTATGTTCATTAGTCTCTCATGTTTCTTTTTAGTGTCAATTTGGTAAAGAAGACTAATACATCCTTCTTATATTATAAAAAGTTGTCCCAATGGAGCTCTCTTATTCACCCAATTTGAAATCCTGCTTTCTCATTGAAAGTTGGTGTTTCTAACTCAACGAAAGCATCCACATGTCCTCTTTTTTATTCCAATTTCAAATTTAAAGTTTCAATTTTAAAATTTGAAAATCAAGTTTTCTTATTATAGTTATAACAAGTTACAATCCCACTTCATTTCATTTCCACAACACTATTTTCTTCTCCCTTCCTTCTCTCTTTCTTTCTCAGCAGACATTATTTCTCTTAAATAATCTATTGTGTGTTTAAGATCATTAAATGGCACCATTTGTTTCCTCATGGCACATTTATTTATCTATCTATCTATCTCCTTTACTCCTTCCTATTTTTTTTCTAAACCATTTCTATTTCTCTATTCTATCATCATATTTGTTCTTGATCATCATCCCAACGTTTTTGTTCCTTAGTTTTTCTGGTATTCATGGATGTACCTTTTGTTTGTTGTGATCATCGTAGCGTTTCATCATCTGAATCTTCGTTTCGTAGTCATACTTGCTACTTTATTGCTTAATTTTTTTGGTTGTTGTATGTATTTGATTTGATTATATGATTTTCCTTCTCTCCTCCTCTATAATAATTTGATTATCATATTATTTATTCTGCTTTAGATTTTAGAGTTCTGGATTATTATTATTATTATTATTGAGAAATCCTCTTTCTTTGTATTATAAGAATCTATTCTAATGGAGTCTCCACAATGCTCCTTTTTGAAATCCTGCATCCAAAGTAAAAGTTGAGAAATCCTCAACAAGTATGGCAATGGTGATTACCACTTTATTTTTCAAACTGCGAACATGATATTAATTAAAAATCCGTCATGAAGTTAAATAATAAAAAAAGTTAAAAATAAATCAAAATATCTATAATAACTAACCCCTGCAATACTCAGATTTATATATATCCAATAATAATTAGATAACTACAAGCAAACAAACAAACAACCCTGTGCAATGCACGTGGCTTAAAACTAGTATACTATATCTTTATTGATTCATAACATCTCTTGCATTTAAAGAATTCTCGAGATCGATGTCATTTTTAGTCGCTTTCTTCGCTAATCGTCAAAACTAACGCATGTCACGTTAGTTATTTTTAACTTATTTTATGTTTTCTTGTTCATTAGTAACATCACATTTAATGAAGTGACGTTTTTTCATTCATTTTCTCTTCCATTTATCACAATAAAGGCCGATGACCTACATCACTTGCTTTAGATTTTTTAAGCTTTTCTTTGGCTTAACATGTGTGAAAAAGAGTTTGTCATGAGTTTTTTTTTTTTTTTTAAAAAAACATGAGTATTTTAGCCTTGACTATATTCAACAAGGTCTGGTAATGTTGGCGGTTGTTTTATGTATGGAGAAAACTTCATTGATAAAGGCAAAGTTTATTGATCTTTATGTTTTGAAAAAAAAAATTAGTCTTCAATTATCTGTGGGATTCTTATTGCAAAAAAATATCATTATTGTTAATAATTAATAAATGATATAAATAAAAGAATACATATACTACTATATTTTTATTAATTCATGGTATCGCTTGCATTGAAAGAATTCTCGAAGTTGATGTCTTCTTATGTCGCTTTCTTCACTAATCGTCAAATTTAACGCACATCACGTCAGTTGCTTTTAACTAATTTTACGTTTTCTTTTTCAGTATTAACTCCACATTTAATGAAGTGACGTTTTTTCATTCATTTTCCCTTCCATTTATCACAATGAAGGTGAACTACATCACTTGTTTTAGATTTTTTTAAGCTTTTCTTTGGCTTAACATGCGTGAAAAAGAGCTTGTCATGTATTTTAAAAAAAAACCATGGATGAACAATATAATGAAATTGCCAATAGTAATTAAATTTGGGATATTTGAAGAATTGATCGCATATCCTCTCAACTTTTGGATAAAGGACTAATCCCATTCAAAATATTATGGATGTCCATTTCAATAAGTGTAGTTTTGCAAATTTGAATTATTGATAGTTATCGTTGATAAATGAAATATAAAAATAAAATGGTTAAATATCGTTTTAGTTCCTATAAAATACGTGTCATTAGGTTTTAGTCAATGTGAAAAAAATGGTATTGTCCCTTCACCATTTAATATTTTATGATATACTTTTTTAAAATTGTTGTTTTTTAGTTTTTTAAAGATATTTTCTACCCTTTAAACTATTGATAAATCTCTTTCATTGAACAAATTAAAATACTTGAGCTATAAATATTTAGCTGACTTCCACATAATGAACCTCAAAAACAAAATAAAGTAAAATATGATAATGCTAACATTTTTCTCAAAAGCTTTGTAACACACATATATATATATATATATAAATAAAAGTTCATTTAATTTTCCCTAATGTCATCATCTTCTAAGTTATAGGCTAAATTGGTCATTTGATTGTTTATCTTGTTTTTCATTATCAAATTAGTTCCTCATGTATTTTTGGTATGATATTGGTTCAAGTTCGTGTCGTTGGAAAGAGAATTGACTCGTGTAAGTATTATTTGTCTGCATAGGATAAATAATGACTCAAGGAAAAAATTGTTAATGAAAAGAAACGTAAAAGACTAATATGATATCAAAATATATGAGAGACCAATTTTATATCAAAAAATAAGGCAAGGTAGCAAATGATTGTTTTAATTTAAGTAAATAGTTAATTTGAAAAAATAGTTAGATTAATCCCTAATTTTATGAGTATCGGTTAAATTAGTTTTTGAAATTATCGAAATTCTAAATTAGTCCACAAGATAGCTAAACGTGAGTCACATTGGTCTTTGCCTTTAGTGGTCTTCAAAGTTAAGGCTAATTTGACCGATATCCACAATATCAGGCCTTAACTTGACTCATAGTTAACGTTCTATTTTTTTTTTCCCTAAAACGACATTGTTTTCGCCATTCAGTTAATTTACGTTAAATACCACTGACGATCATTAACGTTAAAGATTAATGTGTTTCATATTTTCCTGCCTCGAAGGTCAATTTAAAATTTCAAAAAATTTAACATATTACTCATTTTAATCTAATAACAAGCACTTTAATAATAACTCTTGTAATAAACATTGCAAAATTAATACAGTAAATCTAAAATGCTTAATATATAGAAGTACGAAAATCAATTTTAGGATTAAAAAAATTTCTTCGCAAGTGGCAACCATTTCTACTTGGTTTGGAATTTGGAAATGAGTCCGAAAGAAGAATAATGAACGAGTAAAAAAAGAAAGAAAAGAAAATAAGAGAGAAAATCCAGTTAAACAAATCTAGTGGAGAGGAGCTACTAGATCTTCTAAAGCACTTAGCTGTATCGAAGTGGGTCCCACAAGACAGCACTTTTTCTCTTTCCATTGTCGTCGTAGGATAATGTAAAAAAATAAAAAATAAAAAACACCATATTGTATTCTTCTTAATCTTCTTCTCCTCTTCCAACCCTCAAACCAAACCAAACCAAACCAAACCAATCCCTAAGATTAACCTACTCTTGTTCCTTCCCCTCTTTACTTAACAACCTTCATTTCCTTCTTATAAAAGACAACCTCTTATTTTCTTTGATTCACGGTTAAGATTTATTTTATTCTCTTTATTTTATTATATTTTTGTTATATTGTTATATTGGATAGGGTTGTTGTTGCTGTTGGAAGATGAAGAGAGGGAAAGAAGAGGAGAAGGGGGTGGTGGTGGTGGGGCCCATGTTCCCAAGGCTTCATGTGAATGATACAGAGAAAGGAGGGCCAAGAGCACCACCAAGGAACAAGATGGCACTCTATGAACAGTTTACTATTCCTTCTCAAAGGTTCAATCAAAGTGCTTCTTCTTACACTGCTTCCTCCTCTAACCAGGTATACTACTTGTTCTTTGGTTTTTTTGGATTTGGATTTGGATTTGTGTTTCAGTTTTGATTTTTATTTTTTTGTTGACTTTTGTGCTTTTTTTTTTTTGCTGTTTATATTTTGGTTTTAATTTTGAAAATTCAAGGTAGGGATTGGTAGATGTGTTAGAATAGGACAGACAAAAACATGACATGAGATGATTGCTAAATCAATCAACTGATAAGTTAGCTGAAAGCTGATAAGTCGATAGCCTAGCGGACTAAAGAGCGAGGGGCCGCTTATGATCGATAGGCTAGCTAATTGAAATCGAAGTGTTTGGTGAAACTAACTTATAAATGTAAAATGATGTAAAGGGGCTTAAAAGCCGGGTTAGTCACTTCAATTGACTTATCGACTAGAGGCTTATAAGTCAGGTTAGTCACTCCAATTGACTCATCAATTAGAGGCTTATAAGTTGTGTGTGTGTTTTTAATAATTTTTAAATTAAAAAAAATTGTCTCTAAACAAACCGGGTTTTTGACTTATTATTTGGTCAAATAAGCTCATTGATTGACTTATAAGCCCGAGTGACATAACCAATCACACACTGAGGATGCGGGCATGACATGAGAGTTCGAGGCTAAGAGTGCATTTGGGTAAACAATTTAATTAAACATTTACGGAGTATTTAATAAACTAGTTTGAAGTAAGTTATGAGGAGTTTATTTGCTTAAGCTTTTCTGATAAGCATTCTCAAATTGACTAAAAAAGGTTTATGTAAATGTCAGAGAATATTTTCATAAGCTATTTTCGTTAGCTTATTTTAAAAAGTTGTTTTATAAATCCAAATAAGATTTCTATAAGCTCTTCCAAACGCCCCTGGAAGAATGGGGGCACAAGGATCAAATTAAACTCCTCTTCACTTGGTGATAGAGGATCTGATACCATGTTAAGAAATACCAACTCGTACAAAAAAGTTTAAGTTGTTAGGTGAAGGAAGTTTCATGAATGACTTTATGTATCTAGCTAACGTGAATTCACTTAATGTATTTTCAGGGAACTGGCTCCGAGAGAAGTTATGTCATCCCAGGTCATTTACCTTCACAAATGCCTGCTCATCGATCTGAAAGTTTCATTTCTCACCAATCCAATGGAGCAAGCCGGAACACTTCATTGGCACGACTTGAACAGAGAAAAAAAATAGATGAAGATGACTTTATGGTTCCTGTATATGTAGACTCGAGGAATGGTCAATGTAATGATAAAGCACTAGAGAATTTCGCTGGGAAAAAACTTACTCCTATGGGATCTAGGAATTTTGGTTGTTCCGTAGCAGGGCAAGATGATGGTGGCATGAATCCAAAACAACATGGCTCCTCACTTATCAATAGGAGGGAAGATCCGAGCAGTGAGAGTGAAGAGCTTCTGGAAGTAAGCCCCAGCATAGAGCGACCAGTTAAAGACATATCATCTCGAGAAACTGTCGAAGTTCTAGCGGGGCTAGCAAAAGTGATTCAGAGTCAAGAGTATCAGGATTTTCCTGTGTCAGATGTTAGCAGATTTCATCAGGCTGATGCTTGTTTACAGAAGGCGTGTGCAGCAGGCTCACAATCTAATAACATTGAACATCGTGATGGTTTCCTTGATTCTACAAGGGATACAGATGAGGGAAACACCCTTGTAGAAGTAGGGTGCTTTCATTCGGCAACAAACCAAACCAGTCCAGTTGGGGCAACCTTTGATACTGAGTATCATGATACCGGGACTGGCAGCCCAATGCAAAAGGGAAGTTCAGACGAAAGTGATGGTGTTTCCAAGATCTCCATGGTAGAAAGTTTGTCAAGCTTGAAAGCTTCTCCTGATGATGTTGTAGGGGTACTAGGTCAAAAACGTTTCTGGAAAGCAAGAAGAAAAATTGCCAGGTAAGGCTTGTTGATCGTCAGTTGCATCTGTTTGTGTGGTGGTGTCACAGTTGAATTATTTCCTTGTGAAACCCTTTTCTGGTTTATGATAAGTGTGTTCTCTTACGTGCTTCGGCCTGATGGTATCTTGCAATTGTTCAGTTTTGCGAATTTTGTAAATATTTTTGTCTTCATAATTTTGCTTACTGAAATTTCAAATAAAAAAACTCTTTTTCACAAAAAACAGAGAAGAAAACCCGAAGTCTGATTTAGTGGAAATTTGATTTGATTATATTTATTTTGATGTAATGTTGAGATTTCCTCTTTCTTATTCATGCTTTGCATATTCGATTTGGATATGAGAAAGCAGCTGAGGCAGCCACCTAGGCGTTATGGCCTCGGTCATATCCTTTCCCCCTTTACTCTCTAATCTTGCCCTTTTATCCAACATTTTCACCCTTTGCTTTCCAGTTTTTTCCAGTCTATCTTTTACTCTCACCTTCATTCTCCGATCTCCCTTTTTGTCTTGATATGCATTTGTTGGATGTGTGAACTTGTGTTATCATGTTTCTAGTATGAAGATTGTTTCATGTTTTTAATGTAATTGTCATGATTTAAATTTATTTGGTGATAGAATTGTTTGTTGGATACATATTTTTCATTTCTTATAATATCCACATCACTTCAATGATGTGGCGGCATTGCCTCACCACATCAAAGTGATGCAAATTTTGGGCCGTCTTTTAGCCTCGTGACAACTCTGCTTTCTGATGGTGTGTGGTGTGTTCTTTTTTTTTTCCCTTTCCTTTTATGCATTGTTAACTACTCTAGCCTTAGCAGGCATGTTTCCTGGATATTTACATTTCAATTTTTCAATTATAGGTTGGTAAATGTGCCTTTGAAGAAAGGAAATTTGATAGCCTTGGGGTTCCTTCTAAATTGTTTTTGTTTTTTTTTTTTTTTTGGTATTTTCAAAGTCCTTAATAACGTTTCAATGATGGCACTGGATGATCTTACAACAGGGCAGTGAGCAGTCTTAAAATATTGTACTATATTGGAGGGGGACCCTTGTGACAGCATATCATCTCATGATTCATTGTTTGGATATATTCCTGTCTTGGTTTCCTCTTGGTTCTCCATGTACCACTCGGGCAAGTTTACTTACCACACTGCTTGCCCTTGCTGCACCGAAGGACCTGGACTAAGAAGGGGACCAAGTGATGGAGGATGATCCCAGGGAGTATGGCAGGGACACGTAGTACATGATGACTTGACAATTTCTTTATAGATGATATGATAATTAGTGTTTTTTCCCCACCATTTCTCTAGTTTCTTGGTTAAGTGTTAAGGCGTTTTGGGGTGGAGAAAACTTCGCTAAAGTTCTTTAGGTGCTTGTGCTGTTGTTTACCAATAAAAACATAACACTTGTCCTGCTTTTTTAGTCACCTCATTAGTGAGCTATAAGAACATTATTCACCCAATGTTTTTATTGCTAGCAATCTAGCATCACAAACATCTAAAGAACATTACCTCAGTTTTGTCCTTTTGGGATTGGGGATTTCTTTATAATAATCCACTCTGTAGTTTGCTTATGTGTCATGCCATCTATAGTTAATATAGATAGATATCTTTTTTGTGTCAGTATGTGTGATTGCCCCCAAAAACGAAGATAAAGAAATACCTTTATGAATTTTCTATGGAGGTTGATTCTGTTTGAAGTGCTGAATGTACTCATATTTGGTTGTATGCTTGATGCTTCCTGGTAGAGTCTGGTCTGGTCTATGTTTGAACCACAGGCAGTAAAGTTCCACACATTTTCCTTTTGAATTATATAATTTGTTTTCTGCTATAAGCTATATTTTATTTAGCATTTCAAATGAGCTATTACCATTTTAATCCTTTTGACGAATCTTGATGAATCATGGAAATCTATAACCAAAGAATAGGCATGTTATCTTTATGAAACAAGCATGGTTATGATATTTATGTGTAGTGAATACACTTCAATCCTCCTGGAATAGTCATGTTAAAGTTTCTATGAAATATGATATGTATGAGTTATATAATATTCAGCATATTTGGTTTTAATTGACTGTTTACCTGACTTGACTGGATTTTGGCAGTTACTTATACATTTGTTCTTCTAACATAATCACATTTAATTGCAATTGCTTTATTTTCAATTCTATTTGGATTATATGTGTCTCGAGTCCACATTGGACGAGTATTGTGCATTTTTCTTGATTCTCTACTCCCATTTCCTCTCTACAGTCAACAGAGAGTTTTTGCAGTCCAAGTGTTTGAATTGCACAGACTTATAAAGGTAAAGTGATACTGATACTAAGTGGCTTGTGCCAGCCCAAAATGGGAAGCGCATTAGCTTTTCTCTCACACACATGCACTTAGAGATCCACTCTTCAAGTCTAATAATGCAGTTTAATTCTTCTAATTTAAATAGGTCCAACAGCTGATTGCTGGATCGCCAGATCTTTCGCTTGAAGATGATGATTTTGTGGAAAATTCTCCTCCAAAACGATCTACTCCTAGTAATCTCTCCCTGAAAGTTGTTGTTAAATCTCAGCATCAAAATCTTAAGCGCAAAGTTGATTCTGAAAAGCTAAACCATGAAATGGAGCGTTCTGCCGAGAATGCAGTCGGGAAAAAATCATGTTCAACCCTGAAAAATGATAGCCACCTTTCTAATTGCACCCCTGTTTCTGGAAATCCACACCAGGCAAAAGCAGCTGCTGATGATAATAGAATGGGTGCCTGGTGTTTCAATCAGTCACTTGGACATCAATGGTTAATACCTGTTATGACTCCTTCCGAAGGTCTTGTTTATAAGCCATATCCTGGGCCTGCATTTACTGGAACAATGTGCAGAGGAGGATGTGGGCCCTTTGGGCCGGCGCCTCCGGGTGGTACTTTCATGAATCCTGGCTATGGAGTTCCACCGCACATTCCTTCAGGCAGTCTTGCCTACTTCCCTCCATACGGCATGCAAGTTATGAATCAAGCGGTGTCAGGGTCAGCCGTTGAACAGGTGAACCATTTTGCTGCACAAGGTTCTCATGGTCAAAATGGTCACTCATCTGTAGAGGGAGCCAATTTTAACACTCATAATCAAAGCTCGCATGATTTGCCCGTTCAGAGAAAAGAAGCCATATCACATGTAAAGAAATCTCAGGCATCAAAGAAGAGTGAGTTACAAAGGAGCACAGCAAGTAGTCCTAGTGAAATGTCAAAAAGAATGAGACCTGAGCAAATTACTGAAGGAAGAGATGCACATTCTCTTTCCCATACGGCTGCATCAACACCAGAGAGAGTCCTTCAGTCTCCTGAAACCAGACAACAAACACGAGTAATCAAAGTTGTTCCTCATAACCGAAGATCAGCAACAGAGTCAGCAGCTAGAATTTTTCAATCTATTCAAGAAGAAAGAAAAAAGTATGATAAAGTCTAGTGCTGTTTTTAGAGTTGTTAGTGTGTCATGTAACAAGCTACTTTATTTTACTTCTGCTTTTGGTTTTGACCTAAATACAACATATTCATATCTAGATATCATATATCTATGTATATCTATGGATTATCAAAACTGGTCAAATGTAATATTAATTATGTTGTCTCTAGATACGCTTTAGTTTCCATTTTTTTGGCATTGAAATTGCTTTACTCGGCGACCCGTGTATCGCTTGCTTGGTAAAGTAATTTTCGATCATATCTTAAGATATGATGAAGATATGATGACCCTAATGATTATTCTATGGAATTCATGTGATAGTGGAAACATTTTGCTGACTTCTGCTTGCAACATTGAGTTTCATTCTTTCATTTTTCATGATACACATGCAAACCTGGACATAGGAAAATTCTTCATGTCATTAGAATATGATAGCTGAACAAAATAAATTAACAGATGATTTATGGTGCTTAAACCTACTTCCTGAATCAAATAGATATTATAGTGCTTAAATGTGAAAAATACTTCGTTTAAGGTTCTCCTCTTATTCATTCAAAACATGTTACTATTGTACTATTATATACTAGCGTGTGCCCGTGTCTTTCCACGCGCATTTCTATTGTCATGTTTTTTTATACTATTATGAGCATATTTAAGTGAAAACGATGTATTGGCTAATAGCTTAAAAATTACACATGTCCACCATTTCAACCAATTTTTTCTTTTGATTCGAATATGGAAAAATAGATATAGAAATTAGAGAGATGAATAAGTTAGAAAAAGAAATAAAGAATGGAAATGGCGAAGAAATCCATCTTATTTACCTGTATAGCTTTGAAAAACGCACCATTGTAAAGCCAAAGAAGATTGTGGGTTATTGAAAAGAAGAAGTTTATAATGTGAGAGAAGAAAGCAGTTTTTTCCCCTTGAATTCCAGAGAAAATTGTAAGAGCAATGAGAGAATGAAAGGATGTTGTTGCAGTTTTGTATAAAATGAATACATAATCGCCCACATCTTCAAAACTGCTCTCGGTAGGATGGTTGGAGGTTATTGTCAATTACTAATATATTTTTTTGTCTTAGGGTATCTTCGACAAAACTAACTTGTAGCTGTTAAGCTAGCTAGGAGCCGTGAGCTTGTAGCTGGGAGCTTATAGCTGTTTAGCTGACTGTTTAAAATAGTGTTGTTTGGCAAAACTAGCTTTTGAAGTAGCTAAAAGTTATTAAATGACTAAAAAGGACATGCAACATTTTATTATTTTAAATTTTTCAAATTTTTTTCTTTATTTATTAAATAGATAGTTAATTAATTAATAAAATATAAAAATTATTAAATTATAATTAATTAAATTCATTTTTTCTTAATTTATTAATTATGTAGTTAATTAATTAATTATAACAAAATTATTAAATTATAATTAATAATTAATTAAAGCGTAGTAAAATAATTTTAAATTTTGTTTGAGGATATAATTGGTATATGAATTATTGAAAGCTAGTTTAATTTCTAGAAAGCTATTTCAAGTAGCTTTCTAAAAGCTAGCTTTCAAAAGCTACAAGCTCCTTTTTTAAAAGCTATAAGCTCATTCTAATTTGTGTTCACCGAACGGGGCTAATAGCTTATTGACTGAATCTAAAAGCTCCTAGCTAACTAAAAAGCTCCTAGTGTGGAAATAGAATGCTATGGATTTTAAATATAATTTTAATTTAAAATTTTAAAAAGTAAAATGGTGGACACCAAAAATGCTCCATCTTTATAAATAGGTATAGATAAGAATAAAGTTTCAAATTGATTTGAATTTTTTTTGTGTGGTCTTGAAAATTAAGATGTGTCATTAGTTTTTTCTTTTATTTTGTTTATTTGAACTTTGTTCTCTGAGAAAAAATGAAAACACTAAATGATCTCTAAAATTTACTTTCAAATAATAGGTTGGTTTCTGAATTTTTGATTTCATCTATTTAATCCAAACTTTATGATATTATACGTGCAAAAAATTTAAGGGATTAAATTGTATCATAGAATAAAACTTTAAACACGACTTGGTAATTTTATTTTTTTAGGCATTAAAATGACAAAAAAAAAATTAAAGAATTATTTGAGAACTTCTTTTTAGAAACCAAATCTGACTGCACGAAAAATTTCAAGATTAGCTTCTGCATTTACTTTAGAATTAAAATAAGAAGATATGAGTCACACCAATAAGAACGAGTTAGTATTTCTTCTCGTCATGTATGGCTTTTTAGCTTTTTTTTTTCTTGTTTCATATTGTTTGACTTTTTACATTTTCAATACACAAATATATTTTTTTCTTCCAATTTTAACATTTCATTCAATCATTCCTCTTATTTATCATTAATTCTACTTTTATCATCTCAATCATCTCTAAAGCACTGTATATTGATTAATGGACACAATTACTAATAAAATTAAATACTTACTATTAAATTTTCAACGAAGATTAAATAGGAACATTTTAGATAAACTATACATAATACTTACAATAATTAATAATTTTTTAATATGTGTACATACCTAAAAGGTCAAACATAATAAAACAGTCGGAGTAATAACCGTCCAAAATTCCAAATGATCACATAGAAAAAGAGCATGTAAAGTCTTGAATGAAGCATTTGAGTTTTGTTTGTGATGGTTCATGTCTTCTCCCTCAATTCTCTTTCTTTCTTTGCCTCCCTCCTTGCCTCCCTCTCCCCCACTGCTCCCTTACCATTGCAAATGTCAAGCAATTTTTGCTCTAATTATATTCAAGGATCAGACCACACCAAATGCGGATGTACGGAGAAAAGGGCGGATGTGGATGTGGTTTTCGCAATAGCAGCGGTTGTCGGAGAAGGTAGCTGGTGGAGAGAGGAGACATAGATAAAGACCCAAGCCATCAACGTCAAATGATGGTGGTGGCCGGAGGAAGGGAGAGGAGGAGGACGACGGTGGTTAAATTTGGTGGTGTAGGAGAGGGATTGGAATTTTAAAACCATAAAAGGCCATATATGTAATTGCCTTTTTTTTTTAATTTTTAATCTAGACCATTATTTATTTTGGCTAATTTATGTCTTTAGTCCCTGAAAGTTAGGAGTGTTTTGATTTTGTTTCTTGAAAATTTTTTTGACCTTGACTCATCCTTAATTGTTTTGAAAATTTCCTGTTAGAAAAAAATCTTTAACGGCTGATGTGATTAATGGAACGTCACAATGACATACACGTATGCAAGTACCGCGTGCCACAAGTAGGATAACGTGCATGATCCGGGTCAGCTGGAGCAAAAGGGTCAAAGTCCAACCCAAATGTGGTTGTGAATTGGGCTTTGACACTTTTGCTCATGCGGGTCCATATCATCCACGTCATCATACTGATAGTATGCAATACTTGCAGATATGTATATTGATGTGACATTCTGTTTACCACATCAGCCGTTAACATATTTTTCTTAACTGTATGGACTAAAACCAAATTTTCAAAATAATTAAGAATTAAGTTGATCGGGAGCCTCACATATCTTAACAAACTCCGACATGAGTTCCCTGTCAACGGAGTTTTTCTCACGGCCACCTTGCCTTTTTGAACTCCTTGGGGGAATACTCAACTTGGAAAATTCATTAAGATAGAGAGGACCGTAACGTGGATCACTAGTCAGATGATTTCTGATACACAAGTTCCTCATAAGAGGCGAGTGTAGAGCATACTTCATCTCTGAAAGATTGGAATCATACTCGTATTACGACTGAGCTTCTAAGGAAGAACTAAGAACTTAGATAGATTTCATATTTGAGGAAACCGAAGATTTTATTGATTTCCAACTTGATTTTTACAATGGAAAAAGGGTCTCTATATATAGAGCCCGAAGGTTATACTTCCACACCATTCCGGATCCCAAAACATCTTAAGTCCGGAATAAAACAAAGAGCAAATAATTCAAGACATAACTATTACACATCATGACAACATAAAGTGATAAGCTTTAAATGTGGACCATTACTTTTCTGAGAGTTGTTGGCCATCACTAAAAGTTTTTTGTCTTGTAGTAATCAGAGAGTTTCTAAGGTCCACCAGTTTGTCCGCAAGCAATCATGGGGTTGGCAGGTTGTAATTTTGCCATGATTCTGAATCGATGGTCCCATACATCCTGTTCCACCATGGACGGTTGTCTTCATCTGATTGCTTTTCTCTCATCATCTCTTCCATCAGCTCTTCATTCGGATCTTGAGAATCTTGCATTAGATCTTGTGGAAGATGAGACTCCATGGGAGCTTCTGAAAAACTTGTTGGTTGATCAGGCCTGTTGGACTGTTCAGGACAATTATTAATAGAACATAAATGTTTGAATAAAAGAGTATCAACACTTCCACGCAGGGGATAGGTGTCGACTGTGTCCCAAATCTCAGCATGTCCTTCCGTGCATAAACTTGATGTTGTGGGATGTTGTGCACAAGTTCTGTTAATAATGAAAATAGTCTTGATCTGGCCAAGAGCCCTGGCTGGAAATTTAGTAGTTTCAATGTACAAATGAGCACGCCACCAGTCTAGAATGGAAAACCAGTTTAAGATGATCCAAAAAGGATGAGTATGATTTTCAGGAGTGGTTAGGAATTCATAGGCGCTCTGGGTATCTAGGATCAGTGGAACCTTGTACAGGATAGTTAGACACCATATGTACCATAGCAGTTCATCTGGGAAAACAATGTGCTTGGATGGTTTAAGGTGAATGAGGTTCTTAAACATATAGTTGGGATGAAACAGCGGTTCTTCATCAGTAGTGTGAGTATAAGGCAATGCTTTGTGAAGAAAATAGAAAACATGACTTTGGGCATACTCTTTTATCTGACTGAGTGTAGAAGAAAGTGCAATACCAGGAGGTAAGAAGTTGGTATCAGTGGGTGGAGTACTTGAAGTACCTGCCATGAAGATGAAAGGGACTGTGGAAGTTCTGGTGATCATCTGGATGGGTTTAGCTGGTCTTGACAAGAAATCAGGGATAAGATTTTCTTTCCCTTTTACATGCTTTACTGTGAAATCATATCTGTCAAACCATGCTCTTAGTCTGAGAATTTGGGGATCAGGTGGCATTTTGTTTTTGAATTCGAGGATCTTTGGAAAAGAAGAGTTATCCATCCATACTTCAAAAGTATAGGGTCTCAGATGGAAATCAAACTTTTGAATTCCATATTTGACGGCAAGGGCTTCTTTGTAAGTAGTGTGATAGTGCTTCTCTGCATCCTTGAATTGGCCGCTGGCATGTCCACAGTAGTGAGTTTTCTCTTGATCCTGTTCGATTAGGACAGCACCCCAATAATCATCACTTGCATCTGTCTGGAGAATCCTTTTACCATCTCCGGGGATCTTCAGGGCTGGAGGATTTTGAGCAAACCCCTTCAAGTGCTTGATTGCATCGATCTGGATTTTGCCCCAAGGGGGAGCATTCTTTCTGAGCATCCTAGAGAGAGGACTGGTCCATTTGGAGATGTGAGGAACGAAATCCCTGATATAATTTACAATTCCAAGGAATTGTTGAATCTGTTTTCTGTTGAGATTTTCATCTGGGAAATCGACTAGTTGTTCTGCAATGTGAGGTTGTGGTTGATATCGTCCCTGAGAACATCGCATGCCTAGGAAATCTATCTCAGGTTGTCCAAGGTAAATTTTCTTTTCTGCAAGCATAATACCGTGCCGATCTGCAATGGAGTAGAATTCTTCAAGGAGGCATTCATGCTCTTCCGGAGAGAAAGAGAACAGTAGGATATCATCAATGTAGATTATGGCTCTATCTAAAATAGGCCGGAAAATCCGGGTCATGGCTTTCTGAAATAGTGATGGGGCTACCTTGAGGCCAAAAGGCATCACAGTCCATTGATAATGGGCCGTTGGTATACAGAAAGCTGTTTTGGGCCGATCCGTTGGTTCTATTCCCAATTGCCAGAAACCTGACTTCAGGTCGAACTTTGAGAAGATCTTGGCATCTTTGATCAGGGAGATTAATGTTGCAGTTTTTGGAATGGGGAATTTGTCATCCTTGAGGAAATAGTTGAGGGGCCGGTAATCAATCACCAGTCTCTTCTTTCCTCGTATTCTCTCTGATCTTTTTTCTACATAAAAAGCTTGACAAGCCCAATCAGAAATTGTGGGTTCAATGAGGCCAAGTTCCAGTAGCTGGGAGCATTCTCTTGTAGCTTCATGCAACTCTGATAGAGTCATTCCAGCATGAGTGACTTTTGTTGGGTTGATGTCTTCATTTAGTTTGAATGGCAGTTGGACAAAGAAATCTTTATTTTTCCAGAGGGGATTAGGATGTTTAAACTGACCATGGCTATCTGCACAGAGAGTAGATAGCTTAACCTTGATGTCCAAGAATCTTGGATGGACATCATTTAGTGCTAGTAGATCTCCTTCTAAGGCGAACAAGTTTTGAATGTCAGTGTAAGGTTGGAACCATCTCTTGAACTTCAATCCTCTGGGAAGAATTTATAGGCTTTTTGCTTTGACATAGATATCCATACCAATCAGAATATCTTTATCTGGCAGATTGCTGCCAATCACCTTTGCCCAAACAGTGCAGTTTGAGAAGAATCTGATTCCTATTGGGCGTTTGCTTATCAATTCTGTTTTGAAAACTTTTCCACTCGCGGCATGGAAATATTGAGTATGAGGTTTCCAATCTTCTGTGGGGAGAATTCTGGGATTCATAATAGAGTAGGCTGCTCCAGTGTCCATGTATGCAATAGCTTTTTTGGGATGAGCATACTTGTTTGCCAAAATCTGGACTGGGAAGTTCGGCTTTGGTGGAGCCGGTGAAATGCTTAATAGCTCCTGGGCTGGTGTTATTGGGAAGATAGGGAAGACATCTTCTTCAGTGTCTGATCCTGTGAATGATCCTGTGGATGAGCTTGAATCTGACTCTTGGAGGGCGAAAGCAGTATTCTCATCTGCTTCACTTTGCTCGGAGTAAAGGGATTCAATATCTCCTTCGAGAGGTCCAAGATAATGGATCATTTTTGCTGCCTTGGCAGACTTGTTAGGGCATTCCTTTGCATAGTGACCTTTCTTGCCACAGATGAAACATCGTTGCCCTTTTGACTTTCCCTTTTTTCCTTTCTGCTTGAAGAAATTTACCTTCTTCCTTTTCTTATTATTAGGGAAGTCATGAACATTCTTCTTATGGTTCTTTTTCTTGGTCTTGCAATCACAGCTCTTGTCTTTGCACTTAATTTGCAAGTAAGATTTTTTGCAGGGTTTCTTGAACTTGGCTTTTTGGTTCATCACATCAGTGAATAGCTAGTGTTGCCTGCAAAACTTTTCATGTGCCTCTAAAGTGCATTGGTGGATCTCCCCTAAAGTACAGGAGGATATTTCTTTCTGAAGGTTAACTTGAGCCATCTTTGGAACTTCTGGCTGTAGCTCTTGAGGTAAAGATGCTAAATAGGTGTGCTTGAGAGTAGGATCATTAAAGCCATTAAGAAGATAAAATCTTTGTGACATCCTTTTGTAATGGCGATTTAAATCCTTAATCTTCAAGGAGCAACACTTCATATCGAAGTATTCTTGTCTTAACCTCTGTTCATGTATTGCAACATTACCAATAAATTCAGCATGGAGGTGTCCAATGAATTCTGTTACATTCCTGGATTGATGGAGCAAGTCTTGGTTCACAGCTCCTAAAGTGATGTACCATTCTTTCATGACACCTGTCATTCTAGAACAGAATTCTTCCAGAATTTTGTAAGAATCAGCCGTTGGGTTGAGGAATTTTGTATCAAGCCATGCTTTGAAATCTAAGAACCTTTTTCTCCATTTGTCTGGCGGGATATCGTCAAAAGTGAAGTAAGGTCCTCCACTCCCTTTTCCTTTGGAACGCTGATGATTTCCATCGTCACCATTCATACTTTCTGGAGGAGATTCTCCATAGTAGGGTGGCTCTTCTTCTGATCTAGCCATCAGGATTTGAGAAAGATCAGCAAACTCCTTTTCTGAGTTTTGCTCAGAAAATTCTGTAGTGGAATTTGTTTCCTCTGTGGTCTGTGACTGACTAGAAATTTCTGACCTCTCTTCTTCTGTAATGAAGGCTTCGGCTTGAAAAATAGCTCCTTTCCCATGAGGCTTGGAGGCGGAAGACTTTGGCTTGTCTTCTTCTTGGAAGATTGTTTCTTTGCCATGGGGCCTAGGAGTAGGCCTTGACTCTTCTTCTTCATTTTCTGAGGATGATGAAACAACCTTCTGTGTTTTTTGTTTCCTCTGAAACGTAGGCTTCGAGGAGGATTGTGGTACCAAGTGGGTTAAGGGCCTTTGTGAGAAAATCGGAGATACCCTTGAGATATTGTGAGAAGTTAACACTGGGGTTTCTGCAAAAATAGGACTGGCATACACCGGAGGTTTTGCAGGGGTCAGAGAAGGACTCCATCGAGGCTGAGCACCTGGGTTCTGTTCTGCAGAGGCTCTGGAATGAGCTATCTCATCCATCTGCTTTATTTCTTCTTTAAGTCGTCTTAGCTCTCTTTCTTTCTGGACAAATTCGTCTCCCCAGGTTCTATTTTCCATTAGTTCTTGGAGACGTTGTTCAAGCTGTTTGATATTCTTCTTGTTCTTCTCATACAGCTTCTGAAGAGTTGAAGACAAGTATTGGAGCTTCTGGTTATGGATTCCAATTTCATCAACAATTTTGTCCACCTTAGCATCTATCTTTCGGAGAATAGCATTTTGGGCCTTATTGTTCTCTGTCTGCCAGTTGAGTACTTCTTCTGCTTGACTCAATGGTTTGTATTTGCCATCCGATTGGATTTCTGTGCTGTCAACGAAGGGTCTGGAAGCTCGGCTTCCAGAGGGATCTACTATCCTTTCTAAAGGAGGGAAATCCGTAGGAGAAAACATCATGCATGGAACTGAGATAGGTTCTTTTATAGAGAACTCCCCCAAAGGGTTGCATCTTTTGTAAGAGTCTCTTGGAGACCAACTGATCAAGTTGGGGTCATCCGGTGGTTGAGGATCTAACAATCCTTCCTTTTTGAGAATGGCTAGAGCTTCATGATAAATGGGCAAGACAGGCTGTTTCTTGTGAATCCCTACCCATGGACCATTTTCTGGGTCTGATCTCCTTTGAGGAGGAGGCGGAGGCTTGCATCTGGTACTTCTTTTCTTATTGGGGACTGTTTCCTCTTCATCGGAGTCCCAGAAAGAGGAATACTTACATTCACAATCCGGGTGACACATACTAGGGTCTATATCCCAAACAAAGTGTCCATCAATCTTATCTGTGAAGATCGGGCTTGCATCGGATTTGAATGCGTAAACAGGGATGACTTCTTCACTAGTCACTGGAGTAATCATCATGGACTGGAAAATAGGAGGTGTAGAACTTGGTTCTCCTTCGGGTTTCTTGAAACGGGTTTTAACCGTTCCATCTGTGGATCTTCTGAAGGTAGCTTCAAAAGATTGAACCGACTTTCTTTCTTGGTGCAGCTTCTCGTATGAAGTAACCCATTCTAGCGGAATGAGTTTCTTTAGTTCTTCCCTGGGAATCCTCCTAGGGATCTGAACTATGGAAGGATGATCTTCTTCATTATCAGCTACAATAAACAGGGCATCATTATGGCATGTTGGTAAGGGCAAATCTATAGAATGATTTTGGAGTCTATATATTATCTGGTGATGAAGGGTTGCTGCAAGGGCTTCAGCAACTTGGTCTGCCCCTGTGAGTTGAACTTGAACCTTTAACCTGTTTGGTAAGGTTGGATCTTTTAGGCTGACATTGTAATTGGGAAAAATGGTGAGAACCACACTTCCCGCATCAAGGGTTGTCAACACAGTTCCAATAACTGCATTCTCATAGTGAAGGAAACTGGAGTCTAGTAAAGCAATTCTGGCAGTGACTGGTAGTCCTTTTCTTCCATGAAGAGAGAGGATTAGTCTTATTGCTCCAAAGTGGAGAGTGGTATATCCTTCTGATTTCCAGTGGGTAATTAAGGGCTTTGGGATTTCGAGATCAACATACTGTTCTTGAGGAGTGGCCTTAAGACTGCATTGATCCAATCGAGAGGATTGGACATATTCTTTTACATCTGGTCTTTTTGAGGAAACCAGATTTCTTATGGTCCTTAGAACAGACCTCTGTCTTCTGAAAATATTATATGGACTAAGAAGAGGGGGAACAGTGTTTGTAATTTGAGCATCTTCAGGAACATAAGAATACTCTATGAGGTTTTCTATTTTAGAAGATATGGTTTTGGTACACGAGGGGGGTAAGGACAGAGACGAACTTAACAAAATAGGTTGGGTGCTTGGTTGGGATAGTTGTGTTTGGGTCTCCATGTGTGTGGGTGTGTCTTCCTTATCCACTCGTATCGTAATACTCATATGATCCTCCCTTTTCACCCGGGGGTGAGAACTTTTAGGACTAAAAACACCTCTAACTTTTAGGACTAAAAACATAAATAAGCCTTTTATTTTATTATTAAATTTAACTGTTATAAAAAAAGAAGTTAAATTTTTATTGTAGTAAAACAACATGCACCATGACTCCATGAGTAAAAAGAGTCAAATGCACCGTCATAGAATCTCCTATGTTTAATAAACAATATAGATGTTTTATTATTACAAGCTGTAAGTTAAACTTCAAGAAAATTCAAATGTTATTAATTAATGAGTTTAATATTGTTAGTGTTGTTGTAATTGATGATATTTGATATATATATATATATATATATTCAAATTATATTTATAATATCAACAAGATATAACATAGTTGGTAGATAATTGGGTTCGTTAACCATGATGTTATATCTACTTCTTAAAAGCAGGAAGATGGCCTTGGTGAACAAAAACAAATTATATTTGCTAGACCCTAACACCGTGCGATGCACGGGAGAAATACGAAATCGATAAAATATTTCATAAAGTTGCAATTAATATTAGTTTTAATGTATTGATAAAATATTTCACAAAGTTACAATTAATATTAGTCTTAATTTATTATTAAATAGTTATGAGAAATTTTAATATGAATAATGTTTAAGTGTAAATAAAGTATAATAATGTAAACATTCTTGTTAAAAAAATTGTTTAGGGAGGAGTCAATTAATATTATTATTTATGAAAGAGTCGATAAATTGGAGTTGATTAACATTCTTGTATGTAATATTTTTAAACTAAAAAATTCGCTTTTAAAAAGAGTGAATAAAAGTGTTTTGGAAAAAGAAGTAATTAGTGACATTATAAATTAAAAATAAAATTTATATGAAAGACAAAAAAAATTGATTTTTAGTCATTATTGCAACAAATCTGATTTGTACTAAAAAAAGAATTTCATGTATCTTAAAAATGACCAAAATCCAATACAACTTCATGCTTCTTCATATTTATTTTTTAGTCTTCCTATTCATTCAGTAACCGATCCTTCAAAGCAATAAAAATGAAAGAAATAACATAGGATAGTGAGGAATCTTTAAAGTATCAAACTTTATTTATAAATGAAGTCATTTGAAAAAATATAGAATATAAGAGTAAAATATCATAGTTTGGTAATAATACCTAAAAAGAACACAAAAAGCTCGAAACATATTTTTTTAATATATTAGATTTATTATAATAAAAAATTAAAAAACAGAGTCGAAAGACCAAAAACCGATGCATGGTAGAAGCACCCTTGTTTTATATTTTACTTGTTTGGATCATTACTTGTGTCAGGAAGTATACAATAAAAAAATTCAAAACCAAATAACAAAAACATATACATAAAAAGAACACATAAAATCCAAAACATATTTTTTTAATATATTAAATTTATTAAAATAAAAAAAAAGAACCAGAGCACCAAAAACCGGTGTATGGTAGAAGCACCTTGTTTTATATTTTACTTGTTTGGACCATTACATGTGTCGGGAAGCATATAATAAAAAAATTCAAATCCAAATAACAAAAACATATACATAAAAAGAACACAGGAAACCCAAAGCATATTTTTTTAATATATTAGATTTATTAAAATTAAAAAAAAAAGAGATGGAGCACCAAAAACCCGTGCATGGTAAAAACATCATTGTTTTATATTTTACTTGTTTATACCATTACTTGTGTCAGGAAGCATATAATGAAAAAATTCAAATCCAAATAGCAAAAACATATACATAAAAATAATACAGAAAACTCAAAGCATATTTTTTAATGTATTAGATTTATTAAAACAAAAAAAAGAACCGAAACACCAAAAACCGATGCATAATAGAAGCATCATTGCTTCATATTTTAATTATTTGGACCATTACCTATATTAGGAAGCATATAATAAAAAAATAAGTATAATGCATTTAGCGAGGTTGCATTTGGCGGACACTTTCGGCATAGTAGGCTTTTTGGCGAAATTGGAATTATCCATTGTCTTTTATTATTAATCTTTTACTTTTATTAAAGTATAGAAGATTTGAGAAGAGTATCCCTGACAAAAGAAGCAATACTTTTTGAGTACTACTCATGGGCCCATAATCATTTGCCAAGTGTGTGTTCTCGCCTCCGAAATACCCATTCGCTATTATATAATCTATCTATGTATAAATTACCAAAGTTTCCCCCCACAAACCCAAAATCCCGCCCATTCCACCTTTCTTCTTTTTTTTTTTTGTTTTTTATTCTTGCCTATTCTCTCACCCTTTTTTTTTTACTACTTTCTCCTTTCTCCTGTTTAGACTATCCTGCCCAAATAGTACAAGAGTGCTTCTACCATGCACCAGTTTTTGGTGCTCCGGCTCTTTTTTTTATTTTAATAAATATAATATATTAAAAAAAATATGATTGTTATTTTCTGTGTTCTTTTTATGTACATGTTTTTGTTATTTGGATTTGAATTTTTTTATTATATTCTTTCGGACAAAGGTAATGGTCCAAACAAGTAAAAAATGAAATATGGGTGCTTCTACCATGCACCAGTTTTTGGTGCTCCGACTCTTTTTTTTTTTTACATAAATCTAATTATATTAAAAAAAATGCTTTGAGTTTTCTGTGTTCTTTTTATGTACAAGTTTTTGTTATTTGGATTTGAATTTTTTTTATTATATTCTTCCGGACACAGGTAATGGTCCAAACAAGTAAAATATAAAACAAGGGTGCTTCTACCATGCACCGGTTTTTGGTGCTCTGGCTCTTTTTTTTTTATTTTTTTATTTTAATAAATCTAATATATTAAAAAAAAAATACTTTGGGTTTTCTGTGTTCTTTTTATGTACACGTTTTTGTTATTTGGATTTGAATTTTTGTTATTATATTCTTTCGGACAAAGGTAATGGTCCAAACAAGTAAAAAATGAAACATGGGTGCTTCTACCATGCACCAGTTTTTGGTGCTCCGACTCTTTTTTTTTTATTTTTTTACATAAATCTAACTATATTAAAAAAAAATATGCTTTGAGTTTTCTGTATTCTTTTTATGTACATGTTTTTGTTATTTGGATTTGAATTTTTTTTATTATATTCTTCCGGACACAGGTAATGGTCCAAACAAGTAAAATATAAAACAAGGCCACAAGTGTGCTTCTACCATGCACCGGTTTTTGCTGCTCCGATTTTTTTTATTTTTTTTATTTTCATAAATCTAATATATTAAAAAAAATATGCTTTGGGTTTTCTGTGTTCTTTTTATGTACATGTTTTTGTTATTTGGATTTGAATTTTTTTTATTATATTCTTCCGGACACAGGTAATGGTCCAAACAAGTAAAATATAAAACAAGGGTGCTTCTACCATGCACCGATTTTTGGTGCTCTGACTCTTTTTTTTATTTTAATAAATCTAATATATTAAAAAAATATACTTTGGGTTTTCTGTGTTCTTTTTATGTACATGTTTTTGTTATTTGGATTTGAATTTTTTTTATTATATTGTTTCGGACAAAGGTAATGGTCCAAACAAGTAAAAAATGAAATATGGGTGCTTCTACCATGCACCAGTTTTTGGTGCTCCGACTCTTTTTTTTTTTTACATAAATCTAATTATATTAAAAAAAATATGCTTTGAGTTTTTTGTGTTCTTTTTATGTACATGTTTTTGTTATTTGGATTTGAATTTTTTTTTATTATATTCTTCCGGACACAGGTAATGGTCCAAACAAGTAAAATATAAAACAATGGTGCTTCTACCATGCACCGGTTTTTGGTGCTCTGGCTCTTTTTTTTATTTTAATAAATCTAATATATTAAAAAAATATACTTTGGGTTTTCTGTGTTCTTTTTATGTGCATATTTTTGTTATTTGTATTTGAATTTTTTTTATTATATTCTTCCGGATACAAGTAATGGTCCAAACAAGTAAAATATAAAACAATGGTGCTTCTACCATTCACCGGTTTTTTATGCTCCGTTTTTTTTCCATAAATCTAATATATTAAAAAAAATATGTTTTGAGTTTTCTGTATTCTTTTTATGTACATGTTTTTGTTATTTGATTTTGAATTTTTTTTACTATATTCTTCCGGACACATGTAATGGTCCAAACAAGTAAAATCTAAAACAAGGGTGCTTCTACCATGCACCGATTTTTTATGCTCTGTTTTTTTTAATTTTCATAAATCTAATATATTAAAAAAAATGCTTTGGGTTAAAAAATCTAATATTTTTTAAAAATATATTCTTCCGGACACAGGTAATGGTCGAAACAAGTAAAATTTACTCTAATATTAATTGTAACTTTGTGAAATGTTTTATCAATATATTAAAACTAATATTAATTGCAACTTATGAAATGTTTTATCGATTTCGTATTTCTCCCGTGCATCGCACGGGGTTGGGGACTAGTATAGATAATAACAAATGCCTTTAAGCTTCCTAGAAATGGAAAAAACAACATAAGTCTCTAGTTTTTCTTTTCTTTAGAATATCAAAAACTACATTTTTCAATGTTTTCCAACTACTTATAGCTTATTAATAAGTGTCTTTAGGGCACTTGTTAGCATTTTTCATTTGTAATCTATTACTATCTTCATTCCTAACCCCTAAATATTGATGTTAAGGAAATGTATTAAGGATATTAATTGATTGTCATTGATTTTTTCATATTCATAAAAATATATTTTAGAAAATTAACATTGTAATTAAAATAAAAATTAAACGAGTCTACCTCTTTATAAAAATATTTTAGAAATTATTATAATATTTTTTTTTACATCAAGGGTATCTTTCAGCCGACAGCCAAAGACTAATTCCTTCCGAGACGTAGAGATCACCGAAGTGAATTTTGCCTCTACCGACAAAATCTTTTTCATGCCCACGACAGGGATCAAAGCTTAAAAAACTCAGTCATCTACCAATTGTGTTGGGTTTTGTTGATAAAATTATTATAATATTTAATAATAGGAAGTTACCGTACTTATTTTTTTTACAATTAAAACCACTAATAAAGATGTTTTTTTTAATAATTACAGTAATAAAGATGTTTTTTTAGTTGTTATCGGACGAGTAATTTACATGCTTTCCAAATTTAAAAAAAAAAAATATTACTCCCTCCGTCTCTTGTTATAGGGTACCACTTTGGTAAACTGGTGTCCCTTTTTATAAGTCGTTTTAGAATATCTAGATAGTATTAGAAAGTTTATTCCAAATACATCCCTCAAAATTGCATAAGGGTGATAGGGTAATAATTACAATAGAGAGAAAAATGAATAGAGTTGTAAAATTTTAAATAGAGGTGATAGAGTTGTAATAATTGCATAGGAGTGATAGAGGTAACTTTGGAATGATAACATGTTTTTTTTTTTTTATAAATTTGAGAATAATAATTATTTTTCTTAATCTGCATGAATTAGGTAAAAATGACTTATACGTTGTTAAGGAACAAAGAGAGTAATAAAGTTCTCGCCGTGATATTTGCCATTTTATTACTTTCAGAGCCAATATATTATGCATAAATAATTCCATTGAAACGTAGAAAATTATGATTTTTTTAGTGAAACATAAGTTTAGGTGAATTGAGTTTTAGAGGTTCACTGGGGATTTGGGGTTAGAGTGGACTTTCAATTTCAAAGAATGTTTATAGATTATTCACCAACGGTAGGGGTGTAAGTGGTCCGGTCCTAGACCGCGAGACCGACCAGACCAGACCGGATCGAACCGAAAAATATGGTCTGGTCTGGTCTCATGGTCCGGTCTGGTCTCAAATATTTGGGACCATTCTATTATGGTCCGGTCCACGGTCTTTGAATTTTTCAGACCATTCAGACCGGACCGGACCGATTATATATTAAAAAAAAAACCTGCACCAGCCCAGCCCAGCCCAAAACCTATTATGAAAACCCAAAAGAATAGAAACCCTAAATATGTAGCAGCCACTTTCTCCCCCTCACTCACAACACACACAGCCACTTTCTCCCCCTCACTCACGACACACACAGCCACACATAGGGCAACCCTCTCTCTTCTTCGTCTCTCTCTTCACATCCCTCTCTCTCCGCCGTCTCTCTCTTCACCGCCGGCAACGTTCGTCTTCTCTCTTCTCTCTTCTCTACGGCGTTCTTCTCCGTCTCCGTCTCGTCGCTGTCGTCGCTTGCCGTCTTCGTCTCGCTCGCCGCTCCCCGCCTCGCTGTCGCCGCTCGCCGCCTCGCTGTCGCCGTCGCTTTGTCGCATCTCGTAGTAGGCACTCATCTACTATTACTTCCAGGAACATGTAGATCAGTTTTTTTTAATTAGTTTGCTTACTGCTAACAATATTTACATCATTCAAGCACTCATATTGAGAAATGCTTAGTGCTACTGTATGTAATTAGTTTTTTTTTTACATTGTATGTAATTAGTTTTTTTTTTACATTGTATGTAATTAGTTTTTTATTTTAAACAAATAATACATCATTCATATCGAACATGTAGATCATTTTATTTTCCCCTTTGGCAATTAGGTTTTCTTTACTGGAATCAAGCGCAATTTTTTTTTTTTTTATAATTGTAAGTAATTATGGTCTAAATAGACCGGACCGTAGCGGTCCAGACCGTAACGGTCCGGTCCGGTCTTTGCATTTGAAAAATGTCGAGACCGGACCGGACTGGACCATATTAACTTAATCGGTCCGGTCCCGAAAGTCCATGAAAGACCGGACCGGACCGGACCATTACACCCCTAACCAACGGCGTCTTCATATCGGTAAAATTCGAACTCAGAATTTCTCACAACTGCAAATTAAAATAATAAATCATTCTTGTACATTTCAGTATATAATTAATATTTGTGTTAATTTAAGAGAATCAAATGTATTGATTGAATTACTAAGAGCTAAAAGTCAAATAATGATAAAATGACATTGAAAAATAGATTTAATATCAATTGTTTTTTCAATATAAAAATACCTTTTTAAGGTACTCTTATTCATTCAAAACAGGTCAATATTAATACATTATATATGGGCATGCTTTCCTCATCAAGGAAATTATTAACCAATAGATTGATTCAAAACACAGCATTTGCAACACCCTTTGACCCAAGGTCCGCAACAACTTATGCAGGGAGGACATACAGGAGGGTTATTATCTGCATATGAAGCAAAATGAATTCCGTTAGTGCATATTTCATAATAATAATAATAATAATAATAATAATAATAATAATAATAATAATAATAATACTCAATTGGCGAAAACCATGAGGTAAACTTTCTTTTTTTTTTTCCTTTTAAAATGATTAAAAGCATGTGGTTTTAATTTTCAAAATCAATTCTGACCTCAAAATCACGCTAGATCAAAAGCAATTATTAATAGCGTTGGAATTACAAAATTGATTATGTGCTAACTTAACGCATAACCAAACATGTACTAAATAATACAGACGATACTCACCTGGTAAAACACGCCCAACAACACATGGTAAAGTGGTGGAGAGAACCATGACAAAGAGGAAAATGGTAACCAAAGTAAACCTGAAAGAGTTGCTTGCCATTGCCCAAACTTAAGACACAACGACAATCAAGAAAATTAGATATGATCCTTGGTTGGTTTGAAGTTATTGAATATCAGTAGTACTCCCTATCTCCAATATATAAGAAAAAAAACTCAGGTGAGATTATATAAATTCCTCCCTCGGTTTAGTATGTATTGTTTTTTAAGTTTTAATTTTTATTTTATTTTATATGAATTATTCTTTTATAAATTTAATATATAATTAATATTATTTTTATCAATCATATATTTATTTATCATAATCTCATTTTTGCATTCAATATATTTATATTTCTTATCTCAAATTCTTACATCGTTTAATTATTTTTTAATTGCTTAAAATAAATTAATAGTACATATTAAAGGGATGGAGTATAGGCAAATCTAAATTGTTCATTTAAGGCTTAAATACTGTTTTGTCTTTTATATTATATTTAGGTTTCAATTTGGTCCTCTAACTATTAAAAGAGTCAATTTAGTCCTCTATTTTTATGAAGTTTGTCAATGTTGCCCTTCCGTCATAACACCGTTAGAATTAATCGAAATATTCTAGATTCTCATCGGAGATTCCTTCCAACAAACGGATTTTGCTACGGATTAACGACGGATTTTTTTAAAAAATAATAAAAAAATCGAAAAATAATAAAAAATTCATATTTTTTTTACAAAAAAAACTGTTAAATATTTTTTAAAAAATACTGCATTTTTTTAATATTTTAAATATTTTTAAAAAATAATAAATTTTCAGAAAAGTTTTAAATAATCAGTAAAATATTTTTAAAACAACTTTCATTTTTTTCATAAAAATCATAAAAAAATTTATTTTTTTCCACAGTTTTTTTTAAAAATAATTTTTATGATTTTTTATTATTTTTACGAATTTTCTATTAATTTTTAGAATATTAAAAAACCAAAAATAAAATTTTCATAAATTTTAAAAATATTTTACTGATTATTTAAAATTTTTATGAAATTTTTTATTTTTTAAAAAAATATTTTAAAAAAATTGCAGAATTTTTTAAAAAATATTTTACAGTTTTTTTTTAAAAAAATGTGAATTTTTTATTATTCTTTTTGAATTTTTTTATTATATTTTAAAAAATCCGTCGCCAAAACATGCACTGTTTGAAGGAATCTAGGTGAGAATCTAGAATATTTTGATTAATTCTAACGGTGTTATGACAGAAGAGCAACATTGACAAACTTTATAAAAATAGAGGACTAAATTGACTCTTTTAATAGTTAAAGGACCAAATTGAAACCTAGATATAAGATAAAGGACCAAAACAGCATTTAAGCCTTCATTTAATTCATATTTTGTTTCCATTATGTACTACACATCTACACCGATCTCATTGACAAGAAAATATAACCAACCTATAACATATTAAAGCCATAATTAGTTGAATGCATTTATTTGTCTTTATTTCAATTTTTTTTAAAAAAATAGGTTACCACATTTGTTCTTATATCATTGAGAGAATATTGAAAATGATACAGAAATTATTTAAATAAGGGCATTTCATATTAGTTGAATGCATTTATCTGCATATTGAAAATGATAAAGTTAATTAGCTTTTGTTTGGAAAAAAATAGCATATACTTCATCCGGTCCTATATATAAGATTTTTTTGGGATTTTTATTTTGGTCCTATTTATAAGGTTTCATTTCAATTTTCAATGATATTTAATTACTTTTTTCCACAAATACTCTTATTAACTCTACACTTTTTAGAGTTCAAGTAATAATTAAAGGGGTAATTATGAAAAAATATATCAAATTTTCATATTTCCAATGCCACTATCAAGTTTAACTACTAGTATCTTTCTGGATGGAAGAGAAAACTCGCAAAAAAATCATATAAATACTATCTTCCTTGATAAAAAAGAAAACTCTCAAAAAAATCATATAAATAGGACTAGAAGGAATAGCTTCTAGTACTCTTGAAACAATTTCATTTTATTTACGGTCAATGCAGTAATAGTTTTTTTTTCTCTAAATAGGCACTTGTTAACCCTTAGGGTACTTGTTAAGAAAGCATTTATAGATATAAATTATTGTAAAATGTGATTTTCTATGTTTTGAAGAGAGAGAAAGAGGTGAGTGTAAACTTGTGTTTTTTTTTTTCTTCATATGTCACTTGTTAGCAAGACCTATAATAAATAAAGATGAAACTTTTACAACATTCTTTTTTTTCAAGAGAATCTTTTCAACTTTAAAAAAAAGGTTCAAGTCCACGTAAGACAACCCAGTTGATGGCTGCAGGGACACTTAGGATTTCTCCCTCCCCATGTTATGGGTTCTAATCCCAGACCTCCCATGTAAACAAAAAAAAACGTTCATGCACTAATTATGTGCAATAAAATCCATTTAAGATTATTAATAAATAATCCCAAAAAAATACTTCATTTATCTCATAAATATTTAAAAAAAATTGAAAAGCGAATAAGAAAAAGATGATTTTAATATTTTCCACACAAATCAATTAATCACAACAAACGTTGTTGGTGCAGTGGTGTCAGGGGATGCACCTGGCAGGGTAAACCACGGTTCAATCCCCCCAACAACGTTAGGAGAGAAATAAAACTTTAACCCCAGAACCCCCCTCAAACAGGATTAGTTGGCCCAAAGGATCGAATACCAAGATGCAAACCAAAAAAAAGTTTTATGTATATTTTATTGATTATCCAAAAATTTGATCACTTTATCTATTTACTCAGAATTAAAATAATAAGACAAGTCAAACCAATATCCACCACCACCAGGAAGCAGTTATTTCTTCTAGTCCATAAATATATATATGGTCTCTAAAGATACACCTGACAAATATAAATATATTTCTTCTCATATAAATATATATATGAGAAAATGGTCTATTTGGTCTCTAAAGATACACCTGACATCCATTTAGTCCTCGAAAGATTTTGGGAATCAATTTAGTCCCTCAAAGATCAGAATGGCATCCCGTTAGTCCCTCCGTCCATAAATCCGTTAGTCAACTTTTTAGTGCCACTTGTCACATTCTCATCGGCTATTTCCGGTGCACATATTTAGACACGAACCACAGGATTATTCCCTCATAAAATCTCAACCGTTGCTTATATCTGACGGTCCAAATTTAAAAATGAAAAATAAAATAATAAAACTATATTTAATATTATTAAAAATTAGAAAAAAATATTAAAAAATTCAGAAAAAATTATTAAAAATTCTGTAAAATATTTTTTTAAAAAAATACTGATTTTTCTTTATAATTTAAAAGTTTAATAAAAAATTTATAAAATAATAAAAAAATTCAGAAAATTTTTAAAAAATCTGTAAAATATTTTTTTAAAAAAATACTGAATTTTTTTTTGTATTTTAAAAATTAATAAAAAATATTCATAAATTTAAAAAAAAAAATCAGTAAAATATATTTTAAAAAAATACTGACTTTTTTATATTTAAAAAATTAACAAAAAATTCATAAAATAATAAAAAATTCAGAAAATTTTAAAAAAATCTCCAAAATATTTAAAAATATTATGAAAAAGTGTATTTATTTATTTTTAAATATTTATAAAATAATATAAAATTATGAAAATAAAAAGTTCAGAAAAATCTTAAAAAACATGCGAATATATTTTTTAAATTTTTTGAAAATAATAAAAAATTCATAAATATCTTTTTAAAAAATCGGAAAATATTTTATAAAAAAATCTGAAAATTTTATTTTTATTTTTTAAAATTTCATAAACTAAATCTGATTTTAAAAATTTTAAAATAGTTAAATAGTTTTCAAAAACTTTTCTTATTTTTTTAAATTATTTCTGTGAATTTTTAATAAATTTTAGAATTTTTTAAATTATTTTTAAGAATTTTATATTACTTTTTATATTATAAAAAAACGAAAAAATAATTTTTCATATTTTTCTAAAAATTAATTTAAATATTTTTATTATTTTCAGAAATTTTTAAAAAATATATTTGCATGTTTTTTAAAATTTTTCTGACTTTTTCATTTTCATTATTTTATAAATATTTAAAAAAAAGGAAGGACACTTTTTCATAACTTTTAAAAATATTATACAGATTTGTTAAAAATTTTCCGAATTTTTTTTTATTTTTTAAAATATAAAAAAACTTTACAGATTTTTTAAAAAGTTTCTGAATTTTTTATTATTTTATGAATTTTTTATTAATTTTTGAAATATAAAAAAAACATTATTTTTTTAAAAATATTTTACCGATTTTTTAAAAATTTATGAATATTTTTATTTGTTTCTGAATTTTTATTAATTTTAAAATATAAAAAATTTCATTATTTTTTTTAAAATTTCTGAAATTTTTTATTATTTTTTGAATTTTTTATTAAATTTTTAAATTATAAAAAAAATTTCAGTATTTTTTTTAAAAAATATTTTACAGAATTTTTAATATCTTTTTCTCAATTTTTTAAATATTTTTTTTAAAATTTTTAATAATATTAAATATAGTTTTATTATTTTATTTTTCATTTTTAAATTTGGACCGTCAGATATAAGCAACGGTTGATATTTTATGAGGGAATAATCCTGTGGTTCGTGTCTAAAAATGTGCACCGGAAATAGCCAATGAGAATGTGACACGTGGCACTAAAAAGTTGACTAACGGATTTATGGATGGAGGGACTAACTTGATGTCATTCTGATTTTGGGGGATTAAATTGATTTCCAAAATCTTTCGTTGACTAAATGGATGCCAGGTGTATCTTTGGGGACCAAATAGACCATTTTCTATATATATATATATATATATATATTAAAATTTTAAAAAAAAATACTTTTAAATAAAATTAAATAAAAATTCCTAACAAGTGCTTACATCAAGGAACTGATGGCAGTTAAAAAAGAAGGAACAGATGGAATATTATTGAAGATGCAGTACGGTTTCATCCTGATGCAGTCTGGTCGTATGATTTACTCGTTTCCGTTCAGATGCATGCAATCTGAATATTCCGTTTTCAGCTTTGGTTTGCAAACTCAAATTGGTTTTCGTCCACTTGAGTTTGTATATGTATATGTATATATATATATATATATATATATATATATATATATAGGTTATAATTAGGATATTTAGTTAAGGGTATTTTTGTGATGTCCTAGACGGTGAGGTCCTCCAAGGGTAGGAGAAGACCTTCAAAGGAGTCTCTGTCTAGGGTTGATATGTGATGTTTGGTGGGAGTCCTCAAGTGGCTAAGGAAGAGAGCCAGGAAGTAACCCTAATCACTGGTGTGTGAGAGTGACAATTAGGGTTAGAGGACGTACCTGAGCCCCATGTAGTACGGAACTACTTATAGGGGGGAGCTGGTTGCCCTAATGGGCTTGCTTTAGGCCCAAGTAGGGCCAGCCTGTACTGAGCTATGAGTGGATGAGCTGTCCTTGTGGATAAGGTGATGAGCTGTCCTTGTGGATAAGGTGATGAGCTGTCCTTGTGGATAAGATGGGAAGACGTCATCATGTCCTTGGTATCGGACTTAAGGTGTCGGACTTGGGAAGGTGTCGGACTTGGGAAGATGTCGGACTTGGGAAGGGGCACGAGGTCGGCCTGTATCTGGTGTCTCTTCGGCCGTTGAGCTTTGAGCTCGGTCGAGCGTTCAAAAGGCTTCCTGAAGGGTCCTTAGGTCTTGGGCAGTGGTTCTGAGGACCTCGGCTAGGCCGAGTCCGCCACATAAGCCCCCCAGCTCGGTCAAGGCAATCTGAGCCTTGTTCCGAGGTCCTGGTTTAGGTCCTTTTCCCAAATCCACCACATAAGGGCCGAGTCCACCACATAAGCCCCCCAGCTCGGTCAAGGCTGTATGAGCCTTGCTCCGAGGTTCTAGGGAGTTCGGAAGATGAGTTGCCGATAAGTTGGACCCAGCTGTCTCTGATGTCCTTTCGCTATGACGGAGCGGGTTTGACAGCTATCTACTCGCCAGTACCGAAGTGACGTTTGCTTTTACCGGATCTGACACGTGTCAGAAATCGTGACTTACGAAGCGTCACCATTATTGTGACGTTGCTCGAGGTCCATTATTTCAGCTGCTTTGTGCCACGTGTCCTAGTATGTGTGGCTGCCCGCTGGGTTGGGCCTTTTGGGCTAGGCCCAAACTTCAAAATTGAGGGGGAAAACGGTTTTGCTTCCCCCTCTACCCCAGAAAACCGCTTCTCCTCCTCACTCTATCAATCATTCTCTCTCTCATACGAAAAACCCTTCATTCTCTCTGCACCGGAACCTTCTTTCTCTCTCCACAGAAACATTCTTTCTCATTCTCGTCATCGAACCCCACTCCTCTCCTTTGCCTTTCGTCTTCTTCTCCAGTAGCGGATTCAGCTTTGGCTTTTCAAGCTTTATTCTCCTTCGATCTCCAATTCTTAAGGTACTGGTTGCTTTCTCATTCCTTCTTCTTCTTTCTTTGATTCTCTTCCCCTCTTACTGTTTTGTGATTTACACGGTGGGGGATCAGTATTTTTTTTTTCTATATCCATGGCGGTGGGGTTTTTTTCTTAGGTTTTGAGGTTTTGATTTTGGGGGATAATGCTGGGGCTTGAGGTTTTTCTGGATTTGGGTGTTTTGATTCTGGGGGTCGTTCTTGAGGGTTTTGGCCTTCTTTGGGTTGGGCGTGTTTTGGGATTCTTGGAGAGTTTTTGATTTATGTTTTTTTGTTTATTTTTCAGAAAACCAAAGGAGTAGATTGGGTTCAGTATGAGTAGGGAATGGTTTAGGAAATGGGCTGGGGTAGTCTCCCTGTCATCTAGCAGTAGTGAGGAAGAGGACGGCTCTTCCTCTTCATCCTGTTCCTCTACGGAGGTAGACGAGGCGCTCCGTCGTCAAAGGGAGTATAGGCAGAAATACGAGAGGCGGGTTCTCGAGGTTGACCCGTTGAGGTAATTTATCCTCGAGATTGGGAGGAGAAGAGGGAGTGGATTCGGCAGTACGCCTGGGCCGAGTTTGTTGACGGTAGGGAGCGTGCCGACTTCGAGAGGATGGAGAAGGAGGGAATGTACGAACAGGGGGTACCTGTGGTAGAGGGGAGATGTTCGCCCCTCGGAACAACTTCGAGGGGGTTCTCTGGGGGGTTATTTTTTGTAACCCGTAAGACTAATACCGAGCTCCCCTGTTCTTCCACAGGTACCATGCCGCCCAGGAAGTGCGTCAGTCGGCCTGAACTTTACCCTGCGCCCTTCGATGCCGAACAGTACGAATGGGTAGACGTGGAGCCCAAAGGAGTCCAGTCCAGCCTTTGTTCTGAGGACAAGCTTGCTGAGGTAAGGGGGGTCGTGCTGCCTTGCCCAGGGGACGCCACCGGGACCTCTTACGAAGTACTCCCCTGTTCGGCAAATGACAGGATATGCAGCCGGACTGACAATAATTCCTTCTTCTTTTAAGCCGACCTGATTCATAATCTCGGCGTGACCCTCCCGTTCACCGATCTGGAAATGAGGGTTTTAAACGAGCTCAGACTAGCTCCTTCCCAACTTCACCCCAATACTTGGTCGTTTCTCTGAGCAATCCAAAAGTACTACGGAGCCAGGAATTTGGTATGCACTGTTCGGCTATTTTTGTGGATGTACAACCCGTTCGTCAGCAATAAGGACGGGGTCACTGGTCGTCTTTGGGTGTCAGCTAAGGCCCGAGCTCACTGTGGGCTGCTCGGCATGTTCTCCGAATCTTGGAAACATTTTAAACCAAGATTTTTTAAATACAAGTATGTTGGGACAGGGCTACCTTGGTTTCGGTCCGAGACGGGACCGAAGTTCCCTTTGGAGTGGACCCCCGAATTCTTCCATCGTCATACCAGCACGCCGCAAAGGTGGTCCGGCGTAACCTTGGATGTCGACGAGTCCGTAACGGCCCACCATTTTCAGACTGAGTATCGAGCTCGGAAATTCCAGCTCGATGTTGGAGTTTTCATGCAGTGTCCTGACAACGAAGTCTTGACAAAAATTGGTAGTTACTTTTTGCTCTTATACTTGTACATTTCCTTTCAACCTTCTTATTAATTTCTCTTTATTCTTTTGTGTTTGCAGAAGAACATTGGTCAAACATGTCCTCCAAAGCGCTGAAAGCTGCTTTAGAAGCTCGGAGGAGGAAGAAGCCCGAGGTTCCTTCTGCTGATGTCGCGTCGTCCGAGGTTTCCACTGATACGCTCTCGGCCGACTCTAGTCCACTCCATCCTACCCCACCTGCCGTCATCATTTCCCCACCTCCTTTTGCATCGCCTAGTCCAAGTGCCGAGGTAGCCATTGTTGCGGATACACCGCCTTCAGGCACTGAAAGCCAACCGAGGCTGCCGACTACCCTTGCCAAACCCTCACTGAAAGATACTCTTTTCAAGATGTCGGGTGCTGAGTGGAAGAAAAAAGCTGAAGAGATGGCTTGCCAATTGAAAAGGGCCACAACCATGTTTAACGTGTTGGCCGAAGTGGCTGATGATGTGGCGGATGGTGTTTCTCCTACTAAGAAAAAGGTTCGGTCGGCTATGGCGGCCGAGGTGGAGGAACTGAAGAGTGGCAAAAGATCAGCCGAACAAAAGTTATCCGAGGCTGAGGAGGAGCACCGCCGACAAATGGAGGAGCTTCAAAAAAGACATGAAGAAGTTTTGGCCCAAGCCAAAGCAGATCCTAAGGAGGCTGGTCGGCAGGAGGGCCTTGCCGAGGTGGAAAAAGTTAGGACTTTGCTGAAGAAGAGGGCTTTCAAGCTCTCAAGCATAAGGTGGCAGCATCCGAGTCGGACTTCAACCTTGAAAGGGTGGCAAGCAAGGTTTTCACCAGTGCGGTTGAGCAGATTCTTCATATGAACCAAGGGCTCCGAATTCGGTATGTCGGCGCATCTGCCGGGTTCGGAGTGGAAGATGGAAAGATGGTTGATTATGAGAAGGGAGGGGCCGAGGTTGACCTGGACCAGCCTGAGGAGAATCTGCCCGACCCTTTGGTTGAGAAAATGGATGAGGAGTTTGACCCGAGCTCGGTTGTCCTTTTTGATGTCGAGGATGAAGCAGCGTAAGTCCCTTATGCTGGGCAGCTTGTGATTTGTCTATGTTCTTTTTTGTAACATGTTTGACAATGTTGGGTTGTATTTTTCTTTAGTGTACAACATTTTATTTATAAGCAAGTTCTTTCTAGTTCTTACTCTAACTTGTTGCATACGTACTGTGTCCGAGGTTGGAGTTATGCAAGTCTTTTCTTTAACTTGTTGCACGAACGCGAGTTTTTCTTTACCAACTTGTTGCATGTGTATTCGTTCGACCTCGGATCCGAACTGCGATCAGTTAGGTGGTCATCAAAAAGGCTTTAAAAGAGAATGCAAGTGTTTGAGACTTGTCGCATATTGTAATTTTTATGCAAGTTTTTGTTTTAACTTGTTGCATATACACGGTGTCCGAGGTCGTCTCTAATCAAGCTTTGTGTAAATGCGAGTTTCCATTGACTCGTTGCATGCTTCATTCATTTTGAAACCTGAGGTCTGAATTGCGATCAGTTAGATAACTTGGCTTAAAAATACAAGTGTTTGAAACTTGTTGTTTTTTAGATAACCAAGTAAAACTACTTTTGAGAATACAAGTCTTTTACCAACTTGTTGTATTCAGACCTGATCGGACCTAAAAAACTTGTGCCCAAGACATTTATGTTTAAAATCTAGTATAAATAACTCGGATAAACTCGGATGACTCAGTAAGTGCAGTAATCTTATAAGTTTTCCTCTGAATAAAGGTACTGTATATAAGTGCATACGGTAGGGAACTCGGATCTACCCGCCTTAGCCGAGGTGGGTGTCCTCGTCCCCGATGTAAAAGAGAATGCAGAGTGAAGTTATGTGGAAACATTACACAACAGTCTGTTCTTTATTGGGTGTCCCTTGTACACTGTGCATATGAGCCGATCTTATCTAGAAGACGTTGGCTGTGCATAGCGCCATGCAACATTTAGGTGGCTAGTGCTAAATGAGAAGCTAGTACGTACGTATATAAGACTGTGACACTTGAATATGAGCAAGTTTGTACTTTTCATTAATTGTAGTCATGAGTACATTGCTTTTTGGAAAAATGAATATCTCACAATGGGAATGTAAAAACATGAACAAAATCTAAAAGAAGCAAAATTTAAAATGAGCTTGAACTTGAATTTTTCAGATGAGGATGCTGATGACTGCCGATGATATCTGAGGTAAACCTATTTGAAATAGGTTCTCAGTGTTGTAAAGTCTTGGGAATCCTTGAGCTCGGTTCTTTCGGAAATTTCCCAGAGTATGTTTCCAGAACACCTCTGTTGGGACTTACCGATTTCGGGCTCATTTCCCGCTTTTCCGGTCGTTAAGACCGATATCTGCTCCTCGGGGTGCGAGGTGATCAGACTCGGACAACCCGGGTTGCGCTGTTTTCTTGTCTTGGTCGGCTGGCTCTTCTATTGCTATCTTCCTCAGACCAGGAGCAGCTTCTCGGATTTCTTCTGCCTTGTGATGGTCATCCGAGGTGAACTGATAGAAGAGGCTGCCGAGATCGTTGGTAATGTTGCAGAGTGGGAGCTTTTTCATCTTGAGGCACCAGAGCTTGGGAATTTGAAAAGCTCGGCTAGAGAAATGGGCAAGAAGTTTACTTAGGCCCTCAATTCGAAGCTGTACCGAACGGAGGGCAGGGTTATTAACAGTTAGAGAAATGAGAAAATTCTCCCCCTGTGGGGGGTTAGGGAGGATTGAAAAAGAAAGGAGATTTCCTTTAACTGCATCTTGTATTTTTTGGAGAAGTTTGGCATTCATGATAACATCTTTGCTTGGGGCAGAGGTGACGGGGGGGATTACCACCCACTCTTCATGAGGAAAGGACCTATAGATATCTCGTTCGAACTGAACCTCGGCCAATAAGACTCTTCCCTTGGATAATGTCGGATCAGTGAACTCTTTCTGCTTCTTTTTTACCTCCCGTAGGCTCGCATTGTAGCAAAGCTGGGCTTTCACTTGGTCAGCTTTGACCGTAACAACCTTATCGTCTGATCCGACGAACTTCATTGCCAACTGTACTGTTGAGACCACTGCCCTAAAAGCTTGTAGGCAGGTTCGTCCCAGTATTACATTATACGGGGAGTCAATGTCAACCACTAAAAACTTGATGATCTCCGTTCGGGCCGAAGGCTGGTTGCCTAGGGTCACGGGAGATGAATGGCTCTCAGGGGGCGGATTGCCTCACCTGTGAAGCTGATGAGATTACCTTCGAATCCCACGAGGTCGGCAGACCTCAGCTTCAATGCTTGGAAAGTATGCAAAAAGAGAATGTCGGCCGAGCTTCCTTGGTCAACGAAGACTCGGGCGACCTCAAAATTGCCAATTAACGCCGTTATCACCATAGGATCGTTGTGATCTGGGATGACGTCTTCCATATCTTGGTCGGAAAAAATAATGGGAACATTCCGAGATGGTTTTTTGCCAACGGGTTTGTGATGGACAGCGAGAACTTGGTTGACGTACCTTTTCCTCTCCGCCCTCCTTTCTCCGCCACCGGCGAAACCTCCCGAGATAGTTTCAACTCGGAAGTTTTCTGGCGACTTATCCAGGTCTTGAACTACGACCATGTTCACCCGCGGTGGTTCCTCTTCCTTCTTCTCTGGGGACGGGTCGGCTTTAGCTTTTCCTTTATCATTGTCTGGGCTGCGAGACCTTCTTCGGCCTCGTCTTTCCACCGCTTCCCACACGTATTGCTGCAGTTTGCCCCTTCTCACCATATCCTCAATGACATCCCGGAGCCAGGTGCATTGGTCGGTATGGTGGCCATACCCGTCGTGGAAATTGCAGTATTTGGACTTGTCCCTGACATAGTTTTGATTTCTGAGAAAAGGGGGCCGAGGTACACTCCTGAGTTCGGTCTGCATGGTCTCTCTCCAGACTTGAGACCTCGGGACCGTCAGGGGGGGTGTAAGAATCATACTTAGTGATGTACGGACGTCGGCGGTCCTCTTGTTGGCCGACGTGAGAGCGACCTCGGTCTCCCTGGCCTGCTCTTCCTCCTCTTTCATCCCTGTTGCCGCGAGGACGACCTCGGGGCAGGGCATTCTGCGAGGCGGCTTGAGCGTTTTCCATCCTACTTGACTGTCCTTTGTTGAATTCTTCAAGATTGATGTATTTGTTTGATCTCTGTCTCAGCTCGGCCATGTCCCTTGGTGGCTTTCCAATAAGTGAATCTTTGAACCCTCCTTCGGCCAATCCTTGGGTCAAAAGGAGGACCGTCACCTCGGGAGATAAATTGGGGACCGAGCTGGATTCGCTGTGAAACATGTGCAAGTATGCACGTAAGGATTCTTCTGGTTTCTGCATCACTGTCGCTAGCGTGTGGTCCGACCTGGGTTGCACACAGCTAGCAGTATATCTGTTAAGGAAGACCCGCTTCATTTCTGCCCAGTTGTTGACAGAATTCTTGGGAAGCGTTGAGTACAATCGAAAGACTGGGGCCTGGAGGGTCATAGGGAAAGCTCGGCACTTGAGCCGATCTCCTCCACCATGAAAGTTCACAGCTCCCTCATAAGAAAGGACATGCTCCTGAGGGTCTGTGAGGCCATTGTATCTGGGAATATTGCTGGGCCCGAGGTACCCAGGTGGTGGTTCATAAGCCATGACGGCTGGTGTAAAAGGATGCCCAGGGTATGAATCATCCAAATCAGGTTGTTGCTGGTCAGGGGGTGGTGTAAGTTGTGTGACGGTTGTGTGTGGTGTTGCAAAGGTTTGTGGAGTTAACGGAGGTTGTGGTGGAAGAGGTGGTGGAGGGGGTGGTGGGGGGAACTCATTTGGGGCCAGAGCTTGAACAACAGCTCGTTCAGCCAAACGTTGCATAGCAACTTGTTGGAGATCTGCAATAGCTTTTACCTTGCTGTTCTACGATTCTCATCTGTTGTCTCATCAGGGATAAGAGTTCAGCATCTCGAGAGAGCGTAGACTGTCGAGAGTGGGAACGGTGTGTCGTGCTGACAGAATGGGCACGTTCGCCGCGGTGGCGGTGCTGTTCAGTGTTGGTTTCTCCGAGCTCAGAGCGTAACTGTACGCGCCGACCTCCGCCATGAAGCTGGGTTGGATTTGTAGTGTCTCCAGTGTGGATGGTGTAAGGTCCACTGTGGGTATGAGTGAATTCTGGTGGTGGAGGAGGAGGTGGAGGTGGTGGAGGGGGTGGTGGTGAGGACCTCGCTGCCCTGTTGGCTTCGAGATGCAGGCGCAGGTCCTCAGTTGACGGCACCCTCCTTGGACGCCCCCTCCTTCTCCTCTGGACTGGTTGTTCTTCAGACATGGTAGAATTTCTGGGAATGAAGTTTATCGTTTCCCACAGACGGCGCCAATGTGATGTCCTAGACGGTGAGGTCCTCCAAGGGTAGGAGAAGACCTTCAAAGGAGCCTCTGTCTAGGGTTGATATGTGATGTTTGGTGGGAGTCCTTAAGTGGCTAAGGAAGAGAGCCAGGAAGTAACCCTAATCACTGGCGTGTGAGAGTGACAATTAGGGTTAGAGGACGTACCTGAGCCCCATGTAGTACGGAACTACTTATAGAGGGGAGCTGGTTGCCCTAATGGGCTTGCTTTAGGCCCAAGTAGGGCCAGCCTGTACTGAGCTATGAGTGGATGAGTTGTCCTTGTGGATAAGGTGATGAGCTGTCCTTGTGGATAAGATGGGAAGACGTCATCATGTCCTTGGTGTCGGACTTAAGGTGTCGGACCTGGGAAGGTGTCGGACTTGGGAAGATGTCGGACTTGGGAAAGGGCACGAGGTCGGCCTGTATCTGGTGTCTGTTCGGCCGTTGAGCTTTGAGCTCGGCCGAGCGTTCAGAAGGCTTCCTGAAGGATCCTTAGGTCTTGGGCAGTGGTTCTGAGGACCTCGGCTAGGCCGAGTCCGCCACAATTTTAATCTTTGTTATGGTATGTATTAGTCCTATATATAGGACCTTTATCTTATAACATGAACACATTCAATCTATCATATTTCATATTTCCCATATTTCTAACAATGGATATCATTATTGTTATGTAATTTCATTTCAATTATTTTTCAAAAGAAAATGAATATTAAAGTTCTCAGTCCTAATATTTACAGAGTTAATTATAACTTTCAAGAGCCAATATGATAAAACGGTAGCAAATCCATAGAAGTGTAGAAAATTAGGATAATGAATCATTCTTGAACATTTCAGTATATAATTAAACTTTGTGAATTTGTTTGATGACCAAAACGCTTGTAGCCATTAGATAGTGGAGCTTAATTAAGGGCACATTGGGTTTTTGCCAGGTCCTCCATAATAGAACTCAGGATCTTCAACATAATCTCCCACATACATAACATCATAGCAATTATATTCATCTGAGAAATCATCAACCCATTCAGGGATCTTCAAGGCAGCAGAATTGTCATGAATTCTCATTCTTGTTATGGCACCAGATTCATGAAATGGATTAGGGAATCTTCCACAACCCATTTGTGTTGAAGTGTGAGGACTATGCCCAACAGTTGAGCTGTAAACTTCACCACCCCACTCCACTGATTCAGCATTGGAACACATTCCACTAAATAGCTCTGGTGGCCAATAACCTATGTTGGTCCTCTCACCATATTGCACCCACCAATTATTGGTATATGGGTCCTAGATCAAAAGGAAAAGTGAAACAAAGAAAGGATTACTAGCAGGGAAAAAATTGGAACAACTGGCTTTTTACAACATTTCTATTGTGACAACATTTGACTTTTGCGTGTTTAAGTAAATAATACTATCCAAGTATAGCATGTTTTGAAGTAAAGACTAAAGTAGATTCTTATATGTAAATATGAGTTACTCCCTCAAATGTTATTCAAATACGTTGGACAAATAACATTCGATGATGTCTATGTCGCAAAAAATATGTTAGTCTTCGAAGAATAGTAAAATGAAAATTCATGATGAATTAAGCTTGATTTAAATCCCACCTTATAGATGTAAATAGTTATTTGGTATGGAAGTCCACCAAGGATTGATATTGGATAAATTGCAGCACCCAAGGAAATTTCATTGCTGGTCTGAACAAACCCAGGACAAGTTAGATCAAAGCATCCTGTTTTATGTGAACCATCAGCCTGTAGAAAATTGGCGTGCCAAAATTATCAGTCCTAAAAAATAATTGAAGGGATCATTGAAAATTGAATGTAAGTCTAAATAACATGATGAAACTTATATTATACATTTGTGTTTATTTCCCAAGGAAAGGACTACTGCCTGTAATTAAATTATAAAGTTGACTAATACAATTGCAAACTTACCGTCCAATAAACGAATATCCGAGTCTGTCTATCACCATATACACTGGGATTGACCTGTAGCAAGTTTGATTTATTGAACAGAGAGATTGAAACATTAAACATGCATGATACAACAGGGGCTTTGTATGTAGCATGTAACTTCAGGTTCAAGCATGAGACAGTTAGAACATTCACAAAATGATACTTTAATTTAAAGGGCCTTTTTCATACCAAAGTCACAATGCTAAAGTTCTTCAAATGAATTAAAGAGTGAGAGGAAAAAAGAACTAGAATGTTTCTAGTGTACCAGTTCGCGACACTTTTCAGGTTTATAGCATAAAATACCTTCACTCTGTGTTATAATCCTGACAAGCGTCTCAAAAGTTTGGCTTATGAACATACATAGAGGGACTCAAAAAAAAAAGAAAGACTAAGATTGAAGTTACTTCATACCGCCCATCCAGCTTCAATACATTCAAAGTCATTGTAAGAACCACTTAAGAGAGAGACTTGGGAAGTGCTGTACTCATCATCCTTTTCGACAGAAGGGTTGCATACTTTGATGTCGCCTTTTGCTCCCAAGTAGCGGTACCCCTCCGTTAACAATATTGCTTTCTGATTCACAGAGCCATTAAATTCAACAAAGCAAAAAACAGGTACACAAATAATGTTCTAGGCTTGACATTGCCAATATAATGCCAAGTTTATTATTCATACATCCTTAAGACGATATATATGCCCCTATATAAAGAGAAAGAGAGAGACTCACAGAGTGGTTTTTTTGTTGAACAAAGGAATCAAGATTTTCATTCAGCTGACCAACATGTTGGTGAGAGAAGCTTGGTTTCTTCCTTCCATATTCTTCTATTGAATGAGCCTTGAGCATATCCTTTTTTCTTATTCTTCGAACCGGTATTGTTCCCTGTGGACATCTTCCACTTTTCTGCCATAATTGAGAAATCATAGTCATGGATGACTCTTCAGCCTTTTGCTTCACCATAGTATTAGTCTTGGTTTTACTTCTTGTTCTGGTCCATGCTGTTGTGTGGTCTTCCTTAGATGAATTATAAGTAGGGGCCATCTGTTTATTATATATATATATATAGACACACATCAGAAAATGTTGTCCATCAGTTTACCAAAAAAAAAAAAGAAAATGTTGTCAATCCTCAACAATTTTTGGACAATTGTGATTTTTATTTATTCTGCTGTACTGTATTAAATTAAGGTCAAATTTTTAAATTTGGGTCCGAGATCACAATTGAGACTGCAACGGTATGATTTTGAGAGTTTATACAATCGCATTGTGATCATAATACCACGGTGTAACTCTGGTTTCTAAGAGATAAAATTAGAATATATCTGACATTTTTAAATGATCGAAGAGTTAATAATGGTGGTAGACAAAGAATCAAAGGCGTATACATTAATCACCTGGATTTTGTGATGTTTCATAGCAGGATGATCAAAGGCTGGCTGCTTTTTAATGTCGATGCAATCAATAATATCCCCGTCTTCACTCTACAAATCAATGCCTCGTACGTGAAAGTAAGATATAGTGAAAAATGTTAGGGAAGTATATAAAAGATCATAAGTTAAATTAGACTTAAGAGATTCGATCTTGTGATGACCAAGCACCTTGTGCCACAATTTATGAAAATTTGAACAGTACCAATTCTAACTCTTTTAAGCACAAGGAACCAGCACTACCTAATACTCCCTCCGGTCTTATATATATATGTCACATTCTAGAAAATTCCAGAAAGTTTTCTTGGTCCTAATTATAAGTCACTTTATATTTTCTATGCATCATTTATTGATTTTTCTCTTTTTTTTACCCTTATTAAATGCTTTGACTATTTATGTGTTTTTTTGTTGTTCATTAATGAGTGCGAATTTTCCAAGAAAAGTTAAGGGGGTAAAATTGTAATGTTACAATATATTCTCATAAAATTCATAAAACCAACCACTTTCCTTGATATGTGTAATTCGGTTAAGTATGCCCTATAATAAGGACCAGAGGGAGTACTATTTATTAGTCTATCCTAACTTCATTTTTTCTTTTTTCTTTTTTGTTGCTTAATTTTATAGCCAGAGAAACACCATTATGTAGTAGGTACTTGTTAAATGACTAATTGATTATTAGGTAATGATGTATGAGTTTTGAATAACAGCCCCCATAATTGAGATTTTAGCCCCCATTTCACTTTTTCATGGACAAAAGTGCCTCTCTATATATTAATATTTCCGTCTCCCAAGAGACATATTTTTTCCGTTTTCCAAATGACAAAATTATTCCGTCTTATGACATACGAAAATTTTCCGTTTATTCATAGACGAAAATGATTAATTGTTCAATTTTCACAACTTACTTGGCGGTGACTCGGTGAGAGGCTTCCCCACCCACTAGCAGCCGCTGTTTGGTTTAGGATTCTTAAAAAAAAAAAAAAAAACAAATTTTCAGTAGAAGGTAATACTTTTGGCTCAATTTGAGTCTTGAGGAAAGAAAAGTGTTTGATCTCTACTGCTACAGAACATGTAATCTGGACTTGATGAAATGATGTGAGGTTGCCCCACCCAAGGTTCAAACCTGGCATATGGCCCTTGTTTTATTTCATTCATGCATGCTATCACCTACCAAAGCAGAGGAACCATCATTATCATGTTGATCCAAACACTTGCTGGTGCAGCTGTCGTTTTTAGGCAATGTACCAAGTGATTCCAAACCACGGCTACCAAAGCAGAGGAACAATTAATCATTTCCGTCTATGAATAGATGGACAAATTTCGTATGTCATAAGACGGAATAATTCCGTCCTTTTGGAGACAAATAAATTCCGTTTTATGGGAGACGGAAATATTAACATAAAGAGGGACATTTTTGTCCATAAAAAATAAAAATGGGGGCCAAAATCTCGATCATGGGACGTAATTCAAAACTCACGATGTATGAATAATAGTGTGTTTCAACTAGTAGTGGTCCAATATTCCAATGGATAATGAAGTTGACAAGAACCCAAGAAAACGACTAGTATATATTAAGATAAAATTTCACCTGGATAGTCTTTAAGGAATGCTTTCTAAGATGCTTTAATTTTCTCTCAACTTCCAAAACCTTGAGCCTTGAGAATGTACCACCATGGTTCATGAAACCATAAGCTGTAGTAACAACCAGTCCCAAGAGAATGAAGATTACTTTGGATCCCATTGCTGGAAGGTACAACCCCTTTCCCATTAAAATTGGATAAAAGGTATCTATTGATTTTTCGTTTGATACAAAATTGAAATGAAATATATAGTGAGACTTTGAAAACATCTCATTTAGTTTTTATATATGAACTAAAGACATTGCTTAAATAAGTAGTGATGTCTGCATGAGTTAACTTCTATATGTCATTCAACTTCTATTTTCAACTTGACATGCAATTATGTAAATGCATGCTTCATTTATCAGCCACCTTCCAACCTCAAAAAGCCCAACAAAAAAAAAAAAAAACCCACCTGTCTGAATAATCAAAGATTTTTTATGTCCTAAATATAATTTTAATCCTTTAAAACATCAACTTTTGCTTTTAGTCTCAATTTTTTTATAATTCTTTTTATATGAGTCCTCCACACACACATATATATATGCCTTTCAATATATATATATATAACCTGTTATTCTGTTAAAAACTGACCAGTTGTTGGTCCATTACATTGAAGACATGTGAATTCTAATTAGTTTGAAAAGGTTTAAATATATTTTTAGTTTTTACAAATAAAAATTTATTTGACTTTAGTCCCTCAATTTTGTTTTAAGTTATTCATTCTCACATTTTTTGAATTATGTGCTTTTATCCGAGTCCTCAACTTCTGTTATTCTGTTAAGAACTGACCAGTTGTTGGTCCATTACATTGAAGACATGTGAATTCTAATTAGTTTGAAAAGGTTTAAATATATTTTTAGTTTTTACAAATAAAAATTTATTTGACTTTAGTCCCTCAATTTTGTTTTAAGTTATTCATTCTCACATTTTTTGAATTATGTGCTTTTATCCGAGTCCTCAACTTTGAACATTAAATATTGGCATGGCTAATAGATTCTTGGATCAATAATATCATATTTATGACAAGTGGATGTAACTTATATAGGCATGTATTAATACTCCTTTTATCTCTAAATATAAAGTCATTTTGACACTTTTATTTTGTTCTTAATTATAAAGTCACATACCAATTTTATCATTAATTACTTTTTTTCCACAAATACCCCTATTTATTTCACACTTTTTAGATTCCCAATAATATTAATAGGGGTAATTTTGAAATTGCATATCAAAAGTTCATATTTCCAATACAATTAATTAAATTATTTCACTTTCTTAATGGACGTGAAATCCCCCAAAGAGACTTTATATTTAGGGACGGAGGGAGTAATTACTAAGTTTTACTCCCTTCAGTCTCATTTATAAAACCTTTTGAGGTTTTTTTATTTTGGACCTATTTATAAGACCCCTTTTCAATTTTCAATAGCATTTGATTACTTTTTTCCACTAACACCCCTATAAAGTCAACACTTTTTAGAATTTTAATAATAATTATATGGGCAGTTTTGAAAAAGTATATCAAATTTTCACATTTCCAATGGCACTAACAAATTTATCCACCGGCAAAATACACTGTAACAACAAACTCTTCCATGTGGACATGAATCATCAGCGACTGCCGAAACCAGACTCTAAAAAGAGATTCGATAGCTTTTAATCCAAGATAACAATCTCATCATTGATGCTAGCACTAAGCTCAGTTCGGCAACAAGGAATCTCAGATCTAAAATTGAGAGAGTCGTTGGACGGTAGCCAAATCAACAGTCGGCAAAGGGATCTGTCTCGACGACTAGCCTTCCAATTATTGGAGCAAAGATGATGACCATCAGATCTGAAAAGTAGAAACTATCCAGAGACATCCCTCCACTGGAAACACACAAAACAAAACAACTTGCACAAAGAGAAGACAAAACCCAGATAAATTGGCGGAAACAAACCCACACACTTTCCCAAAGAAAGGGGAGAGTCAAATCTCTCTCTCCTTACCGAGAAACAGCATATGAAAACAAGCTGAAGGAGAAGAAGGAAGATGGGGGAAATCCTAATTTTTTTCTCAACCAAAACCCCGAAGCATATGAGGATTCTCCACAGTAATTTTTTTCATATTTGGTATCAAAATAAATATTTTTTCTTATATTAAAGACTAGATTAAATAGTAATTTTTTAGTCTACAAACTATATCTTTATACGACATTAATAATAGTGTTAGTATTCAGTAGGGGTGTAAGTGGTCCGGTCCTAGACCGCGAGACCGATCAGACCGGACCGGATCGGACCAAAAAATATGGTCTGGTCTGGTCTCATGGTCCGGTCCGGTCTCAAATATTTGGGATCATTCTATTATGGTCCGGTCCACGGTCTTTGAATTTTTCTTAGATTGAATTTTTGCTGAGGTCGAAGGCTCGCCGAGGAAGAGATCGGAAGGGTGGAGGCGGAGGGGTGGGTCGACGTTTAAGGAAGGGCGGCATAGTCTCATAACACGAAACACAAGTGAATGAGATCCCGCTGTTGCTGTCGTTCCTTCGCTTTGACTCATTGTATTCTTACTTCTTCAAATTCTTCTTCTTCTTCTTCCTTTTGCGATTGTTTCGCCGCTAATGTTGTTTTATTTTTTCGGTTGCATGAAAATCAGATAACAAAAAAAAAAAAAAGAATGTGATGGGATGTGTCAGACAGAGAGATGAGCAATTTGATTAACTCATCAAAAGTGGAAGGATATTTTTTTTGTATTGAAGAAGAAAAGATAAAGATGAGCAAGTGGAAGGATATTATTTTTGTATTGAAGAAGAAAAGATAAAGATGAGCAACCCGAGAGAAGCAAAGTTCAATGTTGGATTGGATATTCAGTTATTTTTATTATCTGTTTATTTTTTTTCCTTTTTCCTTTTTCTTATCCGCTTCTCTTTTTTCTTTTTCTTTATTTTAATTTCATTATATATGTAACTTTTTTTGGATTCATTTCATAACTTTATCTTATTTATTTTAATGTTAGTGTTTTTCTTAATTTTACATAGCAACATGGATCATCAAGAGTCTAGGGAAGAATGGTTAGCAAGACAACGTGAATATGCAAGAGAAAGAAGGAGAAGAATGAGCCCAGAGCCGAGACAACAAGAATTAGCAAGACAGAGGCAATATGCCAGGGATAGAAGGCGTAGGTTGAGTACGGATCTAAGACATCAAGATTTAGATAATGCTCGAACAACAACACATCAAAGAATTCATGACGAAACAAGACAAACGGGTCATCATATAATTCAACATACCTAGCATTCTAATACTTTTAAATAATACCTAAATATTTATTTTTACTATTATTATATTGATTTAAATTTTTATTTCGATTATCAAGCAACAAATTACAATGAAACGATATCTGCACAAAATCGTCCTTCATATATCTCCAACGATCAGTCTCAAGATATGTAGAGACCACATTTTGAACGACGTAGATCGCGATCACCACGTAATCAACAATTTGGTTCAGGTCATGTTTAAATCAACAACTTATATAACATAAGCTATTGCAAGAATTATATTAATTATTACCATTGATTAATTAAATCCACATTTCTTTATTAATTAAAAACTTTTAATCTATTCAATTTTTTGATAAAATTAATTTTTATCAATGTACTCAAATTTTTATTGCAAGAATTATATTTATTATTAGCATGGATAGGAATGCGGGACGACAGACACGGTCGGCACGCTAGTAAAAATAAATAATGTACACGACTACACGTGTCGTTCTCTCGTTATGCCATCTAGAACCTTCGAAATATTCCCGTCCCGACCCAAAGCGAACGAAGAATAAATATCGCAGAGAGTAAAAAAAAAAAAAAAAATAGAGTAAAGAGAAAGTGCGATTGTGAGAAGAGAATCAGAATCCAAGAAAGAGAAAAAGAAAATGGTGAACTACTTGCTGAAGATCACTGCGGATCTCGAGAATCTCCACCTTCTTCAACCTCAAGGTGGCTGCGACGATCCTCACTTCTCCTACCTCTTCAAGGTAGTGACGTCATTCTTACGTCTTACGGCGTTTTCTTTTTCCTTTTTTTCATTTCTTGCAACCTTCTTTTCTTTCGTTTATAACACTCTCAAACTGTTAGTAGTTTATTCATCCATTTTTTTATTTTCTTTTGTGTGAATCGGATGAAAACCTGCATTCATCGTCGTTAATCGGTTTAATTTTGTTTTTGTTAGTAACTGCTAGTTTTTTCAATCAGTTTTTCATTTCTATTTTTATTTTTATTATTATTTATTTTTTTTTGAGAATCTGGTCATCCGAGATGAGAATCTACGTTCATCGTCGTTAATTGAGTGAAGTCTATTTTAGATAGTACAGTATTTGCAGTTCTTTTCATTCAGTTTTTAATTTCTAATTTTTAATTTTTTTTTTTTTTTTTTTTTTTGCTGTTGTGGTGTCGTAGTTGCAGTTTACTTTAATTTCGGACTATTGCATGAAAATGCAACTGCTACAACTGTAATTGAAAACCAAGGAAATGATCATTTTAGTCCTTGAAACTGTGAAAATCTGTTCTATGAGTCCCTAAATTTGGAGTATTAGCATATCAGTCCATGAAACTGCAATATGTTAGTCGAAGTGGTCCTTAAGGACCGGTTTGATGGAAGGATTATTGAACTAGAGACTAATATGACTGGCGCTTGCGATTTCAAGGGCTAATATGGTCATTTTTATGGCCAGGGACTAATGTGATGGTGCTTAGAAATTCAAGGACTAATATGATCATTTTTTAAAAGTGAGGGAAATTATCATATTAGTGAAACTGTAAGCATTGGTCCTATTAGTCTCTAATTTTAGATAATTATCATATTAGTGCGTGTGCGTTTGCAAAGCAGAAGCTACTAATAGCTGCTTCTGCCAAAACGTGAAAAAATGGCTGAATGTGGGTTTCCAACTTAGATCCAAACACAGCCTTAGTCCATGAAACTGCGATGCCGGTCAAATGATCTATCATCTATGTTCCCGTTGGCATTGTATTTACTGTTTCATATATGAGAAAGTTTTAAATTCTTGGTACAAGACGAAAATGATTGAAAGCATTTAGTAGAGTCAGAGTTCGAACTCAGCAAGTTGCTACTGTTATTTTATCTACTTAAACTGAGGACCAATTTGACAGAAAAATGGTTGACATAAAGGCTAATATGACTGTATCTTACAGTTTCAAGGACGGATATGATCATTTTTTAAGTCAGGGATTGATGTGGTGGTGCTTAGAATTTCGAGGACTAAAACTAGGGTTTAATCTTACTCATAACAGATTGTGATTATTTGTTTTGCTTTTTTTAATTACTTTAGCTCGAATATGGTTTTCTTATCCTTGTAGCTGAAATGTGGGAGATGCGGAGAACTGAGCCCGAGAGAAACCTGTGTAACCTTGAGCGACACTGTGCCTCTCCCTGTTGGCAAAGGAGAAACCCATCTCATTCAAAAGGTAATGAACTCTTTCTGCTGCTTGCCATATATGCATTATTAATTTTTCATTTTTATTTATATGCATATATGTTTGGGATAAGGCAAGGCAAGATTATCCAATATATTGTTTGCAGTTTTTATTGTTGTGGTTTCCGTTATATTCTTTTTCAAATTGTTAGAATAAGTGCTTTACAGAAAGACGAAGGGAACGCAGCTCATCATATCCTCGCAGTTATCTTACTGAAATCATTTCTTGCATCTATTCACCGATTGGATGAGCTCTGGAATTTTTGGTTTTTTACTAATCTAACTAAGAACTTTATAAGCTTACTTGCAAGTTACAACTGAGCAAGACTCGATTCATTTCTTTGTTCTTATATTTTGTTTCTTGGACAGGGGGAAAATTTGGTCAACGTTATACAATTATGCTGCTAACTTTATATAATAAGTGTAATGCTTACAAGTTTTGATTCTTCAAACTTTGTTTCTGCTGTTGCTAGTTTCTTAATAACCTTTATTTGGTATGCAGTGCAAATTTTGTGGCAGGGATGGCACTGTGACAATGATCCCAGGCAAAGGTGAGCCACTCGCCCACTGGGTAAGTCAAGAAGGGAAGTACTCTCCACTGATGTTATTTGACTGCAGGGGCGTAGAGCCAGTTGATTATGTATTCACTGGTGAATGGAAAGTTGAGTCGGTGAGTTTTGTTATTTCTGTTCTTTGTTTTCATTACTTTTGGCATCATATCTCTATTTTCCTTTGATTGTTCAATGTTGCTGATATATAAACTGAATATTGTAAATGGGTCTTATACATTCTTTTCTCTGTTGGTGCAGTATGATCATGTTTCTCTTGTTTTCATTTCCTACTTGTTGCAGTTGGATTACACATTTGATCTGGTTTTTATGCGTACTGTTAATAACTAGTCTCTGGTAACTGGAAACCATTTTCAAAAAAGTTTATCTATGAATTACAAACTCAAATGAATTTGATGTGATTAATTTCAAAATCTTCTATTCCATAGTCTGCTGCAGATATTAAACCAGATGAAAAGATTAGCAAGTTCAAAATGCCTTTCTTGTTTTCATCTTTTCCATATACGAAGCCCCTCTAAGCTCTCTTGAATCTAATTTCATGGAAAATATGTACTAGTTGATCATTCCTCGGTGTGAATTTTTTTTTTTTAAAGCTTTAGATATTAGCTTTCATATTATTCGATGTTTCTTTCATGCATTGAGATCTTTTTAGTCATGTTAGTACCCTCCTATCTTTCTTTTCCATCCTTATGTCTCTGGTATTTCTTATTTAATAGTTGTAATATGGTCTATCCTCTACCACCTAATTCTAGAATTCACTCACCTGATTTCGAATCTTGCTACATAGTTTCATGCCCTTAATTTCCTGCATATTTGTCCTATTTTCTAATCAGCTCAAGTTTATACTTTCATAGTTCAAGGGAACCAAGTTTGAAAATGTTGACTTGAACAGTGGAGAATTTGCTGAATATGATGAAAAGGGAGGGGTCCCAGTCATGATTTCCAATGTTCGTGCTACTTTTGAGGTAGTGAAGTAGAGAGAGCTAGTTTGGTGTTTGAAACTTCGAATATTGCCTCGGTATATAAATCTGACTATTATCTTTTGTATGAGCATTTGAGCTCTGGGGTACGTCCTAATTAGGCACCAAATTTGTGGGTATGTTCTAACATTACATGTTGACCCTGGTAAACTTCTTTGGAAGGTACAAAACATCTTACAAGTTACAAGTTACAAGTTCCAAGTGATTGATGAAGTACACTTATGCATATTTCATGTTTTGAACAATGTGTATTGTTTCCATATCTTCTTTGTCCAATCTAGATTACCATCGTAAGGCAATAGCCTTCTCAATAATTACGAGTGGGAAACGCTCCTCTTTGGTAATAAAGTGAGTAGATAAGAGTGTATTACTTGTAGGATCCAGAATTTAAGGTTTGCCTGGGAGTTTAGTTTTAGTGGGAAATGGAGAGAAGAAGATTAAGATTTATTAGTTTACCAATTTATGATTTGAAGTTGTAAGATGGAAGGTCACTCCAAATATTACTTTTCTCCATTTTTCTCCAAAATTGAACTCCTAAACATACTCTTAGAAAAGTGAGATTGACCTAGTGGAAACTGGCTGGGCGCTTAGGGATTTCAGGGTCAAAGGCTTGAGTTCTAGGGAGGCAACAATTCTTGGGGAGGATCCATACTGTTGAGTAAAAGACTCGCACAGTTCGCGGATCCGGAGTGGATTAGTTGGACCAAAAAAATGTGAAGCCCAGACACCACCTAGTTTCGACCAAATTATAAAAGAAAAGTGAGAACTTTATGCATGCTATTAAATGGTGAATGCATATTTATTTACTTGCTAAGACAAGTTTTTTAATCTCAGCGTGAGGCACCTCTGATAACCAACGTACTCGAGTTGGAAGGGTAGGCTGCCCCAAATTACAATTCTTCTTGACTTGGTGTTTGGTTGAAGTCAAGTGTCTCGGTCTGTAGGTCAGTAGTGGGGATACGTAATTTGTGAGGAAGCGATTTTCAATTATTCATTCCGTTTCCAAAAAAAAATAATTGGCTCCCAAACTATTTTGCTCCAATAAAGGTACAATCCCGGACATTGGTATGGTATCGGGTATGAGACGTGGCATTTTCTAAAAAACTATTGTATGAATATGACAATATCAATTCAAATTTTATAAATGAATATATGTAAAAATTACATATAAGGATAAATAAATATATGAGTATCTTAAAATTAGAGTTCAAGCCTTAAAATAAGGCGAGATGTAACTTAAGGATCGGGGATTGATTATGATATTAAAATACAAATTCTAAAGCAAAAATAATATTATTAATATGATTCATACCCAAACTATATGTAGGAACACCCTTGTTTCAAAGCTTCCAAATAGATGTATTGTTTTTGGTTTTTGGCATGCAGATTTTGATTTATTCCAACTTCGAAGAACATGAGGACTTCTATTATGGCTCCGTTTGATGTGGTGCCAAGTTTTTTTGGCACCACATGTGGTTCCATTGTTTCTCAGCGTTGCTTTTAGGGCTTTGGTTCATATGAAGCAACCCATTACCATGTGTACAGGTTATAGTATAAGTATATGTATATTATACAGAATGAATAAAATATAATGAATCAATGTAGCTGTTGCTTTCTGGCCCAGGAACATAACCGCATGGAAAGAAGTGATGAAACGAAGAATGAGTTATTTCTGTAGTAATGGCTTATAATGCAATATAATAATTAATTTTTTTATTAGAAACAGATTTACTCAACATTTTCCTTAATTTTATTTAAAGACTTATTCTTGCATTATTTATACACCAAATATCAAGAAATTAATTTGTTGAATATTGCCAAAAAAAAACAATCCATCGTTATGTGTCAGTGATTAGTGTCTGGTCTAATTTATAAGATTTTTTGAGTTTTTAACACTTTTAGTTTGTCCTTATTTATAAGATCATATATCAATTTTCAATGACCATTAATTACTTCTTTCCACAACACTTATATTTATTTAACACTTTTTAGATTACCAATAATATTAATAGGGGTAATTTTGAAAATACTACCTTCGTCTCTAAATATAAGACCCTTTTAACACTTTTATTTTGTCCGTATTTATAAGACCTCATATCAGTTTTCAATGACATTTAATTACTTATTTTCACAAATACCCCTATTTATTTAACACTTTTTAGATTACTAATAATATTAATAGGTGTAATTTTGAAAATACTACCTCCGTCCTTAAATATAAGATCCTTTTGACTTTTTTTTTGTCTGTACTCTTCTTTTGCCAGTACCACAAGTGTCCCCAAGAGTACCTTTAATACCGAAGAACCCTTGAGACTAATCCTGCACGAGGTCGAGTTCATATGTCTCTCCCAGCGGGGTGTGTTAACCGGGAATCGAAATCTCAGACCTCATTCACAAGTTTTCAAGTTTGCAGGATCGCACCACTTGAGCTAACCCCGTTGATCTTTTGACATTTTTATTTTGTCCTTATTTACAACATCCCATATCAATTTTCAATGATCATTAATTTTTTTTTCAAAAACACCCCTATTTATTTAACACTTTTTAGATTTCCAATAATATTAATAAGGGTAATTTTGAAAATACATATAAAATATTCACATTTCCAATATCATTAACTAAATTAATAACTTTCTTATTAACTTTCTTATTGAACATGAAATCTTCTTGATCTTATATACAGGACGGAGTATTCATAATTCCATCATTGTTTTATTTGAGTAATACTCCCTCCGTTCCTAAATATAAGACCATTTTGATACTTTTGTTTTGTTTTTATTTATAAGACCCTTTACCAATTTTCAATAAGCATTAATTACTTTTTTTCACAAACACCCCTATTTATTTAACACTTTTTAGATTCCCAATAATATTAATAGGGGTAGTTTTGAAAATACATATCAAAAGTTCACATTTCCAATACAATTAATTAAATTATTTCACTTTCTTAATGGACGTGAAATCTTCCAAAGAGGTCTTATAAATAGGACCGGAACGGAGGGAGTATTTACTCACCTTTTCTTTTATGAATAAATTAAAAAGTTCTTAAATAAAAGTAATCATAACACAATAAGGGAGGTTTTTAATATGTTTGTTTAAATATATTTTTTTTATCTTTACCATAATAATAAGACTATAATGATAAATAGAAAATAAATTAACAATCAATAGAAAAATTAAAATTTTCAGTCCTAAGGTGAGAAATCGGAACTGTGAGGAATTATGTCGGCTCCTCAGTGGCTTGTTGGTTAGAGAGCTCTTGCTTCTCAACTGGTCCTTGGTTCGAAGCCAGCATGAGAGGGAACTATGAGGAATAATTAAAATAATTAAAATTTTCAGTCCTGGAGCCGAATGGAATCGGAAACGATGAAGGATTCAAGAATCTGGAAAGTATATGCTCGACAGCAACACAGATCTGGAATCGAATTCGTTTAGATGAGTGGAATCTGGTTTTGAGCTCAAGGATTCAGTTTTGAAGGATTTGGTTTAGTAGGATTCTTGAACTTGAGAGAGAGAGAGAGCTTGAACTTGAGAGAGAAGTTGGAGATTTGGTTTTTGAACTTGTTTTAGAGAGAGAGAGAGAGAGAGAGTAGAGAGAGAGAAATTGGACATTCACCCAAGGCAATTGATATGTGTTGGTGACCCACATGCATCGGTCATTTTTAATTAAAAGGGGTCCTTTTAAGTTTACCGGTTTCAATTGCTAATTGCTCCAATGATGACCCACATATACCGGTCAATATACGGACTCACCAGTGGGGAAGCGCCCATTATGGCCACATCAATATTTCCTTTCGTGCATAAATGTTATTTTATATTTTATATCATATAAATGCATAATAGATATCGTTAGATTCCATTCCTTATCAAACATAGTTTGGCAATATTCTTTTTGTTCTTCATTTTAGTAGAAGGAAAATTTTGCTGGTTGCTGGGGGTGTTTTTATTTTAAGTTTTTAACCTTGAGAGTTGAGAGGGAATATGACAGTGGCAGAGGTGACAAATACAAAGATACAAGGAGGCCCATTCATCTTTTGTGCCGTGATTGCCGTCCCCACGGAGAATTAAAAAATGACTCAGAAAGAAACCAACAATATTGTGAATATCGTCCTCATGGCATGCACCAGACACAAGTCTCGCTGAGAGAAAACCACTGAAACGAAACACTCGATCCAAGTGGTGTCGGGAATATCTTTTCAAAGGGAAGAAAAATGAAGTTGGATTTAGCTTAGCTCCAAAAGAATTTGAAGTTGATTTTTGTTAAAAGGATTATTATGCTTTAACAAATCTAACTTGGTGTTTAAAAATAGGCTTAATTAACATTTTAGTCCCTGAACTTAGGTATTCTTTTGAAATTAGTCCTTAATTTTTTTTTTCAAATGCTTTAGGTCCCTGAACTTTATTTAATTTTTGGAAATAGTCCTTTCGTCGCTTAAGTGATGATATAGCCTTCGACATGTCATGTCACTTTCACAATATCGACAAGTGACGTGTTATGTAGAGCCACGTGACACTGCATGATAATTATTTTTAATAAATTTGAAATTTTTTATGTTTAAAAAAAATGACGTGGCATCATCTGGCACGTTACCTATAAATGTGGGAAGGTGACGTGACATATCCTCGGTCATATCACCACTTAAGTGATGAAAGGACTATTTTCAAAATTTAAGCAAAGTTTAGGGATTCAAAGCATCAAAAAAAATAATTTAAGGATCAATTCCAAAAAAACACCTAAGTTCAGAGACTAAAAACTTAAATAAGCCTTAAAAATATAATGCAATTTTGATGATAGTTTTGGTGTGCTCAACGGACGTGTGCTTCTCAACCAGAAACCAAAAGTCCATAACTAATATCTTTTTAAATGTATAAGATCACCAATTGAATAGTCAGTTTAGATATTTTTAGTATATAAAATTATATTAAGCATATATACGGCTGAATTAGTGACAGTTTCATATATATATATAACGCTTTAATACATTTTATTAAAATGTAACGTATGAAATTTATATAAGGCAAATGTTAACCAGTGTATTGTTATATATTAAATTGAATAAATTGTATTGCTTGAATTGAATTGAATAATCATTAACTAGCTTAAAAAAATAATCATTACTTTAATTGAATAATCATTACTTCTAACTTACGTTATGTATTAAATATTAAAGTTATTTTTATTATATCAAGGAAAATAAATTTTGTGCCTTTTACCAATAGGACGATGCTCTATTTTTTTCTTCGCACTTGATCCTTAAATTTCATATATTAGTAAATTAGTAAAATAGGTCCTTTCCTTAATTATTTTCTTGATTTCGTTCGATCATGGTTGTTCATTATTTATTATTCATTTCTTTTCTTTATCTATTAGTAATAACAATAAAAAATAAATAAACACAATACCGGTTTAAACAAAAAGGGATTTTATAACCAGAAAATCAACTACTCTCTTTATTAAAAAATGTTAATGATGATATATTCGGTTCATTGAAGCAAATATCTATATTCCTATTACAAAAGTTATTTTAAATTTTCAACTATTTTGCAAAATAGAAAACAACATTATAACGAATTCTAGTTTAATTATGAATGGTGAACTAGAGTAGTTAAAAAAAAAGCTATTTAAGAGATACACATGAATAAATTAATAGAAGTTCGCGTAAGACAGCCAAGTTGGTAGCTGCAGGGACACTTAGGATTTTCCCTTCCCCCAGATCATGGGTTCTAGTCCCAGACCTCCCATGTAAAAAAAAAATAAATTAATAGAAGAAAAATTTTAGGGTCAATTAGGAAGAAAAATAGTTCATGACGTCTATGTAAAAGGCACAAAGTTTAGGAAGTGTTTATATGCTTTTCCCTTATATTAAATAGCTAAATAATAGTTTACCAAAAAAAATAGCTAAATAATAAATGCCAAATATAATTAAATATTACCATTAAAATACAGCTAAATAATAAATACCAAATATAATTAAATATTATCATTAAAATACTTTTAGAAAGTGTTATCATTAAAATGTACTAAATGTATTTCTATTATTTTAGTTAATAGCCCTCCTTATCAACAAGCACATAGATCAACAATTGAAGGGTTGTTCTAACATGACCATAGATCTTCACTTCCGGTTCATAAGAATGCAACTACACTAATTACTTGAAAAAAAAAACTTTAACATATACTCCCACATTCTTTTAACATTTGGAATTTTCCCTTTTTTTATTGCAAGTATTCAAAAATTAATTTTTTGCTGTTGAGACAAAATAAAAATAGTTTTTTTTTTGTGAGGAAATTAATTGTTTACAATTGCATGTATTTTTCCCTAAAGTTCCCATTTTATTGTATGCTGCATACGGAAAAAAAAAAAAAGCAACAAAAAAAAAAAAAAAACCCAACCCGCTTCAAGATTCATTATTCTCTATTACTCCTTAGAAAGAACATAGTGCAGCATAAGTAGTGCCGTCAACTCTCATTATTTGTCGTACGCACGCACGCAACTACCTTAAACCGATGTGTGTCACCTTGCGTGTTTGTGCGTACCAATCATCACCTCTCTCTTCAAAAATCCATTGCTTCAAACTACAATACCCAACACACTTTTTGTTCTTCTTCTGATTCAGCATCAGTTATTCACTTATTCTGCATCACACACCCCATTACACAAAATTTATATGGTAAGATCCCCAAAAAAAATATATACATAGAAAAATTCCCACCGTTTGATTATATTGTTGTGAAATTATATGTTTTTGTTAATACCCGTGTGCAAAAATCTTGACTTTTTCCCTACATCACATGTTCAAAAGTTGATTCTGCCCACTATAGCTATCACCCCTATTAGATCTATGATGGTTCTAGTATTGCCTAATTTTTCATGAAATTTTGATAAATTTCATACCTTTATATCCAGTGGTGATATATTAGCATCTGGACTTGTTGATACTTAAGCCAGAGTTGATTCCATTTCATTGAATTCAGTCAGAGTGATTGCTTATTACTGATTGCTGATTGCCATATTAGATTTTATTTTTATTCTTATTTTTTGAGCGAGATGCAATCAAGGGCTATGTCTTTAGAAGAAGGAAAGGAAAGAATGAATCAATCGAAAGGGTTGCCGTTGCGATTACTTAGGCTGCTTGTTATGTTCATTGCTGTATGTGTTGTGTTCTCAGTAATCAGCATTTATACCTTTAAGCATTTCGGAATTGAGAATGTGGTCACAACAATGAGCTCTAGGTTGCAGCCGTGTTACAACGAACCGGAGGATGGTTCATTGAAGAAATGGATTAGGCCTCCTTCGAATCTGATCCACAATATGAGTGACAAAGAATTGTTTTGGAGAGCTTCCCTCGTTCCTCGGATCAAAAAGTATCCTTTCGAAAGAGTTCCCAAGATTGCATTCATGTTCCTCACCAAGGGACCGTTGCCTCTGGCACCCCTCTGGGAGAGGTTTCTCAAGGGACATGAGGGGCTTTATTCCATATATGTTCATTCCCTGCCATCGTATCAAGCGCGATTTCCTCCATCGTCTGTTTTTTATAAGAGACAAATCCCTAGCCAGGTATGGCCATGTCTATCTTATGCTACTGTATTTATTGATGTAATGTTCTTTTACTTTTATTTATCCTTGGCCGACACCTGCTAGATCTTAAGTTGCTTTTGTTAATTGGTGCTAATTTAGTTGACTACAATATTCATTCATCTTTTTGATGGTGCTCACAAATTGTGTTGTATTCTTTTTGTTTATGCTTGCTTTGAGGTTCTGATGAAAATTTAGATATCATTGGTTTTGGAACTGTGCATTTTATGATAGTTATATCTTACTTTCTGAATTCTGTCTCTAGTGTTAATATTGGTTTTCTTGTCAGTGACTCAGTCTCAGTGTTACTCGATTAGTGCTTTGGGTTACTAGATTTTGGTTATGAACTTCGGAAGAGGATGATGAGGGTATTCAAAACATGAAGGTTTACTGTGTCGTGGATTAGGTGTCTGACAGGGTTCTGTGAGAATTAGCTCAGTAATCTCTCAATGGCAATGCAATTAGAAGGATTCAAAATTATACTGGCAATATTAAGATGCTGCTAGGTTTTGTGTAAACTACTTGATTCAGAGTATGTATTAGTCTTGAAGACGAGTTGGAACATGGAAACCAGTATTATTTATATTTAGCTGTAAAGAGTTGTCATTAGTGGAATACGGTTGTCTCTGCAAATCTTATGTACAGTTCTTTGTCAGAGACATGAGAAAAGGTTGGTACAAGAATCAAAATAATATCACCAGGGGTTAAGGACTTAAGGTTGAGCTTCCTAGGTGAGCTATGGCAGTAATCTACAACTATTGATTCTCTATTTTTTTATTTTTTTTTCCTTTTGTCATGCTTGAGTAATAGAAATCTGTATCTCGGGTTAGGATATGGTCCTGAATTCCTAATGGATAGTCTGAACATATTTCAGTTAGGTTTGTCAAGCACCAACTCTCCTAAAAGCATAAGTTGTTAGGTGAAGGAATTTGATTGGTTTTATATCTGCAACACACCCCCTCATGCTAGAGCCATTTGCTGTGAAATGTAGATGATGTATAGGCCTCACTCTATCTTGTGTTGTAATTCAACTTAATTATAAAGAATGGAGATGGCAAGTATCTAACTCTTAATCACTTGATCACAAAGACTTCCATATTATGCCGATTGCCAAGAACCAATTCTCCTAAAACCTTAGATTGTAAGGTGAGGACAAGATTAGTTTTATAGCTCTTTCAGGGAGTTACTTCAAGGCCTGCTGCTTTTCATATTATGGGTTCACGACCTAATATACCTGACATCTTGCCAAAGTAACTCCCTGAATCTAAGCTTCCACATTGCCAGGGTGAATACTGCAGTCCAGGGAAAACGGTCAAAATTTGGGGAGTCCATTGACTTAGCACTTGGAGTGATATCAAAACTGATTGCATAAAGGCCTGCAGCAAACATGAAACATGAATTAGTTTAATTGACTGAGAAACTGTTCGAGATGCTCCTTTTCCATTGAGAATTAGTTAATATTCAAGTTGCAAAATGGGCAGCATAAGATAGACAGGAATTGTTTTGTTGTTTTAAGTAATTGAGTCATTGTATGGGACTTTATTCTCTCTTAAAGGAAGTAAGAGCTGCAAAGGAAAGGTTGTAAAGTTATGCAGGATGATTAATTTAGAAGGAATACGAAGTAATGTTTACACTAGTCTTGTGCTGTCCAATTGTGGTTGCATCTCTGGTTTATGGTTTGATTGGTTCAACTAGTTTAACTTGTGTTGAACCATGACTGAACTGACCAGATAATTATTATATAGAACTGGAGACATAGGTGGATCGTGGTACAACTGGTTCAACCGTTCAGTCTGGTCTGAATTTAAAAACCTTGATATATGCTTAGTCATATTATAAGGATGTTTCTTGATTTGGCCTCACTTGAAAGCTTATTCTGGTTTCCAATTTCTAATATTTTTCCTTTGAATTCAAGGCTTTTTTTTTTTTTTTTGGTGGCAGAATTTCGTTGTTTACATTACACCAAGAATGATGGATTTTTTGTGTTTCTCTTGCAGGTTTCTGAGTGGGGAAGGATGAGCATGTGTGATGCTGAAAGAAGACTACTTGCTAATGCATTGCTTGACATATCCAATGAGTGGTTTATCCTTCTGTCCGAATCATGCATTCCTCTCTTCAAGTTCAATTTCGTCTACAACTATGTAATGAAATCCAAATACAGCTTCATGGGTGCATTCGACGATCCTGGACCGTACGGAAGGGGACGCTATAAATCGAACATGGCCCCTCTCGTGAATATCACAGAGTGGCGCAAAGGCTCTCAATGGTTCGAAGTAAATCGAAAGCTTGCCATAAGCATTGTCGAAGACACTACATTCTATCCAATATTCGAGCAGTATTGTAGACCGCCTTGTTATGTGGATGAGCACTATTTCCCAACCATGTTGACCATTCTTGCGGGGAACACCTTGGCGAATAGGAGCATAACTTGGGTGGATTGGTCTCGGGGTGGAGCTCACCCAGCTACATTCGGAAGAACGGATATTAGAGAGGAGTTTCTGAATCGCGTTCGCGACGGTCACCAATGCCTATACAACAATAAAAACTCTTCAGTTTGTTTTCTTTTTGCCAGAAAATTTTCTCCTAGTGCATTGGAACCTTTGTTACATATGGATTCAAAGTTCTTGGGCTTCTGAAAAGTATTTTCACTTTCTTTTGCAGCTACAGGAAAATATAGATGTAGAACATGGTCTTTAGAAACTTGCAAAATTCACTATATATATATGGCATTGTGGGTAAAAGGTAGGAGAGATTAACTTGTTACTTTTTTTTTTGGTAGGTTGCTTGTTATCATTTGAGTCAATTTTCAATTTTGGATGTACAAAGGAGACTTAGTTGATCAGCCACTGCTCTTGCATTTGTCTTGTTTAAACTTTTTTTTTGGCAGGTGGCTTGTTGAAAAGTGGTATATGATGAGAAAATTATTTTTATTTTTCAAACCTTTTTGTAAATGTTTGGACGTTTTGTGATAATTTTTAGGCAAAGCTGTTTCTTTGATCCCCTAAATTATTTATTTGCTTTAAAATGGTTTCTCAAGTGTTTTTTTTTTTAAGTGATCGTCCAAGTTTATTTTCGTTTGCACAACTAGTCCTTCTATTATTTTTTTTCTGTTTAAGTTCTCTCTCCGACCATCTCACTCAATATTTTTTGCCAAACTCTATTAACCTCTAAGTCCTTATGATTTAGGTTAAAAGGACCCAATAAAATGATTCTGAATTGTTGGTTTAACCTTTAGAAATTCTTAAACTATATACTTTGAAGGTGAATCCTGTTCTGCAATCAATTAAGAAATTCATCCTGCATCACAAAAATCAATTCACCACATATGATTAATAAAATATTTTAATTTTTAAATTTTATTATTGTCCAATTCCTTTTAGTTGAGAGGAACACAATGTGTCTAATATTGTTATTATTTTTTAATACTTTTTTATGTTCAACAGGGTATGAAAATGTCAATTTTTGACATGACCTCTTCTTTTTATTTTAGCCTACTACTAACATCATGATTAGGAATCTCAACTATATACTAAATAAAGACAAAAATTGGTTTTTTTAAAGTATTGTTTGGGTCGTGAATATAAGTCATGACCCAAGCCAATTACGATCAAGAATTTAGATTTATGATTCGAATTTTCGCACCGTCAAAGGTCGTGATTGCCAAATCTAAGACTCATAAAGATGATTCATATACTATATTATCTCTATTGGGCTTCTCACATAAATACTTACGATGTTTTGGGAATCAAAATGTTAAAATGAGATTCAGATACTACATCTATTCAAATACCCACGAGGAATCAAAATGGAGATATGGCAATTAGGAAAACGCAATGTTTGGGTCTATACCCTAGTATAACATTTTTTTTAAAGTGCAAATTAATGTTTTTCGCAACTTGTAAACTAAAAATCATCTAGAATATTTTTTTATATCTAGAATATAAGATAATGAGTTTAAAGATTCATTTATTTCATATAATATTTTTTTATATCTAGAATATAAAATAATGAGTTTAAAGATTCATTTATTTCATATAGAAATCATGAACTAAATTTCAGGTTGTGACCTTAGCTCAGGACCCAAGCTTTTGAGTAGTTCGTGAGCATAGTTCACGATCCTGGTATTTTTATTTTTTTTAAAATGCAAATCAATGTCATTCACAACCCATGAACTAAAAGCCATCCAAAATGCATGATAAAGAATTTAAAGATTCGTTCACTTCATACGTAAACCATGAGTGGTGATGGGTTGTGAATAAAGTTTTTTTTTTAAAAAAAAAAAACCTCGGGTCGTGAGCTGAACTTTTGATTAGGTCATGAACTAAGCTTCTAAGTAGGTCGTGTGTCTAGTTCACGACCCTGTCATAAAATTTCAAGAAAAATGCAAATCAATGTCATTCACAATTTATGAATTAAAAGTCATTTAGAATGTAAGATAAGAGATTGACAAATTTATTCATTCTATAAAAAAAAAAAATTATGAGTATTGATGGGTTATGAGAGAAGGAAAAAAAAAACAAAAAACTTGGGTCATTACCTACTCACAATCCAAACTTTTAAACAGATTATGAGACTACTTCAAGATCCAAGATTAACGGTGTTAAAATCCCCTTTCAATTTCTTTTGTCCAATATGTTCGGTTTGAAGCCAAATCGTGTTAGCCTGACCTTGATCCAGCATTTCATTTTTGCCAACTTCAAGTGACAATATTATAAAGGATAAAAAAAAGTGAAAATGACCCTAATTTGACTAAGAAAGATTATTAGCTAAACATAATAAAAATCCTAAAGGTGCATGTCAGACGGCATCATACGCTACGTTTTGCGAAATTTTTGACTAAATTGTCACTTTAGTGTCTGACTTTGTAAAAAGCTTTCACTTTAATCTCTGACTTTTCAATAATTCATTCTTAGTCTCTCATTTTGAAAAAAGCTACTCACATTAGTCCCTGACAACTTTCTCCGTTCATATATGTTGACGTTTTACACACGTGACCATTAAATAACTTATACACATGTGGTCGTTAACGTCTTACACATGATGCTGAATTCAAAAACACAGAAATTGGAGGAAAAAGAGGGCTAAGACTGCTAAAAAGACAACTAAAGCAGTTGCAGAAGCTAAGACAACTGCATATAAGACAGCTGCTAAAACTGTGATATCCACAGAAAATATAGTAGCTGAATCTGTGGCAGCAACACAACAATCAAACGTCGTATAGGTTATTTAACGGTCACGTATGCAAGACGTTAACATCTATGAAAGGACAAGGTTGCCAAGGACTAATGTGAGTAACTTTTTTCAAAGTGAATGACTAAATAGGAATTATTGAAAAGTCAGTGACCAAAATGAAAGCTCCTTACAAAGTGAGGGACTAAAGTGACAGTTTACTCGAAATTTTTGTCTAGTTGGAGTTTATAAAAGATTAAAAGCAAGACAAAAATTGATCTCTTCACTCAACATTATATTGGCTAGTTAACCTATAGAAGAAGAACAACCGCATCAATGCCAGCATTTGGGTGATATGATTGAGAGGCAGGTCAAAATCAAAGCTGTAGTCATAGTCTATATCTATTTTGACGCATCCGTATTCCTCGCCATGGATTCTAGTTTAATGTTTCAACTAGAATACTAGATGACTAAACAAGTTCTAGGCCTCTATATCAACAGTAAACTGTACTGGTCTTGCATTCAATTTTTCTATGTTTATTTATTGAACTGATTTACACTAGTACTCCGTCCGGTCCTTTATATAAGACATACTTAACCATATTCCTCGGACCAAGAAAAATAGTTAGTTTTATGAATTCTATGAGAATATATTGTAACATTATAATTTTACCCTCTCAACTTTTCTTGAAAAATTCACACTCATTAATGAACAACAAAAAACACATGCATTTAATAAGGGCAAAAAATAGAAAAAGAAATAAATGATGCATAGAAAATACAAAATGTCTTATATATAGGATCAAAGATTACTTCTATAATATGTCCTATATATAGGACCGGAAGGAGTATTATATATCTTTGACTCTTGTAAATAAAAAAATAAGTTAGGCCTAGGAAGTAGGAATAATACTGCTGAATACAGTGAATGGAGTCATTAGAATGTCCATTTCACATTTTCTATTATTTTATTAATATTTTACCTGCCCATTAACCAAATGGGAAAGAGGGCAATATGCTTATTCTTTCGCCATTAAAACTTAAAAGGCAAGTTTTTCTAAACAATATTTTTTCAATTTTTGGTGATATTAATTATTTTTTTATAAATATTTTTATATACTCAATAATTTTTAGAATATCAAAATATTTAAGAATATTTTTGAAAAAATATATCAAATATATCCTCAATATTATTAACAATATTCATTTATTTTTTTAAATACATACTTTTAATCAAAATAAACTTACAGTAGTACTTCATCCGATCCTATTTATATGATTCTTTTGGGATTTTTATTTTGATCCTATTTATAAGACCCTTTTTCAATTTTCAATAGCATTTAATTATTTCTTTTCACTAACACCCTTAAAAAGTCAACACTTTTTAGAATTCCAATAATAATTACAGAGGTAGTTTTGAAAACATTTCTAATGCCACTAACAATTTTATTCACTCTCTTTGGTAGAAGTGAAAAACCTCAAAAAGATCTTATAAATAAGATCGGAGGAAGTATAACATGATCGAAAAGAGTAAAAAAATCTACAACTGGGAAGGTTCTGGAAAGCCCAAATACGCAAATATCTTACAAGTAGTCCCACGCGTTGCCTGATTGGTCTTTACCAAACTCTTCCATTCCGTGGCCCCCACTTAAGTTCCCATTGCTATTCCCATCATTCCTCATTTCCTCGTTACTTAATGATTAATCAACCTTCGTGCAAATAATCTCTAATATATAAGTGAAAAAAATATTTATTGTACTCTTTCTGGTACTATTTATAAGGCCCTTTTGGAATTTTTCACTCCAACCAAGTAAAGTAGATAAATTTGTTAGTAGCATTAGAAATGTAAAAATTTGATATACTTTTTCAAGACTACCCCTATAATTTTTATTAGAACTCTAAAAAGTGTTGACTTTATAAGGGTGTTAGTGGAAAGAAGTAATTAAATGCTACTGAAAATTGAAAATGGGTCTTATAAATAAGACCAAAATAAAAACCTCAAAAGGGTCTTATAAATAGGACCGGAGATTAGTTTTTAATATTTTTTATGGTCATATTTATAAGTCATAGTTAACCATATCACATGGATTAAAGATGATAATTATATTTTTTAAAATATTAAAAAATATATATAGTAACATTATAAGTTTACCCTTTTAACTTTCATTGAAAATTAATAAATGTATTATTTCACGTTAATCAACAAATGACAAATACTCAATACAATAGGTGATTTATAAGTTTTTTCTAGAAAATATAAAGTGATTTATAAATATGACTAAAGAATTCTTCTAGCATGTGATCTATAAATAAAATCAAAGCGGGTATAATCGAGGTATAATCGGATCCCTTCTCTATTTAACGGCAAGTAGGCCGGATATAATGTTTAGTGTTTGCCTTTGTGCTCGTTTTCAATCGAATCCAAAAGAAACGCACATGGTTGCTGCCAAACGTATAATGAAATATCTGTCTGGCACAACTGACATGGGTTTATGGTACCCCAAAGGTTCTTCGTGTAATCTTGTTGGGTATTCTGATTATGACTTTGTTGGGTGCAAAGTAGATAGAAAAAGCACTAGCGGCACTTGTCATCTTCTTGGCAATTCTTTGGTATAATGGGCTAGCAAGAAACAGTCTAGTGTAGCCCTATCTACAGCTGAGGCTGAATATGCCGCCGCGGGTAGCTGTTGTGCGCAAATCTTATGGTTGAAACAGCAACTCCTAGACTTTGGTGTAAGTCTAGATCACATTCCCATAAAATGTGATAATACCAGTGCTACTAGTATTACCAAAAACCCAGTGCAACATTCTCGTACTAAGCATATGGAGATTCGACACCATTTTTGTATTATTGAGTATGTTGATACTTCGCGGCAGTTAGCTGATATCTTTACGAAACCGCTTCCAAAAGAAAATTTCTTTTTCATTCGTAGAGAAATTGATTTAACTTCTGCCTCTCACCTCTTTTGAGTATGTGATTTTGTTTATCTCTCTTGTTATTATTGATGCGTTTTCTCAGTGTTTCAGGGGGAGATAGCACATCTTTTTGATGATTACAAAAGGGGGAGAGATATTCTGATATTTTGGTTAATACATACAGGGGGAGAGATACTCTGAAGGATGCAAATTTTTCTGCAGTGATATATTTTATTTATGCATCTATCCAGGGGGAGATGATATGAATTGTTATATTCCTTGTGTTTATTGTTCTAAGGAAGGTTATTGTTATATATGTATGTGTTTTTGCTTGTATAACACTTGTGATGCAGATAGTAAAGAGTATATCAGAATCGTTGTTTGTCATCATCGAAAAGGGGGAGTGTTGGAAGTCAAGCTAGTGTTGGAAGGCATGCTTCAAATTCTCTTATGGACTTCAAGTATAATTCAAGATGTTGTTTTGATGATAACAAGCCAACTCAAGTTCAAGCTCACAAGTGTCATCCATATTCAAGATGGAAGATTCAAGCAAGGCATAGATTAGAAACCTTCTCCTTATAACATTTGTAAGGTAATGGAGTTCTATTTCTTTAAGAGTTTACAAAAGCCAATAAGTTTTTCATTTTAAAGAGAGAAGAAGAAAAACGTGTTTTTCATGATAAAAATGTTTTCTGCATTAATCTGAGTGAAAATACTTGATGTTACAAAACTCTGTATATTTTTATGTATGCAAGAGAGAGTAATCGATTACCTGCTCAAGATAATCGATTAACTTTGTTGCATTATAGAAAAATCAGAGAGGTTGTAATCGATTAAATGAATCTTGTTAATCAATTACTTTCTTATGAGAGTAATCGATTATCTGACTTAAGTAATCGATTAATTGTTGCATCATATGCATATCAGAGGCTCAGTAATCGATTAATTGTTTAAGTGTAATCGATTAAATGAGTTGCATCATACATTGAACAGGAGTGGTGTAATCGATTAACTATTATGGGTCTAATCGATTACATGGTTTTCAAATGAATTTAAGAATTTCTATTTTTGAAAGAATAATCGATTACCTTAAGAAAGTAATCGATTACTTCAAGTTTTATTGAAAAACGTGTCAGAATCATTTTGATTATTTCCTGATTTGTTTTTATATAAAAGATTCTGATTTATTTTATAAAATTCGAAAATGATTTTAAATTTGAATTATTTCCTTTTTGGTTTTAAGAATCAAATCTTTATTTTATTTTGTAAATCATTTTGATTTAGTTTTGATTTTAAAACTTATTTCAAATCTTATTTGATTTTGTTTTGATTTTGTTTTACTTATTCTAAATCTTTTTTTTTATTCTAAAAAGTTTTTCTATTTTAAAAAGGATTTCACTCCAACATTAAAGATTAATCTTTCAATCATTCATTCATTCATTCATTCATTCTTTTCTGATAATCACGTTTTCTCTCTTCTTCTTTCTCTAATCTTCTGGTTTTCACGTTCATATTTTTATAAGAACAAATCCTTGTTGGCTGAGTAACTCCTAGAGAAAGTACTTCATTATCATAAGAGCTTATTGTAGAATCTGTGTTTTGAGAACACGATATACTTGTTGTAATCACTCACATCATTTGTTCTAAACCTTAGTGGTAGGAAGAAAATCCCGTAGTTGAACGTTGTGACGTTCGTAGGGTGAGGAACCCTGCTGTGTGATTGAGGCCCCTAGCGAACGGAGGTTCCTAGTAGTGTGCGGGATGCTCTTGATTGTAATAGGGTGCGGCTCTATTGCTGGTTATAAGAACTCTCAGGCGGGTCGCTTGGGGACTGGACTAGGCCTTTCGACGAGAAGGCTGAACCAGTATAAAATTCACCGATGCAAGCTTTTCTATCCCTATCTCTTTTTATTTCCGCTTATTTCAATTTTTATGTTTCCGCGCTACTCGAATTATTTTATTTATCTTTTTCGCAATCCGTTTCAAACGCTTAATCTCTCCGTCTCAAAACAATTTTTTAATTTGTAAAGGTTTTTTCAATACATTCATAAAACTCGATTCACCACCCCCCCCCCCCCCCCCCCCCCTCTCGAGATTTTGAGGTCAAACCCAACAAAAAATACTCTTATTATTCTTAAAGACAGAGAAATGAATACTTATGATAGGTTTTTTATACTACTACTTTTTTACTGTATTTATTAACAAGTCAATTATAATAAAAATTCATTAAAATTTACATCTTTTTAAATTTTCTTTTTTTATTTACATGGGAGAGCTGAGACTAGAACCCATGACCTAGGGGAGAGGAAAATCCTATTATCCCTGCAACCACTAACTGGGTTGTCTTACGCGGACTACATCTTTTTGAATTTTCGAGGAGTGAAATAACATACATTTATGATTGTTTTTTCCGTGTAATACTAACATTGACAAGTTATACGAGTAGTACTTTTAGCGCAAAAAAAAAATTTAAACTTCGTTTTTCTTTTTTTTTTTTTTTTGTTACATAAACTTCGTTTTTCTATAAAAAGTCTAGTAACGCTGACAATAATCAAATCGTACTATGAAATTTCGCCCTCTTGTCTTTCGCTCACGCGCCTTCTGTTCACGAAATAACCATGTGCTAGTAATATACTCCATCCGATCCTTATTATAGAGCATACTTAACCGAATTACAGATACCAAGGAAAGTTATCGGTTTTATGAATTCTATGAGAATATATTGTAACATTACAATTTTACCCCCCTTAACTTTTCTTGAAAAATTCGCACTCATTAATGAACAACAAAAAACACATAGATAATCAAATCATTTAATAAGGGTAAAAAAGAGAAAAATCAATAAATGATGCATAGAAAATATAATGTGACTTATAATTAGGACTAAAAAACTTTCTAGAATATGACCTATATATAGAACCAGAGTGAGTAGTACTGATGTATTACTATTGTTAAAGGAGGTTTTTTCACAAATAGACTAGGGATAGGTTTTTTCACAACTAAAGTGACATTGTCATTTCAAAATAAATAAAGTGTATTGTTTCTGTTTTTATTTATTTGTCATATTTCAGATAAAACACATTATTTAAGAAATTTAATCATTATTCAAATTTCTAATACATTAATTATATTTTTTTCCACTATACCATTTCTCTCTCTATAATCATTATTTTTTTCCACTACTTACATAAACCAAGACATGTTAAATAGGAGCAAACATGAAAAATAACATTTATTACACTCTTAAAATTTTCAATAAGACAGATAAAAAAACAAAAAATCTCTGTAAAAAACGACATATAATAAGAAACGGAAGGAGTAATAATTAATACTACTAATATCTTTGAACAATTAATCCTTTGGAACTTAAAGCAAGCCATTCAAGAATGAAACAAGGGTTTTGCAATTTGCATAAAGCAAAAGTTATTTAATATATGGTTAAAATTGAAAAAGTAATATAATTGTACCTTGAAATTACATGAAAACAAAAGTTATTAAAAAAATTAAGAAATAAAAAGTTTACAATCAATTTAATTATATTTTTCTAAAATATCCATAAAAAGTGGTTATGCCAATGTTACTTTTATGAAATACATCTATTTTTTATTTGAGAATATTAAATACAATCAACAACTCTATTCTTAATAAACATAATTTTAATTTCTGTCTTATGTTAAAAACCGAAAAGAGTATAGCCCATTTTGAAAATAATAATTGCATCACATCCCAATGCTAACTCCTTTTTTTTTATACAACTTTAGGAGACGATAGGTCTTACAGGACTCATCAAAGGTACGACAACCCTCGTGATTTTATAAGCTTTTGTGGATGTTCTTATATATTACATACCAACAAAATTTTCATGTTGTTAAAGCAATTCGAACTCACAATCTTATGAGTTATGAGTTGATTTCTTACCACTTACCCATAACTCCATCCAGCTTTATCTCTAATAAATAGTAACTTGATTTTATTAAGACTCTTAAAATCGAATCTAAATGCTCGTATTTTATACCAAACAATTGTATCTTGTGAGCTACTTATTTTAGAATTCACATTAAAAAATCTCTTAACCAAATAGTTGTAAACATGTGTTTTAAGTTTGAACTATGTTACACCAAACATTGCATAATATTAAAATCATATCAAGCTACATTAAAAAAAAACATATCAAGCTTAAACTATCAAATGGCGACATTCAGGATCAAATCCGGAACTTCTAACTTCAAAGTCTTAAAAACTTTATACATGATCATGTGAGTTACATTGACTAATCTTAACTAAAAAATTACTCACTCTGATCCTAAATATAAGCCTCATTTAAGGCTTATTGATTGTCCTTAATATAAGCCTCATTTTCAATTTTCAATATCATTAATTATTTTTTTCACAAACATCCCTATTTACTCAACACTTTTTAGATTCTCAATAATTATTATAGGGGTATTTTTGAAAAAGTATACCAAATATTTACATTTTCAATACCACTAACAATATTAACTAATTTTCTCAAAGAGTGTGAAAATTGATCCAATGAATTTATAATAAGAACCGGACGGAATATTAATGATTTCAAATATAAGCAAAAATATCAACGTCGGGTTGGTCAAGTGGTAACTCACTTGGTCCCTTAACCAACTGGTCTCGAGTTCGAGCCTTGGGCATGGAGTAACCCCCGATGGGAGACCTCTACCGCTTAGTGCGAGCTCAGTTGCGTTGGATCGGATGAGTCGGATTCTGGGTAAACTAAATCCAGGTACCAGTTGGAGTACACCAATAAAAAATATGAGCAAAAATTAAATAATTTTTTTATTAGTTAATGTTACACTTCTAAAATAACCTTATTTAAAAATGTTGTTTCATTAAAAAAAATAAACTTATTGTTTCAATCAATTTTTATTTCACTCTCAACTCACAATACAAAATTTTTAAAATATATATTTTTTTAAATTAAAAAAAATTAAAATATATTCAACTAGTTTTATTAATAAATAAAAAATTAAATTTTTCTGTTATAATTAAAATTTTAGAGAACAGAAATTTTTTGTTGGGTTGAATTAACAATTTTCATGATGCCAATTTGTCTAAAGAAATCCAAAAAAGCAGCGTGTGAAAAGAAGGGAGAGAGTGGGAATTGTTGTTGAAAAGAAACGACGTCGTTGCTTTCTTTGTGGGTCACCAGCCCCCCCAAGCCCATGTGAAAAAATCAGAATCGGTTTAGCAGACACAGCCGAAACAGAAGAAGAATCACACACCCAGCTGGCAACTACCCTATCGCCAGTCTGTTATTCGGGCAGCTACCCGCCCTGCCCGTAACTCCCCCAACCCTCTCTCTCTCCTCCTCCTATATAAACCCACTCACTCCTTTTCTCTCTTTCAAATTTCTCATTTCTCCCTTCAAAAAAAAAAAAAAGAAAAAAGAAAGAAAAACATTTTCCAATTTCCAAAAGAAGCTAAAGCTAAGTAACAATCACTATAATAATGGCTTTCTCAAAAGTGATTTTTTTCTTCGCAATGTCGGTGCTCGTTGCTATCGCCGCAGCTATCGCCGATGCTCCAGCTCCTAGCCCCGCCTCTCCCGCCGTCGCCGTGTCCCCTTCCTTCGTCGCCGGTGCTGTCGCCGCCGTCGTTGCTCTCGCTTTTGGATCTGGTCTCAAGATCTGAGCTGAGCGCGTGGTGATGGATTTTTCTGAGTTATGTGTATCTACTGTGTGGATTTTGAGTAGAGATTATTATTTATGAGATTTGATTAGTAGTGTATAATATAATTCTCTCAGCTCTTTATATGTAGGAGTTATAAAATGTTGTTTTGTGGATCTTAGTGGAGTTTATGTTTTGAAGAGTGTTATGGTTGTGATCATTGTTTCTGGTACATAATCAATTTCTTTTCTATTCAATTTTGTGTTTTATTTCTTTCGGATTTTAAATTCTTCAGAAATTAAATTAAACTCATCTTGTAACCAAAGGCTTGCAAGTTTGAAATAAACGTAAATGATTAATTTATTTTAGTCTTTGGAAAAATTAATTATTCCATCTTACGTTTTCATGAGTAAAAAAAACAATGGGAAATTCAAAGGAGGTTATGCGATTTTTTTAAGGAAAAAAGAAAGAAGTGAAGGAGTGTGATTTAAGTCAAATTTGAGAAAAGTGATGAAGCGTAATTTTTGAAAGCTGGTGTTTAAGACTTTGAATTCATTTAAGAACTTTGGTGGAAGGAAATTGAAACTTACTATGTGGTCTCTGTATCATGCAATCCGCTTGTTTTAATGTTAGCCAACGAAATCGCTCTGCGCCTTAATTTTAAGATAGCTCCACCGATAGATTATAGATATGACATATTTCGATGGTAAATGTTACTAATTGGAATTTAGAGGTTTTTTTTTATTTTTTTTTTATTTTTTTATTTTTTTATTTTATCAACGACAACCAACATTAATGTTGGTAGATAATTAAATTTTTTAAAAAGGATGTCATGATCATGAAAATGATTTTGTTGATAGAAAAGTATTTAATCTTCAGTTCTGGACTGAAGGAAAAAAAAAGAATTTATTCGTTTTCATTTTTACGTTGCTAGGATTTCATCCGTTATTTTTTTTTTTTTGGTTTACATGGGAGGTCTGGGACTAGAACCCATGACCTGGGAGAGGGGAAATCCTAAGTGTCCCTGCAGCCACCAACTGAGCTGTCTTACGCGGACTATTTCATCCGTTATTTAACTCATTGATTTTTAATTTTTTTTTTCATTTCATGCTTTTTAAATTAGTTCAAATAACTGAGCGTATACAAACATAATGCACATTGTCATAATCATTCCAATTTTAATACCCGAAAAAAATGTACTCTCGCCGGTTCTATTTATAAGATCATTTTGGGGTTTTTCACTCTCACCAAGGAAAGTAGTTAAATTTGTTAGTGACATTAGAAATGTAAAAATTTGATATATTTTTTCGAAATTACCCCTATAATTATCATTGAAACTTTAAAAAATGTTGATTTAATAGAGGTGTTTTGTGTAAAGAAGTAATTAAATCTTATTAAAAATTGAAAATAGGTCTTATAAATATAAGCAAAATAAAAAACAAAAAGATCTTATAAATAAGAGCGGAGTATATCCTAAGTTACGTGTCCTCGAACCAAACAACCAAAGTGGCCAGCTTTACCTAATGTCTGTCAAAGGTGCTCTTGAAGGAAAACTTGTCAATTAAGTCTCCATAGTCGTTGCCTTTCTTATTTGACTAAGTATTTCTACGTTAGTTAATTACACTACAATATATAACATTACACACTCTTCTGGGAGAATTATAGGAATGCAATCTCATGCATGATTAATTTCAAAGATTCTTTGATATTAAAAATGCTCTTAGAAAACCTGTGATATTGGTCAAAAAATACAGAAAAAAAAATAAATGCACGTAACATAACAACTTATGTGCAACGTAGCCGTTTTGAAAATTATAGCTACATGTCATTTAATCTTACTCTGTTTTTTGACTAAATAATACTCATTCCGTCCCTTAATACACAATAATATAATGATTTTTTTTAAGAATTTATTTCAATTTTAATTATTTTTTAACAAAAATATTTTTATTTTATTCAATATTTTTAAAATATCAATAACAATTAAAAGGAAATTTATAAAAGTATATGAAATATTCATATTTTCATATTTTCAATGTCATTAATATAGATAAATATTTTTTTAATCGACGTGAATTTCAAAAAAATCTTATATTCCGTATGTCCCTTATTATTAAATTACTTTTACCTAATTCACATAAATTAAGAAAATTAATTATTATTTTCAAATTTATCAAAAAATATGTTGACTTTCCAAAGTTGCCCATATTTAAAAAGTTTATAATTTTATTTATTTCTCTCTCTATTGTAATTATTAAACTATGACCTCTATAAAATTATGAGAGGTGTATTTGATATAATTTTTTGATAGTATCTAAATATTTTAAAGTGACTTATAATAAAGGATAAAAGACCTTTAAAATAATGACTTATAATAAAAGGCGTATAAAATACTAAAAATAAATGGAGTAACAATGATTTAATAGTAGTATTAAATTAAGGATTTTCTTAATGATGAAATACCAAGAAAAACTTGTTTACATTGAAAAATATAACACGCATTCAAAAAATAAATACTCTATATAACACTTATAATGTGATAGACCCACAACAATTTTTATTAATTTTTACTACAGTATATTTTTTATCCTCAATTTAAAAATTGAGATTAAACAAACTCTGAAGTTAACCACGACAAGTTAGCCAACGATAATAACAATGAGGATGGTGCGCTGTGATTTCCAATGTAAGACGGAAAGCAACACAAACAAAAATTACACCAATTCCCTCTTTGGAATAACTTGTTTGGTCTCACGGTAGGTTCGTTTCTTGATACAAGTTTTTTAAGGTCGGTAATATAATACTCATATTATCCCGGTTTTTATTAAAAAAATGACAAAAACATGTTTATTAAGGAAGTTGTTATATATATATATATTTAATTTTTTAATTTCATATAAAAATAAAAATTATTACCCAGATTACCTATATGTATGTGAATTTCAAATAAAAGTTTAAATATCAAAATGATTCATATAAATATTAATTTCTTTGAAATTAGTTCCTATAATTTTATTTTATTTTTTTTGGGATTTTGATCCCTGTTTTTACATTCTATTTTTGTTTTGGTCCTTTGTGACAAATAGGGATGGAAAACGTTAACATAGCCTAACGAAAAGGTTAAAGTAAAGATCAAAAGTATTGAAAAGTTTATGAATTAAATGAGGGGTATTTTAGGGATTATGATATTGATTAATGTGAAATTAGTTAGATTTTTATATATTTTAAACTATAATATTTATGTACAGTTTTTTGGTTATATTTGAGACCCGGGAAACATTAATTAATGAATGTAATTAATATGTTAATTTGTATTAAATTTATATACTTTTCCTTTTTTACCATGTCTCTTTATTATTGTTTTTTACATCTTGTCTTCAACTCATAAGATTGAGATTAAACAAACCTTTTTTTTTTTTTTTAAATTTCAATTTTCATTGCTTCTTAGAAGAAAAACGAGGAAATAACGACTGGTCTTGCTAGATAAACAGCAATGTTCATTTCATGCATTGGAACTTTACCCTGTTCATATATACCTAGAACTAGAAGTGCATTATGCATATTCCAATTAAAACAAGTGCATCATGCATACGAATATATCCCTTAAATTATTCCACGCTTCATTGTCTCTACTCTTTATCCCCCAAACAAACAATCATGTGAAGTGCGCATGAACCAACTTTTCAAAAGCGGCTCACCTTGTTGCCACATTTTCAAAGTAAAACATTTTTTATGATTCTTTCTCTTTTACATATACTAGTAATCACTTTTTTAAAAGTAGTTACTTTATTAAAAATAACTCCATGACTTCTCTTTGAAAAGTGAAATCAGTTGGCAATCTTTGTCATTGCAAATTTACCACTTTCAATTGATCACAGCCACTCAAATACGGGGACCAAGTTCCTCTTTGGAGCAAACGTTAGTCCATCCTTTAATTCATTAAACTCACGACGAATTAGAGGCAATTCCAGTCTTCCTCATATGCTAGCACAAACTCATTTGCCCCACTTGTCTCTCACAACTGCTTCTCAACCGCGCAAGTTGTGGTCTCGATTTCTTTTATGGAAGCAACATCGAATGCTGTTTTATTTTTTTATTCCTTTTTGAACGGACAGTATCTCCTCACCTTGGCAATAAACTAATCCTTTTGAGTATGTGGTTACTGTTGTGGGTATTATCTCATGTGTATCGGTTAAGCCATTTTGTTGATGTACGATGAAAGTGACTGGAGTGTGTGTTTGTGTGTAAAAGGTGGAGTTATCATATTTTCCTTTCTTACTTGCTTTTATAGGTGGTACCCCGATTTCATTAAGTAAAGATCAATTTATGATGGACTCGTGATATTTGCTAACTGATCATCCCAGTTGCTAGCTATTTAATGACCATTGAGATTCCTCGACGAATAGTTTAGGCTTTGTTTGGATTGGTGGAATATGATGGAATGGAAGAGAGTGGAATGATATTTAAATAAGCTTCATTGTTTGGATTGTTATATTTATAATAGAGTGGAGTGGAACTTGGTGGAATGGATTTCATCCAATTCCATCCAAAGCTTCACTTTTTCATCCCTCCCAAATTGAGGTGTTTGTGATGGTACCAAACAATGGAACACTATTTTTGTCCCATCCCACTCCACTCCACTCTATCATATTTTATTCCATTCTATCCTCAAAAGTGTATTCAAACATAACCTTAGTCTAACGAAAACATGGAAATACTCACTTCCTTTAACCGGTTTGTTGGTTCATCAATGGGTAGGTTTATATTGGGCCAAGGCTCTAATGGGTCGGCTTCTAAAAAATCTCTATACCCGTGAGTGAGCTCCTAGAGTCGTCTATGTGCAAGTCGTCAAGGTGGTGCCAGGTGGGCTCATGGAGCCACCATTTGTTAGGCCGTCAAACTGGCGATTTGGTGGGCGTATGGAGCAGTCCATTAATTGTGGGGACTGTTAATCGTTAATCCATTTGTCTGTTGATACATTGTCATGAATCCCCGATATTGGTTTATAATAGAACCGTTGATGGGATGTTGATAAGGACGAGACACTAAGTTGTTGAGTCGCTGATCCCTTGAACTGTTGAGCTGTTGAACTACTGAATTGGTAATATATTGGACTAGTAGCACTAAGTGTAATTCTGGTCCATAATAGTTACCCTCTCAACAAGCATTAATTTTATGAATCGAAGAACCTTTTACTTTTAACCTTGTACATAAAAGGATCCAAAGGATTTTATATTATTGGATTAACTTCATGATCATCAAAAAGCTCCTTTGTCTCTAAAAGTAAATAGTTAAAGGTGTATTTACTATACTTGAAGTTAGGGGTGGGCTAGGTACACTGGTTAAAACATATTATACTTGTCCCTCAGTCCGTTCATAAATGTTGATCAGAGCGGGTCAATTTTTGAACACAAATTCGTTCCTAATTAAGATAAAACATAATAGGGATGTGTCCAAATTGGGATGAGACAAGATAAGGACACGTTGAATTGATTCAAAACAAAAATGATAACTATAAAATTTATAAAAATATAGATTTATCCTTGAGATAAAAATGACAAAAATTGTTATAATGCAACAAGTTATTTTTCACAAAGTTTTTGTTCCTTTTAAACCTTATATTTTTTTTTTGGTGTCAATCATGACAGATCAATTATAATCCAAAGTCATTGAAAAAAGACAAGTCAGATTCTGCTCATTTAATCAATTGAGTCCACTATATTACTTAATAAAATGAATGATAAATATATTCCCCTTTATTTACATAAAGGTAAATTCACTATTTTAAATTGAGTTTATAAAAACCTTTTAGGAGTGACTCGAGACAAACTCAATCCAAAGTTCCCTTCTTTGTTTAAAATGACTTTAGGATTTGCACTTGAAGAAAATATTATTAGGATTACAAGTGAGTTAGAATGGAAAAGAATGAATTAGCTAGAATTCATATAATTAAGTAGCAAAATTCATAAACCTAATACCCCAACTTGCTGAATTAAGATATGATGTTCAGTCCACTCGCTTATAATTATTCTTATTTATTTCTTTGGCTGATACCTATTTAAGCCACCATAATTTTTGTTAAGAATTTTTTTTTGGTTTCCCAAGGTATTCATTCGCGCAACAGGACGACTAATTATTTTGACATTGTCGGACCCTTTCGGAGTAGTCTCCCGGCGAGGCTACTGACATTCACAAAAGTCGGAGATCGAATCTCCAACCACTAGCATCCGGAAGTTGTTAAGATTTTTTTAATCAGAAAAATCCTTGCATTCTACATTGTACACGTGGCAGCAATAATTTAAGTTAATGCCAAAATTCTTAGAATAATTGACCTTCTTTTGATTTGGTATTCTTTTATAGATATTGGTAACAAATGTCCTAAAAACACTTATTAAGATTATTAGAAAATGAAATTTAATTATAAGTTCACCATACTTCATTTTTTGAGAATCTAAAAAGACACATTTTTTAGCACCATCTAACTACATTTAGATGTTTAACTAATGTCCTGGTTAGCATTTCTTTTCTTTTATTTATGCATAGCAATCAATTTTGCTTCGATAAGAAAGAAAATGTTTCCAAGATTCAGAGTTGAGTAAATTCATTCAAAATTCAAAATTGATAAGATTCCATCTCATCTTATTTTTCATTCAAATTCAAATGAATAACTATAGTTACACTCACTCTAAAAATAAAAAAAAAAAAAAAAACTATAGTTACACTCCTATTTAATTCTTTCGGATTTCATCTACTAATCCTATTTTTTCCCCTTGGTTTTTTCTTGCCAATATTTTTTAATTCTTTTACTCTTTCTTTTTTTTTTCCAAGATTCATCCCATAACAACATCTCCATTGACGTCCCATTCGGAGCAGGAGCAAGCAATCGTGTGTGTGTGTGTTTTTTTTAAATTTCCTTTCATCTTTTTTTTTTTTCAATTTTACGTGTCACATTTACAAAATTTACTCTTCTTTCCCATTTTTCACTATATGCAAAGTTTCTTTTTTTGCTTTGATAGATAAGAAGAAAACTTGAACATAAATGAAATTCATTAAACATATGAACTGTAATTAAGGTTCGATACTAATTTATACTAATAGGTTTAACTTTTTCAATTTTTTATTTTACATATATTTAAACATGGAAGAATAAATATTATTTGTTGTTGATATTGGATTGTTGCATCTCATCTCTTCTCTACCACAAGTATATATTATTTTCCCAAACTTTTCCTTTTTTTATTTTTGATATGATTCATCACATATATAATCACATCCTAATAGAAGGTGAAACATTAATTTGGTCTACATTATTTTAAATATGATTGTTAATTGATAATGGACAATTTGTTTTCAATATGACATCTATGTATGTATTCCCTTATTTCCTTTTATCTGTCATCTTTTGGAGAGATTTTTTGTTTTTTTTATTTGTTGTATTGAGGATTTCAAGAGTGTAATAAATGTTATTTTTCGTGTTTGCCCTTATTTAATATGTCCTGGTTTATGTAAGTAGTGAAGAAAAATTAATGATTATATAGAGAGAAAGGATATAGTGGAAAAAAACATAATTAATGTATTGGAAATCTGAGTAATGATTAAATTTCTTAAAAGATGTGTTTTGTTTGAAATATGACAAATAAATAGGAACGGAGGGAGTATTAGGATTTTTTTTCTTTCTTTTGTTTGTTATGTTTGATGAAATGATTGCTTATTTTCACTATAGTCTTTTAAATTCTCCTTCTCTCAACCAAAATGGCAGATTGGTGACATTAGAGTCACGTCAACTTGCAAGATTGTTTTATGAAAGAGCAAGCAATTGAAGTTTGTTGGAGCAGTAAGAGATATCATTCATCTCAAGGCAAGAAGGCTACGTCCTTAATTCTTAATGTAGCCTCAGTTTTTGAATTTTAGAAAGTGAAGCACAACTTCTCTAGGTTGTTTGTTTGGGTCTGCATTGTACTCGGGGATCAAAATATTTTTCTTTTTGCTCAATCGAGATTAAAACTCAATGACATAGCTATCATTAGATTTTTTTTTTTTTCCCGGTGAACAGTATCATTAGATTTTAACATCCGTTACAAATGACATGATATATGTAAAGTGTATGGACTGGAATAATGCACTTGTTATTATCGGTTCACATATAAACGATCATCACATCAAATAACCGGCCCTCACAAATTGGAAGTCCAGCCTTGAGTCCGACACGACCGGCCTTGCACTAGATTACTAATGGACATCTCGCACCACATGAATCACACATCTCATAATGGTTTTCACGCACCATTATATTATTTCTTGAAGCAGTTGATCCAACAATATTAATAGCAAAAGGAAATTGCTTTTTGGCTCCCATGACTTTTTGGCCCCCATTTCAATTTTTCATGAATCAAAATACCCTTAACAATGTTAACATTTCCGGTTCTATGAAACCGGAAAGTCTTTTCGGTTTTATTGAATCGGAAAAGAAATCCCGGTTTTCCTGAACCGGAAGACTTCCGGTATAGCACAACCGGAAGTATGTGAGCAACATGTTTCATTTGCAGGAAATGGAATACTTCCAAATGACCTACAAACTTCTGGATCTCTCTCCTCGTGCTTTAATACCACTACATGGGAGAGTAAATCTCTGGCCAAAGCAGATGCTGTGTGGGTATCTAAAATATGGCCATCATTCACTTCCTTCATTTAACTGAAAAAGTTAGTCTCTAGTCACTGACTCACTGTGAGGATTATTATCATTTTCACATTTTTCAGGAATTGTAGGATTGGAGTAGAGAAGCTATTGAAGGTGGAGCAAAAACATTGTTTGACATTGTGGCATATGCTGATGTTGACCGCTGTGCCTGGATTGCTGCATCATCAAATGTGAGGTTGTGTTCCAGGTGAGACTATATTGAAATATCACTTTTACATACTTCCGGTTGTGCTATACCGGAAGTTTTCCGGTTCAGAAAAACCGAGATTTTTTCCGGTTCAGCAAAACCGGAAAGACTTTTCCGGTATTATAGAACCGGAAATGTTAACATTGTTAAGGATATTTTGGTCCATAAAAATTTGAAATGGGGGCCAAAAAATCAATCATGGGGGCCAAAAAGCAATTTCCATAGCAAAATGACTATAATGGTTGTAACGACAATACACGGCCCATCATGGCCCATCACTTCCATCACCTTACAAATAGCAGTTAATGCGTCAAAATATGAAATGAACACTCTCAATTTCTATTTTACACATAATAACACACATCTCAACCCCAAAATAATACCTTGATTCGGCTGGCCATCGACTGAGATCTCGACACCAATGTCATACATCAACAAACCGGCACGACCGGTACATGTGAGATGACACCTTACAACACTAATGGACAATTGTTTGATAAACTATCACATTTTTTATTATACAAGTGGGTGTAGCCCACATGGTCATGTACCAAAAAGTCCTGGATTCAATCTCAGGCGCCACTATTTAGTGGATTTAATTTCTCTTCCCCTATAAAAAAAAACCAAAAAATACTTTGCCTATAAAAAAAATAAAACTTAAGATTTAATGTATTTTACATTGTTTAGATTAGTTTAATAATCTTATGCAAAAATAAAAATAACAAATAGAATTAAATTAGTACTGAATTACTTTAGAATCAATATAATAATCTTAGAAAATTAATTTAAAGATCTACATAAATAGACCTACACCCAAACCTACACACCAGATTGTGACATTGTCCTTTAAATTCTTTTATTGATTTTTTTTTTTTTAACTCAAGACCGTGAGATATCAACAAAGGCAAACAAATAACTTTCTATTGCCTCCACCGCGATGGCATCAACCTAGTTCAAAAGATCTATAAATAATTTAAGGGTGAAGTAATAATTTGGTTCTTAATGTTTTTATATTGTTTCAATTTAGTCTCTGAAAATTTATTAATTCACATTTAGTTCCACACAATTTTCAAATGTATCAATTTAGTTTCTCAAAATTTTCGGATGTATTAACTTGGTTCTAAAGATTTTCATGTTTTATGGATTAAATAAGTATGGCTTAAATATGAAAATGGTCCCTATAAATATTGACTTTTTTGAAATTGGTCCTTGTAAAATTTTTCTTTTGGTTTTGGTACCTAAATTTATAAAAAATTTTGGTTTTGGTCCCTCCTGATATATGTGGATGAAAAATGCCGAAAATGTAATATATTATATTCTATGACCTATTAAGGATGATATTCTTGTATTAATTCTCAAGGGTAAACAGAAAACTTACATTAAATAAGAAAACCAGTTCAAAAACCATGATATTAGAGGGACCAAAGCCAATTGAATCTAAATAATAGAGGGACCAAAACAAACTACCAACATAATTATGGGACCAAAATTTAATATGAGGGACCAAAACCAAAACGTTTTGTAAGTGCAGGGACCAAAACCAAAAGAAAAATTTTACAAGGACCAATTTCAAAGAATTCATATTTACAGGGACCATTTTCATATTTAAGCCAAAAAGTATATCCAAAAATCATTGTAGACCAAATTAGCACATTCAAAAATCTTGCCGGACTTAATGTGAATTTATATATATTTAAGGACTAAGTTGGTACAATACAAAAATATCATGACCACATTGGTACTTCAAATTTTTTTTTTTGGTCAGAGAGAAAAAAATGTTGTAATCATATCTAAACAGTAATAAACAGCTGAAATAATTAGTGAAAGCCTGGGGGAGTGAGTAGTAATCTAGGCACTGCTACTGCTCCTGCTCATCAGTGGATGTCTGGGCCGGCTCCGGCAGCTGTTTTGATTGGGCTGCTGCGTCGTCACCCCATGGGGTGAGACATCCTTGACTGTCTGGGTCAGCTCAGGCTGCTGCTGCTGCTCCATCACCGCATCGGGTGAGTCATCACCGAATGTGTGGGCTGGCCCAGGCTGCTCCTGCTGATTGGGCTGCTGCTCCATCATTGCATTGGGTGAGACTTCAGAGAATGTCTGGACCGGCTCAGGCTGCTGCGTCATCACCTTATTGGGTGAGGCATCAGTGAATGTTTGAGCCGGCTCAGGCTTCTCCTGCTGATTGGGCTGCTGCTCCATCATCGCATCGGGTGAGGCTTCAGCGATTGTCTGGGCCGGCTCAGGTTGATTCTCCATTACCACATCGGGTGAGACATTAGTGAATGCTTGGGCCGGCTCAGGTTGCTGCTGCAGCTGCCGCGATAGGATAATCTGTTGGGCAGCCTGCATCAACGTGTCTTGCTGCTTCATCATCGCTTCGATAGTCTCCCTCAATTGGCGATTTTCGTCTCTGGAGGCAGCCATCTCCTTGGAAATCTCCTTCTTCAACTAAAATCAAAATTCAAATGTCTAGTGATATCTAAAGTCTAAACAGAAGCTACAGAGTACTTAGTACTATATACATAAACAAAACAAGTGACCTAGTCGGAACTTAAATTTGTCCTAAAGCAATCATGTAAGAATTGATTGCAGTCAATATGTTAAAACTACGCATGCAAGTGCATCAATGTAATTACCGTTTTCGTCATTTCTGTGATCAAATCTTCAAATGAACCATGATTATTATTAGCATTGCAAGTTTGGTGCTGAGACTGTTGCTGCTGCTGCTGCTGGTACATACTATACAGCTGATGTTGTTTCAATGACTCCTGTTCGGTTGTGTATGTTGACGTCCGACGTTCAGGATCGACAGCGCCATTCATAGGAGTCATGGAGTTTATTGAGTTACCAATAAAATTTGAATGGTAATTTGCATCTTGATTATTATGGTCATGCCACCTTTGTAATGGCACAATACTGTTAGCTTGCTGCTTAGGAGTGCTTGTAGGCAAGACTCCTTTACAGTGCATACATTGCATTGAGTCAAGGTATTGATTATTGGATTGTGAAGCAATGGATGAATGTTGCAATGGTACTGAAGGCATGTTGAATGTAGGAGGCATAGCAGCTTGTCTAAAACATTCACTTGGAGGGTAACAATTTGTCCTATTTGACTGCACAACACTTGAGCCATTTAATGTTTGAAAATTTCTGATACCATTCATATAACCCCTTCTGAAGTGGGAGGGTTCTGCTGCCATATTAGCTTGTTGGTTTTCCATGCATTCGATTTTTTTCAAATGCAGTTTATATTTCTGCAGCAATGCAATAATACTAGTAAGGTTCCTTAATGAAGGGGCTTAAATTATATTAAACTAAAGCTTAAAAGGACTAGAAACAAAAATAAAAAAAAATAAAAAATACCTGGAGATGGCTGGCCACATTCTCCCTTGTAAGGTTATCAACATTCATCAATTCAAGAATCTTTTTAGGTACAGCCTCTGAAAAGGCACACACTTAATCATTTGGGTACACACTTCATGGCATGATATTCCCCCAAGGGCACTTACGAATTGAATTATGATAAGGAAGAGGAATCAAGAAATCTTCATAATAATGCTTAATTTTTTTTTTTTAACAACAATAACAACAACCAAACTTTTGTCTCACTAGATGAGATAGGATACATAAATCAAACGATCCGATAAACATTTATCATAAATCATGTCCTTCCATATTAAATATCATGTTGTTCTATCAAAATATTCACAAATTTTTTGCTAAATTATTAAAAAAAGAAGAAAAAAATAATGATTAATATTTGCAATACCTCAAAGATAAGAGCTTATTAGGCCCTTCAAATATTTGTGCCATAAGATAAATCCCTCGGTTTTCAATTATTATTAGGTAGAATAAAATTAAGTCATAAAACTTCAAAATGTCACATATTAAGTCTCTGCAGTTTAAAACTTGTAAGGATTGCAACGACACAAATCTTTCGAGACTAAATTAATGTTGTACTGTAAAATAATCACAATCAATTTATCTCCTATTTAACTTGTTTGGTATTTAACTTGTTTGGTTTCTCGTTGACATACTCATCAAATGCGTGATTACGTTTGAAAGCTACAACTACATGTAAGACAATATAGCTTACTCATCAAAATTTTGATTATGTTCGAAAACTACAACTAGTGGCTCGACTTTGGACTACACGTCATTGTGAGCTCTTCTTCAATGTAAAAGCAATCATGCTTGTAGTAATTGCTTGTAGTAGTGATTGATTACAGTAACACTTTTTGTCATGCATTATGAATTTATAGATAGAGAGTGAAAAACATACTGTCGATGCCTAATTGATTAACAGCAACTTCAAACTTGTCGTGCATCTCCCTTGACCAAACAACTCTGGCCTTCTTGTTAACACTATTCTCATGCTCCTCATTATTCATCCTGCTAAATAAACGAGGTTTTTATTTTAATGAAGAAATTGTTGACAGAGAGAGAAGCTAAGGAATTAAAAAGTAGCTATGATCATGAGACTGTTGAATGAGAAATATAATCTTGAATGCTAGTACTCACTACTTATGTGATGATTGAATAACGTGAACTACAAGCACTAGAAGAAAAAAAACTTCAGGGAAGAAACCTTATTCGACATGTATTTGTATGGTTGAACAATTGTACTTAATTACCTTGGATTCTCCGAACCGAATCTATTATTTATAGTTTGTTGATTCTTGTCAAAGATATTTCGGTTTAGGATATATTTTATTGATTATATATATACTCACCCCGTCCCTAAATATAAAGTCCCTTTGACACTTTTATTTTGTCCCTATTTATAAAGCCCCATACCAATTTTCAATAATCATTAATTACTTTTTTTCACAAACACCTCTATTTATTTAACACTTTTTAGATTCCCAATAATATTAATAGGGGTAATTTTAAAATTACATATCAAAAGTTCACATTTTCAATACAATTAACTAAATTATTCCACTTTCTTAATGGACATGAAATCCCCCAAAGAATATTCAGGGACGGAGGGAGTTTTTTTTAGTGTAAGCTATGTTGATATATAATTGCTCAAAACATAATAAGCATACAGTAGAGTTGGTTCTATCATATTGCATATCATGATAAGATTGTTTTTCGCGAGATATTGACATATACATCAATTCAAAACAAAAACGTAAAAAAATCCAAAAAAAATAAAAAATAATTAATTTTTTAATATTTATGGATTGCTTTCATAAATAATTCAGATTCGATTTCATATTCCTTTATTAAATCGAGACCAATCCAAACCGAACACAAATAATACATTCTTATAAATTTAATTTTTATACTTTATAATTCCACATTGGCTTTAATTTGTGATTTTTGTTATATATCATTAGCTCTAATCCCGCGCTATTTGCGAGTTTTTTATTTATTTTTATTTGCATGTACATTTTTTTTTAAAATATAATTAGGAATTGATATTATTTTACCTCTTCACTTCATTGTAGTTATAATTATTGTTGTATTATCTTTGTTTGATTACAGGATATAAGATTGAGATACATGGAATTTCTGAAAAACAACTTGTTGATTATTTCTATTAATATCAAAACAAACATTGATAAAACTGATTAATATATTAAAAATAGAAATAAAATATGACGGTAGAAAGGGAAATAAATTATATTTATGAGCGCTCTGCTTATGGTATTATGAAATATTTCTTAATTATTTAATAGATAAATTAGTCATTTTTATATGATTATCACTCTTATTGTGACTAATTAGAATTAAACAATCTGATTTTTTTTGTCTAATAATATTATTATGAGATATCCATTATTTCATAAGATATAAAGAAGAAATTGAAATGATTATTCTTGATTTCTTTTTCGGGTGATGTATTGAATTTTATAAGGAAGATCGTGACTATTCATTCTTTTTTAAATTAAATATTATATTTGTTTATGTATAGATCAATATTAAATTAGTCTATTTTCTAATTAGTTGATGAATAAATTCACATTTTTTGATATCATTATCACCTTTCATGATCATTATGATTAGCAATAATGAAATGAAAGTTAAACGTTTTGATCTTTTCTTATCTGATACATGCTGAGTAGATTTAAAGATAAATCAAAATATTCTCAATTTCATTTGACATGATAATTGAGCTCATTTTTTATATGATTATCAAATTTAATATGAATAATCATAATATATATATATATATATATAATCTTTTCTATTTGATGATATTATGAGATATTCCTTATATTTATTTGATGGATAAACTATCATATTTTTATCGTACAATTATCATTTTTTAAATATGATTATCACCAATGTTAATATCAATTAGAATTAAATATTTTGATCTTCAAAATATCCTTGGTAGTGCATGAAGGTGGCTTTTGTTTAATTGAGTTCCTAAATTATTAATTTTGACTTTTTTTAATTTTTTTTTGTGCCTTTTGTAACAATGATTTTGTTGATTTTGTTGTTTTGCTTGATGAATGTGGCTTTTGTTTCACTTGTCGCAGCGATTCCTTATTATCATTTAAAGGCATTTTTATGTTAATAATAAATTTTTGCTTGGTCTGTATAGCTTCACCACAATACCATTTTATGCGGATTTATGCATTACTCCTAGATTGTGCATCACCGCGTTGTCTTTAAGCATATAATATTTGTATGGCAAGGTTTTGCGTATCTAAGGAACTTTGTTATGTTGGACGTGTATTTGGATTATGGCTATTAAAGAAAGATGTTGGAGAAGTGAACAGGAATAAAAATGAGTTTTATCTTATTAGGTTGACGGAAGGAAAGAAAAAAAATTTGTGGGAATCAAATTATTCCTTTTTCACCAAAGGAGAGATTATGGAGAGAAAATTATAAACTGAAACATTAATGGAAAATCTATTTATTTTCTTTTTTTTCCTCTTACTAAACAATGAAAAACCTACCCATTTTTTCATCATTTCCTTTCTCTCTTATTTCTCTTTTTCCATTTTCTTGTGTGCCACCAACGAAACATATCATAGCTTCACCACTCTTTTGAGATGGGTGTAGATTGCCTTAAATGACTTTTTAAATTTGTATGTGTTCCTCTTGTAAGAAGTGTGGGTGTTAGTGGATGTGATTTTTAGGATTTGTTATACTCTTTTATCTTTGCTTATTATTTTTCCCATTGGTTTCCCTATCAAAGTTTTTGATGAGGTAGAGATCTTAATAACGATTTGGCATGTATTTTTGGTATTAGATTGTTAGTGGTAGTTTGGTGCTTTAGAATTGTATGTGTAGCTTCACACTTTGTGTACTTTGTGAAGTGGATTATTTTGTAATGCTATTTGTTGGTGCTAAACTACTTTGAGTATATGATTGTGTACCATGTTCAAACCCATGTTGGGGTTCATATCCTTATGTAATCTTTTTGTTAATAATATTATTTGGCTTAATTATGGTTTTGGTCCCTATAAGTTGACCTCGTTTTGAATTTAGTCCTTAAATCTTTTTTTTGACCTTGAACGGTCCTTAAATCTTTTTAAATTTTGTTTTTAGTCCTTAAATCTTTTTTTGACCTTGAATGGTCCTTAAATCTTTTTAAATTTTGTTTTTAGTCCTTCTGTTTGTCTTCTTCCGTCATCTGCTGACATGGCAAACGGTGTGCCATGTCAACCCTTACATTGACTGCCAACGATGCATCTGATGTGGACCTCCTACTCATGTGAGCAGGAACCGAGCATAAACCAAACATTAACCGATCATGAACCGAGCATGACTTGCCAAACCGAGGGGAGATATCGACCGAGCACGATGAACTGAGCACGAACCAAGCTATGTCGTTACCAATTGCATCGTACTCGGTTGATATCTCATGCACGGTTAATGCTCGGCTTATACTCGGTTCATGCTCGGTTCCTGCTCACATGAGTAGGAGGTCCACATCAGATGCATCGTTGACAGTCAATATAAGGGCTGACATGACACACCGTTTGCCATGTCAGCAGATGACGGAAGAAGACAAACAGAAGGACTAAAAACAAAATTTAAAAAGATTTAAGGACCATTCAAGGTCAAAAAAAGATTTAAGGACTAAAAACAAAATTTAAAAAGATTTAAGGACCATTCAAGGTCAAAAAAAGATCTAAGGACTAAATTCAAAACGAGATCAACTTATAGGGACCAAAACCATAAATAAGCTATATTATTTTGATTATAAAAAAGTTAATGTTGTCGCAGTCAAAAAATGCACACCGGATAATTAAAAAAAATAAAAATAATTAAAACTTATTTAAATAATGCACGTCTATATTGTAAGCAAGTCAACCCAAAATTAGGACATGAAGAGTGAAACAAAGCAAAACAAAGAAGACAATGAGCGAGATTGATAAGGGGAATTATGACAAAAGCAAAGCAATCTGCAATATTGGGGAGAATTGTGATAAGCTACTTGGCAATTATGTCTTTGCGTAAGTTTCCAATTTTCGTTTGTTAGGTGTTAGGTTTCAATTTTTCGATTTTGGGCGGATATTGTGATCAACCATGTTAGGACTGTTTGCTTGGATATATACAGAAGGACTAAAAGTGCTAAAAATTCATAATTTAAGGACTCAATTCAGGAAAAAAAAAAAGAAGAAAATAAAGAAAGAAAGAAGAGAGAACTAATATTGTCAAATAGTGTAATTTGAGAATCAAAAGGGCACTTAATAATAAGTAAGCCTATAATAATACATACAAAGTCGCATACATATATACGTTAACACCAAGAACATTCATCTCTAGTTGACTCTATCTTTTTAAACTAAATGTTAGAATTTCGGTTAGGTAAGTTTGAGGCTGAATTTAGGAAAGGTTAATATAGATTAATTTTCATTTTCAGTTTGTTTTAACATTACAAAAATTTCATTCAATTTTAGGATATATAATTTAATATTTTCGTTCAAATGTTTATGTTAAAATTTTGTCTAGTTATATTTTTTCCCCCCATAAATTTAGGTTATGTTCTGTTTATATTTCAAGTTTTCAACCTAGGGCAAAAAAATTAGGAACAGGCATATTAATAATGAAAAATGATTCATCAATCCAGGTCGAGAGGAGTGATGAACATCTTGTAAAGTAAGTGCTTGATATATGTTTTGATGAAGATAAAGTGCAAAAAGAAGAAAAGAAAAGAAAATTGCAACAAACAACAACAAGAAGACTCAAGAGCAAAGTTTAAGGACATTTGTGTTTAATTGTATTTTATATTTTAAGTAAGTATTTGCTTGGGTAGAGTCTTAGGTTATGTAATGAATCTCAAGGAACAATCATTTTAAACAAATTAAGAATTAGAGACATTACTAAAACCAAGTTTAGAAAATGATGCATATATTTTAGAAATATTTTAAACATTTTTTAATGCATCATTTAATGGCTAAGAATGAGTTTTGAAACTTATATTTTAATAGAAATCAAGTTGCATTTGAAAAGCTTTTAATTTGGGCAAATTTACGGTGAGGTAATCGATTACCCAGTTCTGGTAATTAAAAACCGGTCAGATCTGACTGGTTTTTAACAGCGGTAAGTTTCAACTAATTCCATAACCAACTTGATTCATTTATACATACCCATTATATAAGGGTTTTTCTACACGATTTTCAGAGTCCCAATTGAGGGAAAAACACATAAACCCTTAGCCATATTTTCACAAAGAATCAAAAAGAAAAGTTTTATCTTTCTCATTTTGAAATTCATGTTCTTTATTGTGTTTATTGAGTATTCATTGAGATTCAAGAATAAGATTCTATGAGTTGATTATGAGTTGTTTAATCTGCACAGAGAGGTGTGAATCAAAGAAAACAACAATTATTGAAGATTCATGAAGAGCACTTGAAGGTTTCAAGTGTGGGTTTAAAGGTTTCAAGCAAAAAGTGTTGAAGAAGAAGATTGAAGGTTTCAATCATCTTGGAGAAGAAGACTTAGAGGTTCTAAGCACTTGGAAGAGGTTCTTTCAAGAGAGAAGAAGAAGATTGAAGATCAAGAGGTTTAACCAAAGGTTTTGGAATCTCTAGGGAGGCAATCAAAGGTTTTGATGTGCATGAGATTGTACCGAATTGATTTCAATTTCTTCTTATAGCAACTCTTCCAATGAACAAGGGAGGACCGGATGAAACTCTTAATGTTCAAGAATGAACCACTATAAAAATCTCTGTGTCATTCTTCTCTAATCTTTCAATTTCACAACTTAGGTTTAAATTGGGGATTTTCTTAATAATTGATAAAAATTAATTTTCCCAATCAATTAACCTTAGATATATCTTTAATAAGTTGATTGCATGTGATTTTCTATTATATATGTATATTTCTATAATATTCTGTTTTGAAAATATCTGATCAGTATCTGGTTGATATCTGTTCTGTATCTGGTGGTTATTTGATCAATATTCAGTAATAACTGAAGTTTATTGAATAACAGTTAGATAGTATCCAATTATCAGCAAGAGTTTTTGAAAGAATTTTTAAAGTTAACATAGGTTCACCTGGGTGATGAGATTGTACGGGTGGTGACACTTTGGAGGAATGGAAGCTCAGGTGAGTTATTTAATAAATTTAATCTTAATATTCAAACATAAGCAATAAATTATTAAACGTAATGAACTTAATTATAAAACTTACTTAAATTTCAATATTTTTTTCTACAGTAGTAAATAATAATTTAGGAATATAAATACAGAATTTCGGACAAGCACAAAACCATAATTTGTAATAAAACTCAAAACGAAAAATTAAAATCGGAAAAGTAAAACAATTATGAGAAAGAGAATTATCACGATTTTAAATTAAAAATGGAAAGGATCTTATGATTTTTATTTTTATTTTTTTTTTTGAAAAAAAAAAGTCAAGTCGTGCATTGATATTTACTTGCTTTAAAAAAAAAAAAAAAAACACAGTTCGATTTGATTCGATTATATCTGATTTGCTCAATAAAGACGTATGATTATTTCAAGTATGGAAATAATATCAATTAATTTTAAAAAAAATTCTGGAAAAAGAGGAGAGTAGAAGAAAGACTAGAGAATAAGTATATTAATATTATGTATAGGGTGGTTGATTGATTGATCCAAAAATAAAATATTATTGTTCTTCAACATTCATTCAACCAAAATTTTGAATATTAATTTTGACCATCGTTCGTTCTTTTTTTTTTTTTTAAATTTCAAATACTCATCTTAATTTTGTTTATCTTCTCTCCTAAAATATTGATTCAATTTAATCACGTAATTTTTTTTTTGCCCATCTGGTTTCCCAAGTATTTTTAAAATTATTTTTTTTATTAACTACTAAGTCTGCATAATTATTTTTTTTTTTAAATTATGAAGACTACTAAGTTTGATTTGATTTATCTCCTTCCCTAAAATGTTGCTTATATTTGATCCGTTTATCTTTTGAGATGGGTATTTGTTGATTAGTAGTTGATTGAGATTAGATAAAAATGAAAGAAAAGAGGGAGATTAGATAAAAACATGAGAAAAATAAGGGAGAGTAAATCAATTCAAATCTGAATAAATATATATATATAAAAAAAAGCAAAAGTAATGTGATTATATTTTAAATAACAATGTAAAAAGATTTAAAAAATACATAACAATATAAACTTGACTACGTTACGTTGGACGATAGCCATTAAATTTGCATTAAGAATTTTAAATTTTATAATATAAAATTAGTTTCTGTGGATTTTTTTTAGATTTATCACTAAAACCTATCGTAATTATCATATTTTATTTTTTAAAAAAATCAAAATCAATCTTATCCCCTTCTATTTCTATTTCCTTTTTCTTAAAACCTTTTCCATTTTGCTAAAAAAAAAAACTTTTCCATCATTAATTGTCACATTTTCTATGACGAGCAATTATTAGGTGATCCGAAATCACACAAAGTTCTAAATCATATGATATAAGATTAGCTAATAATTTTCCGATTATGACATCTAAGAAAAGTAACCTCTACAATCTTTTGATCACCCCACACATCACACGACGGATGATCTTTTGAGTTGCAATGAGGTAAGAAAGGTATACGTGAAGGGGCGTTATAGCATGGTGCCGAAAGTCAAGGCACCATGCGTGAGGTCTTGACATACCTTTGATTGCAGGTTTCATATGGCCAAGGATCCACATGCAATTAAATATAATGGTATCTAAATATTTTATATGTAAATATTTTAATATCCGTTTTTAAAATTAGTTATTTTTATTGGAAATGTGATCTTTAGATGTGTATTTTCAAAATTACCCCTATTAATAAAAGTAATTAATGATCATTGAAAATTGGTACTCCCCCAGCTCGAATTATAAGCAAATCCAATAACTTTTTCGCTTATTAAGGAGGTTAATTGATTGTATTTAATTTTCTCAAATTTATAAAAAATAGAGGTATTTTAGGAAAGTAGTATTAGGAATGAAACAAAAATTAATTAAGATTACAATTTTCTAGAAATATTTTAGGAAAGTGGCATTGAGAATAAAACAAAATTTAATAAAGTTAGTTAATTTTGCTTATATTTTAAACCAAGAGTAGTATGTTTTTTTTGCTTATAATTCGAACCGAAGGGAGTATATAGGGATAAAATAAAAGTGTTAAAAGAGTCTTATAATTAGGGAGGGAGAGAGTAATTAGCATTAACATAAAGATGAAAACATGCATTACTAATCATTTTTATAATTTAACAACTGTATTATTATAATTATAATTTAACCACTGTATTACTAATATTTTTATAATTTTCAGTAAAATCATTACTCTGTTTATAATTATTATAAGGCTTATTTAAGTTTTTAATTCCTGAACTTAGGTGCTCATTTGGAATTGATCCTTAAACTTTTTTTCGATGCTTTGAGTCCCAAAACTTTTCTCAAATTTTAGAAATGACCCTTTCATCACTTAAGTGATGATATAATCGAGGATATGTCACGTCACCTTCGCTACATCGGTAAGTAATGTGACACGTGATTTTTTTAAATTTAAAAAAAAATCAAATTTATTAAAAATAATTAAAAATTGTATTTTTTTTAAAGAAAATCAAATCTTTTGATAAATTTTAAAAGAAATTATTTTTTTAATAAAAAAACTCATGTAGTGTCTCGTGGCTCTACATAACACGTCACTCGTGGATATTATGAAAGTGACGTGACATATCGTAGGCTATATCATCACTTAAGCGACGAAAGGACCATTTCCAAAAATTAAACAAAGTTCAGGGATCGAAAGCATCAGAAAAAAGTTCAAGGACTAATTCCAAAAGAATACCTAAGTTCAGAGACTAAAATGTTAATTAAGCCTTATTATAATTATAATTATATTCCATTTATTAAAACTAGTTTAAAAAAGTTTTAAAAAAAACTATGTCCAACATCCAAATAACTAGTATCGGTGACACACAGACCCAAGTAAAAAAAAAAACGAAAACTACTTCTGAAAACGAAAACGACAGACCCAACTCAAAGGAAAACGAAAATGGCATACATACCCAAATAACGGGACGGAAAATAAATAAGGCAAACTCCCAGTTCATGCCACCCATGAGCAGCGATTTGAAGTTCAGTGAGTACAAAATCTCACCCCTTGAATTAATGCACCAACATTTCAACGGCTTGGATTAACGACCTCACACATGGTGCCTTGACTTTGGGCACCATGCTATAACTTGCCATAGTGAAAGGGTTGCAGATTATGATCCAGCTTGAGTGTCAAGTATTGGTTAAGGAGTTTAAGGTTACTCCTTTAATATGTGGGTTGGTTGCCCCTATTTGGTTAAGGTTTGTCTCCAGCGCTTGTGTTTTTGATATCCCAGATTCTGAGGTGGACAAATAAGGTAATATAGTTTTTTTTTTAAATGAAAAAAAATTCTATTATCACATGCAAAAAAAAAAAAAAATAGTACAATACTAGGCCATAAACTATTCACTTGCCCCATTCTAGGAAGGGTTCAAGGAATAAGCCTATGCCACACAACATCCTTTTTATGCAAGTCACCTTCTAAGAAGGGTTCCCACACCTAAAGAAGAAACTAAAGTTCAATACAAATTCTGTCAATCAATGCTCTATTATGCTAAATTCTAAACCTCTTAAAACAGTAATTTATTCTAATAGCAATATCCTTCCTAATCAAATTGAAATAATGAGTCACTGGTTGCCTTTGATCCTTGAACGTCCGATTATTCCTCTCATGCCAAATATAATAAATTGTAGCAGCATATACAACAAACACACTTCCTACAATTCTTGTCCTTAAAGCCATGAGTAATCAATCTAGACCAACTGTTATATTTAGAATGCCAATTATCAATTCCAATCCAATTTGCACAAAGGGCCAATAATCATTTGCTCAAGGAACAATCAAAGAACAAATGCTGAATTATTTCCTTTGCACTCATACATAGACAACAATGGTTTGGAATCATGAGCCATCTCATTTTGTCCTTAGTTTGCAAACGACCATGAGCCATCAACCAATTGATAAAACAGTGCTTTGGAACATTCACTCGATTCCAAACAAATGTGAACATAGTAAACCTTTGTTGCTGCCCTTGCAAAAACCTGTAACCAGACTGAATTGCATACCGACCAACATGATCTGTAGTCCAATGGCCATTCACAAAACCTAAAATGAGACTATCTTTAGCCTTAAGCAATTGTCTCCAATGCCAACTTTCCCCTGAAGCCCAAGTACAATCCCATACTGAACTGTCTTTGATATAATAGGAGTGCATCCACCTAACCCAAAGACAGTCCTTTTTCTGAGCCAAATGCCAAATCTGCATTCCAAGAGCTGCTACATTTCATTTGCCACAATCCTGAATGCTCAAGCCACCATGCTTTTTTTGTTTGCAAACCTCAGTCCAAGCAACTTTAGCATGATAATTGCCTGCTTCATTAGTTTGCCACAAGAAGGCCCTGCAGATTTTTCAATTCCTTTGATCACAAATTTAGGCAAGATAAAAGCTGATGCCCAATAGGTATGCAAACTCATCAAGATAGAGTTGATCAGACAAACCCTGCCCTGATAAGATAAATTCCTTGACTTCCAGCACTGAACTCTCTTAGTGACTGGTAGCAGCATTCCATTTTCTAGATGGCATTGGCACTCCAAGGTATTTACAGGGAAACAGGCCTCTCTGAAAATTTTTAACCGACAGCAACTCATCCTGAGTTTGAGTGCTAATACCTGCCATGAACATATTTGACTTTGAGGGGCTAGCTTACAAACCAGACCAATCTGCAAACTCCTTTAGGTAATATAGTTCTTGCATTACAATGCATGTACACTTTCTTATAGAATACATAGCCTTCAGAACCCTGCATACAAATGAATTTTGGTTCTACAATGCTTAGGTATCAATGGTCGATTAAAAACCTTAAAACCTTGAGCTTTAGTAGAGCACATACATCCTCTTCCTATTCGTCTAATGAATTTTCAGACAATTATTTTTAGAACCCCGCCTAATAAATATATAAATATATTGAGTAAAACTGACAGCTTGGTGCAGAGCAAGGAAGCACAAATACTTCATATTTGTTGCCATATCGTGTCCGATACGTATCGTGTCCCGTGTCAGACATGTATCCATTATAGACACTTTTAACCATTTACTTTAATATTTTTTATTTTTTTGCCGTATCGCTGTGTCTTGTGTCGTGTCGTATCCGTATCCCGTGTTGTGTCCGTGCTTCCTTGGTGCAGAGACTAGTAGCAAGTTTGTAGACGCTCATAACACATCCTAGAATAATAGTTTGAGTAACAACTTTATAAGAACTTCCTTGAACACTAGCCCTTGTGAAGATTAGGCCATCATCTGCACAAAATAAAATAGATGTCGCACTTGAGGGCCATATATAGAAACTTGAACCCTTGTAATCCGTCCATCCTCTTAAATGACTAAATTGCTTCTCATTGAATATAATAGAGAAGCCAAAGAAACGGAGTAAACACATTGCATCATAAAACCAATCCATTTAGATACATATAGGAATGGAAACAGTAATTAAGAGTTGTTTTATGATCAAACATTTTTGAATTAGGGTGTTTTAGTTGTTCCATTTCAAACAGCCAATCAAACAACTAAAATCATATCAAAAAGTTGTATTTTTGTTTTTTTGGAACAATTCACAAATCGTGTAGGTAGTTCTATTGTGTCCATATATGCCTTGATCGGATTCTCATGTTACTCTCAGTTTCAATCTGCATTAGCAAACATGACTAATTGTTTGGAATTGCTCAAGTATATAATTCAAGAATTATTAGTCAATGATCCTTACAAAAATCTTGACCTCTCTGAATATTCTTGCTACTTTTGCAAGTTGCTTAGGATTGAACTAGTTTGTTCAGTGGAAACACCCAAAGAAGGGATTAGTGCTACAGCCATATCACTTAATTGACTAGAGACTACCCATATAACATCATTGGATAATGCAAAGTTGCCCTCTTTTCTACCAATATCTCAGAATCAGACAGCGAGAACATGGATTCTAAGAATTTTTTCCTTAGGTAGATGCCTCTCTGATTCAACATAATTTATTTTTGTGCATACCTTGTTTTAATCCAAAGCTAGCACTTTATTTTTCTAATTGTGCTAGCAATTGATCATCTATTTGTTCATCTTTAACTTATAAAGGCATTCAATATGCATTTAGCCAACAAGAAGTAACTCCCTTTTTCATGCTCATCAAGCATCTAAGATATATATTATATATATTTTTCTAAAATCTTGTAATCTACTAACTTCTTTTCTTCCTTGATCTCAGAAGAACCAGAAGATTATAAGATAGTGATGATGTTGTTTAAACCTTTTCTCATCTCGTGCCGAACATATGCATCAATATCTTGAATGGCATATTCGGATATTCCTGGACTATGATGAGTGTAAAACCAAATTATTCGAAAAATTTCCAAAGATTGCTACACACTCTTGTATTGCTTCCGACAGTGTAAATTTCCCTTTAAAGTATATGCTCAAATTTAAGTTTTATGTTACATGTTCTTATTAAAAATAAGCAATGCTTTTGGAGTAGGTACAGTTTCCCAAAAAAATTGACGCTGGAATGAACTGCATTCTAAAAGCATTTATCTAATATACCTGGATTAGTTATATTAGTTACAATTTTGTGATGGAAGGATTTTACATTGTAATAGCTTCCAAGTTGCAAATAATTTAAATTCCTTTCCCGATTGCACAAATCTTGTGATCCTGTTTTTTACGGGCATGATAGTCATTTAGCTACCGAGCCTAGATAATATAATTTAATCTTACTTCTCTACTGGTTTCTTGACATTTATTTTGGCTTTCATTTAAAAGATGTGAATTCTTGAATTAGTGAAAATTTGACACATGAAGAGTAATGATTCGAACCAGGAAGAAACCCCATTGTTTGCATGCATGGTCTAGCGGCTTCTTTGACTCATACATCTTTGGACTAACTTTATTTAACATTGTATCTTTGGAGGAATTTAGTGATGTTTTAAACTGGTTTCTTTGTATGTTTGGGTCGTGCTGTCTCTTGGTTTGTTCGGTATTCAAAATAGGATAAGAATAACAGCAATCAGCAAGCAGGATAAGAACATGATAGGATACAAGAAAACTCTTATCTTATTCAATATTAAAAATCCTAAAATGAAGAGCTAACGCACTACTTAAACCATGAAACTGTTCACTCAATGAACTAATCTTTTGGTTGAAACTCTTGTACTTGAGTCCTAATTTTGTAATTGCGGAGAGATTTTCCAAAACAAAATTGAAGATTAAGATGAGAAAACCTGGAACGTAATTTATATATTTAATTTTCATTTCTTGGCACACTGGAACGCGATGCCATGCTTTTTCACTATCCCAATATTTCTCACACTTTTTAACAACGCAAAACAACTTTTCTCATTGCCTTGCCTTCTATTCCGAGTCGGAGTCCATGTTTCCCATTGCTTTTAACCCTCTTGGTCTCTGCATAAAATCCCTAATTAGAATTACTCAATTACGTGCAAGAATTAAACAAAAAAAAAATAGCTAGACATTATTATTCTATTAAGATAGTTTGATGGAATAATGTAAAACTTTTTAGCTCCCTTTAATTTACCTTTTTGGTTATTTTCTTCTCCCTAACCTCATATCGTTCAAGGGTGAGATCACATAACCATGCACCTGGACTTACAAGCTGCAACATAGTACAAATGAACCAAAAGTTAATTGGAGACTGTTTACCAAAAAAAAAAGTTAATTGGAGACTTTAATTAGATAAATCAATATAGACAAATGCTGTAACAAAAAAAAATTAGACAAAAGTACTAATTAGTGCTATAGTTATTGTTAAAAAATAAAATATAGTGGAAAATCATATGGAAAATGCAATTTTTTATATTCCCTATATAAAAAAAATACATGGAATGATCATTTTTTTTTTCCAATTAGTATAACCTAAAAAGAAACTTGATAAAGAAGACCCCTTAAATAAATAGGAGAGTGACCATACGTAAAAGTAGTCTAGAAACCAATAAATAAATACACAAATACAATAGCATCACTTTATTGTGAATACGCCCTAAAACAGCAATAAAAGCAAAAGGAGTATAAAGACAACTCATCCCATTTCACTTTGTCGGTTAGTCTAATGTCTACAAATAATGTATACAACTGCCACACCTCATTACTATTATCAAAGCTCACTGGGCATAATAATCATCTATGCACGATTCTACTACTTTCCAACACATAACCAAACCCAATGTCATAACAAATTTCCGGACAAGTTAAAAAAATTAAAAAATTCAATAAACTACCGGCCTTATAATCGAACCCACCAACAATCCAACTTAAAACAGTGTTAAAAATAGAACAAGTGGTCGAGGATGTCTAAAACCATCCAAATGTCACAGTTCTGATAATTATATAATATGGCAACTTTTTTTTGGGCTACTTTACTAATTTTATATTAGAATATTAGGATAAGATCATAGAGAAAAAAAAATAGGATAAGATCAAAAGAGTGCAAATTTGTTTGTATTCTATGGTTTCGTTACCGCAAATATATACTCCCTCGATCACTATTTTATTTTTCGCATAATAATACCTACATCTAGGTAAATATTTAATTTTAAACGAGGATAATTATAAATTCTCTTTTTTTTTTTTATAAATTTGAATGTAGTAATAATAACTACATTTAAATAATAACTACATTTAAATAATATTTTAATCTATATGAATTAATTAAATTAAAAATCAATGCATGTGGCTGGCACCTAATCCAAGTGCCTACTTTTCGGTTTTTTTCCCTATCCAAAAATATCAATTACTGTAATTTTTAAAGGCAAGACAAAATTAAACAGTTGCACCCCGCTGAAGATATGGTATATACCTGTGCTATTAGAGATCCGTGGTTAAGAAAGTATTAAAAAATTATCTTAGAAAATAATGCATTAAAAATACTAATGTTCTTGGATTTCCAATGAAAAAATTTTACTAAGCATATTTCTTAACAAATACTACTACTTTTAAAATGTTCCTTAGCCACTTAGCCGCATCCATTTAGTTATTTTAGTTTTCTACACAACCTATAAAGTCGCCTAATAAAACTTTAGGACACTGTAGTATTCTCTGTGAACCAAGTTTCAGCAGACACGTGTAAACCCATCTACAGCTGCCAGCCCCTCTCTTTGGTTTCTCAGGCAAAAGGGTCCAAAAGGAAAAGGAAGAGAGAGGAGGACACGCACTCGCCGTACTACTATTTTTTTTTGTCCGTATTCCTTGCGGAACCACCGGTATCCCCAAGAGCACCCTTAATACCAGGGAGCCCTTGAGACTAATTCGGAGCGAGCTGCGTGGCTGGCTCTCCCAGCGGGATGTTTTTAGTGGGAATCGAACCCGGGGCTACTAGCACCCTTGTCCCATTCCCAAAATTTCAGTTGGGGCCTTACACCAACTGAACCAACCCTCGTTGGTCTCGCCGTACTACTACTGGAGCAACAGAATAAAGGGTTTATTCGATTTAACTAGTAGGTTAAAAAATTATGTGCAGTTAAATGGACGCTTAGAGATACTCCCTCCGGTTCTATTTATAAGACCCTTTTGGAGTTTTTATTTTGGTCCTATTTATAAGACCCCTTTCCAATTTTCAATAACATTTAATTACTTCTTTCCACTAACACCCCTATAAAGTCAACACTTTTTAGAGTTCCAATAATAATTATAGGGGTAGTTTTGAAAAAGTATATCAAATTTTCACATTTCCAATGCCACTAACAAATTTATCCACTCTCCTTGGTGGGAGTGAAAAACTCCAAAAGGGTCTTATAAATAGGACCGAAGGGAGTAAGTGACAACTAAATTCTAAACTCATATATATAAAGGGTTATGCTAACAAGCCTATAAAAGTATCGTTGTTCTGTGTTGAAAACTTAAGTTCAATATTTTTAGATAAATTAAATATATCATTTTTCAAAATAAAAATTGATTTTTTACTTGTTTAAACAATACTTTTCGACACTTACTAGCATTTTGCATATTCAAATAATAAAACTGTAAAATAAATTCTAAACGTACACGTAACATACATTGGATCAAGTCACGCAACAATTTTTGCAGAAAATTATACATCTTGTTGATTAGTCCCAAACAAATTCCAGCTTTCATTCAAATTCTAAATCGACATATACTATGATAAAAATCGAGTGGTCTTTTTTAGCAATTACGTTTAAAACTTTTCTAATGCATCAATGTTCTACAATCTAAAATTTGAGATACAGGACAAACAAAAAGACTACCTAAATAATATAACATATTATTAAGTGAAGAGCTTACATTGACGGTGCGTTGTATGAATTTGGCTCTCTTCTTAGGTCTCTGGGGCAGCTTTGAACCCTTGATGGCCAGAAAATCTTCTTCCTTCTCCTTGTTGGTCAAGGCAATCACAAACTTCGGTGGCCACACCAGCGGAGCTGCATCGCCGCTGCCGGATGGTGACCCACCCTTCTTGCTATCATGCGCTGTATCTGATGAGGCTGCAGACTTGTTATTATTATTGTTGTTGTCATTAAGGTGGTTGTGGTTGTTGTTATGTGTCCCCCTCTTATCGTGCGCACCCCTGTCCGGTGAGGCAATTCCCCTCACACTCCCGTTGCTTTGGTGGTTCCCTCTCATAATAGCAGCAGCAGCAGCACTTGAACTCTCCAGATTCCTGAAAAATTAGAAAGAAGCAAAAACATAAAACACAGGCACAACACATATAATAGGGAAAACTAAAATTCATTGGGCAATTATATTTTGCTCCAAAAAATTTATAAAAGAAAAAACTACTATTATGTACAACTACTACCTACAAGGTTGTATATCAGTAATATTTTGTCTAATAAAATCAAAGTTGTCGCAAAAGTCGTAAAATTGGACAGTTGACAACATTATTGAAAAATAAATGCATAAAAAGTTTACAAGGGTAAATTATTTTACGAAATTGACCTTGAGGGTCGATCTAGATCGCAGAGTGAGAGAAGCTGGGTTTTGCGTATAAAATGGGCTGGCGTGTAATATAGTATAATGTTTTGGAAAAAAGAGGGGCTGGTGTGGTGTGACTTTAATGTATTTTACTTAATGAAAAAGGTTTAGACAAGAGATATTTAAGAGAGAGAAAGGGAGTGCGTGGGAATGAGATTCCTTATAACGGGGACAGCTGGTTTCATGGAAGGTTTGGAACCGTTGGATCTAGAGGTGCTTTTTTTGGATAAATGGAGAGAAGAGGAAGTTTACTACGTGTTGGAATGTTGGAAGGGGGAAGGACGAGATCTACAAAATAATAGTTCCTCATCGGACGGCCACGAAGGGATTTCTTAAAGACAATGACTTTTGGTAAACACGTGGAATGAGTGTGTCCATTCCATGTTTCCAACAAAGATTAGTATAGTTGTACTAGTAATTCGTCCTGATAATGAAAGGTGGTTCTGGTTTTGCATTGTAGATCTAGATCCACAGGATGTAGAGCAAGTGGATCTGATTAGGTCTTCAACATGGATCTTTACATGCAATTATTTCTAGTTTACCAATTACCACCATGAGTTATATCATAATACTATTATTCATTATTCATTATATGCTTATATACATGTGGTACCACACAAATACCAATTATGGAGACAAAAGCATCAAACTCAATCTCACAACAATATGATAGCTATGCAAAGTGATCAGATAAGAACAACTAATTCAGCACCATAAAATACCAGAAGAAGATTAGAAGGGATAAAGGCTCAATTTGCAGAAAAGAAACATACCACAAGAAATAGGAAAATGTCAAGATATATCATGAATATCAATTAAAACCTTTTCTGAAACATCAAATTTTGGGGTCAAAGGGATACCTCAGAAATGGATCATTTCCTAGTTAATTTTTCTTTTTTTTTTTGGGGTAAGAGATCATTTGATATTAAACAAACTTGTCCCCAATCATGAGATGGAGCACAAACATTTGCTAAACTAAAATGAAAAAATAAAATATCATACAACGTCTCTCAACATGACTTTCTAAATAAAAGTATTTGTATTTGTAAGGCAATTATTAAAGCAACATACACTATTGTGAGATTCCTAGCTTAATCACAAATATAATGATGATATCTTAAAAATTCAAATAAATTTGAAAGGAAGAAAAAAAAAAAGGAAGGCATCATCTAACTCACGCACTTACCGTGAACTCCTTTTTTTAATTTGGATAAGACGTCCACGAGGACCTGACCAATTGGAGAGTGGACAAAATATAAGCCTCATAGTTAGTCATGATAAATATTCAGCCCAAATGCAGCAAATATCTTCAATGCTACTTAAAAAGAGAGGTTCATCATCACCGTCCAAATTTTATATATTCACAGTAACATTTGAAGCTGAAGATTCTTTGACTGACGTACAAGACTTACATCGTTGCCTTCATAGCATATTGTCGGCCTCCACACGAAATTCCAAACAAACCCCTATGAAAATTTTTTTCAAAAATCCTATGAAAAATTTTAGATCCAACAAGTTTATTGGATATACGAGTACTTTGCTTATAGGAAAGTTTATCGGACATTTGACCAAGTAGCATTGGAGTTAAAAGAAATTAATTTTAAAAAAAAAAAAATTGATTGATAAACCTACAAAATCAACTAACGGATTACAAATAGACCTATACCACGAAATAAATGACATATATTATTGATTGGTTAACAAGTAATATGTCTTTTTTTATATTGTAGGCTATACTCTTTTCTCCGATCCTATTTATAAGATCATTTTGAGTTTTTCATTTCCACCAAAGAAAATTGATAAATTTGTTAATGACATTGGAAATGTTAAAATTTGATATACCCTTTCAAAACTACCCATATAATTCGAACTATAAAAAGTGTTGACTTAATAGAGGTGTTTGAGGAAAGAAGTAATTAAATGCTATTAAAAATTTAAAAGAGATCTTATAAATAGGACCAAAATAAAAACCTCAAAATCTTATAAATAGGGATCAGAAGGAGTATATAAGTGGATTTATCATAACTCTTTTAAAAATAAGATATTGAACGGAAGGAATTTTTTTAAAAAATATAAAAACGCTTTTTCTTGAAAACTCAAAAGAAAAAGCATATCAACTCACCATTGTTCACTCATACGCAAGCCCCACCAACTTATTAGGATTTTTTTTTTACCCTCAATGAAATACTTATTTAGTATTATAATTTTAAAATCATTGAACTCAGCCTACCAATATTATTTTATTATCATTTAACCTCTTATCATTTATCAATCATGGAGCAATTACAATTATAAAATTATTACGATCTATATTTTCATTAATCATATTTATTAAATACACACCTCCTGTATTAATATTTGTAGAAAAAATTTGTTTTTATATATCTATCTGTTTTATTTATAAATTCCAATAAAAACTTAATTTACCTAACTATTAAAAAAATTATTGATTAATGAGAATAAAATGGCACAATAAAAAACACATGTATCGAAAATTATGCGAAGATCTGACATTTAGATCTATCGCGTTTGCGGAAAAAACTATTATTAAAAAAACTTCCTTTAATGTTTATAAAACATTATTATATTGAAAATATTTTCTTTCATCCTATTTCAAATATTCTTTTAGAGAAAAAGAAAATAATCTTATTTGTAATATTAACTCTCGGTCTTCAATAATATTTAATTGCTTTTTTCTAAAAAAAAACTATTAATGTTAAAGAGTACTAATATTTTTGATAACAGGATAATATTTAAAAAAATATTCCATACGTTCCTAAATATAAAGTTTTATGTCATTAAGAAAAAGTGGAATAATTTAGTTAATTGTTTTGAAAATGTAAACTTTTCATATGTAATTTCAAAATTTTAACTATTAATATTATTGGGAATCTGATCATTGAAAATTGGTACGAAGTTTTATAAATAAGGACAAAATAAAAGTATTGAGAGTGCTTTATATTTATGGACGGAAGAAATATATATTAAATATTTACATTTTCAATATCAACAACCTTAATTTCCCTAAAAGGATAAAAGTTGAGATTCATTCACACCAAATGTAAAACTATTTCATTTCTTAACGTAAATTAAACATATAAATAGATTTAGAGATGAGGAGGGGGAACGGGGTAGGAAGTAAAAATGCAATACCTTAATATTCGTTGAGGAGGTTGCTGCGGCGAAGGTTGGCGTTGACGGAGATTCGGATACCCGTTACTCTGATTATTACTGTTAACGTTACTAACAATAGAGGGCGTGGTCGTGGGGTTATTATTATTATTATTCGAAGAATAATCCTTATCGGTTCTAACAACCCTCCGGTCCACCCGAACCGTAGTCCTCTGAACCGGGTTCGAAGAATTAGAATTGTCCTTAACCTTCATGCACCGTAGCCGCTTCCGGTTTCCCCACTGTAACACCAAATCCGTGGTCGTTGTTTGCCTTATGGTATCTGAGCTAGCCCTCAATAATAATGACCCGGAACCGGACGCATCGGTTTTGTCTCTATCTCTAACACTAGAGATGTTGCTATTCATATTGCTGTGGTGGCCGTTGTTATGAAATGACTCTTTATCCATCTCAACCTGCTTCCTGCCATCATCATTATCATTACAAAAGGTAAAGTTATCAGGGTTATTACTGGAATAATAATAATAATAATAATAATAATATAATACAAATAACAGAGCACAAAAATATAATATTAGTACACGTTAATTAGATTTAGCTTTGTAGTTCCGTAACAAAACGGAACATTACTTCAAGGTATTATTCTTAATTTATCAAATATGGAATCGTGCGGTGCGAGCAAGCTCAACATCAAGACAAAAATGGGTGAGGAAAATTATGAAAATATTTTGCCAGATAAATTTGAAAGCATAAGATAAGATTCAGTTTGCACATGAAAAAAGCTTGCAAGTTATCATTTGTCATTTTCAACATAATTTGCGAATAATTTGAGGGGACGTAGAAAACAGGAAAAAAGAAAAAATGAGAGTAGTAGATGGGCTATCTTCTTAGAAGGGTGCACTAATCAATCACCTCACTAATAATCCAATCAGCTTCCTTAACTCTGAGAATTGCAATGATTTACATAAATCATAGATTTGTGGGAATAATTTTGCTCTTAAATTGAATCAAATTAAAAGCTAAATTGAGCAAGATTTCAATTCAGAGCAATATCAGGGAAACAGAAGCACAAAAAAAAAAATGGCTACTTCAGAGAGAATCGCATAAGTCATGACCAAAATGGAACTCAGTAAGTTAAAAAAAAATTGAAAATGAAAATGAAAATGAAGCAACAACGTTGAAATTAATAGCAACGGAAAAGAGATCCAGAAGGCGAATACAAAACTCAAGTTGCAACGAAAATCAATGCATTGCCGAAAACTTAAAAACGTTTTTAATAATCAATTCCTTCTATGAAAACATCAACAAAGAGAAAAAGGACACAACTTTTCGATTTCCAGAAGAAGAGAAAGAGGCAAAGTAAATTTAGAACCGTTGCAAGCAGAAAAGGAGAAAGGAACATCGAGAATGGATTTAACCGATGAAGTTAGATTTCGATTAAAATCAACTGCTCAATTACAATTTCGATTTAGTACTGTGTTATAGTTTCTCAATCCTCACCTAAATAAATCAGATTCCACAATAATCCGAAACAAAAGCACGCTCTGATTTCAGTTCTGAAACTTTTAAAATGCAAATCTATTTCGAAAAAACAATTTCTTAATCACATTTCAGAGCTTCGATCCGCAGCCATGGCTACAAGCAAAGAGAGTTCAGAGTTCGAAAATCAGCCAAAGTTTTTCAATGTATCTGCAGATTTCAAAAACAAACACAGCAATAATTAGCACAAAGGTCAAATATCATATGCAAAAAAAGGAACAAAACTTTCAAACCTAAAAAAAAAAAAACTTAGAAACTCTTAAATCACCTTTTGAATATCTCAATAAGCAAAAATGAAACCTTAAGAACAAAATTCACTTAGAAATTCACAATGAAATTCAAACAAATTTCTTCAAATCAACTTACACCTGCAACAAAAAAACAATTAATCAAAAATTAGCCATTATCAGAATCTTTCAAACAGAGAGAATCGAAGCAAAAAAAAAAATGAAGCCATGAATGAATGTGATAAAACTAGCAGATCCTCACCATTCAACTTTCACTAATCAGAATCCGGTTACAAGATTCAACACTTTCGTTCAATAGAAAATGGTGAAAGCGCAAGAAAATTCGATAATAGAAAGAAGGAAGAAGGGTAACATAAGACATAAGAGGAGGGAGTTTCTTCTTCTTCTTCTTCTTCTTATGGTGATGGTGGTGATAGAACAAAATGCTTTGTTCCTTTTTCTCGGTGAGCCTTTTTATATACATCTTCTAACACAGTGTGATAATTTTTGACCGTAGATCAAATATCTGACGGCTATAATCGATCGTAGCTTCAACCATACATGAAACCCGTTACGTCGTTTATCCGTGCAGTTTCGCCGTTATGTTAATTAACGACGTTGGCCAGATTAACGGAATCTGCAGAGTCATCGTCAGATCCCGATAATTAATACTGTAGGAGTAATTTTTTATTTTTTATTTTGATTATTTTTTTAGAGTTTGGTTCATGAAGGAAGGTTATCGCGCGCAGAAATAATGGGTACGTGGAGCGAGTTGACTAGGGTTAGTTAACCACTTAACCGGGCCTTGGTCAGTACATCACTCACTCCGGAGTCCGGAGTACTCAAGTATTGGTACTCCCTCCTATTCGAATTCCTCGAGGGTCTTGCTAATTAAGTCATTGTTAAGATTTTAAAGTGAAAAAAATTCATAAGTTTAAGTTATTTATTTTTTCGAGAATTCAAAATATTATATTTTTTCATAATTTTAACATTTTAATTTTTTAATAAATGTTTTAAAGATATTTTTTGATATTTTCTTATGATATCTACTATATTTGTATAAAAATATCCATTTTCGAGACATCATGTTTATCGGAGAAATTTTCGAAGCATCATGTTTATTCGCTTAAAGAATACTAGCACTAGAGTATTTGTAGGTAGATAACATTGTCTTTAATCAAAATTATAATTTAAAATTAAATAAATTATCTGTCCAAAATTAATATTTAAAATTAAATAAATTATCTATATGTGGAATATGTTGAATCATTGTCCTCATTTTGTTAAAAAAAATCATTATCCTCAAAAAGATCGATAAACCCAAAGAGATGATGCTTGAGTTCATGATAAACTCAAATATCTTTTTAGTTATCACATATTTCAAACTATAAATATGATGATTTCTCAAATCTCACCTTCAATCTTTCCATTTTTTTTTCCACATTTGAATCTCTCTAATTATGAAAATTCTCTTATCCTATTATTTCTTATTTTATATTTGTATTTGATTTTTTTTTGTGTGTTTGCAGTAAAGAATGTCAATTTAGTCCATTGGTAAGCAGGTTCTCATGTTCAATCTTTACATTTTTTTTCACAATTATGTCTCTAAAATTCTCGGAATTGTTTTCTCCTTTTATTTCTTATTTTATATTCGTATTATTTCTTATTTGATCTTTGTTGTGTTTTTGCAGCAGAAGAAAGTGAGTGCCGATTTAGTACAATGGTGAGTTTATATTTTGATTTTCTTATTATTTTTTTATATTATTTGAACTTTTTGATTTTTTTAGGGTCATAAATCTAATTAACAATAATATAATTGATGAATATATATTCTAAATTTCAGGTTGAAGGTTTCATGGAAGAAAATTGTGTCTTCTTAATGAACCTAAACTTTACAAAGATTAAGGTTACTAGGAGCGCAGGAGAAAAAAACGAAGATTCAACAATAATGCAAAATAATTTGAACACCATAGCACAATTTACTGTAACGAATGCTCCAAAAATTGGAATGTGGATGCTTGATTGATCAAAGAGACCTTTTGATATAATTTATAAATATTAAACCAAAATTCCAATTACGGTTATTTATTGTAATTATTTTTATATGATGTTTTCGTATTATTATTGTCTTTTAAAAATTGGTCTTTGGCCTTCGATTAAAAGTTACTTTTTTTCTCCCATATAAATTATATTTACTTATTCGATTAAAAGTATTGATTATAACCATTATAATTATAAATTATTATTATTATTATTATTATTATCACCATTATCATAAATGAATAAATAAATCATTTATTCAAAATTCTTATTTTTGCTTTTAAAATTTTTTGAAAGTTTTCGAATTCTTATACCCATATACACCATCATGATAAAAAAAAACAAAAAAAAAACAAACAATAACATGTAACAATAATTAAAAAAATATTAGAATGTTTAATTCAAATTAATCATAATACTATAATAAAAGAGATAATGATATTCATTAAATAAATAAAGAATACTATGATTCATATAAAAACAAATGTAATATTAAAAAAATAGTTATTATCTTTCTATAAATTCATGTCTAATAAAATAAAGAATAACTTTGTTTATCATTCACTATAATATCATCTTTACTTATTTCGTTAAAAATGTTGGTTATAGTTTATCTGATTTTCTACATTCTCTAATTGATTAGAGAGAAAAATCAATCTAATAAATTACCACTCATACTTATTATTCTATCAAAATCCAAATTATAATTATTATATTATACCTTATAATTATAAACTATTATCATTATTATTAATTTTATTATCATAAATCAATAGATAATTCATTAATTCTAAATTCTTATCTTTATTTTAAAAAATTAAAATATTTCGAATTCATTTACCCATACATATCATAATACTAATAAAAAAAATAGTAGTATGTGATAATCACAAACAAAAAAGGATTAGAATTTTTAATTTATATTAATCATACTACTATAATAAAAGAGATAATGATGTTCATCAAATAAATAATAAATAATCCAATTTATATAAAAAAATATAATATTTAACAAACAAGCATTCATTATCTTCCAATAAATTCATGTCCAATGAAATAAGAGATATTTTGATTTATCAATTACGCCAATAATACAATCAAACAAAAAAGATCGACATGTTTAATTTTGATTTAATTTTAATTCATCATAATAAAGTAGATAACCATATAAAAATATTAATTTATCCATCAAATAATTAAGGAATATCTTATGTAAGAATTGTTGTGTTATTTTTTATTCATACAAGAAACTACAAAATTTATCAACAAGATCATTTAGATTAATTGAACAATTATTTTTTGTACAATTATTTTTGTTTAATACTCCGTAATATTCACTTTGTTATTAAAAAATATTTTTTATTTTAAAATATTTTATATAAAAATTTAAAATATTTACACCCGTGAATTACACGGGGAAAGAGCTAGTAAATATATTTTTCTCTTGGTTTAAAATATAAATAAAATTAACTAATTTTTATTAAATTTTGTTTCATTCTCAATGTCGTTTTCTTAAAAAAAAATTAGAAAATTATTATTTTATTTAATTTTTGTTTTATTTACAATACTACTTTCCTAAAATATCTCTATTTTTTATAAATATGAGAAAATTAAATATAATCAACTAATCTCCTTAATAAGCATAAAATTAGTTACTTTTCTTATAATTCGAGTTGAATGAAATATCTTTATTATAAGGCATACTTAATTAAATTACACATATCAACAACAAAAGTAGTTAATTTTATGAATTCTATAAAAATATAGGGTTTTGCTAGGCACTTTTTAAGGTTTCTAAACATAGAAAATTAAGCATGAGTGCATATTACTCAGTGTCTCCGAAATCTAAGAAAATGTATTTTTCAATAGTTATTTACTTCTTTTGATTTCTTAACAAATGCATATAATAAGTAAACTAGTAAAAAGAATTAGGATTTCCCCTCCCATCCTCCTTTCTCTGCTCCTGCTTGTTTTCATCTGCTGTTTCTCGGTAGGGGAGAGAGATCTATCCCTCCCCTTCATTTGGGAAAGTGTGTGGGTTTGTTTTCCCCGGTTTATCTCGATTTTGTCTTGCCTTTGTTGAAGTTGTTTTGTTTTGTGTGTTTTCGGTGGAGAGATGTCTTTGGATAGTTTATCAGATCTGATGGTGATCCTCTTTGCTCCAATAATTGGAAGGCTACTCGTCGAGACAGATCTCCCTTTGCCGACTGTTGATTTGGCTACCGTCCAACTGCTCTCTCGTTTTAGATCTGAGATTCCTTGTCGCCGAACTGAGCTTAGTCCCACATCAATGAGATTGTTATCGTGGAATTAAAGGGTATTGAATCTCCTGTTAGAGTCCGGTTTTTGCAGTTGCTGATGATCCATGTCCACATGGAAGAGTATGTTGTTGCAGTGTATTTTGCTTTCCCTTTAACTATTATTAGTGTGAAATATCTTGTACTTGTAATTGTCATGTTTGTCATTACTTGTACGGTTTCTGATCTATGAATAAAATACATCTTTCCCTTTAAAAAAAAAACAAGCGCATCAAGGGCATTTGTTAGCATTTGCCAAAAATATATTCTAGTGATATTTAAATTTTACTCTCTCAACTTTTCTTGAAGAGTTCACACCAAAAAAATAAATATAGATAGTTAAAGTATTTAATATCGACAAAAAAAAGGAGAAAAAGCTATAAATAATGCATAAAAAATATAAAAAATAACCTATAATTATGACCAATAAAATCTTCTAAAATTGACATACAATAAAAATTGAAAGGAGTACATGAGAGAAAAAAATAGAAATATCTAATAAAAATAGAACTAGAAATAATTCAAAAATTAAATAAAATATTTTTTTAAAAGTTGTTTTTAAAAATTAGTATTGAGAATTAAATAAAACTTAAAGAAATTAGTTGATTTTTATATTGAGAAAATAGATGATGAATCGACATTGTAAAGATTTTTTATATCAGCAGTGCATCATCCACCATTTATGTGTTTATGATTGTTAACTTTCAAATAAAAGTAATAAAAATAAATAACACCATTTATGTGTTTATGATTGTTAACTTTCAAATAAAAGTAATACAAATAAATAATGGATGATTAATTGATGATATAAAAAACGTTACATTTTTTTTTGTCGGAATTCCTTACGGAACCACCGTATCCCAAGAGCACCCTTAATATCAGGGAGCCCTTGAGACTAATCCGGAGCGAGCTGCGTGACTGGCTCTCCCAGCGGAATGTTTCGGTGGGAATCGAACCCGGGGCTTCTAACACCCTTGTCCCATTCGCAGGATTTCAGTTAAGGTCTTACACCAACTGAACCAAGCCCGTTATTAAAAAAAAAAAAATTTAAAAAAACGTTACATTTACATTATTCTTACAATGATAGCATAGTTTATGAATTGTGATAGATGAGGGGTTCCTGGTTCATGAAGGCTTACGACATGCTATAATTAAGGCCTAACTCAACTTAATTTGTTTGAAAAAAAAGTAGACAGATTTTGTAAAAAAGTTTGCTCCCTCTGTTTATTTCATAAAGCATTTTTAACAAATGCTCTTTCGCATTTGTTAACATTCTCTTAGTGGGAAAAAAATATCACAAACACATACTTATTTTTCTCTCATAAACATCAAAAGTTATATTTTCCAAGAATTTTTTTTACCACTTTTAACTCTTTAACAAGTGTCTAAGGGTATTTGTTAGCATTTTTCTTTAAATTCAAACATATTAAAAAAAATAGTTAGATGTAGTTATTATTTTCAAAATTATCAAAATATAAATCTAAATTTCAAAATTACTTTTATATAAAATTAAATACAATTTAGATTGATGTAGTCATTAGTATGAAAAAAGTAAAAAAGTTTCTTGGAATATAAAATCCAGTATGAAATCATTAAGGATAAATCTTTTAAAAAAATGACTTATAAATAGGGAGAAAAGAAGTACGATGTTTAAAAGTTTGCTTAACTTTAACTCTAAGGATTGAAGATAAAAGATTAAAAAATGTTCTCTTCGATCATATATGTAAGATCCTTTTAGCAAATTTTTTTTGGTCTTATTTGTAAGATTACATTTTAATTTTTAATAACATTTAATTAATTTTTTCCAAAACATCTCTATTAAGTCAACACTTTTTAAAATTTTAATAAAAATTATAGGGATAGTTTTGAAAAAATATATTAAATGTTTACATTTCCAATGTTACTAACAACGTTAATTCATTTTTTTGGTGGACATAAATTTTCCCAAAAAAAAATTACATATAAAATCGGAGAGAATGGTAAAAATCTATTGTATTAAAGTCCACCAACTTTTAGTTATTAAATTTTTAATTTTTCAATATAAAATATTATTTATTTTTTTTATAGGTGCAAAATGTCATTTATAATCTTTTTATCTTCAACATTAACACTTTGTTTGGTTTAAGGGATTTTAGGGAGAAGAGAATTTGAAGGAGGAGAAAATAGGAAGAAAACATGGTTTTCCCTTATTTTGTTAGAAAAAAATGGTGGGACCCACAACAAAAAATTTTCTTCTCCTCCTAGACGAGATTCAGGAGAGAAAATGTCCTCTTTCGCTAGAGGACAAAATAGCCATCTGTTTACCATCACTTTCGTGTGTTGTTCTATGCCTTTTTTAACTTTTTATTTTTCTACATTATTTTGTCTTGTACCAAACATTTTCTCTCATCTTTTCTTCACATTTTCTCTCCTACCAAACAACGATAAAATCTACCTATTTTCTCTTCAAAATCTTTCTCTTCTATTTCTCTCTTCCCATTTTCTTCCGTTTAACCAAACAAAGTGTAAGGGTTCAAACTTTAAAGAAAGTTTATTAAGTTAATTGAGCCAGTCTCTTTAATGTATTAGTAAAATATTTTAATAACTCATGTGAATTTATATTTGAAACAAGGTCCTTCCTAAGCTCTTTTTCATTTTATCCTTACGGCGAAAAGGTTAAATGGCTTAATGAGAATTGCAATGTAATTGATCCTAGGGAAAAAAATGCTTGTCATCTCGAAAGGGGAACATCTCTTATTTGGAAGAAGAATTACCTTGATTAATTCTATTTGAATAGCAAGTCTAACTATTTTTTACCCTTTGTTAAAATGGACAGGCGATGATTTGCTAAATTAATTTTAAAGGTTTATTTAGGTGGATTTTACCTAGGGGTGAGCGTGAGATGGATGCGATGGGTAAGGCTTATCCCAAATCCGTCTCTAAATATTGATCAAGTCAATTTATAAATTCGAATTCGTGAAGGGAGACGATAAGGACGAATCCAATTTGGGACGGATCAAGATAAAGACGGGTTGGGTTGACTCGAAGGACAAATATAAGTAAAAAATTTGTAAAAATATGAATATATTTTTTAGACATAAATGACAAAATTTGTTATGATACATTAAGTTCTCCATCACTAAGTTTATTTTATTTGTAAGATCGTTAAAATGAAATCTAAAAGTTAAATCCCAAGTAATTGCGTAATCATAGTTAATTAGACTGTCTCGTGAGTATGTTAACTTTACATGATTTAAGAATTCTACTCAACTTAAAAAAGTGAAAATATCAAGAAACTTTATTATTCAAAGAGACATAAATAAATATTTCACTACTAAATACTTACCACACTTGATTATACACATACGTAAATAAAATTTTAACGTATCACCAACACAAATATCTTAGACAAGACATTTACATCATATCAATAACTACTTATAGTAAAGAAATATAAGGATATTTCATGTTTGAAGTTATGTTAATTTTAATTGTTATTTTTATGACATAAAACTTTAGATAAAAACAAATCGGTGAAGAAGATTAAAACCTTGATATATGTAAAAGGACGGGTCGGGTGACCCAGAGGTATAACCGAACCCGTCACCTCTTGTATTAAGTCTGTTCTCTTTTGTTCTTGTTTGTTCCTTTTGTGACAATCATGATGGATCAGACACGACCCAAAATCATTGGAACGAGACGAGTTCATGAGACGGGTCGAGTTCTGCTCACTAACGTAAGCTTTCAACATTATTCAGTGCTTTTTAAAAGCACTTTCGTTCTTTTTTTTAAGTTCATGTCATTGCACAGAATCATAGCAATTTAGTCAAAATTTAATCAAGTGTTTTATTTTCTTATTATTTCGATGCTAGGAGTAGATCAAAGACGAGAATGGAGCCTCACATGGAAAGAATTGGATAAGAATATAGCACAACAATAAAGAATTGAAGAAAAAGTGACCTTCTCAATTTTTCGCCTAGTGGAAAAATCATTGCGTTAAGCACTAAATTGATCAATAAAAGTCGCTTATGTTTGCTTTTGCGTGAAGGGAGAAAGTTTTGCGCTGGGCAAAAATTTGACTGAAGAATTCTACCTTCTGTTTGTTTGTGCGCCCAATGGAGGAAGTTTTTATATTGGGTGCCAACTTGATGCTGAACTCAATTTTGCACCGAGCGGCAATTTTTATACGTTGGGCGCTGACTCTTGGTAGTTTGAAGCTATGGGGTTAGGGAACCTTGTATAGATATGGGCATATCGCTTCTAGTTGAGATTGGGTAACTCAATATATATATATATATATATATATATATATATATATATATATATATATATATAGAGACACGCGGCATGAATCGAATCTTTAAGAAACTCAGCTATCTATCAAGTATCAACTGTGATGGTCTTTTATCTTTTTTTTTTTAAATGTTTTATTGGCTTGATCATGTTTTCAATTGATATTTTGGATTATGCTTGTGAATAGAGATGTTAAAACAGGCCACCCGGTAGAGGTTAGGTTGACCCGCTTTGGGTTCGGACCAGATCGGACTCATGCCAAAAAACCATGTTGCATATTGAGTATCCTAATATAAAATTCAAATCTGCCGTAAGGCTACGGATCCTGTACAAGCTTACCTGCATTTTTTGTTTTTGTATATTCGCTCCGGTCCTTATTATAAGCCCATTTTTGTGAGAGAGTAAGGGAGCTTATAATAAAGATCGGATGGGGAGTAATCTTTATTTCCAAATTGGAGCAGTCAATAGTCTCTTCTTGCTGTTCATCCGTTTCCTCTTGTTGAAATAGAAAACATGCTTTTGGCTGATGCAACGGGAGTTATGCTCCCAGTCCCATACCATAGTTTTTTCTTTGTTCCCTGATTTCTTTCTTTTCCTACCGCACCAAAAAAAAAAAAAAAAAAAAAGAGACACGTTAAAAAATAAAAACTTTACCAAAATCAAGCCAATTTTTTTGTTTAGGTAATCATTAAAAGTCAATTTTATATATATGCATCCTTAGCCAAATCATAACCGAGTAGCCGCATAGCGCAATCTCGTTCAGTCAAAAAAGTTTAGTAAGAGAGTTAGTTAATTCATTTAAATATCCAATCTGAAATTTTTTTGAAAACACCTTCTCATCACCACTATTCACAACTCTACATAATATTGTAATAGCATAACAGAATAATCATAGGTACACAAATATCACTATTATATATGCATTGACATATCTTGTGTACAATATTCCAAAGCTATTTGGTTCTTTATCCCTTCTGATGCTGTAAATGCCAGCATCCTTAATTGCTTTTCTTACAAAATATACAATCCCAATTCCCATTAATGCTTTACAAATGTAGTTGCAACTTCTATTTGCATAATTAAAGCGTAATTACATATGAAAACCCAATGTCCTAGTAATGACCCATACTTGTATTTAAAGATATGGGAAAAGGAATCATTACCCCAATGCATAGCATTTATATACAATCATACAATTATATTACATAATCTAATAACCATTAGGAAATAACTCATCCAAAGTAAGCAAAGTACTTTATAAACAAAGTTACTTTAGATGAGTCTTATCCGTATACTTAATACATTCCTCTTTACTATTGTGCATTTTAGGGTCTATGAGCTGAAACTAGTGTGCTGAGAACTGGTGCATGCTTGTGCTGAGGCCACAGCCATTTGGTAATTCTGTATTCCGGCGTTGCAGATGTTTGCAAAGGACCTCATATGTTTCATGCCATACTGAGACAGGGATCCACAATGTGTCTCAAAAGTCCTTACCTGCATTACAAGTAAAAAAAAATGATTAAGCTGTGCCATTCTATAATTAAAATAAGAATGTGAATTCCATGTCCATGTTCATAATTAGTAACAAGCAGAAAAGTAATAAAAGGGTAGCAAGGCTCTTGTCGTATAATAGAGTCTGGGGAGATTTTGTTATTTATACAATTAGAATGCATTACCAGCACAACTTTACCGATGCGCAAATGGTCAAGTAGAAGATCATTGATTCTAATTCTATTTAAGAAGGTGAGTTATCGAAAATAGTACCATGGTTTTCAGGCAGACCCAGTCATCAACAAGTGGTTTCCCTGCAGGTCTAACATTGCTGAGCACTTCTGGACCCTTTTCAATGCCAAATAAGAGTTTTCCAATGAGTTCGACACTGTTGTCTATGTTCGTTCGGTGAGACATTGCTTCCAGAACTTGTTTCTGAGCTTCAATTTTCCTAGGAGAACCCTCAGGAGCTCTTCGGAACTGGCAATGAACAAAGACAACAAAGTTAAGAATATAAGATATGATATAGCAGTGTTATTAACTGATTCAGACAACTCATTGCGACACTTGATAGTTTTATGCACATATTGCATAACATAAATTTACTTTGTCACAAACTTATCAGGTATTTCAATCAGTTATTCAAACATTTTCGAGTATAAGCAGTACTAAAGAACAAAAGATGCACGTGTCATAACTAATCTTCATTAATTTTCAATCAAAAAATTCTGATTCTGCTAAGTGAAAAAATATATTCCAAATACACATGTATACCAAAAATATTAAATTCAGAATCAAAATGATGAGGAGATGATTAAGCAATTAATTCATAATATAAAGGAGAAACATTGCACAAATAGGATACCTTCTCCCAGAAATGGACGAGATCAGCATCACGTTGGTTGACTGTTCTTGAAGGTAGCCTCAACGAGTTATCATCCACAAAAGTAATATTATCATTAGCAGGATTTGTACCCAAATATAGGTAGAGAATTTCCTTGCTTAGTCCTACATCACCATATTGCATCACATGTGAGCCATCGTATGCACCTCCATTGATAGTTCTGTCCTTAACCTGCAAACAAAGGAGTAAAAGGGCATCAGTCGCGCGCAACTCAAATACATTATGAACCAATCTTTGACCCCTTAAATTAGACCAAGAATTCTATCAGATCATACAAAAAATTTCTCACAATTAAGAGATCAAGTCATTCAAACTACATTCTTCATTTTATATCAGCTGATTATGTGAACAGTTACATCAAGGTAGCAACAGGATCTTACCAATTTATATTGTTGGTGCAAAGTCTCTGTTCGCAAATTGTGTATGTCACTGGTCATAAGAAAATTTAAATTAGTCCATACAAGAACTTCCAACATGTAATAAAAAAAAAAGAATTTTCTTCTAATCTAATAATCATAAAAAGGCGCAAATGGCAAAAATAAATGAGAACAACAACTTATCATAACGAAAAGTGCATCAAATCAATCATTACTTATGATATAATTATGCATTTATGGTCATAATAAAGTGTTTCTTTATTCTGCACATACCTGTCTTCCATCCAAGCAATACTGTACAAGTCACCCAAGCAAGTTGTGTATTCTGGTGGAGGACTAGGATACTCCCCAGGGCAATATGTTCCCCAACTGCTTTCTACCGCGTTCGAAGCTGTCGTTGCGTAGATATTCAGATCTTCAGGAAGAAGACCTTCAAAGATGCTCCCAGATTCGCATGCCTCCAGATAAAATACCTGCACCAGCATCACATAATTCAAACAATTGCTGAACGATACAAACAACGGTTGATGCCAAAGACAAGAAAATGATAATTACTATTTAGTGCATGTTTGGTTCTGCGGTAACGCTACTAACAATTGCTTATGCTCCAACATGATTTTGGGGTTAGAATTGATTTTCGGACTGTTAACCAAACATGCTCTTACTAGTGACTTACAAGGTTTTTATATGTTCCGGAAGCATGCTTCTGCTTCAAGACTTCATTCAAATCATTTGCGTATATGTAAGGACCAACAGGCGTCCCTGAAATCCAATCCCATTTAGAATTAGAAAGGAGCACAATTCATCAATATATCATATATGTACTAATTAACCAAGAAAGTTTGTGTGAAAGAATTCAAAGATACTAACCAAGGATCCCTGGACCCCCATGATCAGTATAGTATATAAATATATGATCATTGGGTCCACTATTCACAACCTTCCCACTTCCACCTGTAAGAGCTGATTTATTTCCAAGTAAAGCAGCATAGAAGTTGTGAGCAGTAACATCTGTACCAGTGTAATCCTAACATAACAAAAAAAAAAGTCCATATTAGGAGATTTTTCTAAAAGTACCAAACTTGAAAATTGAAATAGCAATAGGATAATAGATTATAAAAACCAAGATAACCTTACCTTTGGTACTCCAGCATAAACATCTTCGCCATCAGGTTTGTTAATGATTACTCCAGGCCTAGGATTCTCTTCATTGAAAGCAATGTCATCAAACATAAAAACCACTATATTTTCTTCTTTTAGTCCACCTTTCCTTAGTATTTGATAGGCGTGACAAACATCAGCCTGATGAAACCAAAAAAAAAAAAAAGAGCTCAAAATTAAAATTAAACTACATGTATTGGATTAACTTATTTTGTGCTATAAACAAGTTATGATTAAAACCTCCCAAGGAACTTATAACAAGAGAGAAATTCAGTCATCCGATATTCAATAAAAATTCTAATACAAGATAAATCCTAAAGTGACTATGAACGGAGAATGTATGAAATAGAATGTTTTGTTCTATTCTCCTTATATTCGATTTTCCACTCTTTTATGTGAAACCCACAATGTTTCATTTCTTAATATTATGTGCCGTTTTGATTAAAAAATGATATGCCATAACATGGACCCACTTTTTGTTATTACGTCCTATCGATTAAATAAAAACGAAAGGTCATAGGATTTATTATATTCGATCATGACACGTATGTCAAATATTACTACCTTAATTGTTATCCAAACTTAATTTCACTCAATTAAACTTAATTTTAACACCATTACACAAATACTAACTGTATTACTGCTATTCAATAAGACATGTTCCATCATGTTTTGATACACAACCACACGTAAAAGGTTACTTTGACATATCATAAGAAAATAAAAATCTAATTTTGATATATATTGAATATAAATTTTTTATATTATCAATAAATAAATCATGTATCACTACTTATATGACTTCTAAAATACTATTAAAAAATTAGTCAAATATTTGTAATGATGTGTCACTTCATGACAAAAAGGTAAAACTTAACGAAACAAGTTGTTTAATGATCTAAACTCATTGGTTCAAAACTTCAAATTCTTGAAACAATCTCGTATATTTATCCTTTTCAAATTTTACTAAGTGGAAGTCTAGTATGTTAGATATTTATCTAATATATGAGTTTGCATATATTATTGGGATTGAGGACATCTCACTTGATATGGATTTTATAATGTGTAGATATCAAAGTCTTATTTTTATATTGTTGATAGTCCGAAATAAAAATAAGAAAGTTCAATAGTCATAACTATCCGCGAAAGGTTATGAATTTATTATAAATTTGTTATGGTCCTCAAAACATAGGTATTCGATTTCCTTATCTAATATTTCATCATTAGAAAATGTTCAGGAGCAATTGCGCATGACTTGGAAGACCAATGAACTTACATGTTCCTCCATGGACATGGACTTGAACAGTAGATTAAGGGCAGACTTATTTAAGTTTTTAGTCCCTGAACTTAGGTGCTCTTTTGGAATTGATCCTTAAACTTTTTTTTCGATGCTTTGAGTCCCTAAACTTTGCTCAAATTTTGGAAATGGTCCTTTCATCACATGATCGAGGATATGTCATGTCACCTTCGCCACATCCATCGGTAACGTGTCAGATGATGTCACGTGAATTTTTTAAATTAATTTTTTTTTAAATTTATTAAAAATTAAAAGAAAATCGAATCTTTAAATAAATTTTAAAAGAAAATTTTTTTTTAATAAAAAAAATCATGTAGTGTCTCGTGGCTCTATATAACATGCCACTCGTCGATATTGTGAAAGCGACGTGACATGTCGTCGGCTATATCATCACTTAAATGACGAAAGGACTATTTCCAAAAATTAAACAAAGTTCAGGGACCCAAAATATCAAAAAAAAAATTTAAGGACCAATTCCAAAAAAGCACCTAAGCTCATGGACTAAAATGTTAAATAAGCCTTAAGGTCATACAAATTCGTACGTTCATGACATTCTTTATCGATGTATATAGGTACATTTTCGCTTCCACTTTATTTATTCTTGATGAATTCACATGATTGTGTCTTAAATAATAATTTTCGTCTTCATTGTATCTCCCATTAATTTTCCAACATGATCCTAGATCATGATATGTTGCGATATGATCGTGAAAATAATTTTTTTCTCTAGAATTAAGGTCCTGTTCGACAACACGAGTTAGGAGCTTTTTAGCTAGTCAAGAACTTTTAGATTCAGTCAATAAACCACTAGTCTCGTTCGGTGAATACAAATAAGAAGGAGCTTATAACTTTTAAAAAAGGAGCATATAGCTTTTAGAAAGCTACTTGAAGCAGCTTTCTAGAAACTAAACTAGCTTTCAATAATTCATATACCAATTATACCCTCAAACAAAATTTAAAATTATTTTACAACCTTTAATTAATTATTAATTATAATTTAATAATTTTATATTTAATTAATTAACTATCTATTTAATAAATAAAGAAAAAATTTGAAAAATTTAAAATAATAAAATGCTGCATGTCCTTTTTGATCATTTAATAAGTTTTAGCTACTTCAAAAGCTAGTTTTGGCGAACAACACTATTTTAAATAGTCAGCTAAACAGCTATAAGCTCCTAGCTACAGCTACAAGCTACAAGTTCACAGCTACAAGCTAGTAAGTCATAATTAAATCCAACACTTAACGTTTATATGTATACAGATAAGATATGAATTGAACCTATAATAAAAAAAAAAAAAAAAAGATATGAATTGAACCTGATGCCTGTAATTCCAGTAGTTATTGGAACCAGCAAATAAAATGGCCCACCTAGTCCCCTGAACGTTATCATCCTCTAGGAACTTTGAGGCTTCGGATGATGGCAACCGGAGAACATCTCCCGCGAGGTTACGGCTACTGGAGACAAAGGCTAGGAGGGTAGAGATAAGAAAGAAGAAAATTGGCAACGAGAAAGAAGAGTCCATGGCTAAGAGTGATGAAGAGTGGAGTGTAAGAAAAGATACAAGGAATGATGCAAGGGTTAAAGGGATTAAATAATAGTGGAAGTCTAGTAGCGTATGGGAATTGAATTGGATAGTTTCGTATTATATGGTTACATGCATTAGATAAGTTTCTTTGTGGGGCCTAATATTTCTCTTTCACATGACATAGGTGATGACAATTGCCCTTCACCAATTTAACAAGTTGAATGTACTCGTATCCATAGATTCTTAGGGGGGAAATAATTAGAGATTCCTGAGCGGGAGATTCTTAGCTATTTTCCATCTATCGTTCATTATCTCAAATAAGATAAATAGTTACTTTCAATCATTGAATATATAAGTAAAAGCTAAGCAACCATGGTTCCCTGTGCATGTGTACATATAAGACATGGTCGCCGGATATGAGATAATATTGAATATGCTTGAATTTATGTAAAAGGTATTTGAAAAATGGTGAAATTTTGTATACGATACGTTATATATATAAGGACTATTTTATTTATTAAAAAAAAGTAGAAAGGTTAGTTTAGAACATAATAATGATATTTTTAGTGTAGTTTTGTTCCATCTCCTTTTACACTTATTTTATAAGCATCGATAATAAAAAAAACTTTGTTGTTTGTCAAACAAATTGATGCTAGCTAAATTAGTGTAAGATAAATATTTCTTTTAAAGTATTGGGGGATCAATATTGCTTATTGGATTTTGTTAACTCTTCATATTTAGTCACATCACTCTCTTTTTATTATTTTATTTTTAAGATTGTTTGACTATACGGGATGTGTATATATTGTTATTTTATTTTCATTATTTTATTTGATGAATCAATAGAATAGGATAATAATGTTGTATACGCTATTCGTCTATCATATTCTATCTAGTATATTCTCTATCTTGTGGAAGAAGTTGGTTAAAAATGAACAAAATATAATGATACAATTTGTCTCTTTATTAAGTCTAAGAAGCATGTCCTTAAAAGATAAAACCTATTATACTTATATCTTATCTTACTTTTATCATATTCTATATCATATTTGTTTTTTATTTTATCATGAACAACAAACAAACGAGCTTTTAGAAACTCAACTTGACTTCAAGAAGCATTGCATTAAAGAATGACATGTGAATGCCTTATAAATTTAGGTATATCAATGCATCATTAACTAATATTTTCATTTTTTTTATTTTGAAAAAAAAATGGGCTGCCTGCATGCCCGTCCGCACAAAACGTGGGCGGGCTTTTCTGCCCTAAATCAAAAACGAGCCGCCATGCTAGCTCGCAAAATTTGCGGCCCAATGCTCACCTGGCTCATGCTCGCCCGCTGGCCCTAATTGCCAATGCTAGCCATCGTCACATGTCATCTTCCACTGTTTGTGATTAAAGAGGTTATTGGTGCATATAACAATAAATAACTATCTTCCTTCGTAGTTTATGATAGTCACCCTAAAACAATGCAACATTAGATTTTGATGCACTCTATTGTCACTCGCAATTGAAGAATCAGTCACTATAAAAAAACAAACTAGTTGAGCATTATTTACTTTGTCGGGATGGACTCCTCATCTTTCTCCACTCACTAACATCACAATTAGTTACACCAATATCAAAATTTTGAACAAATCACATTTTGATCAATGGTACACACAAATTATTGAATTAAAGTAAGTAAGTAATTAGAGAGAAACTTAAGAATCAAATAATATAAATTAAAATGAGCAAGAATTATTAGAATTAGAAAAATTTAATGATGAAAAATAAATAAAAAAATTGAAGGCGAATATAATTGTGAGATTGTTGTTTACCTTAATATCCATAAGTTTGTGAGCCAGTTCACATAAATGCTAAAATATTATTGAGGAACCATCAAATGCATATTGCATACTATATATAATGATTTGAAAAACTTATCAAATTAAGTATAATGATTTAACAGAGATTAAATAAATTTTAAATTTAAGGATAATGATTTCACATATAAGATTAAATAAATTTTGAAACTAAGGATAATGATTTCACAGATAAGATTAAATAAATTTGAATTATTTATTTAATTTTTGACAACTAAGGATAATTATTTCAAAAATAAATAATGATTATCTTCCTAAAATCGCTCTTGTGCAAGTATTCCTTAAGCGAACAAGTGTGGTGTCTCGAAAATTTCTCTCCGACAAACGTAGTGCCTCGAATAAGCGTTTTTTATATATAGATAGTAGATTATTTTAACCATTTTATATGTTTTTGAACAAATATATATCTATTTTTTGGAAATTCTTTTCTTTTTTTTCTTTCAATTTTTGTTTTTTTATAAAAGAAGCTATAAAAATAATTTTAAAAAATAATGTTTTTATTCTTGACATCACTTTTTATGTGTCTTCATTAGTTTTGTGTTATATAACGAAAAATATACCTCGTAGTATATGAGGTGGATCAGTTTGATTATGTTCACTGTTCATCTATGAGTGGCTGGGGAAAGCTCTTCACTTGTAGAGTTTCATATTAAGAAAATCCATCCATGGATTTTTGAAAAATTGTTGTGAAAAAATTATTTTTGCTGTGATTTGTTTTCAAAATTACTTTTATTGCGATTTGTTTTTGAAAGTATATTTATTTTTATTTCTTCTAAAAGGCCTGTTAAAATAATTTTATCAAAGACTAAAAGTGATTTTATATATATCTATCTATATTTATATGTGTGTTGATAGGTGTAAGTGTGTAACAAAAGCAATTTCGGGGACCACAAATACCTTCATATTTCTTGAATGTAGCTTTCCCATTTATTTTCATTAGTGCTTGGCAGTTGAAGCTAACTACTCCGTGAAACACTTTCTCTGATGTTATTTACTACTATTAAGTTATATTTTAGAACAATTTTTCAGTCTTATTTTTAGGTTATAATGAGGGATTTATTATTATTCTTTTATTTACTTTTTATTAATTGAAGTCAAATAATATATTCATAAAATTTTCAATGCAAGTTAAGAAAATAAAATTTTATTATTAAAATATATTTTTAAAATTTCAAAAAATATAATTATCTTTTTAATCTTTAAAATATAATTAAATATAATAGTATGACTGATAGTAATACCAATCAGACTCCTTACAAAATAATGGAGGGGTGCTGGTCATTTTTGTCTGGTCTGCCACCTTATTGGTGGCCCAATAGATATTTTCTTTTTGTAATGGAATCTTATGCATTGATTTCACGGTTTATGCGGTTGGTGTGAGTTTGAATTGGAATAATTGATTTATTAACGAATTTAGACTTGTATGCGGCTCAATAGATACCGTAGTATACTAGAGGTGGCAACTTGGGCTACTCGGACGGGTTCGGGCTCCGGTTATGATCGGATTGGGCTAAAAAGTCCGACTTAAAATTGAGTTTCCAAATTCATGTTTAAACCCGTCCTATGTGGATATCGGGCTTATGCGGGCCGACCCGTCAACATTTTTATTATTTTATTTTTAATTTAAACAAAAGAATTTTAACAAATTAGCACAACACAAAACAAGAAGGAAAATAGAGCAAATATAGCCACAAGCCAATCAAAAAGTATCTCCACGATCATGCACTCATAGAGCAACATCATTCCATAACTCCAGTTTAAGTCTAAATGGATGAATATTGCTATAACATCATTCCACGACCATACACTTTTGCTGTACCATTAGGAATGGCACCCATATACACGTGTTGGCTTGTTGCTCTGACTGTGAAAGTGATAATAATGAAAATAGAAAGAAGACACTAGAAAGTAAGAAGGCAAGAAGCGTGTGAGACACTAAGAGCATCAGCACCCGTGAACGGGTTTATTGTCCCTAAATGGACCACACACACTATTTTATTATTTTTCACACTTTTCAACACTTTAAGGACAAACACAATTTTTCTTCACAGCCATAACTCACTTTTGTCCTTAAAATTGAGACCCACACACTATTTCACACTCTTAATATTTTACAATAAATTAAAATCATCATCAACCAACTATATTTTTCCCACCAAAACTACATACTCTCTCACACACTACTCACTGCACAGTATACTCACACACACTACACAACACACACTCCTCCACTCACACCCACACCCACACACACCTACACAACACACTCCCTCTACTCCACACACGGTTCTGCTCACACACACTCCCTCCACTCCACACCCTCTCTCTCCCTTCTCTCTTCAGACCTCCTTCCACTCTCTCTCTTCCTTCTCTCAATCCCTCCCTCCTCTTCCTCCTCCTCCTCCTCCGCTACCTCCACACACTCTCTCTCTCTCCTTTCTCTCAAGCCTCCTCCACATGCACGATCTTGTCCTCCGACGTCGATCTCCCTCCCTCCACCGCCACATGCGTTGATCTCCCTCCCTCCCTGCTCAACCGCCGTCGATCTCTCTCCACCACCATGGATCTCCGATTTCCCTCCACCGCCGGCGTTCTCCCTCCACCGCCATGGATCTACGATCTCCGATCTCCACCGCCAGTGATTGGTTTTTGTTTTTTTTATTGTCTTTCTTTTTTTTTATATCACTACTCTCAGATTTTTTGGGTTTATTTTCTTTTTCTTTTTGTAATTTCGTTTATTTATTTTTTTAATGTTGATGATGCTGCTAAAATTGTTGTTGATGAATAATGATGATGATGGAGATGAATTGTTGTTGTTGATGACCGTTGCCTCTCCCTCCTTTTTAGCATTTTTTATTCAATTTCTCTCTCCTCCACCTCTTCCCCTATGCCACTTTTTAGTGTCTCTAAATTGGGACAATTTCTAATTAGGGATGAAAGACACATGCTCCACACCGGTGTCACCGGTGTCTCAAATTAGAGACGGTCCCTAAAAATTTTAGAGACATCCGGTGTGGATGCTCTAAGACTTGAGTACTTATTTATTTTATTGGATTGGTGTTAGACACTTAACTCTACTCTTAGTTTTGTTGTTACCGTGTGAACTGTGAAGAGCTTGGACTTTGGTCTGGTGGCATTAGTACTGCAAGACGCCAAGGCTTGCAAATGGGCCTTAGTTTTGGTCCTTTTTTTTAAATGGCTTATGCTGTAGCTATTTGTCTATTTTAAATTAAAAAAATAAATATAAAAATTATATATAAACCGGGTTTTTGGGTCGAGTCGGACTAGCCCGGTTCGGGCTTTTACGGGTCAGGCTAAAAAGACCTGGATATATTTCAGCCTCAAATTTTGGTATATAAACCCCGAATAAGCGGCTGGGCCGGGCCGAATTGCCGGCTCTATAGTATACTACTAATCACTAGCTTTATGTGTGATGTGAATGGTGATGTCATTGAGTAATAATTATTTTTATTTTTTTGATTAACTATATATTGTGTTTATTCATTGATTTTATAATTACATTTTTTATTTTATCTAATTTTTGACCCATTTGTGATGGAGTGACGACAGAATCCCCAAACTCGTTTTTCCCTCCTCCGCATATTTCTCCCACCCTCTCAAAAACGGCGTTTCTCTCTTCTCAACCCTAGCCGCATCTCTGACGTTTCTCTCTTCTAAACCCTAGCCGCATCTCTCTCCGTTGTGATTTTCGTTCCCTATTACTTGAGATTGTTAGGACTTAAACACACGAAGAGAGCCCAATCCAAAAGACCAGTCTATTAGGTGGGAGAGCCTCATGGCTTAAGTACCACATTGAGCTTTTTAAGTTACTCAATGTGGGACTTCTAACATTGCCGCCCCCTTTAAGGACGAACGTCCATGACGACTTTCACTCTATGGACACTGACCCGATGATAGTCCTTTCTCTTTTGGCGGCTTCACTCACCTATCACTATTCGGTAATATACCTTAATCTAGCGTATAGGTAGCCATTTCCGTGTTTCAACCTCTCAATGAAAGCACCAATTGTTAGGACTTAAGCACATGAGGAGAACCACTAGTCTATTAGGTGGAAGAGCTCATGACTTAAGTACTGGGCTTTCTAAGTTACTAAACATGGAACTCCTAACAGTGACCCATCGCTAGAAACCCCAGCATCAGACAGACTTGTGAACCTTCAAGGATTCGAGCTCCACCATCGCGAATGAGGCACGACGGGGTATTGTGGAACATCATTAAAGTTCGAGAACCACTGGCATACAAAGAGATAATGAAAAAAGCAAAGGAGTTCGAGGTGTGTGATGAACTTTTACATTTTCAGTTCTTGCATGTTATCTTTTTATATTTCTGCTCTTTATATGCAATGATAGTGATGACGTTTGATTTCAGATTCATCTACTGACTATTAGGACATGAGAAATGGGTAGGAAATTGTTTGAGCCTGTAGTACTAATGTGTGTTCTAATTTCATTATGAGTATGTTTGGATGGAAGGGTTCAGTGGCAAGGGAGGTTAGGGTTAATTTTTCATTTTGAGTAAACTTTCTCCTTATTGGAGAGTTTTTAAAATGGAAGGGATACATTGAGAAATTTTCCAATCATTCCTCATTCATTTTTATAATGCTCTTAATTTAGAAGCAGAATTTTGACTTTCCCTTTCCTCCAAATCCCACCATCCAAACATATCCTAGGGGTAATAGAAAAGGTAGTTTACCTGGCAAAATTAGTCTTTGTTCTATAACCTCATATCACTTGTATAGGCCTATTAGCATACTATTAGAACAAGTAAAATCCCCACCTTGCAAAGATAACCATTTTGGTTACTTATATGACTTCTCATGTGAGCATAAAAACTATTCCATAAAATTGTTGTTGTCTTTTATGGTTTGCTGCTTTTTTATTCTTTTTTTAAATTGCTTTATTCTAACCAAGGCTACTGGATTGTTCGGTCAGCCTTTTACAACAGGCATTGTATGTGTGGTTTTTTACATGTTCTTCTGTTCTTAAATTCATGTTATGAATAATTATTAATAACCGAGAGATCAACATTTGCTTTTTTAATAATCAGTTTCGTTTGTTGTTTATAATAATGCAGAAGCAATTCAGGCACCCAAATGTTAAACAAGCACCCGTGCAAAAGAAAGAGGATTCTTCTCCAGGGATGACCTTTCCATTTGTTGGCGATCGTGAGGACAATGTTCCAGACAGTTCTTTACCTGAATACCAAAAGCAAGATCAACATGAACCATCAGGTTCCGAAGAGAAACGTGTCTCCGTTCATGAGAGATTAAGGAGACCTGTTTCATATGATGATGACTTGCTTGGATCGAGTGCCTATGATACTGCAAACTGACCACTGATGGGAAGAGTTCTTCACCTTGTGACATGGTTTTTGTTTGTTGTCATAGATGATGGTACAATCTTTCTTCTGTTCTCTTTGCTCTTTGACCCTTGTTTTTGCCTGTGTGAAACGGAATCAGATCTTTTGTTCCAAACCATGTCCCAAACATTGTCCTCAATCAATCACATCTCATTATGAAAAATAAATTCCCAACTGTCATAGCATTTTTGTAATATTTAATGGAATGTGATTGGCTGGAACAGGATTTGGGACAGGATCCTGATCCCTGTGAAACGAGTTCACATATAGAGCAGTATTCCCATTTGGATTTTGTCATTTATATCGAAAACGAAAGGAGAGTATATTTGGTAGATATTTTTTTTATTTAATTGAGGGGGAGTATATCTAGTAGATCTTAATTAATTATCTGGTTTATGGGATGAAACTTATAATTCAATAAATATAGGTGCATTAGATTAGCTAAAAATGAGGTGCTGGACAAAAAAAAAAAATCTAAGGATGTTACAGCACAAAAGTCTGGTCTTTTCGTTCCCTGCTAAATTAAAGGACAAAAATGTATGCACAGCAAATTGCCAAAAACCCACAACAAAAAGTTGTTCTGTACCTTAATTACTTAAGTATGCAGCATTGCTGCTTATGTAGTTATGGTGTGGGAAACGACTAAACTGTCACTTTAGTCCCTGAATTTAAACAGCACTTTCACTTTAGTCCTTGAAATTAACAAAATTGTTTTTAGGTCCCTGACTTTATAAGAAGTCATTTACTTTAGTCCCTGAAATTAACAAAATTGCTTTTAGGTCCCTGACTTTGTAAAAAGTCATTCACTTTAGTCCCTGAAATTAACAAAATTGCTTTTAGGTCCCTGATTTTGTAAAAAGTCGTTCACTTTAGTCCCCGCCCCTAACCCCCATCAACGTACGTTAATAGAATGATGATGTGGCTGTTTGGGGGCATTAAACCACATCAATTTTTGTACAAAAGGCCAAAATGTGGGCAAAACACAACCAAAAACTAATTTCTTCATCTTTTAAATCCTAAAGCTGATGGTGAAGATGGTCCAGAGGAGTTTTTAGGTTCTTTAAAACCATGCGTGGGCATAAACACCATTGACAATGCCTCTGTATTAGATGGGACTGGTGTAGCTGATCTTGGAACCAGTGCAGCTGATCTTGGCCTGATAGGTAGTTTAGCCCTAACACTAGATGATGCAGCCACTTCATTTGAAGGTTCTAGTTGGGAGAAATCTTGTGATGACTGTGTTTGTGACATATCTATCACATCTGAATGAGGAGCAACAACATTTGTAGCTGCAGGTGCAGTAGCATCATTAGCAACTACATTAGAATTAGAAGCAACATTTGCCTCTTGTGCAAAAACGATGTCGTTTAATGCCCCCAAACAGCCACATCAGTTAACGTACGTTGATGGAGGTTAGAGGCAGGGGCTAAAGTGAATGACTTTTTACAAAGTCAGGGACTTAAAAGCAATTTTGTTAATTTCAGGGACTAGAGTGAAAGTGCTGTGTAAATTCAGGGACTAAAGTGACAGTTTAGTCCTTTTTGTTTCATGCCTAACTCGAGGTGTGGGTTCTGTTTCTTGCATAAACCACCTTACAAAGCCCTGCTTCAAGTTTCAAGTGGATTATGGGTGACAATTACTCCCACGTGTTCTTATTATTAGCCATGCTTAATCGAATTTCACATTTTAATAAAAGTAGTTAGATTTCTTGTTTTTGGTAAAAAAATTTATAATATTGCAATTTTATCCTCCCAAATCTCTTTAAAAAGTTAATACTTTTTAATGAACAAACAAAAAAGCATAGATAATCATTTTTTGGATCCTCTCGCTCATTTTTGTGTATATATTTGACTCAAATTTTCAGCTATTGTTTCTTATTTGCACAAATTACAACCCTTAAATCTCCAAAAATCTTGACCACTAAAAATATCCAGTGGCCTAAAATTGCTAGTTAAAGAGATACTAAGTTAGATGATCCAAATCCTTTTTTGGTATTCACCTAGACATGCCTAGTAATTTAAATTGTGTGATACTATTCTCTAGTCTATCACATCCAAAGTGAGCACACATTTCATAGGCGAAAAGATCTTTGTGTGTTGGTGCCATTTATTGGGTGCTTGTTGTTGCTGTGCGTGTTGTGCCGAGTAGCAGTGGGCTGTGCCTGTTATTGTTGTATCTGTAGCAGTGATCCTTTTTATTTATTTATTTATTATTATTTTTTATTTTTTTTTTTCTGATTTGAGATTCTCAAACTAAAAGAAGAGTAAAACATAATTATAAGGCTATGGCCGAAGGTATTTATAAAGATCTTAATTTTATTATTTAACTAAATGTTACTCCCTCCGGTCCTATTTATAAGACCTTTTTGGAATTTTTCACTCCCATAAAGAAAAGTGGATAAATTTGTTAGTGTCATTGGAAATGTGAAAAATTAGATACACTTTTTCAATAATTATTAGTGGAACTCTAAAAGGTGTTAATTTAATAGGGATGTTTGTAGAAAGAAATAATTAAATACTATTGAAAATTGAAAATGAATCTTATAAATAGGATCAAAACAAAAATCTCAAAAGGGTCTTATAAATAGGACCGGGGGGAGTATATGGATAATTTCATGGCTGTGGATGTGTTAAATAGACTCAATAAAATAGGAGCTTTTCTATTTGTTAAAAACTAATTAAACTCATAATGATTATTAGGGTTTTACGTGAGGTTTTGTATAATTAAACTCATAATGATTATTCGTTTCTTTTTAGTAGAAAAGTTAAGTTGGGAAAGCAAAAAATTACGTGAGTGTGACGTTAAGCTACATGCCATTGTTGTGCCACATCAGGACGACAGAGGCAGATGGAAATAAAAACATTTCAAAGTGAAAGGATTGAAAACAAAAAACAAAATTACAGGACCTGTTACGAAAAAACTTCTATTTACAAGAATCAAGAATTTATTTAAGACTAATTTTTATTTAAAAATTAATGATGACCTCATAGGCCTCATATAAATGATCAAACCATTGAACTTTACTTTTTAACAACTTCTTTGACATCTTACAACTACGGAAATCAGTTCATTTTGGGACAATAAGCTCCTTTTTCAAATGAAAAACTTGAGGATTGCATGAAAGGGCAAACTTCTCTTATCATTTGAGGATTTATTTATAACTACATGCACATAATTTGGAGTATGATGCACCATAAGAAGATGGTAGTAGAATTAAAAAGCCTTGCTATATAAAGCTCTTTCTAAGTTTCGAAATGGACGATGGATCTCGAAGTATTTTCTTGCGAATAAATAATCAGAATAGTTCCTGATTTTGTGGGTACCGATCAAATAATTTTTTAATATTATCAAAATTTCAAATTATGTTAGTCTCAGTCGTTAGTGGTTTACAAAGTTAGAGACTAATTTGATTGATGTTCATAATCTTACGGACTAATTTGATCGATGTTCACAATCTTTGTGACTAATTTGATTGATAGCTAAGGGTCTTTATTTTATTTTTTTCAAAATGATGTCGTTTTGACCATTATATTAGTCTATATTAATGATCAATTTGAAATTTCGAAAATTTTAGGAACTAAATTAATCGATGCCGATAAAATCAAGGATCAATTTGATATATTACTCATTTTCTTGCTAATCGTCCAATATTTTTATTCAGAGAGAGAGAGAGAGATATTTTAATAATTGATCATAGGCCTTTTGGATTTGAGAGTTCCCTGATCATGCCTAGTAATTCAAATTTCTTGTCCCCACATAGATTACCTAGTCAGGTCTAGTTTTCAATAAACAACATTGTTGTGGTCTTATACAATTCAACGTTGTATCAAAGGCCTAATGTTACTTTCCATTTTTCACATGCCAGAGGTTCTGTAATTTCTTCTGCAGGAAGAGGCATACCACAGTGCAATCATCTACCTTTGAAGTAGGATACGTCTTTTTCCATGCATCATTGGCTGCTTCCACAACTGCCCTTGCTGCTGCATCTTCAGTATCTGCTGTCCACACAATTGATGCAACCTCATCATTGCTTAGTACATCCCACACCTATTAGCCAAACAAAGCAGGGGAAGAAAGAGTCAACAAAGAATGTAAAAAAAAATGTTATCTGTACTATCAGCAGCACCAACTTTGAGACAATTTTTAGCATTATAACACATATTATGATACTCTATGCTATAAGTCTATAACACAAAAGTTGTAACGCGAGGTTGTAAATATACCGCTAAATGATGTTTGTTACAAAAGTGTGCACCAATATTTCCACATTGAATTTTTTATATATATATAATCTCCATGGAATTGGGACAACTTTTTTATTTTTTTCAAGTTCCAAATTTACTTTATGTTGTAAGTACTAAAGTTGTCCAAAATAGAAGTTCGTTGTCATTTTTTGGCTTATTTATGTCTTTAGTCCCTGAAAGTTATGGGTGTTTTGATTTTGGTTCCTAAAAGTTTTTTTGACCTTGACTCATCCTTAATTGTTTTAAAAATTTGGTTTTAGTCCATGCCGTTAGGAAAAATCCGTTATTTGAGAATGTGGCTAACGAAACTCCACATCAGCATACACGTGTGCAAATATTGTGCGTCACCGGTAGGATGACGTGGATGATCTGGATCCGCAGGAGCAAAATGGCCAAAGCCGAACCCAAATGTGTTTGTGGATTGGGCTTTGGCCCTTTTGCTTATATATATCCGAATCACCCACGCATCGTACCGGTGACACACAATACTTGCACACGTGTATGTTGATGTGGAGTTTCGTTAGTCGCATCCGCAAATAACGGATTTTTCATAACGGCATGGACTAAAACCAAAATTTTAAAACAATTAAGGATGAATCAAGGTAAAAAAAACTTATAAGGACCAAAATCAAAATACCCCCAACTTTAAGGGACTAAAACCATAAATAAGCCTTATTTTTTTTATCTTTCTTATCTTAATATATAAAGAAAAAAGGTTCTATGCAGATAAGACGTACCCCATCACTAGCAAGAACAATAAATTGGTCACTTGATGTTAGAGTGTGATATGAAATATCAGGTATGGCAATGACACCACGGTCTTTTAGCATAAAATCTCCAAAAGCTCGAGACATGGCAAGGCCAGGGAATCTCTCATTGGGCAACCACACTCTCTGGATATGTGGTTCTTCCTCTAAGGCATACACGCAACCATTGCAACTCCTTATTCGATTTGCTTCACCTGTATTTTATTACAGAGATTACAGTTTCAAATATAATTGTCTCTGTCTCACAAATTAAACAATTCTTCTAATAAGCATTGAGTATAAAACAATACATACTTGTATAGTTGTATATCAATTTTTGGATAAGATGACTCTTTTTAAGTGAATTTGATTTTCTATAAACTCTTGATTAGATAAAGTGCATTTAGATTTTAACAAACTTAATAATTTATTTTTGGACTCCTACTTATTTTACACAAAAGTATGAAAGATTACTTTAGAGGAACTTCATTGATATTTGTACACTTGGTTAAGTAAAAATATTTGCAACAACCTTGGTTTTAAAAAATAAAGCACTTTATTTCATAAAGTCAAAAGTTGTCACAAAGTTATCACGTGAGTGTGTACATATAATGTTTAATAAAAAATATACAGATTAGTCATATATTTATACATGATTAACAATAACGTCATTTTTTTTTTTTGCAAATAAAGTACTATATGTGATTTTTATAAAATAAATTAGACATAAAGAATAAGCAAAGTAATAAATGGGGTCATGAGCAGCATTTTGGTTATGATTAAGAAGAGTCTTACTAGGTAATCCTGGCTTTAAATCTGTGGTCAATTGAATGGCATTGAGTTCTCCATCATGGATTGTCCCCAAGATTGCTCTTGAATCGCCCAGATTAGCTATGACAAGACCTTTACCCTGTTTATGGTTATTGTGATAATATTATGTTTCCATAAACAAAGATGAAATATAATGACTAAAGAAATCAAATAGACCAAAGGTTATCAGCCAATAGGTTCAAGTTTTATTACCTGTCTTATAACAACTACAGCAGTGGTTCCACTGCAAGACAAGTCCAGATTCTCTTGCAGTTTCACTTCCTTGTCCATCACCTTGAATGCACTAACAATAGCTTCTTTCCATTTTTGAAAATCTATTGCACCAGTCTTTGCAATAGAATTCTTTTGGCTAAGTATGAGTGATGACAAATGATAGTTCACCATTTTGCTAACTACGTGACCATTCCTTCCATGGCCATCAAACACACCACAAAATGCTCCATCTTGCATCCCATAACCCTTATGAAGCATAGAGAATAATCAGGAGTTTCAATAGTTTTGTTCAAAATAGTCTCTTCTTTCTTGTGAACTTCAATTATTTCAGACAAGTTTGAGAAAACTTTGATATTTAGTACTTCGTGTTGTAAACAACAAAGTTGTTCTAAAGTTATCGAAAATGAGTCATGTTATAAGTACAATCAGGAGCTACACTACTTTTACGACACTTTGCAAATTTACGGAACAATTTAATTTTAATCTTACTTTTTAGATTTATAGCATAAGATTGTGCTATAAACCTGTAAAGTGTCGCACTGAGGTGAACACAACATTTATTTTTATAGAAAATTGATGTCAAAGCCTAATAAAATTTTTTTATGCAACATAAATCTTGGTCATTGAAAAATGGCTATGCAATTTAATTGAAGGTTATGCATGATATACAAACAAACCTGATGAAGAGAGGCAGCATCTTGGTTGAGTCCTTTGCTACCTTGTTTAGAGTAAACAGAGAAAAGTATCTGATTCCTATTTGAAACCACCTTGTTGTTTCCTTCAAATATTATCACATTCTCATCATAAACTTCATCAGAGGCCCCATGAATCTCAGAAGAAGATGCAACGGATATGCAGATACCCATTATATTCCACTTGCAAGTTATTCCTTTACCTCCTTGTTTTGCAATTTATTAAATAGAATTGAGTCTACTACGTACTAATTTGAGGACCCAAATATATAGAAAATCTTTTGCAATTATAATGTAAATAATATGCACGTGGTTACCAGTGGACTGATGAAAGCTTAAAGCTTAGGTATATTACTTTAATCCAATAATTGATTTGTTTTTTAATGGTTATAGTTATTCAACATGCTGTCCCAACGCTTGCTTTAAGGGACATTTGGGTTGTATTCTTCTAACCCCATAGTCAAAGGGATACAACTTTCTATTCTAAAACTATATTGCAAAATTATTGATTATTATTATTATATCATTACTCCCTCCGTCCCATTGTCTCGGTAAAAGTCAACAAAGTCAATAAAAATAAGAAAATATCCTTTTGATACAATGGCTGATTTGATTTTCAAAATCAAATATAATGTATGATTACAAATTTCAATCACATACACAACTTTCCATATTATTATAATTAATACATATTTGAATATATAATAATAATTGGATGTAATAATATATTTAGTGGATGTAATAATAATAATTGAAAAATTAATGGATCATCAAATTTTCTTTTTTTGGTAATTAATTGTATCTTTCCTTACTTATTCAATCATCAATATATACAATCTTTAAGATTTTTCATTTATTATTTTTACTTTGATTTGGGACAAAAAAAAAGTGCATTTTTTTTACAAGATAATGGGACGGAGGGAGTATTATTATTAGCTTTATTTATTCATCTATATTACTACTCCCTCCGGTCCTATATATAGGACATATTCTAGAAGCAATCTTTGGTCCTATATATAAGACATTTTGTATTTTCTATGCATCATTTATTGTTTTTTCTTTTTTTTGCCCTTATTAAATGCATGTGTTTTTTGTTGTTCATTAATGAGTGTGAATTTTTCAAGAAAAGTTGAGAGGGTAAAATTGTAATGTTACAATATATTCTCATAGAATTCATAAAACTAACTACTTTTCTTGGTTCGAGGAATATGGTTAAGTATGTCCTATATATAGGACCGGAGGGAGTACTATATACAATATACATGTGTGGCTTCGTTACATTGAGCCAGAGCTAGTTGAAAAAAAGGATTATTAATAACCAATAAAAAAGTGATCAGGATTAAGTAATGATCAACTTTAATTATTGCTGATCTTAACATTATTTCTTATGATAATACAGGTTGAAAGAAACAGAAAGATAATGTAATAAGTACTGTACATTTTTGTATTATATCATGGGTATTCATTATAGGAGTAATCATGTTTGAGCAGCATTCATAAAGGTTGAATGATTAACTCTCCAAACTCCTTTTTTTTTTTTTTAAAAGGGAATTAACTCTCCAAACTCGAACCAAGAGACTTTGCATAAGAAAAATCAGTTCATATACAACCTGAACTAACAAGGTTGGTATCATGTAACAGAATATAAAATGAATATAAAATGTACAGTAATATTTACTACCTAACACAACATAAGTTACCTAACACAAAAATCGATCGGATATCATTCGTTGTAAAACTGAATATAAAATGTTTTTATTATTCTAATGTATTATTTTTTAACAAATGATATCCATTTTTAATTTTTTAGAACTGAGTTTGTGATTTTTTTTTTTTTTAAGTGTGTATATAAATGAGAGAAGGATAAGTTACCATTTGTTCTGATTACCATTTCCAAAATCTAACATTTTCCTTTTTTCTCCTACCCATATGTTTAATTTATGGAAAAGTTTCATGTTTTATTTTAAACGATTGTTAATATTTATAATTGTGATCCTGTATTCTAATTTTTTTTTTAAAATTATAAATATGTATTTTCATTTATTTTGTTTTAAAAAATTGTAAAAAAATTAAAAAAAATGATAGCAAAACTTGGTATTTTGATTTTTTTTATACTAAAAATAAAATTATTAATGTAGGATAAGTCGCCTCATAAAAAAGTTGTTAGAGAGGATGCAAAATAAGAAAAATTAATGTAATTTTTTAAAGTAGGGTGCGTGCATGTGATTGCATCATATTGTGGTAGATGTCCGCGTAAGACAGCCCAGTTGGTGGCTGCAGGGGCATTTAGGATTTCCCCCTCCCCAGGTCATGGGTTCTAGTCCCAGACCTCCCATGTAAACCAAAAAAAAAAAAATCATATAGTGGTAGATTGTCAGTGTTGTTTACCCCTTTTTGTTAAGAAGTTTAATATGTCAAGATTCGATTTTAGTACCTCAAATTTATTTTTTTAACTTTTAGTCTTTGATTAATAATTGTAGTTTTAGTTATTATTGATAGTGAATCAATATCACAATTTATCATATCATCGATTAGTATGGCACACGTTGCAATGGGTGTTAGCCACTTCATCGCTAAAAATAAAAACTAAAGTTTTTTAATATGTAAAAACAAAAACCTAAAATTATAAAAATTAAAACAGAATCAAAATTTGATAAATGTATAAAGTTTAAAAATAAGCAAAAGATAAAGGGGACAAACTTTATGTGTCATGTTTGACAAGCATGTAACAATGGGTTAAAGGTCCTAGAAATAAATTATGTATTGGAAATATAAAATTATTAAATGTATTGGTAAAATTTTAAAAGTAAAAAAAAAAGAATTAATGCAATTCATTAACTATAAATGAAAACTTTATAGATTTTCATCATTATTTTCTTTCACGGTTAATGAAACACATATTTTTTTCTAATAGGTTCTTTTATGTAATTACTCAATCGTGGACACAATATTTCATTTTTAAAATATATGATTTACTATTTTAATTTTAATTTTAACTTGAGACAAAAGAAATTTATACCAATCCCCAGATAATGGGAATGGAGGAGTAATACACTAGCTTATGAAAATTGAAAGCTTACTTGAAGAGTAATCTTAAACTAGAGAGATCCACATATATATATATATATATATATATATATATATATATATATATATAATTAATCTGTACTCCCTCCGTTTCATATTATAAGCAAAATTAACCATATTTGCTCTTATTAAGGAGGTTAGTTGATTGTATTTAATTTTCAAAAATTTATAAAAGAATAGAGGTATTTTAGGAAAGTTGCATTGGGAATGAAATAAAAATTGAATAAGATAACAATTTTCTAGAAATGTTTCAGGAAAGTGGCATTGAAAATGAAATAAAATTTAAAAAAGTTAGTTAGTTTTGCTTATACTTTAAAACAAGATAATGATGTTTTTTTATTTGCTTATATTTTAAAATGGAGGGAGTATGATGTAATATGAATATCAATAGGACATTTTCAAGAGAAAAAACTTTACGATTACATGAAAGGGCAAACTTCTCTTATCATTTGATATGATACACTCAATTGATATGTAATAGTAGAAATGAAAAAAAAAAAAACCCAAGAATATAATATATATTTTTTTGGTCTGACTTTTCATTTGTCAATTATCTTTAGGTTGTTTAATTTTGACTCTTAAGATATTTATAATCTAATATGAAGTTTTTTTTCCTTATTAAAGAAAATGGAAGTTTCTTTTTTTAAATGAATGATATGAATTTAAACATTTTTATTTGCTTGGTGGACAAAATTTTTTTTTTACATTACCAATAATATCAATCTCTGAAACATGGGTACTCCTGAATTGTTGACGTACCTATGCCGGATACACTTTGGGTATCAGTACACGTATCATACTTCAGGGTACTTGTGTTACTGGTATGTTAAGATATATTTTAGTTATGAATCATATCAATAATGTCATTTTTGTCTTAGGATTTATATTTTAATTTCATGATCAAACTTTTGTTTTTATATCTTAACTTATTTACCAATTGAGCCTTCTAGCCTGGTGGTCTTAGACATGGTCTAAGAATGTTACCACCAAGTCAGAGGTTCTATTCTTGGTACAAACAAACAACAATATCTTAACTTATTTTGAGCATCAACATCTAATTTTATGATACTCGTATACTATTTAAATGTCAAAATCATTTATTTGTACATTATTTATATATATTTATTTATAAGATTTGAATATATATTTTCTTACCCATACCACAGATTATTAGAAAAAGCCATAATCCCTATCATGTACTATACCTGTGTTGGTGTAACATAAATATCAATCAATGCTATAATAAGTTGTTAAAATAGAGCTAAAGTCCTCTTCTTGTATTTACTTCCTCCGTCCTAAATATACATTTTATTTTTTTTTTTACTTATTTATAAGATAGTATATCAATTTATAATAACAATTAATTTCCTTTTTTTTTTTACAAAAACCTCTATTTATTTAACACATTTTAGATTCTCAATAATATTAATAAGAATAATTTTGAAAATACATATCAAATATTCACATTTTCAATGTCATTAACTAAATTAATTAATTTTCTTAATAAACATGAAATGTTTCAAGATGGTCTTATATATAGAGTTTTGGGTTTTCTTAACCTCAGCCTTAAGGGCTGAGGATAAGAGTTTAAAAGTGGATGTATTTCATTGAAAAAATAAATACAAAGTCTTTTTATTCTACTAATACAACACTTCCCAATGAAATACATCCACTTTTAGGCTCTTATCCTCAGCCCTAAGGGGGATTTCACGGTGGCATTGTGGTCAATAATGAAGATACGATGGCATTGTGGTCAAAATACCCAAAATTCTTACATCATTTAATCATTTCTTAAAATCCGTGCATAACCTTAAAATACAATACTTATGAAACGGGGGAAGGAGGAAGTACCATTTAACTAAAAAAGTAGATTGTTCCTCCTTTCAAAGATATACAGTAATCGCTACTTTTGTAATTTTTCTTGATTTTTTTTTATAAATAGTAACTACTCCCTCCGTCCCTAAATATAAAAGCCTTTTCGGGGGATTTCACGTCTATTAAGAAAGTGAAATAATTTAGTTAATTGTATTGGAAATGTGAATTTTTGATATGTAATTTCAAAATTACCCCTATTAATATTATTGGGAATCTAAAAAGTGTTAAAAAGTATGGATGTTTGTGTAAAAAAGTAATTAATGATCATTGAAAATTGGTATGAGGCTTTATAAATAGGGACAAAATAAAAGTGTCAAAAAAGCTTTATATTTAGGGACGGAGGTAGTATTTGAATTTTTAATAACATTAATTATTTACTCTGTCCCACAATGATGGTAAAAAATGGCTAACTTTTTTATCACAAACTATGGTTATAATAATTAATGAAAAATTTTGAAATTATAATTTTGAATTGTGATTGGTTGATCCATGCAACATACATTAAATTAGTTGTTTGATAATTAAATACAATTAGTTGTTTGATAATTAAATACTTCATCCGTTCCTATTTAACGGAACGTATTTGGAGAAGTTTTTTGTTTCTTTTTATTTGTCCTTTTGATGATTTTAATGGTGTAATAAATGCTACTTTTCATGTTTACCCCTATTTAATAGGGTATTGGTTTTCCTAAGTAGTGGAAGAGAAAGTAATGATTATAGAGAGAGAAATGGTATAGTAAGAAAAAACATAATTAATATATTAAAAATCTAAATAATGATTACATTTTTTAAAAGGTGTGTTTTGTTTGAAATATGATAGATAAATAGGAACGAATGAAGTATTCATTTAGGTACGAAGGAAGTATTCATTTACGTTTTTTATTTTATCTCATAAGTTTATGTTCTTTTAGAAACTAAGTATTCATTTATACTTCTTTTTTCAAGTATATCATTATTTATTGCATTTTCTTCTTTGTAAATTATTTCAATTATTCATTTCTTAATATATGTTATCTAAAAAAAACTTAACTTATGGGACAGAGGGAGTAGTCAATTGGCTCATCCAATTATTGCATTGTCAGTAATTTAATCTCTCAATGATATTTGTCAATATAATCTCTCAAAGATTAATTGTATCACAATTTAGACTCTCAAAAATATTTGTCACGAATATAATCTATCAAATATCAATTTGTCACCGATTTAGTTTCCTAAAGATATTTTTCATCAATATAGTCCCTCAAACTGTGTCACCATATGAATGCTTCCATGTTGCTTGGTTACAAAGCAATAAACACTGCTAGATTAAAGTAGCTAATCTGGAATACAAAATTATTGACTCCTAAACAATCCAATCTTGCAAGCAGTACACCCTCCCCTTGGGGGATATTCAAGCAATTCAATTTCTGGCCAGTTTCATAGACCAAACATGAAAACAGACATTCTCAGTTTGTGCTACAGTTTTTTCTTTAGCAACAGATTATTGTAGCCTCTCTCTGTACAACAACATATTAGATTAAAAAAGGTGTGGTTATACCCTAATGCTTTTGGTGTGGATCGACTTTACAAGTTTGCACACTTTCAACCCTCAGATTTGGGTTAGGCAACAAACCAAACCATTGAATATGAAGAATACAGTAGTTAATACTCTCTCCGGCTCGAATTATAAGCAAAACTAACTAAATTTGCGCTTATTAAGGAGGTTAGTTGATTGTATTTAATTTTCTCAAATTTATAAAAGAATAGGGGTATTTTAAGAAAGTTGCATTGGAAATGAAACAAAAATTAAATAAAATAACAATTTTCAAGGAATATTTTAGGAAAGTTGCATTGGGAATGAAATAAAATTTAAGATAGTTGGTTAATTTTGCTTATATTTTAAAGCAAGAGAGATGTGTTTTTTGTTGTTTACTCCCTCCGGCTCGAATTATAAGCAATTTTAACCACTTTTTACACTTATTAAGGAGGTTAGTTGATTGTATTTAATTTTCTCAAATTTATAAAAAATAGAGATATTTTTGGAAAGTAGTATTGAGAATGAAACAAAAATTAATTAAGATTACAATTTTCTAGAGATGTTTTAGGAAAGTGACATTGGGAATGAAACAAAATTTAATAAAGTTAGTTAGTTTTGCTTATATTTTAAACCAAGAGTATTATGTTTTTTGTTGCTTATAATTCGAGCCGAAGGGAGTATATTTCAAGCCGGAGGGAGTATATAATTTCACTCAATTAATTAATATGCATAAGAATTCTACAAAATTCATGCACAAGGACTCGTGCATCTTCACAATATGCATAAGAATATCACAGAGAAGATACATGGATAATGTGTCCGTTGGATATTACTACCTGCATCTCTTAATATAAAAATCCTTACTGAAATTTTTTTTTCTATTCATAAAACCATATTCTAATACTAAGGACAAAAAAATTCATATAAACTAATAAAAGGATCAAGATAGTAGATTATATGTTTATGAAGTTAAAAATTCCAAATAGACACCATAATACACCCAGAGTATTAATCTATCTATCACATTGGATGAGAAACAAAATAAAGAATAATGAGAAAGAACGTTGCAAAAGAACAAAAATGGGTTAATGATATATAGCTACATGTAATTTGAAGGAAAACCACAAGGCTCCTCCAATCGTGAAACAGTAGCTGAGTTAATTATAGGCACCATGCAAAAGGTAGCTTGTTTTGATAATGAAATCAACAAACACCCGTGTCTGACTTCAGTGCCAACAATCAATTAACTATTAGTAATAAATCATAATCATAATCAGTAAAATTAAAAATTAAAATTAAAATGTGACCAGAAAATTGTGTCTTGAAAAAAATTGGGATTTAATTTCAAGGGTCTTCATCTGGTACTAATTAATTTAGGCTCTAAGCGGCAGTCAGGTAACTATTGAACAAAGCCCCTGCTGTTGACTCTGTTATAGAGCCCTCATTTCATTATTCCAAAAAATTAAAACACAATAAACCTAAAATTTACTCACTGAAAAGAAGAGAAAATAAACAAACAACTCATAAGTAAATAAAGAATTAGAATCATCTGACAAAAAACAAAAAGAGAAGAGAAAACAAGGGATCGTGAGAAGTGAGGAGATGTGTGAATGAGCGAGCAGCGTGCAGAAAGGTAGGTAGAAGATGGAGAGGGATGGGGGAATTTATATAGTTGTTGTGGAAACCCTAATGTTGCTTCGGCACCACACCAATCAGTTCAATACAACCTCAACATCCAAATGAATTGGGCCTTTCGACCCATTCCTTAGATTATTTACTATTCGGCTTGAGAAAAAATCTTCCCATTTTTGACACGGTCATCATCTTGTTTTCAACTTTCGAATGGTGAGTTACTGAGTGTGTTTGGTACGAAAAGTTTATAGCTTATCTAGTAGCTTTTAGCTTATTGATTTGGTCAATAAGTTACTAGAGCTGTTTGGTGAGAAAAAATGAAAGAAGCTTATAACTTTAAAAAAAAAACTTATAGCTTTTGAAAGCTAGCTTTTAGAAAGCTACATCAGGTAGCTTTGAGAAAAAAAAAATAAGAGCTTTCAATAAATCATATATCAAGTTTACCTTTTTTTTTATTAAATTATATTATTATTTATTCTGGCCCAAATTAATATTACCCCCCAAATTTTTTACTTTTTTCCCTCAAATCCAAAAACCTAGAATCCTTTTACATATTCAACATCTGTACGCACCACAGCAAAACCACTCATAAAGAAATCCTATATTTAACTATTGATTCACGAGACATAAAGGTATGTGATATTTATTTCAACATGGATCATCAAATTTTTATTTCACTTTTTTGTTATCCTCAATTTTTTTATTTTTTTTTTATTTTGTGAATTTGGTTTAGATTGGATTTGTGTGATTTTGTGATGGCGGTGTGTCCAGTCAATAGGCTAAAAGTTTTGTCCTTCTTTCCTGTCATTGTTAATAAAGATACTGTGGCATTTTTATAAAAATAATAAAAATGTTTAAAGTGTAGTAGTACTTAGTAATAATTATTATGAATGTTATAATTTTTTTATCATTTATATATATGAATGAAGTATATGTCTTTCTCTATAAGTTACTAGTGTAGTATTATAGTCATTGAAACATGAATGTCAATATTAATTATTAGTCTACATGTTATGTACTTTTCAGTCATTTAACATGTTTAAATTAGTTGCACAGATAGTTTTGCCAAACAGCTCTAGTTCAATAAGCTAGCTATACAGCTATAAACTCACAGCTATAATACCACGGCTATAAGCTAAGTTCACAACTATCAGCTATAAGCTCACAACTATCAACTACAAGCTCACAGGTATAAGTTAGTTTTGCCAAACAGACCCACTGTCATGACAATACAATTTATATATATAAAAACAAAAATAACAAAAAATCCAAAATGATCCTTAAAAAATTTTGCATAGACAAACTTGGTCTCTAAAAAAATAAAGTCCTAATATAGTCCTTGAAAATTTTGCTTATAAGACAATTTGATCCTTGAAAAAAATAGTCCTTAATTTTTTTTCCATGAGACAAAGTGACCCCAAAAAATTTTGACTTCAAGTAAGGTCGCGATTGATCGTGTCGATCTGAGCATGCTCGATAAATAAGCAAATTTATTATATTTTTAAAAGAGAATCAAAAAGATCCTGGACATTTTTCGTCCACATTATCAAAGCAGAATGGATTGAGTGTAAGCAAGACAACTCTTATCACATAAAAACCCGACTTGACCTTGTTTAAAAAGTGGTCCGCTACAGATTTAAGTAAATAATTTTTTACCTAAATTATATCCGACATTTTTTGAATCATCCCGATCGGTCCAAAACTCGAAGCGAACTTACTCGAACTTGACCAAGAAACTTTAATTAATACCTATAATTTCACCCAATTTATTGTCCCATGAAATTAAAGGACTATTTGGTGATTTCATTTTTTCAAGGACGAAAATGTTAAGTAAACAAAATTTTCAAGAACTAATTTGGATATTTATTTTTTCAAAGATTAAATGTGATCACCTAAAAAAAATCGGACCAATTTGGGCATTTAGTCATGTAATTAATATCGACTCATTTAGCACAGCCACCAATAATCGATATCCTTCAGGTTTTACAGAGTCATGAAGTTGATCTACCCTGCCACCAATAAATGTAGTATGTGCAATACATTGAATACCAACTGTCGATTTAAGCTAATTGATCCCCTCGTATCAGGTAAATATGCTAGCTTAAACTCAAGTATCATCTCTAAGCATTCACAATCTTAAACAAGTGAAAACACAAGTTACACATTACCATATGGCTCTAGGCAGAGGCAGAGGCAGTGCCAGTGAGTATCACTTTCAATACTACAGGGGATGTAACCTTAGAGGGGATAAGTTAAATTTGCCCAAAGAGAAATAGCATTAGTAGGCTCTCAGGTAATTAATATGCATCCTGTTTCTTGAACTGAGGTTTAGTAATGCAATTAAAGGAACTAGACTAGTTGGGTATGCAGCAACAGTAGCTCGCTACACAATACAAAATCATGAAAATTTTCACTACAAAGTTTAAAACAGGATAAAGGTTTGATAATGCAATACTTCCATCTCAACACAGAAAAGCTAAATATATCAATGTCACGACTAAAACAAATTACTATATAAACCATTAATTTAGAAAAATCCAAAATTAACAAACTAATCAACTCTGAGGTGACGCTTTAGCAACATTACCCTGTTGAGCAGGTGCTCCATCATAGCTTCCACGAGCACCACCATTACCATCACTACCATATGCTGGAGGCTGGGCATAACCAGCACCATAAGAACTGTTCCCATATGATGGTGGTGCTTGACCATAACCAGCTTGACCTCCCGGAGCAGCACCATATGTGGAACCATATGCACCAGAAGGTGGGGCCTGTGAAGGTGGATAACCAGCTTGACCATAGCCAGCTGTGGTTTTAGGTGACTGAGACTGTCCATAAGCAGGTGGAGTAACACCAGGCTTTTGAGACTGAGGGGGTCCATAACCAGTGCCATAACCAGACTGCACTGGAGGAGGTTGTCCATAAGCTGCTTGGGAAGGAGGAGGCACCCCGTAACCTTGCTGAGCAGTACCTTGTGGGGGATAGTTAGCAGCATTTGGGCTAGGCTGTTGGCCAGTACCATAACCTTGTTGGGTAGGTTGGACAGGTGGAACTTGGGTTGAGTCTGCCTGTGATCCATAGTTTGGAGCTTGTCCCTCTTGTGCTGGATTGTTCCCGCTACCATAGCTGGGGACTGAGCCATAACCTTGTTGCTGATCATAAGACGGTGGCTGACCATACCCTGATTGTGGTGGTGCATGATACGCACCATAGCCATCCTGAGCATAGCCCTGTCCAGGCTGACTATAACCAGAGGCGGGTGGTTGACTGTAATTGTAAGCAGCCGCATCAGCTGGAGGTGCAGCACTTCCAGGATTTTGTTGTTGCTGAGATGGAGGCTGCTGACTATAGTAATCATACCCAGCACCATGAGTAGACTGCTGTGGAGGTGGTGCTGCGGACTGGTCCCAACCTGTAGAATATCCACCAGCCGACTGGGGAGGATAGCCAGCATATGGTTGCTGAGGCACACTGTACTGAGGTGAAGGACCAGGGTATGCTCCAGGCTGCACATAGCCATAACCAGGTTGTTGCGCAGGAGCACCAGGGGGAGCCCAGCTTGAGGGTGGTCGGGCTTGGTAACCTTGTTGAGGATAGCCACCAGACATTGAAGGATTTCTAAAACGATTCTGCAGAAAAAACAAATTGCAACAATAGATAAAAACTAGTTAACTCACCCAGGATGTGGGAGTACATACAGCAACAGAAGCACAAACAAATAGACAAGTAGAACATACATGATAAACAACTAAAAATCAACATATAAATATAATATAAGAAATTCAACATATAAGTAACACAAGATAAAGGTTATGATATGTTTAACATATTCCTTACAGCATCAGAAAGGGGTATAAAGGCCTACATACCGTACTGGTTTGTGACATAACTGAGTGACTCCAGCAGAAGCACAACCCTCCCTATTCGAAATGAATGGGTACAAAAAGAAAGCACAAAACATAGAAGCAGACAAGCATGCAATCTTTATTTCCTCAAAAGGCAATCCACTATATGGTATCTCAAAATATGGGGATATAAACCAATTGTTACAGTATAAATCATTCTCCGTAATTCCACAAGCTAAGTTTCTGGGCTATCAGATATCGACAGCATAAGTACAAGAGATGAAGGAGAAACCATAACACCAAAATATACAGATAGCCCCTCAAACCAACTTCTCTTCACTCCATGTACATACCTCTCAACCATCCCTCTATCCAATCTAAAGAGATCAATCTCAATGAACCATAAAATAAAACCACACATAACCAACAAGGTAATTAAAGATAGGGTGTAGAGATAAGCAGTTGATGATGGACAAAATAAGAGAATAGGTTGAAAAAGGAGAGCAAAGAAACATTCCACATGAAAAGGAGGGAGATGTGAAATGGCACATTCTACAGCAATAAAAACAATGCTATCCATGAAGAGTAAAAGCATGGCACAGAATAATGTATAATGCTTGTTAGTTGAAAGAACTAGAAAACTGAAAATGGGCAGAAATAAGAGAATAAGGAGACAAAAGTAAAGAGCCTCAGAATGGAAAAGTTTCAGGTTATTATGCCAAATTGCCAATGATAAATCCAGCATAAGACACATGGACAAAATACTATTTCAAGTGTACATAATAGTATCAATGATCAGAAATGGCATTCTAAAAGGAACCTTAGTTGAAACAACTAGCAGACTAAAACAAGGACAGTGATAATAGTATAAAAAAACGAAAAGTTAAAAGAGCTTCACCATAGACAAATTTCAGGTTTTTATGTCAAACCCATATTAAGTGTAGCATAAGACACAAGTTATTTCAAGTATATAATAGTGCTTTCAAGGAATGAACTGGAAGGCACAATTAGCATTGTTTAAAAGGACATCGGTATGATAATTTATATCCAGTGAAAATATGAGTTAATACGCTATTACGCTAATATATATATCCTGTCCAACTGTGACACTGCATAGACGTCAATAGGAGACTTATTGCCCTTGAATATCAAAACTGAGATTTAGAACCATACCATGGCATGCTGAGGGAACACCAACAAAGGGATTCCATGTTAGTGTCACTAATGGTCCAATAAAAACTAACCCTACAATAATCCCAATAAAAAGATCAGTTATAGGATACACAGTTAATAAGGACATCCCACTTTGCCACGGTTGTAATTCCAATTAGTATCCACTTTGACAAAAAAACATGGCATAATTGAGGCAACCATGACACCCCATAGTCCATACACCTAATTAACAGTTAAAAACAACCCTCAAAACTGAAAAGAGCTTGGTATCAAAGAGAATAAAATTAACATAAATAAGTTTAAAATGAATGTCTGCCATTGCCTTTGACCAATTTTATGAAAACGTGAATACAGAAGCCAACTGCTAATGTATTCATTTACTTCAAAGAAAAATACAGATAAATTGATGGACTGCATGCGCACCCATGCACAAGAAAGTTAGCAAGTAGTAACAAGAAATACGATTGAAGTTCAGGCCAATTCTCGTAAACTTTGAATAAACTAAAATACTGATACGAACATGTTACCATGATAACCAGGTTGTACTTGACCGAGAAACAGCACAGATTTTAACACATCAAGTACAGCTCATAAGAAAAACTAATTCAGACTTCAGAGGCACATCCCTCGAATCACTTTCCGACTATGGAAGAGAATCAGAATACAATTAACCTAAACAGATTAGCAGAATAGCATACTGGACTCCATCAATCAGGAGTATCGTATACTTTTGTGCATATATAGGACGGGCTTTAAAACTAAAGCATATTAACAATGATAAAGCCACAAAAACTAATAAAGGAAGTGAAACTTTGCCTTATTCTGCATCTGATTAGTATACTGAACAGAAAAAAAAAATAAGGATACCACTTAGCCATGAAGATCTAAACAATTTCAAGAGATCTTTAACAAACACAGAAAATAACACAACATTACAATAAAAGCCATTGTACAACACCAGAACATTAGCAAGAACGAAGAATCACATAATAAGGCAGCAAAATCACATGGGAAATTTTTGTCAATACTGTTACAAACTTTACCAAAGTCAATATTATAGTTTTATACCCCGGAAATAAATGTACATTATCACAGAGAAAACAAATAAGACCTAAGCCGAAGAAGCATAATTTTAGAGACCAACAGATCAAGTTTTAAGTTATAAAATTGCAAGTAATTAAGACTCATCTGCAACTCATAGGAGTATAGTATCAATCTATAATCATTAAGCAAAGATATTATTCCAGACATAAACTAGACCTGGCACATGGTAAGCAAAACATGCAACCAAGGCCAAAATCAAACAACATACCTCACCACTGATGACTTGTTCAACCAATTGTTTAGCAGACTCAATTTGTTCAGTGGTCCCTTCAATTTTTAATGTTCTTTCAGTAGAAGTGTCACCTGGGGGAAGATGAAGAGGAATCACCTGAAAAAACATATATACAAGTTATGTACAAGAATAATAAATGTGAATTCTGCATCTTCAGAAACAGCGCCATGATTGCAGACAAATTATAATATTTGCAGCGATCACAATACTACAGTTAAAACCATATCAAAAATAAAGGTCAAAAGTATTTGGCTTCTGCAATACAAAGAACAATGAAAGATAACAACACTGAAAATGACAAACCTGAATTCTTGCTCCACTCGAAGCTTGCATATTCTTTATTGTCTCTCCTCCTTTACCAATAACAAGACCAACCTGAAGAGATGCAGCAAACCATTCCAAAAACTAAAGATAAGATTTTTTTTAAAAAAAGTTAAGAGAGAGAACACCTAACATTTAAACATTACATAAGGCATACAATTGTACAAAGTACTTGCATACCTTGTTATTTGGGATCTTCCTCACATATTCGTCAGATCCAGCTTGTCCAGTCATTCGTCGTGTTGCAACACCGGAACCTCCATTTTCAGCCTGTCAACAAAAAACAAGGTACACTCAATCCCAGGTAGCAGTCCAAAACATTATACCAGTATAGCTAGAGAGATGGACGATAAACAAAAGATTAGGGATACAATATAAATAATTTGTACAACACATGTATAAATGCTCAAAAAAATCACAGAAAATTGAAGACATATTCATAAATAATAACCAAAGTAATAGTCTAGACACGCAAACAGCATCTATCTAAGACATACTTAACAAGTTAATAACAACAAAAGTCAATAAGCTTAAGGAAAACAAGGAGTGCAGCATCAATTCCTACATAAGTTTTAGCCTCTATCCAATCAAAACACAACATAGATCAGCAACTAAATAATGACGCTGTTCAAAAACATCAAGGACTCAACACAACCAACAAAACAAAAGAACAGAGTGGGAAATGGTTGAACAGAACAGCACCACAGGCCTGTAAAAGATGGCGGACAGCCGAATGTCAATGTGTTGCAAGAAAAAGAGGCAGGCTGTCAAAATGAGAAGCTAAGATTTAAAGTGGGGAGCACAACATACATCGAAAAAGATGAGTTTCCCACCCTAAATCAGATTCTGACCAAAAAAAGTAGCAAAACACTAAAACCTCGTCAGAAGAAATGGGAAACAGGTTAGCATGAATCTCTTAAAATCAACAAACTACCCCAATGTCTCACAAGCCAATGCAATAAATAAAGCTTCCAAGGATGAAAACAAGATTCACAAAATTCCGAGAAAGTGTAATACCTCAGCAAGAACATCATTAATAAGCTTCTCAGCAGCGGCAATTGCATCAGGAGTACCCATAAGCTCAACCATCCTAGTAGAAGAATTAGGATCTGCATCCATGTCACGAGTAATCTGGATTTTTGCCCCGGACTGCAACTGAAGGTACTTGATGGTCTCACCGCCTTTTCCAATGATGACACCCACCCTCCCATTAGGAATATCAATCTTCTTGCTCGCAGCACCCTGATGCCCATAGGAAACCGGAGATGGAGAAATTGTTTGAATTGGGTACTGAGTCTTCACATCTGCACCACCAGCACAGACACAGATATGCAACAAGTATGTATTCAAACTAAGTAACCCGTTGTTTAAGCTTCAAGAAACTAATTACAAAATACAAAGTTATTTTAGTCTGACAGCTTTTATATGAAAATCAGAAACAAAACAGAATGTTTCCTCTTTACATACTCTCTGCTTTTTCTGGGAGCAATTATTCCGAGAAAGTGAAATTACCCATTCTTTTTTTATAACAAAAATCACTTCTGAAATTTATAAGATTATCTGGCTATGCTTAAATGAAAACAAGCACTTACCAGGTGGAAAAAATACTTCAAAAGTCACAAAAAAAATCAGCCAAAAAACATTTTGGAGAATCACTTAACTTCATAAACCTAAACAAACAGACCCATAACTTTACATAAAAGTGAATAATTGAATATCAACTTTTTTTCAACTTCAGACTTTTAGTATAAGCTCAACCAAACAAAACATTCTAAAAAGTTATTTTGGTTTTATAGCTTTTACAAAAATCAGAAGCTATTTTGTATTCAGCTAAAATCAGTGTAAAAAGTGTTTTCTCTGCAATCTTTTCGCTTTCCAGAGAGTTTCAAATGAGAAACTGAAAAGAAAAAAAAAATTATAGCTTCTCATAAAAACCAAATAATTCCAGCTTTATTATTCAGCTCTGATAAAACTCCAACCAAACAAACATTTAAAAATATCATAAAATTTAACCTCACTTATTTCATAAAAGAAAAAAAGAATAATTAATTAAACAGAAAGCTCCAAGTTAATTCAAGGCATAATCGGATAAACTGTTTTCAAGATTAGAACTTACGAATAATAATAAAAATATGATGTAGTCAAAAAAAAGGGGGGGAGAGGGGTTTGTTAATTGATACCGATGGAATCGAAACCGTTATCGGGTTTAGAGCGCTTGGAAGGGTCGGCGGAGGAGGGAGGAGGAGGGGCGGAGTTGAAGAGGCGAGCGGCGACTTGTTGAGCTCTCTGTTTGGCAGCCTCGATGCCGGCGTTGATGGCGGAGTCGTCGGCGGCGGTGGTGGATTGGTCGTCGTACTTGCGCTTCAAGGAGGGAGGGGTGGTGTCCGAGTATTGGGATTCGTCGGCCATAGTGAGAGAGAGAGAGAGAGAGAGAAGGGATTGAAGAAAGAGAGAGAAACCCTAGAGACTCGATACCTCAGCTCAAAAGATTGCAGCTGCGTGACGTGCCCTGCTACCCTCTTCTATTGCAATATATATATATATATATATATATATATATATATATATATATATATATGTATAAAATTTATAATTTATAATTATAATAATTTATAATTTATTATAATAATAAAACTTATTTAAGTTTTTGTCCCTGAAAATTGACCAAGTTTTGATTTTAGTCCTTATCTTTTTATTTGACCGGTCTTCATCCTTAAAAGTTTAAATTTTTTTGGTTTTAGTCCTTGTAGTTAAGGAGCTACCGTTAATTGATGACGTGGCTAACGGATTGTCACATGATCATGTCATGTATCTGCACAATAATGAGTTGTTGTCACGTTGTCAGATGACATGGATAACACAGCAAATGAAGCAAAACCCTAGCCACAGTTGGTCCAAAATTGCCCAAAGTAATTAACGGTATTTAAATTTTTAAGGACCAAATCATTATTTTGCAGACACATAGCATGCTATGTGGCAATCCGTTAGCCATGTCAGTCATTAACTGTATTTTCTAATGGCGGCAGAGACCGAAACAATTTTTTTTTAAACTTTTAAGGATCTTGACTAGTAAAAAAAGATAGGGAATAAAACCAAAATTCAGTCAACTTTCAGGGACATTTTACTTTAAACCAAAAGACACATGACATGCTGACGTGACACTCTGTTAGCCACGTCATCAATTAATGGTAGATCCCTAACGGCAGGGACCAAAACCAAAAAAATTTAAACTTTTAAGGATCAAAACCGGTCAAATAAAAAGATAGGGACTAAAATCAAAAATCGGTCAACTTTCAGGGGCCAAAAACTTAAATAGGCCTAATATTAATAAGAGTGAAACACCAATTTAGTCCCAAATGTTTTTTCAATATAGCAACTTAGTCCATGAAAATTTATAAATACACATTTAATCCTACAAGATTTCAAATGTACCAATTTGGTCCCTCAAGATTTTGGATGTACCAATTTGGTCCTTAATACATGAGGGACCAAGTTGGTATGTAAGAAAACGTTAAGAGACCAGATTGATACATCTGAAAATCTTAAAGGACTAAATGTGTATTTATAAATTTTCAGGGGCTAAATTGATATAGTGAAAAAACAGAAGGGATTAAATTGGTACTTCATTTTGGTCCCTCAAGATTTTCAAATGTACAATTTGGTCTCTCGAGGTTTCGAATCTACCAATTTTGTCCCTCAAAATTTCGGATATACCAATTTGGTCATTTAAATATGATGGACCAAGATGGTATGGAAGAAAAATTTAAGGGACCAAGTTGGTATGGAAAAAATCTTGAGGGAACAAATTGGTAGATCCGAAAATCTTGAGAAACTAAATGTGTAATTATAAATTTTTAAGGACTAAATTGGTACAATAAAAAAACACCAAAATTAAATTTTTACTTCACTTTAATTTACAATTATCTTATTGTCTTCATTCCAATAAAAAATTTTATTATCTTACTAAGTGAGGGAAATGGTTTTGAGAACAATATTATAAATATAAAAAAAAAAACAATGAATTATTTAAACAATATCTCATGAGTATGGGTATAAAAAAAACACTTGGGAGTTTACTTGAATTGTAGCTTAAATAATCTTGGAGAGGAACTTCACAGTCCCGGCACCTAGAGCAACAAGGATGGGGTGTCTTCCCAAGAGATGTTCTACACAAGGATTCGAGCCCCTGACTTTATGGTTTTATGGGTTCTCAATATCCTTATGATCGTAGCATGTTTTCACTAGGCCAAACTCATTTGGGTTGTGACACTTACATCTTTAATTAGGTGATGGTGATTAATTCTCATATTTGGATCGACAAAGAAATGTGCAACATTTAGGTGGGTAACGTCCATATAGTCATAATAAAAAATATCAGAGTAGATTCGAGTGAGGGTTTAAGGAATTGGGATGAAAAAGTGAAATTCAAATCCACCCTTGTCGAGTATGGGTAAATTGGGTAACTCGCTACTCGCCCACTATTTTCGATTATTTTTCTAAATTATCTTTCGCTATTTTAAACATAAATCATATATGAAATACATTACAATTCAAATAATATATAAAAATAAATGTCTCTAAAAACTTAAAAATTACATCATGATTTTAGCCAATCATATTTGTTTAACTACATGTGTAATGTGTTGGGTTGGTTTTTAATGAAGTTAAGCATCTAACAAAACCAAAATAGATTGGGTTGGGTTGGGTTGCTCTATATTTGAGCGTCAAAACCAAACCAACCCAACCCATATAAATTCGGGTTGGGTGATTAGGTCTATTTGCCCTCATTTAAAAAAAAAATAATAATCTAAATAGATACAAAAATAAAATCAAAATACAACAAAATCACATAGATAAGTAATTAAAAATTAAATATTATACTAATGGGGTTGACTCAAGTGGTGTGATTTTGCCAACTTGAGAACTTGAGAATGAAGCCCGGTTAACACACCTCGTAGGGAAAGGCATGAGAACGCGACCTCGTGCATTATTAGTTTTGAGGGTTCCTTGGTATTAAAAGTGTTTATGAGGACACCTGTGGTAGTGGCCAAATAGTATAGACAAAAAAAAATTATCCTAAACAACACAACAATAAAATTTATCATTAAGTCATTAACCAAAATCACATTGTTCAAAAGCAGTAATATGAAATCCTCCAGTATAAAGTCAAAATTTTTGAAACACGTGATAAATAAAACGAGTACACCATCCTGTAACATATGAAAACAAATTGTTTGCACTCGGGCCTTTCATGTTTCGTATAATTGTTTAAGGTGGAAGGTTTAAGTAGTAAATATTAAATAATAACTTCCTTTTTTTTTAGCGTACAGTATACAAGACCTAGATATAATATGAATTAATAAATAAATTTTAGAAAAATTGGGATGAACTGGTTGGGTTGATTTATTTTTAAAATAGCAACCCATGACCCAATCCATTTTTGACAAGGTTGTATAGAAAAACCAATTCAACTTGTTAAACCGACCCAATCCATCAAATATGGGTCGGTTGGTTCGGGTTTACCGGGTTCGCATATTGGTTTTAATCCTCAATTTCATATCTTTTGTCATTTTAGATTTGGACACAAATATTAAGAAAGTGTTGATTATTGTAAATTTTATATGCGTTTTGTCTAAAAGATCCATATTTAATTCTTATTGAAAATTATAATAGTATTTAATTTTTATTAGGAAATATGTTAATTAATTAATGTATATTAATTTAAGGATGAAAGAGAAGATAAAAAGTACTCCATCTAGTCCTATATGTAATACCATTTTGGAAAAATTCACTTCCACCGAGAAGGTGGATTAAGGTAGTTAATGGTATTAGAAATGTAAACATTTAATATACGTTTTTAAAATTACGCCTATAATTATTATTGAGATTATAAAAGTGTTGACTTAATATGAAAAGAAATGATTAAATGAAAGGTCAAAATTGAAAAAAAAATATAATTACGCATTGAAGTTGTAAAATAACAAAAGTTATGGAATAAAAATTTTAAAAAAAAAACTTAAAAGTCAAAAGATGTGGAATGAAGGAAATAACTACTTTTCCAAGAGACATGTTTTTTCTTCTTTTCTTCTTTTTTTAAATCAAAAGGAATCTATTTCCATTATCCTTGTATGAAAAGATGTATTGTCGTTGAAGTTTTCTCTTCACCACAGCGATTGTACGTAAATAATCATTATTTCAAATCAAAATATTACAATTTGAAATTAAATAGATTATTTAAGTTTTTCAAATCATTATCTTTAACCAAGGTATTATTCTCAACCAAATTATTACAATTCGAAAATAAATTGATTATTCAAGTTTTTCAAGTCATTATTTTATTTTAGATAAATACAAATTAAATCTGTTGAATTTGTTATTCATTTTTAATAAATACAAATTAAATATATATATTGATATATACATTAAAAATGTTTATATTATCTTTGTTCACCCCTCCTTCTTCAAAAAAAAAATTGGTATTTTTTCTTTCATCTATTTTAATTTCGCATTTTTCACTATTCTTAGAATTTGAGATTTTAATTTTTTTTGCCTAAAATTTAAAATGTTTTCATCAATCTGCATTTTTTGCTATTTTAGTTTTTATATTGAAAAGAATCACTTATTAAAAAGAATATTGCAGCATGTTAATGAATCACGTTTGGCAATTGATAATTTTTCTTTAATTTGGAAAGGTCAATAACAGAAGATCTCAAATAAAGAAGGTAATACATATATCATTCTTTTCTTGTGATTTTGAAGATTATTATGATTTTTGTTTTAGTTCTTTTTATTATTATAAAGTAAATATTCATAAGTTTAAGATTTCGAAGATTGTTTTAATCTATAATTGTTTTAATTCTTTTTATTATTATAATTTTTTTTTATTTTGAAGATTACATTTTTAATTCTTTTTATTATTATAATTTATTATGAGTTTTGTTAGTTCATAAATTTACTAATATTTACTTTATAATAAATTATAAGAATATTTACTTTTTATCATAAATTTATTTTTGACTTTTTTTTATAATAATTTTTATTTTATAATAATAAAAAATAATAATAATTTTTAATTTAAAATATTTAATATAAAAAATTTAAAATATTAACAATTTATGTAAACAACTCTACGAAGGAAGGGGTTGGTGGGTTAGGAACGTTTTCAATATGATTATTTTTCCGTATTTGTTCGATGAGAAATGCAAGACGAAAAAGGAACCCCAAGCAAGATGAGGTCGCTCTCCTTCGCTCGTTTCGTACTTGACTTACGAGCTCGTGTAGTACTCGTCTGTATCTCTCTCTAAAGGGGCTTATGCACAAAATGCACATAACACACATTTTCCCAATTATACATAAATAAAAATTAAGAAAATTAGAGAAAAATGAAAATTAAATAACACAAATAATAACTACAATAATAGTCAATTTTAAAAAGTGCTTATTATTATGAAAAGTGCTTATTATTATAAAAAGGTCTAAAATGTTTTATTTTAAATTTCTTATTATTATGGGTTTTCATTTTAGAACTTTTTATAATAATAAGCACTTTTTAAAATTGACTATTATTGTAGTTATTATTTGTGTTATTTATTTTTCATTTTCTCTGATTTTCTTAATTTTCATTTATGTATAATTGGGAAAATGTGTGTTATGTGCATTTATATACAAGATCCGGAAAAGAAAAAGGCCCGAATTCAAAAATTCGGCCGTTAGAGCGCATTTATTCCCTCCTCTCCTTCTTTCCCCCCTTTATACACTCCGCCCAGCCGCATCTCTAGGGTTTCTCTCTTTCCCTTTCAAATTTCATCCATCACCTTCATAATTCACCCCAACAACAACTTCCACACTTCCATTTCTTCTTCTACTTCCAAACCCTCCCAATTTCTCAACAACACAAAAAAAAAAAAAAAAAATTTAAAAATGAACCCACTTCCTACTTACAACCCCATGCTCAAAGAATCAATCACCCGTTTCATCTCCGAATACCGAAAAGGCGCCACCGATTTCACCGATTTCACCTCCATTTTCTCCCGAATCCTCCGCACCTTCCCGGACCCACCTCTCCCAATGATTTGGTTCTACTCCGCCCTCGAATTCCACACCATTAAGTGTTCAGCTGCCAGCTCAGAACCACCTTATACGACACTCACCGCTGCGAAAGACCTATTCCAGTTACTCGTTTCGTGCTCCGATTGCTGTGCTCCGACTAAAAAGATCGCGGTCCTCGCGCCTCTGATCTTCGAGCTGTACAGAGTTGCGGTTAATGTGAATGAGTTGAGGAGCGAGGTGGAGGAGTCTTTGGAAAGGGTGGTTAGTTATTGCAGCATTTTGTGCGGCGAGGCGCTGCGCTGCGGCGATGATGATGATGGAAGAATGGAGGTTTCGGAATTGGATTTGGCGGATTCGATCGAGGTGTGGGTGGTTGATGAGGGGTTTTCTAGGGTTGAGGATTGCGTGAAGGGGTTTTTCCCTTTCGCGAGCGAGGAGTTTCGGAAGGGGGTTAAGGTTGGTGGTTGTCGGATCGGTTCGTTGGCCGGAGTTGTTATGTGTGAAGCTCTGTTGTTGAACATGTGCTTGAAGTTTGAGTTTGGGGTTTCGAAAGCGGAGCTAGAGAGGGAGTTGCATGGTTGTGCTGTTCAGATTATTACAGGGTTTCGGAATTTTTACTTTTTGGGTAAGAACTTGAATTCATTATTGGATTTCCTGAGATTCACTATTTATGTTGCAGAAGTAATTTTTTAAGATAAGGGTCTCCTGCATTTATTGAATATGAAACCATTTATCAAACTTTACCTAATAGCTTATGGTATTGGAATAATTGTTTTTTGATTTAGTGTTTGAGCTTGTATGACTATGCGGGGTCCATCATCTAATATAGTGTTGAATTTTAGCAAAAGATTTGTTACTACTCCATGTTAAGCTATGTTTGGGTATCTAGTGTAGGATGAAATGAAATGGAAGAGAGTGTAATGAAATTAATGAAGTGTGATATTGTTGATTGGTTACAAGATAGTTTATGATGAAATGGATGAAAGTTCCATTTATGTTTTTGGGAAGTAAACAGAGTGGCTCTCATTATAATGATACTAGTAGTAAACAACAATAGCTTTTTTCCATCCCATACCTCCCTAGTTGGTGTATGTATGTGTGTGTGTGTTAATACTCCACATTAAATATCAGCATTTTAATATTAAATAAGTAAATGCATTGTTTTTTATTAAATACCCAATACAACATTAATTACTACTTTTACAACTCTACCCTCATCTAGTTAATAGGAGAGATAATAAGTGGAGAAAAATGACCAATTACTATAGAGAGATAAAGGGTACAGGTGGTAAAACAAACATTGATTTCCTAAAAAAGACACATTAAATATACTTTTAATCCATGCTCTATAATCTTAAACGTCAATTATTTTGAAACGGAGGTAGTAATTATTTAAGTAGCATTTAATATTAAATAATTATTAGTGTATTACTTTTTGTTTTCTTAAGATGTGCTCTTTGGACTGTGGGTTCTTTCAGGTTTTAGGTAGCTGAGCTTTGATTGAAATGCAGTTGTGTTTGTTCACTTATATTAGCAGTGTAATTCTTATTACTCAAGTTTGTTTATGATGTTGCATGAATGGGTTCATTCAGAGTTGTCTCGAGTCCTTACATGAACAAAACTGATCAGATGTCTAGATACCAGTGTTAACTTCTTAGTTTAATCCTTGTCTTACTGGAGTGATCTCACTGCATTCATGTTTGTTCTTCCTGATTGGTTATTGGCGCATATCAGATACCCTTTTCAGGATGATGTTGGAGCCAGTTTTGCCAGTGATCTCCCTACTGGTCAGTACAGTTTCTTCTTTGCTTTAGCTTTCCTTAATCTTATATATATTAAAATCATGGGCTTGTAGGCAACCTTTTCCTCCAGAAAACTATGTCTAGCTGGCCTAGCCCTCTAAGCTTACAATACCATAACTTGAAATAATTTCAAACCCTCTCAGTCCTCAAGGTGTATATTTAATAGATGCCGGTGATGTAATTATGTCACTGCACTCTACAGACAGGATAGCTAGTAATAAGATCCAAAGTACACATTTTTATTGGCGTACAAAACATATTGTACTGATGAGAGTATGGGCGGGGTGAGCTTGTGACATATCAAGTTCAAATCAGTTAATGCTCAAGTTTTATTCTTTTTATGATAATTGTGGTAAGTCCTGTAGTGTTGATTTATGTTGAAGAATGTTGGAAAACATGATTTAGATTTTGGAAATCAAAACTTATAACATACCTTTCCAGTAAAATGTTTTAGTTCACCAATTTATCTCCCTTCATGAAGTGTATGATTCATTTGTTGTTTTTAATTCTTACTGTTACATTCAACAACTTACTGCTTGTTTTGCTTTAGGGTTCCGAAAATGAAGTTCTTTTAAAAGATGCTCTGTGCAATGCTGTAATGACGATAGAGTATTCATCCATTAATCCTCAAGCAGGAGTGTCACTATATGCCAACAGCTTGAGAGATTTAGCTGTAACTTGGTTGTTTGTTGCTGACTTAGCTGTACAGTTTGCTAGGTAAGAATAAAAGACTTTTGTGGGTGTGATAGATACTGGAGATTCTAGAATGTTTTGCCTGATAAGTCTCATGATCTTGTTGGTCACAGGGAAAAAGGTGATCATGGGAAAGCCATTTCTTATGTAAATGCATTTTCTAGATCCTGCATACCTGTTCAATTGATTAACTGGGTTACTAGTCAAAGTGGTGTGGGAAGAAAGATCAGCAGACCAAATGTTTCCACTCCCATAGCTCTTATAAGTGAGTTCCTCTTACAATTTTGTGTTATTATTCACTTCGTTTTGTATGTAGAGGCTGTTATATTTTTCAAAAGTTTAGCAAGTTGTATATTTGAATGACCTCAGATAGTTAAATCAGACAAGCTGCCCATTTTGTATACTCTCCCCCTCTCTCTGTGCGAGAAGTTTTTTTTTTGCTTTCCTCACATATCTAATTGTGATTCCATATTCAGAGTGGCTCCTAGATGTTGAGGATCAAGGACTGGCCAAGCATCGTGCAAAAGCTAACTTTTTTGCTTCACGAACTGACTGTATGCTTCCTGCAATCAAACATTTTGTGAATAGTTTGGATAAGAATTTCTTTTCTGATCCTATTCACGGAGGGACACAAGCAGTTAAACTTGATGGTGACATAGAGATGGTAGATAGCGTGGACACTGTAAGTTTTGCTGCTGGTAATACAGTGAACACGACCAGCACAGACGGGACAAGAAAACGCAAAGAAGGGATTGAGGATGAAACTCGAACACAGCTGAAGTTTATGAGATGCCAGTTTCATGAGAATCCAGTGAGAGAAAACCCGTTAGTATTCAGGCAACAATGATGTTTTTGTATAGTTCGAGCGTGCAGTGGATAATTGGTGTCACAAAGTTTCCCGAGCAACAGAGAAATGTGATATGGTTGATTAAACTATGAATCAATATGATGATGATTAAGTAGCCATTTTTCAGACAACTATCCATTTTTTGTCAGACTTTTTGGTGCTAGTAAATTGGAAGCACTACTCAACCTATGTTCTTCAGGCACTGGACATTTGGTTACAGTATATATTTTGAAATTTGTTCGGCCCGGGTTTCCTTGGTTGGCATCCGTAAATCGGTAATGTTCTTTTAAGCTTCAAACCTAGGAGAGGTATTTATCAATATTACTTTTGGTGACTTGTTTGGATTTACCTGCCTTGTAATATCAGTTGACTCTGTCTAACTAATTTGATGCCTTGAAGCCAGTACTAATGCTCCTTTATCTTTTTTTCCCTTTTCATATAATTTCTCTGGGCATGCATGATAGGAGGTCTTTCCTGAACATCTTGCATGATGGAAAGCTTTTCGTGAATATAAGGATTAAAACTAAAATTCTGTTAACTATTAGAACCAAAAATTTAAATAAGCTTATTGGGAATTTACAAAATGTTAAATAAATATAAGGATGTTTATGAAAAAAAGTAATTAATGATTATTGAAAATTAATATAAGATTTTATAAATATAAAGAAAAAAAAGTGTCAAAACAATTAAAATATGTAGGGAGTACATGTTTGTTGGTTTTGTAGTGAGTTAGTCTAGAATCAATTCTGGAATGTCAATGCTACTAACAATTACTTATGTTCCAACGTAATTTTGGGGTTAGAATTGATTTTCGGATGGAAACCAAACATGCTTTTATCCATTGCATCTCCATGGTTTGTGAGAGCTGACTTTCGTCTTTCGTTTGTTAATAGTAAGTAGTAGTAAATATTAGTATAAAAAAAGTCGATTATAATATTTCCAATATACAAAGGAAACAATAATCAACTAGAGTTGGATAGCTCACTTGGTCCCTTAACCGGTCTCGAGTTCGAGCCTTGGGTATGGAACAACTCCTGTTGGGAAACCCCTACCGCTTAGTGCGAGCTCAGTTCGATCGGATCGGATGAGTCGGATTCTGGGTAAAACAGATCTGGATACCGAATGGTATACAAAAAAAAAAAAAAGAAACAATAATTATTATACACGCTGAGATTATACACGAGAACTTTATTTAAATTAAACTTAAGAAAGCTGTCCTAATTATTACGACTTGAGATCCTAAGTAGTTATTTATTTTGTACTTCAACGGACTTCTATAAATAAGTTATTTTTAGTATATTTTGACTATACATATAAAAAGACGAATTTAAACCCCGAGCATGTGGTTCGGTGGTATGGATTGATCCACGCTTAAGCAAAGTTAGGTGTTCGAATCCTGCCTTGTGCATGCAGCAGCGTTAAATCTCGGGGCCAGCTGTCCCACCCATTAGAAGTGTCTACAAGTCAGCGAGGAAATTAGCCTCTGCAGTCGGTGGTGGACACTCCGGTCATGGACCAAAAACAAAATAAAAAGACGAATATATGGTCTACCAAAAAATAAAATAAAATAAAAAGACGAATATTTTGACAATGATTTTTGTAGAAAATAAATATATTAATTCAAACACATGCTATATATATATATAGAGAGAGAGTGTGTATATAATTAGTGTAAAAACATAATCAATGGCTAATTATCTAATTTTTTGCTTATTAGGTAATGTTGAATGAGATTAATGAGTATGTACTGACGGTGTAAAGTTTTTTATACCATCAGTTCATCATCCACCATTCATTTGAATTACTTTAATTTAAAAGTCAACAACCATAAACGGATAAATGGTGGATGATACATTGATGGTGTAAAAAACTTTACGCATTACCCATTTTCTCATGCTGAATACATCTATTTTTCCTTCCCTTCAAAAAAAAAAAAAAGAATACATCTATTTTTCCTTGACCCCTATTTGTTAGGAGCTTTGTGCATTATTCTAAGCCTGAATAGATGGTAAAACTTCCAAAACTGTATTTTGGATTTTTTTTTTCTTTCCTTTTTCAAAAGGTTAAAGATCTGGTTACAAATAATAATTGTAAGGGAAATATGGAAGGGATAATGTCATCTCTAATATGCTATGTGGGTAGCTGAGTAAACCAACTCATACACCATTTACTTAACCATTTCAAATAGAAATTTTTTTTAATTATCCCTATCAATCTGAACTTATTAGAAATGAGTTAGGCCAATTGATTAAGGAATTTCCAAAACAAACAAAAAAGATTTTACACCACTTCTCTCAGATTCGAATTCTGTAATCAAAGTTCGATAGATAGAGCAACGAATTTTTAATCAATCTCAAACATGCTAGGCATTATGGATAGAAAAGTAGTTATGTATATATATTATGATGTTAATTGCGAGTCTGATCTTGACATCCATTATATGAAAGCATATTCTTCAAGAGAACTGTAATTCCTTATATAATACCCAACTCTGCAGAAAATTATGCACCTTTCTGGTGTTATTTGTCTTGTTGTGTTGCCTAATCGATCCAAAAAAAGAGTGCTTCATCATACTACTATGCTACTTTTATCACCATCAATTGTTGATATTAAACATTTGATAGCTCATCATGCTCATGCTGCTTCTATTATGACTGCTCTCCATTTCTTCTTCATTTCGAAGAGCCTTTCTTCTATCCATTTCAGCATACATTTCCTCAATCATTGGTTTCCATAACCGAACACGGGCATTTATAAACCAGTTGGATACCTGGTCAACCGACCGTAACTATAGATCAAAAGCACAATAAAGAATAACAAGATGGTTCCCAACTTCTCTATAAAGGATACACTTTCATAGTGCTCTACCTTTATGATAATGAATGAGGTAGCTATGGCTAGTCAAAATTTTAAAAAAGAGAAAAATGATTGTGCAGTGTAAAAGTTGACAACATATCATTCATCTTTCATTTGTTAACCATCATTAACTATTAATAGAAGTCATATGCATATGAATGGTAGATAACGTGCTGATAGTGAAAAAAAACTTTATATTATGGATGCAAATCCATTGAACTCTTTAAAAATTTATTGTTTTACTTGTTTTTGTTTCCTTTCAATTCTAAACAAATACTAGCAAGCAAGGATGTGAAAAGAGCAGTAAGTACCTGGCTTCTTGTCAAACCACTTTTGACAGCAAGTAAATGCTTCTCTGCGTCATTAGGATACCTGAAATACACCAAATTATATTAAAAAATAAAAATTATAACATACGGTTTGAGAGCATAGCTACATGCAAAACTATTTAAATTCAATAAATGTGCAATGCTCTGATGATTAAAGTCCAAAAGAGAAAGATGGTAGCATGCTTAAATCATAATATTATATCGTTTAGAACAGAAACTCACGGATGGAGAAAATTCTGAAACATCCAAGCGCGTAGAACCGAGACAGATGTTTCTGCCAAACCCCTTTGTGGTCTCCATAACTGATCTTTTCTTTTCAACTGCTGGAGAGCCCACTGCTTTTCAATTAATGAAGTTTCAACAGACAATTCCTTATCTTTGGAGCATGAATTGTTAGAATCCAATCCCAAGGCAAGAATATGATTACTAATCCTTTCTCTCAAGTCCTTGTATAGAAGAGACATTGTCTGAAGAGCAAAATGTGCATGTATGTGTGGATCCAGTTCAGTAACAGCATGGAATGCAGATACAACAGTGTGTATATCATCCAAACAGTGACTGTATTGGTCGTCCACCTGAGCAAAAAGATAATTAATATCAGTAATGTTAGAATGAAAACTTTCATGAATTAGTATTAGCACTGTTTAATCTCTCTCATTTTGTTTTTGAAATTGTAGTTCTAATTTCACTTGGACCATAACTGATACTCCTACAACCATGGGCGTGTTAGGGTAAATAGCTTAATTAATTACTTATTTGACAAGTTTTTGTGAATAAGCTAAAAATAACTCATTTTCATGAGCTTATCTAATAAGCTTATTGGAAAAATCTAAAAGGAGCATATAGAAAGGTAATAAACTATTTTCATAAGCTCAAAATTAACTTTTTATAAGCCCTTCCCAAATGATTGTGAGGTAGAAAAATACCAGTTGTAGAAGTGTCAATAGTTGGGATTTGTTTGATTCAGCTGCATGTTTTTGCAATGGAGATTCTGCACGACCTTCAAGCATGGCATTTTCATTGTGATTTATCACAACCCTTCTGTTAGGTGTGAAAGTAGAGCTTGATTTATTTCCTCCTTCTCTAACACTAGCAGCTGAATTATTAATCTCCTCTAGATTTTCAAAAGAAAAAGCTGCAATTTGAGCAAGTATCTCTTGTATTCCAGCAAGATATCTCGATCGCAGTATTGCTGGTGAAAACGCGACATGTCTATTTGAAACCAAACTCATAAATAGTTCCCTATTGCTGCAGGAGGCTTGTCCATCAGAGCAACTCTTCTCCGAGCTTGTGGTCGGAGACGTTGCGAGACTTAATGATAGCTCATTACTAAAATTTGAGGAGTTGTATGTATAATTATTCAAATTCACAGCATTTGATGATGTCCATCCATTTGAATCCATGTTTCCTATGGATGAATAAGGCTGGAATCTGGATGCATCAACCTCTGGAACTTTCAGAAATTTGTTGACATTCCACTTCTCATTACCATTTACCTCATCATAGCCGCGATTACCGAAAGTTGCAGCCAAAGGGTATGAAGTATCTAGCCAATTATTGAAGATATATGGTCCAAGTGCTTCCGACGAATAGAGTGAAGGAGACATAGTTTCTGAATTCTCTAAATTTTCTTGAAGGCCTATTCTAGCAGCAAGTGAAGCTGGTGTAGTCTCAGTTCCTTGTGATGTTGCAAATGGATTAGAATCATCAGCAATACTTGCCGGATTTGTGAACTGACCATCCATCTGGACGTACCTTGTTGGTTCGTTTTGCTCTACAGAAAGCATTGGAATACCATTTATGATGAAGTTTTGGCTGTTAAGGTCAAATGAATAGCAATGAATGATTGGCTTCGGCCTAGGATGTTGTGTATTTTCATCTATGACAGTAGAGCTTCGGCCCCCCATGTCCAGTGGAGCAATGTACATATCATTCTCCATCAATAAGAGGATCTTTATACTTGAATGGTCTTTCAGAACAGCATTAATTCATGAGTGTCATGATCACTGTGTTTGAATTTATGGTAATCATAGCCAATGGAATGATAAAATCAAGTTATACCCTTAGAAGAATTATCTTATCTTTTAACTTGGCTTCTTGACATATATCAAAACAGATCCATGCTACACATAAGAAAACAAAATAAAATTGGAACCACATAGCAACAAAGACAATGGAAAAATTTTAAAGCATGTGAGCTGATTAAACATCATTTTAAAGTTCAAAGTAGGTGCATATTATTGAAACATGATAGGAAAATGCTGCAAATTAATAAAAGTTAGCTTGAGTACTTTATTTGATATCAACTATAACAAGAGTCAAATGATTTAAAGACTAGAACAAAGTCAAAAAGGATACAACCAACCTTCCCTTATTAACAAAGGAGTAAGGAGTTATGACCCACCAAAGCAAGATGAGTGACACACCAGAAATCTGCCAAACTTCTTAACAGGAAGTGCAGTTACTTTTTGAGAACCTGTAAAAGCAAAAGGAAACATGAAAAATAAGCACTGCCTGTTTAAGTTCAAATGGTTACAGCACCATCAACTTTTAGCTAAAAGAATACAATGGTTAAAGAGAGAAGAAAGAAACTAGGCTAATTGATTGTTTGAAAACAAGAATAAGAAGCAAACCAGAAAGCAGCCATTCCCATCTTAGGCAAAGCATGCCAAATAAGGCCAAGATCAAAAGTTTGTGTTGAAACCTTTTGCATGGACAGAAGCATTATTATTTTAACTCAAGTATACCAAACCATTTTTCTCTTTTTGCAGATCCCATCAAGATACACTGTATAGCTTACTTCTCTCAGCTCCTAAACACACAAAAGCTCAAAGCATTTTCAATTACCTGTCTTATCTGGTCTTACAAATACAGAACATTAACCTGAAGAAAACTTCTTAAAGAAGAATGTTCATTTAAAGGCCCAAGGAATAAGAGAAGAATAAATAAAAAAAAGGGAAAGTTCAAATAAATTCTAAAGTAAATAACATTCTTTAACTTCAAATTTTATATTACTTCATATAAATAATTTGTTTTATTTAATGATATTTTGTTTAATTAATCAAAATATAAAATGAAGAGAAAGGAAACTATTTTCAAATATAGCATGAAATCATCAATGTTAAAGATAATTGAAATAAGAGAATCCATAATCTACAAATTCAAAAGCCCCCAAAAGAGTTGATTCTTATGAATTATCAAGTGGCACCTTCTCATCTATAAATTTTATTTAGATTTAAATATTTTTTTATTCATTGCTATATGTGATTTTGATTTCAGTTTATCAATTTTTGATTTATTTTAGTTTCTTCTTTAATTGATTATTTTTATTTTATTTTTTATTGATAATGTGACTAATTTCTGCATGCAACATGTGTTTATATTAATTGATGATATATTTAAATAATATTCACATATTATTCATATATGAACTAAAATCAAAATAATAAACCAACATGGGTTGAGACGAGTGGTAAGCGGCTCGGTTTGATGGTCTCGCTTAAGCAATGTCTCGGATTTGATTTTTTGTGAATGCAGAAATTTCATGTTGGGAGACTCAACTGTCATAGCTAACGTGATCCGGGTCGAAACCGGATGAGTAACAAAAAAAATCAAAATAATACACCAAGATAAAACTAAAAAATAAAAAGTCTAGTCCGCGTAAGTCAGCTCAGTTGGTAGCTGCAGAGACACCTAGGTAGCTTAGGCCCCCAGTCCTGGGTTCTAGTCCCAAATACCTCCTTTGTAATAAAAAAAATAGAAAATCTGTACTAAAATCAAAATTACCTTAATTTCTAGAGAGTGAGGTTCTATCTCCTCTCTAAATTTCTTGGTTTTTTTTCTCTTCTATTTGCTTTCTTTTGTTTTTCTTATTTTATCAAAGAAAGATAGCGGTAGAAGGGGACAGAGATTAGTCCATCCCCTTCGTCTGGAGGGTGTGTGGTTTTGAGCCCCAATTTTTTCTGGATTTCACTCTTGGCCTTGTGCAAGTTTTGTTATATAAATAAGTGTTATTCTTAAGTTGTTTTGGGTGTTTTATTTTTTTTGAGGTTTGTGCTTTGTGTTAGCTTCCAGATCTGATGGTCATCCTCGTTTTTCAAATAATTGGAAGAATGATAGCAGCTGCAACTCTTCACTTGCAGAGTTCTGATTTGACTTTTGTCCGGCGGCTCCATCTCCACACATTTGAGATTCCTTGTCGCCGCATTGTGCTTATTTCCAGCATTGATGAGATTGTTATCTTGGAGATAAAGGCTGTTGAATTTCATGTTAGAGACCGATTTTGGAAGAGGTTGATGACACATGGTCCAGAGTACCTTATGTTCTTCTATTTAATGAAATACATATTTTTCAATAAAAAAAATCAAAATTAACTTTATTGGCAAGAAAAAACATATTTAAACCATTTTTTTTCCAAATAGCCTATCACTGTATTGATCATTTCTCCTTTCAAATATAGTGTCTGCGAATTCAATACTCCATCAGGAGTGAGCAAATTTAATGTTTGAGGATCGTATAAACAAATGATATGAATTTATTTTGATGCAATGGATAAACAATTAAAGGTTCAACCCAATGAGACATGAAGTCAGGATTAACTTTAAGAAAGAAACAAATGTTAAACTTATAGAAGATTTTGGCGTATGCAATTATGTAGTGATTGGACTTGATGATCTCGAGTTCGCTATATTTTTAATGTGTTTTTCTATTTTGTGCACTTTATATATAGGATAAAAGAACATAAAAAATTACATTGAAAACAATTGTTTTTTAAGATTTAAGTATTTGGTGCATAATTTAGAAAGACCATTTTTTAAGTATCTCAAACAATTAATCTTATAACTTAAAATTGATTTATGCTTTAAGATATCATTGACATTGTCTTTATCATCTCAATGATGAAATGGATAAGCTTCGATGTACTTTACGGGGGAAATTCTAGCATCAACTTGTGACACATCTTGAGCAATATGCGGCTTATGATGATGGTGATTCTTCTCCAATTCGGAGAGGGGTTCAATACTCCCATTTCCTCTACACAAATTACATGCACTACTATTTTTATAATTGATATTCAATGATAAGTAACAAAAGAATTATCAAACAAAATTATTGTGATAATAATTAAGTTTTAGAACGAATTTCATATTTTTGAATTGGAGAAGAATCACAGAAGCAGGATATTTGCTGAAGATGTATCCCGAATTTTGGTGAGAACTTCTCTCATAAGGCACATCATCCTAGCTTATCCCTTTTCTGTTTGCTTTAAGTCAAATGTTGTCCAAGTACAATATTTCAAAAAGGATTAGACACTGGTTCAAAAGGTGAGAAATAGCTCTACAATTTATAAAAAAAAAAAAAAAAAAAAATTATAAAATAAAATTATGGGTTTGAAAAAAAGAAAAAGAAAATATTTGAAACACATCAGTATTTGGTGCAGTACCACTCATCTTTGTTGCAGGCTTTACTTGGCCCACAATTTTCCTACTCTCTGAATTTTTTTGTCCTTCTAGCTAGCCATCTCTTATCATCTGCTGTTTCTCTGCAATCTCACCATATAATCAAAATATCTGGATTCTCTCTGTTCAAACTTCTGTTCATGGCAGGTGGCCTCAGAAAATTTTTCAGGCAAAGCCATTTGCTTTTATTTATATATATATATATATATATATATATATATATATATATTAAACAAATGTCATGCATTCTGGTTAGAATGCAGGGAAGAATGTAACAAGTAAAGGAACAAAGCAAGTGGTGTGTAAAATGCAGAGATAAATAAACACTGTTTTAACTTTTATATATATAGTTTTTTTTTTAGAACCCCATTACCAACTTTTTAACCCCCATTCCATTTTTTAATGGATTATTATGGTTTTGAATATTTTTTAATTTTCGACTCTAAATCGTCGGAATAATTATTCCGACATGCTTAAATTGGAAAAAATTAATTAAAATTTTCACTTGCCTAAGTCATAAACCTTTTCGACTTGACATAGTCGAAAATTAATTCTAATATTCGAAATAGTATTGGCAATTAGGGCCAATGGGTGGGCATGGGCCGGACCATTGCGGGCTTTGCATTTTTGCGGGCGGGCATGGGCGGCCCTAATTGAGTTTAGGGCGAAAAATCCAGGTCCTACCCGCCCATATTTTTTGCGGGCGGACATGCGGGCCGCCCAATTTTTTTTCCTTTTTTTCAAAAAAAAAAAAAACGGTAACGAAAGATTAGTTGAGAAATGTGGAGTCGAGGACGGTACCTTTAAGAAAATTTTGTACTTCAAATCCAGCATTAACATCACTAGTTTGTTATTTAATTCATGATTCTTCTGAATAGGTGTTTAGCAACAATTTTATTGTTGATTCTGGTACTACCTTACCTGGAGTGCCTATTTATTTCTTTTTCTGAGTATAACATTGTATACATTGTGGACCGATCATAATTGAGATTGTAATAATGATTTTGGCCAAGGGAATGTATTTTTGGTTTGGAGGGATGTATTTTTGGCTTTTGGGCCACTTGATCCAATTTCCTTTTTTTTTAAAATTAGTTTTTTGACACACCACTTTAATTAGTTAACCCTCTTTTTTCTTTTAATACCTTATTACCCTTACTATAAAATAAACTACCCAAAATACCCCTTTTTCTCTTATTAAATAGAAACCTATTTTTTCTTCTTCCTTCTTTTCTTCTTATTCACGTTAACTCTCCAGCAACCTCTTCCAACCTTCATCAACCCAAAACTTCTTTTTTCCTCCATCTTTCTTCAATTGCAAGCAATTCATAAACATTCATTAAGGTAATTCTATGATCATAAACTTGATTCTTTATGTTTTTTCTTTGTTCAGTATGTGTTAGAAGCGGTTAACATTAAGCAAACAATACATATGTAGTTTTTTTTTCATCGTTGCAGGGTGGCTCGCTTACATAATCTCGCTGACCCCCAGCGAGCGTTATAAAATTAAAATTTTATAACGCTCGCTGACCCCACAGCGAGTGTTATAAAATCAAAATTTTATAAACCTCGCTGGGGATCAGCGAGATTATGTTTTTTTTGGCTCGCTTCACTCTCAGCGAGTTAATATTTTTAATTAATTATTTAAAATTAAATAAAATTTTTGTTATTATATATTTGATATTAATATTATTTATAAAAATATCTGTTATTATATATTTTATATTAATATTATCTATAAAAAAATCAAGACGCTACTTTTTATATTTGAATTTGTTTATGTTATAATATTGATATGAGGAAAGATTAAGAGGATTATAATGTTGATTTGAAAAAGGAATAGGAAAAGGATTATAACTTTGGGTAATTTTTTTTATATATATATTTTTTAATTATGTTATTTTATTTTATTATTATTTAATTTTAACTTTTTATTTAATTTTATTTTGATTTTAGTTATATTTTTTATTTTATTATTTATAAAATTATCTGTTATTATATATTTTATATTAATATTATCTATAAAAATATCAAGATGCTACGTTTTAGGATTCAAAAACTTTAAATTAATTTCAATGCATCCATCCATATTATGATATATTTGAATGCATCCATCCACATATATATGGGAGATTTGAATTTGTTTATGTTATGATATTGATATCAGGAAAGATTAAGAGGATTATAATTTTGATTTGAAAAAGGAATAGGAAGAGGATTATAACTTTGGGTAATTTTTTTTATATATTTTATTTTTTTATTTATTTTAATATTTTTATTTTATTTTATTGTTAATTAATTTTAACTTTTTATTTTGATTTTAGGTATATTTTTTTATTTATTTTATTTTACTTTACTTTATTATTATTATTTTATAAATATTTTGATTTTGTTAATTTTATTAGTTTTTTTATCCATATTAACTTTTATTTGTGTTTGCAGCTTAATCATGCAAGACAACAACCATGATGAAAAGGTCCAATATCCGGATTTTACTAGTGCGTTTGAGACGGGCATGATTTTCCCCGATTGTGAAGCTCTGGTGAAATGGGTTCGTGAAGTTGCATATTCACAGGGACATGTTCTAAGGATCCTTAGGTCTAATAGAGGAAAAATCGTGCAGAAGCAAAGGATTACACTTTGTTGTGAAAGGTTTGGCATATACAAACCAAAAGAGAAGGAGTTCAAGTATGTCTCTGGCACAAAGAAGAGGAATTGTCCATTCAAGGTGCATGGTAGACCATATTCGTCAATCGGAGCGTGGAAGGTAAGGGTATCTTGTGGGTCCCATAACCACGATAAGTGTGACTCATTCATCTGACACTCATTCCCCAGAAGACCTGCGCCTGAAGAGCATGAAAAGATCATCACTATGGCGAAGAATGGAGTGAAGCCGAGACAAATATTGGCGACATTGAAGGAGGAAAACCCAAATAATTGCACCACTTCGATGCAAATTTACAACATCCTCAGTAAATGGAGAAGAGAGGTCAGATGTCCGAGAACACAGATGCAGCATCTTTTGAAGACTTTGAGGGATGATGGGTATGACACCTGGTACAGAAAGGACGATTCCACGGATATTGTGAAGCAAATTTTTTGGGCTAATCCAAAATCTGTTACTCTTTTTAATTTGTTTAACATTGTGCTCATCGTAGACAACACCTACAAGACTAACACATACAAATGGCCTTTGCTTGAGGTGGTTGGACAAACATCTACCGAGAAGTCATTTACTATTGCATTTTCTTACATGGAGGCGGAGAAGTATCCAAGCTTCTTATGGGCATTTCAACAAGTGAAGAGATTGTTGAAAGATGATGATGTCATGCCCAAGGTCATTGTCTCTGATTTTGAAAGTGCAATGGTGAGAGCAATCCAGACCGTTTTTCCAACTTCGGCGCATTTGTTGTGTCAATTTCACATTAAGAAGAACGTGACAGCACGTATTAGGAAACATGTTCGTAATGACGCTGATGTGCCGTTACTTGAGAACGTTTGGGCCAAGGTAGTCCATTCCAAGGATGAGGATGACTATGAAGCTTCATACACTCGACTTAAGAATCTGTCTTGGAAGGCGATTGGTCTACTTCATTATGTGGATGATACTTACTTGAACTAACATAAGGAAAAATTTGTTGATGCATGGACAAGTAAGCATATGCATCTTGGTAATACTACAACAAACCGGTAAGTTTTTTTTCTTCATTTGGATTATTGTATTAATTTGGCATGTTTCTTTACATATTATAATACATTTAAATTCCATCATTTTTAGGGTGGAAGGTGCTCACTCGACGTTGAAGAGATTATTGTCAACCAGCAACGGAGATTTATGCACGTGTTTAACAGCTATGCAAAAGATGTTGGTATGTCAGCATACTCTCATTATTGTTTCTTTTCAGAAAAGCCTCACAAGATTGGAGCACAGGGTGAATATTCCGTTGTTCCGGAATTTGCATTATTATGTGTCAAGGGAAACATTGACCATTATTTTCACCAGGATGAAGAAGTTTGATGAGGGTGGCAATTGTGATTGCAAGCTGAGAATCACACATGGCTTACCATGTGCATGCGAGGTTGATGGATACAGGAAAAGTGGTCAACCTATTCCTTTGACGGCAATTCATGATCATTGGAAAATTCTGACAGTCAACAATAAAGAGAAGAAAGAAGAGGTACACATTGACCCAACTCCTTTGATCGAGGAGTTTTGGCGAGTATTTAATGGTACCAATGATGTAGGAAAAAAGATTTTGACGGACAAGTTTCGAGAGGTTAACAATTTATATTATTACCAATTTTTGATTTTAACATTTTTTTTAATATTATTAATTTTATTAATGTTGACAGTTGATTTTGTTTTGTTTAGCTTGTGGATCCAGCAACTACCTCATTGTTGCCACCGAACAAAAAAGCAAAGACAAAAGGGCGTACAAGTGATCATGAGAGATCAACAAAGCTTGATCCATCGGGATGGGAATATGCCGAGAAAGAATCAAAAAAGGCTTCACAAAAAGCTTCCCAACAAAGCTCTCAAAAATCCCCCAAAAATCCTGCAGAAGCTTCCCAACAAAGCTCTCAAAAATCCCCCAAAAATCCTCCAAAAGCTTCCCAACAAAGCTCTCAAAAATCCTCCAAAAGTTTCTCAACAAATCAATCAAAAATCCTCCAAAAGTAGCTCTCAACAAGCTAATGTGATATCTCCATACTTACAACAATTTCCCTCCTGCATGCAACAATATATCGATAAAATTGTTGATGTGATATCAGATGGAAATTGTGGTTTTCGATCAATTAGCTTGTATGAGTATCAGTCTGAGGAATCTTATATGCTTGTCCGGGATGATCTTATACTTGAGATCAAGCAACACAAGGAGATGTACATCCAGATGATTGGGAAGTATGATTATGACTTTGGGGTCAGATCACTACATGTGGGCAACATTGGCGGTGTTCTTGAAGATAAATGGTTGATTCTTCCCGCATTGGGGCATGTCATTGCTAACAGGTATATTATGGATATTCTTTCCATTGTATCATGATATGTGAGATTGTTTTACATTTATACCGTATACTAACTTGATGCATGGTAATAGGTACAATGTGGTTCTTGTATCAATGTCTCGTCATATGGGAGCTTGTTTAACGTATTTACCGTACACTAAAGTACCTCCCATGCATCCAAAACTTCAGGTAATCGGGAATGTCGATATTTGCTGTTCGTTGGACCCTAAAGTTAAGCCAAATCATTGGGTTCAAGTTTTCTTGAAGGAAGGGTCACCATTACCATCTATTCATCCGTCTTGGAAACATTTTCATAACGAATGTGCAACTCCTTGGGGTACCATATTTTTGATCGCATTGCATTATTTAGAGATTTAATACCTCCCCTTCCACTACCCCTTCCCCTTCCACTGCCCCTTCCCCTTCCCCCACCCCTTCCCCTACCCATAGTCGCCTGTACAACATGTGTCATCTCCTCTGTGAGAGGTGTCACAGCCAACTGATGCACCCGCCTCAGAACCTCCAGATAAGGTTCATGAAGCTGTGACAACAACGGCTCCAAGTGCTGCGATTGTTCAGCAAATCTCCAGTAAAATCAAATCTCTGATTAAGGCGGATTAATTTTGATGATGACAATGTAATTAAATTATGGACTTAAAGTGAAGAATGCAAGCCCAACATTAAAGAAGATCAAGTGCTTAGTTATTTATTCATTCTCATTTAATTTTGATGTATTTTATTTTATTTATGAGAGTGAGTAGTTTAGGTTTTTATTCTCACATAAGGTCAAACAATAACTATGGATGAAAGGTTGAGATTAAAACCAATTAAACTTGAGAAGAGAATTGAAAACAATGTTAGAAAAACTTAATTTTTCTAACATTGAGCAATTCACTCGAGTGATTCTCAATTCACTCGAGTGATTTATGAATTTTCAGTAATATAGCCGTTGGATAAAGTAAAAAGGCAACACTATCAGAGTTGACTAAAACACTCAAGTGTTTTCAAAAAAACTCGAGTGATTTAGTTCTGTCAGCAAATTTTCTAAACGTTAGAAGAGGACAAAAAGAGAGAATAACTTTGTTTTTCCTCCCCTTTTGTCCCCTTACTTATATTCTGAAGAGTTGACCTCATTTAGAGGAACAAGCTTACAATCCTTCATGGATTTCATTCTCTCTTAAGTGTTAAAAATCATTTCTCTCTCTAAACTCAACCAAGCATTCATCTTTATTATTTGTCTTAGTGAGTTAAGAGAGTGTGCTTCATTTGTAAGAGAATTATTTGTTGTAAAATTCTCAAACACTCAAACACATTAGCTTGTTTAGAAAATCTTGGTGAGGTATCCAAGTACTTGGTGAGGTATCCAAGTTCTCAAGTCTTGGGAGGTTCTCAAGCACAAAGACTAAGAGGATTCTTAGCTTGGTGGGCTCTTGGAGGTTCCAAGGAGCTTAAGAAGAAGGGACTCTTCATCACCAAATCAAGTTGGGGTAAAAATTTCAAGAGTTTGGTACACTCTTGAATAGGGTTAGGATTGAGTGAGGAATCTCAATTTATCCTTGTAATTTCTAACAATTTGATCACTAGTAGAAACTCCTAAGTTGATTAGGGGGACTGGATTAGCACTCTAGATTGAGTGTGAACCAGGATAAAATTGGTGTTGTCTCTCTCTTTTATAGCTTTCTTAGTTTTCAAGTAAAACCAAACCCTAAGTTCTCTAGAAAGGGGCTTTTATAATTCTAGTAGCAATTGGTTGCAATTAACTTGTTTTCAACTTGTTTTAACTTAGTTTAATTGCCCTCTACTTTGATTTATATCTGCCCTGGATTAGTCTTTAAGAAATTGAATCATTTTGCTAAATTTCTCTGAAACTGCTCCTTTCTGTTCTGCATAAAACACTCGAGTGTTTTTCAATTCACTCGAGTATTTCGTAGCATTCCACTCGAGTGTTCTTCATTTTCACGCGAGTGTTTTTAAATTCACTCGAGTAAATTGCCCAGTTTCAGAAAAACAAGCTTTTGATCAATTATCTTTTAATTGCACCGAAAATTAGTCATTGTTGCTTCCATATTACTATTCACCCCCCCTCTAGTAATTGCTAAGCCCGCTTGTTGGTTTCCAACATCTCCATTGAGCGCGAGCCTGCAAATGTAATAAAACATCGATAAGTAGATAATACTAAAATTTAATATAATATTAATATACTTTACAAGTATGAATGAACTTACCAGCAATGTTAATTCAGGACGATCCACCCTGACCGAGGTGGGTAAGAGAAAAGGATGAGAATACCTATGCAGCCAATCATAATAGTTAGATTCACATTCACCATCGTAAGTGCTGTGATCTCCTCTCGTAGCATAGTCCAACAGATGGAGGTGTCACTCCGCGAAACTCTCATCAATGGCTGAGGGGAGGGGTCTTCCCACAGGTGGATTCCTCGGGATACTCTGAATATATCCAACTGGCGCAAAACCCTATCAGGAAGATAAGCCCTACGCATCATGCCATACCGGAGATATCCGGAATACCAAGCTGCCTCCTCGAAGGGACGGGCATCTCGGTGATCGGGGTCAAATGGCTGCCATACAACCTGATCCGCAGTGAGCCTCTCCAGAAACATGCGATATGTGTACTCCGAGTTGCGCACGGACTGCTGAGGACTCCACTTGAAGATCCGAGGTAGGGTCTCATCATAATCAGTAGAGCGTATAGCACATGGACCAATGGTTGGAAAATGGTCCAGTATCCATGCCTGCAAATAAACCATCAATTAATTATTTTAAATAATGAATTTAACTAAACATAATAATTTAATAAAACATTATGAATTTAAATAAATATGATGAATATTTTTATGAATAAACATTATGAATTCATATTTGTTTACCTGCAGCAAAGACATGTAGCCGGCCAAAGAGAACTTATTCGCCTTGCTGGCGAATGACAGGTGATTATATAAATAGGCTAGTGCACTAGCCCCCCATGCATATTGATCAACCATGGTAAGGTCCTCCAAAGCGAGAAGCAGATGACAACCAATGGAGTTGTTCGTCTTATCAGCGAACAATGTGCTACCCACCAAGTATAAGAGATAACATCTAGCGGCAATATCATATCGCTGCTGAATAACCGATCTACTATACACCTCCTTCAGCTTGCTAAACCTTATAGCACCACTCTTGATGTCCATCGCTTCTTTGGTAGCCTCGGCACGACCCATACCGAGCAACGTAATCATCAACTCCACTGCATCCGCCTGGTTGGGTTTATCCCAACCGATCAAAGTCCCCGTCACTGGGATATGCAGGATAGACGACACGTCATCCAGGGTGATAATCATCTCCTCACATGGGAGATGAAACGTGTCTGTATCCTCATACCATCTATCGACGAATGCCCCGATCAATCGCCTGTCGACTACGCTGTATGACGAAGAGATCAACGGAGCCAAGCCAGATGCCTCGACGACTGCCCGCACTTGCTGTGGCACGGCATCTAATGATAGCATGTCAAATTCATGGTTGTGACATCTGTTTAAGAGACGATCCTGTACAATTTAAATTAAGAGAAATTAATAAAACAAATAAATAAAAATAAATATCAATTAATTAAAGAAATAGATAAAATTAAATTTAAATTAATTTTTGGTCTCGTAACGAATACTTACTCGTCCTTGCCATATTTCATTCGCTTGGTGCTCGTCGTATGACTGCAACAACGAAGTATCTTGATGATCCTCATAGACGATCTCAGTCTGTGAATCATCAGCACCACCATCATCATCGTCATCATCTGAAGAAGAAGAAGAAGAAGGAGGAGGAGGAGGAGGAGGAGGAGGAGGAACGGCATGGGAAGGTCCTCCTCGCTCCAGCCGTCGCCGTCTACCCGATACTGTCAAATAATCTCTCATCATGGGCATGTCATCGTCATCCCCGTTGCCGCTGACTGTTGCGTTCTTCATCCTCGGCATCTGATATTGCAAAATACAATGTGAAAAAAAGGTAAATAGAAATCAATGTTGCTAAAATATACAATGAAAAAATAAATAAAATTAGTAATTTGTAACATAATAAATATTAAATACATTAGTAATTATTCATGTGTACCGTCAATTTAAAAATATATACTCAAGGCTTAAAAAATATAACACTTAAAGAAAGAACAAGATAATAATTAAAAAGTTAAAATTAAATAATAATAAAATAAAATAATAAAATATTAAAAGTAAATAAAAAATAAAATAAATTAATTAAAAAATAAGTAAATTAAATAATAATCAAATAAAATAAAAAATGTTAAAAAATATAAAATAAAATAAATAAATTAAAAAAAAAATTAAAATTAAAATGAAATATTTATATCACTCGCTGGAATGTTTATAACATAATTTAAAATTAAAAATTAAAAATCAAGCATAATACTTAATTATTTAAATTAAATAATATTTATCCTATTCCTTTTTCAGATCAAGATTATAATCCTCTTAATCTTTTCTAATCTATAATATTTAATTATTTAAATTAAGTAATATTTATCCTATTCCTATTTCAGATCAAGATTATAATCCTCTTAATCTTTTCTGATCTATAATATTTAATTATTTAAATTAAGTAATATTTATCCTATTCCTATTTTAGATCAAGATTATAATCCTCTTAATCTTTTCTAATCTATAATATTTAATTATTTAAATTAAGTAATATTTATCCTATTCCTATTTTAGATCTAGATTATAATCCTCTTAATCTTTTCTAATCTATAATATTTAATTATTTAAATTAAGTAATATTTATCCTATTCCTTTTTTAGATAACATTATAATACTCTTAATCTTTCCTAATCTATAATATTTAATTATTTAATTTGAGTAATATTTATCCTAATCTTTTTCAAGATTATAATCCTCTTAATCTTTACTAATCTATCCTATTCCTTTTTCAGATCCTCTTAATCTTTCCTGATCTAAATATCAACAAATTCAAAAAATAATTATTTTTATAAATATTATTATAATTTTAAAAACATAAAATTATTAAAAATAACACCCTCGCTGAGGGTGCAGCGAGAGCATGAATTTGTTCTCTCGCTGCACCCTCAGCAAGGGTGTTATTTTTCTGGAAAAATAATACGCTCGCTGCAAACCTTCCCAGCACATAAAACGCAAACAAAACTAAACACTGAACAACACAAATATATAACTATTACTCAATAAATCTAAGATTTCTAAACACATTTTACAATTAAATTAAAAAAACGAAAATAAAAAAAATAACAAAACGTTGCAGTATGAAGCAGATTAATGAAAAGGATGGAACCACTAACCTTTGTGTTCCCTGTGCTTGCTTTGTGGAGGAGAGTAAAAAGATGGTTTGTTGCTTTGCAGAGGATAGGAGATTAAAAACGTGGGAGTAATAACGTGCAGCAGGGAGGGAGTAATAACCTTTGTGTTCCTCTACAAGGTTGCTTTGTGGAGGAGATTAAAAACGTGGAGAAGAGGAAGAGATTAAAAACAAGGTTGCTTTGTTGCTTTGCAGAGGATATGAGTGCACTTGTTTTTTGCTTTGTAGAGGAGAGTAAAAAGTTTGCAGAGGAGAGTAGGTGGAGGTTGTAAACGTGGGAGTAATAACGTGCAGCAGGGAGGGAGTAATAAAGTGAAATGTAAAATGGTGAGAGAATTTGATTTTCAAATTTCAAATTGAGTAGAGGAATGAGAAGGGTAAAGAAGAAATAGGAAGGGGTTATTTGAGGATTATTTAAAATATATAAGGTTATTTTGGTATATTCATTAAAAAAAGAGGGTTAACTAATTAATGGGGTGAGTCAAAAAACTAGAACCCTTTTTTTATATAATAATGCCCGCGGGCGGCCCATGGGCGGCCCTAAAATGCCCGCAAATTTTGCGGGCGGCCCTGCCCAGCCCTAAAAATTTTATGGGCGAAAAAATCAAGCCCTGCCCGCAAATTTTGCGGGCAGGCTGAGCGAGCCCGTGGGCGGCGGCCCTAATTGCCAATACTAATTAAAAATCAATTTTCCGACGTTCCATAGTCAAAAATGATTTTAATACTACAATGTGCCAACATTTTTACCAATCAATGAATATTCAAACTAAATATTTTGCAAAAAGTGTGAGCCACACACAAACATTGATAGAATAGAATTCAGACACAAAACTAACTAGTCAAAAACCATTTGGCAGAAACAAAATCTGATTAACAGTAAACATAGAAAAAAAAAAAGGGGAAAAAAATAGTGTGTTATCAACATACCACGCTGCAATATGCTATGGGCAATATTGGTTCTTTTGAATTGCTTCACATGAAAATGGTCGAAGGGCTCAAAACTTTAAAACTGAAATGGATTATATTATACTGTATATATTTGTTTATCTATTTTTGGTTCTCAAATCTAGAATGGTCCACTACTTATTAAAGGGTCCTCACATGGTAGATTCTGTCAATATTGTTGTCCCCAGACCTTACATTGAGAATGAATGAATGATCCGCATTATATAATTCTGCCAATCATTTCCGACTATAGAAAGTCGGAAAGTTCATTTCTAATATTAGAATTAGTTTCCAACTATGTCAAGTTGGAAAGGTTTCCGACTTAGAAAAGTCAGAATTTTAATTATTATTTTTTTCGATTTAAGTATGTCGGAAAAATTATTCCGACGATTTAGAGTCGAAAATCAAAAAATATTCAAGGTCATAGTCCATTAAAAAGTGAAATGCGGACCAAAAAATCGGTGTTACAGGGTTAAAAAACTCTTATATATATACTAGTTTTTAGCCCGTGCATTGCACGGGGTGTTTGTTTGTTTGTTTATTGTTATCAGCTTATCATTATTGGATAATTTAAGTATATGAGAGTACGGGACATTATAAATTATTTTATGCCTTCGAATTGAATTAGCATCATGCTAATTTGTAAAGAAAAAATTATTTGATGAAAGTCAAATAAATAACTTTGTGAAATCATACTATCAATATATAATGTCTCTTTTTTTATTGTCTTCTCTTACATTTATTATTTTATTTTAATTTCAGAAATACAATACCAATATTAAATATATATATATATATATAACACATGTATAAATAAGGGTATATGTATTTAAATTAAATTTAATTAAGTGAAGTAGATAAACCTTAAGTGGCATCTCGTAATCACTTTGCATGGAAAGACTATTTTATCTATTATCGTAAGTTGTAAACAGTGTGACACTTCGTAAGAAATGTTGTTTCAAACTCCTAATTACTATCCACACATAACAAATAATTGATTAATATAAAACAAAAAAACCTTATAAAATATGCCTAAAAACATGTTCATTCCCTATAAAATAATAATTAATAATAATAATAATAAAATGGTGATGAAACAAAGTTCTTATACTGAAACTCTAAAATGCAGATTTATTTTTTGTCAAGCAAATTAATATCATGATGTAAAGAGACTGCAAAATGCATCCTTATCACAAGAATCAAATCACACATCCATGAGTCATACAGTAATCTATCAATTGCAATTTATATTCAAATTGAGGATAGAAAGAGATATGAATGGTTAACAAAATTAAATGGATTAAAAAAAGGGTCTTGCTAACAAGTGCCCTAAGGATACCAATGGTGGATACCAATAGTGGAAAAAATTCAAAAGTGGAAAAAGGGCACTTGTTAAGGATACCAATAGTGAAAAAAATTCAAAAGTCCAAGGTATTTACTTTCTTGAGAATCCAAAAAAGTGCATTTTCCCATAACTTTTAACCACATTTAGTTACTTAACAAGTGCCCTAAAGGCACTCTTTAACATTTTCCTTTAAAAAAACATATTTGAGATGAAAAACGGAACTTAACGATGACACACTTCTTTTCTATTCTTTTTGTGCTTCAAGCTACCAAACCCTGCGCGGAAGTGCCCATTTCTTTGCTTTCTTCCTTATATTGCTTCTTCTCTAGTTTGTAATTTTTTTCTTCTTTCATATTTCTCTCTCTTTTTTCATTTTTCCTTGCTTCATGTCTCTGTTGTTTTCTTTCCCGATGTTAATACTTTAAACTCTTTGTTTTTTACCCGAGCCCAACCCATGTTAATAAAGAAATTAAAAAAAATTTACATTTGAATAATCCATATTTTCTTCGGCCCTTTCATATTCGGCGAAGATGATAGATTTGGAAAAAAGTACAAATGAATATAGAAGTAAAAGAGACAGGTGAATGCCTTCTTTGAATTGGAAAATCCAACTTACAATGAGAATGCAACATTTCAAAATGGATAAATGAGAAAACTCCATAGAAACATTTTTTTATAGAGATTGTCTGGCAGAGGAGATTAGAAGGTGATGTAAGTTAGGCTAAAAATGACGAGAGATTGTGGTATTAAGCTAGCTCCTTCATACTTCACGAATCTATTGAAGCACAAAGGGTTGTAGAATTCAAAAATAAAAATAAAAATTGTATCCATAATTCACAAATGTGCTTGCCTTACCTTTTTTTTTTCCTTTTCACTTTTAATCAATTTTAGTCAAGTGCTAACTGCTAAATGGGATCAGTTTTGAAATAATTTTTTATTTGAGATTTCTAGCAAGATCTACTATCTATATTAATTATGGAAATATAATTTTGTTTTGCATAAACTAAATATAGGAGTATTACTGTTTTTCTTTTTAACATGATAATGTCAAAAATTTGATCCTTGTCATATTTACGAAAAATTTGCAAAACTCAATGGTAATCTCTATTTAAAAGGGGTTGATCTTGATCTTCATCTATCAACAACACTAAAAGTTTTCATAATTTTGTTGTAACTGATGCTTTTTTCTTCTTCTCTTTTTTTTTTTTTTCCTCTCATCTTTTTACTCACCCATTGATTTTCACCTCCTCACTCATTCTCACTCTTACTTTTAAACACAATTCTCACTCACTCATACTTTCTTTTAAGCGCAATTTTTTGTCTAAAAAATGTGTTATTTTTGTGATTGATTTAAAAATAATATTTAAGTTAAATTTTTTAGTTAAGTCTGCCTAGTAATTCCAAGAAGGTTTTCAAATCTTGAAACTCAAATAAATTTGGCAACTGGAAGCCCTTAGTTTTAAACCATTGGCTCTCTTTTTTCGAATTACCATCTTCTCTGAAGAGAAGTAAGATGAGTATTCCACGATTTACTTATTGTTGGAGAACCAGTGTGCATGTTTCACTCATCCATTTATCGTGACCATGTTGCGGTGTCTTTGGTAGTAGTTGGGCCTTGAATTTAGGAATGAGACATTGAAGAGAAAATAGTGAAATCAGAGTAGAGAGAGTTTACACTCAGTTTGTTTGGAGTCATTTCGGAGGAAGAGAAATTAGGGGGAGAGAAAACTTCTTATTTGTTACATAAAGAAATTGAGGGGAAGAGAAAATGAAACGGGTCCCATCAGAAAATTTTTTCTCTCCCCATAAACACAAGAATGAGAGGAAAATGAGTTTTAGCATGTAAAATTACCTTCATCTCCTTCATTTATTCACCTGGTTGTTTTTTTTATTTTTTTTAATTGAAAAAAATAAAGCTTTTTTTATAAAAAAATTGTTTTTTTTTTTTAATTTTTGACTCAGACTATTTATCATATCTTTGGCTATATTAAATATACATACATGTGAAAAAGAAAAAAAAATATTTATTTTTATTTTGTAAAACAAGGGATAAATTGTCTTTTGATAAATTTGTTGTTTTTTCTCTTTTCTCTTTTCTCTCCAACCAAATAAAAGGAAAAAAAAACTCAATTTTCTCTCTTATTCATTTCTTCACATTTTCTCTCATACCAAACAACCACAAAATCTATCCATTTTCTTATCATAATCTCTCTTCCCATTTTCTTTCGTACAACCAAACTGAGCCTTAGAGTTTTGAACCAAGAGAATTTGGAACATTTGGTGTCTTTAATAAGAAAAATAATTGAACATTTTTAAGTATTACTTTCGTTTCAAAATAGTTGATATTCAAGGTTATAGCATCTTGATTAAAAAATATATTTAATATATCTTTTTATAATAAATCAATACTTATTTTTGAAGAAACCGCAATTGGTGGTTGGAGAGACAAAGGAACCCTAGGAATACACCTAGAAGGGGGGGTTGAATAGGTGTTTAAGCTACCTTGAAAGATTTTCGAACGAAACAAATCGAAACAATCAAAACAAAAAAATTTTGCAATTTTGTTCAGGTTTACTCGAGTAGATTTCAGAGTACTCGAGTAGTACTCGATTAAAGACTCGTTTACTCGAGTATATCTGACAGAAACCAGAAAAATCAAGTTTTCATTCGCATACGAAAATCAATCAATTTACATGAAAAATCAGAAATTCAGCGGAGATGATTAACATCTATATTCTTATTGATTAACCTAGTTATGAAAATGATTTTCCCCAAGTTAATTTGAACAATAAAGATTCAATTCAATCAATTATGAAAATCAATCTTTCTAGGTTTTCAATCAAGAACGCAATCAAATGACTTGAATATAAAGAGTTAAGGGTTTAGAGATACGACACAGTGATTTATCCTGGTTCACTTTCATCCGCTTGAAAGCTACATCCAGTCCCCTCTTCAACCAAGAGAGATTCTTCACTATGAGGAATTAGAGTTCTCAAATTACAAGTGATTGCCTCACAAGACTTCCTTCTTGCTAGCCTACAAGAGATAACCGACACCCTTGCCTTGTAATCCTATTGATCTTCTCTCTAATCTAACCTCTATCCCTTGTTGATAATCGACACAGCAAGTCTTCAATTGCTTGATGATAATCCACACACCAAGGCTTCTCCTTGCTTGATTCACAACCAAGACTTCTTCTTCTTAAATGAACGTTGCTTGATGATAATCGACACACCAAGGCTTCTTATTTGTTGTAGTGGCTTGCCTTATTGCAAAGATTACAACTCAATGAATACACATAACAATCCTAATGAATCTCAATTAATAGCTATGACAAATCACACAAGAGATTCAAAGGTTCTTGATCAAAGAATATGAAAATAGAAAAGCTTTGATCTTTGAAATTGAGAGAGAATAGAGTGGCTTGATTCTTTGTAAAATGAATATCAAAATGATAGGTTATGATCACAAAGGTTAGGAAAAGGTTTTTATAGAATACCCAAAAGTTATGGCACTTGAAAACTGATTTTGAGAAGTGAAAATCGTATTTTAAAAATCAGTTCAGCAGTGTTTACTCGAGTAAATTGCAGCATACTCGAGTACTACTCGATTAAATCTTGATTTACTCGAGTAGATTGATACTGCACTTGTTTAAAACTTGTTTTCTCAAAAACCAACCTTTCCTTTAAAACCTTTAATCCACCTATTGATTCTAGGTTAAGTGAAAACTCAAATTATGATTTAATCATGACTTATGAATGAGATTCACTACCCTCTAAACAATCTACCCAAATGAAAACCTATGAAGCTTGAGAGGCAAAAGATAAAACAAAAAACAATTACACTCAAACTTAAGTCTTCATGAGCTTGTTCTCTCTTCTTCACTTGATGTTTGTTGTTGCTTGTTGAACTTGAACTTGATCATCGCATGATAGCTTGTTCAAAACACTTTGTAACCTTTTGTCATTATCAAAACAATCATCATGGAACTTACAATTTTACTATTTTTATCTTTGATCTTTCTAGAATATTTAGTCATTTTTTTCTAATTTATTGTCTCTTCTAGATCGAATAAGTTTTCACTATAATTGATTATGTCCTTGAACACCTATAATCCATTACTGGAGTAATATAATGGATTACTGGAAACTTATAATTGGTAACAAACACCTAAAAACCAAAATTTAACATCACATCTCCCATGAAACATATTACACATATTCTAACTTTAAAATATGATATTTTCACAAAATATCATACATTATGAAAACTAACATACAATCAAATAAACATTCATTAAACATTAAAAAAAACATTTGAGAGAGGAGTGATTAGATTGAAGTGTCTTACAGGATCAAAAAAAAAAGATTGAAGTGTCTTTTTTTTTTGAAACGGGAAGGATTTTATTAAACCAGAACATGAATTACATCCATAATGGAAACAGGGGGGTTGTTATACCACACCCATGAATCAGAAGCAAGCACTGCATCATTAGCTAACTTATGTGCTGCCATATTGCCTATCCTACGAACATAGGAAAATTGGCAAGAAACAAAAGATGAAGCTAGACTCTTAATATCGTTGAGCAAAACAGCAAATTCAGATAGATCCTCCACACTGTTATGTAATCTATCAATAACATGCAAGCAATCTGATTCCACAATGATAGAGGACCAACCTTTGTCCTGTGCAACGTTCAAGGCTCTAAGGACAGCCTCCGCCTCCTGCAGCAACGGCGAAGCCAAAAATTGAGATCTGCGGCTCTCACAACCCAGCACGGTGCCATCACTAGACCGAGCAATTAAACCAGATGCACCAATCGCTAATCCTTTCTTCCACGCAGCATCAACATTCAATTTTATAAAACCAGGATCAGGAGGATGCCAAACAGAAACATCATCAGCTACCGGATTAGGAGGATTTGGCTTGTTCCTTGCCTTACCAAATCTCACAAACATATTGAACAAACTTTCAGGAGCTATCATAGTACCTCTGGCGCAAGAGTGCTTATTCTGGAAAATAGATGAGTTTCTGGCATTCCATATGCTCCACGCAAGAACCATCCACCAATCCAAATCCTGCTGCGGGTTTGATCTGCACATATCAGAGAACTAGTCCAACACCGACCCACCTCCCACTGGTTTGGCCAAGACATCTAACCCAGCTTCCTTCCAAACTTCTTGGGCATAAGGACAACTCCATAACGCATGCATTTGAGTCTCGAATTCACCATTACAGCGTGAACAACATTGGCCTACATCAATATGTTTTCTGGTTAAATTGTCCATTGAAGGAAGAATACCTTTAAGAGCTTTCCACCAGAATATTTTAACTTTATTTGGAATCCTAGCTTTCCACAATCTCTGCTAGTGATTGCATTCACGCAAATTTGAGGAGCTACTCTCACCACCATCAGATTGCCTCCTCCAACTCATTTCCATTTTATAAGCACTACGAACCGAGAAGATTCCCTTGCTGTCAAAATGCCAAATCAACTCATCTTGGCCAGCAGAACTAGATAAAGGAATGCTCATTATCAGCTCTGCCTCCTCTGGAGAGAATAAATTTGCAATAATATCAGGTTGCCATTTGCGGCAGTCATGGTCAATAAGAGCTGAAACCAGGAGACGAGATTGAGCATATGGATTGGATGATACTGGTTTGAAACCCCAAGGTTGAGGCAGCCAGGGATCATTCCAAACCCCCACCTGAATACCAGTGCAGATTCGCCATCTCACCCCTTTCTTCAAAATTGCTCTTCCATCAATCAAGCTCCTCCAAGTGAAACTAGGATTTTGGCCCAAATTAGCATTCAGGAACGAGGAGTAAGGATAGTACTTGGCCTTCAAGACACGGGCTACCAACGAATTCGGGTGCTTCAACAATCTCCACCCTTGTTTAGCAAGAAGGGCTAAATTAAAAACCTCCAGATCCCTAAAACCCAAGCCACCTTCATTTTTAGGAATGCACATTTTCCGCCAACTGAGCCAATGGAATTTTTATTCTCCTCCGATGATCCCCACCAGAAACGGTTAAAAAGACCTGTCAATTGAGTACATAAACTACAGGGAGTTTAAAAACACTCATAGCATAGGTAGGAATAGCTTGGGCAACCGCTTTAATAAGCACTTCTTTACCTGCTGCAGATAAAAGCTTCTCTTTCCAACCCTGAATTCTTTTCCAAACCCTATCTTTTATAGTTTGAAAAGAATGATTTTTATTCCTCCCTATATGAGTAGGTAAACCCAAATAAGCTTCACTGAAGGCCTGAGTTGTAATCCCCAACTTGCCCATAATAGAAGTTTTTTGATTAGCATCGCAGTTTGGACTGAACATAATAGAAGACTTATTAAAATTAATCACCTGTCCAGACGCTGAGCAGTATTTGGTAAGAATATCAAGAATAACATCAACTTCCTCCTCCTTTGCTTTTGTAAAAATCAAGCTATCATCCGCAAAAAAACAAGTGAGATATAGCTGGACCATACCGAGAGGCTCTTGCACCATGAATAATCCCAACCAGTTCTGCCTTTTGTAATAAAGAGGATAAAGCTTCTGTCACCAAAATAAACAAGTATGGAGAAAGAGGATCGCCTTGGCGAAGACCTCTATTGGGCCTGAAATTACCAAACTGTTTGCCATTTAGGATCACTGAAAAAGAGACAGACGATACACAGTCCATAACCAACTGATCCACCTGTTTGGGAAACCCAGTTTAACCATAACCGCCTCTAGGAAACACCACTCCACCCTATCATAGGCTTTGCTCATATCAAGTTTCAACGTCATAGCTCCAGTACCACCTGACCTCTTATTTTTGATCATATGAATTAACTCATAGGCAATGAGAATATTGTCAGTTATGTGCCTGCCATGAACAAAAGCACTCTGCGATTCAGAAATAACATTAGGAAGAATTAATTTCATCCTATTGGCCAGGACTTTAGAAATAATCTTGTATAGGACATTGCACAAACTAATAGGACGAAATTGAGTCATATCTTCAGGATTATTTACCTTTAGGATAAGAACAATGTGAGTATAATTTAATCCTGAGAGAGAGCCTTCCCCATTTAAAAAACTCAGAACACGATGTGCTACATCTTCACCAACTAAATGCCAATAATGTTGATAAAAAGGAGGAGGAAAAACCATCAGGACCTGGAGATTTAGTTGGAAACATCTGATTTATGGCAACATTAACATCATGCAAAGCAAAAGGAGCCAACAAAAGAGAAGCCATACCATTTGAAACTTTTGTTGATACAGAATCAAGTACTTCCTACATTAATGTTGGATTACTGGAGGTAAATAAAGTTTCAAAATAGTTAGTAGCTATAGTACCCATTTCAACCTCATCAGTGTGCATCTGGCCAGATTGACTTTTTAATCTAGATACTGCATTCTTCTTGGCACGTTGAGAGGCTCTCTTATGGAAGAAAGCCGTATTCTGATCACCCTCCTGAAGCCAGTGAACCTTTGAAGTTGTTTCCAAATAACCTCCTCCCAGCTCAGAAGCTCATTTAATTTCATTGATACTTCCTGCTGCAAAGACCAGTTAGCTTGGGAAGGTGGAGCAACATTCAAATTTTCTAATTTCACCTAAAGCTCCTTAATCTCCTTCGAAATTCCCTGGAACTCCTTTCTACTCCACGACCGAAGTGCTTCCCCTGTGGATGCAATGGTTTGCTCAATAAAACCAGCCTTAGGAGGGGCTGGAGACGAATGCCACTTATCACCAACAATCTTCTCACACTCCTCATGCTGAGTCCAGGCTTGTTCAAAGAAAAAACGATTAGAGCTGTGATGCATGCGACTAACAGGGATTTGTGCGTGAAAGCTAAGAACCACCGGGTTATGATCCGAGACAGATAAGACTAAATGAAGCACTTGAACCTTATCAAACATATTCATCCAGGAACCGGTTGCAAAAATACGATCCAGTCTTTCAAAGACAATCTCTCCACCACGAATGCCACTAGACCAAGTGAACGGATTACCCATGAAACCAAGATCCTTAAGGCCACAATCATCAACGACATTTCGAAAAGCATCCATTTGCGATTGGGACCTGTAGCTGCCACCCAATTTTTCACTAGATAAAAGAATTTCGTTAAAATCACCTCTCATCACCCAAGGCAGATTTAGCATGGATGATAGATGAGTGAGAAGGTTCCACGAATGGTGTCGTTCAGAAGCAATAGGATGACCATAGAAACCAGTGAGCCTCCAAACCATACCATTTGTATGCTCCACTACCGTGTCAATGTGACCTTTAGAATAAGACTGTAAAGATACCTGGACAGAGTCTTTCCAAAACAAAGCAAGACCACCCCCTCTGTTACTACTACAATCCACACCAATGACATTTGTGAAACCAAATCTATGCTTCAAACGAGATAACTCCCTTACGAACAACCTTGTTTCTGAAAGAAAAAACAAGGTGGGAACTTGAAGTCTCAATAAAAGACTTAAGGCTTGAACTGTACGAGGGTTCCCAAGCCCTCTACAGTTCCAAAATAAGGTTTTCATGGCTCTTGACGGGCCTGGTAACCAGGTCCAGCCATTATGTGTTCATGCAAATTAGAATCAGCCCCCTTCAACATCTTGGTTTTGTCATCCCCACCCACAGCTTCATCACTGTCCAGCAACATTAAATCTAAATCATCTTTGCGTTTCTGTCCCACTAGTGTTGAAGGTGTAGTTACACTACTAATGTTGTTTTTACGTGCCTTCTTTTTCCAGGTCCTTGCTGATAAGCCACGACCACCTTCTTTATTAGCAGACCCAGTTTCCTTTGGCTCATCTGTTTCCAGACCAAGGTCAACTGGTGTCCCATTAAAAATCACATTAAACTCGGCATCAAGAAGCCTTACAGTCTCTTCTTCTGATACCAACTGGTCTAGTGTGGGCATAGGTGGAGGCAAGACTTTCTCACAACGCTTCTTACGTTCATCATTATCCTTTTCCTCCAAACTCATGAGCGTGTCAAAAAAACCAGCCGCCCTCATCCACTCCCCATAACCTTTCTTATCCAGACCAGCCTCCTTTGTGCATTCCTTTTCACCATGGCCAATAACTCCGCAACTGTAACAGAAATTGGGGAGACGTTCATATTGAAACCAATACCACCTTTTATCTTCCGAAGCCGTCCTTGCCAACAGAATTCCCCTACGCAGAGGTTTAGTAATATCAACACACACCTTGATTCGCAGAAAAGGATTAATGGAAGCACCGAAATCATCAACATCAGCATCAAGTAGACCTTCCATCTGATCTCCAATCACTACACCAACGTGTTTGTTACGCATACCAAGGGGAAGATCATGCACACGTAACCAAAAAGGAACCTGGTTAAACTCCATTTCAGAAACCCTAACGTTCGGCTGATAGTCACGGAAGATAATAATGCTCTTATCAAAAGACCAAGGTGAGCCATCCAAAACCTTTCTTTTTTCACCTATTGCACCAAAGCGAAAAATAAAGGTATTTTCACCCATTGGTCTCACCGTAAAACCCGGTTTCACCTTCCAAACACGCTTCATAGTATCGGTAATCCCTTGTAGGCTGACATTCTTGCGTGTTACTACCTTCCCCACAAGGCATAAGGGGTGCGATGCAATCTCATCAGGGACCGGTGGTGCAAGGGCTACACACGCACTTTCTTCTTCAGTAAGGCTTAACTTTTGCCCAAGGGCAGACAAATCTTCCTCCATCGCAAACACAGATAAGAGAGAAACGAGCAAGAGATCACTCACAAGGAGTACTAGCGCCTACAAAGAGTAAGACGAAACCTGCATGACCACAGGAGAAAACACGTACAATCCTAGTCTACTAGAAACCCTAGCAGACCCAAAGAGATGTGACTTTTTTTTAATATTGGGTCATATTTTGCCCAAGATTGAAGTGTCTTAAATTTGTGCAATAATAAAATTTTTGTATAGTTAATTGAAGAGCTGTAAGAATGCGTGAAGAAGAGTGGCTTTTGAAGTACCTCTTTCTATTTGCATTTTTGGTTTTAAAAGGCTTCATATAGTAATTGAATACGCTTGTAGTCAATTACATACAGTATAAATTTTATTGTTTTTTCAACTCGTATGATAATATTCGATTACTAATCTTTATAATCGATTGAAGTAGTTAGCACGCAAATTAACATCTGCTCTACAATCAATTATGTTATATTGTAATTGACTATATCACTTTTTATTTTTCAGACTTCATTCAAAAATAATGTAAAATAAAAAACTAATTGTTATCAATCGCAAACACCTAAAAATCAAATTTTTAATATATTACATACATGTCATAAGAAAAAGGTTATAAACATTCTAATTATATAAACATATCACTTTCTTGTGGTATAGATGTGTTTGTAAATTGATTTATAAATCCTCATATATCATTAATCTTTAACAAACACCTTATGCAATGAAAAAATTAACAATTGTAGAAAACTTTTCACAAATACATACATACATACATATATATAAGTGTTGTTATTAGGGCACTTGTTAAGGAATACAAAATGGGTAAACAAGTATTGAAAACTAAATTTAACAATGTTCTATATCCTAGCTAAATTTATCATTTCCAATGCAAAATAACCACTTTTGATTATTAAAACAATGCCTTAAGAACATTGGTTAGCATTTTCAAAAAAATATAAAGCTATGAGATTGTGAATCAGTATATAGTGGACAACTTAGATTTTGAAATGTGTTTTAATCTAATTTTGATTTGCTAAGATCGATAAAAATTTAACTCGGTTCGATTTTCATCCAACAGCTCAAACTCAAATTTGCCAAAGTCACTAAATACACCACTTTGAAAGTGAATGATCCATTTCAAAAATAGTATGTATTATTGTCTAGTGTTTTGTGGGTATGACGATCATCTTCACGAGAGATTGGGCCTCTAAGTAGCTGATTTGCTTTTGTCTTTTGTTGGACTCTGATGAGCTGGTATTTTGGTTCAAAGGATACATTTTAATAAATGTAAATATATATATATATATATATATATTTGTGATCAAAGACAATTATGTAATTAAAATTAATGTGCTTTATTTTGTTCAATGTGCTGTTGGCTGTATGTTGTGCTACATTCTATCTTCTCAAGCATGCCAGATATCTTCAATAATAGAAGAAACATAATCATGTGTGAAATTTTAAAATTTGCCAAATTTGCCCATCACAAAAAGCTGATGTTTGTGCACCCAAGTCCCGAGAGAAAGATGAACCTTCATACTCTCATAGATCATAGTCCATAGTCACATGCTCCTGTATGTTAGTCACAAGACGTCACGAGATTTTCTCACTTTGCTGTCTTGCCGTTGAATTTGGGGTTTGACTAGTTCGAAGTTTAAGCCGCACGAAAAGTCATTTAACTCAACTACCATCTTCCTCTTTTTGAACCAGTCATTGTAATATATAGTTTTCTTTTCTATGGTAAATAGTCTTACATTGCTTTCGATTAATAGGAAGCATCGACACAACATGAAAACATAGTAAATAAAATGAAATTGAAACGTAATTTAGATACAATAAATTAAATATGAAATGTTTGTATTTTGCTTTTAATATATAAGAAAGCAAAGCTAGAAGCAATTTACTAAATAAAATAGAAACATATTTTTATCATCTCACATTATTATATATATTTCATCCGATAAATTGTTTTAGTCATGACCTAATTCACAAATTTTTGCTCATTAATTAGATCATATTTATTTTTTAAAAAATTAAGCCATCATGAATAAGGTTATGATAGTAAAAGACTCATTCATAAGATAGATCACAACATGATATTTTCCAATGGCGGTGGAAAAAAAAATTTCTCAATGAAATATAAGGTTGACAAGAAATGGTATATTCTTCTCATATAGGTAGGTTCATATTGCCCAATTGCTCACATGAACTCCATTGTTCACATTTAGTCATTTACCAACCCAAAAGCCCAAAAAGGCCCCAACCTGAAAGCCCATTTATATTAATTAATTAATATGCAAGCAGATCGCATGTCATACTTCTAATTAAGTGGTGCACATGTCTCAACTTGTACATTAGCATCTTTTGGATATCATTGTTTTTCTTCTTCACCATATTTCCAAGTGATGTAAACGGTCTCAACTTGTTTGTGTTCTAACATCACTAAATACATCATCGTTTCTCCTCTTCTTCACCTCAGACCCGGTCAATTACTACTTTCTAATGACGGCAAAATATAATAGTATTCAAGACTCCTCCAACTTGAATGATGCATTCATATTCACGTCTTAAATACCAACCATTACTTTTCTATTCCCATTATACTGAATAAAAATTAATTATAATCTCGCTCTTTTTTCACCCATTTTTTTTTTTAAATCTATTTTATAAATACTATCGATTATCAAATTGTCAACCTCTATTAAGCAAAAGGTTTTTGTCCGATAATTATATAATTTGGTATTCTTAATCGGTGCATTCAAAAAATTAATAGATCAGATAAATTATTTTTTCATTGAAATTCTCAGCTTTAAAAATTTGAACGTCAATATGATTTATGCCCTCGAAGCAAACTAAATGTAAAAACAGTATAGGAAAAAATAGTCTGAGAAATCATTTTTCTTGCATAATTTTTTATTTTTTTTAAAAAAAAAAGAAAGAAAAGTTGCAACCCCCATAATTAGTTAGACATTAATAAAGTCGTGCCTGCAACGATATACATTGAAGTCATATATATCTCAAACGAATTATTATACATATATTACTACTCTAATTTCAACTCTCTAACCAAACGCCAATGATAATAAAATAAAACCATATATTAAATTTATTATGATGAAGAATATTTATATATATATATATATATATATATATATATTAAGAAGAAAGAAAGCATGAAAAAAGTTGCAAGAACCATGGATTAATACAAACTAACTAGCTAGGCTACCGAAAGCTCAAAATCTAGCTAAGAATAACGCATAGAATAATGATATAATAAATTGAAATATTGTCAAATGCTCTCATATATAGCAAGAGAAAATCTCTTATTCTATATCATTTCAATGTGTGCCAACTAAGTTTTATCAACCATCATTGTTTCTCACATTTCAATTACATTCTCAAATATTCATAACCAACATGTCACATGCTTAATTAATGATATATAACAAGAAAAAAATCTCTTACTTTCAAATTCAAAGATATCTAAGAATTTCTCATCATAACGCCAACTCCTAAATTAAACCACCATTGCTATTGTGCTTGCATTAATGTAGCCATTGCCACCGCCCCAAGTTTCTGAAGGTTGAGCTTTACCACGGTGTCAGCAAACATCTTAGTATCTTCTCCGGTGTTCCCTTGTGGAATATCCACAATATATGACTCCAAAACAATGGTGTAAACCTTACCTTCTTTGTTGAATTCATTCACTGAAGTAACGGAACGATAGTTTTGAAGGCGGTGCTCACCACCAACAACCCTAAAGCTTAGTATGTGCTTGTCATCGTCCAAAATCTCGAGCCTCTCGGTGCTCGTTGAGGCCGGGAGGCCTGAGACGACGGTGACCTCTCTGATACTGCCGACGCCACCGTCGCCTCTCATGTTGCACCCCTTCACGAAGTGCTTGTACTTTTGAGGATTCTCGAAGCTCCGGACGAAGGGCCAGACTGCCCTGGCCGGAGCTTCGATCCTATATGTTATAATGGAAGTGCATGTGTTGGGGATAGGGTCGAATTTGTGGTAATTGTTGATGATGGGCTCGAGCACCGAGAATTCTTGTGGTGTTAGAGATTGAAGAGGGTGTGATTCTGAGGCCATTTTCTTTAGATGAGGTTGTGTTTAATTTGGTGGTTGGGTGAGGCAAATATTATCATGCACAAGGAGAAGAAAAGATTATGAGAAGATGCTAGAGAGCCAAAATTAAAGGTCGTTTGCTTTGTGATAGAGAGGAGAGAAGGCTAAAGGAGGAAGTTCACCCTCTCATATGATATTGATACATGGAGATGAATAGTGGACAAAGCAATCATATGAAAAAGACTTCCCATATTTATAAAAGATGATAGCCTCAATAACACCCCACTTATTTGTTTATATATATATATATATATATATATATATATATATATATATATATATATATATATATATCTTCTCACCAAATGTATGTGAAGCTCAACCTCAAAAACAAATTTGGACACATTAGTAGAAAAAAATCTTTTTTATTGAAAAGTGTTACTTATAATTAATAAATTAAAAAAATGTTACATTTAGTCTTTTAATAAAAGTTTGCTTTTTATTTTTTTTTTACCATTAACCATTATACTAAGAGTAATGAATAATAAAATTGTATTAAAACATATTTAAATAATGAACAAAGTTTTTAACTTAGTTAGTTCAAACTATTACTTTATAGATACTCTATCCTGATCGAATTATAAGCAACAAAAAACATACTTATCTTGGTTTAAAATATAAGCAAAATTAACTAACTTTATTAAATTTTGTTTCATTCTCAATACCACCCTCCTAAAACATCTCTAGAAAATTGTGATTTTAGTTAATCTTTGTTTCATTCTCAATACTACTTTTCTAAAATACCTCTACCTTTTATAATTAAATTTGATAAAATTAAATAAAATCAACTAACCTCCTTAACAAGAGTAAAAATAGTTAGATTTACTTATAATTTGAGTCGTTGAGAATACGTTCGTAATTCAATTTTAAATCAATGAATCATTTATTTCGAACATAAAAAAAATTGGGTGCAGTATGACTGGTTTTGGTTGAATTAACGTGATAACAACTCGATCCCATTCGATTTCAAATTACTTATCATCGGTTTACACAACTTATTATATTTGAGTTAGGATTCGTCGACATCAGGTGTAAAACTTGGTTACTTACACATTCACATAATTTTTTATATATTATGAAATTTGTCAATCCAACCGTTGAATTATATGTTATTATCATGACGATCATACATACTAACTTTCAGATCATTCGGAGATTCATAGGTATGTAATCTAATAATGCATGTTTACTTATATTTTAAATAACGTATTATTAGTTAAATAGAATAGTTAGATGAAGTATCAAATAATTTTTATATTCTATGAAATTTTGTAGACTTGATCTACTTGATAATAACATGTAATTCAACGGATGGATTGACAAATTTCATAATATATAAAAAGTTATGCGAATGTGTAAGTGACCAGTTTTACCGCTGGTGTCAACGGTCCTAACTCATTTTATAATCCATTTTTTGCTATTTGAAATACAAATTTAATTATATAAAAAAATACAAATTTAATAATGAGTTAGTTACTATAATATATAACCGAAAATAGTATGGTCACTATGGATCTAATAAAGGTCCGGAGTTGGAATTTAATAAATATAATGATAAGCACGCATAACTAGAGCTGTTAAAACGGGCCTGCGGCCGGGCTCGGGCCAGCCGGGTTCGGGTTCGGGCAAAATCGGGCTCGGGCCAAAAAGCCCGGTTATAAATTAAATGCCCTAGTATCAAACCCAAACCCGCCCTAAGCGGGCTTCGGGCCGGGTGCGGGCCGGCCCACATCATCTTTTTTTTTTTTTTACAATTCAACCACTTCAAAAAAATATATATTTATTTTTCAAAAAAATTAATGAATAAACTTCCTTTATTTTTTACACATATTTTTTTAAACAATAATAAGTGTTTTATTCTTTTATACATTTTTTAGAGGATATATTTGATTTTTTATTCTTACATAAATTAAAATGTATGTATAATTCATATAGGACAATTAATGTTGTGCTTTGATTTGTTCAGGTGCATTTTTGATATGTGAATATTGATAAAAATTAAGGGAATTTTATTATAAGTGTTTTTTTACACATACCAAATAAAAAAAAATGTGAGTTTTTTTCTTTTTTTCTGGGCCACCGGGCCGGCAAGAACGAACCCGAACCGGGATGGACTAAATAGCCCGGATTTAATAAATAGGTCATATTAAGAAGCTCGAGCCCTATGATTTTTCGAGCTTTTTGGGTCGGCCCGGTTGGTCCGGCTCATTTTGACAGCTCTACGCATAACATTAGTTTTTGTGAATGGTGTATGAGTCTGTCATTGTGTTGACTCCTAATTCTAAGTTGTAATATGAGTTAAAATGTCTCTTCTACTATTTATTGATGATACAATTTGACTTGTAAAAAAGGGTATGGTGATTAGTTACATTGTATAAATATAAAAAAAAAATAAATAAATAAATCAAAGTGAATGTGTAAGACAGTATAATAAATTAATGGCTGATGATAAGCATTTCAAAGTGGTTGGAATTTCTTGAAAATGATGCATAGAATAAATCAAGGACTTATATTTTTATTGTTTCAAGACATCCTAACCACTTTGGGTGCTTATCCTCTAGAAAACCCATAAATTAAACATAAAATAGCATTTGTGGTTTAGATTGGTTTGGTTCTTTTAAAATGAATCTTAAATCTTATCGAATATTACTGTATTTACAAAATCAATACCATTTATATTTTTTTTAATCAATGTACTATTTGTTTTGGATCCATCTTGAATATATGTAATATTATAGTATAATTTAGTCATAGCTTTGAAGTTTTGATTTTCAGTGAACACTAATATTACATTACAACTCAATTCTGAAAGTACATATATACTTCATGAAAAATGAAAAGAGAAGGGAAGAAAAATGAAAAGTATATTTGTAAAGTGTTGATGTCAATCTCAATTATGCAAATAACAGCACTCATCATGAATTTGAGGCTGTCCTTTTTTTTTTTTTGGACAAATATATATGGCCTGGACAGTTCAGTTTCATAACACAAAGACTGCGTCATTTTTTTTTTGGTTGCATATATGGTCTGCAAAAGTTATTACCTTTAATTAATTTATAGTCTCTGCAGATCTTTTATCCAAATTAAGTACTCGTATATAGTAATTGTTTGCTTACTTCTTAAGTAAGGTAGAATCCAAAGGTTGGACCATCACTTTAGCTATATGAGGAAAGTGTTGTCTTTTAATATACGGTTCTTTTTTCTTTATCTTTTTTTATATGTTGCATGGGCAGCTTTGTCTTCCGGTGATTTGAAGCTGGATTCGGTGGTACTTTTGAGGGTTTACTCTATTTTTTTTGGGTTTCTTCTCCGTTGTATATTATATAGTACTAATTAAGAGTACTATCTAGTAGTTATAATTAATTAGTACTAGCCCCAACTCCGTGCGATGCACGGAAGAAATACGAAATCGATAAAACATTTTGTAAAGTTGCAATTAATATTAGTTTTAATGTATTAATAAAACATTTTACAAAGTTACAATTAATATTAGTTTTAATTTATTATTGAATAGTTATGAGAAATTTTAATATAAATGATTTTTAAGTGTAAATAAAGTATAATAATGTAAACATTCTTGTTAAAAAAATTGTTTAGGAAGGAGTCGATTAATATTATTATTTACGAAAGAGTCGATAAATTGGAGTCGATTAACATTCTTGTATGCAATATTTTTAAACTAAAAAATTCGTTTTTTTAAAAATGAATAAAATTGTTTTTGAAAAAGAAGTAATTAATGACATTATAAATTTAAATCCAAATAATAAAAACGTGTACATAAAAATAACAAAGAAAACCCAAAGCATATTTTTTTAAAATATTAGATTTATAAAAATAAAAAAAATTAAAAAAAGAGAGCCGGAGCACAAAAAACGATGTATTGTAGAAGCACTCTTGTTTTATATTTTACTCGTTTGGATCATTACCTATGTCAGGAAGCATATGATAAACAAAATTCAAATCCAAATAACAAAAACATGTACATAAAAATAACACAGGAAACCCAAAACATATTTTTTTTAATATATTAGATTTATTAAAATAAAAAAAATAAAAAAAACAGCCGGAGCACCAAAACCGGTGCATAGTAAAAGCACCCTTGTTTTATATAATGAAAGGTTTGAACCATTACCTCTGTCAGGAAACATATAATAAAAAAATTCAAATTCAAAACCAAATAACAAAAACATCTACATAAAAAGAACACAGAAAACCCAAAACATATTTTTTGTAATATATTAGATTTATTAAAATAAAAAATAAAAATAAGAGCCGGAGCACCAAAAACCGGTGAATGGTAGAAGCGTCCTTGTTTTATTTTTACTTGTTTGGACCATTACCTGTGTCAGGAAGCATATAATAAAAAAATTCAAATCAAAATAACAAAAACATGTACATAAAAAGAATACAGAAAACCCAAAACATATTTTTTTATAAATATTTTATATTTATTAAAATAAAAAAAAAGAGTCGGAGCACCAAAAAACGGTTCATGCTAGAAGCACCCTTATATTGTTTGAGTGAGATAGTCAAAATAAAAGGGAGTAGTTAAAAAAAGAAAAAAGGAAAAAAAAAAAAAGGAGTAGTAGGCTGGATTTTTAGCGGGTGGGAGGGAAAGTTAAAAAAAAAACAAAGTAGGGAGTAGTGGGCGGGAGTTTTAGTAGGTGGAAGGGAAGCTTCCCTAATTTATATACAAATAGATGAGTCCAGTTGACTTTTGCTTTCTGTGTATTCTTAATAAGTGGGATAGATTATAGATATTATATATGTCAAAAATAAGGAGTATTTAATTTAGAGTTTGCTTAATCTCAATTTTTAGGATTAATGATAAAAAACTAAAAATAGTTAAGTTTGATAGAGAAAAATGTATTTGTCAGAAATAAATTTATATAATTTTTATCTAATTAAAAATACTTATCCTCAAATTTAAGAATTGAAGTTAAAAAAAATCCTTTTATTTATTCTAAAAATTAATTTTGTCAATTTTTATGCCATGCCATGTTGGCCCATATCTTTGCGCTGGCTACCTACGGATGCTAGTAGTAGATTAAAATTGTATTAGAGTCATTTGCATTTGATATAATATGCTACTGGTTCTGATCATTAATTACTGTAGTTGGAATTAACATAAAAATGGAAATAAAATTTGGTCGACCAAAAAAATATTCGTGGCCTTTAGAAAGGAAGGAGATTGTGATTTTGAAGGAAAGGAAAGATAGAAAAAAAGGGATCGTTAGAGAAAGGATAAGGGAGTGAGTGTAAGGATCAGTCAAAGTCTCAATCGTTGAAAAGGGGAAGTTGGAGATTGGCGATTCACGTGAGAACTCTAACTCTAACGAAACAAACTCATGTCCGCGTGATCTAAACCTCACTTTGGACTACTTTGGAGGATGTTGATTGTAATTTGTAGGATTCCCCTCACAATTGCTTTGGACCCACCATTCCTCCCACTACAAAATTATTACAGTATTACTATTATTCTTTTTCTAAAAAAAAAACACAAATTTAATTCAATTTGTTCTTGCAATTTTTTTCCTGCTCACATTTGGATTTGAAAAAAATAAACTTTCAAAAACAATCCTTGAAATTTTTTAAAGGGGCAATTAGGATGCTTAAAAAATTAAGTCAGCAAATAATTTTTAAAGTTTCTTTATCGAACAAATTGATTCCTTCCAATTTTGATTTTATCTGATTTAGTCTAAATTTTATGGACATTTAATTTTCTCATAATTTTTTTAAGGGATCAATTTGTGTTTGTAAAACATTTGAAAATTTTGACTTCACTCAATTTATTTTAAATTTACCAACATGCGTTATGACGAGTGGTAACCGGCCCGGTTTCGTTTAAGCAAGGTCTGGAGTTCGAGTTCTTGTGAATGCAGAAAATTTATGTTGGGAGACTCACCTTGTAACACCCCGATTTGGCAACTTGAAAACCATCGTTACTTAAATTGAATATAGTGAAAATTTGGGGCAAATTTTTTTTTAAAAAAAAAACAAGTGTTACACAAGATGAGAACATTTGGGTTTTCAAAACATAGTTACAATTTAAAACTCATGTTCTCACATTGTATAAAACCCTTCAAGTTCCAAACCGAGATGTCACAAGATACCGCACCTTGAAACTTGTTTCTCAAAACATCATTTAAATCATAGCCCATTTAGGTGTTTCAAAAACATCAGTACTGAAATAAACTTTAGTTGGGGGTACAGTATGATAAAGCCATGGTAATTAAGATCTTGCAATGGATTACAAAACTCCGAAGGGGAAATTACCTAACCTCTAGTCATCTACACTAAGAATCGTCATCGAACTCTGAATCTAGTAGATCAAGCCCTCTGGTCGCAAGTAGAGTCATCCTCATTAGTCTCCTCGGAAGTCTCTTCCATGGCGACGCGTCGTGCTTTCTTCTCCTTCTCCTCACGAGCTAACAGTCTCTTCATGATTTCCTTTCTTCGTCGTTTCATCTCAAGATAGACTATGACACGGCTAGTCATAGTTATATTGTCTCCCTTCAATGGAGATGCTCCTATCTCCCGAATGAGGTGAAACCTTGCTATGTTCTCCATCTAAAGACCATACAGGATTTTTCGATACCAAGCAGCAATATAGGAGAGAGTGAGCTACCCAAAACATGTAATGTCGACTGTGTGAAATTACGATAGGCAAATATTAAGATAAAACAGTAAACAACAAACAGATCATATCACAAACATACTCATCATCATCAAATAAACACCATATTATTCTTACTTCTCAAATCTCACTCAATTCTTCATGCCATTATTGTACTTTTCTCTTTAATCTTTTAAGTTTATTAAGTCTTATCATCTCAGTTCACTCAATGACTTGGGGAACCATCATTGAGTAAAAACGACTCACACGTCTACATCTCCTCGGTCATCCATCCAAACCTAGTCTGAAGCAAACAGGAGTACAGGACCTTTACCGTGCGGGCACGACAGCTGTCTCACAATCAATTGGTCCCTGACCAGGAGGACTACAACCTCAAATCATATCATATCATATCAATTCAATTCATATAATCAACGCACACTACCTCAACTCACAGTGGCAAACAAGATGCCCCACTCCAGTCCCTCTCACTGTTCTAGATTTGCAATCTAGGGGGCGACAGTACAATTCTAGTCTCGAGTGCAGAACTTACCACGGCATTGAACCCAGTCCCTACCACGTTCGTATACCACATATGGAGTCTGTTCTGCTTAGAAAGGTACTCTAGACTTCTTGACGTTTCACCGTCATCGTCCTCCCCTAATGCAATCTCCTCCTAAGTATCCGCAGATACTTATGGTTCATTCCTCTCCACTACTTTGACACACACTCATACCTCACCGCGTTATTCATGTCTTTTAAAGTTTTAAAGCTTTAAGGTTTTATTTAACGGTTTAATCCTAACGGTCGGCTCATCCTTAGTGCATCCCTTCAACGAGTCCCGACCACTAATCGTTCACTCTGTTCCCCAATTCATCACATAACCTTTGCATCTCATGACACATTCTTTCTCATCTCATCTCATCAACTTTCACGAAACTCATTTCCTCGTCTTTCTCCAAAAATACTTTTTCGCAAAACTTTTTCAAAAATATAATTTCACAAAACTTTCACTTCACAAAACTTTTTCAAAATATCATTTCATAATTTTTTTTTCAAAAATGTCCCTTCACAAAATTTCTCAAAAATACTATTTCCAAAAATTTTCACAAGATCTTCACAAAAGTTCACAAAAATATTGTTTTCACAAACTTTTTCTCAAAGGGTCATTTCATAAAACTTTCTCAAAAATATTGTTTCAAAAATACTTTCTCAAAAATATCCTTACAAAAGACTTTCTTAAGAATGTCATTTCAAAAAGAGTTTCTCAAAATATCACTTCAAAAACTTTATCAAAAGGTTGGTTCCAAAAACTTTTCTCAAAAATATTTCTTTTCACAAAACTCTTTCCGAAAGACTGGTTCACAAAAACTTTTTCAAAAAATATATCTTTTAACAAAAATCTTTTCAAAAATCTCTTTTCAAAAACCTTTTCCAAAAATCACATTTTTGATTAGCGCTAATGGAGGAGCAAACTCAACTCAACACTGGTCTCATTCAAAAACAAAAACAAAAACAACGGAGTCAAGCTCCACTCAAATCACATCTCACTTCCAACCTCTTCCTCTTGGTATTCCATTACAACCTTGTCATTACTTCTCCTTCTTTCCATTATATTTCCTTACTTTTACGAATTAATTCTTATCATTACATTATTAAGCGTATCAATGTTTCTCAAACAATATCATAACTACTTAACCAATCAATAGATCATTTGCAAAGTAGAATAAATAAATAGCTCAAGCATAACCAACCAAAAAACATAATATCATAATTAATAAACCAATCCCAGCCGTTCGGGTGGATAGCCAAACCAACAAACAATTGCTATCACATACACCACTACGCTAAATGAGACTGGAGTCCAAGCTTTGAGATGATTGGACCTCTTAATAAGTTACCTAAATACCACGGCGTCTTAAGGGAAGCCCCTCTCTCACCTCAAATGACGTAGGCCTCCGCAAGCTTTCCAAGATTTGTCGATCTCTAGCTCCGCCTCGTTTCCTTTGCGTCTGTCGTTCGAACCATAGCATTTTTCCCCGTGCGTTAGAAACGACTTTAACGAATTCATTACTTGTTTTGAAAATACTTTGAAATCATTCCTTTTTGAAAACACATTGTCCATGTTCAAAAAGTTTTCAAATCCAAATCAAAAACAACAATGTTTTCAAGAAAACTTTGAAACACTTTAAAATGATTTTCTTATCAAAATAGAATCCATTCCTCTTATGGTAAATTCACTTTAAAATGTTCATGTTATAAAAATCATTATTCTTAGTCATTAAACAAAATTCAAAACTTAAGAAAATAAAATTCCAAAACCACATCAAATCAATTTAAGTTTCTTAAACCATACTTTTCAGTAAAACATTTTTCAATTCTTTGAAAATCCGAATATAGACTTTCAAAACACATTCAAACAACACATCACTTTTTAAAACATTCACAACTTCACACAATACTAGCCACATTAAAAATCATCAAACATCATTTATTAAATCAATATATTTATTTTTATTCTTTAAAAACCGAAAGGGGTTAAAACAAACAACACATCAATTCTATCACACACCTAGCATCATGCATACAACACATAGTCATTCATAAAGGTCATTTTATGGAAACAAATTTTCCTAGCTACACTAGCATGCACTAACCGAATCACATAGGTGCAATTTTACAAAGATTTATGCACTCATAAAAGCACAAAACAATTGAAATCATTTTCTTTCTTTTTAGGACTAAAAACCGAGAGCATTCAAAAGGAAAATTCAACAATCTTTATTTATTTTCTTAACCTAAATCAAACAGCAAGTTAAATTACAATCACTTCAAAGTTTCATTTTTATTTTTCTTTAAACTTAAGGATTTCATGCATGTATTTCTAAGCTCTTAAATTAAGCTAGTCTCATCCTAGATGCAACCTAAACAATGATCAAATACAATTTCCTATTTCTATCCCTCATGGCCGAATATTAACATGCAAAAAGGCAAGGTTTTGGTTCAATACAAAAATCACAAAATCAAATCAAGGCATCAAACATCATACCACATCACTCCTTCACATCAACATGCATTAACTTTATCAAAGCAAGATTTTTATTAAAGAACTCCAATAAAACTTAAGTTCATCACTTAATCTTATTAAATAAAATCAAGATTACACTTTAAACTCCTAAACATAACATGCATGCACTTAGAATCATTAGATCTAACCTAAAAGGCATGAGATCCATTTTTATTAAATATGGCCGAATGGCCTTTTACAAAATATGTCATACATAAAATCAAATACTTGAACTAAATCATGTTCATACTTCAAAATCATTTTAAAACTTGTCTCTTAAATTTTCTCTTCCAAAACCGTGACATGTATTTAAATAAAAACATGATTTTTTTACTTAAAATTAACATACATGATTTAAGATCCTAATTTTTTATTTATTAAACATGGATCATTAAATGTATGCATATAAATCAACAAGTCATCAACAAATCAACATGTAAAGTAAAAGATCTCAACTTTATTTTCAAATACGCTTAAATCATATATTTATTCACTTCACAAAACTTTTTCAAAATATCATTTCATAATTTTTTTCAAAAATGTCCCTTCACAAAATTTCTCAAAAATACTATTTCCAAAAATTTTCACAAGATCTTCACAAACGTTCACAAAAATATTGTTTTCACAAACTTTTTCTCAAAGGGTCATTTCATAAAACTTTCTCAAAAATATTGTCTCAAAAATACTTTCTCAAAAATATCCTTACAAAAGACTTTCTCAAGAATGTCATTTCAAAAAGTGTTTCTCAAAATATCACTTCAAAAACTTTATCAAAAGGTTGGTTCCAAAAACTTTTCTCAAAAATATTTCTTTTCACCAAACTCTTTCCGAAAGACTGGTTCACAAAAACTTTTTCAAAAAATATATCTTTTAACAAAAATCTCTTTTCAAAAACCTTTTCCAAAAATCACATTTTTGATTAGCGCTAATGGAGGAGCAAACTCAACTCAACACTAGTCTCATTCAAAAACAAAAACAAAAACAACGGAGCCAACCTCCACTCAAATCACATCTCACTTCCAACCTCTTCCTCTTGGTATTCCATTACAACCTTGTCATTACTTCTCCTTCTTTCCATTATATTTCCTTACTTTTACGAATTAATTCTTATCATTACATTATTAAGCGTATCAATGTTTCTCAAACAATATCATAACTACTTAACCAATCAATAGATCATTTGCAAAGTAGAATAAATAAATAGCTCAAGCATAACCAACCAGAAAACATAATATCATAATTAATAAACCAATCTCAGCCGTTCGGGTGGATAGCCAAACCAACAAACAATTGCTATCACATACACCACTACGCTAAATGAGATTGGAGTCCAACTTTTGAGATGATTGGACCTCTTAATAAGTTACCTAAATACCACGACGTCTTAAGGGAAGCCCCTCTCTCACCTCAAATGACATAGGCCTCCGCAAGCTTTCCAAGATTTGTCGATCTCTAGCTCCGCCTCGTTTCCTTTGCGTCTGTCGTTCGAACCATAGCATTTTTCCCCGTGCGTTAGAAACGACTTTAACGAATTCATTACTTGTTTTGAAAATACTTTGAAATCATTCCTTTTTGAAAACACATTGTCCATGTTCAAAAAGTTTTCAAATCCAAATCAAAAACAACAATGTTTTCAAGAAAACTTTGAAACACTTTAAAATGATTTTCTTATCAAAATAGAATCCATTCCTCTTATGGTAAATTCACTTGAAAATGTTCATGTTATAAAAATCATTATTCTTAGTCATTAAACAAAATTCAAAACTTAAGAAAATAAAATTCCAAAACCACATCAAATCAATTTAAGTTTCTTAAACCATACTTTTCAGTAAAACATTTTTCAATTCTTTGGAAATCCGAATATAGACTTTCAAAACACATTCAAACAACACATCACTTTTTAAAACATTCACAACTTCACACAATACTAGTCACATTAAAAATCATCAAACATCATTTATTAAATCAATATATTTATTTTTATTCTTTAAAAACCGAAAGGGGTTAAAACAAACAACACATCAATTCTATCACACACCTAGCATCATGCATACAACACATAGTCATTCATAAAGGTCATTTTATGAAAACAAATTTTCCTAGCTACACTAGCATGCACTAACCGAATCACATAGGTGCAATTTTACAAAGATTTATGCACACATAAAAGCACAAAACAATTGAAATCATTTTCTTTCTTTTTAGGACTAAAAACCGAGAGCATTCAAAAGGAAAATTCAACAATCTTTATTTATTTTCTTAACCTAAATCAAACAGCAAGTTAAATTACAATCACTTCAAAGTTTCATTTTTATTTTTCTTTAAACTTAAGGATTTCATGCATGTACTTCTAAGCTCTTAAATTAAGCTAGTCTCATCCTAGATGCAACCTAAACAATGATCAAATACAATTTCCTATTTCTATCCCTCATGGCCGAATATTAACATGCAAAAAGGCAAGGTTTTGGTTCAATACAAAAATCACAAAATCAAATCAAGGCATCAAACATCATACCACATCACTCCTTCACATCAACATGCATTAACTTTATCAAAGCAAGATTTTTATTAAAGAACTCCAATAAAACTTAAGTTCATCACTTAATCTTAAATAAAATCAAGATTACACTTTAAACTCCTAAACATAACATGCATGCACTTAGAATCATTAGATCTAACCTAAAAAGCATGAGATCCATTTTTATTAAATATGGCCGAATGGCCTTTTACAAAATATATCATACATAAAATCAAATACTTGAACTAAATCATGTTCATACTTCAAAAATCATTTTATTACTTGTCTCTTAAATTTTCTCTTCCAAAACCGTGACATGTATTTAAATAAAAACATGATTTTTTTACTTAAAATTAACATGCATGATTTAAGATCCTAATTTTTTATTTATTAAACATGGATCATTAAATGTATGCATATAAATCAACAAGTCATCATCAAATCAACATGTAAAGTAAAAGATCTCAACTTTATTTTCAAATAAGCTTAAATCATATATTTATTCATGAAGAAATCACACAAACACATCATAGATCACCATTTAAACAAGAAAATTTAACATGCAAGACCAAAGTTCCCAAATCAAGTTCAAATCACAAATTTATTTATCAAATCTTTCCTTAAAAATATTATAGTTCACGATTTTAACAAGAAATTTCAACATGCAAAGAGATTCATTTTAGTTTTCACAAAAAATTTTAAGCAACACTTTAGATCTTTAAGTTTTAGTTATAAAGACATCAAGATCTAACAAGGAAATCTTAACCGAACCACACACATAGAGTTACACATATTACAAATTACTTTTAGTCCTCAAAAGTCCAAGATCAAGAAAGAATAACACTTAAACTCATCTTACAAATCATAAAAATAAACATGCAAGAAGAAAAAGAAAGGGATCTACAAACTAAAAAGGGAAAAACTAAACTATTACATTCTTGCTCTTGTTCTTCGAATCTCCTACCAAGAAGGGTTGGTTCTTCTAGCTCCTAACACTTAGATCTTCAAAGGAAAGGCTTGGTCACTCTTGGATCTCTCTCCTAAGGCTCACGGCCACCTCCCTCTTTCTCTTTCTCTCTTTCTTTTCTTTTTCTCTCTAAGAGTTTGAAAGTGCTCTTAGAGTGTTTTGATGTTGGAAGTGTGGAAATGAGGATGGGTGAATGAAATGAACTAAGGCTTCATACATATATAGACCCACGAATTTCTCTCTTTTTCCTTTGTAGAAATTCGGTCCATGCACAACTAGGGAGGGGCGGCTTGGTCTTCACAAAAATATGCATGGGTGGATGTTATCAAAGTTAAGGGGAGACAAGGTGGAGTAGGCTAGGTTTTAGGGGTCACTTAGGTCTAATGGGTAGTTGGTTTCTAGTTAGGGTTTCTCCTAACTTAGTTTGGTTTATGGTTACATCCTAGTTCCTTAGTTTCTTACTCTTTAAGCTTCTAAGACCCTAAGCTTATGCACCCACATGCATACACACACACGTAGAATACACACACACATATATACATACACATAACCGTAGCATACATGTACACATACACACATGCTTCACAATTTTATTTCTAATCACATTTACTTAAAATTATTAATTCACACAACAATTCAATTAATTCTAAGAAATCATAGTTTCACAACCAATTTCATACATCACACATTAAACACACATTAAATCAAACACTCATCACATAAAAATTCATGCCAAATTCATGCCAAGACCACATCACAAAGCCATTTTCTCAAAATTCGTATTCCTTATGTTCTGAAAATAAATTTTTATAAATCAATCCAGAAAATTCTAAAAATTACTTTTTCAAATTCTAGATTTCAAAACGATCGTTTTCATATAAAAATCATAAAATTTCGAGTTACGGTTTAAAAGTTACGAATTTTCAAAGATAATAGATCCAAAATTTTCATTTCTAACAAAATCATCTTTTAATAAAAATCACAATTTAGCAAATCACTTTCCATCTCAACAAAATCATTTACTTTTCTTTTATAAAACATCTTGTTTACAAAAATCCATGAAAATCAACACTTCGTTTCTTTCTTAGGAAAAATAATTTTTCTGAAAATCATGATTTTCAAGGTTTCTTTTGTCAAAAATCGTTTACGCAGGTACGGGAAAAATGCGGGGTGTTACACACCTGCCATAGCCAGGCACGCGACCCGGATCGGATCCGGATGTATCTAGGTAGTACTTAGGGAACCGGGTGGGCAACCAAAAAAAATTTATTTTAAATTTGTGGGGATTAAATTATCCTTAGAAAAAATTTTGAGGGACCATGATCGAAAAATAAGGAACTATTTGATAACTTAATTTTTTAAAGGATTAAATTATCGAATAAACAGAAGTTTTGAGGACATTTTGGAACTTTATTTTTTTCAAGGGTCGAAATTGAATACTAAAAAATTTAATAAACCAATTTGGATTTTTGGTCCCATTTTTTTTTTCACATTTACGCAAACATAGAATAATAGTATTACATTCGTTCCCTTGTAATTGTTCTTTAAGTATAAAATATGTGGATTAAAAAGTGTATTTAATGTGTTTTTTTTGAAGTAATTTAATGTTTGTTTTATCACTTTAACTTTATCTTTTTATAATAATTTGTCATTTTTCTTCACTTATTATTTCTCTTATTAATTGTTAATTAAATTTAATATAATTATGACAGTTACTAACATGCAATCTAAATTTGGATTTGTTAAACTAATAAGAATTTGTCACCTATATTACATGTATGTCATGTCATTGCTTAAAGTCATCAAAATTGATTTTTGCAATTTAGTCCAACATAAAAAATAATCTAGTTTTTAATGTTGGACTAAATTGCAAAAAATCAATTTTGACTACTTTAAGCAATGACATGACATACATGTCTTAGGTGGCAAATTCTTATTAGTTTAACAAAGGGTTGCATAACAACTATCCAAATTTAGATTGGATGATAGAAATATTCTGGGAGAGGCTCCGGTGCATGTTAATAGATAACATGCACCGGTGTATGCCTTCTTTTTTGGTTTTTTTATTTATTTTTTAAAAATTTAATTAATTAAAAAATATTCTATGCGTTCTCTTTTTTACCGATATGAAATGATTTTTATAATTTGGATTTATTTTTTTCTTTACTCTGTGTTCTTAAAAAATTGTACTGAGTAAAACTGTATTCAAAATTTACATATTCTGATAAATCTGTATACGAACTTGTGTTAAAAAATATTCTGAATAAATCTATATTAAAAAAATTTAAAAAGCAAAAATAAAATTTTCACATGCACCGATGCATGTTTCATATTTCCATGCATTTGAGTCATTCCCAAATATTCTATAATTATAATAAATAGTAATGAATGGATTTTTTTAAAATACAGTTAAAAAATAAAACTTTAGAAATAAAACTAAAAGTTTTAATTAATTAAAAAATAAAATAAAACTTTTTCTTAAAATGATCTGATTATTTAGAAATGGAGGCAGTAATAAATATGTTCAATTTGGAAAGAGTGTTAGAACCATACATGTGACGAAGTTTTCGAATTTTCCTCTCAAACTTAGTGACATGTTCGCATTGGTCCTAAAAATTTAGTAAAATATAATTCCATCCTTTTGTTTGACTGAACGTACAGAAGAACAAAAAAAAAACCCATTGAAAAGTTTAGAGATTGTGTTTGGGTCATAGCTTTTGTCTGTTAGTTTTTTCTTTGTTGAAGTTAAAATGCACACGAGTTTAAGTTATAAAGAACAAATTAGCTCTTGATTTTATTGACCGGTTAACTAATCAATAAAAGGAAAGTTTGCTTTATAAACGTAAGTGTGTTACTTTAATTTCCAAAATATTAAGTACACACATCACTTCATTATAAGTACGTTTTTTTTTCTCTTCCTAAATTTCTTGATTTCTCAATATTACCCATTAGTCTTTACCCTTTATTTATCCTTATTGTGGGTGTCTTTTTGATCTCAACTAATGTCAAGTAGTGTATGTTGCATCATTATTATCATGTTTCCCTGTTGAACTTTCTTCTCTACAAAGTTTGTCTTGAGAAGTAGGAAGGTGCGAGCGGCACAGATTTTGCATGTGTGGCTAGCTGTATGCTTAAATGTTAGCAGCAGCAAAGTGAATTTAATTAATTAAATTGAATTGCTTCAAAGCAAGAGAATCTATCAGTGTGTGTTGGATTTCTCCATCATTGCTGTTTTATACATAACCACGTATATGTATAAACAATTAGCACTTTATTTTTCTCTGTTGTTATAAATCAATTAATATAACTCATAATGTTGAATCTTGGAGTAGGTGAAGTGGATGGTATAAACAATTGATATAGTATTATTTAAAATCTATAATCTATAGGTACTAGCTATGGAAGAGAGCATTCACCCATAGTTTTATACTCCATAGTCCATACTGATACTGTAGTAAGAGTCAATAATGCAAGAGAGAGGGATTGATTAGCCTAATAATGTCTTTAGCTAGTCTTTGGAGGAGAACATGTGCGTCAGAAATCCAAGAAAAGCCAAGGATTAAGCTATTACTTCCTCCTGCTCGAATTATAAGCAACAAAAAACATACTTATCTTGGTTTAAAATATAAGCAAATTAACTAACTTTATTAAATTTTGTTTCATTCCCAATGTCACTTTCCTAAAACATCTCTAGAAAATTGTAATTTTAATTAATTTTTGTTTCATTCTCAATACTACTTTCCTAAAATACCTCTATTTTTTTTATAAATTTGATAAAATTAAATACAATTAACTAACCTCCTTAATAAACGTAAAAGTGGTTGAAATTGCTTATAATTCGAGCCGAAGGAAGTATTTAGTCCCGAAAGATTGTGTTGATAAATTGTACTAAATCAATTTCAAAGATATTTTATTTTAAGATTATATATAAGAATTAGAAAATGCTAGTAATAAGAGTATAAGAATTTGGGATATTTTGATCATATTTTTCTTATTTAATATATCATGTAAGCCATTGATGAGAACTTTAATCTTTTGATTATCAACTAATTTTTTATCTTTAAATATAAGTATTTCAATTAATCTTTGTTTGGACCCCTTTTTAATCTTAGAGATTAGAAAGAGAGCAGGCTGCCAAAGAAAGTTAATTAGGCCAGCGAAGGAGAACTCAGCGACATGGGCTAGGAAAATTGAGACACCAAATGGGCCAGAGATAGACACCAACAAAGACACTAGAAGACAGACCCTTCCTACATGAGCCATCTAGAGGGATGACGTGATTGGCGTGGGAGGCAAGCCTTGGGAGCTCACCGGGCGGACGTGGTGTGGCAAGCTCTGAGCGGTCATGCCTTCCGCTGAAGAGGTGACAGACCTCGCTGTGAAGGACTGATGCAGTGATACGGGAGAGCGACCTAAGGAGAGGGGGTGATATGGGCAATGGTCAAAGGACCTTGGGACACTAAAATGAGGTGGCCTCTTAATCAAAAGAGACCTTTTGCCTCTGCACCTCAAAAAGGTATCTTTTCTGAGATACCTTAAATAAACAAACTTAGCAATGTGGAATTGGTCACTCTGATCCACCTAGGGATGTGTAACAGAGGGAGAATCAAGGCAACAGAAAAAGTGAGAGGAGAGAATAGAATAAGAAGGGGAGTAGTAGAGGAAGAGAGGTAGAAGGCAACAGTGAGAGAAAAGGAGTAGAGGTAAGAAAGAAAGAAAGACAAAAACAGAGAGAAAAGGAAAAAAACGAGAGAAAAGGGAGGAAGAAAAAGAGAGAAAAGGAGAGAAAAAGGAGGGTCGCTAATCATCCCTCCAACACTAGTTCTGCATCAGTACCGCTCACTCTCCGCCATATCCATCCACCAGGAGCTACTGTACAAAGATATCCATTGTTTATTCGAATCTCTCAAATTTACGAATCCGATTCTCTCTATATTTATTGTTAAACTACTTTACACAAAGTGGTACAAAACAATCTTTTACGAGGATTAATTAAGACTTATATTTAGAGATAAAAAAATATTAAAGTTAGCTATGCATTAGATTCATTTGGAGAAAAGATTAAGACATTGAGTGATTTAATATCCCTTCCCGTTGGTGAAGCGACAGAACCTGTTACATGCAAGCAATTGTGTGAGGAAAAGGCTGATTGGTTAAAATTGCGGCTCTATGACAAAGTAGACTAAGCTAGCCCAATACTGGATCAGCGAAGCCTCAACGTTCCCGATTTGTTATTGGAGGAATTTCCTGCATGGGTAAGTAAAGCAAATTTGGAAAGACAAAAAAATGCTAATCCCTCCATACTTAGTAATCATAAAATCCTTCGGGAGATTTCATATTTATTAAGAAAGTTGATTAATTTAGTTATTTGTATTAGAAATGAAAATTTTTTATGTGTATTTTCAAAATTAACTCTATTAATATTATTAAAAATCTAAAAGTGTTAAATAAATAACCAAATAGGAGTGTTTGTGAAAAAAAATGATTAATGATTATTGAAAATTAGTATGATCTTATAAATAAGGACAAAATAAAAGTGTCAAAATGGTCTTATAATTGTTTACCAAAAAAAATGGTCTTATAATTAGGGATAGAGGGAGTACTCCATCCGGTCCTATTTATAAGACCCTTTTGGAGTTTTTCACTCCCACCAAAGAAAGCGGATAAATTTGTTAGTGACATTGGAAATGTAAAAATTTGATATACTTTTTCAAAATTACCCCTATAATTATTATTGGAACTTTAAAAAGTGTTGACTTTATAGGAATGTTAATGGAAAGAAGTACTCCCTCCGTTCCAATTTAACTGTCACTTTAACAATTTCACACAGATTAAGAAAGTCATTTAATATTTCAATTTTCAAGAGAATTATTAAATAACTTTACTATAATACCCTCAAAGTACATTAATTATCACCCATTTCACATATTTCAACACATTAAATGCAAGGTTAAAGGTGGAAAAAATCAATTAATACATCCCCGAATTCCTAAAGTGACAAATAATTTGGAACAAGTTAAAAATGCTAAAGTGACAGATAATATGGAACGGAGGGAGTAATTAAATATTATTGAAAATTGGAAAAAGGTCTTATAAATAAAACAAAATAAAAACCCCAAAAAAATATTATAAATAGGACATACTTAAAAAAGAGAGACAGAGAGTCCTTCCTTGAAGTTATAAATGCCAACCTTTTGCCGCTTGCTTCCAATCAAACTTCATTATCTGTGGTCGCTACCTATGGGTTTCCACTTACAACCTCTAGAACACTTCTTATTTTAAAAAGGTCAATGACAAAATTGGTTTGCATTCTATGTTAATTAAAGGAAAATGCAGGAAAAATCCTTCTAATCCATGTCATTTTGATATTTTATCATGTTTCATATAGTACGTAGTTTTAAAAATGAGAAAATAAATAGTGTAATATTTTTTTATATTATGAGTTCATAATCAATTATTATTCCCGTGTTTATTGTTATTGATTTTTAAAATGAATAGTGAACGATGAATTGATAGTATAAAAAACTTTAGACTATCAGTGCATACTCGTTAATCTCTTTAAAAAATTACATACTTATTTGTATTTATTCTTCCAAATATATACTGTTATTTATTACTTTCTCTTTTTCATCATTTATTTTTTCATTTTTCTTCAATATAATTTCCACATATTCATTTTTAGCCCTCTCCAATTATTGAATAAAATATTTTAGTTAAAATGTATTCCCTCCGTTTCACTTTAAGTGTCTTTTTAACATCAAAATTTTGTTTCAAAATAAGTGTCTTTCTACCAAATCTAGGCAACATTTAATACTGTTTTTCCTTATTTACCCTTACATTTAATGTTGTTTTAGTTTTGAAATTTGTAATACTAGTAATGATGCATTGACAAAATAAAAATATTAAATAGGGGTATTTTTGACAAAATACACATAAAACTTACAATAATCATCATAATCAACACTTTCTTAATCTATGTGCAAAAATCCAAAAAGACACTTAAAGTGAAACAGAGGGAGTATCAATTTTTTATATTCTTTAATATTTTTTAGGGTCTTGCTAACAAGTGCCCTAAGGTTACTAAAGGACACTTGTTAAGGTTACTAAAGGTGGTAAAACAATCATATGTTGGTATTAATCACTCTCTCGAAAATCTCAAAAATCACATTTTTCTATGTCATAATACTACTTTTAGGGCACTTGTTAGCATTTTCCTATTTTTTAATCTATAATCATAACTTTAAACTACTTAATTTATGAGAGAAAGAAAATAACAAGTATCTTAAAAATATTGATTAAATAAAAAATATATCTAAAAAGCAATACATTCAATATATAAAAAAAATATAGAATTTAATTTTCCAATATTAATTCACTTATTTTAAAATAATTAAACACAACTCATAAAGCATTAGTTAGGATAACTTTTTAATTAAAAATGATAAATAGAGTGTCAATTATCATCACCATTATCGAAGTAGTGAGAAAAAATAAAAAAGGAGTACTACTCCCTCGGTCACACACACATATATACACATATATATATATATATATATATATATATATATATATATAAATGGTTAATTTTGTGAATTTTACGACAATATATTGTAAATTACAATTTTACCCCTTTTATTTTACTTGAAAAGTTCACATTCATTAATAAATAACAAAAGAAAAAAAGTTAGTCAAAACATTTAATAAAAGCAAAAAAGAGAAAAAAAATAATTAATGATGCATAGAAAACATAAAATGTCTTATATATAAGACCAAAAATTTCTTCTAGAATGTGTCTACAAAATACTGTATCTTGGAATACAACACAAGTTGATGACGTGATGTTCACTTTATATGATTGCATGTTCATTCCTCTCAATCATTTTCGAGGATTTTCGAAAAAGTTAAATAATTTTATTAATAATATTAAAAGTATAAAATTTAATAATATTTTTTTAAAAATTATCTTTATATTCCTTGTAATTTGTAATATAATTATTTAAAATATAAGAAAAAGATGAATGCTATCTGTATCTTTTAAATATATGTTCACGAGTTCAATCTCTCACTCATACGAATGGAAGTGTCTTGTTGTGAATGTCACTTCTAAAAGAACCCAATCAATATACAAACGGATGATTAGTCATCCAGTTGTTCAGGTGAATATCATGGATTCACCTAAAATATAATTAGAAAAAATTAAATAATTTTCTTAAATTTTCTTTCATTCTCAATATCATTTCCCTAAAACATCCATAGAAAATGGTTAACATCTTTTTTAATTTTTGTTTTATTCCTAATTTTATTTTTCTAAAATACCTACATTTTTATAAATTTGAAATATGATCAACTAACTTTTTTAATAAATGCAATTTTAGTTTTTTCTCCTTATATTGAAAAATCGGAGGGTGTAATTAAGGTTTTGCTAACAAGTATTCTTAAGGTATTTATTAAGTTTATTAAAAGTGAAAAAAAAGTTCATAAGTGGATATTAACTATTCCCTCAAAAATGTAAAAAATAATTTTTTTTTAACTTTATACAACATTAGATTTCTTAACAAATAGTACCTTCAGAAAAGTTGTTAGGATATTTATTAGCATTTGCCTAATTAATATTAAGACTCTAAAAAATATTAAATAAATAAAAATGTTTATGAAAAATAATTAAATACTATTAAAAATTAAAATAAAACTTTTAAATAGAACCAAAATAAAGTTTTTTAAAAAATCTTTTACAACAAAAGAGATAATATAGTAATAGTGGGAAAATGTTGCATAGCTAGATATGTTAATTTTAGTGGTAGTAAATTTTTTATTCTTGAAATGATTTTTCAGGTTTGGGTTTTTCTTAATCAAGCTGGTTGGATTTTTTTTTTTTTTTTTTTGATTAACAAGCTGGTTGGACTCTATTTGATTCTTGTACTTGAGATGAATAGTAGATACTAAGTGGGCATAGTAGAGACAGGGTTCGAGATAATTATAATTATGATATGTATTTTATTTCAGTTTTTTTTTCCACCAAGGTATTCTTTGGTCGATAGCCGAAGACTAATTCCCGCCGAGGTAAAGATCAGTTAAGTGAGCTTTGTCTTTATCAACAAAGCCTTTACCATACCCACGGTAGGAATCGATTTCAGATTTTTTTTTAAAAAAAAATTATAAATGTGATATTATGTTTTTATTTCATTTTCCATTTTCAAAGTTTTGCATAGGATACAATACAAAAGTAAATAATTATTTTTACTATTTTCTGCATAAATGTTTGGAATCAGAAAACATAATAAAAATACGAGAAATTCATAATAAATATGTGATTAGTTAATAGTGAAAAAATAAGGATGCAAATATGTATAATTTTTATTTGTAATTAATTAATTGCATTAATTGTTACAGTATATTTTTTACTTTTCAATTTTTTATTAATATAATAGGACAAAGGGAATATCACTTAATTTTCGAAATTCATCACTTGTATCGATATGCAAGTGAATAAGTGATTACTAAAAATTTATGATTTCGATTTGAAATTAGAAATCAAAAGTATATAATCAAATCTCTATCATTCATTCAAATCAAAATCTAGCCAAACCATAGGAATTAATAAAAGAAGGAGAAGTGATTAAACTGAATTTTAGATTTGTTTCAAATTTGCAAAGCATGGATTTGTTCAAACAAACACATGTAGAGCTACGACCAAATATTTAATACGAATAAAGTTATTTTTTCATTGACAAAAAAGTGTATTATTTACATTACATGTAAAAATATTAAAATTAATTATAATAAAATATTTTTAAAAAATGGTGTATTGCACTATCTAAGCACTAGCGGAAAACTAATGTTGTATTTTCTATGGTCCATGTTATAAGCACCCTTTTTGTAAGAGAGAAAGGGTGCTTATAATATGGACCAGGAGGGAGTATTAGTATAAGGCTTAATTAACATTTTAGTCCCTGAACTTAGGTGCTTTTTCGGAATTGGTCCTTAAACTTTTTTTTTCTGATGCTTTGGATCCCTGAACTTTGTTTAATTTTTGGAAATAGTCCTTTCGTCGCTTAGGTGATGATATAGCTCACGACATGTCACGTCACTTTTATAATATCCACGAGTGACGTGTTATGCAGAACCACGGGACACTATATGAGTTTTTTTATTTAAAAAATAATTTCTTTTAAAATTTATCAAAAGATTCAATATTCTTTAAAAAAAATACAATTTTTAATTATTTTTAATAAATTTGAATTTTTTTTAATTTAAAAAAAATCATGTGGCATCATCTGACATATTGTCTATCGATGTGACGAAGGTGACGTGACATATCTTTCGTCATATCACTTAAGTGATGAAAGACCCATTTTCAAAATTTAAACAAAGTTTAAAGATTCAAAGTATCGAAAAAAGTTCAAGAACCAATCCCAAAAGAGCACCTAAGTTCAGTGAATAAAAACTTAAATAAGCCTTAGTATTTTTTTTTTTAACATAAATAAGCCTTAGTATAATGTAGCATGAAAGGAATATGATTGTGATGTGATGAGAAAGGAATATATATAGAAAAAACAATAAACTTAAAGTATAAAAGGAAATTTAAGAGAAAATAAATAGAGTAAAAGTGTGATGATTGATTGATGTTACACCTGCAAATCAACCTGCATGAGTTCTGTTTTGTGCTACACCTGCACCTGATCAAGGTATAACATTATTGATTGCACGCTACACAGTACTGTAAACCTCCAGTCAAATAGACTCATGTGTCAATCGCATTCAGTAACTGCTTATCTCCATTCTCAACCGGTCATTCTTTACTACATTATAACCATAAAACCCAAACAGGGGCAGTTTGTCTGATGATGCTGAAGCTAATTTACGCCAGATATTATTTTATGCAAGGTAAGTCCTTCCATGTGTTTTCTACATATGGCCTGCTTTGAATGGAGCTTTCAACTTTTAATTTTTCTCATTGGTTTCTAAGAAGTTACAGCAGTGCGAGCAAATGAAAAATGATCAAAATTTATACGCATATACCGACCTATGAAGTAATTGTAAACAGCACATATGGTGACATAATCAGCCAATATTTCAATGGAAAATACTAACAAGTGCCTCCCTTAAGGCACTTGTTAAGGAAGCACTTAAAGATAAAAACTATTGGAAAGTGGTAAATATGGACTTATGATTTTTTCCATATATAATAACCTTAACAAATGCCCTATTTCAATTTACCACAACACAACCACCAAGCCTGATTACCACAACAAGCGTAGTAACTAGTATCCAATAATGTCTCATTCATCACATGATGCACGTTCACCACTTATATACAAGCTGTGCATCAAATCAATCAGTATACGCTAGCATAAATGGTAATGAATTTTATGCTATGATTTAGTATTCGATTATTGGCAGTTTTTGTAAATGTAACAGATCCCACTGAGTGACTGTCCTCAAAAAGGCTTAACAATGTCAAAAAAATTAATCATCAATTAGACGGGTGAATACCTTGGAAAACGAAAAAATACAAGCTGTGCATCAGTATGAAAATCATGTACAAAAATTGATATGGATGTAAAAGGAAGAAAAAGATACAAAGAATAATAAGGTGCAAGTGAAAATGTAGGAAAAACAAGTTAGGCAAAAAAAAAAAAAAACCATTTACTTTGTGACTGACATAGTGACAGAATAGAGTTAGCATAATACAGTTGCAGTTCCACGGGAGAGGCTCTTCTAAAGTGCCACTTAGATGCTAAAATGCGTTAATCTGAATTCAATTCTAACATAGATTTATTAATAGAGGTGTGATAATCTCAATCATACATTATATTTGATGATCTGGATTGATGCATTTTGACGTCTAAAGTGTAAACTACACTTATAATAAGCCACACCCGCACTCCACATGCTCCATAAGACCATAACCTTAAGAAACGTGGCATCGTCATAATTTATACACAAAGAATATTAAACACATGCAAACTGCCTTCAGATATACAAAGCCCGACCACACAATTATATGGGCACAGACGCTAGAAAGGTAATATCTGATACATTCAAACTACGCTTGCATCAAGACCAAAAAAGAAAAGGAAAAATAAACTACCCTTACAGATTTAAGGACAACAGCTATTAAGATTACATGGTAGATACCGTATTGTACATTTTATGAGCACCCCCAGCCAATAAAAAAAATTAAAAAAAGAGGAAAAATGAATGTAACAAAGTAGTGGAATGAATATCTCCCAGATAGCTTCATCTGTACGTCTTCTTGTCAATTGAGTGTTCTTTCACTCTTTTACCCTTCCTCTCCCCTGTTCTTTCCATTTATGGGGTTCGGTCGAGCCGCTTTGGTTAGTATTTGGTCAGTTAGTTACACAAGTATCCACCATGGAATAGGGCTTTGTTGATTCTAGAAAAATAACAGTTATGTCAAACATTTTAACACCTCAGAAAAACCCCATCAAACCTAACATCGTGCAATAAATGGAAATTCCCTATTCCAGTGCAGTGTGATTAAGAAACATGAGATTCTTGATCCAGTAAAATTATCCGCTGCTTGCCGCTGTCTGAGCGGAGGTTATCTACCTTAGATGATGCAATCTATGTTGAAAAAACAAAGATGAGATATTCAGAATAAAGAAAATAAGACATTAAAAATATCCCATAAAACTAACTTCTACAATAGGTGATTACCTCCACTAAACTGTCTGGAGAAAACCACCTCAATAGCACACCAAGATGCACTACTGCAGGAATCAACTTGAAAAGTAAAGGAGTTGTCACCTGCAGAAATGAGTTGAGAAGTTATTAATGGGACTATGACTGCATCATAATAATAGTATCACTGAGTTTAAACTGATTGGAGCTGAGGATCCTTGGAATTCAAGATATTTATATTCATATGCTTGGTAAACTTCTAGCTGAAGTAAGTGACTGCAGCTTAGACAAGTTTGTTCACACCGGAGTATCATTCATTTCATTTTTGCATAAGGGAACATTCATTTTGAAAAATAATACATCATAATAAGTTTTTATTGGCCTCTAGCCATTTCTTTGCACTGTTTTAAGGTTAGCAGCTAAATGTGTGCGTTAATATGTTCACTGAATTTCAGTATATAACCCCCAATGGTATCTCCCTGCAACTTGAATAACCTTTCAAGTTTTACATATCCACTGCCTGAACTGTCGTACATGAGTATTGGACAGTAAACAAAAGATTTCAAAAACTTTATCAAGGCTGGTTGTCCTCCAAGTTATCTTTCAGCAATAAGCAAGAAACTAATGAGATAGAGAATTGTTGAAATCCTAATATGCTACAAATAAATAAGGAAGGAAAAGGTCAGAATTTCTATTCAGAATGAAGTTTGCATAAAGCCATAAATTAGGTTCTTGAACATCCATCATGGATCAAAGACGAAAGAAATGGGAAGAACAAAGGAGAGCTATGGATCCTAGTAACTGTTAATTCAAACAAAACAAAAATTATTTCATACCAGACTAAGAGCTGTTGTCCCAAGAAGCAGCAAATAAAGTTTGCCCTGAAATAAATCATATATTAGAATCCATAATGGCTGGTAATATTTCAAATTTTCAATTTCAATATATATCATCATGTCTGGATTTAACAGACAGTCATTTGTCACTTTTATACCATAACATAAGGCATTGTTGTCTTTAGAAACCTCTAAGCCGTTAAACACTTAATTAGCATCATTACAGAAAGTCATTTTAGCACTAACCTCAACTAGTTTAAGGTTAGAAGCACGACTGAGAAGAACAAAAGCAAATTCTCCTATCTGTGCCAGTGACATTCCAACCTATACATGTGCATGAATTCAGGTACCTCAGCCACGGCGAAGATAAAATGACAGCATCATAACCTTCAAACTATGAAATAAAGCTTACAAGTATTGAAGTCTTGTTATTGTAGCCAAATCCTTTCACAACAGAAGCAATTATGACTGTTTTTATGACGATCACCAAAATTACAGATGCTACCAAAATATCGACATGATTCCAGAGAAAATGAACATGAATCAGCATTCCTATGCTGGCAAGGAAAAGAGCAGCAAAAAGATTGCGAATAGGTTCAATCTGCAAAGAAAGTGAACAGCAAGTGTCAAATTTCTTCCATAAACTTACTTACCAAAACCACCAAGCAATCCAGTTGAGAGTCTAGGTTAATGTAATGATCAGCAAATGTCAATTTTCACAGAAAAATGGGAACCAGATTATAAATAATGTCTTTCTTTGGTACAGAGGGAAATTTCACAAATATGCCCTTAATAATCGTGTAGCTACAAGTGTGGCCAAGTCCACGAGGCTCCCACCTAGTGGGGTCTGGGGAGGGTAGATGTATGCAGCCTTACCCCCACAAGCGGAGAGACTGTTTCCAGGATTTGAACCTGTGACCTTTTGGCCACCAAGCAACAACCTTACCGTTGCGCCAACAATCTTGTAGCTAATCCAGGAAAAAAAAATAGTTGCCCCGTATAAATAATACACATCAAAATGTCCAATGAATGTGCATGAACCTAATCAGAATATGTCTAGCACAAACTGAGAAAATCGCACACGTGTATCATCAAAACCGCAAGCCAAACCATTGACTAAAAGGCAATTTACTCTGACGACTGACCTATTACCCTTAACTAGGCCAATGCTAAAAATACACATGCATTTTAAAACACCAATGTTTAGAATCTACACTGTATGCATTTATTTGAATACATAAAGCAACATCAATGCATGTCAAGATTCAACTGATATTTGTGCTGAGGCATCATTCACACCACATGCCTTTTCTACATTATGTATATAGCCTTACTTGCTCTAGTGTATGTTGAGCCAGATCAGTGGTTGCAATCATCACTCCAGCAGCAAAGGAACCTAGTTCTAGACTTAGTCCAAGCTTATCACTACACTGAAAACATAAAACAATCAGACACAAAAGTTTATGCTCGACAAGTAGCACTAAGTTAATCAAGAAACACAAATCAATTATAAGCTATTTAGGTGCACAACTCATGCCAAAGGGAATAACTCAAGGTATTTACACAAAAACGCAAAAAGTCAAAGACAGACAAAATCTCTCACAGAAATGAGCAAGAAAGTTTCTGCTGACACAAAAATTCAGTTTGCCTTTGACACCACACATCTTCAATTTCTAGAGAAGCATTAATTACAAGCAAATGGCAACTCCCGTGCACAAAGCAGGAGGGCTACTACCAAGGAGAAATCCTTTCCTCTATTTTGGCATTTTAACAAACATTTCATAAGTTTCTTAGTGAACTTCATTATTTTTGTATTCGAAGATTCCTTCTACCTGATATGCTTCCTAGGAACAAGCATAAATCCTTGTATGATGGGTTAAAAATAAAAACAATGACAAATAGCTATAATTAAGCAAGTATCTAAGGAGATTCAAAGAACATGTATTTTCAATTTATCAAACATTAAATGATATGCAGAGCTGTTCATTTACAGGTCATTATCACACCCTAAAAAAATATGGCAAAGTAAAGCAAATAAACAAGCATTTGTATGTTTTTTATGTTTATAAAACAAATCGGGAAAAAAAGCATTGTAAAGAAAAATATGGAAATTCAGGCAGGCAAAAAATTAGGAAGGGAACAAACCCAGGCTACAATCAAGCAGAACGCAACTGATGCCAACTGATAGAGTTCATTTGTCTGCACAAATAAGATCATCATTAAACCACTCAGACAGTCAGACAAAAATGTATAATCAATCAAGTGATGGAAATATTTAAAGAACCAAATTACAAATTTCCAATTCTATTCCAAATTCTTTGCCATTGTTAAGAAGGAAAAAAAAAGCAACCACTTCCATAGGATAGATTTTATCATTAGAGTGTGAAAACAGAATGAACCTGTGATGATAGGCTTATCATCAGTTTAAGCAACCACGGTAAGCACGTACGAGACAATATCGACAGAACCGAGAGGAATGCAATCAATGTCACCAACCTGGATTACAAAAGGAGTATTGCGTTATTTCACATGAAAACTCGGGGGTAATTGCCAAGCAAAATCTTCTATTGAATGCAAAATGATCAAAGGGTGCTGAGCTAAACAAATTCTGTATAACACCATTTGGTGCAATAGAGTCTGAACCAAAACAAAAATTTAGAAAAAAAACAGCTAACAGCAAAGCAAGGATCGCTTAATGGTTATCAAGTAGTCTGCAACACTAGCTATTATAGTAATATGTAAGCGCCTATATGCACTTTAATACTTTAAAAAGTGACAAGCATCTTTTACTTCACAAGTCCCTCTTTTCTTCTTTTCAAGAACATCAACTGGCATAATTTTGGTTTATGTGCACTTTGGTATATTATTTCACCTTTTATACTTTACTTTTCATTTTCTTCATATATTTTTTACTTTGACTTTGACTATGCAACACATATATAGGCACTATTTACATTTCTAATTGAACATATAATCTAAGCATTAATTTAACGAGAAACTTAATTTTCTATCATATGTTGTACAAAGACAAAGATACATGGGTTTCTCTTAATTTTTACTTGGGCAAGTGATAATGAGAAGAAAAAAAAATTACAGAAAAAGGGTCATGTGAATGAAATACTAGCACAGCCAAATGACCTTTTTTAGATGCTCTACTTACAGCTTTGTCATGGATAACACTCCTTGAAAAACACCTGAGGTGCCACCCAGAACTGGAAGCAATGCAAAGAGCAATCCAACAGCACAATCCTTCAAGGAAAAATAATTTAACCAGACATATAGATCATTTGATGAAGGCATTCATTGTCCATATCAGCAAAGTACAAAACAAAAGAATAATATAGGACATAACAAAACAGGAAAAAAAGTTCACTCACAAGTAACAATCAAGTAAGTACCTGCAAAATCAGGGTCCCAATTGTGACTTGTCCATGAAGGGCATTAGTAGTATTCTTTTCCATTAAATACTTCAAGACCTGGACCAAAAAAATGTGAACTCGAATCAGAAAATTAATTATAGACCCTGAAATGCATGAGCCTGCATCTATGATTTAAAACAAGGAATGGATTCAGATTGGTTGTGATGTCATACCACTGCTGTTGAAGACATAGAGAGGAAAGCACCAACAAAAACCCCTTCTGAAGCTTTACCACCACATAACTGCAAAATGGCATCCAATCAAAACTGCAACATTCACAATGTCACATAGCAAAATGTCGATTGTGTGAATCACATAAATATTCAATAGTTTGAGCATATCCTCTTTTGTTGTAAATATTCTCTAATCAATATTTTCTAAATAATAAGCTTATTAGTTTATTAGGATAGAGTAATTTGTTTAATAGTTTCCTGACTTTCAAGGATTTGTTTCCTTATTGTTGTACCCTAATCTTCTGCACATCTCTCCTACATGTAGAGACTTTCGTACATGTGATTATACTACTAAGTTCACTATATTAATACCATTTAAGCTCTAAATTTTAAGAAATGAGTGCAAACATTTTAATGCAATTGAAGTCAAATAAGAAAAATTTATTCTAATGGCACCAAACATCATGGATCATGTAACAAAATGTCTAAAATATATTTCTAAAAGATAAGCAATCCAGGAAGAAAGATTCTATGAATTAGAATGCAGCAACTACAGTGATACTAAATCCTTTATCATATTCCTGAGCCATTTCTACTATTAGTACATGATAGCAGTTTCAAACTACAAAATTTGTCATCCTTGAGGACTGCAAGTGAAATTCAATTTTCCCAAAGCTGAGATCATTCATTGAGTCATCATCAATCACTGGTGGGGTTGGCTATGGATCAAACAAGCCATAATGTTCTATCATAAATCATGTCCATTGATAAGACATTGATCTCTAAGTCTTTCTTAATTGTTTCTGCTATAGTTTTTCTTGGCCATCCTCTACCTATAGCGATTGGACTACACTTCATTTGATCTACTCTCCTTATCAGAGCTTCTAAAGGTCTCCGCAGATGCCCAAATCATCTAAGGCGGGATTCCACCATCTATTCTATAATAGGGGCTACCCCAACCTTCTCTCTAATGCACTCATTTTTCATCCTATCTTGCCTAGTGTGTCCACTCATCCAATGCAACATTCTGATCTCTGTTACATAAAGTTTATTCTCCTGTTGGCATTTTACATCCCAACATTCGGTTCCATACAACATTGGCGGCCTAATAGCTATGCAACTTTCCCTTTAGCTTGAATAAAAGCTTTCTATCACATATAACACCTTATGCACTCCTCCATTTCATCCACCCTACTGGATCCTATGGTTTATATCCCCCTCTGTTTCCCATCATATTGTATGATTGACCCAAGATACTTAAACCATGTGACTTTTGGTATGGCATGATCTTCAATTTTCACCTCTAGGGTAGACGTACACTCCGTATACTCCATCTTAGTTTGACTCATCCGAAAACCACGTGTGCTCCCAAAGCTTGTCTCCACATCTCTAGTTTCCCATTTATTTCTTCTCTCGAATCCCCAACTAGGATGATATCATCCGTGAAAAGCATGCATCGGAATTCGGGACACAGATACTAAATTTAAAATTAAAACCTACCATATGATTTGGAAAATGTATTTAAGGATGGCTAAACTATTATGGCATAAACAAATAAAGTATCAACCAATCATATGGCATGAATATCCATAGAGAACGACTAAATGATCAAAGGTTGCTTGATTACAACTTGCATTCCAAAATCAATATTAAGCCATAAAATGATATAAGAATAACAAACAAAAAGCTCAAAAATTGAGTGAATTACAATAATAAAAACATACCGACACAGTTAGTCCACACATGCACATAAATAGAAAAATCTGAAGCAGGCCTCCTAGAACAGCAACAGCTCGGACAACTTTAAGCTGCAATCATATATAAGCAAAGTACAGTAATCAAAGCTAACTGCCAAATAAAAAATATACCAAAAAATAAATCAGAAAGATAAGCCAACCTTTGTTGCAGAGAACTCCAGGCCCAATGCAAACAAAAGAAATATTACACCAAATTGAGCCACAGTTTCCACCTGCATATGTGAACAAATCACTGAGAAAAATAAGCTTGTATTCTCTCCGACCCCAACAGTCACTACCATGCTATAACTATATTACTTATTTCAGTAATATGGTTAGCTTTGAAATGGCTTCAACTCTGACGGAAACTGATGCAGAGAACAAGATAATTAGTAAAATTAATGGAGAGCCTGAGGGTAGCAAAACATCAATTTCACCACTGCTCATTATAGCAGCTAGCTGGCCCAATTCGAGCCATAAGTAGAACAATGCCAAAATGCAACGTGACTCGATGTGATGCATCACCTGTAGAGGCCAGAGGCTGTGATGCAACATGATTATGCTATAGCACTGCAATTCTTCGCAATTGACTACTCTACCCCCTCGAAGTGGTTACCACATTGAACCCCAGGTTTCTTATTAGTTGGTATCAAAGCTGCCAGGAAGGAAATCCAAGCAATGGCTTTTGACAAGGCTTCAGAAAATCAACTTGATGCCATTACAGAAGCAAAGGTTGGCAAAAGGATAGAAGAGCTAAGGATATTAATGTTTCAAAGTATTTAACTGATTCTATAAGACACAAACAGAAAGAGGGTGACTCAAACTATAATCGAAGGAGGCAATCCTCTTTGGTAACAGGAGAGTTAAGGTTAACGACTAACTTTCTCTCACATGAAGGTTGAATTTCAAAGTAGGAAAGGCGAAGATCATAAGGGGTGGGTCTGTAGAGCTGAAAAATAATTATAAATTCTAAAATTTAAGGATCCTAACAATACTAACCAAATTTAGATCAAGGCTAAAAGGAATATCTGTCAACATAAAGTAATGTGCTTTTTCAGTCAGGTTGGTTAAGTGGGGGAACTTGTAATTTAGGTTGGGGTATTTTGGTAAAGTGTCAATCTGCAATACCACAGAGAGAGTTGGAGTAATTTATCCTCATTAATAATTATCAGCTTCTGGTGCATGACAAAACTTTTGTACTTACAAACTTGTTTTCCAACACCTTCATCGTATGATAAGGTAACAACCTAAACTAAATACCCCAGCTATGAGTTCATAAACAGAATGTAATTGGGAAGAAAGCAGAAGATAAGGCTGGTACATATCAAATCAAAGCTGTTACACATGCATTGTTACTTGTTAGTTGTCTTTTCTCAGAATAAAGAATTACAAAAGAAATTCAACTGAACTGAACTATAAATGTACACACACAACCCCAAAAAAAAACCAAGATAATTGATTTTTTGGATATAAGAATCGATTGATTGCTGATTTTCATACCTGCACCATTTCGCTGATGAAGTTAAAGCCACCTGGTCCAACAATGGAGCCAGCTAGAAGATATCCAGTAATGACCTGTCAAATTATTGTTCGAGTTCATGCAATAATAGATTTAACAGAAATGATGTTGCATTGTGAAGAATTAAGCTTAGAACAAGAATGTTCAGACCGGTTGTCCAGCAAAAGCAAATGCAACGCCACCGCAAGTTGCCGAAACAATAGCAACTACCAGGTCTGAAATCAATCTATATGACAGTAATGAAAGAAGTTCTCATCAGTAATATAATCCTTGTTATGCTGAAAACAGAACAAGCAAAATAAGCTTACTGTGAATCTAGCTGAAGTACTGGATACTTGGATTTAAAGTTAGAAATTATGAAGACATTGTCCTGAAAGAAGATGAATAATTTATACGCTTAGAATTTTCAAAACTCAACTGAACATCAGCAAAAAGAACAAATCTAAGATTGAGCTATCTCACCTTTCGATCTATCAACTTCGGGGTATCTTCAGCTCTATTATCACTGTTGAATACATCATGAAGCTGAAATGACCTACAGGTTTAGCCATTTAGGGAAAAAAACACATCTAACTAGTACATACAAACAAAACTATGCCTTAAATCAAATGCACCATATCAAACAACCAATTCGAGTAATTGGAGATACACTTAAAGTACTAACGTAAAACTTTAAATAAGTACTTTTCATCTTTTGTGTCATTCTTCTTTGACTTGACTCTGGCCACAGTTTCCAGAACAGCCTGATCCACAAACAAGGCAACAAGAGAAACTCAGAAAAGTATCAAGCTCGGAGAATTATGTTATACTATATAGGTACCATGAAACTATAGTAACCGGGGAACAAAACCAGATTCAGCGCTAACCAAATGGAATTCGCTAATCACTCCATTAAAAAAAAAAGTATGCAATCTCTGACTAAATCAAGATAGTATATAATGATTAGAAATCATAGGTTATGGTAGGAGACCAACCTGTTGTTCTGCTACACTGTTGTTGAAGCCTCCTGCCTCGGGTACTGCCGGCAATAAGGTGCAGAAGGACAAGCTAAAAGTTAAAATAGTCCTTAAATTTCTTCATTTCTATATTCTATTTGCCAAAACCAAATATTATACTCAAATGGATAAGAACGAAAAGGGCGGCCCACTACACGAGCCTCCCACGTAGTGCGGTCCAAACATGGTGGATGTACACAGCCTAACCCTCATAAGCGAAATGATGGTTTTCAGGATTTAATCCGAATAAAGTCGGGGAAAACAGGACCAAAAAATTCACTCCTATTGCCTATTTTTTCTGTTCACAAAGCTCAAATCCGAGGCCGGAATCGAGCTCCACGCCATTAACACGAATTAAAATTTGAATTGATTTCTAAATATACACAACTAGTAAAAAATAGAAAGAAGAAATTGGAAATTAAATGAAACTGAAGTAAAATCAAAAGATGCAACACAGTGAATGCACTAGTAACATGAAATTTATACGAATCTACTATTTCCGCAGCAAAATACAATTCAATAACTACTCATATTTATAGATCAGATCGACAAACTGAGAAATAAAATGAAATAATTAATGAACGAATGAATGCATGAACTTCGCAAGCTGAAACTGTGAGGCAATTGAATTAGGAGCATAAGAAGAAGAATCTAGAACCTTCGTTTTGATCGTTTTCGTGGAACTCGTTCTCGAGAGCGCGATCAATCATGTCGGCGAAGCTGTTGCTTTTGGAGACATTGGACTCGGTCGTGGCGTTAACGAGTTCGACCCGATCCGACTCGGCGGGTCTGATAGCGAGCGAAGGAGAAGGGAGAAGGAGAAGAACTTGGAAGAGAAGGAGCACAAGAGATGCTATAACGAAGTGAAAATCACACGAAAAAGAAGGAGATGATGATCTTGCTGTTGACATTGCTGGTAACCCCGGGCGCAGGTTAGCGCGTGATAGTGGGTGCTCCGACGGTGGTGGATTGTCGCCGGAGTTAGGTGACGGTGGCAGTCGGAGGAGAGAGAGAGAGAGAGAGAGAGAGAGAGAGAGAGAGAGAGAGAGAGGGGCAGTTGAGAAGTGGAAAAAACGAGGACCCAAAGAGGACAGTGAGTGTCTGTGTGAGAGAGATAGAGAGAGAGAGGTGAAGGGTCAAGTTGTGGTCATTGATTCATTATTTTTGGTTATATTATCATAAAAATATTATATAGTTTCAACTTCTTTTTTTCTCTTAAACATCTAAATATTTTTAGCAAAAAAAAAAATACTATATGATTGTATTTTTTTTAAATATTGAGTATATGATATTTTTAAAATTTTTAAGTTTTCGTTTCTCATCAAACTTATTCAATTTGGGATGTTTATTCATCATACTTAAGAACTAAAGTTGATAAATTCCTTTTTAAAAAAAGAGTAAAGGTCCAAAATGGTTCCTAAACTTTTTTGTATAGTCAAATTTGGTCCCTAAAAAAATTAAGTCCTAAAATAGTCCTTGAAAATTTTGCATGCGAGACAATTTGGTGCCTAAAAAAATTAAGTCACGAAATAGTCCCTAATGTTTTTTCTATGAGACAAATTGGTCTTTAAAAATTTTGACTTCACGTAAGGTCGTCGTCAATTGTGTCGATTTGAGTTTGCTCGATAAACCTGATCCAAAAACTCAAATCGGTACCTCTAACTTCACCCGATTAAGTCCAAACTTCTAGGGATTTAAATTGTCCCACCAAATTATTTTAGGGGACCAAATTGCCTCTTGGAAGGAAACTTCAGGGACTATTTGGTGACTTTATTTTTGTTAAGGACGAAATTGTCTAATAAACAAATTTTTCAAGGATTAATTTGGGTCCTTATTTTTTAGGGACCAATTTGGCCATTTACTCTTAAAAAAAATAATAACTATTTAGCACTTTCTATTTTTTATCACATTTTTCGGAATTATTAAATTTTATTATTGATAGTCGAAGATTAACTTTTTTTAGGAGTATATGTGATGAAAAAATTTTATACACATGCTATAATCGAATTACTCATATTATTCTTAAGAAACTCGGTTATATATTAAATATATTAATTATGTTAAACTTTGTTAAGATATACATAAGTTGTATTATCTCTTAAAAATAAATATGTTTTTGATTATAATGTATTGTATGCACATTTATTTGTCAACTTAGAGTAATATTTTTGCCATACTTGCCACATCACATACTTTAATTGCTAAAATAATATTATATAATTATTGTGCATTTATATTAAAAAAATTACTAGAATTGACCTACGAGCCATGTTATCTCATTATTTAGTATTTACATTAACATTTGTGCTCAAATTTATGTGAATATGATTTTTTTTATTTCTAAGTAATTAATTTTAAGAGATTCAGTTTAATTAGTAAAATTGTGGTATATACTGTAAAATACCTCAAACTAAGAGGTTCAACTCGCTTGATGATGCTATATCCTCCTCTCTCATTTAAAAAAGGAAAAAAATTGCATATAGAAAAATATTATTTTTATTGGAAAAAATTAGTTAATAGTCCACTGTCCACTAATAACATTAAAAATATTGTATATTTTTCTCTCAGGACCATGTCCTCTGGTTCAAAGGTTTATTAAATAAAAATGCCCACTTGTATGTTTCAATAACAGAAATGGATCCAGAATCTAATTTTAGTTAGGCGACTGCATGTCCTTTAGATTTAACGACGGTGCCCTTGTTTGCGCTCCTACGGCCTAATACTCTTACTCTTAAATCTTCTCCTTTCTTACTTTTTAGACTTGGATCTTAAGATAGAGGTGAAATCCATTCTAATTTTATCTGAATTACAAATAAAAATATTTGCAGTCTATAGAAAAAGGAAAAAACCAATTGGTGCATAGATTAAATTGTGATTGGTTGTTTTAATTTAACTAAAAATTTTGAGTTCGAAACCTAAAACTCCAAAAGATATGAAGCCTAATATTATAGCTGAGTTAAATATTTATTAAGGAAAAATTTGTCTTTTATAGATAGGATCAAAAGACATGGTCTTTAATAAATAGTTGAAACATGTAGTTAAGAAAAACGAAAAATTCCAAAATATATGAATTGATGCAATCTTTCCTTAACAATCAAAAGACATCATGAATTACTTAAGTTTCTTAACCATGTGGTGTATCAAACAATGTTAGAATTTTTTTAAAAAAATTTCATATCTTTTAATATTTTAGGTTTGAACACACATATTAAGAAAATGTTGATTATTGTAAATTTTATGTGTTTTGTTTAATATACCCTTGTTTAATTCTCATTAAAAATTGTAATAATATTAAATTTTTATTAGAAATTATGTTCATTAATGTACGATAGTTTAAGGATGAGAAAAAAATATAAATGTAAAATTAATGAGGAGTAAAAGAAATAATTGAATGAAGGGTTAAAACTGGAAAAAAACATAATTATACATTAAAATTGTAAAAAGACAAAAGTTATAGAATAAAAAAAACACAAAAAACCAAAATATATTAAATGTACGAAGTAATGTTTGTTTATATATTATGGTACCCTTTATGCCCAATCAATGAAATTCTATCTTGCTAATCAAAAGAAAAATTAAAAAAAGACCAACGTGGATTGGTCAAGTGGTAGCTTACTTGGTTCCTTAACTAACTGGTCTCGAGTTCGAGCTTTGGGTATGAAGCAACCCCCGTTGGGAGACCTCTACTGCTTAGTGCAAGCTCAGTTGGGTTGGACCGGATGAGTCGGATTCTGAGTAAACCAGATCCAGATACCGGTTGGTGTAAAAAAAATTTAAAAAATGATATTTTATTTCATAAAGAATAAATAATTGATAATTGATAATATATCAATGAGATATTATATTGGTTTAATTAATAGTTGGACAAAGTTAGATTCCAAAATGTTATATAAAATCAAATTACTACGAAATTAATTTTGTGTTTAAAAAAAAAGAAATTAATTTTGAAAATCATACTTGTATTGAGAAAGACGATCATGGGATATTGAAAGAAATTAGTTCGTGGTCATATGGGAAATGATATGCAGACAAGTACGTAAAATCCAAAAAATAATGTATCATTATATGAGAAAAATTTGATGTACTGTTAATAATGGAACAAAATGAGTACTACGGAGTAATAATATAAAAATGGCAACATTGTCAAAAGTAAACGTGATACTGTACCTGTATTATATACTAATTTGACAGTTGGTTTGGTCGGTGGCAAATGCAATCTTGTCATCACCTGCACGTGCACGGACCCTCACTCACAACTTGCCAATACTGGTAGCACTTCTTTAGGGAAAGATGGTCAACTTTTTTCTGTCAAATGGTTGTGTTTAGTTTAGCCAAGCTAAAACAATGATTAAATTACTATTATTATGAATGAACACCTTGTAACTGCTGCAACAGTTTCTTCAACAACATAGTGCCTGGTGGTAAGAATGTTCCTTGTTTTGCTTGTCACTGCAGCTCCCTTCTATGTCTAGAATGTACTATGCCATTATTAAAAGCAAAAGGATACAAATTGGTTTTATTAAGTTTAATTAGAAGAGTAAGTTCAGTTAATAGAAAACACCGGATATGTTAGCCTTTCTGGATTTAAATCTTGTAGACTAAAAAAATTATTGTCAATAATTTTTTTGGTGGTGATAAAGAAAATTTTTTTAATTAGTCCTTAAACATTTTAAATGATTATCAAATTAGTTTTTGAAAAAGGTAAAAGTGTTTCCTTAAATTTGTTCTAAAAGAACTATGTGATCATCATGTGATACTTTTGAAAGTCAAATTAAATTTTCCCTAGGACCCAAAAATATCCCTTCGTTTGGGACCAATTTGTGATTTTTACGTTTAATAATGATTCCTTGGAGACTTTTGGCTCTCAACAATTTCTAAAAATTCAAATGCATGCACATTAACAAAGAATATCTCGTTGGTATTACCAACAAGGCTCAACACAGTTGATAGATAGCTGGATTCCTTAATCCGTGAGTATGGAAAAGATTTTGTTGATAGAGACAAAACCTACTTCGACAATCTCTCTGCCTCAGAGGGGATTAATATTCGACTATCGAATGGATGATACTCTTGGTGGAAAAAAAAAAAAACAACTCGTTGGCATTCAGAAACCAATTAATTTTTTTAATTGAAAATTCAAGTTTGAAACCTCATAGTGTTGAAAAATAAAGCATATTTTTAATTTTCAGATTGGCTTTTGAGATAACATCTCCAAAATGTGTTATCCATATGTCACTTTGTTATAATTAATTAAAAAAATATTCTATTTGTTTATTAGTAATTTTTTCTAACTTAAATATTATTTTTTGAACAAAACATAATAAGTGACACTTGAAGTTGCATTCTTTTTGGGATACCAGCTCTATTGACTTTTACTGGTATAAATCAGCACATAACACTCCAATTTAATACTTACTCCCATTATCTATTCCAAAGAGCATTATTTTTTTTTTAAAAAAAAAGTATTCTTTTTTTGTTCCTAAGCATCTGTCTCCATCTACATTAGTTTCACAATGATTAATATTATTTGAAGGTGACAATGACGATGAGAATCATGTGTCTTGCTGTAGCTTTTGCTATTCTCCAATTTTCATCATTCACACAAAATGCTGTTTTATTTGGCCATAATCTAAATTAAGAGGGTCCATTGCTTTTTGAAATCAGACTTGCTAGATAGTAGATACATACGTGTGTCCATGCTGTGTGAAAGATTTCAAATGTTTTATGTTACACGTTTGCTTATAATAAAGAGGAATAGTTGACTACCCAATGGCGTGAAATAAGAATTGTTATACACTACAGCAAGTCTCAATAAGCAAACCGAACAGAGATAAACTTCACTAATGTTCCGAGTAAGTAAATGAAAAAGTTGCATAGAAAAATATAATTGTGACATTTTAATTATGCCGAGTGTTCAACACAACGAACAGCCATTCGTACCACTAGTGAAATGGAAATCAAGACACGTGTAGTTATCAAGTGGAGGTTTAGAACATACTTAATCACTATGATAAATGTTGTATTTTATAGGAAATAGTAGATCGACGGGGATTAGTCCCCAAACCTCCTTTTTTATCTTCAAACCTCATTTTAAATGGGAAATGTCTATATTGTTCTTTATTATTCAAAAAAAAAGAAAGAAAGAAATCCCAAAAACCAAAATCCCAAACCCCAATATCCAAAACTCTGAATTTCATCCCTTCACCATCTCACAAACCCCTTCTTCTTTTTCTCATATTCCATTATCAAACCTCTTTCACTAAAAAAAACAAAAAGACAAGTTTTGTTTCCTTGACGTTCAAAAGGAGTACCAATGGAGGTTTCATACTTGTTGAAGGTAAAATTCATGGCTTTTTAATTTTTTTTACATTACTGTGCAAATTTCGACAATCCTGTGTCGGAATTTTTTGAGATTCCGACACAGGTATGTCGGAAATTTTTAGGTAATAAGAGTTTTTCGACATATATATGTCGGAATTTTTTCTAATGAAAAAAAATAAAACAATGTAAATTTCCGATACTCCCGTGTCGGAAATTTAAAATTCCGACACTGGTTCGTCGGAATTTTACAGCGCCAGAATTTAAAAAAAACACTAACAACGAAGAGAAAACAAATGAGTTTGCTTAAAACATAACAAATGAACAAAAAGAACTATTAAAAAAATGAAAATCTAACTTTAAACAACCTATTAATCATCTATATCAAATAACACAAAGCAAAAAAGAAAAACCAAACCAAACCCTACATGAACAGGAAAAAGGAAGTTCATACCTGAAGGAGGGAGTCTCAGTCGCGGCAGCGGTGGCGGCGGCGAAGGTGAGGAAGAAGAACGGTGGAAGTTGAGTGGGTTGAGGAAGTTGAAAAGTTGGAGGAAGTTGAAAAGTTGGAGGAGGTGTGAGGTTTGGGAAATGAAAATATGAAATGGAGGGAGTGTAAAGGGGGGGTTTAGAGGAGGGTAGTTTTGGGATTATTAAAAAAAATGGGATTTGAGGGATAAAAAGAGAATTTGTGGACTAAAACCCAAGAATATTTTGCTGTATCAACAGTGCTTATTCAACAACGGTTTTGACGAGCAAAAATTCAAGTCAAAATATGTAAATATCTCATTGGCTTTACGTCGGCTATTAACTCTCAACATCAATGGTGGGCGACAATCAAGGACAATGGGGGATCATATGTCGGCTTTGCGAGTTCTGCTCGACTAGACTATTTTAGTCCATTGCAATAATAAATAAATAATACTATAAGAGAGAATTGTAATTAAAAAATAATTGGTTTAGATTAAAAAATAATAACTTAAAATGAGTAATGTGGACAAGAAATTTTCATGGAAGTGTCATTATTCCAACATATAAAAATAAAAAATCAAGGTGTAATGTCCCAAACTATGTAAAGGCCCGGTCTTGACCTATTTCGGGCCTTAGGGTGGAAAAAAGAATTTGGGGCACATAATTTATAAAAAAATTAAAAAAATCAATTAAAAATGTACTATATATACATATAATCAATTAAAACAATGACATCAATCAATAATAAAACTAATTATTAAAAAATAAGATTTGAAATAAAATAAAAAGTTATCATGTAAAGAGATAATAAAAAACTTTTTTTTTATGTTGGTTGCAAAGTTAAAGTTCATTACTTCATTTATTTATAAGTTAAGTGAGCAAATGAAAAAGACAAATTGAAATTTTATGCTAAAAATCATTGATGATTAAGAGATAAAAAAAAACTTGTAACTATTAATTTTTTTTTCAAAAATAAATATACTATAAAAAAAATTATGGGCCCCTGAATTTTTTGGGCCCAGGTCGACCGTCCTCGTCGCCCTGCCTCAGGGCCGGCCCTGACTATGTAAGTGAGAGGGGAAAATGGGATGATACTAAAAGATTAGGGGGCACAATGCATTTAACCCTAATATGAATAATGCAATAAATTTTGACTGAAAAAGAAAAGCTTTATTTCCAACGTCACACGATAAAACCATGGATGCAGTTTGACACCTTCGTCTATGTTAAGTGATACTTTCAACTTCTATGGTGTACATTACACTTGCTTCTACATTATTTAGTCACTCGCATAAAGTTTTTATTTTAACTTCATATCACTTTAGAAATGCATATCGAATAGCTTTCGTCTTACTATTTCAATTGAAGAATAAGATGCAATGGCGCAATCTCATTTAAATGAGTTTAAAAGAAGTAAATAAAGTCTCTACTTGAAAAAAAAAATAAAAAATCTAAATAACAAGATTCAACGGGTTAGGCTCAAATGCATGTTAATAGAAATCATGCATCAGTGCATGGGTTGACTTTACAGTCAAACACAGGTTTTCTTTTATTTTTCATAAAGGGCCTACAAGTTTAAGTTTTTGATGATATACCCACCAGTCTTAAATGACAAAAATGCCCTTAATAAAAGAAAACCAAAAAAAAAAAAAACAACAACACAGTTCAGATTATCATATCTAATCCATCTCCAATATTTGTTTATGCTTCCTTCATGTTCGTTCATTTATAAAATATGCTTAATCTCCCAGATTTTTTCATTGTTTATAGGAGGAATGTGTTTACGCTTAATCTGTTTATGCTTAATCTCGTTCCAAATATGGTTTTTTTCATGTTCGTTCATTGTTTATGCTTAATCTCCTAGATTTCTTCTTGCTTCGTCCATATTCGTTCATCTCGCAAGTCCATCGAAACACCACCGCATCTCACGAGTGCCGGTACCGCCGCGACCCATCATCATGTCACTAGCGCTAGAATCGTGCCACCGACCTCCAACATCATCGAAGATGACCTGCCGCGAAACTCGCCTCCCCTGTGCCCCGCCGACTCCACAGCGGTCTTGCCAAAACTGCCCCGTTCGGTGTGACCACCATGCCATCGTCGGATGCACCCAGATCTGGATCTCCACGAGTTTTGACGCCACCGTAGCATATGTTTAATGAGTCAAAGTGGTTTCCTTTCACCGGGTTTCGCGGATCTGCAGCAAAATGGATAGAAGATGATGGAGAGCCACGAAAAAGAAGATGAACAGTCCTTTTTTCCTTTTTTTTTTAAAAATCGATAACAAGCGCTAATATATAATATACGAACCACATTTAAACAAATATTGATGACTAGTCCGCATCCGTTGAAAACCGGGAGGGTTGCGGGTTTAAACCCCACCTACTACTACATTACTTTTTTCTTTTTGTCTTTTGAATTATTATTACTGTAACATAGTTTTTTGATGTTTTAATTTTTTTTTCGCAACTTTCATACTTGTGTAATTAATTTTTTTTATAACTTGATAAAATGCTTATAAGAAATTTAATTCATTATCTATTTCTTAATTGCGATGTTTATGCAAAAAATTATACAATGTCTTGTACTTTTTGGAAAAAAAAATATATTGTATATAATTAAGATATTTTAAGTTTTTAACCGTATACCAAAAAAAGGTTGGTTAATTAATTAATGATATTAAAAATATGAGTATTTTATATGTATTTTCAAAATTAACCCTATTAATAGTATTGAAAAATCGATGAAAAGTATTACTGTATATAAATAGGGGCGTTGGAAAGAAGTAATTAATTGTTATTAAAAATTGATATAAGGTCTTATAAATAAGGACAAAATAAAAGTGTCAAAAAAGTTTATATTTAGAAATGAAGGTAATACCAATTTACTCCCTCTGTTCCTATGTTTGGGTATACAGATTAAGAAAATGTTGATTATTGTAAGTTTCATATGTATTTTGTCTAAAATGCTCATATTTAATCCATATTGAAAATTGTAGTAGTATTTAATTTTTATTAATAAGTATGTTCATTAGTTAATGTATAATGATTTATAGATGAGATATATGATAGAAGTATAATTAATGAGGAGTGATAGAAATGTTTGAATAAAGGATTAAAGTTGGAAAGAAAAATATGTTTATGCATTAAAATTGTAAAAAGATAAAAGATATAGAACCAAAAAAATTTAAAAGACCAAACACAAAATGGAACGGAGAAAATAATTTATGATACCATCTATTTAATTTATGACCTTTGTTGATGAGGAAATCAACGGCAATAGTTTCTAACTATACAAAAAACCGGACCAACAAGTGTTCCTTATCAATCCCAACTGTTCATGCCACATGAGAGGAAATCAACGGCAATCAAGGCTCCATGCACTGATGCATGTTTCTTGTTAACATGCATTTGAGCCTAACCCAGATTCAACTCATAGATTGCTTCATATAAAAAGTGTGAACTTGCTTAAGATTCAAATTTCAAGGTACACGTGCAACCCCTTTGTACGTGGCATTCAATTTCAGAAAAATTGAATAAAAAGCAAACTATCGTACCTATTGAGCTTCTTATACACTTCGCCCTTCGGCTCGAATTATAAGCAAATCCAACAACTTTTACGCTTATTAAGGAGATTAGTTGATTGTATTTAATTTTCTCAAATTTATAAAAAATAAAAGTATTTTAGGAAAGTAGTATTAGGAATGAAACAAAATTTAATTAAGATTACAATTTTCTAGAGATGTTTTAGGAAAGTGACATTGAGAATGAAACAAAATTTAATAAAGTTAGTTAATTTTGCTTATATTTTAAATAAAGAGAAATATGTTTTTCTGTTACTTATAATTCGAATAGAGGAAGTACTGTCATCATCACTACGGGTAGCTTATTTTGTGCACAAAATTGGACTTTTCCACGTCAAATGATTTGTTCTTTTGGCATTAAGGGTGTTTCGCAATTGAAAATCGAAAACTAATCACTTTCAAAATGAAAAAAAATACCAAAATAAACTTTACATTTACCAACAAAACATTTTTCATGCACGTAAGAGAGATTAAACCCCAACATCGTTAGGAAGCAAATGAATTTTCACCGGAGAAAGCATACTTTTGGCAAGTATGATCTGCCACCACCAGTTAAACAACCACATATCAGCAGGCCCGGCCCAGGGCAAGAGCAATAGGGTCGCCCGCCCTAGGCTCAATATTTAGGGGGTCCAAATTTTTTTTACTCCATATATGTCTAAGTATACTCCTTTTTCCCTTAAAAAAAAAAAGAAAGAGTATACTCCTTTTTTTTTAAAAAAAAAAAAAAATTGCATGTGTTGAATACTTGAGTTGAAAGGTCAGGTTTGTTGCAAGCTTTCCATGGAGTTAATGTAATAGTGTCTCTTCATTCTCCAAAGCTTCTGAATTTTTTCACCATGATTCCCATTAAATATTTTTCATTCTCCAAATTTCCAATAATACTTCACTCAATCATCACTGGTACTCACTTTCTCTTCTCTTCTTTTCTTTCTTTAACTGCTCTTTGCTCATTGTTGCCTTGTGGTCACTTGCATTGTTGCTGCGCCGGTGCCGCCCACTCCACCCCTTTCGTTGGCCGCTATTGTCATCCACCGACTCACCGGTCACTGCCACCCCCTTGTTGGTCGCTGTCTGCTGAGTGCTGTCTCAATCTCTGGTTCATAGTTAACTTGGCTGCCTAGGTTTTTTTTTTTTTTTTGTTAATTATGCTGCCTAGGTTATTTTACCATAAATCAAAAAGAAAAAACACAACAGCAGCAGCAACAACAACAACAACAACTAAGCCTTTATCCCACTAGGTGGGGTCAGCTACATGGATCAAACGACGCCATAAAGACCTATCATAAATCATGTCTTTTGATAAGGCATTGATTGCCATATCCTTCTCAATTGTTTCGCCTATAGTTTTTCTAGGTCTTCCTCTTCCTCTAACCCTTGTAGTACCCTCAATGAAAGAAAAAAAAAATAGACATTACAGCAATTAACCAGAAATGATATTTAGTTATTTTAATCTACATATGAAATTTTGAGTATTTGAATAGAAAAAAATTCATGGATTAGTTATTTAGTTTTAGAAAAAAAAAACACTTACAGCAATGAAAAAAAAAAATAGACATTACAGCAATTAACCAGAAATGCTACTTTTTGCTAAGTTCATATTCTAAAATTATAAGTCAATATTTTTGGTTCGACTTTGTTCTTAAATACGGAGTATTTATGTTTGATTAAGGGCCCCATTCATTATTTCGCCCTAGGGCCATGGAATGTCTGCGTATCAGGCACAATATTACTGAACTAATCCTTTTTAGCACAAAACAAGACACCCCTACTTTTTTTGATAATAAGACACCCCTACTTTAGTTGCAAATGCATATACATAATTTACCACTCATTTGCATAGAATAGTATGTATACTTGCATTTACAGACATGATACAATTCATACATGTAAAAAGTAAAATACATAGTCTACAAAAATTACATATTTTTAAAAACTAAAACACTACTATACATTAAAGTTACCACTGACATATGGAAACATATTAATATCCAGATACTTCAATGATATGGAAACTCTTGTAACAGACCATTTCAGGGTTAGTTGATCAAAAGATATTCTCATAATGTGGAAATGCGGGAGCACTATTGAGTAGCTTGTGGAGCTCTGTTCATCTCTATCAAGCATTTCTGCGAGAGATTGACTATCGAATCTGCAATGACTCTAGCACTGGACTTCATATAACCACCTGAAACATAGGCTACGGAATTTTACTATAGGCTATGGAAAATAACAAAAATTTCCAGAAAAAGTTTTATTACATGGACCAGTTGAGAATGTTGCCAATTACTATAATTCGCCAAAAGGCATAATTTTATCAGCATTCAGCACACAACTTTGAACAATACTCCCTCCGATCCTATTTATAAAACCCTTTCAAGGTTGTTCACTCCCACCAAGGAAAGTGGATAAATTTGTTAGTGACATTGAAAATGTAAAAATTTGATATACTTTTTCAAAATTACTCCTATAATTATTATTGAAACTTTAAAAAGTGTTGACTTTATAGGGGTATTAGTGGAAAGAAGTAATTAAATGTTATTGAAAATTGGAAATGGGTCTTATAAATAGAACAAAATAAAAACCCCAAAAGGGTCTTATAAATAGGATCGGAGGGAGTATTAGGCTAGAGATAACTATCAAGAAAATTTCATTTACCTTGAATGTTAAACCAAAAAGATCCACACAAGTGACTGAGTGTCTTATATTTACAAGTTACAACCGATTTGTCAAATATAATGGAATGGAAGTTTCTAAGAAGCTTTCAATACAATAGACGGTTAAAAGGATTTTCTGAATATTATGGCCTTTCAAGGGGATGCTTGGAATAGTGATTGGAGTTGTTGCCAAATGACCTAGAGATAATAGGTCTAGGGATTAAACCTCGCAAATACAGTGTAAGACTGCCTACGATAAAATGATATAAAGGGTTCAAGGCCAATCCTTCCCTAAACTTGTGCATACCAAGAGTATGGCACCAAGCTGTCTATGACTTTTAATGTTGCATTTATCTTTTTGGATGAAAGTTGTCATGTCTAATCTAGCATCAACTCACTGGAAAAAATGGAACAATTTGTTTTTTTTTTTTTTTTTTTTTTTTTGTAGCGGTGGACAAGTGGACATCATGTCCACCACTAATGTCGCATTGAACAAGATAAACCTCTCAGAAGTCAGACAAAAGATACTACAATTTCGGGAGGCATTCAGATTGTTATTTTCAACCTTAAATGCTTGCAGAATTAAAAAGATCGGGAGTTAGATACATCAGTTACAAAAGAGACCAATATATGATATGTATGATGGGATTATTTATTACGCAAGTTTGCTGCCATCATGGCACCCATTAGGGAAGGAGGAAAGAAATAGCAAACCTGAAGTGAGCATGATGATAGGAATGTTCCTCTCGCGAGCAAACCGGAAAACCTTCTCGTCTCTTTGGGCAACCCCTTCAGGACTGATCTGCATGTACAAAATAGAGCAAACACCATTCATGGTATCAAATAAAAGACAGAATAAAACACAAATTCAGAATAATGACCTTTCATGTAGAAACTACAGATGAAGAGCAAATGACCAGGCTACTAAGTTTATATTTACTGCAATAAAGTGAATTTAAGAATGACATTACCTGCAACCTTCCTAATGGATCACCTTCTAGGATGTCAGTTCCGGCATTGTAAACTATCAACTCAGGATCAAACCTTTGCCCGGCAACCTTGAATCACATTCACCAAAAAAAAAAAGTAAAAGGACCTGAATATAGCACCTCCAACAGGGAAACAATTTAGGACTTCAGAATAGAGGAGAATGAAAATCAATGAAAACAATGGGGAAGGGAAGGATGGAGACTGGGAGGCTAAATGGTTATTTTCATTGCCCTTGTTTAGATGTTTAATATTTTTGTAGGGAAAGAAAAACAAGCTGCATCACAAAACAAACACCAAGCAAAAAATTTAAGTGCCAATATGAAAATGATATGGTGAGATACTTTGGACATGGCAATGCAAAATAAGGATGTACCTAATCCTAGTTGTGCAATAGATACTCAAGTCAAAATATTAGAGAATAACAAGTTTGCAATCCAAATGTGACATACCTCAAGTGCTTCGTCTAATTTCTGCAGGTACTCTTCTGTAAGTGTTCCACTCTGAAAGCTCAGCAATAAAAACGAAAAAAACACTTCTTGTCACTGAGGCAAATCGGAAAGCAAATATTTCGGTTTTAACTGATATAACTAGCATACCTTCACTTCAACTTTCTGGTTTATGTATTTCCTCGCCTCATAATCCTAATATAGGAGACAAAAAGGATGTGGATAGAGATTGTAGCCAGTTAGTCATAAGAAAATAAAATGATTATAGCCATATCAGAACAGATGCCATGTCTAATTCAAAAGCAAATAACAAGTAACTGTTGCTAATGGACCACCTCCAATACATATCTAGACCTTTTCTCCTATAAATGAAGTAAATGTGATAAGGGAGAGGTGAAAAGAAAATCACTTCATAAATAGAAAGAAAAAGAACAAATGGCAAATCTAGGAGCTCACCAAAGGATATATTCCAGGGTTGTAAATATCCAGGATATAGACTCGGTCTGCCATTACAAAGGCACTATTAGCGCAAAAATCCTAAAAGATATGAAGCCAAAAATCAGGAAGAGAATTTTTTGGACGTACTGTCGTTTGCAAAGTCCATTTCATGACCATTTCCTTGATGTGCATCAAGATCAATGATCATCACCCTGAAGATTTTGAATACAATTGGAAAAGAATGCTCATTTTGCAAGATTTAATACCATATGCTAATTTGTAATTGAAAAGCAGACATGATATTACCTTGATACATTTAACCGAACAAAAGCAAAGTGGATGCTCAGAGAAATATCTGCATAAGCACAAAATCCACCACCATTTTCTGCAGAACAATGATGAAAACCTCCTCCTACATTAATTGCCCATCCTCTCTCCTTTGCAAGTTTTGCAGCCAATATAGTTCCTCCAACCTACCAGCAGAAAAGGAGTGAGAATTGCTTTTCAGAAAAGTTTAACAGGCTTCAAGAAAAATAGTTACTTCACCTGCTTCCTGAATGGGGAAAGAACTTTTTGCTGCACAAGGAGATTGGGTACCAACGCCACAGGAGGGACCTATACTTCATAAGTTTATATCAGTAAATATTCTTACATATTTCAAAAGCAAAATGCCTCAGCAATAGCCATTGTTATAAAGAACAGTAAAATAAACGTAATAACTGCACAAAAAATTCCAACACAACCATATCATTTATTCAGTTCCTTTGTACTCTACAAAGTAAACATAATTTTTCATATTAATTTAGACATATCCTTCCAATAAGATGATAAGTATCAACAACAAGAGAGTCAACAAGTTTCATACCAGTTGAAGGTCAATAAGGCAATTTCTCTAGATATGTGTGTGATGTCTGCCTGTCTGGTGCAAGTTCAAAAACTGTTCTGCAACTTTCTTACATAGTTCTACTGCTACTGCATTATGTAATTCTATCGTTTGGTTTTACAGGGAATACCGGGTGTGTCCTAAGATTTTGGACCAGTTCTTGATGACTAATTTCATTGGTAATGGTGATAATAAAGAGGTAAAAATTTTATGGCAGTGAGCAATTTATGCTTCAACTACAAGTGCATTTGGGTGGAGCGTAAATCTGGCAATTTTTAGGATACCTTTTCAGATAATATACTGCTTGGGAATAAAATTAGGTGTTTGGCTAAATATGTTCTCTGTTTGATTTTGTTTTTCTTTTTTATTTATATTCTTTTTTCTCTTTATCTTAATACATTTCTTCTTTTATGCATAAAAATAATTCAGGAAGTAGAAAGTACCTCTATTATCTTAGCAACATTTGAACTTTCCTTCAGACTACTCAAGTACGATTCTGAGTGTACCTTCAAAGAAATAGGAAAAAAAAAACAAAATGGATTTAGAACTAGATATTATGCTGAAATTGTATCAGCTTGAATCATATTGTTGCTCTGCTTGAATAACATAGATGGTAATCAAAATGGTCAATAAGTAACTTCCTCAAGTTCAACAGTAAAACTATAAGTCGCCCAAAAAGATGTTAACTTTTCATCTTTTTGGAGAGTAGGCAGAAAAAAGCCAATGCTTCATATAATAGCACAGGTAATCACACAACATGAATTTAGTTTGTAGAAAAACATGCCTAGAGTAAAAAAAGAATAGAATAAAGATGTGAAAAAAACTGAAATTTACTAAATGATAAAAGCTGTATGATAAAATCCTAATACATGACTCATGTAGACTACAGAGAAACTAATTACCAAGGTCCTAAATTGCAGAGCACAGCAATATTGAGGATATAGTCACCACCGCAATCACATCACCCAGCAATCGGGATGGTGTTTCAAATCACAAGAAAGGACCCCTACAAAATGGTAACAAGATGGTGATGCGGCCGCAGCTACCACAACAGTTTCAAAAACCAATGTTTAGCCTTACAAAAATTTCACGATGCAACGGCCGTAAACCACATCACAAACAGGGAATGCAACCGCAATTTAAAACCATGTTAACCACAGCCTAATCACATGCGCATCTGTACGGCTGTACCTAACTAACTAGAAAATGGTAATACAGTTTCCAAACACAACATTCACTGATATGTGTAGGATGTCCATGAAGTCATAAGTACACAGTGATTACCACTAGAAGATCATCCTTGGAAGCTTCAAGAGGCTCAACAATGCACTTTTTGTCTAGAACACCAAACGAAATGAGGAATCGACAAATTCGCCCCCATTTAGATGAATCAAATGGGTGCCTGGATCAATTAACCAAAAGGGCATCATCAATATTCAATATTTCATAGCAAAATAATATCTGGCTTCCTATCTTGTCTCAAAAAGTACACTAATTTTCTTTTGATTTGTCCCATCATTACAGTTTCAATCCACCGAATAGGGCTCACTGATCTATTTGGATCAATGAGCACAGCTCAAATCTTGCAAAATTCCATCGTTCATAGTTCATACCAATTTTTGAATTTTTAAAATATTTTCTCTGCACGGCGATCATGCTAGAAGTCATAGTTCTTGAACCGTGGTTGCCCTGTATCTTTTGAAATTCCTATGATAGCATCTTGCCATTTATTTCAATTATTCAGCACAAACTACTAAGGAGATAATGTGAGTGTAGCTTTTGAAACAAGAGAGATGTCAGGTATAATTATGTCAAATCAGGAAACTCAGTAAAATTTTCCCTATTCAAGTAGGAATTCAGTTAGGTTTAAATGAGTTTTTGTTCACTGAAAATGCATTTTTTTTTAAAAAATTTTAGTCCCTATAATTTTTTTTTGTTTTGGTCCTTCCATTCGCCGAAATTTTCGGCATGTGACGCACGTCATATTAACCGCTGACATGGTCAATTGTGGTATTGACACGTGATCGGCAAGGACTAAAACCAAAATTCCGGAGAATAGAAGGACTTAGTTACTGCATCACATCTATCCGATTACAAAGACACTCAATTATCCCATGAAGTTTGACTTAATCACTGGATCTCCATCTCTCAAAGCTGTGTAAGTGTAACATAAAGTTCAAATAAACCTTGGAGAAGTCCAGTAAAAAAATGTTATAAGTTAGCTTACAGTTTCTCTAGGCCCATAAAAGCTATATCATAAGACTCGGAGTATATAACTGGAACCTGGAATCACCCAAAAAAATAATAAAAAAGAAAAAACTAAGTCAAGCGCGAATAAGTAAGTAAGTAAAAAGAGAAAAGAAAAAAAGAAAGTGTGGTGTAGCTTAGTTTAGTTACCTTGGACGGAGACACATCGAAGTAGAGCTTACTAGAGAGGATGCGGTTGTTGGTTGAAGAAGAAGAAGAAGACATGGATAACGAGGAGGTTACAGAAGAATGGAGATATCGGTAGAGAATGGGTGAGACTTTGACAGCGGCGATCGTAATGAACAATAATAAGATGGGTGAGGTACGCAGATACTGAGTCGACTCGGTAACGATTTTGGGATGAAATTCATGAGTCGTCAGCAGCATACATATTACATAACATCAACTAACTTAACTCACTTCGTAGTTCAGGAATTTAGACACACAACACAATCCACGAGTTAACTCACCGAACGGGCAAAGCGGTTCAGGGTTCATGACTCACTTCCCCGTTTTAGTCTTTGCAACTTGCAAGTATGCAACACGTGTAAAAGAAATCGATGCTCACCCCTTTTTTTAATTTAATAATGTATACACCTCCACTTTTGGTCTTAAATATAAGCAAAATTTAACTAACTTTCTATTCTTAATATAATCATTCCTAAAATATATCTATAAAGTGGTTGAATTATTTAATTTTTGTTTCATTCCCAATGTAAGTTTACTAAAGTAGTCTACTTTTTTATGAATTTGAGAAAATTAAATACATTCAACTAACTTTTCTTAATACTGGTGAAATTAGTTATTTTTGCTTATAATCAAGACCGGAGGATTATTTTTTTTTTCAAACTCTATATAATTGCTTTATTTCCTTCCAAAATTATATTTTTATGTATAACAATGTCTTTTTCATTTTCAATAATTTTTTTGAATAATGATTATAGTATAAGAAATATTATAATTAAAATAACTTAAATTTTAAGTCATTTAATCATTTTTTAAAATTTATGTATGACTTTAAAATATACTAATAATACTTTATGAAACAGATTGAGTTTTTTTTTTAATATTTTTTAACATAATTCACTCAATATTAAAAAACTAAAATTTCACGATATTAAATGCCATGCATCATTTCTTAATGTTACTCGACTTTATTGTTACCCTATTTCCGTAATATTCATCCAAAATTTTATGATTTACTTTTTTTTCTTCAAATATTTGTTGTTACCCATACTATTTTTAACAGGATTTTCTTAACCTCAACCTCGGTATAAGAGACTAAAAGAAGTACATTTTTATAGAAAAATTAAATATTTAATAATTCAAGTGATTATGAACTTGGTTTTTTTAGGTTTCTTTACTACTTTTAACTTCTTATCCAAGCAAACCCTATTAACTAATTTCTTTAATTCCCATAATTATTTTTTTTCAAAAGGATTTACTAGGGGTGTAAGTGATCCGGTCCGAGACCGCGAGATCGCTCGGACCGAATCGGACCGGACCGAATCGGACCGGACCGAAAAATGTAGTCTGGTCCGGTCTCACGGTTCGGTCCGGTCCCAAAAAGTTCAGACCATACTTAAACGGTCCGGTCCACGGTCCGAAATATTCTTAGACCGCTGGAACCGAACCGGACCGATAGGGTTAATAATTTTAAAAAAAAAGTAAAGTTAATAATTCAACACCATTTGAAATCGTCCAATTATATATTACACGTAAAATATATAATATATATTACGTTGGAATGGAATGACAGGGGGAACAATTATATTACATAATGGAATGATGGGCTATGCATATATATAATATATAAAAGGCTGTTGCACTTCCTTGCAATTGGAATGGAAATGCTTCTAAGATCTGATCACATTTCCTTACAATTGGAATGGAAATAAGAGTTTACATTGTCACATATCTCACAGGTATTTATTTATAGCAACTTTAACAGATCTAGAACACAAAAAACAAAATTAAACTAATTTGTCGGGTTTAACTTTTTTTTTTAGCCTTTCATATTTTTGCTTGATTTTAAAGAAAAAAGGAAAAAAAACAAAATAGACCGGATCGGACCGAACCGGACCATTCATAAACGGTCCGGTCCGGTCCGGTCTTTGAGAATAAATAATGTTGGGACTGGACCAGACCGGACCATACTAAATTGAGTTGTTCGGTCCGTAATATGGCTCACAGACCGGACCGGACCGAACCGTTACACCCCTAGGATTTACCACATGTATCTTCTATTTATTGAAGGTAATTATACTCGAGCGGGTAAAAATACTATGAATTGCAAAAATCTCCCTACCAAATTATAACACATGCATTCCTAGAAACTCGAACCTAAAATCCCAAGTTAAGTTAGAACAACTTTTTACCGTTGATCCAAGTGTTTGATAGTTTCCAAGATGAGAGTAATTATTGGATCAAATAGTAAACACAATTTTCTCTTTGTCTCCCACAAATAGTACTAATTATTTTCCCTTTAACAAACATCATCCTCATTTAGCCAAAAGAGAAAGGTCAAAAAGCCTCTAACCATTTTCCTTTTTAATCTGCATACCAAGTCCCAATTAACCCAACAATTTTCCTCTTATTCTCGTCTTCATCCCATGGAAAGTTTCTTTAACAATAGAACTCCAAATTTGCTTCGAAATACGAAAAAATATAGGAAATTTTTCTTTTTGAACCTCACCCTTTACTCATTGGCCCCACCGCTTGAAACAAGTCGGATAACTTTTTGGCCTCCACCCATTACTACCTATTTGTATAAGACGGAAGAATTACCGACTATTTAAAAGCGGAAATACTTCCGACTTTTAAGAAGCGGGATAATTAAAGTGTTGAAATCCCATAAATGCCCCTCTGTAAACCCTCCACCTCCCTTCTTTTTGTTGTTTTGTACGTGAATGAAAGGATGAACAATTTTGGTATTATAACAAATTTTTAAATATTTTCCGCTTGATGAGAGGCGGAATACTTTATTTTAATTACGACTTTGGAAAGGCGGAAGATAATACGACTTGCATAAGACGAAAAATGTTTTATTTTGTTTCCGCCTTGTTTCAAGCAGAAAGAATCTTCCGACTTGTTTCAGGCGGTGGGGGCCAATGAGTAAAGGGTGGGGTTCAAAAAGAAAAGGTCGAAATAAATTGGGATACTCGTCAACACCTTATCTTGCCACCAAGAGAAAGGTGCTTACCTTTCTAAAAGAAGAGCCTGGACCTCAAAAAATCCTTACATGCTTCCGACAACTATGCTTTCTGGGTGAATCCTCGATAAGAAGGTTTAAATACTTAAAATGAAATGAGCCTTTATAACAATTTGAAGCAGAGGGAACAAAATGGAATATTAATACCAAAAATTTGACTTGAATGAAAATTTACTTTGAGCCCAAGGATAAGTTCATAGTTTCTAAAAATAGCTTTAATCTCATGATATCATTACAAGAATTATCCCCAATGATAATAGTGTCGTAAACAAATTGTAATAAAGACATCTTTGGTCAGATTGGCCAATCTATAACCAGATAAGAAACTTGAGGAGGAGGCTTCCTTCATAAGACCATAAAGCCCTTCCGCTACTAAAATAAATAGAAATGAAGCTAAAGGATCACCTTGTTTCAAACCCCTCATAATGTCAATCTCCTCGTTATGACTACAATTCACAAGCACAAAGATAGAACCAGAGAAAAGACAAGCCTTTGCCCGACTGATGAAAGTGGGATGAAACCCAAACCTGACAAGAATTTAATTAGGAAAGGACCAATTAACTGAGTCATAAGCCTTTTCAAAGTCTAATTTCATTTTGAAACAATGTTTATTAAATTTCCTCTCATGATTAACCACTTCATTAAGGATGAGAACTTCATCTAGAATTTGGTGGCAAGAGATGAAAGAACACTAATGAGACGATAGTTAGACAAATTTTGGGGACACAATACCTTAAGAATAATGGTGATAAAGTAAGAAGTGAAAACACAATACACTAGACTTATCATTAAAAACACTTTCTTTATCACGCAAATAACTCCACAACTTTGAAGAGCTAATTTTTCTCAAGGACAACTCAGTATCATCAATGGAAACAATTTCAGCCTTTTTATAAAGAAAATTAATAGACGCCTCAAGCTCATGATATGTTTGTCTATGCAGCCAAAAACATGCTTATTCCAATCACGTATCACATGATTTAAGCACTTCAATTTCTCATTGATACAAAAAAAATTTTAACCGGTTATAGGTGATAAAGAAAAACAATGCTTAACCACATGATCAAAATCAGGATAAGAGAACCAACAATTGAGGAAACAGAAGGATTTTGGGCCCCAATAGCATCTTTGATAAGCTCCCGAAAACACATAAAAACCAATAAAACATCATTATTATCTGTTAATTAGAGATTAAATGTGTTATAATTGTTCAAATTAGTCTTGTCGACTATTTTCATTATGACTTAAGCTCTTAATCATATTGAATGTGTTATTTCCATTATGGCTTAAGCTCTTTTGAGGTTAGACAAACATATCTTGAGTTTCACTTGTGTGTTTTTTTTTACAAACTTTATATGTAACGATAAAAAAAATGATAGAAACATCTTTTGTATCCATTTTTTTTAATGTTATTCATCATTGTCTCAGATCAATTCGGACTCATCTTCATTCAAACCTGTTCTAATTTAAACTTGTCCTTATATTGTCCTGCTTTGATTAGAGGCGAATTCAAGTTTAAAAATTGACTCAAACAATATTTAAAGACACGTAAAAGACAAGGCCACTCTAATTTCAATTCCCTTTTTAAATTGGTATAAATACTTTATCATGTACTAATATTATAGGATGATTGTAACCTCTTGGTAGGATTAGTATTTCTTGTACTTCTTGGCAATAAAATTTTTAGCTTATATAAAAAAGTAAAAGCATTTAACTTCTGAAAAATGAAATCAGAAACAAATTTTATTCGTACATGAATATGATCATTGATGCTGGCCATGCGTGTAACACAGGTCAGAGGGAGTGCGGTCATCTTCGAATAATCATATGCCTGTCTCTTCATTCAAGTTTCAACGCTTCATAGATTATGGTTAGAATTGGGCAACTACTTCCCGCTAAACTAGTACTATCACTGTAATGGCTAACATCAACAGAACGTGAATAACCTTCTTCGTCATTGGACACGATTCAGTGGAACACTTGTCAATGACGTGTTGATTTTTGTGTAGTTATAAGAGATTGAATTCGATATCATTATTATTGAAAACAAATACTCCATCGTCCGCGTAAGACAGCCCGCTGCAGGGACACTTAGTATTTCCCCTTCTCCCAGGTCATGGGTTTTAGTTCCAGACCTCCCATGTAAATCAAAAAAAAAAAACAAATACTCCATCCGACTCAAATTATAAATAACTTTAATTAATTTTATATTTATTAAGAAAATTAGTTGATTGTATTTAATTTTCTAAAATTTATATAAAAATAGAGGTATTTTAGAAAAGTTGCATTGAGAATTGAAACAAAAATTAAATAAGATAACAACAATTTTCTAGGAATGTTTTAGGAAAATTGTAATGGATATGAAATAGAATTTAATGATTTATAGGAATAACATTACTCCCTCCGTCCCTAAATATAAAGTCTCTTTGGGGGATTTCACGTCCATTAAGAAAGTGAAATAATTTAGTTAATTGTATTGAAAATGTGAACTTTTGATATGTAATTTCAAAATTCCCCCATTAATATTATTGGGGATCTAAAAAGTGTTAAATAAATAAGGATGTTTGTGAAAAAAAAATAATTAATGATCATTGAAAATTGATATAAGGCTTTATAAATAAGAACAAAATAAAAGTATCAAGAGAGCTTTATATTTAGGGACGAAAGGAGTAACATTTATAGGAATGCCTTTCATTAATGATTTTGATGAGCGTCGTTTATGGCCACCATTATTATATCTATATGGAATGCTAGGAGTAATGAACTAATCACATGATGATGCCATTATCACCGTTACATCGGTTATATGCAGTGAACGAATGATTGTTGGTCCATAGTATCTATGCTTATAGATTCATGGTACCATACTTATTGATCGTGGAATCGGTCCATAACTGTTATAAAAAAAAACTTTGTTAGTAAAGACAAATTCATCTCGATAATTTTTACACCTCGAAAAAAAAATTAATTTTACCAACGCTCAGTACAGTTGGTAGATAGCTGAGTTTCTTAAGCATGATGTCAGAGGTTTGATCCTGGTAAAGGCAAAACCCACTTCGGTGATCTCTACGTCTCGGAGGGGATTAGTCTTCGGCTGTCAGCTGAGGAATACCCTTGGTGTAAAAAAAAAATTAATCTTCAACTAATGACCAAAATATTCACTTGGTGTGAAAAAGAAAATGAATCAAACACTTGGATTGCAAATAGCGAAAATAACAATAAGTGGAAGATGTTGTGATTGGACTTAAACACTCATTCTTCTGTAATTATTATAATTATAAAGAAATACTCCTCCGTTTCAGAATGTTTGGCCTTTTAGGCCTGAACACACAGATTAAGAAAGTGTTGATTATTGTAAGTATTATGTATGATTTGTCCAAAATGTCCCTATTTAATCCTTATTGAAAATTGTAATGGTATTTAATTTTTATTAGTAAGTGTGTCCATTAATTAATGTATAGTGGTTTAGAGATGAGAGAGATGATAAAAATAGAATTAATGAGGAGTAAGAGAAATTATTGAATGAAAGGTTAATATTGGAAAAAAAATATGTTTGTGTATTGAAAATGTAAAAGGCCAAACATTGTGAAACAAGAAAAAAAGGCTAAAAGGTCAAACATCGTGAAACGGAGGGAATAGTAGCCATCAACACAAATTCAACTTGGATCATGAAACCGGCCTATTCCTTGGACGGAAGGAATCCCAAATTAAACCCCAATTCATTAGTAGATGAAATGACTTGGAGTCGGAGAGAATCAATAAACATTGGAATTTTAGTGATAACTGATAAGTAAAATCGTGGATGCCTAAAGTGTGGGACAGGTTTTGTCAACAACAACAACACCACCAACAAATAGATGAGTTTGATTGTCTGACATTAAACAAAGAGTACTACAGTACTACACAAAAACTACTCCTCCATGTTCACGAGTTTCACTTCAATTCCAACAACACACAAGACAAACAAACAAACAACACATGGCACCACCCGATTCCCCTGTAAGTTTCTTACTTTCATCAAATTCACTTCATTTAATTTCATTTCATTTCATATGATATTATAATTATTCTATTGATGAGCTGCAGAGGTGGTGGTCTGAGACAATAGGGGAGCCAATCTGTGTGGCGTTGATGCCACTCATTGCGGTGGTTGAGGTTTTGATGTTTGCTGTGTCCAATTGTTTCAATTGTTGTCCACGCAGTCGCATTGGTCGGAGACAGGAATGTAGATACACGGCTAAAGATCTCACGCGCCTCGCCGAAGAAACCAGATGTATGTAATTCCCATTCCATTCCTATTCCACTCTTTTTCCCCTTTCTAATCCTTTCAATTTCACTTTCTTTCTGAATCGAAAAGTTCATGTTATTAAAAAAAAAAGTAATGCTCGCTGTATAAAATCCTCTGTGCACTTTTTTGTCATTATTTACATGATGTTATTTAGGGAAGGCTCCGTGCATGGTTTATTAGAATCTGTAAATTTTGAATACAGTTTTACTCAATACAATTTTTTAAGAACACAGTAAAAAAAATACAAATTATAAAAATCAATTCATATCCGTAAAAAAGAAAACACATAAGATATTTTTTAATTGATTAAATTTTAAAAAAATAAATAAAAAACCCAGAAATAAAGACATGCACTGATGCATGGTTGTGAATAATTTGCACCGGAGCCTTAGCCTTATTTCAGTCTTCAATTATACTTACGAGATTAATGGTATGCGCGGTGTAAAGTTTTTTTTATTATTCGTCATCATTCACCATTCATTTGTATTACTTTAATTTATAATCTAAAAGTGAACGACCATAAATAGATTGAATGGTGAATAAAAAACTTTACACTGTGAGTACATTACCCATTTTCTCTATACTTAATTACTTTAAAAAAAAAGTTAGCAACATGTGAACATATTGCGTAAGCGAGGATGAAAATATAGTTTACTCTTTTTCTTTATGCTTACCTTTAAGACTTTTAGTAACTTTCTGTTGATAATCAAGAGTGTTTCGGATTTATGAATAAAAACCTAATTTATGTATGGGTGCGTGATTGTGCTCTTGCTTATTGAACTTTGGCCTTTTTGATCGTAGGATGACGAATAGTCTAATACAGTAACACGAAAGAGATAAGGATATTTCTCTTTCTTCTTTTTTTTTTTTTTTTTAAATATTCCTAAAAAAAATTATATGTAAATTTTGAATTAGGCTAAATTGCTGGCAACCACACATTCGAGATCACATGTGCAATGTTTGATGTGACTTGGTTGGAATTCTCGTGGCTCCAAAGAGATGTGGATTGTGGAGTATCTTGGTATGAAACGTAATGCAAAATTGCTTTAAAAAGTGTATATAAAGAAAATGTGTTAAAAGAAATCATGTCAATGATATTTTCCATTTTTTTATCGACTTTCTTAAACTTATTTTTTAGGAATTAGAAAAAAGAAGATAAATTTTATCCAAAAAAAATTAAGAATTTTTTCAATGGATTGGAAGTCTCTAAACATTAAAAAAAAATTACGTTTTAAATTATTAAGCATTCTTTTTCTTTATCCTTCAGAAAGCCTTTTTTATATATAAATTTGTTGGGTACTTATTTTAATTATTCAAGAAAGAAACTGGTCTTATCCACCAACCAATTTCAGTTTATTGGGAGTGTATTATTTTTTTTCTTAAACGTCAGTTGTCATTTCTTAGTGTAGTTTATGTGTGACTAAGCTAACATTAAACCTACACATTCCATAATGGGACAAATGATAGCTTGAAAGTGAAGGGATTCTCAGCCACATATGTTTTTGTTGTTTTATGATACAGACATAAGATCATAAAATAATCCATCCTCTTCCATGTGGGAACCACTGCACTGTGCTATAATTAAATAATTAATTTATCCTCGAAAGTGCTTAGATCATTCCCTATATTTAAATATTGTTAAAAACTATAGGGAAGTGGTATTTCTTTGATGGGGTCCAAAGGTTTATTAAATTTTTCTACCCACTAATCCTGTGAAGTTCTGATACATTATGTTTTACCTTACTCTTTATAAAACAATTTTCTCCCCGGAAATTGATACCATCTATATTGGTAAACTTGTCCATTTGAAGTAAAGGGTCCTTTTCATTACCATGTGCAAAATTTCCACCTCTCTGTCACACAAATTCATTGATATCCACAGGGGACAAGTAGCCATTTTTTTAAGTGTCAATCACATTCACCCTTAACTTTTTGCTTAGTTTATCATGATACACATTTAGCCATTTACTATTTTAGTAAGTTTGCTTTTTCTTCTGCTAAAATGAACTGTTGCTAATAATTGAATTTGTACTGTATTGTTTGTTAGCTAATTTATCTTTTCTGGTATCTTAATTCTTAACTTATAAGGGTTCTGTACTTTTATATGGATGGAATGGAACTTATAGTGTAATAGAAATAGAAGTTTTCCACTTGCATATGCAATTGTGATTTCCAGCTGTGAAGATTAAAGATCAATGGATTAAAATGATTGACTTTCCTGCTCTTAATAACGCAGTTACTGTTAATGAAGTGGAGGCATTGTATGTGCTGTTTAAGAGGTTAAGTAGTTCCATAATTGATGACGGTTTGATTCACAAGGTAACATGTTCTGTCAAGTGGTTTGACATCTTTAGGTTTCTATGATTGAATGCAAGTATTTACTGCTTTGCTCTTGCTTTATAAACATGTAAATAGAGGGTTTCACTTTAGTCAGTGATGCAGCGGTAATAATACTTGCATTGTATGTTTTTATTCCTCTTGTAGGAGGAGCTTCAATTGGCACTATTTCAAACCCCAACTGGAGAAAATCTTTTTCTCGATCGAGTAAGTAATTCCTATCTTTCTTCAGCCATGGCATTTTTCTTCATGCTGGTTACTACCTACTATATTGGATATGAAATTTAGTCAGTAGGCAGATTATAATTGAATTACTTTATAGTAAAGTGACAGCATGAAAATAAAATACTGCAATGAACATTGCAATGTAGTTTTTTTTTTTTCCTAACTTTAGGGGGAAATGATTTTGCTTCATTTCAGTTGTAGTCTTCACATAACAATTTTGTTTTATTGATTTTTGGTTAAGTGGTAGAAATGCATAAAACCACCTTAACGATACCAAGCAAAACATTTTCCTCCTAAAAATGCATACATTGGAACTCCTGACTGCATTTGGAAACTGTTAGATACTTCCTTTTTTCTTGCCTTCTATAGTTTAATGTCATTCATGATTTATCCACAATACCTTGAATACAGTAATGTTAATGTGTTAAAACTACTACGTTTCTTCTCCAGGTTTTTGATCTTTTTGACGAAAAGAGAAATGGTGTTATCGAGTTTGACGAATTTGTCCATGCTCTCAGCATTTTCCATCCTTGTGCCCCTATAGAGGAAAAGACTGATTGTAAGTTCAAATTGATGACAATTTCTTAGCCTCATGCAATGAAACTCAATTTTTCTTCACATCTAATCTCTTTTCCTTGATGATATTTTGTAGTTGCATTTAAGCTGTATGATCTGAGGCAAACTGGATTTATCGAGCGTGAGGAAGTGAGTGTACAAGTTCATTTAGGCCTTATCACTTTTAGCAGTACAAGTTTGATATTTACTGATATAATTAAGTGATTTACTTTCAAGGTCAAGCAAATGGTTATAGCCATCTTGGTGGAATCTGATATGAATCTTTCGGATGATCTTCTGGAAGCTATTGTCGACAAGGTCAGTTTCTTGTGAAATATGAAAGTTTAGCTTCAACGAGGCATATAATTTATATTCTTTGTCTGCAGACAATTGCTGATGTGGACAAGGACAATGATGGCAAAATCAGTAAAGATGATTGGAAAGCTTTTGTGAGTAGAAATCCATCCCTCTTGAAGAACATGACACTTCCTTATTTGAAGTATGGAACTTCCCTTGTTTGAATATCCTTCTTTTAAAATCTTTTATGTGGTCATCCTTTGAAACTACAACTAATTGTGTCTCTTTGTCATCTCCTAGGGATATCTCCACTGCGTTTCCAAGTTTTATTTTCAGATCAGAGGCTGAAATGTGAACTCAAATTTTGTGAGTTTGGTATGAAGATGCTTTCTGTTCGGGACAAAACTTAGATGTTGCTCTATTTTCTAGGTGTTTGTGATGTTGGTTTTCAGTAACATAACATATGTTGCAGCTCGTCAATAAAAATGTAACATGTGTAACAATTATTACATGTGTTGCACTTTCGTTGGAAAAGAGCACCACCAGAAGCACACCGATAGAACAAGTTAGTTTTGTCCTACAGATGCAGTTTAAGTCCAAGAATTGGATGCCTTATTACCGTCAAGGGAAGGAAGGAGAAGCGGGTTTGGCACCTGTCCACGATACCTCCAACCATACCAGAAGACTGGTTGTTATGCTTTGTACGCTCAAACAAATAATGCTGGAATGTTAATCAGAATATTCAGCTTTGTAACGTGCATTCACACAAGTACATAACCAAGTGCTGTTTACTCTGTTGGTTGATTAGGAGAAAATATTTGTTTGGATAAAGTTTCATAATTGTTAAGTGGAATGGTATTGACAGCTTCAAAGAGAGATCATCAGCTGGATAAGTGAAGAATTAGTCATGTATTTCTCTTTTCCTTTGAAGTTAAGGTACCACTAAATCAGAGTTCAAACTTCAAAGTGACAAAAAATTAAAGTTCAAGTGCAACAATGGACAATACATTTGAGATGGGCTGTTGCTAGAATCATAGGAATTGGGTGATCACTGATCACCCATGCAAGCATCTGCTCAAAGTTTCTTGTCCGACACTAAAGGCATAACATCTGAAACCAAAATATTCATGTTCTTAACGCTTTTTATGAAGTTGTCTTTTGATCAAATTTGTAGAAAACATATTTCCAACCCAAAGCGTTAGTTCGATTTCTTGAGTCAAATTGAAAAATCACAAGCAAACAAAAAGAAAACTAAAAAGGACAATAAACGTCAATAGATGGGACGCTAAACACAAACAGTTGAAATTTCATAATCAATTGATTTCATTAGCATATCAAATTGTTGAATAGGAATAAAACTTAAAGCATGTTTGTTTCTAAGCGATGCGAGGAACAAGCTTGCTAAGAGAGCTTTCATGCATGTGTGTTTGTTCCCTTGAAACACAAATCCAAACATACACTTAGTTAATGAAAGTCATGAGTGAGAATTGATGTTCGTGAAAAATCTGTAATTTTATAAGTATCTTTATAAATGCTCTTTTAGTTTGGAGACCTACTCTAATTTTGGTGAGCCCCCAAAACTCAATTCACTTATACTTTTATCTCATTAAAAAAAATTTATTATGTATATTTAATTAATTCTTTTTATTAAAAAAAGTGATTCATCAAATCAATTGGAAACGACCTAAAATATAACTAAAATTCAATCCAAAAATACACAATATCTAATTTTTTTTAATACCCGAAACTTTATTTTACGGTTCAATTTGGACACAATCTGACCTTTAAAATAAAGTTGAACTCATCTAACATTTTTTTTAAGGAAAAAATTGCATAGTGAAAGCAATTAGAATTAAAAAAAATTAATATTATCAAAAAATAGAATAATACTCCATCCGTTCCTAAATATAAGACTTCTTTGGGAGATAAAGTGGAATAATTTAGTTAATTGTATTGGAAATATGAACTTATGATATGTAATTTCAAAATTACCTCTATTAATATTATTGAAAATCTTAAAAGTATTAAATAAATAATGGCGTTTGTGAAATAAAGTAATTAATAATTATTGAAAATGTATCAAAAAAAGTCTTATATTTTGGCACGAGGACCAGTATTTACCCATTTTTCTATCTCTAAAAGCTCCTACTTCACCACCACCTTCCTCTCCTCTCTGGGTTGCATCTGATTCCATAATTCTTTAAAAAAAAAACGCAGAAGCAGAAGCAAATAAAGAAAAAAAAAAAAAAAAAGGCAATGGCAGACAAGCCAAGCCGATCGCTGGTGTTATTCGGAGATGGGTTAGCCCGTTTCACCGATCCATCATCATCGCAGCACTGTCATCACCTTCACTCTCTCGCCTCCCACTCTCTCTGCGGTTTCTTAAGCCTCCCTAATTCTCCTCCCCAAGGTTCAGCTTCCCTTTCCCTTCCTCTCTATTCCTTTGTTATTAATGTCTTATAAATGTTTTTGCTTTTTTTAAAAAATAAAAATAATGGAGTAATAATAACCACCTAATTATAAGGATTAAGAAACCTGCTTTTTGATTATCCAAACTAGTGATCAAAAAACATTATTGTTATGTCAGTTCTAGATAGATGGTGGAATGGAATTATAAATTCTTGCATGTTTCTTCTTACTTACTTTATTCATATTTTTCACGTTTCTAAAATTTGGAATTATAATTATTGTTTACTAATTTCAATGCATTAAGTGTTTTTTTTTACCATATGCCAACAATTAAGCACGAACATGACACGGGACATGGATACGGCAAAAAAACACTTAAAAATGTTTGTTATAGAATATGGTTAGAAGTATTCAAATCTATCTAATTCAGATGTGTCATGTCCAACACGGCGATTACCATCAAGTGTCCGTGCTTCCTTGGCAACCAATCATCATATGTGTAAGTGACTTTCGAGGTAGCGCGGGAGTCAAATATTAACTTACACTCACCTTTTCTGATGTTTGGCTTAATTACACTTATTGCTCCTCTTGTTTTCAAAAATTACACCAACTTTCATTAGGTTTATATCATAATTACACTTGCCTCTTACTGAAAGGTAGGTCAGTGTAACTTTATAAAACAAGAAGGCTGCCAGATGTAATTAACCCAAACCCCGAGGGAAGTCAGTGTAATTTACTCTTGTTATTGATGTGGTAATACTTGACAATGTAGCAAAATTTAATCTTGATAATGTGAGTTATTGATGCATTATTAAGGTGAGATGTTAATATAATCGGATTGAAAACAGTCTTTCCCATCGGTCTGAGAGCATACAATAATTTCTCGTTCTTAATGCTAGACCTCAATTGTTTATGTAATGGTGGTAGTTCTACTATTTTGCTTGACTTAATATCTTGATTTGATGCCTCTGTGACATTCAAATTCACTTGGGTATATAGTTTTCAGAAAGCGAGGATGAGAGGATAGTTAGAGAGTTTGCTGTGCTGCTGGATGCGCACGACAGTTACTTAAATAAGGTGAGATCAATTTCTGAAAAACGGTTGCATTGCGCAAACTTTCTTTATTAGTTATGGTGACATATTATTAATGGTTTTGTTCCTTGTTAGAACGAGCCAATTTCTGATAATGATAGCCAAAAGAATCCGACAAATCAAACCTTATCTGATAGGTATTTTTCTTTTTTTCCATTTTCATCATGTCGTTTACTTGTTTTATAGCAAAACGATATCAGCTAAAGCACTTCCTTCTCTGATTGCAGGTTTATGGGAATGAAAGCAGCAATATTGACAAACAATTCAAGTTTGCAATCGTTTAGTGCCAAACTAGGCTTCAATGTACTTCAATTTGATGAACTAGTGAAAGACCATGCTGCTGAGTTACAAAATAATGTTGCGGCCCTTGAGCTGCTTAAGTTGCTAGGCTTTGATGAAGGGAAGGTGCTGGACAATAACCGTTTTGATATCGTTTTCTTTCACATTGGAGCTGGTGAAAAGGTTAATAGTTATGAACAAAACGCGATTGCTGCTGACATGGAGTATATTAATGCTTTGGTCGGTGAGATCATGAGCCTAGCGCAACCGGGATCTGACATTGGTTCTCGTCTGCACTTATCCGTTGTCTTGAGCTATGGGAATGTATTGAAAGATGATGATTTGAAGTATTCAGTGACAAAGAGGGCAGACAAGAAGAACTCTTATCTTTCAACGCTCTTTCCTTTGCAAAGTTATGCTATGAAAGGGGGAATTCCTCGGAAGGATGTAAGGTAATGAAGTATAACAATTAAAAATCTCAGTAGTCCTTTATTTCTTTTTGGAGTGTCTTGCTTATTTACCTGCATGTCAAATGGTACAGGCACCATTCTCCCATGTTAATTGCTCAGCGGCAAGATGCTGTGACCCGCAAGGATGATGCGGAGAGATTTTGTTTTGAAGACTTCAAAGAGGTTTGTTTTGAGATTTTACTTCATGGTTATTGATCAACATCATGTGCGATTGAGTGTTTCAGTTAGTACTAACATATTTCATTCTGTCAATATTCGCAGTATTTGTTATGTCTTACCGGTTGAGCATAAAAATCCACAATTCAATTACTTATGCTATCAACAAAATTATTACTTTGGTTTTGAAGTTTAATATGGCTTGGAAGTTCCCAAGTGATAAGCTTGTTTAGACTTTAGCAGTAATGTTATACTTCATTACTATATACCCTTTTTCACTCTCTTTTTTTTCCTTGTCATGCAGCATGGTGGAAATCTTACAATACCAGCGGATAGGTTCTTGCATGAGATAGCCTTTAAGCTTTGGAAAGCTCCCAAATATGGAGCCTGATTTTTCCTTTGTCAACTTATTGTCAGTGTCTTGGGGTCTTGCCATAGCAGCAAAACCCAATCTTCTTGCCTTTCTATTTGAACATGTCCAACACTAATCATGGGGGCTGTGATGCTTATTGACATGTTTATTTCATGTAATAACTAATAACAATTTGGTGATTGAAGGTAGACCTCTTCTAATGGTAATGTTTTTTGTAAGCAAAGTTCATAAATTATAATAAACATCTTCTGAAATGTGTTTGATTCTGTGGGTGTTGGAAAATTTTGATTGGGTTTTCAAAATTGGATGTCTTAAATACAAAAGGCAGATGTGTTGGTGGTTTCTGGCTCTTGTAATTTTATCTATTTTGTTAAGTAATGAAAATGCAACGAATTTCACCTGGGTTCTGTTCCCATACAGAACAAGAAGGTTTGCAATGACATTCCTTAATTCTTTTCAGTTTAAAAAATTTGTTACTGAAGTATCAACTCTTCTCATCCTAATTTTGGGCAATTCTTTATGGGAAGGGGAAGTGCTACATAAGGATTATAAGAGAATGGTTGCACCATTAAGATGTGTTAATAGATTAAAGTTACATTGACTCTGACTAATCCGAGTTGAGTCAGGAATTTAAATGGACAAAACTATCCTGGCTTCTGTTTTACAATATTTGAATACTTACACCTTGGATTAACCATAGTTGTTGATAGATACTGTATTATTTCTAATTTTATTAATTTTTTTCAACAAAATGTATGCGAAATTTAATGAGCGACAACAGTGGTAGTGCTGAACAACACGTTCACATGTATTGAGCCTGAATATTTTGGCTTGAGCTTAAGAGAAAATACGTTCAGAAACCTGGCAATTTTAATGTTCAGTGTTTAGCATTTCAACTTCTTTTGTGATTGATGTTATTTTAATCAGGACAACTTAGATAATTATTATATTTTTTATTCAAAATTAGAATATATTTTTTAAATTTGTGTACAATTGTGACAATGAATGAGTCTTAAACTTATGACCTGCAAACTTTATGACCTCATCTCATCACGCCTAATGACTTGAAAATGATTATTTTTAGTTATCTAGCAATGTGCTTATTTTACCATTGACCAAAATTAAAATTTCACCAATATCTTTACAAGTTTTTCCCATTTCCTCCTCATTTATTGCCTAGTAGCTTCACCATTGGCTGATGAAATGAGCAACTTTAGAGTTTACACCAGAAATAAAAAGGAGGGGGGTCTGAATTTTCTTTTCAATAAGTGGCACTTCTTGTTCCAATAACAATATAGACATTTGGATCTATTATTTGGTAAATGCAAAAATGTTTATTACACAAATAAAAAAATCCTTCAATTCATGAGTGTGGTGGTGAATAAGAGTTTCGGTGGTGGTGTGGGAGAAATAGAAGAGAATGAAATGAAATACTCCTCCGTTTCACAATGTTTGGCCTTTTAGACTTTTTTCCTTGTTTCACAATGTTTGGCCTTTTACATTTTCAATACACAAACATATTTTTTTTCCAATATTAAACTTTCATTCAATCATTTCTCTTACTTCTCATTAATTCTACTTTTATCATCTCTCTCATCTCTAAACCACTATACATTAATTAATGGACACACTTACTAATAAAAATTAAATACTATTACAATTTTCAATAAGGATTAAATAGGGGCATTTTAGACAAACTATACATAATACTTACAATAATTAACACTTTCTTAATCTGTGTGCCCAGACCTAAAAGGTCAAACATTGTGAAACGGAGGGAGTAGTGTTTTGATATATTGCTTTGTTGGGAAGGAAGGGAATGTCTATACACGGAAGGACATTTATGGTATTTTGAAAAAAAATTAATATTTCCATTTCTGCTTCCGTTTCTCCCTTCACAGAAACGATATTTTTGTTTCCGTCTCTCAATTGACGGAATAGTTTTTCCGTCATCTAATTGTTGAAAATGTATATTTTATCTTTTGTCTCTGACTTGACGGAAAAGTTATTCAGTGACATAGAACACAAAAACAATAAACACACTAGGGACATTTTTATCGTTGAAAATGTGAAATGGGGGTAAAAAACTCAACTACAGGGGCGAAAAATCAAATTCCAAAATGAATGAGAAGAAGCGCATAACAAGGGAATTAGTCCTCAAACCCCGTTTTTAGTCCCCAAACCCCATTTTTTTCGATGGGTTTCTGTCAGAATATTTTTTGATACCCCCGAGACATTTTTCCGGTTACTCTCTTATTAAAAAAATTCATTTTAAAATCAGAAAATGCATTTTCCGACTCGAAGGTATCAGAAAAATATTCTGACAGAATCGCATCGAAAAAAAATGAGGTTTGGGGACTTATAACGGGGTCGTGGACTAATTCCCGCATAACAATGTTGGCAAGAGTGTTAAAGCCATCGCACCGTATACGACGAAAGCCCATCTATATATGGGTCATCTGATCTGGGCTCACTGCGGCCCAATATGATAGTGTATTTCTATTTCCTGTGGAAACGAACCCTAGAACTAAACCCTTGTACTAGCACTACTCACTCAGTCGCCGTTTGTTCTCTCTCCAGATCGCAGGTTCCTCTTTCTCTCTTGTATTTTTCTTGTTTTGCTCATCTTCGTTATCAGCTTCAGCTTCAGCTTCTGTTTATGAATATTAATTATTAAGAGAGATTGTGTGATTTTTGTGCAGAAAGATGAAGGTGATCGCTGCTTATTTGCTTGCCGTTCTTGGAGGCAACAAAACCCCTTCCGCTAAGGACATCAACAACATCCTTGCCTCTGGTACATCCATTTTTTTTCCTTTATTTATTTATTTTTCAAATTGTTTTGGTTGAATTGCTGAAATGCTTTATTTCTTGGGTGAAATGTGTAATAATTAAGCCAAACCTTGGTAGAGGCCATGGTAATTTCGTTTAATTGATTTACAAATTAATAAAATTCTCAAAATTCATATCTCCTGGATAGTTTTTATTTTGGTGCTTTACTAACAGAGTAATTGTCAATTTTTTTGTACAGTTGGATCTGAAGCTGATGATGACAAGATTCAACAGCTTTTATCCGAAGTTAAGGGCAAAGATTTAGAAGTGCTTATTGCTTCTGGTAGGGAAAAGTTAGCCTCCGTGCCTTCTGGCGGTGGCGCGGTTGCAGTTGCCGCTGCTCCTGGTGGAGGTGCTGCTGCTGCTGCTCCGGCTGCTGCCGAGGCAAAGAAGGAGGAAAAGGTGGAGGAGAAAGAGGAATCCGATGATGTAAGTTTTTTATTTATGCCTTTCAATATTTTCAAACTAGTTTATACGTGCTCAGTTTTGCTTGCAGTCAGTACTTTGTAGAATCCTGGCATATTTTTGGTGTGCAGATTGTGCAAGTATTTATGAATTGGGTAATCCGAAAAGAAAAAAATTCTGATTGTTTGTTGTTCAATTTGTTTGTGATACAGGATATGGGATTCAGTCTCTTCGATTAATTGCCGTCTGCTATTTAGAGTTTGTCGAGAACAGATTTTCAATTTACTTTAGAGCTGGGTTTGCCAAAGTTTTGTTCAAAAAAGTATTATTCTTATTTCATTTTGAATGATTTATCTAGTTGTGGACTAATTTGGTATGTTCAATTGTAGTTTCTTGATGTTATGGGATTTTATATTGGTCAATGTTAGAAGAGTTTCTTCCTTTAGTTATGTATAATGGTTATATTCATTGTACGTGGAGGGTGAAGAATTGTTTTATATCTATGATGTTACAATTATAGTGCATGTTCGGTTATGCGTTGAGTTGGCATTCCAGAATTGATTTTGGAATGCCAACACTACTAACAGTTGCCTCTGCTCCAATGTGATTTTTGGGTCAGAATTGATTTTATTACCCATATCCAAACGTGCTAATAATGAATTAATCATTCTCATATAACCTTAAGGAAGAAACCCATTGAACCATTAGAACTGTGATAATGGCTTCGATCGAGAAGATGGGACCAAAGCTGTCGAGGAAAATAGGATGGTTTTTGTTGCTTATGGTCGTTTGTGTTTGGCTAATCCAGACTTGCCAAAGAGATATGAGAATGATGCTCCACTCCACAAGTACAACCGTGAGACATTCTACACTCCTGAGCCTTTTTAAGATTGTGCATCAAGTTGCAGAACCATTTTTTTTCCTTTTGGGACTATTCAGTGTCAAATGAACATAACTTTGTTTCTTATCCAATTTCGTCAAACTTGTAATCGAATTGATCATCTCGTTACGGATTTTCTGTTTAGATACTTGACCTTACTTTTAGGAATTTTTTTCAATGTTGGAACATCAAAAAGGCATCATTTCACGTATGGTGAGACTTGTACTTGTCATTCTCTTCTTTCTCTTCGTGCATTTTTGAAAGGAAGGTTTTTGAAAGGTGGAGAGAGAGATTGAGAAGAAGAGAAAGGAGAGAGACCAAGGAGAGAGGAAGCATTATTTTTCTGGCCGCATCTGATGACGTTTTCAGAATCTGGGGAAGGGAGGAAATATTCTGAAATATTATGGTGAAATCTATTTTTTTTAATAAACTGAATTTTTTTAAAATAATCAAAGACCAAACTGAATCTTTAAAAAAAAAAAATAAAGAACCAAAAGGACCAAAATGAATCTTGAAAATAAGTTAAACGATTCAAAAATGCAATTAAGACTTTTTGTTATTTCTGTTATTGAGTGTGTTGGAATTATATAATCGGGATTTGTTCGGATATGTCCCACATGACTTCATAAATCTGGTGTTTCATGCTAGAATTTTTTAAATGCATAATAATTTGCAGTTGAATTTTTCTCCAATTTGTCACATCTCGTGTCATGCCATATGATCATAGTCAAAAATATTTTAACTTAAATTTTCAGTCATTCACAACTGAGTCTGTTCCATATGTAATTCAGTGAGGTAAGTGTCCAGAATGTTCAAAATTCACACATCTGCTGAACTTTATAAAGCTGCTCTTGAGGAAACACCGATCATGATATTTTCTGGTTTCGTCCTTGTCTATGTGCTCATAAGAGTGTTTAAATAATCAGCTCCATTTCTGTTGCCCGTTGTTGATTATTTTCAACTTGGGAGGGGGAAGTGAGAGAGTGTCCTTGAACTCTGTCTTGGGGTCTTGCCATAGCAGCAAAACCCAATCTTCTTGCCTTTCTATTTGAACATGTCCAACACTAATCATGGGGGCTGTGATGCTTATTAACATGTTTATTTCATGTAATAACTAATAAGAATTTGGTGATTGAAGGTAGACCTCTTCTAATGGTAATGTTTTTTGTAAGCAAAGTTCATAAATTATAATAAACATCTTCTGAAATGTGTTTGATTCTGTGGGTGTTGGAAAATTTTGATTGGGTTTTCAAAATTGGATGTCTTAAATACAAAAGGCAGATGTGTTGGTGGTTTCTGGCTCTTGTAATTTTATCTATTTTGTTAAGTAATGAAAATGCAACAAATTTCACCTGGGTTCTGTTCCCATACAGAACAAGAAGGTTTGCAATGACATTCCTTAATTCTTTTCAGTTTAAAAAATTTGTTGCTCAAGTATCAACTCTTCTCATCCTAATTAATTTTGGGCAATTCTTTATGGGAAGGAGAAGTGCTACATAAGGATTATAAGAGAATGGTTGCACCATTAAGATGTGTTAATAGATTAAACTTACATTGACTCTGACTAATCCGAGTTAAGTCAGGAATACTCATTTAAATGGACAAAATTATCCTGGCTTCTGTTTCACAATATTTGAATACTTCAACCTTGGAAGTTGGATCAACCATCGTTGCTGATAGATACTGTATTATTTCTAATTTTATTAATTTTTTTCAACAAATTGTATGCGAAATTTAATGAACGACAATAGTGATAGTGCTGAACATGTTCACATGTATTGAGCCTGAATATTTTGGCTTGAGCTTAAGAGAAAATACATTCAGAAACTTGGCAAAGTTGATGTTAGCATTTCAATTTATTCTGTGCTTGGTGTTATTTTAATCAAGACAACATAGATAATTATTATCTTTTTCATTCAAAATTAGAATGTATTTTTTAAATTTGTGTACAATTGTGACAATGAATGAGACTTAAACTTATGACCTGCAAAGTTTATGACCTCATCTCATCATGCCTAATGACTTGAAAATGGTTATTTTTAGTTATCTAGCAATGTGCTTATTTTACCATTGACAAAAATTAAAATTTCACCAATATCTTTAACAAGTTTTTCCCATTCCTTCTCATTTATTGCCTAGTAGCTTCACCATTGGCTGATGAAATGAGCAACTTTAGAGTTTACACCAGAAATAAAAAGGAGGGGGGTCTGAATTTTCTTTTCAATAAGTGGCAATTCTTGTTCCAAAAACAATATAGACATTTGGATAATTGGATCTATTATTTGGTAAATGAAAAATTGTTTATTACACAAGTCAAAAACATCCTTCAATTCATGAGTGCATCTAACATTCCAATATGCTTTTAACTAGGTAAGTACCCACTAGAAACCACCCCATTAAGAGAAGAGAGAAAGATAGCAGACCAAGCAAGAAGGGCCACCCAACCATGACAACACCTATGCAAACAACCACAACAAAAGGTAGGAAAGACCTTACAATTGACTTGAAATCAACCCAATGCCCCTTGAATAGTATCAAGGCTCCTACACTCACCATGTTCCAACTCATTGATCCACCATAACACAGCCGATTCAGACAGTTGGCGACGAACGAGTGGCAGTTGCAAGTGAAAAGGTTGTAAGTTTTATTCTCGAAATACCGCATACTTGACCGCACCGCATCGTCCCATGTGATTGCAGTCCCGTACTCGGTATGCCGGTAGCCATGCTTGCATGTATGTGCAGATAGGTTAGCCGGGAAGCAACACTGTAACATCTCAGGTTCCACAGAATGTTAAATTGTGGTTACCCACTTACAAAACAGTTGAAAATGACCCCTAGCAAAATATTAAGGGGAACAACAGGGAAGGGCTGAGCATTCAAAATGGATTCTAGTGATACATATGTCAACACACTAGAAATGAAATTATTTTTCCAAATGGGTAGGTGGAATCGTAATATCAAACAATAGAAAAATAATTTGAGCTAGTTATTGTAACAAACTCTTCCTTTTTTAGAACTTAGCATGTGTGTCCTTATCTCGCAGCTGGAATAATACACAAAATCACAAGCATCGTAAAGGTTTACTATCAAGTAGTGCAGAGGTAGAAGATTTCATTGAGGTTGCTAAAGAAGAACAACACTTTATTTAAGGGCTACAAGTTAACAAATTTATATTTTCTTTCTTCAAAACGGGATAAATGTGAAAAACTTGACTTTTAAGAATTTTGGGGTAGCCTTAGGCTCATAGCTACTCCACCATTACAATATCAGCCGCCTTCAAGAATCAAGCACTAATAACCTAGTTGTGGTGTGTATAAGAACCAAATACAAACATAATGTTCTAGTTTAGATCAGAATCTTATGATATCCACCTATGTAGAATCGATAAATTCAAATATAACTGTGAGGCCCTTTAAAAGGGATAAAGTAAGATGAAATAACAAAGTTCCCTTGTTCAATCGATCTTGATAAATGGGAGAGGAAAAGGCAGGTAAGAAAACTTTTTATGCTGGAGGATTTAAGTATCAGATGGTAAAACCCCTCGATTCAAATTGGTCATGACTCGTATGTTTTGACTTTATAGTCATCTTGCTGCAAATGCAACCCTTTTTCTACAGGGTCATAATTATCAATATTGTGGTTAGTTACGTCAGTGTTTGCCTAATACGTCAATCTGAATCATAACAAAAAATGCATGTGTTCATTAGGGCTATGCGTGCATGAATGTAAACAATCTGAAGCGGCATGGCAGAGGGAAATTTGGGATACATTACCTGCCTACGATCGAGTTGCACGTATCTTGCAACTGCACCAAATGCAAAATCACCAACAGTCACAAAATTGGATCCTGCAAAATCTAAAACAACTCCATCTTCCCTGCAAAGGCCAACGTGCCCAATGAAGGGTGCAAGCCATGAGACAACGGGAAGTGGATTCCAAACTAAACAACATGGAAACTTTGCCTTCTTTGGATCAATTGGATCTAAGGGCCACAGCTCATGCTGTATTCTTCGCTCAGAATGTGAATGCTCGATGTCATAACTTGTATTTAACTCCATAGTAAAAATTTACAGCACAGCTTACAGTTTCACTCAATCTTCTGCAGAGATGCATCACCGTATCAAACTACTCCAGACATCCCGACTCCGCTCACACTATTGATTAAAGATCAGTAATTCCTTCATCAATTTGATAAAACTTATTGAGCAATGACAGAATTTACGGATATGGTACAAATACCTAATTTAGAATAGGGTGTATGGTTAGCTAATCTTCCAAATCTCAAATATCATGGAGGATATCACAAAAAATGTTTAAGGGCCTGAAGCAGGTCAATAAGACAACATCATATACAACATAATCTCAGATCACAAACACGGTATTAAAGTATCCAATGTCACAAAAGGAAATACTTAAATGTCAAAGTGAGAAAGCTTTGAAACAGGTATCACACAAGAAGTCACGACACCCTCTCCTTCTAAACAATCACAATAATCAAGAAAATTCACAATGACAGGAACAAAAAAAAATACCAGAATCAACAACCAGAGCATAATATTATTATCACACTTATGCATATATATTATCAAACAGCCCCAACTACAGAGCAAACGAAAACATACAGTGACATCACATGTATGATTTCAGGCATGTTATTAATAAGATTTTTAAATGAAATGGGATGCTTCAATGCATCATCTCAATACTGGAATCAATTAGCTTAAGAACATTCTTGCATTAACATCATATGAGGTTTATTCCGAGCTTTTCAATTGACAAATCAATTTTCCAATAGAGATATACGAAATCCAGAACACAGAACAAATAACAAAGCAGTCAAAGTAGGCTAGTTGCAACAGAACCCTTTCAAAAGGGTACAAATTAAAACCTTTGAGCTATGAAAGCAATTAACCAAAGTGTAAAGTCCCTAACACAATTCCACTTTATCAAAAACAGGTAAACAACAAATAAAAAACAAATTTACATTTCAAATGCCAAAGAAGAAGCAGATGAACATTCAGATGTGCTAAAACATAGGGGACATAAAAAAAATATATATATAAAACACTTCATCATTAAGTAAAAAATGTCTGAAAAACCAAAGAAATCATTGTCTGAACTGAACTGAATTCTCTTCACTCCTTACCTGAAGAAATATATGAATATAACAAAGCACCACAAGGCACAGACATGAAGATCTTGAGGTTGAAGGATATGATGATGCAGAAGAGAAACTGATGTAAGTGGTCATTACTGGTATGTTTTATTGTGAGAAGGAAACCACTAAAAATATTAATTTCCTTCACAATTACTTCTCTTTTAATTATAATAATAATAATAATAATAATAATAATAATAATAATAATAATAATTTAATTTCAATTGGGAAATCTCTGGTTGTTTTGAAGCAAAAGCAAGGGATGAGAAACGGGAAAGGTGCATGAACCTTTGCTGATTTTTTTTCCTCATTATTCTCTTCCATGGTGGACCCTGTACATGTTTCAAAGGTTTCATTTTCTTCCATCACTTTTATCACATGCAACAAGTTGCAATAAATGTTACACGCAATGGTACTCCCTCCGGTCCTATATATAGAGGTCACATTTTGGAAAGTTTTCTTGGTCCTAATTATAAGTCACTTTATATTTTCTATGCATCATTTATTGATTTTTCTCTTTTTTGCCCTTATTAAATGTTTTGACTATCTATGTATTTTTTGTTGTTAATTAATGAGTGCAAAGTTTCCAAGAAAAGTTAAGGGGGTAAAATTGTAATCATAGAATTCATAAAACCAACCACTTTCCTTGGTATGTGTAATTCGGTTAAGTATGCCCTATAATAAGGACCGGAGGGAGTAAAAAATATCAAAATTTTTATTTTGAACTAAGAATTATAAAAAAAAATTTTAAAATTATAAACTGATTAATTGATTAAACACATATATCCTTAAATTTTTTTTTTTTTTTTTATTTTTCACGGAAGATGGAGTACTATTATATTTCTACCGGCCCACCCTATTTATTTGTATTTATATAAAATGGGATTTTAATTATGAAGTTTGAGGCATATTTTTTTTATTATTATTTGGCCAGTACAATAGGTGATACTGAGAGCACTTTTAATACTAAGAAACCCTTGAAACTAATTTTGCACGAGGTCAAGTTCTTATGTCTTTCTTAGCATGGTGTGTTAACTAGGAATCAAGCCTGAAACTTTTTAATCTCAGATCTCATTCCTAAATTATCAAGTTGACAAGATCGTATAACTTAAGTCAACCCCTGTTAGTTAATAATTTATATATTGAAATATGTGTTGTGAAAGAAAGAGATGTGAAAGGGTCGACTATTATGAGTTATTAACATCTGAAAATAATATGCGTCTAACCGATTTTCACATTTTCAATGTTATTAACAAGTTTAACCTTTTTTTTAATGAAAGAGAATAATTCCAAAATTTTTTTATAAATAGGATAGAAGAGAGTAATTTTTTTAAAGATGTGAAAGTTGATAAAAGACTTGTAACAAAAACCAAGAGAGTATTGAAAATTTAATAAAATATTATAAAAAAAATTTAAAAAAAAAAAAAAAGTCATGGAGTTAGCAGTAGATTATTTAAACTTCATCCTGATCACAAACGGCAGATAGATACTGCTTCTTTTATTGGCTTTTTATGGGTTTGCCTTTTAAGCTTACATCATCACCTCTCCACTGTTGAATGCTTGACACGCCCAGATCAGATGGTGCACACGTGTGTCATTGTGGGAGGGAGGTGCATGCATCCAATGGCTGCGTTTGGGTTTGCCATTTCTTTTTAATTTTTATATATAAGTTGGTTGGTTTTTCACCAAATTAGACACGAATTGTTAGCATGTAGACAAAATCTTAATTCAATGTTCTACTGCCAATGTGAGAAACAAAAAGCGTGGTTAAGTTGTACTACAGAATTTCATGTGTCAAGACATAAAATAACATATACTCCCTCCGATCCTATTTATACTCCCTCCGATCCTATTTATAAGATCCTTTTGGGGTTTTTATTTTGGTCCTATTTATAAGACCCCTTTCCAATTTTCAGTAACATTTAATTAATTTTTTCCACTAACACCCCTATAAAGTCAACACTTTTTAGAGTTCCAATAATAATTGTAGGGGTAGTTTTGAAAAAGTATATCAAATTTTCGCATTTCCAATGCCACTAACAAATTTATCCACTCTCCTTGATGGGAGTGAAAAACCTCAAAAGGTCCTTATAAATAGGACCGGAGGAAGTAAATAAGATTTGGAAGTAGGATAATTTTGATTTTGGTTATTGGGGTACAACATTTAACTATTTCTTTGCTGATTGGTTTGTGGATTATTCTCACTTCTCGGCTTACCAAGTTGATGCTGGTTTGAGCCGGCACCTTCACCGTTCATCATAACCTATGTTGCACAAATACGGGTACAGTATCGAATACGGGTACAATATCGAGTATGGGATACGACATTTTCTAAAAAACTAGGGTACGGATACGACAATATAAATTCTAATTTTATAAATAAATATATATAAGCAAAATGAATATCGTAAAATTATAGGTTGATGCTCAAAATAAGTCAAAATATAAGTCCGAAAAATTGATTATAACATTAAAAAAATAGTATATTATAAGGCAAAAATTACATTATTGGTAAGATCCACACCTAAAATATACTTTAACATACTAGTTACAAGTACCCAGGAGTACGGTACGTGTGCCGGTACCCAAGATGTACCCGGTACGAATAAGTCACCGGTTTAGGAGTACCCATGCTTCAGAGATCATAACTACGGAGTATTTCTTTTTTCTTAATCCAAAAAATCTGATTCATCTTAGGTTACTGATAAAAAATTTAATCCCTCTCTGAAATATTCCCTCCGATTTAAAATATAAAAAAAATTAAAACTACGCTTATTACGGGAATTAGTTGATTGTATTTAATTTCTCAAATTTATTATAAAAATATAGGTATTTTAGGAAAATAATATTGAAGATAAGATAAAAATTAAATGAGATAACAATTTTCTAAGTATGTTTAATGTTTTAGAAAAGTAGTATTGGGAATAAAACAAATTTAAGAAAATGAATTATTTTTAGTTGTATTTTAAATTACAGAAAAAAAGGTTCCTTATGATATGAGTAGAAAAGTTATATCCTTAAGCCATTAAAATTTTGACACTTGCCAAAAGAAAAAAAAACCAAAGCATTAAAATCACAAATTAAAAAACAAAATCACAAATTAAATAAAACAAAGAAAAAAAAAAGAATGAAGCAATGGATCAACAACCGCGTGCATAAAGGAGGAAGGAAGGAGAGCAGTACTCGTCGCCCACCGCACCACCGCTCATCACCCACCGCATCATCGCTCGCTGCCCATATGCATATCCTGCTTTTGCTAAAACAAAGAAACACATTTTTCTGTTGGTACTTTAAAGCCATTTGATAATTTTTTTGGTGCCGACCTAATTTCACATTTGACTAAACTTCATATCCTGTGTTTATTTATATATGAAGTTTATTGACGGTAGAGTTTGATCAAACACAAGGAATTGTAGATGGAGTTAATTTTATTCAATACGCCAAGCCATGTTGACAATTTAGTCATCGATATAGTTGTTAACTTTCCTCTTCATATAAGAAGAATCCTTTTCTGTTTAATTTAAGATAAATATGTTTTTTTTTTACTTATATTTCAAATTAAAGGGTGTATGTAATTGACTCTCAACAAATATCATTGTTAGAAATCTTACCTTAAGACATTTGGTCTAATACAATACATGATTATTCATTCCACTAAAATCACTTAAAAAAAACATAATTCAAACAAAAGTCCTTTACTACAAAAGTAAAAATTCTTACTTTTTCTTTTTAACCCCACCCTTACTCATTGGCCCCCACCGCATGAAACAAGTCGAAAGATTTTTTTCGCTTGAAACAAGGCGGAAACAAAATAAAACATTTTTCGTCTTATGCAAGTTGTATTATCTTCTGTCTTTCCAAAGTCGTAAATAAAATAAAGTATTTCGCCTCTCATTACGCGGGAAACATTAAAAATTTGTTATAATATCAAAATTGTCCCTCCGTTCATTCATGTACAAAACAATAAAAAGAAGGGAAGTGAAGGGTTTACGGATGGGCATTTCTGGGATTTCAACACTTTAATTGTTCCGCTTCTTAAAGGTCGGAAGTATTTCTGCTTTTAAATAGTCGATAATTCTTCCACCTTATACAAATCAGTAGTTTATCCGATTTATTTGAGACAATGAAAACCAATAAGTAAAGGGTGAGTTCAAAAAGAAAAACTCAAAATCTTCAATCAAAATATAATTTGGAGTCGGTAGAGATGGTGCTCCAGTGCTCCTTTACCTTAATTTGGTCCACCACATCCATATATGTCATATTTGACCCCAACACAATCTAGTGAATCTACTTCTACATTGACCAAAAAGATCATATCCTATTATCACGTTAAGGTCACGGAAAAAAAAAAGGTAAAAAGTTATACTACTTTATAATAACTTTTCATTACATTCATTTTTTAACATTTGCCTTCTTATTATCATCCAATCTTATTCCTTTAATGAAAAAAGTTGTTCATTGAAGAATCCATATACCCACAAATATTTGTAAGAAAAATATCTTTTTCCTCACAGTATTCTATTGCAAAATTGGCGAGAGATTGACTATTCACATACGGTTAATCTATATATATATCTATTTTGGTTCATGGTAGTGTAATAATCAATTAATTTAGTCTTTCTGACAAATTGAAATTACAAGTAATTTTTAAAAGTATTTGAAGCAAGTTATTTTAGTCCCTTCATTAGTTGGAATTAACTAACAACATTAACAATGTTGTTGTGGCACATTAAATGCCAAGTCGACATGGTCACATGTCATCTCCATGGTGATAAATCACTTTACTTCTAACGTTGTGTGGAGTCACTAATCAATTTAGTCCATGAAAGTTTAAAATTACATATTTAATCCTTGTAAGTGTTCGATGTTAGTCATTTTAGTCCATTTGTTAGTTGGAGTTAGCTAATACTCCCTCCGGTTCTATATATAGGGCATACTTAACCGTATTTCTCGGACAAAGAAAGTGATTAGTTTTATGAATTTTAGGAGAATATATTGTAATATTACAATTTTACCCCCTCCACTTCGCTTGGAAAGTTCACATTCATTAATGAATAATAAAAAAATATTATTAGTCAAAATATTTAATAAGGAAAAAAAACAATTAATGCGGTTAAGGACTCGATGACTATACATTATCAAGGACTAAAGTGATTCGTCACCATCGGGATGACACATGGTCATGCACTTAACTAATGCGGTTAATTAACTCTAAATGACGATGAGACTAAAATGATCAATATCAAATACTTTCAGTTTCAGAAATTAAATGTATTATTTTCATTGGTCAACTACATTGATAGGTGGCTACTAGTGACCAAAGTGAATATTTATTTTTTTCCCCAAAATATTCTGTTATACAGTAAGTAAAAGACTAATCATCCCTAATACCCCATACGATCCTTATTATAAGCCTGAAAGGAGGCTTATAATAAGGAGCGGAGGGAGTAGTAGATTAGGGGTTTTTATTTTGCCACCCCAATGTCTATGAATGTCATCCCAATTCTTAAAATAATACTTATTATGCCCTTTTAAAAAAAATAAGAATTTTACACGGGTCATAGGGATACTTACGAGTAGGGTGTACTTCCGATCTGCAGGTCGTAACACCCCCTTACGATTCTTTAAAAAACTAAGTTTTGACACGGGTCGTAAGCAGGTGCTTACATCAGGTCGTAGCACCTGTTACGACCTGTCTGAAAACATGATTTTTTAAAGGGTCGTAAGGGGATGTTAGCTGGTACTTACATCAACGATATGGTACTTACATCAACGATATCGGGTTCCTTGCTTATGGATGTGGTACTTACATCAACGATATTATCATTGCCTTACATCAACTCCATTCTTTGAATTTCATCCCACTCCCACCTGACTCAAATTACTCCCTCCGTTTCACTTTAAGTGTCTTTTTGGACTTTTGCACATAGATTAAGAAAGTGCTGATTATGATGATTATTGTAAGTTTTTATGTGTATTTTGTCAAAAATACCCCTATTTAATATTTTTATTTTGTCAATGCATCATTACTAGTATTACAAATTTCAAAACTAAAACAACATTAAATGTAAGGGTAAATAAGGAAAAACAATATTAAATGTTGCCTAGATTTGGTAAAAGGACACTTATTTTGAAACAAAATTTTGATGTTAAAAAGACAGTTAAAGTGAAACGGAGGGAGTAATACTATCGCCCTTTGAGAAAAGGTTCAAAATGGATAAGGTGTGTGTTTAACATTTTTTCCCTACTATAAAAAATATATACATACATATATATATATATATATATATATATATATATATATATATATAGTACGTATATACAACTTACAACCCACAACAATTTTAGCTATTTATAAAGTCAAAAAGTTGTCACATAAGATTGTTCATATAAACACTGCTGATTTAACAAAGCCAATAACACACTTTTCTCTGAAAAATGCTCCTAGTCTCCTACTAGCATTATTTTTCTTGTCACTCCTCTCTATCACCACCAAACAGTTCTTCTACGTGAAACAGGGAACCCCATTTACCAATATAAAATAAGATATAACTCAACAAACTATAAGTAGACATTTTCATTTTATTTTAACTTTACACTGTACACTATTTTGTACCAAAAAAACGCTACTAAATACATTATCTCTACGAGGCAATATAAGATGTTATACATAAGGATAGAAATTTCCTATTGAATACATGGTGCACCCAAAGGGTAGTGGATTGATAATTATTTAGTATAAGTTTGCCATGTAGTATTATTCAAGGTTCGGCTCACCGCAAAAGGCGTCTGGTTCAAATGATCTTGCAGATTCATCGTTGTAAACTCCACGAACCACTTGAGTTCCAGAATCATTTGATGTTAGATTTAGATAATCCTCGACTCCGTCAATGTTAACCAGGACAAGAGCGAATACAAGTAACGATGTTGCCAAACCGACTAGCGTAGTTTTCAATCTGCTCAGTACAGGCTTGACCTTACGTAACATAACAAACGATGCATGCTTGGTAAGTGAATTGTAATTCAGTAAAACATTCAGCATTTTTGTTGTTGTTGGTATTTGGTAAGGTTATGCAAAGCACTAAAGAAATCAAGAACAGATAATGTTACTTGGCTTGTGGTTAACAGGAGTCTACAGAAAGTAGTAAAAGTGGAAGTAGCTAAAACAGAATGCTTACTGAAAATGATCCCAAGAGTCGATCTCGCGCCAAAACTTCGGCAGTCTTCACCCATATCTGTTGAGAAACATTCAGACTTAATAACACAAGTAAACTTCATTTGGACCTTAAGAAAACACTTGTGCTCTTAGCCTCAAATATTCCAGTGGTAAAATACATTTGTGGCATTCATGCATACCACTCAAAATAAAAAAGAGAACTTATGCAAAGGCATTTGGACCTTACTCATATGACAAAGGCCACAAATCCCATGCTTAAGGTAATGTAGAGCTTTACAGTAAATACAGTTCCAACATAAAGTTTAACGAGGCTGCTTTCTATCGAATGCAACCCTTTCATGTCAGCATATTCTTGCAGGCATATTAAGGCACTTAATGAGGGAACACCACAAAAGATCTGATCGACTATATTGGTTAGCATTGATAATTTTACTAGATGCAACCACATGGCACCATCAATGCCATATGCTGTTCCATCCATGCCTTTTTTTCAAGTATCATCACAAGCCACTCTACACCATCTGCTGAATAGCATTCTGCTAACATCTTTGACTTTGTTTTCTATACAGCAGCATTGCATCATTATACAACACAATCTTTTATAAACTGTTTGGAAGAACTAAGAGCGATTCATTTTATACTGTTGAGATTTTCTTCATAGGGACTTGGATAAATTAGATGTTCCCAGGTAAACAAGTAATCTAGAACAAAAATAACAGGAAAACACAGGTGACAATGGAACCCTCAAGCAAGCAACATTGGTATTACATGACATAGGCAAACACAAAATGTACAATATTTTAAGTGGACGAGGCAGTTTGATCCGCACTATTTATAAGCCTAATTAAAGCATTCAGGAAAACGAAAACAAGCGAAAATGGAACATACCTGACCATCGTACCACCCTGTCTCTTCATCTGCAATACCAAGTAAAGAGTGACTATTAGAAAGTATGCAACTCATTTCTAAATTTCTTAACACCATTGAATCAATTGCAGTTACTGTCATTAGAAAAGAATAAGCTAACAAACTCAAAGAAGAAACTAAGGAGAACATATACATAACTTGCTCCTTGAATTATACTAATTTCTAACTTAATCTCTAAATACTTTGATTCTCATTTCCACTTAATTATAGTAATCAGAATAAATTGTTAAGCAATATACTTTTTAGGTCTAGGACCACAGGTATCCTCCATGGGAAGTAACTTGTTTGAGCCGCGAGTATCCACAACATGGTGGAGCTTGCTCTCCTAGTGGGATATTTTACCATGCACAAGACTCGAACATAAGATTTAAGGGGAAGCAAACATGTATCACCTAAACCAATCACTGACTATTGGTATGTTTTATAGACTTGTAAACCTTTATTGTCAAATTAATAACTAACAAACATTTGACACTTAGGGTGCAGCTTGTACTATAAAGTCTAATATACACGAATGTAGACCAAAGTCTAATATAAATTAATTAATTGAGTACAATGATCTCAATCATTCATTATACCTTGGTGCACTTTAAGAAAAATGCAGAAAACACGTCTCATCAATTTTTGTATTGCACTTTAGCCATGTTAAGCAACTAAATACTCTCTCCATTTCATTTTATCTATTACTTTGACACTTTTCACAAATTTTACCTTATTTTGTCGTTTTAAGAATTCGAGAATATGTTAATTAATTTTTTTTCAACTTTTTTTATCAGCAAAGAAAGATATTATTATGGGGTACCAGAACTCCAGAAGTACACAACCCAACAAAAAAACAAATTCTAACTATATGGTTTGCCTTTTGATATTTTCAAAATGTGAATTATGTGATCATTAATATAATGTGGAGATATAATGATAAAATTAGCTAATATCCCTCTTGAAATTTGTAATATTTCATAACTTTTGTAATGGGTGTGTATAGTTACATGATGAAGAAAGAGGAACGGAGGAAGAACAAATTAAGTAAACCATAAGATAATTGTAGGCTAAACTACTCGTTATCAAATTGGTTCTTAAATCATTGTTCAACTTATGTGGACCAATATGAAATGAACACGTGTCATTATCTCTCTCCAACAATGTATACATGGACCAATATGATATTGACATGTAGGATGAATAAGGACCAAATTGATATCGAAAAGAAATACGAGGGATCAATATGAAACCAAAAAAAAGTAAGGGACCAATTTGAATTTAAAAAATAAGTAAATGAGTAGTTTAAGACTATATTATCTATACTACTATTATATAAAGCAAACACTGTTTTAGGTTTGTACGTAATTTTGTTATGCCCAAAATGCCCTTATCATAATACTAATTTACAAAAACGACAAAGATATGAAACTCTCAACAATAACTGTTACTTTCTTAAAAAAACTGTCCACTATTCATTCATTGAAAAAAACTGCCGTCCTATTTCTAATTAGATTTGAAACAGATTTTTAGCACAATGGAAAGCTTCACTGCAGACAAAAAAAAACTGCCTCTACTACCATTTATACCCGTGCGGGTGTATTCTCTAGTTATTACATGAAAGAAAGAAAACATGAACATACATTCAATAGTGGCACTGAGCAAGCGGTTACCGACGTAAGCCCAACCAAGATACATCCTCACAACAGCAACCGTGACAACAAGCACCCCGCTCGATGCCCCACACACTATCCTCTTCACAGGCTCCGTCTCCGCACCCACCGCCCCATACCACGCCACCGGCATCCCCACCAATATTGCAAAAGCTGCACCCGTTACAAACAATCTTGAACCGTATTCCACGACGTCGCCTGAGGCCCAAGAGAACGGGAAGGAGGTGGAGAGTGATTGGTACTCGTTTATTGGTTGCTGGTCTAGCGGAACAGGGCACTCTGTTTCTTCGGGTGTGGGGTTGTTGTTTTTGCTGCTGCTTTTTGAAGTGAATAAGAGGATGCTGCTGCTTCTGCTTCTTGGTGGAGAGAGGAATCTTGGTGATGATGATGATGAGAGAAAGTAAGAGGAGGGTGGTGGTGATATGGAGAAGGGTGTTGTGATCATCTCTGTGACTCAGAGCAGAGCAGAGCAGAACAGAGTACTCTGTTTCTTCTCACTTGATGATGATGATGCCTTGCTACTTCGGGCTATTGGCTACGGAGTAACATTATCCATAAAAGATATTTTATTCTCTCTTCTTTTGTTACAAGAATAATGATTAATTTATTCCCTTAAAAAAAATTAAAGTCTCTTTTTTTTTTAATTGGCAAAGTTTTTGAAAAAAAAATTATGCGATTAGTAATCATAAAATTTAAATGCTCATACTATACGTTTTATTATTTTATCAATTGGGCAATCTATTGAAGATAAAAATTAGAGACAAAACTAGAGAAAAGAAACAAGGAATTTTACCATAAGGGTAGGAATGAATCTTCTTAAGGTCTCATTTTAGTCTCTAAAATTTTTAAGCACCTAAATAAAATAATAAAATTAAAATTGAGTCCTTTAATCTTTTTGGGAAATTAAAATTGGTACCTAGAAAAAAAAATAAAGCCTTAAAATAATCCTTGAAATATTTATTTATGAAACAGTTTGGTCCATGAAAAAAATTAAATCATAAAATAATCTTCATATCTTTTATTCATCGGACAATTAGTTTCCTAAATTTTTTTCATAGAACAATTTAATCATTAAAAGTTTGAAATAAGACGGGTGAAAAAAATTTGTAAGTGATATATAAGCACAAATTAATCTCTTAAAAATTGTTTCAAGAGACAATTAGATATGTAAAAATTTGGACTAAATCGTGTTGAAACAAAATTTTCATAGACAAATTTGTTCCATGGAAGAATACGTTAGTGACTATTTAGTGAATTAATTTTCTTCTGGACCACATTGTCCCATGAACAAAATTTTCAACGACTAAATCATTTAAATTAAATAAATTGGTATATTTCCTTAATCTCAAATTTTGTTTTAATAATAACATTTGCAAAGCACAACCTTATTCCCCTAAATTGCATGACCACAGTTGTTATCGGTGCAACAACCACCCTGTTTTCTTCATTTTCATAGTTGTCAAAGTCAAACACCTCAATAAAGGGCTTAATGATATTTGCCATTGTTTACTGTTCTTGTTGGCATATGTGAAGATACATGCATGGACGGGGGAAAACCAGAGATCAACTGTTCTATAGAGTCACGCTAATGTAGTCTACTCAAAATTTATAAAACTCTATGAAGGTGTGTTTGTGTCTTTCTCTTCCAACATAAAAGTGATAAGAGGATGGATTCATTCCCATGCGATCATGACATATAGTAAGTATACTTACCCAAGGACCTGAATAAAATACTACTAGAGCTGAGTAAAATATGGGAGATACACAAATGCCTTTTTGTTTTTTCTTTCCTTTGTTTTTACACTTGCACAAGAACCTGCAGAGATCAAATGTTTACAATTCCAAGTAAGACATCTACAGACAAAGAATAAATTTGTACGTTCTCTCTTTCTTTCTTTCTTTTTTTTTTTTTCTTCTTTACATCCCCTAGGGATTCTTCAATTGTACCTACTCCAACTAAACCTCCACTGCACTTATGCAGCTACTTTGGAGGGACTACGCTCTTTTCTTAACGGGTTGTGTTGATGCAAACTTCAAATGAACCAACACTTCCCAGTTCAGCAATCTTTAAATACTGTCCAGATGAAAAAAAAACTTCAGCTGCTCTGGCTCTTCGAACCGAGGAACAACTTCAAATATTATAGTAATAGCTATGCTATGAACAACTTCATTTAATCTGTTGGGTTCGTTTTTCCGACAACCAGATGTTTAAGACGGGAGAGTCGAGATATCAGCTGGGAGAATGATGGCCGCAAGTGTGCCTCCCTGCATTAAAATCAACCCAACTAAAATTGTATATAAAATAAAATAGTACTATCATCCATAATTAAAATCTACCCGAAGCACATAATCTCTTTAGATTATTGAAGAATGACATGCTTTAAGGAATAAAGGAAATGTTTCATCGGGAAGTTGTGTATTCAATAGAATAAAAAATAATATACTTAGTTTCCCTTTGGGATTGTTAGCAGGACCCTTGAATTATTATCAAGCTAGTAATATTAGAATAACGGATACATGGCAAAACTTATAGATAGTTACACTAGCGGAAATCTCCCCTAATTTTCCTGTGACATGAAATGAGTGTCTAGAATACTGCTTCTGTAAAGTATTCATTCAGCTTTTCAAGTATTGGGAATCGCATGGTCCACACTGTAATGCCATAAAAGCAGCAGCCAACATGAACTTTCCATGATGATCATAATGCTAGATTCTAAAGTAGCACTCAGCAAAAACATAAGTAGAGAACTAGAACTTACATTTGCCAGCAATCACGTATAATTTGAGCAACAACTGGATCAACATCTTCTGGAATTTCTAGCCGTTTGTTTTGGAATCCAACAGCTCCAACAACCTGCATGGGGTTCAAACCTTTCCATGGGATTTTTGTGGTCGCTAACTCCCACAAGATCACACCAAAACTGTACACGTCACACCTGCAAGCAAACTTTAACTATTACATCCTGGATTTCCGTACCCATCTTTCCATGAAGCACATATATAATCAAAATTATCTTACTTCTCATTAGCTGGCTCATTTCTCAAGACTTCCGGCGCCATCCACTCAGGCTGCAGGCAAAAGATATATTTAGGTTGTTTTTCATGAAAACTATATATCCTTCAAAGAAACCAAAAGTAATTGTAATTTATGTTGAACATCAATAAATAAAGGGGTAATCACAGAATTTTCAAATGTATTTGTCAGTGAAGCATTACCGTTCCAGCACAAGACTTTGATGACAAATATGTATGGTGCTTCATCCGTGACAGACCAAAATCACAGACCTGTGAATAGATGAACAAGATAGAGAAGAAAAAAAACCCCATAATTTAGTTACTTTTTAATAGTATGTAAAAAAGGGTAGAAAAAGGCTATTCAGTAAAGTCACAAAAGTGTAAAGATTTAACTTCTCTTCAGTCATCAATCTTTAATAGGAATAAAATGTAAAAGTAATCACAATGTACAATAGTTCTAACAGACGATTCCTTACGGACTTTGACACACCAACATCATGAGAGAGCCAATTTTTTTTTAAATGTGGAGACATACCAAACACAGAATCGTACTGGCCATGTTAGTCACATTTCAGATATCAGTATAAAAAGCTGAACTTTAATGTTGGGCACCAATCTAATGTCATATTGAGCACTAACTGGGCAGGTTTTAACATGTGCTAAATATTAGCTTAGACAATTATCAGTTACATTTCTGTGAGGATACTGAATTCAAAATGCATAATAATCACTGGTACAAATATTAGATAATTTCACAATAACAACTGAAACATTCATTCTTATAAATTTCATCTGATGAAATCATTTAACAACTAATACCATTGTTACTATTCTTTAAAAAATATTCCCTCCGGTCCTATTTATAAGACCCTTTTGGGGTTTTTCATTCCCACCAAGGAGATTGGATAAATTTGTTAGTGACATTGGAAATGTGAAAATTTGATATACTTTTTCAAAACTACCCCTATAATTATTATTGTAACTCTAAAAAATGTTGATTTTATAAGGGTGTTAGTGGAAAGAAGTAATCAAATGCTATTGAAAATTGAAAACGGGGTCTTATAAATAGGACCAAAATAAAAACCCCAAAAGGGCCTTATAAATAGGACCAGAGGGAGTATTTGTCACTATTCTTTAACAAACTACTTCTCATACGTTGGTCGACTAATAAATATTTAAAATAAAACAAGTTTATTAGTAAAATTCTGCAACAATTTTTTGGGCCAGTAATCATTCAAATTATTTAACTTTCACATTTATCGGCAGAAAAAATTGTTAATGATGGATAGAAACCATATCAACTCCTATTTTCTTTCCTCATGTTAACTCCCTTATAGGCAAAGCATAATTGTAGATTTCTACTCATCTAGTTTTATTTCTATCTTTGCATTCCTTTTATTTTCAGTGTTGTGAAGTAAAACTCCCAATACAAAGAATTCAAGTATGCATACCTTAACAACCCAATGCTTGTCAACAAGAAGATTTGGAGACTTTAAATCTCGATGGACAACGGGAGGATGGCTCGTGTGCAAGTAATTCATTCCCTTAGCCTGATAAGTGCAGTAAATTTACATTAAACAAAGTAAAAATAGAAACAATATTTAATACAAAATGAGGATAAATTTTGGAGTTCTACGTTACTGATGAGAATGGAGCAAGACTCAACTTTGGAGCTCTTCTTGATGGTTTGGTGTAAAGTATTTGACAAAAATAAGGAGGCCGTAATGTGTTGTTTTCACAGTTATTTGGTAGGAGAGGAATACTCATACTAAGGAAGTCTCTGTGCCCCTAAACTTACTTTAGGCTAGGATTATAGTTATGGCCTCCCAGGCTCCCACTGGTGTTTAACTCATGGCTATTTTGAGGGGGACACTTACTGACAAGTAAAAAGATGGGATAGCCTTGCTACACTCTGGTGTCTATACATTATTCCTTTGTTGTATCTAGCTTTTTCTATTATGGAGAATATCTCCTTGTATTTTCCTCTCTTCTTTCATATAAATTTCCTTTTAATACATTAAAAGAAAGAGCATAAACATTTTCAATTCATACCACATCAAGAGCCATACGCAACCGCCTCTTCTCATCAAGTCGAAGATTGGGACGATGCAACAGCCTATATAAACTGCCTCTGTATGTCAAGCAACAAATACACTTTAATGACAAAATAATAACAGAAATTAATTAATCGAGTTGGTGGGGGCTAAGTTAGGTGTTGACAATATGTTCAAAAACAACATCAAAAACAATAAAACAAAATGTGGTACAGAATCTAGCGTTGTCAAATGGCGGTTATGGCAGCACCATGGCGGAATGGTGTGGCAGAAATTTGACAAATGGCCATTTGCCATCTGATAGGTTGCTGTTTCTGGCGGCTTCCACTTTTCCAAGCTTTGCTGCTGCTACAGCCATGGTGAAACTGCAGTCTATGAAGGTCATCTTGGAACTTTTTAAATTTTTTTTAAGGGGTATTTTGGGTTTTAACCAAAAAGGCAAAAACCTAATGCACCTTCACTTTTCAGTCTCTCTCAATTCTCTCTCTCCATCTCCAGCGACCACACAAGTCTGACCGAACACCCAACTCTGGCTACAAACTCTTCTTCTACTCTTATTTTCAGGTAAAAGCCCCTGTTTTTGCAGCTATCAATCTGCTAGTACCTTTTTTTTTCTTATTTCTTTCTTAATACATTTCTTCTTTCTTTATTTCATCTACTAAAATTTATTCTTTTTTCAAAGCCTCTCATCTCTTGTTTGAGGTAAAAGGCCCTGTCTTTGTTGCTTTTTTCCTTATTTTCTCAACAAGTTCAAGTCTCGTTGCTTTTTTAAAAGCCTCTGTCTATGTTAGCTTGTCTCTTTCACCCATCATTGTTATTGACACAGCTTCTGTTTTGTTGCTTCCTTTAATGCTGTCCAGTGGTACTCTTTTGTCTGTATGTGTTACGTTATTATGAGAGACTTTGATGAATCTTATTCAATACTCCCTCCGGTCCTATATATAGGACATACTTAACCGTATTCCCCGGACCAAGGAAAGTGGTTAGTTTTGTGAATTTTATGAGAATATATTGTAACATTACAATTTTACCCCCTCTACTTTACTTAGAAATTTCACATTCATTAATGAATAACAAAAAAACATAGTTAGTCAAAGCATTTAATAAGGGCAAAAAAGAGAAAAAACAATTAATGATACATAGGAAATATAAAGTGCCCTATATTGGCTATATATAGGACCGAAGATTTCTTCTAGAAGGTGCCCTATATATAGGACCAGAGGGAGTAGAATAGATTTCTAACTTTGCTATATCAGTATATGTTATTAGTTTTATTATTTATTATTTATTATATTTACCACATTCTCTTTTTAATCTTTTTCAGTATGTGTGTGTATTTATATATATTAATTCATCTCATCATCCACCATGCGGCTTCCACTATTTGATTGCAATGCCATCTGCTATATCATATGGAGGATTTTTCACAAACTGCCATGGACCGCCAATCAGGATTGATAACACTGATGTCAGAGTCAATTAAACATACTTCATAAAATTACAACCATGAGTTATTTCAGGAGGACCAGGAAAAGAATTATATGTATCCTTCGCAGTCTCCCTACAATTATATGTAACTTGGAGTATAAAACAAAAACTAACCTATGAAGAAACTCTGTCAAGATAGAGAAATTAGGGGGGCGAGTAATTGCTCCCATGAAGAGCACAACATTGGGATGCCGCAGCCTTAACATGATCTCAATCTGCAAAAGGCAATGTTGTATGAATGTTATGCATGCATATGAATGCATTATAGATGTGCATATAAAGTCAGTTGCTTACTTCAGATTTGAACTGAGCTAGTGCATCACCCGAGAAATCTTGGTCCAGAAACTTCTTCACAGCAACTTCCTGTCATGCCGAACCAGTCATACAAAAGTACCAAAATCAGTGCACAGAAACAATATTAAATACTTTCCCAATTAAAGCTGGTCTTGTACCATGAGATCTTCCCAACACCAAAACATGTCAAAGACTTGTAGAAGAAAATAAAATCCATGTGCATATACATTCATATTTCATTCTCTTATAAAAGCCACTGATGAAATATCTAAAGACAGCTATACAGAAAGAAGTTGCAAGTTCAAAGATCTGCACTAAGTTCAAGGACCCTCTCTCACTTCCCCCTACCAAGTTCAAAATAATCAACAACAGGCAATAGAAATGGAGCTGATTATTTAAACCCTCTTATGAGCACATAGACAAGGTCGAACCAGAAAATAACATGATCAGTGTTTCCTCAAGAGCATCTTTATAAAGTTCAGCAGATGTGTGAATTTTGAACATTCTGGACACTTACGTCACAGAATTACATATGGACAGACTCAGTTGTGAGTGACTGAAAATTTAAGTTAAAATATTTGTGACTATAATCAAATGGCATGACACGAGATGTGACAAATTGGAGAAAAATTCAACTGCAAATTATTATGCATTTAAAAAATTCTAGCATGAAACACCAGATTTATGAAGTTATGTGGGACATATCTGAACAAATTCAGATTGTGTAATTCCAACAATTTTTATAAAAATAATGAAACTCTAACATACGACAAGAAACCGTTGACGTACCGAAGACAACAACAAAAAAGTGACAGGTACTTACAGTGCCATTGCAATCAGCTCGGTAAACCTCACCATAAGAACCTACAAGATAATTGTATAAAGTTACGCTAGCTTACATCATAGACACAGCATATTTCCAACTAGCTAGTACTAGATCTCCATTAACGAAATCTATTATAACAAATAACAAAGTATAAAATCCCAGTTCTGCTTGAAGTAGTTATTTATATCAATTCATGTAAATCCACACGGTTTTATATGACAAAATCCAAAACTTCAAATGTAAAGCAGGGGAATACACTCACCAATACCAATACGCTCACCAATACAAAGATCCTCCCATTGAACTTCCCATTCAATGCCTTCACCCAGTACTGATTTAACTTTCTTGCTTTTACCATCATATAGGTTACAATCCTCATTGACCGTCTCCTTTACTTGAATGGCTGAATCTCTCCCCAACTCAATGTTATTAACAGATGCTCCGACTTTATTTTTAAGACCATTTTCATGATTATCACAAAAACAGCCAACCCCATTATGTCTTTCGCAAGAAACAGCAGATTTGGGCAAGGAAGACTCAAGAAACTTATCTTTACACATCTTCTGTGGATTGATAGAAACTGAATCGAGAATTATTGCATTAGATTGCTCACTATGTGAAGAATTAAAACATCCAATGTCATGTGTATGCAATTCTATTTGCTGTTCAGATAACCGGTTAGCAGAATGGCATAACCTAGTGGGATCAGCTTGAACAGTGTCAACATGTTTTTCATTTGCTTCATATTTACCAGTACCTTGAGGATTTATATCTGAAAAAAGATTAGGAGGAGGAGATGCACCGCTCTCCAATAGAACATTGTGCAGTTTTTGAGCAAATTCTGGATTCTTTGCTGCACTGAGGACATACTGGGAGACATTTTTGACATGCATCTTTTCTGCAGGTGATGGTTCTATATGTGATGAGAACTCATATGCTTTGGCATGTCCAAATCTCTCTGCTTCAGATACTTGAACATGATTTATTTCATCTGGATTTGTTTGACTGCCCATATGTAATAAATCTTCTGTCTGGACCCACTCTGCTTTTGAAATTCCACCAAGATCAGACAAGACTCCCAGCACTCCAGTTCCATCATCAAGCATTGGAAGTGTGTTGTTATGAATTCCGACAATCTCTGCACAACCCCTAACAGTAAAACCAACGTTTTGGAGCTGACTGCTGGGTACCTCAGCAGGAATAAGAGTGCCAGGTGCACCCATCATATCAATGATGTATTCACTGCATCAGTTCAACAAATTAATAACAGCACTTGAAATTGTCAAACATAATGCACGACCAGCACTGGTTGTTTTTATTAAAAAGGCCATGTGCCTTTCAGGTAGGAGCATAATGCTTAATGATACAAGATAAAATGTTTGCTGTTCAATTTCTCGGAAAGGAGAATGTTCAAATAGAGCAACTTATAATCATTAGAGCATCTACATAAAGCATAAATTGCAGTTAATGTGCTCCAATGATGTAGCCGCCAGTCTGCTTAAATTAAGCAATTTTTTTGTTAGAACCTAGATCATATTCCAGAAGATGATATACATCATTAATCAATTTATTTAACAATATTGTATACTCGTTAACATCATAAAGATGGGCCAACTTCTCCATCTCAAAGAAGATACCGAGTTTTAAAGAGCAATAGAGATACAACATGGTGAAAAATGCAATATAAAATTGCTTTTGGAAGTCCTGCATCTGGACCACCATGATGATTAAGCGTAATACAGTCTCTAACTCAACAGAATACTGATTGGCATCAATTACATCATAGGCCGAATAAAAGTGTTCACAAAATTAAAACCCCTTAAAAGAAATATTAAAACAAGGAAATTAACATTCTACCATAAGATAATTACCTTCCATCATCAGTTTTAATCAGATTCACAGCTCCGTCATCACTTCCTGTGTAATAGCTACCTTTGACCAGCATGCAGGGGATATTAATCCTATCAGCAAGTACCTAAGACCAGAAAAATGAAATTAGCTTTATTTAAAATCTAATAAGGCTCTGTTTGGCACAACAAGGTGAAAAGTTGAAAAGCTAGGAGCTGAAGGCTGAAAGCTGAAAACCCGAGCCGAAAGTTGAAAGCTGATAAGGTAGCTCATTAAATTGGAGTGTTGGGTAAAATTAGCTTTTTTTTTACAGGCAAATATCGTTTTTTCCTTGTTTTAGGGGAGGGGGGAGAAAGCACTGTCATCAGGGTTTGAACCCAAGTTTCGGCATTTCATGTCCCACAACTCTACCAATAGACGTCAAATTAGCTAATTATATGTGCCAAGTGATGAAAAAGGTCATAATTATGTGCGTCTTAATGTTATATATATAAATGAAATTTATTAAGTATAATAATAGTATAGAAGGTTGAGCATCATTGTAAAACATAAGGGCACACTCATGGTGTAGCAACTGTGGTGAGGGGTCAAGTGGGACATAGTTATTTCGTTAAGGCTGAAAATAAAATAAGAGTTACAGAAGGATAAACATTTTTTTCTCTTTCCAAAATTGATATGGGTAACAAGAACAACCGAGACTTTTCCCACTAGGTGAGGTTGCCTACACGGATCAAGTAACGCCGTAATGTTCTATCATAAATCATGTATATAGACAAACCATTAACCTCTAAATCCTTTTTAGTAGCTTCACCTATATGTTTAATTGGTCCACCTCTTCCTCTAGCAATTGAGCTACCCTCCACCTGATGTACTCCTTCTATTGGGCTTCTACCAATCTTCTCCACACGTGCCCAAACCACCTAAGGCGACAAAAAAAACAGTGCAGCCCCTACCTTATAAGCTACAAGCTACTTCTCTTAGCTTATCAAATAAGAGGTTTTAAGTTAATAGCTTTGACAAACTACTCTAGTAGCTTATTTTTAGTCAAATAAGCCAGTTGACCGGCTCAAAAACTACCCAAATGTCTTGCCAAACACACTAAACTGCATGTGTGACCAACACCAAAATTGCAAGGAATGTATACCATAATTTTTCTGCTAAAAAGGAGATAAAGGAAGTACATACTAGTTTTAAGCATATTGCTTAATTAATATAGATTCAGACTTAGTGGCTTTATGTTGATGTGTTCTATCAGATCAAACAGATGATACGCATTACTGACATATAATCATACCAATGATACCATATGCATGATCCACTTCAGTGGCAAGTGGCAACATGTCAAATAGCACAATAAAATGTGCCATAAAACTACACAAACAAAAAGACAATATCAACATACAATTGGAAGATGATTAAAATTGCACAAAAGTAGTTATCTTTAAACTCTTAAGTGCTCAAACTTTAAATGCAAATCTCTCTAATTAACAACTTGAGAAAATCTTACTTTAAAAAGTAGGGCTCGGTGACGTGAAAGTCCAACATCAAGACTGCCAAGGGGAAGAACAATGGTTCTTGAAGAATTTCGCAACTCACGACTTCTCATAGCCCACGTTTTCATGATATTATCAGCATTACTAACTGGACCACCCATTCTATTAACAACAATATCAGCAAGTTTCTGAAGTAAGCCACTCAAAATTAGTCCAAGTTCAGAAACAAAACACTCATTTAATAAAGCACAGGCTTTTTCCTCCAGCTGATTCAGCTCAATATCATTTCCACGGTTCACCAAAATCACTTCACAATCAAAATTTCTTGAGACAGGTATAGTTTGCAGATCTGCCAACAGCGGCATCATTCCTCGTTCAATCAAATTGGAGGAGGTGATGCCGTAAACATCATAAAATCCATCCATCACTTTCTCTTTGTAATCAACAACATTGTAGTTCTGCCAGAGATAAAACACAAAAAGCAAGGTCACGAACTAAATTTCCCTTATAATCGGCTGTTTGGGTTAAAATCATCATCATTAACAACGTCAAATGTCTGTAAATAGCCAATAGCCATAGTTAATTGAAAATCCAATATGTCAGAAAAGAACGATAAAACTGTGATTTCTATTTAATGCTTGGTATAAACAGAATAAAATAGGACATGATATTAAAAGTGAGACATTTTAGTTCTACTACTAAAACGGGTAAAAAAACCAAAGAGAAAATTCGCATGTCAAACGCTACCATAATCGGATATAATATAAAAAACCCAAATTCAGTTAAAACCGTGGCCCACTACACGAGCCTCCCACCTGGCAGGGCCCATAGAGGCCAAACATAGCCCGCCCGCAAGTGGATAGACCGTTTACAAGATTTGGAACCCATGACCCTCCACTCCAAGCCACACGGCGCAACACTAACCTTACACCAAGGCTTACCCGCTAAACATAACCAAATTCAGTTATCCATAAAAGAATTAAAAAGCCAACTATATTTCATTAAACTCCAACATTAACGGAAGTGAGCATGAACAAAAAAAGGAAAATGCCCAAAATAAAAAACTTTACCCCAAATAAGATACAGCCACATGATATTCTATTCTATGTTGATACTCTATATGACACAAAAATTCCATAAACATACAGAGATTGATAAAAAGTTAGTTACGTACCCAATAACGAAGGGATTGAAACTGAGCAAGTGCACGAGTATCAGAAACAGAAGCTTCATAGCCAAGACTGATCTGTTTCGCTGCATCGATCTGAGCAGACTCCGGATCCTTCCTAACGACATCGGAGTCGGAAGCACTGATCGCCATGGCCAATTGAATCTGAAACTCTTCTTCCTGCAAGAGATTAAAGTTGTTATTGTTAGGGTTCGGATCGGGAGCGATCGGAGTTGGCGTCGGCGAGGGTAGAGCGGAAGAGGAAGAGGAGGTGGTAGTGGTAGTGGTTGTGGTAGTGGTGGTGAGTGGGTCCGGGTCCGGGTCAGGTGGTGGTGGTGGTGGTAATGTGTGGTGGTGATGGTGGTTGTTGTTGTTGATGGTGCCACCGATGTGAAGCTTACGCAGGAGGTGCTTCATTTTGGGCATGGGATCATCAACCACAAATGCAAAACAATGCAGATTTTGTTATGAGATTGAGATTGAGATTGAGATTGGTGTGTGAGAGAGTGTGTATAAGTGTGGTGACTTTGAACAAGTTAAGTTAAATTAACCGCTGTGGGCTGTGGCTAATTGCAATTAGGCAGGCTCACCACTCTTTCATTCATTCATTTATTCATTCCCCCCACTTTTCTTTTCTTCTCTCTAATTTATGCTTCTTTTTTTATTTTTATAATAATAATAATAATAATAATAATAATAATGAAAATTTAGCTAAGTCAAGTCTTGAATTCATTAACCAACATAAATTGCGACGAAGGATAAGCGGTTCGGCCTCGTTAAACAAGATATGGAGTTCGATCTTTTGAGGATAAAAATTCGTATTGGTAAGAAACTAAATTAACCAATTTTTTAATAGACATAAATTCCACCGAAAAGATCTGGGACCGGCAAAATACTCTTTAAAGTGTTAAAAGTTATAAACTTTTTAATACTCTATCCGGCTTGAATTATAAGCAAATTTAACTATTTTATGCTTATTAAGGAGGTTAGTTGATTGTATTTAATTTTATCAAATTTATAAAAAAAATAGAGGTATTTTAATAAAGTAGTATTGAAAATGAAAAAAAAAAAAATATGATCACAATTTTCTAGATGTTTTAGGAAAGTGGTACCGAGAATAAAACAAAATTTAATAAAGTTAGTTAATTTTGCTTATATTTTAAATCAAGAAAAAAATTTTGTTGCTTATAATTCGAGCATGAAGGAGTATAAAAATCTTGCTCTTATCTTATTACGTATCTTTTTTTTTGTTTACATAGGAGGTCTGGGACTAAAACCCATGACGGAGGGGAAATCCTAAGTGTCCCTACAGCCACCAACTGGGCTGTCTTACGCGGACTCTTATCTTATTATCTAGCTCTAAGAATTGGGGTGAAGAAAATTTAAATTATTATCGACGGGATTAGTTGAGGAGGGTTTTATCTGCAATAAATAACATAGTACGCGTTACCTTTAATTGGGCTGCGTTTAATTTGGTTCATTGGATCGATTGACCTAAAGTTTTAGCATCCGACGGGTACTAGGGAGCTGTAGAACCTAGAGCTAGAAGTCAAAGCCATGTGTATCGCCTTACAAAGAATCCACACAACCATGGATGAGTATTGCAATTTGAGGATTAAGATTGTGAGATTGATTCTACTCCATCCGCATCAACCGGTTAATACGTGTGTAATTGGATAAATAAAGGGTTTATTTTAAAAAGTATTGGAAATTATCAAAGTTGATTTGTTAGGCTTAATAAACTTAATGTCCCCTTGGAACAACATTAATGTCCTTTTGGCTGAGACAGATGAAAACTAGTCCCCAGATCCCTTTTTTAGTCTCAAACTCCTTTTTCTTTTTCTCGATGAGATTTTGTCGGAATATTTTTCGATACCCCCGAATCGAAAAAATGCATTCTTCGACTTTAAAAATGAATATTTTAATAAGAGAGTAATCGGAAAAATACATTTTCCGACTCGGGGATATCAGAAAATATTCCGACAGAACCCCATCTAAAAAAAAGGTTTTGGGGACTAATTTTCGAGACAGATATGCAATAAGAGACCAAGAACACGCGGCCCCAACCTAAAGGCTACGTCATGCTCCTACAACAGAGGCAAGCTGGACCAAGTCTTTTAGAGGAACATGACCTCAGTTTTGTAGAACCATCTAACTGCATTCAAAAACCTGAAGACATGTCCATACCAGTACCAAATTGCAATAAAGCTATAACAAGGATGATGGTTCCTTGAAAATCAAACTACATTAGGTAAAAGATAAACATAGACACATAATGAAATTACCAACTTAAGAGAGAAGTAACTGCCATAGGTAAAAGATATTTCATGCCTTGCACAACCAATACCTGATAAATTAGTATTTTTACCTGCACAATGCAAATTGCTTCACACAATGGTGCACTGCACTTTCAGGGAAATTTTTAGCAACTCTTTCCACTATGGATTTAGTATCACCAATAGCTATTGATTGCAATTAAAAGAAATGCTGCTATTTATACAACACCACAGAGGAGTATGACAAAAGAAAAATGTAGGGAAGAAATCAAGAAGCAAATCTCTCTCATGTTATAAGATAGTTCAAAAAGTGATGCTACAATAAGTACAAATTCCTCATCAATATTAAGAAAAAAATTAAACCACAATTGAATTTATAATCTATAAAACACCTAAAATTAAGGATTATCCCTCGTGTTTCCTTTTCATTTTCTTCTTAGTCAGATCCCCATTACCTTCCTTGTCCTTTTTCTTCTCCTTTTTTTGTTTCTTACCTTCTTCCATTCCCGTGTTGCTGTCACCTTCGTTGCCATGTTCCTGACCCGACTCAGTTTCATTTTTAACACTGGTATGTAGTTTTCCCTCGCCTTCCTTGTCCTTCTTCTTCTTCTCCTTTTTTTGCTTCTTTCCTTCCTCTATTCCCATGTTACCATAACCTTCATCACCCTGTTGTCGAACCGACTTAGTTTCATTCTCAACACTGGTAGGTAGTTTTCCCTCATCTTCTCTCTCTTCAACTTTAACTCTGCTGTCTCTATCATGTCTGGACTCGACTCCCTGCTTCCTCTTTTTATTCTTCTTATGATTCTCACTCCCTAAACTTCCTGCATCATATTCAATAGAATCATAAAGTTCTTGTCTGAATTTAACTGCAGTCTGAGTTGATTTTTTACCATCCTCATCAGCATTCTCACTGTCAAAATGTCGCCGGTGATTTAACTCCCGACTAATCTCAAAATTCTGTATAGAATTCTCAACCAATTTCCCACTGTCATCATGAATCTCTTCTGTTTTGGGCCTTTCGTGCTTCTTATGGGAGTGCGGCGACTTCAGCTCTTTATGGAGCTGCTTCAGCTCATTGAAAGCAGCAGAGGCCCGGTGGAGATACGCACTGGAGACCTGTGAAGCACCATTATCGGCAGACACAAACTTCGAGAGAATTTTCGCCGCTTTTGAAAGCGATATTTGTTTTGTTGAAACACAATTTCCAGATATCGTCTTCATCTTCCTCCCCTTCACACGTATAGCTGGAATCAAGAAGCATTTTTTTTTTAAAACAAAGGATGGTTAGCACAGTGCACTGTTACAAAAATATCAACCAAACCGAAGAACAACTAAAAAACACAACTTCGTAATTCACGGATAGCATTTGGCAAAGCGCACCGTGAAGGGACACTCCTTAAACAACTCAGGTATTTTTTAAGAACTGTTTTTCGGAACAAAAAAGCAAAAAAAAAATCTGTTTCATAACCAACTCTAAAAACAATTTTAAAAGTTAGAGAGCAAAAAAGTCCGTTTGGTAAATCCATTTAGACAAAATTCATAGTAACTCACAACATTTACCCCCAAACTCAATTGAATATTAACAACCCAAAAGCATTTACCTATCCCATTCATAAACAATAAAATCCCCAAAGAGAATGAGCCCTAGGAAACTTGTTCAACTAGTTATGCAAAAAAACAGAGGTATCAATCAATCAAAGTCAGAGATATACTATACTAATATGTTAAATATTTTGGGATTCTCTCAGGTAGTCAGGTACCAAAATAATTATTTTTTTTAATTATATTTGATTTTTGATAGAACTAAATTACACAGTTTGGCAGTAATGCATGAACTATAAAAGCTAATAACACTGTAACAGAGAGAGACTATAGATATGGCGAGCTGTTAAAACCGGCCGGCCCGGCGGGCACGGGCCAGAACGGGTTGGGGCTAAATAGCCCGGTTACAAATTGAGGACACTATCATGTAGCCCAAACCCGCACTATAGCGGGCTGTGGGTTTGTGCGAGCCAGCCCGCATCTTTTTTTTTTCAATTTTTTTTAAATGCAACGAAAAATTCTGAAATTCTTTTCAACCAGCAGAAGACATGAACTAATTTAGTCTATACTAACAACACCTAATGACATGAACTACAGATTTCTAAGAGCAGGAAAAATAAAACTCGAATAAAGAATGAAAGATCTGATTTTTTTTTAATAAAACAAAAAAAATAAGAAGAAATACCCTGGGCCTTGGAGACTTGGAGGGCGTGACTGTGGAGGACTTGCTTATAAGCCCGTTATTTTTCCGGTTTTTTGGGTCAAATAATCAGAACCACTTGAAAAGATTAAATTTTTTTTACAACCCCCCAAAACGGGAAATTAAGTTAACGGAACAGTGGGTGTGTGAATCAAAGTGTAAAGAAATTTCGGAAGCAGAGTAAGACGGAGATAAAGATAACATAAAGAGAGAACGTAAAAAAGAGAATAATAATGATAATGATAATAATAATAATAATAGAAGATAGATGAGAAACTCACCGGGGAAAGGAGAGAGAAGGTTAGGGCACAGAGGGATGGAGAGTTGAAGAAGCTACTGTTATGGAGGAAGAATGAATGGAAGCAGCAAAACGATGACAGTAGGAGGAGAAAGAAAAACGATGCTGCTAGCGGGCCAGACGGGTTGGGCTTAAGCCTTAAACATCAATTAGTTTTTTTTTTTTTTTTTTTTGAAAAAAAATTTAAATTGAATCCGCAAATGAGCAATGATAAATCAACCTACAAATCAACCTACACCATTGTGTCACTTGTTAACTAATCAATAATAAGTAAGTGACACACATCACTTTTTATGTGGTATAGATTGATTTGTAGGTGTTTCAATAATTTTTCTCCCGGAATATAAACCATGCTTTTTATTCACAAGCCTTATTTTAATGCTGAACATTCTAAATTGCCCTTAATTTATATTTTTTCCGACTCAGGAATGTCAGAAATTTTTCTGAGAGGATCCTCTCCGAAAAATATATTCATGTAATATAATTGTTTTTTCGACTTGGGGATATGAGAAAAGTATTTCGAAAGTTACCTGTAAAAAAATATGAGGGTAGTTTTGGATTTCAAAAAAAACATGAGATTTGTGGATAAAAATGGAATTTATATTTCAAAACTCATTTAAATTTTGCAGCACACAATCATCATGTCATCCTTTTTTTTTAGTCACGATTGTTAAAAAAAAGTATCCAAAACAAATGTAACCATATTTAATATATTAAAATGTTCAAGGCAAATCGATATTGGTTTTAATTTTTTTTAAATTAATAATGGTTCGTTTGGGGTGTGAAATTTAGTATGAAATAGGGGATAAGAATTGGAATTGAGGTTTGTGTGAAAAACTACAATCGGTGTATGAAATAACTAGGAGACACTGGGAGAACACCTAGAAGGGGGGGTTGAATAGGTGTTAGAGAAACCATGAAAGATTTTCGAAAGAAACAAATCGAAACAATTAAAACAAATGATTTTTACAAAATTCTCAGCCTTTAATCGATTAAACAAATCTGTTAATCGATTAACACTTTAAAAAACACTTAGTTAATCAATTAATGAAACTGGTTAATCGATTAATGCCGAAAGCTTGTTTTTATTTAATCGATTAACACCTTTAGTTAATCGATTAATCACTGTTAAAACTGAAAAAATCACTTTTCAATTAAATACGAAAATCAATCAATTAACACGTAAGATCAGAGATAAAGCGGAATTGATTAACACCAATATTCTTATTGATTACCTAGGTTATGAAAATGATTTTCCCCAAATCAATTTACACAATTAAGATTCAATTTAATCAATTATGAAAATCAATCTTTTCTAGGTTTTCAACCAAGAACAATATTGAAATGACTTGAATGTAAAGAGTTAAAAGTTTAGAGATACGACACAGTGATTTATCCTGGTTCACTTTCATCCACTTGAAAGCTACATCCAGTCCCCTCTTCAACCAAGAGAGATTCTTCACTATGAGGAATTAGAGTTCTCAAATTACAAGTAAATGCCTCTCAAGACTCCCTTCTTGATAGCCTACAAGAGATACTCCACACCCTTGCCTCGTAACCCTATTGAATATAATCTAACCTCTTTTCTTGCTTGTCGATATCCCCACAACAAGTCTTCCACTTTGCTTTGAGATGCTTCAAAGACTTCCAAATGCTTGATGATACCTCACACCAAGGCTTCCAATTGCTTGTTAACACAACAAGACTTCCAAGATGCTTTGCTTGATGAACAACCACCAAGGCTTCTTTTGTTGTAGATAGCTTGCCTTCTTTGCAATGATTACAACCAAATTGAAAACAATAACAATCCTATGAATCTCTTTCAATAGCTATGAAAATATCAACATAAAAGATTCAAAGACTTATGATCAAAGAATGTAAAAATAAGAACTTTGATCTTGAGAAAGTGAGAGAGAATAGTGTGGCTTGATCTTTGTAAAAATGATGTAAAAATGAAGTTCTAATGTGTTCTCATAATTCACAAAGGTTAGGAAAAGGTTTATATAGAATACTCAAAAGATAGGAAACAATAGAAATTGATTTTGCCTTGAAAAGCTTATTTTAAAAACTGATACTGTACGTATTAATTGATTAAATATGTGCTTAATCGATTAAATATGTGCTTAATCGATTAAGTGCGCAAGTGATTAAAATCTTAATCGATTAAAAAAGGTCTTAATCGATTAACATAGTGAAAAATCAATTAAAAACTTGTTTTCTCAAAATTAAACATTTCCTTTCAAACCTTTAAGCCACCTATTGATTTTAGGTTAAGTGAATACTCAAAATATAATATAATCATGCACTTGATAGAGATTCACTACCCTCTAAAGACTCTACCCAAACTCATCAAAATAAAAGACTTAATCTTGAGAGGCTAAAGATATTACAATAAAACATAAACTAACAAACTAAGTCTTCATGAGCTTGCTCTCTCTTCATCATTTGTTGAGTGTTGTTTGCTTGGTGAGCTTGAACTTGATCAACACATTTGTAGCTTGTTCAAAACCTTTTGTCATTTATCAAAACATTCTCACTGGATCTAACAGTTTGGAATTAAAATTTTGGTGTTTGGTTGTGTACAGTTCCAAACCCAATTTCACGGAATTAAATTATAATTAAAATTACAAAAAGGTAGCTTATACTCATAAGCCTCAGAATTACAATTTCATACTTTATAGAATTAAGTATCGTGAGTCTAAGAGCAAAACACGCTGCCTCTTCATCGATCCACCCTAAAGGAGGCAATACGTGCCACTCGGTCAGGTTCGAGCTCGAGCCATGATCGGGCGGGGCACCCAGACGTAATTTAGGTCAAAAATCATCTAGCTAAACAAGTAGCAAGCCACATTTTAAACAAGAGCGGTCAATGTTTTTATGTGATATTAGTGGGTTGGCCCATAGTGTGGCTAGTTTTGGTTTTATTGAAGTTGACCAAAAAGGTCAGGGATCTATTTGGGTTGTACTTTCAGAGTATAAACCCCCTTATTTATGGAGCTTGTACGGGCCAACCCGATCTGTTGAAATTGTCAACCATCACCCAAAAAGGGTGAAGGGGGTGAATAGGATATTTAAAAATGTGACAATTTTTATAATTTATGCAAACGATATGTTTTCAAAACATTTCAAACAATATATGTAGCTAAAATGACGTAGTTATGAAAATGTTGAAAGTGATTGTGTGTGGAATGTTTGTTATATGTCTCTGTGACAAATTTCGGTCAGTTTTTGCAATGCTTATGTCCTCAAACTTATATTTGGTTTGTTATTTGCCCCTGTGATGAATTCCGACCAGTTTTTGCACATGTGGACCACCGTGGTCCTAGTCACCCTACCAGAGCTCTCCTCTTCAACCTTTATCCAACCACCAGAGCTCTAAACCCTAAAGCAGCTTTGCTCTGAAATCGAGCATCACCTTGATCCATCCCTCCCCTTCTGTCGTGACCTCATTCAGTCCTACTTCAAATTCTTTGTCTCGTCGAAACCCGCTTCCTTATCTCACCTGACCCGAGCCACGTCTACTCTCTCACCTTCGTCTTATTCGATGTCTTCAAACCGAAGAACAAGTCCTCTCAATAGAATATTCACCTTGAGTTGGCTACTGTGCCATTCAACTTGGGCGCTATTTATAGTCAGATTGGATTATCGTACGATCGTAACACGGTTGATAGGCAACGACAGGCTTCCCACCTTGTTTATTGCTGTGATGGGGTCATTTGCTTATTTGAGGGAGACAATATGGTGGTTGGAGAAGGTTGAAGATGAAGAGTTTTGGTGGTGGTGACTAAGACCGTGGTAGTCCACGTGTGCAAAATTGATCAGAATCAGTCACATGGCAAATAGCAAACTGAAGATAAGTTTGAAGGCATAAATATTACAAAAACTAGCCAGAATCCGTCACGGGGGAAAATAGCAAACCAAAAATAAGTTTGAAGTCATAAACATTGCAAAAACTGGCTAGAATCCATCACAGGGACAAATAGAAAATCAGAGATAAGTTTTGAAAAAACTGGCTAGAATCCGTCAAAGGGGAAAATAGCAAATCGGACATAAGTTTGAGGACATGAACATTAAAGAAAAAAGAATAAGGGTATCTGGCAAAAGTACCTCAAACTTTAAAGAATTGTGATCGATTTGAAAACGTTTCTCTTAATTAATGAACCATTGTATTGTTTCTTGCACTAAATATTGTAAAATATATCTTAGCTTAATATGATCAATTGAGAGAAATGTATTTGTCAATGTTTAGTGCAAGAAAATATAATGGTTGATTAATTGAGAAAAACGTTTTCATCTCCCATTTATACCATAACACAGTATAAGATTTTTGACATTTGGCAAAGAAACGTAAAGAAAAGGCTGTTGTCATTGTCCGTGGTGTAGCTGAAACAATGTGAAAAAGTAAACACACCGCTTGACCCATTTACTATTAAAAAAAAAAAAAAACTAACCTCTAGTATCTTAATTTGATGTGGATATGTATATAGAAGAGTAGAGAAAGAAAGCGTTGCAAAAAAAGAAAAGGGGAAAAACATTAAATTTATTTGAACGAATTGATTACAAAAGGAAAGAATGATATTAAAAAAAATTTAAATATCATATTGGTCCCTTTAAATGTTGACTTCTTTGAAATTAGTCTTTACATTTTTTTTGGGTATTTGTTCCTGTTTTTCCTTTCTGTTTTGGTTTTGGTCCTCGTCTTCAAGTATGGTTCATGATAATGCAAATGCAGTTTTGATTTTGATTCCCATATTTTCACTATCTAAAGGGTTTGGTCCCTGTTTTTCTTTCCGTTTTGGTTTTGGTCTCTGTCACATTAGCCACGTAAGCATTTTTTATTCAAAGTTAACGTCTGAGACCAAAACCAAAACGAAAAGCAAAAGTAGGGATCAAAACCAAAAAAAATGTAGGGACTAATTTCAAATAAGTCAACATTTATAGGTGTCAATTTGATATTTAAGACTTAGAAAATATGAAAAAAGGAAAAATACGCATGAGAAGTTTTGAAACCCCACAAAACTGCCAAATGTGGAGGTTCAACCTTTAAAGCCTTCTTTTTTTCTCTTTTATAGGCTTTAAAGGCTTTAACCCCCCTATTCATCATCATTATCATCACCTCCTTCTCCTTCTCCTTCACTTCTTTGTTTTCTTCATCTTTTGTAAAGACTAATACTTTTCATGAAATATGAGTTTAAAATTCATCAGTAATGATGATGGTAATAGCAGTGGTGGTAGAAATGACCCCATTGTCACTTCTAAAAACTATGGTGGCAGATGTTGCGCTGCTTGCAAACTGATGAAGAGGAAGTGTTTGCCAGAATGCATTTTCGCTCCTTGCTTCGATCTGGAGCGAGGTGTAAACCGTTTTGCAGTCGTGCATAAGGTATTTGGCGCGTGCAACGTGTCAAAGATCCTTCACAATATTCCAGAGCACAAAAGGCTTGACGCAATCAATTCCATGATTTATGAAGCACAGGCTCGAGTAAAAGATCCTGTGTATGGCTGTGTAGGAGAAATTTGTTCCCTTCAACAACAGGTAATCTATTATTCATTGATTTTGATAAAATTATCATTATTCTTGTAATTTTACTTTACAATTTTATGGTTAATTTGTTCATGGAGATTCATCAGATTCATGGTTTGATTACTTTTGTTAAGTATTGATAGTTATATTTATCTTCTTTCTTAAAGATTGTTTTACCATTCACGACAAGATAACTAGACGACGATCATAAAATGCTCAGATTCTTTTCCTTTTCCCTTTTTCTTTTGATTTTTTTTCCTTTTGCTTCCTTCTTAAAGATTAAATCAATACAATAAAAAAACTTAAGGGACAAACGTGTCCCATTATTACAATTTTTAGGAATTAAAAAATCTTTTACAAACTTTAGAGATTAAACTGGTACAATTTAAAAAATTTATGTATCAAAGTGGACCCTCACTTAATTTTATATTCATAAGGACAACTCAACAAAGTCTTGCGAGAGTCTGGTGGAGAGTCTTAATATTAATTTTTCTACCATACTCTCTCAAGACGTTGCTATTTTTTAAAATATGGCGGAGAGTCTTAAGTTGAGTTTCTAAAATAAAAGAATCAACTTAATACTCTGCGGAACCCTTTTTTTTGTCATTTCTCTCATTTTACTTACATCAACTTAATAATAAATAAATAATAATATAATAATAATTATAACTAAATAAATAATAATAACAATAAAAAATAATAAATTAAATTAATATTATTTTTTTAAGTAATAAATAATAATATTCTTAATTATAAATTTTTCGTATTTTATTCTTAATTATATTGTGCTATTATGAAAAAATAAATGGATATATTTTATATATTTGAATATATATACAATAGCTATATTATATACATACATATATATATATATATTCAAATATGAATGTATAAAAAAAAGCATTTAAAAAAATTTATATGTAAAAAACATATAGCTATTGAAATCATCGTTGCAATTCATTTTTTTCTTATAAAAATGATTATGGAAAATTTTTAAACACAAAGTTGAATATTTTAATTTTTAAATATTATTTGAATGCAAACAATGTTTTTGTAAATATTGATGTGATAAATAAATATTTGATATTATTTTTAGAAATAATAGGTAATTAACATTATTGAATTTATATTTCAAATAGATTATTAAAATTAAATTGAGTTTAAAAGTACATGTTGATGTAATACTAATATGTAAGTCTGGTGAGTTTTAAGTGTTGTGGTGAAAGACCTGAAAAGTCCGAAGTTGAGTCTTATAACAGATGATAATGTAATACTGATGTGTCAGAGTTTGATCTTAAAATTGCTCTGTATGCCATAAGGTAATACTCCCTCCGTTCCTATTTATAAAACCATTTTGATATTTTTCTCTTCTATCAAGGAAGTTAGTTAAACCTGTTAGAATTGGAAATGTATAAATTTGTTATATATTTTTTTTTTAAAATTAGCCTATAATTATTATTGAGACTCTAAAAAGTGTAGAGTTAATCAGAGTATTTGTGGAAAAGGGTAATTAGATCTTATTGAAAATTGAAATAATGTATTGTAAATAGGATCAAAATAAAAACTCTAAAAAGTCTTATATATAGGACTGGAAAGAGTACGATGATTGTGAATGTAAAAGGGATTTAAATTTTCTATTTATTAAGTGTGGAAAACTTCAATACCACATAAATGAAACATGTAACCCACATCTTTTGATATTCATAATTTCATAGTATCATAATTGGATGGTTTTAAAGCTCACTTTATAATCTTAAAACTGTACACACAAAACAACTAAAGCTGATTTTTTTTTTATTATTATTATTATAAAGGTTCAAATTAATTTAACTATTAAGCAAAGTAATAATATATATATATATATATATATAAAAATAAATACATTCCTTTAACATACAAAGTCATGCTTTGGACCATCTAAAACAAGAATAAAAGTAAAAGCACCATCTGAAAATATTAAAAAAATGGTTAATGCATTACTAAGCCATGGTAATTAAGAGGATTTTATATTCATTTTATTGAAATATATAACTCTTAAATTAATTAATAAATGGTGTGTTGAACTTACACAAATGGATAATCTATGGCTTAATCAATAAAATTCTTGGTTTTTCTAAGTTTCATGGAGGGAAGACCAGCTAGTTTTTAAGTTTAATCAAACAATTTTGATATGAAAAAAATTAAGTTCATATTTGTATTCTTGTTCTTTTCATGAAGGTCATAACTTTTTATTCTCATTTTAAATCTTGTGAAAAAAAAAAGTTTTATATGGAATAATAATACAGTAAAACACAATCCAATAAGTTTCATGTAAACTTATCATAGAAAAAAATGCTATAACTAATTACTCAGTGCTCAACGTCATATGGAACATATTGAACTGTATATGTAGTTTTATTCTCTTATTATTGCATACATACTTATCCTTGTCAAACATTAGGTAGGATTAAAGATCATGAAATTAATCATTATTCAAGTATTTAATTTTTATAAATGTTTTTAATAATCATTCAACAACGTATTTTACAGGTGGCAAACTTACGAGCAGAGTTAGCCTACTTACAAGACCACCTTGCTTCATTAGAGCTAGTCCAACGATCACCCCCTCCCTCATCACAAACAATTGTGACACCACCGGTTTTCTCTGTCGGTGACATACAGTCTCTCTCCAACATGGCCCAAACTTCATGGGTCATGCAACATAGCTCCATAAACCCTTGTCAAAATATGGTTGCACCACTATCAGCAACTGACGACGATGGTGGTCCTATAGCATTGGCAAATCATATCATGCTTAGAAGCGAGACTCTTCCTGCATCTCCGATATTGTCACGGTCACACACATCATCATCTTCATTGGAACTATCCTCTCCTTTGCCACAAACAACGGTGGCACTACCATTTTTCTCTATTGGTGACATACAGTCTCCCTCCACCATGCACTCCACATATGACTTGGGTCCTATTTTTGAGCCCATGGCCCAAGCTTCATGGGTCATGCAACATAGCGCCATAAACCCTTGTCAACATTTGGTTGCACCACCATCAGCAACTGACAACGATGGTGGCCTTCAAGCATTGGCTAATCAAATTATGCTTAAAAGTGGGACTCTCCCTGCACCTTCGATATTGTCATGCTCACATGCATCATCTTCTTCATTGGAACCACCCTCTCCTCTACCACTAACAACGGTTGCACCACCAATTTTCTCTATTGGTGACATACAGACTCCCTCCAGCATGCACTCCACATATGACTTGGGTCCTATTTTTGAGCCCATGACCCAAACTTCATGGGTCATGCAACATAGCACCATAAACCCTTGTCAACATTGGATTGCACCACCATCAGCAACTGACAACGATGGTGGCCTTCAAGCGTTGGCTAATCAGATTATGCTTAAAAGTGGGACTCTCCCTGCACCTCCGATATTGTCATGCTCACATGCATCATCCTCTTCAGTGGAACCACCCTCTCCTCTACCACTAACAATGGTGACACCATCGGTTTTCTCTATTGGTGACATACAGTCTCCCTCCACCATGCACTCCACATATGACTTGGGTCCTATTTTTGATCCCATGGCCCAAACTTCATGGGTCATGCAACATAGCGCCATAAGCCCTTGTCAACATTTGGTTGCACCACCATCAGCAACTGACAACGATGGTGCCCTTCAAGCATTGCCAAATCAAATTATGGGTAAAATTGGGACTCTTCCTGCACCTCCGATATTGTCATGCTCACATGCATCATCTTCTTCATTGGAACCACCCTCTCCTCTACCACAAACAACAGTGGCACCACCAACTTTATCTATTGTTGACCCACAATCTCCCTCTGCCATGCCTTGGTCGATTCCTATGCTCAACACATATGACTTATATCCTAGTTTCGAGCTTGTGGACCAATCATCACGGGCTATGCAACAAAGCGTCACTAACTCTTGTCAAAATTTGGTTGTTGCACCATTTGTCACTAACAACGGTGTTGGCCTGTGAGCATCATCTCCAATATTGTCATTCTCCCATGCATAATCATTATCATCATCTCAGTCGCTTCCTTCACAACCTGATATCTGTAACTATAAACCTTAATCAAATAATGTTGGCTTTTTATTTAACGTTGTAGACATGCATTGTTTGGTAAAGAATAAATTATCCGAGACTTAATGCTTTATGATTTTGGATTAAAACATAGAGTTTTATTTATAATTATACGGTTTTCTTTGAGTCCATTAATAATAGAAAACCCTTATGGCTTTCCTAACATTTGTAGCTAATCATGTTTCATATTTGTTCCACAATTACTTCATTTTGGGGCTATTGTATATGTGGCTCATAATATGATTTTAAGTCCCTTAAACATTCACAGTTTGTCGTATATAATTGAAAATTCTTTCTTGTTTAGCTAACATTGGCAAGTATATTGGATTGACAAGTATACTGAATTGTATATAGGGATAGTAGATCTGTGAGTATCCACAAGGATTGGCTGCCAAATAACCATTCACAAATTATACAACTATTTTGATAATGATTTGAATCGAAGGTAGCTCAATAATCATTAGACAATAAGCAACAAAAATAAAACAGTATAATATATTTTTTTTATTGACAAATTATCAAACACTATAAATGCATAAAAGGATGAAAAGACAAATGATTGAAGCCTTGGGGTTAAGTTTATTGCTTTTCAACCTCATGAATTTAATTTGGAAATAACACGAGAGTTAAATTATATTAGACTTAACTGACAAACAAATACTCAATCCTTAATCCTTAGGTGATTGTGCCTTTAATCAATAACTAAAGAATTAATTCTTCAAATGAGTTAATTAGATATAAAATTAGGCATGAGAAATCAACATGTTACTCCCAACTTCTTGACTATTCGTGGACTAAAGAATTGATAGGCTAATATTCTCACGAACAGAATAATACACTAAATTTCTTTTTTAATGCACATAATCATTCACAAGTGATCAAGTCTAAGAAAGCATTAAACACATATATTAAAAGGACACATATAGATTAAAGGTACTCATATTAAACAAAAAATACCAATTACAAGTGAAATACTCTCCTTGTCTTAAACGTAAGCCCTCCTAAATACTTCTTTTGGTCTTTAATGTAAGCTCATATTACAATTTCCAATGGAATTAATACTTATTTTCTGTAAACATCTCTATTTCACCTACATATTTTTTTGTCTCAATAATAAATATAAGATTAATTTTGAAAAGCATATTAAATATTACAATTTCCAATATAAATAACAATCTTAACCAACTTTTTTAGTTTCGGTGTTTTATTTTTCAAATGGGGACTTACATTTAGGATCGGAGGAAGTACCTATTTGTGCTACTCTCCAATCGTTCTCTTTGTCACGCGTCTTTCAACCCCTTTTGTATGCATTCTCAATGTGAGGAGCTAATACTACCTTACGTCCTATTGTCCTGACTAGATGTGTTTTTTTATTTGTGCATGTTGTGTTCTCACTTTTTATTTTTTTTCTACGATTTTCCAAAATTCAAATGCCCAAAAAGCACAAACAGGTTACATTAGAGCAATATCAGTTACCATTCTAAGCAAATCCATATTGACGTAATTGTATTGAGAAGTTTCTTCAAATTGTTGTTATAAGATAACACATTCTCATGTTACAAGTTTCAATGATAACAAACAAAAATCTAAAGACGGTAAAGCTAGTGCACGATAGTATAAGTCAAAGCTCCTTGAAGAATCTACCTCTTACTTCGTCTAAGATAATTTTAAGGCAAATTATATATATTACTCAAGCAAACATTTGATGTATTAGGACATGGAGAAGTAAAAGTTCATCGATGCTTTTAAAATTGTTTTCCAGCAATCTTTCATGCATAAATGCTATTAAAACTTTGGTTTAACTTATCTAGATTAACTTTATGGATTATGAAAAAAAAGTTTTTAGAAGTTTCAACATGAAGTAATATAATCGATTACTTAGTAAAGATAATCAATTACATCTGCAACATCATATAAAGTCCAGAGAGCTTGGAATCGATTACTTAAACTTGGTGAATCGATTACTTTTGCAGCATCATACAAAATCTAGAGGGTCTGAAATCGATTACTTGAACTTAGTGAATCGATTACTTTTGTAATAGAGTAATCGATTACTTAACCAAATAATCGATTATTTCTGCTGCATCATACAAAATCCACAGATCCACGAATTGATTACTTTGAAAGCTATAATAGATCACTTTAATTAAAATAATTGATTACCTTGAGAAAGTAATCAATTACTTTTAAAAAAAAAATTTAAAATGGTTCTTGATCAATTTCATTAATTGGATTGATTGTTTATTTTCTTCTGATCATAATTTCGAATTAAAAGGTGCTGATCATTTTTTTTAACACTCATTCACTCACTCTTTAAAAAATCTTATTCTCTCTACTTTTTCTAATCCTAATTTTTTTGAAAAAGTTCCTCACGTTCTCCTTCTCCTTTTCCATAGTCTGAGTATGAGTGTGTGACTTATTCTTGAATGATATTCATACCTTTGTCACTGAGCCTCAATTTGTTTAATGCACACTACTTAGAGTGGTTCAATTGTATACAAGCAATCCTATTTTTCCTTCAAGTATTCATCATTGTTAGGAAGATGCTTCCCTAGTGAGAGGGTGTGACATCTTCTATGTAATAGGGTGAGGAATCCTAGTGTAAGACTAAGGTTCCTTATGGAAGGTCGAACCGAGTAGTTTGTGAGGCGCTCTAGATGTATTCGGGTTCAAAACTTCCGGTGATTAATAACAACAAAACCTAAGCACGTTGCTTAGGGACTAAACATAGGTCGTTACGACACCTAACGTGTACATGGAACCCACCGAGGAAACTGAATCAGGATAAAATCCTTAGTTTGCATTTTTTCTATCTCTTGTTCATTTTTTGTGATTGTTCTATTAATTAATATTGTTTCAACGCGACTCTAAATATTTCATATATTAGCAAAAATTATCGCTTCCTGTTAATCCATTTTGAAAATATTTTTTAAATAATAATTCATTCAGGTAATCTTCAATAAAATTAATAAATCTCGATTCACTCAAGCCAATTCCAACAATTGTTGTGCAATCTTGATATCTACTTGGACCCCAGCTTCATGCCTAAGCTTGAATTTCCACAAGCATTTTCTTCTCTATATGAGGGAGTAAACTTGATGCCTTATTCTTAGCTTCTTCAACATAATAATCCTCTGCATAAGTGTGTTGTTGTTGCTAATTGTACTCTCGACCCCAGTTTCAGTTCCTATTCATGTTATAATAGCAAGGGAGTCACACTCATCAATGACTTTCTTCAAACCCATACTCCATCCTGTCTTCAAACCATAGCATAGACTCTATAGCTCTACCATTACCATATACTTAGTTCAAACTGGGGGAGGCTCCGGTGCATGTTAATAAATAACATGCGCCGGTGCATGCCTTTCTTTTGTGGTTTTTTTATTTATTTTTTTAAAATTTAATCAATTAAAAAATATTCTATGCGTTTTCTTTTTTACCGATATGAAGTGATTTTTATAATTTGGATTTATTTATTTTTTTACTCTGTGTTCTTAAAAAACTGTACTGAGTAAAACTGTATTCAAAATTTACATATTCTAATAAATCTGTATACGAACTTGTGTTAAAAACTATTCTGAATAAATCTGTATTAAAAAAATTTAAAAAAAAAAAAAAGTCACATGCACCGGTGAATGTTAACTGAGCCTCCCCCGTTCAAACTCCAATGTGGCAGTATAATCCAAGAGCTTTACAATATCTGCATAGAAAGGTCAATTTTTTGGGCCCAATCCCAATCTATTCTCTCTCATTTTTCAAGAGTCTTTCATGCCCAAATTTCCATACATGGAATTTCAACATTTCTGGTCCCTTGGTCATCCATTGTGGTCAAACCAGTAAGTCAACTCAAAGTCAACCAATATCCATTTATGACTCCGGAACAAACTATCTCTGCCATCATCCAAATCCAACTTAATTGCTTTATTCATCATCATAAGATCCCAATGATGCATTATTTTCAGTTGATTTGTCTTAGGTGCAGTATTTCATTTCAGCCCAATGGAAACCACCTGCTATAGGAATTATAAAATGTAATGCAACAACAAATAGTGAGAAAGTAACCGGTTTCAATATTATGTATAGAGACTAAGATGGTCACCTTCATTGTCCATCAGAGACACCTTGTTTAAGCAAATCTTGGATTCTAGAGAAACGAGGTGCCTCTGATGGGCAATGGAAATAGTTATTCATCTAAATTTTTCCGATGATTGGTTTGAGTCGTATTCTCTTCGATTAGTTACTGCATGAAAAAGAGAACTTCGAGGTTTTCCTTATTTTGAAGAAATGGCAGATGATTGCCTTAGTTTAAGAAGTGCTTTAAATTTCTGCTCTTTGTCTCATATGTATCAATCAGCAGTTGATAGGCTAACAAAATTATCCTTTTATGTTTTGGGTTGATAACCCTTTTTTATAGATTGTTCATGAACTGGAGTACTGGATTCTGGTGTATTCTCCTCCTGATTGTGTTCAGTTTTAATAAATCTCTGCTTCAACAAAAAAAAAAGGACATTTAATTTTTAAAAGCAAGAAAAATTTCATTTACACTGTATGATCCTTTTGTTTCAAAGCTAAACTCACCTCTATTTGGAAAATGTTAGTGTAGTTTCAATCTCCACCCTTCCAAGAACAGTAAATGTAATGATAACATAAACTTCAAGAGAGATTAGTATAATTTCTAGTAGAGAAAACGTGTGAAATGCAATTAAACTAAAATTTACGAGAGCATAGTGTGTAGTTCACTCTAAAACTACTTTTGAGTTTTATTTTCCAACCCCCTCCCTCCTCCGATGATTTCTGGATTCGTCCGTGGTTTGATTTTGAAGAAACTTTAAAAGCGGCGGATTATCAATTTATCATCATTATCACAGGAGGAAGCAAAAGTCAACAGCTGCAAAGACAGTATGAATAGGAAGGAGTTTATGCACAACTGCAAATGAAATAAATTTTTATTTGATGACTATGCTTCTGCAGCAGCTTGTTCTTCAACAACTGGTGATGCTGGGAGAAGGGTGCAAACGAGGTTGCGGTCACCGTACACATTATCAACACGGCCTGATACAGCCAACCATATTTTTCATTTATAAGTCTAAAGTAATAGTCAAACATAAACACATAATCATGCAAGCCACAATGTAGGGCATAAGGATGATACAGTTGACTTTATCATAATAAAAAATACAAGTAGAAGCAATATCTTCAGAACAAAATTCAGGCATGTTTTTTTTTTGTTTTTTAAGTGTTTCTACTTTCTGGAATTATTTTCCATTAAAAACATATCATAAATAATGGATGTTGTACATATTATGTTTTTATTAGAAAACAGTGGTACAAACTGTGCCTAAGATCTACTCTTGTCTTTATTACTATAAAGGAGCACTTATGCCATAAAGTTCAGAAGTACAAATTATTTGTTTTGAAGTGATGTTTGTTATGGCAAAAAAGGGTTAATTGTGATTAATTGAGGTGAAAATGGAGGTGCATATAGTTAACAAGGAACGAACTACAGAAAAGTCTTCATTATTATTGTTGTTGTTGTTCCAATGCTCCATGTTAACTATACAGCATCTCCATTTTCGCCTCTATTAAGAAACATGATTACGAGAACAGCCACATGATTATTACCTGTTGAGGGCCAGAACTTTGCAACGCGAAGCCATGAAGCCGGGAAGGCTGCATATTCCCGAGAGTATGGTTTTGTCCATGCATCTCCCATGAGAATTGATGGTGGATGGGGGGCTCCCTGCATAACATTTTAGATAATCACTCAAAAGGTGCCCAAATTGTGAATAAAATATGCAGCCAATGGTGCATTCTAGTGAATTAATCAAACTAAAAGAAGTATTTTTCTTCTTGTTAATATCATAAGCACAACAAAGTCTTTTACCTTGAGTACATTGTTGTTAATATCAGCTTTTCCTTTCTCAATCTCAGCAATTTCTTCTCTAATGGAAATGAGAGCATCACAGAACCTGTCTAACTCAGCCTGCAATGATGTTTAGTTGAATTAGAAAGAAATTACTCATGAGAAACTGTGAAGAAAAGAGGGTGTAAGGACAAAAAAAAAAATTCCAGCAAGGTTATACCTTGCTTTCACTTTCGGTAGGCTCAATCATGAGTGTGCCAGGCACAGGCCATGACATTGTTGGTCCATGAAATCCGTAGTCTATGAGGCGCTTTGCAACATCTTCTGGCTCTATCCCAGCAGTATTCTACCATGAAAATAAATTACAATTAATCATCACAGAATGAATAATTCTGTTTACTCAATTGATAAGCAACACTGCAAACTTTAAATGGACTTACCTTAAAGCCTCTTAAGTCAATAATGAATTCATGAGCAACTGTTCCATTGACTCCACGGAAAAGAACTGGGTAATAATTCTGCATAAGTCAAATTATAAGTAAAAAAAAAGTTAATCATACACCGAAACACAGTAACATGACACCAACTAGACAAGAAATTTTAACTGAGTCAAAGCACAAACCTCCAATCTTTTTGCCATGTAGTTTGCATTAAGAATGGCTGTCTTTGATGCATCGGTGAGTCCTTTAGAACCCATCATCGCTATGTAAGAGTAAGAGATTGGCAATATGAGTGCAGAGCCCCAAGGCGCAGCGGAGATGGTACCAAGTGGTTGAGATTTGTCAGGGGCAGGAATTCCACCAGTGGATACCTTCATTATAGTAAAATATTATTATATAAAAAGAAAGACAAAGATGTTATTAAACAATAAGGACAAAGTTACAGAAATGATTAATGATTATCATTACAAGAATATCATTTTGATACAAGAGATATAGAGCCATAGAGGACCAATGTCATCCAATTTGGAGGAAGTTAAACTAAAGACTAGTTTTTCCTTCTTTCTGTAAATATAACTAAAACCATATTATGCATAATGTCATCCATATATATAACCAAAACACTAGTGTTTACCACAGGGTGTGAAGGCAAAAATGGTGCCAAGTGTTTCTTTACACCAATAGGACCCATGCCAGGGCCACCTCCTCCATGAGGAATGCAGAATGTCTTATGGAGATTGAGATGGCAGACATCTGCTCCAATCCAACCCGGGCTTGTAAGTCCAACCTGTAAACATCGACCGAGTGCACCAATATAATTCAATAACTGAACAAACATTGCTTGAAAACTAGGCGAAAATTGCTAAATTATGGACCAACATGATATACAGAAATATAGCGGAGAAGGGGGAAAATTGTGCAGATGCCAGGGGTCGAACCTAGGCGCTCGCACATTATGTCCTGCAGCTCTACTAATTGAGCTACCTATTGGGGATACATGAAGGTAAAGATATGCATTAAAAAACAAACCTGTGCATTCATGTTGGCGCCATCCATATATACTTGACCTCCATTATCATGAATAATCTTGCAAATCTCATCAATGCCTTCTTCATACACACCATGGGTTGAAGGATATGTTACCTACAAATTAAATCAAAATGAAGCTCATATAAAACCTGCCTAACTTTGACGGTACTCTTTATTCACTGGTATAACTAAAAATAGAAATGAGATTCTATAGGAAGCAAGGGTACCATAAGTGCAGATAAGTTGTCCTTATGCTTTTCAGCAGCCTTCCTCAACTCTTCAATGTTAATGTTTCCCTTGGCATCTGTTCCAATAGTTACAATTTTCATTCCACACATAGCAGCGCTAGCAGGATTTGTACCATGTGCTGAGACTGGTATGATGCAAACATTTCGGTGGTGGTCTCCTCTTGCCTACAGTTTCCAATTGTCAAAAGAAGTAAGAACTAGGAAGCAGCTCAGGAATTTAAGAAAATTTATCTGAGTAACATAGGGAAATCATTGCATCTCTTCTGGATATTTAACACGACTACATGAGAAATGACATAATTGAGTTTATCTATTATTGGATGAAATGAAAAATACAAAGTTAAAGAACTGAAAAACTTCTATATCCAATAAGCAAATCAGAAGAACAAGGAATTCTAGATGAATTAATAATAAAACGAATTTTTGTCAAGTTAGTGAATAAGTAATCTTGTTCATAAAAGTTAAGCACATATATTCATGATCATTCAAGTTAACATACCAAGTGATATGCACGAATAACCATTAGTCCGGCATATTCTCCAGCAGCACCAGCATTTGGTTGCAAAGAGAAGGAGTCAAACCCAGTGATGCTACACAACAGTTCACCCAAATTGCTGAACATTTCCTGATACCAGAATTGCTTGTTTAGACACAGAAAACACAACTTCTATTCCATAATTTCAGGCACAAATGCAATTATAAGAATCTCTTTGTATCATTATGTTTTAAGATTATTTAATCATCCAAATACCTGATAACCTTGAGCCTGCTCAGTTGGTGCAAAAGGGTGAATATCGGTAAAGCTAGGCCATGTCACAGGCATCATTTCAGTTGTTGCATTCAGCTTCATCGTACAAGATCCGAGTGGGATCATACTGTGGCATAGTGAGAGATCCTTTGATTGTAGCCTGTGAATGTATCTGAGCAACTCATGCTCAGTGTGGTACCTATTAAAAGAAATTAAGGTAAGCTTCTATAATGTAACCACGAGAATTCAAATTTTGTGAAAAGGGATTTACGTGTTAAAGATAGGGTGAGTCAAATAAGGGCTCTCTCTAACTAATCCAGAAGGAATTGAAGTCTGAACTTCTGGTGCAAGAGATGCTGCTGTGAAGGGAACCTGCATATAAATAAACATTTTAGATTGACTTGCACGCCACAATCATGATTCATAAGTAATGACACAATCGAGAAATATGAAAGGTATACAATATATCAATATATCATTATACTTACAGCCTTGCCACCAGCAAAAACTTTGAATAGCTTATCAACATCCTCCAATGTGGTTGTTTCATCAAAAGCAACAGTGATCTGAAAAAAAAAACCAAGCTCCATAATCCAAATCCACAATTAACTAAATTGGTGCAACAGAAGAAACACTCACAGTGTTTCCATCGACGGTTCGCAAATTGATTTCACTTTTGTATGCGGCGTCAGCAATTGCATTGGCATTGGCAACCTTAACCTTCACAGTGTCAAAGAAGGGAAGATCCTGAACTTCCACTGTTCCAAGTTTCTTTAATCCGTGAGCAAAAACCCCAGCAAGACCATGAACACGTTGAGCAATGGTTTTAAGGCCTTCAGGTCCATGATACACAGCATACATAGCAGCCATGTTTGCAAGCAGTGCCTGAAAAAAAAAACAAATCAGGATTAAATAAAATCCTCAAACAAATCATACAAAATCAAATCCTCATAGCTCCATGGACAAACCATTAAAAGAGTTATTTCGTCAATTCTAAACAGGATATTCAAAGAAATATCGAAACAGGAACAGATACTTCAACAATAGCAACAACAAAAGTCTTTTCGGACTGTGTGAGGTCAGATACATAATCAAACAACTCGCGTTTTATTCATTCATAAATCATGTCAATACAAACCATTGTATAAAACCACAAACCACACAACTAAAACTGATTTAATTTAACCAAATAAGTTATTCAGTTACCTGAGCAGTACAAATGTTACTGGTAGCCTTGTCCCTCCTAATATGTTGCTCCCTAGTTTGCATTGCCATTCTCAAAGCCGTCTTTCCCGAAGAATCAACACTGAGACCAATGATTCTCCCAGGCATCATCCTCTTATACTCTTGAGATGTGGCCAAGAAAGCTGCATGAGGACCTCCATAACCCATTGGAACCCCGAACCTCTGCGCCGAACCGACAACAATATCTGCCCCCAACTCACCAGGAGGCTTCAAAACAGTCAAGGCCAAAAGATCAGTCGCCATAACAACCTTAACTCCATGAGCATGAGCCTTCCTAATAAACTCGCCGTAATCCAGAACCTCGCCCTCGGTTCCAGGATACTGAACAAGCACACCACAAACATCACCAGAGCCATAATCAACATCCTTAATATCAGCAACAACAACCTTGAGATCGAAACCGGACGCCCTCGTCTCGCAGACATCGATAGTCTGCGGATGACAGTTACTGGCAATAACAAAAGTCTTCTTCTTACCCTTCAGGATGTTATTACACATGGACATGGCTTCGGCAGCCGCGGTCCCTTCGTCGAGCAACGAAGCATTCGACATGGGTAAACCAGTGAGATCAGTGATCATGGTTTGGAAATTGAGCAATGACTCAAGCCTCCCTTGTGATATCTCAGCCTGGTAAGGTGTGTACTGCGTGTACCATGCAGGGTTCTCCATGATGTTCCTCAAGATCACTGGTGGAACGTGCGTGTTGTAGTATCCCATGCCAATGAAGGACTTGAAAACCTTGTTTTTTGAGGCTAAGTATTTCATGTGCTGGAACATTTCGCCTTCGGTTAACCCTTGGTCAAATTTCTTAAACTTCATTTGGTTTAAACGAATGGATTTAGGCACCGTTGCGTCTATGAGGGAATCGAGGGTGTCGAAGCCGCACGAATTCGCCATCTTGGTTTGTTGTTCTGGGGTGGCGGAGTTATGGCGACGTGGGAATGTGTCACTTGGTTTCAATGCTTCCACCGATATGGATCGTGTTTGTAATGTGTTGTTGTTGATGAGGTTGCTATTGTTGTTGGGTATGGATCCTCTGTTTCTGAGAACAGAGGAGGAAGAAGAAACAGAGGACATGCATCTGGAGGCAGAGTGTAAAACAGGGGAGGAGGATGAAGAAGAATGATTGAACAGAGATTCATTTTTTTGGCGTTGTTTTGCCTCTGAAACGAGGCGCTTCAGAATGGCACGGTTTGCTAGCCTCCTTGCACGTTCCATGAATGTAAAGGAAGATGGAAAGAGAAAAGGGAAGAGGAGAGATATGAGATGAGAAAGAAAAAAGAATGGAAAAAAAAAAAAAAAAAAAAAAAACAGAACAAAACAAAACAGAACAGAGCAAATGGTATGGGGAAGCTGGTTTCAAACTCTGTTGTGTTGTTGTTTTTATTTGTCTCTCTTTTTGTTATGATTCCATGTCATTGGAGTGTGTGAGTGGTGGATGGTAGATGATAGGAATATATATATATATATATTCTTTTATTTCTTTAATCAAAATCAGGTATTGTCAATGTTTCACATTTTTTGTGATCTAATTAATTCACCTCGGATTTTCAAACTATGCAAATCTTTGATTTAACGGTATAGTTCCTTTCTAAAAATTGTTGTCTCACTAAGGATTCCTTTGATCCTGAAATCTTTTAATAACCATGGATGTTTATAAATGATAAAATGTTAAATAATGATAATATTTATTTTTTATTTTTGGCTTCAGCATCCAACCTAACCTAACACCGGTGAGAAATCTCTTGAAACATGAAATATGGTTAGACACGTGACAACTTTTCTATACATAGTGCTTTTTTTAATGATTTTTTTATCATATACATAAATTAATCAAATTTAAAAAATAAAGTTTTATTAAAAAATATTAAAGAGTGTTGATTTATCTTTTCAAAATAATTTTACGTTTATATATTTGTTTATCATATACATTAATGGTTAGGTGAAGTGAAACAAACCTTTTTTAATATAAGTTTTGGAATCAAGATCAGCACTATAAGTTTTTTCTTTTTTTAAAAAAAAAAGATCAGCACAATAAGATTTATTTTTTTAAAAAAAAAAAAACAGCACAATAAGCATTTAGTGATCCAACCCCTCCCAATTTTTTTTATTATTTGGAGCAACACACATATAGTATTGACGATGGAAATAAAAATAAGCTATGTACTAGTTTAGGTAAATGAACCTGCTTATGTCAATAAAGTGAATAAACTACAACCTTATAATAAGTTTGTATTTGATAAACTATTTGAGATAGTTTAAAAACATATTTCTTCTTCATTAAAAAAAATATATTTGTTCTAGTCTTTATTATAAATCACATATAACCAAATTACACAAATCAAGACAAGAACCCTATTCTTAATTATCTTTTAGGCTATGTCACAAATATTAAAAGGTGTAATCAAAATATATATTTATATATATATATATATGTATATATATATATATATATTAAATTTGTATATTTTTTCACCTTTTATTATCCCTCGTTTCTTAAAATAGTTAAAATCAGTTATTTCCTCCATTTTACAACTAAATAATGTAAGAGCATGCACAACCCCAAATCTACTTTGGGTTCATAACTGGGTCTTACGCATTATTTTATAATTTTTTACACTTCCCTAAAAGTTAAGAACTCTCTCCACTTTTTTCCTCCAACCCCAAACTCAACTTTCATTCTTAAATGGGACCCACAACCTACCTCACACTATTATATTTATTTAATTAATTAATTATAAATTTCTAATAAATGCAACCTAGCCCAACGGCTAGTTTTAGTTTATTGATTTTTTTTCTTTATATTATACTAGTTTTAGTTCTTTAATTTTTTTTTATCAATTTTATTTTTTTCGTCACTTTTTTTTCAAATTTTAAAAAGGCATTAAAAAAATAAAAAAAACATAAAAATTAAAAATATAAATTATAAATAAAAGCAAATAATTTCAGTAAAGAAAATACATAACAAGCATGATAATTAATACAAACACTTTAACATTAATACAAAGGCTTACTCATACATCAAACCCTTAACATGATTTAAACATTAATACAAAAGCTTACTCATACATCAAACCCTTAACATTATTTAAACATTAATACAAAAGCTTACTCATACATCAAACTCTTAACGATAACATAAAACAAGCATGATAATTATTACAAACACTTGAACATTAATACAAAAACTTACTCATGCATCAAACTTTTAACATTATTCAAAGATTATCCTGGGGCATGTTATTCCGATTTTCCCATATATGTTGTATTAAGTCGGCTTGAAGTTGGTGATGAGTTTGCCTATGGCGTAGTTCTGCTCGCTTATCCAGATAGGATTGAAAATCGGGACGAGGATATTGTTCCGGTGGTTCGATGTTATGGTTTGTGGTATGATATTCAAGATTACCAGCATACTCATCCAATCAATTCTTTCCATTCAAATTACAATCCAATCAAAATGAATCTTATCCCATAAAAATCTACCCACAATTTTCTCAACCACAATTAATTTTATCACTCCACACTTTCTCTCTCAAACATACGGTTTCTTTCTTTCTCATCATCTATACGATTTCTATCTCTCTCATACCATGGCTCCCTCCTTCTTCCTCATACCATGGCTCCCTCATTCTTCTTCATCACAAGGCCACACACTTCTCCTCCATTTTCATTCACAATTTCATCAACATAATCATCATCAACACCATCCATTGTCATTCACAATTTCATCAACATAATCATCATCAACACCACGGTCTCATCCTCCCTTTCTCACCACGATTTCATCATCCTTGAACAGCCACAGTTTCATTATCTTCAACACCGATCTCGATTGAAGCCTTGCATCAACACCCTTTGTTCATCATCATCATCAATTAAACCGTGAAGCCTTGCATGCGAGATTAGGACCTTGATCCATCGAATAAGAGATTCAAGGTTGGCTATGGACCCTGAGGAATGATGGTTCCTACTTCTCTTCGTTGTTTTTTTTTATTTTATTTTAGTTTCCTTAATTTTTTTTTGAAGGGTTTGGTTGTTTAATTTCTGGGTTTTTTTTTAATTTTTTTTGTGATTGTAGCTTCATTTATGAATTTTTCTGTAATTTTGGGTTTATGGAATTGATCATTCCGTTATTGCTGTATACAAGTTTCTGGTTTATTTGATTTTTGTTTTTAATTTTTTTCCCTTTTCTCTCTCCTATTCTCTTCTCTTTCCCTTCCTTTCCGTACAACTGGGGCCCTCCTTATCTCCAACGAACTAATTCGTGGGGACGACCCGGGTCTTCCCAACGAACTCAAACAATGGCAAACCGAGGGGTCCCTGGTTCGGTCGTTATGGAGAACTGGTTATGAACCCACCGTTGTGGGTGCTCTAACACCAACGAGCTGTTGGTGCAGTGGTGTCAGGGGCTGCACTTGGTAGGGCGAACCACGGTTCGATCCCCCGCAACAACGTTGGTAGAGGAATAAAACCTTAACCCCGGGACCCCCCTCGAACTGGATTAGTCGACCCAGTGGGCCGAATACCAGGGTGAAAAAAAAAACTAAATAATGTAACAATTACACTTTTACTCTCTTCCATCTTGAAAATATTGATAGAAGATTTAGTGAATGAGGTCTATCTTTAATGACCAACAATTTATTATAGGACAGTGTAAAAAAAAAAACAATTTAATGGAGTAAATGAAAGAAAGAAAATTAAATCTTTCATAAAAATAATATAAAATAACTTGTCAAAATATCATATAAATTTTTTATAATGTAACTTGTAATTAATAAGGATTAACCAGATATTTTGATACTTTCTTTGTTTTTAAATAAGTGTTTTTTTTTTATGTTATAACGTACATATAAAGAAATATAGTTAACATGTTTACTTGTATTAAATTAATGTAGTATTTACTTAATTTGCTCAATCTCTCTTTTATTACATTTACTATTTATTTCGATCCAAAAGTCTTGACCATAGAATTTTTTTGTCTTGATCCATATGTTTTGACTATTTACAAACTTTTTTTTTCTATACTCTTTAGCCAGTATCACAGGTATTCCCAAGAACACCTTTAATACCAGGGAACCTTGAGACTAATCATGCACGAGGTCGCATTCCTATACCTCTTCCAGCGGGATGTGTTAATCGGGAATCGAACTTGAGACTTCTAAGTCTCAGACCTCATTCCCAAGTTCTCAAGTTGACATAACTGTTTACAAACTCAATACATAATTATTATATTTTTTCTCACTATACATTTATTCATAATTACTTCTTTTTTACCTCCAATATTTTCCTCTATCCTCTCCTCCCTCCCCTCTCCTCAATAATTTTTTTTGGTGAATACCCTCTCCTCAATAATTAATGATTATAAAAATGTATTTTAGTTAAATTACCTCAAATTCTTATATCATTAACCATTTATTAAAAGTCTCGATTCTTCCATAAGGTCAAGACTTTTGGATTTGAAAAAATATATTTTTTTCACTTATTATTTCTTTTTAATTATGTGAGGGCAAAGTTATAAATTAAAAAAATAATTAATATTGCATTGATTCTAAGATAAAATAGGTATATAAAAACATAACTTTTTTTTCCAAAAAAATATATTTATTTAGAAAAAGAGGAGTAACTTATTAAAAAAAAAGAGGGAGTAGTAAACTAAAATGAAATATAATTAGTTAGCTATATAAAAATCTTTAATACTATCATATCATGGTGTACTGATGTGATAATAAATTAATTTGATATTTTGGAAATGAATGAGTAAAATATGCGTGAATTTTCGTGAGGATGATAAAATATTATTCCTTCCGTTCCTGAATATAAACTTTTTTAACATTTTTATTTTGTCCTAACATCCTTTACCAATTTTTAATGATTATTATTACTTTTTTCCGTAAACACTCTTATTTATTGAACACTTTTTAGATTTTCAATAATATTAGTAGGGGTAATTTTAAAAATACATATCAAAAATTCACAAATCCAATACAATTAACTAAATTATTCTACTTTATTAATAGACGTGAAATCTCTCAAATAATCGTATATTTAGGGATGGTGGGAGTACTTCTAGTTTTGAGATATGGTGGAAAGGGTAGGTGGTTGGTGAATGCTCGCCCCACCTCTGAAAGGAAAAGGACAGATTAAGGGTTATCATAGTATAACGTACAAAACAACCCACCACACATTGTGGAAGGGGTGTAATGAATTGATGATAGGAAGGCATTAAAGCTTTGGAGATTGAGTTTTATATTTTAAGGCATTAAATTAAAGCATGTTGCTATATTATAGAGTAAAAGGAAATCAATGTTTGGTACCAAAAATTATAAATTTCTTTTTTTTCCCTTACTTGTAATTGTAAGATTCTTTTTTTTTTTTGGTAAAATGTAATTGTAAGATTCTGATGAGCTGTTTGTTGGAAGATCTTCATTCACAATAGGCTTATCTTTTAGGGAAATATTTTTATATAATTGATTGGAGATATATATGTGATGAGTCACTCGGACGCTAGTGAATGTTTTTGTGATCACAAAATAGAAGAACAAAGGAACAATCACAATCAGAATGTGTTAGATTTGGATTTGGATTCAGGAAGGCTATTCCTTTAATTTGCTGGGCTCCATTTTGGGGTATTTAATTAGTACACTCTGAATTTGGTAAATGAGGTACTTGTGCCAATTTTGGGCTATAAAATATAAATGACTAAAAATTGATACTATCTTCTATGGTGAATAAATGAGTCAAAGGATGTTCTTTTTAAATTTGTGGTTAAAGGGAAAAAAATTCAGGGTCATATTCAGAAAATAATAAAAGGGGAAGGGAATCTTATTAGGCCTAAAGAATCTTAATTGGTCGGAAATGGAATGACGACATTGAGCTAATAAAAGTAGGTGAGGGAAAAGAAATATGTATACATTAATTATTATGCAAAATTAGTGTGCTTAATTAAAGCAAAATTGGTAGGTATGTGCTACCAGAATCAAGGATTAGGTGGGGTATTTGCCAAATTATCAAAAAAGAAAAAAGGTAGGTATTTGCCATTGTATAGTAACAAATCAACGAAGATCCAAAGAATCAAAAGCATACGCATGTTACCGTAAGTGTAAAAATTGAAGTGGTTAAAAATGCAAAGAATCAAAAGCATACGCATATATATTAAAAAATATGCAATTTATGTTAGGTGCCTAAAAATGCAATTTTTGCATATATAATTATATAAAACATACTCCATCGGTCTCATTATCTTGGTAAAAAAATGCAAAAAATTTTGTCCCATATTAAAGTAAAAAAAATAAATGAAAAATCTTAAAGATTGTATATTGTATCAATAATTGATAAATAAGTAAGGAAAACACATTTAAAGATTTTTTTGGAGGCAATATTGTATTATGTATTAATTGTAATGATATGAAAATTTGTGTAATATCAATTTGTAATTAATGAATGAATCATGTATTATATTAAATAAATACTCTCTTATTTTCATTGACTTGTTTGACTTTTACCAAGATAATGAGACCGGGGAAGTATGTTTTTATTCTTTAATTTGGATCTTCGTTGGTTTGTTGCTATACAATGGCAAATACCTACCTTTTTTATTTTTTGATAATTTGGCAAATACCCCACCTAATCCTTGATTCTGGTAGTATATAAATTGCATTTGATAATTTGGCAAATAACATAGTTTGTTACTATTTGTTTTAGGCACCTAACATAAATTGCATTTTTTTTTTACACCAAGGGTATCCCTCAAAGACTAATCCCCTCCGAGGCGTAGAGATCACCGAAGTGGGTTTTGCCTCTACCAACAAAGCTTTTTTCATGCCCATGACAGGGATCGAATCCCTGACATTATGCTTAAGGAACCCAACTATCTACCAACCGTACTGGGCTTTGTTGGTAAATTGCATTTTTTTTAATATATATGTTTTATATAATTATATGCATTTTTATTGTGTGAGAAAATGGTTTTGCTTTCACTTTTGCAGTATCATTTTTTTTTTTAAAGTTACTATTGTTATGGCTATTTTTGTGCTTATAAAAAAAATAATAATAACTATCGTTATTGTTGTGTTGAGAAGACTTTTTGGAACGAGAAGGTTGTGCATGTCTCATATTGTTTCGAGTAAAATCTTTAGAATTATGCATCAATCATCAATGCGTAGTATTGATTGTATGATTTTTAATTACCAATTACAATGAATTTTTTTATGAGTTAAATGGGTTGGTGTAAATCAGGGAGTCATAATGGGCTGGATACTTATGGTATATTAGGCTCACTCATGCAGTATCGACCCAGACTCATCTCACTTTCTTTATTTCTCAAGTTTTAGTTTTTGGCTTTTTTTTTTTAAGTTTTAATATCAAAATGATTCTTGTAAATATAGATTTACTTGAAATTGATTTTTGAAAGAAAAATTGGTTTTGATCCTGCATTTTGGTCTTTCCTTATTTAATGTGAATGGAAATCAATTAAGGATAATATTCTTGCATTAATTCTCAAGGGCAAAAAATAAAACTTTCATTAAATAAAAAAACCAATTCAAAAATTATGATGGTAGATGGACCAAAACTTGTCAAATCTAATGACAGAAAGACAAAAATTTAATATGAGAGACCAAAACCAACATGTATGTTTTAACTTTTATAAATGTAGGAACGAAAATCAATTAAAAAAAAAAAACCAATTTCGAAGGACTCAATCAAACAAGAAGAATGACAGGACAAGATGCATTTCATGTATATGCTCATAGACTAGTACAAATCCCGTAGCTGGGAAGAGATTCAATGAAGAGACATGTGACCTCATTCCCGAAGAAGCTAAGGATATGGAGCATATTTTAGGTTTTGTTTGGTTGCATGAGAGAAAATGGGTAGATAGATTATGGTGAGATAATGGGTAGATTTTGTGGTTGTTTGGTATGAGAGAAAATGTGAAGAAATGAGGAAGAGAGAAAGAAAGAGGGGAGAGAGAAAACAGTAAATTTATCAAAAAACAACTAAACCTTGTGTTACTAAATAGAAATAAATATTTTTTTTTCTTTTTTACATGTATGTATATTTAACATAGTCAAAGTTTTTTTTTACTTCAATTTTTTATTATATGATAAAATTTCTGAGTCCAAAATATAAAAAATAACAAATTTTTTTATCTAAAAAAAGCTTTATTTTAAAAAAAATAATCAAATAAAGTGTAATAAAAAATCAGTCAAACATAACTAAAATTTATAACTTAACAACTTAACATTGTGCAGTGCGTAGCAAATCAACCAACATAGCAGTGCCCCAACATTTTCTTTCCAAAATCTCTTCTGGGAGGAGAAGAAAATTTTCTGTGATGGGTCCCACCAATTCTTTTCTCTCCTCCTCCTTTTTCCTTCCAACCAAACAGGGGAAAACTTTGTTTTTTTCTTGTTTTCTTCTCTCCCAAATTCTCTTCTCCCCAAAATCTCTAAAACCAAACGGAGTGTTAGAGTCGGAAGGTTTTGATACTTCTAATAGTCTTGACATCACATTTGACCCAAAATTTGTAGATGATCAATTAAGTCTATGCTTCTTTTCACATAGATGCTACTCAAACTTATTTATCACTCAGCAATGTACGTATCTTTCAAATCCAGCTAAAGATATCATTATATCACTCTTTTCCTATAACTTCACGCGTAAAAATGAAAATAATTAGTAAAGATAAACGAAGGCATACATAGATAAGCTTTTAACTTATTTCACCATAAAAAGTAGCACTAATGCAACAAGCCATATTTCGGTTGTGTTGCATATAAATCAGCTCATCAATTTCACCACTCAATACAACGAAACAAGTACAAACAAAATAAAAAAATAAATAAATTTGGAAAATTCAAACCAAATAGCAAAATCATCTAGTAAGTAAAATTAAACAAAACCACATGATAAATCCATAAGAAGCAATGCAGCCTCGGCTACTTCATCTCTTGGAAACACTTGCTGAAAAGCCGAATTGTTTCTCCAACTTTGTGCTAAGTCCTTGAAATATTGAAGCTTCTTTTCCCCATGAGATGATGATCGTGAGCCTCCTGCTGATGTGGCAGTGGACTTGAACTTATTCTTGAACTGTGCTAAATGGTTTGTACGATGAGACTTCTTTTCCTTGTTATGGACTCTAGTCTTTGTAGATGATGCATCTGTGGCCAAAGTCAAACCATTTGCAGCTTCAGCCATTGCTCTTCTTGCCTTCCTCTGTCTAATGCCACATGCATTGCAAAGGGACTGCACCAACAACATGTTTGCATGTTTATTAATATGAAGGCTTTTTTTCCCCCTCAAGACACTTTGCTATTTTATCAAATAATTAATTTGGATTTGCGTTAAAAAAAAAAAAAAAAACGAAAGGCACTCCAACCACCGTTGTACAATTGTAAGGTCACTTAGCTTGTGAAAAAATAAATAAGTCTAACAACAATGGATAATAATGGCCAAGTGGTTAAATATTTTTTAACAACGAACAACGAATTAATTCATTAAAAAGGAACAACCGAGCATTACAGTAACACAACATGTGGCCAAATGATTAATTGATATATACTCTTTTTAAAACATAGAAATATTTTATGAAATTATTGATTCATCCAAGATCCATGATTTCAAATACATTGAAATTGTTAACTTTTACTAATAAATTATCGTGTTTTTTTTTATAAGAAAATAAAACTCATGTGTTGTTTAAACACGTTAATGAATTATCAATTATTTGAATATATCCAAAATTAATGTATTTGAGACCATTGATTCTAGATTACACAATAATTTTTTGGTACTTTCCTCAATTTTTTTGTTAATTGTTGAGATCAACTTTGACTGAATGTAATCAATATAAAGTTTGAGCAACTCTCATCAATTGAATAAATTTTTGGGATGAGTTAGACTCGGCCACAAATAATATATGGTATGAGCCACCTCCATAAAGTCTATATAAACCTGACGCTCTAGATAACATGACCTAGGTGCATGTGAAGGGTTGAATGTGAATAAGGTAACATTAATTGTTATACATGAAGTGTTTGGTAAAACATATATGATTAATCGATTGATAAACTTAAAATGATGTAAAAGAGATTATAAAACTTAAGTTGAATCATGTTAATGGAGTATTGGTGGAACCAAAGAAAATAGTAGTATTAGAGGGGGAGAGAGTACATTTTTTACTTGTTTGAACACACCTGCTCTCATCACATGTCTCACAACTTAATAAAAAGTAGTAATAATATATAGGTATATAAATTAACTTACATATAATCCAACATCATAAAAAAATTGACATGTATCACTTATCAACATATATTAAAATAGGTGAAGTTGAGGGGTATTTTTTACTTTCTCTCCATGATAGTTTTTCCCTCCAAATTTGTTTCTAATCCTAGTCATCCATTGCAAATAAATCACATCCGTTCATATCCCTCCTAAATTTCATTCTAATCCTAGCCATCCATTGCAAGTAAAACACATCCGTCCATATATTTTTAATCTTTTCATTTTTCTTTCATTTTATGACTGCTTACAATTGAAACAGTTAGTATTTTTCATTATTTCCTTTCATGTGTGATGCAACAAATGATATTCTGACGGCTTACAATTGATAGTCATGGAAAGCTTGAAAAGTGACAAGATTACATTAATCATATGAACAGTTAGTAATTTTTTTTAATTGGTAGAAAGCATTCCTTTCAATTAGTATTTTTTCCATTTTTTTTGGTATTTTTAAGTGTTTGAATTTTGCTCAAACATTTCTCAATACTGAGACTTAATGGTGCACAAAAGAAGATCAAAGAATTTTGAGAAGTAAGTGAAATTCTTTTCAATATTGCGTTGATCTTTAACACAATATTTCTTCTCAATATTTCTTTTTTTTTTATAATATATTGATCATGAAAGCCTTCCTTTCAATTTATCATTTAAATTTTTGTTTAAACATATTACTATACCTTGATGATTTCAATGAAATTCACTTCTTTGATGACCAAACTTACAAGGTAGTCCATCAGATTATTATGCATATTTTTTATTTTATCAAAGCTACTATGTGCACCATCGTACATTTTCTGCCCTTCTAGGCCTCTACAATCTGCATATATATATATATATATATATATATATATATAAATGTTTGGTCATTTTGTTTTCTATTTAAAGCTTATTTGTTACCGGCCTTTCGTCTTTCAATGAGATTTTTTTTATTTTTAGTATCAAAATGCCACTTGCAAAAAAAAACGTATAAAGAAGGAACCTTGGTTGTTTGAGCATATGAACAGTTAATATTTTTTTTATTTTTTATTTTTTAAATTGGTGGAAAGCCTTCATTTCAACTGAAATTATTTCCTTATTAAGTATATTTTATTTCCTTATTTGTCATAAACATTAAGCATATGAATAGTTAGTATTATTTTTTTTTAAATTGGTAGCTAGAAAGCTTTTCATTTTTTTTTGGGTATTTTTAAGTGTTTGAATTTTGCTCATACATTTCTTAATATAGGGACTTAAGACTTGATGGTGCACAAAAGAAGATCAAAGAATGTGAAGAAGTAAGTTAAATTCTTTTCAATATTGCGTTGATCTTTAACACAATATTACTTCTCAATATTTATTTTTTTATAATATGTTGATCATGAAAGCCTTCCTTCTAATTTATCATTTAAATTTTTGATTAAACATATTACCTTGATGATTTCAATTATTATTATTATTTTTTTTTGGGTATCAAAATGCTTCAAGTTGCCTCACAAAAGTTGTTGTAAGTTGTAACATGCAAGCTGTTGGCATTTTTACCCAATTCTGGATGCTGACACGAATCCTCTTTCTTGCTTTAAATTATTCCTTTAATGCCCAAATAACTGTAAACGTGTGTGTATAATAATATTTCTTTTCAATATTGTGTTGATCTTTAACACAATATTTCTTCTCAATATTTCTTTTTTTTATAATATGTTGATCATGAAAGTCTTCCTTTCAATTTATCATTTCAATTTATTCAAACACATGTAAATAAAATTAATGTTTAATGTTTGAACAAATGGAAAGCCCTTCAAAAAAAAGGGAAGGATAGCAAAATTTAAGACCCGTGCATCGCACGGGTAATTTTCCTAGTATATTAACTAATTAACATTGTAGTAAATAAAGTACTAATCTGGAACACATGTCACTTTATTTGTGAATTATGCTTATTTCTTGCTTTATTTTTGTAGGCCATATATCATTTTAATAATAATGTAAATAAAATGTACTAATATTGTCAATATTATGGTAAATGAAGGGGAGGAAGGGACAAAGTTACCTTAGGACCATTAGGGCCACTCCTCCAAAGTGGGGTACTGCTTGTGTTACAATCTGAACAAACCCTAATAGTGGTGTTATTGCCATTGTTATGAGGGCTTCTTATGATGTGCCTGTTCTCGTAGACTTGATATTGGGATCTTGGAGTAGCAGCAGTGATGGTTGTTTTGTCAGTGCTTGGACTGGTATGCGGTCTCATCATTTTTTTCATTAACCTCATCTTTGAAGACATCCATTTTGGAGACCCGTGACCGTTTTTGCTATCTTGCTCCTCATTTTTGAAGAATGATAAATTGTGGTCACATGCCATACTTGGTTCGTCCTTAACTGGATGAGGTGAAATGAAAGAGGAATTGTAAACTTGATGATTGCTTGATGATCCATCATGCAATACCAGCTTAGAATCCTGAAGAAAAGAAATCATCACGATATATATTAGATAAATGATCAAGATCGACAATTTTCTTTTTTTTTTTGTCATTAAGAAGTTCATTTTTTAATTTGATTTAGCTAATTATTGCTTGTAAGGCAATGATTAAGAAATTATAAAAGCAATTTTTTGTTTGAAAAATTAAAAAGTAGTAATTTACTCCATTAAATACATTGTTTTCTATTTCAAAATTTATTTTTTTCCTATTTCCATTGCCTTTGAACCAATGGTTAGCAAAATTGTTTTTAATGATTTGGTGTATAGACCAAACAACATGTAGTTATAATTATAAATTAAAATTATAAATATCATCTTATGAAAATAAAACCATTAATTGGTGAAATTCAAGGAAGATTTATCATAAAACTAAGCTTAGAAATCAAATCAAAACGTTAAAATACAACTACTTATTAGCTTGCTGATCAAAAAGAAAAAAAATGTCATTAATTAATTATTAAAGCCATATACATATACAACCATATTTGTGCTCGTGTTATTTATATAGTGATCATGACCACCAAAAGTTGTTCTTGTTTAGTTTCTACGGATTATATATATATATATATCCACCTGGTAAAAAAGATCTAAAAAGAGTAAAGGGGAAAGAGGAAGCAAGTTCTAATAATTGAGTACTCATCACAAAGAAAAAGTAGAAAGCAAAGTAGAGTAAATCATAAACTTTGATCAAAATATATATAAAACAAGAAAATGAATATGATCTTGCCTCTTGATCATAATCTCTGAACTCTCTGATTTCTATGGTTTGCCTTGAATCAAGTATTTTAAACAAGGTATGACATGTGATAGAGGTTGAGTCCTCACTATTAGGAGCTGAAATGAAGAGTTGGTTTTGACCATGTAAAGAAGGACATGGTTGGTTCAGAGAAATAGAAGTCATGGGTTGGAACTTGGTTCAGAAAGAGAGAAAGATAGATAGATAGATAGAGAGAGAGAGAGAGAGAGGGAGAGGGAATTGAACTTGGTGTTGGGTTAAAATAGAGCAGAGAGATATGGCAGGGTAGAGAATAACACAAGGCTCTATAAAAAAGAGTTAAAGAGAAAGGGGCTGACTACCACAGGGTGGTAGGGTTCATTCATATAATTGAAGGAAAGAGAAGAGTTGTCTCTCTAAGAGACATTCACGTGATGACTCTTCATTATCATATATCAAACAAAACAAATTAATAAGAGACAAGATAAAAGGAGGTATTGGGTGTTACTACTCGACCTCCATCCTGAATGACAAACCCTATCCGTAGTATATACCATGTTGAATCTCACACGAAATTTGGATCAAGATCGGATAGGGTTAGAGTTCAAGCAAATGATAGAGCCTAATAATTTCTGGGTCGGGTCGGGTTGGGTTAAGTTAAATTCGACCCAAGCCCACCCCTAACGGTAAGGATATACATAAAAGGATATTATTAGCAATTTTCAAAATGTGAGTTATATGAGTTAATAAAAAAGTACTTCCTCCGATCTCTAATATTAGCACCATTTGACCAATTTCATTCCCTTTAAGAAAAGTAGATAAATTAGTTATTTGTATTTGAATTATAAATTTTAAGTGTATATTTACCAATATATCATTTTGATCTTCTAGTCATTAATTGGTGTTTCTTTCCCCCACTAACATGATAGAGTATATTAACTAAGGTTAGTTTTTGTAAAATTTAGAAAATGCGCTTATATTTTAGAACAAAATTTTTTGGTCAAATGGTACTTATATTAGGGACCGGAGGGAGTAATAAATTAAATAATAATAAATAAGTTGAACGATGTCTTTAAGCACATTTAATAATATTATTTTATTTAAACTCATTATTTTAAATTTTTTATTGCTTTAGCCTCCCTTCGTGACAGACACACATATCATACTTCCTCCGGTCCTAAATATAAGTTTCATTTGAAGACTTTTTTTTTTCCCATAATATAAGCTCCATTTCTAATTTTCAATGGCATTAATTACTTCTTTTCCACAAACACTCCTATTTACTCAACAATTTTTAGATTCCCAATAATAATTATAACGGTACTTTTGAAAAAGTATATCTAATATTTATATTTTCAATATCACTGACCATATTAACTAACTTTCTTAAAGGGTGATAAAATTGGTCAAAGAGGCTTGTAATAAGGATAGGAGTAAAAAATTATGTTAGTTATAATTCTACATCGTTCAATATTTTAGACCCAATTTTTATAACCTGTCTTTTGGGAAAAGATCCTACAAATGATATGATGGTATAAAATATATTAAATTTATTTTTAAAGTATAGAAACATGTGAAGAATAATAAAATAATGGATGAAGTTTATTTATAAACAAATTTTTTGTCTACTCTGTGGATGCTCCAAGTATGTAATTATTTGATTTCGTATTTAGGACAAATTGCTCATCAATATGCTAAGAGGCTCACCGCTCACATGACAGATGACTCATGGGCAGCAATGATTACATGCACTCTGTTATAGAGCATAGCTAATAATGAAAATGATCCTACTATCCTAGCAACGACCTTGGATCTTATGGGCAAGTTGTCTCTCATAGTCACACGGTGAAGATCCTCTTTTGGTTGAGCTGATTGCATGCGTAGACATGTTTGCTTGTGATTTGTCCCACCCGGTTTTATTTGCTGCTTGAAGTATCTTCCAGATGCAAGACTTAAAATTCGGGTAGTCATGACAATATTACGAATTTGGAATCTCAACAATGGTATTGTGATCTCAATTGCAATCTCATCGCCTGCATTTTCCCGCAATTTGGTAAACCGAATATAATCGCAATAGCAAATTGTAAACTAATTTATTTGTGTGTATATTAATTATTCGTTTATTGGACATATTAAAAAATAGGAAAATGTTTTCTCAATATCTGAATACAATACTGTATTCCATGATACCATATGTAGCCAAGTCTTTTGCCTTTTATAGTATTTTATGGAAAGAGAAAAAATTATAATTAAATGAGTTAAGTGAGTGTTGATGTCAAAGAGTGATATACATATAGCAGAGCCCTAAAAAAAATATAAGATATGATAGTTTATTTTATATTTTGTATTATTATTTTTATCTAAAGTTTAGTGAGTTATTAAAATATAATAGTGTTTTTTTTTTATGGACTAAAATATGATAGTGTTATCCTAATTGATTTACTCCATATTTTATTTGTCGAGTGTATTTTTTATCTTATGTAAGTTGGATATGATAGTGCAATTTTTTTCATTATATACTTTCTCACATTAATATTACTGTTACTATTATCATCATACTACCACTATCGTCATCACCTCATCAATGTAAACTATATTGCTTATATTATCATGCTTTCTATCCTATCATTTTATTATTGTATCCTAAAATCCAAACGAGCCATAAGAGTGTCGTTCATGGACTCGGACTATGTAACTTTGCAAAAACAACGTTGAAGGAAGTGTATTTTTCACTCAAGTAAAAAAAAGTTTATTGTAAATTAGATTTTTTGTTTTGTTTTGAAATTTAGGGAAAATTAATAAATATACTAAAATCTCTTCTAACTTTGTTTTTGTAAAGTTAGAGAGAATTAATTTTCATCTTTGATCGATAGATAAATAAAGATTAATACTTAGCTTGTTGAAGTGAATTTTTTCTCCATGTTTCTTTTCTATACACGCGATAGGGATTAAATGTTTTTCATGTTTAAGGAACCTAATAATTCACTGACCTTATCTCTTAGTTATCAGCTTTAAGGAATTATGATTTTATATATAAAAAGGATAGAATGAAGAAATAAACCATAAAAGGCCAAAAGTTATCCTTCTTACACACAATATATACTTCCTCCGTCCGTTATTATAGAACCCCTTCCAGATATTTCACGTATATTAAGAAAGTTGATTAATTTAGTTAATTGTATTAAAAATGTGAATTTTTGATATGTATTTTCAAAATTACCCCAATTAATATTGTTGAAAATCTAAAAAATGTTAAATAAATATGGGTGTTTGTGAAAAAAAAAGTAATTAATAATCATTGAAAATTGATATAGGGTCTTATAAATAAGGACAGAATAAAAGTGTCAATAAGATCTTATATTTTGGGACACAGAGAGCAGATGTTTTGTGACATTCCACGTTTGGCAAATCATTTGGAAAGAGACGAGAAAGATAAACGATCGTCATTACCATGAGATACGCTGCTAACGAGAATCGCACATCTATCTTTGTTTCTGGCTCCACTCATTAGGGATCCCAGCTTGTTTGTTGATAATGTTAAGTTTGACCATATAAATTTGCATAAATCTAGAGAGCGTTGGGCCTAATCACCGGGCATAATTTTTATGATCAAGAAGGAAGCTACGTATGAGTGATATGAATCACTCCTTTGTCTAGTAGGCTATGGAGAAGATTAGATATATAGTTATTGATAGAGAAGACTTTGTCTCTATTTAATAGGCAATAGATGCAAGTGGTACTCATTTGGAGGGGCCATGGTACTCTGCTAAAAGACAATGCAATTTGCTAGTGGCTGAAGCCGTTGGCGATTCAAATATATCGGTGGGTTTCTTTCTCGCTACCCAAAAGTGTGACTGGGAATTATCTGGCCATAATTGTATCGACCTCAAGGTTATAATTTTATTTAGGGTAATTTTGACTCATGGAATTGAAATTATATTGTATTTTGGAATTGGAATTGAAGTCGAAATTATAATTGGTTCATAATCATGACTTCTATTTTGGTAGTGCCAAGAATGAGAGCATGAAAAAAATATAATTTTAAGTCTCTAAAATTAGCAGCAATGGTAATGACAGGGGTTCAATAATGGGGTGATGGTGGCGACAAAATAGATGGGGGTGGTGAGAACGGTAGACGTGGTGGGGTGGTAGCAACAGTGGCGATGGTGGTGTCAGCGATGAGGAGGGTGGTGGTTGCGATAGCAATAGTGAAATAGTAGCGGTGGTAAAAACAACATTTGTTATTGGGATTTTACTTCGGTATTTTCTGAAAAAAAAAAGTTATGTACTCTTTTTACGTGACCCAATAAAACTTTATAAGTTTTGCAATTAGGTCCTTAAGATATTTATGTAAAATTATTATTTTTATCTTTAATGTAATTTATCCAAAATAACATCATTTTAATATTATTTTTCATTTACCCAAAATACTCTCATTTGGATGTTATTTTTCATATACAAATAAACTCATTTTAATATTATTTTTCATATACCCAAAATAAACTCATTTTAATATTATTTTTCATCTGCACAAAATATCCTCATTATTAAAATTAATGTTAAAATAATATTAAAATGAGGGTATTTTGAGTAGATGAAAATTAATATTAAAATAAGAATATTATATTTTAATTATATTACATTAAAGATAAAAATAATATTTTTCATAAATATCTTAAAAACCTAATTACAAAACTTATAAATTAAAGATATATGTACGTGACTGATGTGGCAAAAAAGACATGTAGTCCTTTTTTATTGGACCACATAGAAAAGGTACAACAATTATTTATTTTCATTTATTTTCAGATGGTACCAAAATAGAATCTTTATAAAAATAGTAAGTATATAGGCAACTATACAAAGTGTACGCAAGAAGAAGGTGAGCACCATTGCTTACCCTTCCTTGGATTTGTCCTTGTTTCCAACTATTTTTTGGTTCTTTATTGCATATCATTTTAAGAAAATTTGAGAAAAACTTTTAGTGCACTTTTTTAATGGAAAATAATTTTTAAAATATTTACTATAGATAAATTGTCATTTTAGTCCTTGAACATTGCACCCAAAATTCATTAAAATCTTTAAAATTAAAGAAAATGTTTTTTAGTCCCTCAATTTCTGAACTGTTACTCACTTTAGTCCTTCGGTTATATTATCGTTTATATTCATTGACGACAAGTTGACGTGGCCGTTAAGTGGCCAAAACCATTGAAGTCGGAATCGTATGTATCGTACGATACGATTCACGATTCGATACGAAAACGGGCCTCAACGATGCGGATCGTGCTGCGGATCGCAAATCGCCGCGAATCGGTGGCGAATCGGACCTGAATCGCGGAATTGGGGCTGAATCGCGAATCTCCCCTGAATCGAGCGATTCTTGTTTGCGGCGGTTCATTCCGGATTTCGCACCCGAACCGGGTCGGGTTCCGGGTCGCACAAGGTAGAAGACGACAAAAAACGCGTTTTTTTTTTCCGAATTTTCATCTTCCCTCCCTCTATTCTACCCTAATCCTAACCTTTGGCTTTTCAATTTCCCTCTTTAATTCTCAACAGAATCTGCACCCTAATAATTAGGATTTTTTTAAATCTTAAATGATTAAGTTAAGTATGAATAATAATGCTTTGATTCCCTTCACTCTTATTCATTCACATTCACGTTCAGTCTTCCTTCTCCTTCTCTCTTACTTCTTCCCAGTCTGCGTTTTTTTTCAGTCTTCTGTTCTTCCTTCACTTTTTTTTCCAGTCTTCTCTGTTCTTATTACTTCACGTTTTTTTCCCTCTTCTTCATTCACGTTTTTTTTTCCTTCTCCGTTCCAGCAGCATCCATGTTTTTTTTTCTTCCCAGTCTTCAATAATAATGTTTTGAGTTTTGATTGTTTTCTTTATGGAATTTGGATTTTTTTTTTTTAGTTTTTGACTTGAATTTGGAGGTTTATAATTAGTTTTCAATGAATTTTTGGACTTCAAATGCTTATATAATTTATATATTTATATAAAATATATTTTATTATTTTATGCTATTAGTTCTGTATCTTACGATTCTCGATTCGATTCATGGTTCGGAAAATTGATCTTCCGATACACGATGTGAATCTCGATTTAACTACCTTGGCCAAAACGACATCATTTTGGATGACGAACACGGAGAGGATAAGGAATCAACACTAAATTAAGTTAACCTAAACAAGCTCAGAACAAACCTACATACGGAAGAGACTACCAAAACAAACCTTGAATAAATGAAATGCAAAGAACGAAGGTGGGATGATTTTTAAACAAATGGAATCGAGTTAAGCAACCGCTGCAGCCCTTCTTCTTCCTCTTCCCTTTCAAACTTCTGTCCCCAGCCCCGGCCAGCCACCCCAGCATCCCCGCCTCACCCACCGTCCAGCACCGCCATCCAACACCTCTGTGATTCCCCCTCGCGATTTCCTCTCTACCCTCAACACGCCATCACCCCTGCGATTTCCTGTCACATCCGCCACCCTGCAGACCTCCACCGTGACCCTTCCCCCTTCAACCCATCAGCCCAAACAGGACAGCGGCCGCGACAACCCCAGCCCTCCGAGACCCATATATACCCAATCTTCAACCAACTCGGCCTTGATGGAGAAACAACCACTCGAACGAGTTGGCCGTTGGCGGAGAAGTGTGACGGCAACGGTGGGGCTAGGTGGTGGTGTGGCATCATTGGAGCAGTGACGATGCGGCATTTCTGATTTTTTTTAAAATTTATTTTCAAAAACAAAATTACTAGAATGTCCTTATCTTTAAAACTCATGTCTCATAATCTATAAAGGGTATTTTTATCTACAATAATTTGGTACACAATCTTACTCATTCATTGAGAGATACCTATGTAAACAGGGATGGATTGAGAAGTTTCCAAAATTAACGGAGGAGTACAAAAATAGAATTATATATATGTAATAAATTCTACCCAAATATAAGTGTAATAAATATTTTATAAAAAAATTATATGTGTAATAAATCTACCCAAATATAAGTGTAATAAATATTTTATAAAAAAATATATTAAAAAAATAATATATACTGTACAATTAATTAGTTGCACAAAATTTATTAAGCATATATATATATATATATATATATATATATATATATATAATTTCCAAGAATCGTTGTTTATTTCAAGAAATTGAATTTTCAATATCTATCTGTGTTTTTATTCACTATATCAATTATGTATCAGTTCCAAAGATTCATTATATCAATTGCGAATCTATAAATATATATATATATATATATATATATATATATATATATATATGCTAGCCTGATTTATTTACAAGCAAGCAAATATATATATATATATATATATATATATATATATATATATATATGCTAGCCTGATTTATTTACAAGCAAGCAAAAATAATCAAATCAAGTGATTTCTCCTCCATTACAATACAATGGTTTCTTTGTCCATCAGACCTTCATTAATCTCTTCTCTTGTGCTAATGTTCCTATTATTTGCTGCATCCTCCAATGCATCAAATAAAGTTGTGGATGTGAATGCCATTTGCAAACCCACCGAAAACCCATCACTCTGTTCAAATATTCTAAACTCAAAGCCTGGTGGAGCAAAAGGTGCAGATCTTGTTAGTCTTGCCCTATACACCGTTGATGTAGCTCGTGGCAATATCACCAACACAATCAACCTAATCAAGTCACTCATAGCAAAGAGTGCACATAATCCTAATGCAAAAAATCATTATGAAATGTGTTTATTGCACTTTGATTATGATGAGGGTGCCCTTGCTATCATTGATGGAATTAAAAAGATCTTGAAGTCAAGAGATTATAATAGTTTAAACATTGCTGCCAGTGCTGTCCAAACAGAAGTTAGCAATTGCATTGTAGGAGACTCACCATCTGATCCTCCTTATCATGATTCATCCTTGCTCCCAAGATATGCTGATGTTGTTGACCAAGTTGTTGATATAATTCTTAGTATATCATATTATTTGGTGAATTAGTTTCCTTCTTTCCTTTTGTGTTTAAGGAAATATTTTGGTCTGATCTAATCAATTAATGAAATGTTGACGTGGTGTTTCCATTTTTTTTGTCAATTTTTCTTGATATCAAATTAGTTTTATCATATTCTTTTTAAATTCTTTTTCATATATAGGATCGTCCATGTTTTGAATTTATTTTCAGTTGTTTTTTTATAATTATAATCATGCAATAAGTTTCACATCTCCTTCTTATCGGGTCGTTTTTTTTGCGTTTGTGTTTTCTAATAATTAATTTTGAATAGGTTGTACTTGTTATAATTATAATATAAGTAATCCAAAATTGATAAATTATCATCCATAATTAAATTTATAAATTAAAATGGTAAATATAGTGAAAAAGGAAAAAATTGAATTTAAAATAAATTGATATCAATATTTATTTAATATAATAATTCAACTATTCCAAAATTGATATGAAATCATATAAATGATATCAAATTAATTTAATCTACTGTATTTATATAAAAAATCCCTTTCGAGTCATCAGTTTGTCCGCTTAAGGAATCTTCACACCAGAGCGTTATTTCTAATCAAAATTATAATATGAAATTAAATAAATTATGTATATGTGAAATTATTATCCTCAGTGTGAAATCATTATCCTCAGTTTGTTAAAAAAAATCATTATCCTCCAAAAGATAAACCCAAAAAGATGAGAATTCTATTCAAATTTATTTAATCTTATAATGAAATCATTATCCTTAATTTTACAAGTTTCAAAATCATTATATATAGTACGCAATATGCATTGGATCACACCTCAACAATATTTTAGCATTTATGCCAATTGGAATTGACTCACAAACTTATGGATATTCAGGTAAACAACAATCTCACAATTATATTTGCCTTCAATTTTTGTATTTTTTTGTCGTTAAGTTTTTTAATTCTAATAATTCGCTCTCATCTTAATTTATATTATTTGATTATTAAGTTTCTCTCTAAATACTTACTTTAATTCAACAATTTGTGTGCACCATTGATCAGAACGTAGTTTTTCAAAGTAAATAATGTTCAATCATTTTTTTTTAGTGATTGATTCTTCAAATGCGGACGTTTGACAATAGAGCGCATCAAAATCTAATATTGCATTAATTGTTTTAGGGTGAATATCATAAACTACTAAGGAAAATGACTATTTATTGTTATCTGCACTAATGGCCTCTTTAATCACGCAGACAATGGAAGATGGCGTGTGACAATGCCAGATATACCCAATCCTACCGTTTCATTTTCTTGATAGATCCAAATTTTAATTTAAGAAGACTTCATTTATAATAGTAGAATTTGATTTATATTGCGGCAATGTAACAATAGGAGTTGATTTTTTTTTCTATAATATATTTTGTCTATTGTAATAGATAGAAATTATCCTATATAAAAATAGGATTTGATTCTATGTTTGATGTAAATATTTTTTTGTTTTTGGTTTTTTCTTGTGACAAGAGAATTAAAACTATTAATAACAAACCAAATGTAATCATCCTATATAATAATAGGATTTGATTTTCCTTCTATAATATATTTTGTCTATTGTAATAGATAAAAATCATTCTATATAAAAATAGGATTTGATTTTATGCCTAATGTAAATATTTTTTGTTTTTTGGTTTTTATTGCGACAAGAAAATTAAAACTATTAATAACAAACCAAATTTTTTAACAATAATATCTTTCTATTTTTTTTCCTTTTATGATATAGATCATTAGTCTGAGATCAATTAATAATTTTAAAAATCAATTGAAAAAAAAAACTAAAAATTATGTTGATAAACTAAATTTATGTTTACTCATTCACTCCGCTACTAAAATTTATATTCTTCATATTTATAAAGATAAGATAGGTATTACTACTTAATATGTAGAAATGTGAGTATATATGTAAATTCCAATAAAACTTTATTTTTCTACCATATTCTTACGTTATCTCACTACTGTTTAGGTATATAGAGATTAGGCTTATTTAAAAAAATTAAACTAAGAGCCCATCTTTGTTGTTGACATATATATGTCTCCATTTTTTAATGTTAAGATACGATGAGAAGTGTTAAAAAAAGAAAAGAAAAGAAAAGAAAAGAAAGATTAAGATCCAATAAGATAAAGATAATCATAAAAAATAATAAAAATATTTAGCTTGAGATAAGATAAAGATTTTTAGGATTCAATCTTATTATTAACTTGAGATAAGATAATTGATTAAAAAAATAAAAATATTTAATAATCATGATTAATGACAACAAATGTGATGATCATATTTAAAAAAAAAATACTAATTGTACAAAAGAAAAAAAAACTACTTCATCTATCACATAAGTATAAAAAAGATCATGTTCAATTCTGATTTAATATTTATTTATCATAATAAATTTGATAATCATATATAAAAATAACAATTCATCCATAAAATAAATAAGCAATATCTCATATAAAAAGTGTTACATTTTTTATTCATGTGATGAAGTACAAAATTTATCAACAAGATTATTTAGATTAATTTTTTAAATTATAGGGTTTGGTTTGAACTCTTACATTTTTGTTTAATTATTTTTTTGGTTTAATAATAATCTTTACTTTATAATAAAAATAATAATAATGTTTAATTTAAAATATTTAATTTAAAAAAATTAAAATATCAATAACCCTTGCATTGCACGGGGTAAGAGCTAGTGATTTGATATATGTTAGTAATTGATATTGTAATTAATACCAAACATCAAAATCAAATCAATTTTACCAAGTAAAAATTGGGATTAAAATCAATTGATATCAATGTTTATTTAATAAAATAATTCAACTATTTCGTAATAATCAATTTATGTTGTCTTCTTTTTATGCGTAGGGTCATCCTTATTTTGTATTTACCTTATATGAATTTAATTTATTTGATTTATATATATTAATTGATAATGTAATTAATACTAAACATCAAAATCAAATCAAATTTACCCAATTTCAAATTAATTTTATATGTTAATTAATAAGCAAAATTTTTAGGTTTAAACACAAATGTACAACGCCAATCAAGATTTGATTCTCCTAAAATGCAATTGATTGTACGTCAATCAACAAATTTTAAATTTGAAACATAGGTCTTAATTAATAAATTATAAATAATAGGAGTCAGCTTATATGTTAACCAACAATTTGGTTTGAGTTTTTTTTTTTTTTGGTGTATACCAACCGTTACCCGGATTTGGTTTACCCAGAATCCGACTCATCCTGTCCGACCCAATTGAGCTCGCACTAAGTGGTAGGGGTCTTCCAGCGGGGGTTGCTCCATACCCAAGGCTCGAACTCGAGACCAATTAAGGGACCAAGTGAGCTACCACTTGATCAACCCCACGTTGATCGGTTTGAGTTTTTGTTTCAAGCAATTAAAAAATTTGGTTTGTAGATGTTACAGTAAAATTTTAAGGTAAAAAAAGTAAAAATGGCACGGTAAAAAAATTGATGACTTGTACCAGAATAATCGGTACACTACCAAAGAGTTGCATTTAGGTCCTTTTGATTTTGTCACCTTTTTTTTTTCAGTTTTTTATTTTTTTTCTTCTTCTTCACATATATTGATATATAGATCTGTTTTTCATGGTTCTCTTCTTCTTCTTCTTCATTTGTTCCTCTTTCATTTTCTCTTTGTGTGCTTCTCTGTTCTTTTTCATGTAGCTTCTTAGTTCTTTTTCACTTGACTGAACTACCATTTTGGATATATATTTACAAAATAACTCTTATTAATATTATTATATATCTAAAAAATATTAAATAAATATGGGTATTTTTCAATATAAGTAATTAATGACTATTTAAATTTGGTATAGAATCTTATAAATATGAAGAAAAAAAAAACAAAACAGTCAAAAGGGTATTATTTTTGGGACGGAGGGAATACAATTTAATACTCCACCGGTCTCATTTTTAAGCAAAAAAACTAACTTTACACTTATTAAGGAAGTTAGTTAAGTGCATTTAATTTTCTCAAATTCATAAAAAAAATAAACTAATTTAGTAAACTTGGGAATGAAATAAATGAGTCAACCACTTTGTAGAGATATTTTAAAAATGATTGTATTGGAAATACAAAGTTAGTTAATTTTTGCTTATATTAGTGAAGTGTCTTTTTTTTTTCTTATATTTTAAACTAACACAATGATGTTTTTTTTGTTATATTTCAGGCTAGGGAGTAATTTTTCGGTGAAAGCTTCGGTTGTGAGTTGACATGAACAGTAAACTAAAATATCTTCTATGATTTCATTTTCTTCGGTTGCAGGTCACCATTTAATATTTCTAAAACCAACTTCCAACCGTTCAATCCTTGATCTCAAATTTCTATGGCCCAAATAATTGGTACACCCATACAACCGGATCATGCAATTAATGTTCACCTACCCAAATAAGCCACTAGCGCATGGAACGGCAAAACTGAAACTGCGCATTATAGACCTTGCCATCTTCACATGATCAAAAACATTAACATGACATATGTCAAGTCAAGAATGGTTGGAAAATACGAGTTCGAATCATAAGACTCTGGATATCAACCATTAACAAGAAAGGTCAAAAAATTATTATGGATATAGTTATACTTATGAAGAGGTGATATTAATTTTTTATTTTATTTTTATGTTTCTCATTTTAATTTTTTTTAAGTTCTACTATATAGATGTATGACATCATTTTTTTTAAAAATATTTTTGTTACAATGCCAACAATTAGAAACATTATGTTTTTTATATTTTTGTTACTATGCCAACAATTAGGAATAACAGTGAAATCTGAAAACTTCTCCAATTTTGAGCATAAACTTGAAAAAGGAAATGTCTATGAATTAACCTAATTGACAATAACGAAGAATGAAGCTTCATTTAAGCCTACCAAGCATGAATGCAAAATATACTTTACAAAATGAAACTTCATTCAAGCCTACCAAACATGAATGCAAAATATACTTTACAGTTTACAAAGTATATAATTGTTACTCTGGTGTAAGATTTAAGCATTCCTGTTAATGGACTTCCATTTCTATCAAACTATTACAACTTGAACTTAACAAGATGGGCAAGGGAAGGTTACTTCATCTTAGGCAACCAAATGTATTTTTCTTGAATTTGATGGTCTTGAGTAAGTCAAAATTATTTTTTTTTTAAAGAAAATTACTTCAACGCGTAACGCGTTTAAATTTGTATATAGGGTCTGTTCGGCAAAACTAACTTGTAGCTGAGAGCTTGTAACTTGTAGCTATGAGCTTCTAGCTTGTAGCTGTTAAGCTAGCTAGGAGCTATGAGCTTTTAGCTGATAGCTTATACTCCCTCTGGTTCTATTTATAAGACCCTTTTGGGGTTTTTCACTCCCATCAAGGAGAGTGAATAAATTGGTTAGTGGCATTGGAAATGTGAAAATTTGATATACTTTTTCAAAATTACTCCTATAGTTATTATTGGAACTCTAAAAAGTGTTGACTTTATAGGGGTGTTAGTGGAAAGAAGTAATTAAATGGTATTGAAAATTGAAAAGGGGTCTTATAAATAGGACCAAAATAAAAACCTCAAAAGGGTTTTATAAATAGGACCGGAGGGAGTAGCTGTTTAGCTGACTATTTAAAATAGTGTTGTTCGGCAAAACTAGCTTTTGAAGTAGCTAAAAGTTATTAAATGACCGAAAAAGACATGCAACATTTTATTACTTTATATTTTTCAAATTTTTTTCTTTATTTATTAAATAGATAGTTAATTAATTAATTAATTAATAAAATATAAAATTATTAAATTATAATTAATTAAATTCATTTTTTCTTAATTTATTAATTATGTAGTTAATTAATTAATTAATTATAACAAAATTATTAAATTAATAATTAATTAAAGGATAGTAAAATAATTTTAAATTTTGTTTGAGGGTATAATTGGTATATGAATTATTGAAAGCTAGTTTAGTTTCTAGAAAGCTACTTGAAGCTTTCTAAAAGCTAGCTTTCAAAAGCTACAAGCTCCTTTTTTAAAAGCTATAAGCTCCTTCAAATTTGCATTCACCGAACGGGGTTAGTAGCTTATTGACTGAATCTAAAAGCTCCTAACTAGCTAAAAAACTCCTAGCTCGTGTTGCCGAACAAGAGCCATAATCAAAATTGTTAAAATCAATGAAAGGGAAAAGGGAAGCTCCATTGTACATTACTATCAGATAGTTTTGTTGATGTCATCCTCGTCCAATTTGCAAAAATGATTTTTTTCAACAGTATGTATTATACATATGTTATACTCCATCCGTTCCTAAACATAAAATCCTTTTGACATTTTTATTTTGTCCTTATTTATAAAACCTTTTGCCAATTTTCAATGATCATTAATTACTTTTTTCTACAAACACCCTTATTTATTTAACAATTTTTAGATTCTCAATAATATTAATAGGGGTAATTTTGAAATTAACTATCAAAAGTTCACAATTCCAATACAATTAACTAAATTATTCCATTTTCTTAATGGACATGAAATCCCAAAGAAAACTTATATTTAGGAAGGGAGGGAGTATATTATATAATTGATTACTTCATTAATCATTGGACAATCTCTCTCATGGAGTTAACAATATTTGAATTTTGTGCGGGGATAAAGGGCATGTCAAACACAACCTACAACAAATGTTGAAAATACAACCAAGGGCCACCGCGAGACCTCCATTGCGACTTTGTTCTGGTTTTCGTTTGCTGTCGCCGCCTTCTCTTATCTTCGTAAAGGTAACCACTATCCAGGGTCCTATTATTGAGGCTACTATACATTACTGGAATTTGGAATAGTATATATAATGAAAACTATACAGTTTGACAAAAAAACCTATATATAAACAGGAAGGTCACATGGGAGATTCAGTGTTAACTTGTGGTAAAGTATATTTGCATTTGATTTGCGTCTGTGTTTGTGTGCGCATGATCTTATTTTAAACTGTGTTTCCTTTTAAATTTTAGTATTTTACTCTTACTACTTCAGTCCGGTTGTGTGTTACACTTCCCTGACAGGTTGACAACACAATGGAAGACAGAAAAATTGAACTGCAAGAAACTGAAGCAAGTGCTTCTAAGAAACGTAAGGTAAGCATATTCAATGCCAAATAATAATTTGTGAACCAACAAATATCATATGGTAGATGACATTCTGTTTGTTTTTTTCTTTTTTGGGGGAGGTGGGTTTCTTGACGTCCAACTAGGGATATTGTCTATCTTTGTGTTTGACTGTGTGTATTTTAATATTCTTCCTTTTGAAATTTAGGAAAAATTGCACCGACCTTCCCTAATGTTTGACTTAATTACACTCCACCTGGTTTTGTTTGCTTAGAATTTTACTAGCTATTTTACTCTAATCTACTCTTGTTTTGTGTTTCAATTCTTTGGCAGGTTGATAAAGCAGCGGAGGACATAGAAAATGAGCTGCATCCATCTGAAGCAAGTGATTCTAAGAAAATTATGCCCTGCCAAAGAGTTATTGAATATCAAATACCTAATGTTGGATGATGGTGTGTATTTTTTTCTTTCTTCAGAAAGATGCAGGGTGTTTGCTTTTTGTTAAGAAGTCTTTTCTGTCTTCCATCTTGTAATTTTGTTTATGTCTGTTGTGTGTGTGTTTTTACTGTAAAAGTGGTGAACTTCCAACAACAGCAGCAGCAGCTCAACCTCTCTGTTCTTCGCTTCACATTGGGGATACCTGGCTTTGATGAATCCTACTTGCCCAGATGGATTGGTTATGGTTATGGTTTTGGTTCACTTCTCTTCTTGAATCACTTCCTTGGTTCTGAAATTTTCTAATGAAATTTCCCCATAAATGATTCAGGTAGCTGATATCAAGAGGATGAATGGGTTAGCCACGGATCTCCAAATGTTTACACTGAAGACATTGAGAATTCCATTACCAAGACGACATCCACTGTCTCTCATTCCCTCTCAGCCTAATGGACATGCCAAGCTGAGGACTGATATAATCATTCCTCTCTCTGTCTCTCGGTTTCCTTTGTCATGGTACAACACTTTAAAATCAATTATCAAGGAATTTCTTGCAATGCCTTATGCGGTATATCTTGTAATTATGTATGCAAATTTCTTATTGCTGTGTGTAGTTTGTCATCCACAAATGACCATGGACTCCTTTTATTTTTAGAGTATATTTATAATGGTATCATTTTTAAGAAAAATAATTAATTCACACTTATTAAGGAAGTTAGTTCAGTGTATTTAATTTTATCAAATTTATAAAAAAAAATGGACTATTTTAGTAAATTTACATAGGGAATGAAACAAAAATTAAATAACTTAACTACATTATATGAGAATATTTTAGGAATAATTGTATTGTTAATAGAAAATTAGTTAAGTTTTGCTTATATTAGTGAATTGTCTTTTTTCTCTTATAAATGAGACCGGAGGAATAACATACTATACATAAGTTTAATTAAGTTTTTATACATCTAAATAAGTTCAATTCTTCGTTTAGTGTGTGTGTTTTTTTAAGGGAATTCTTCGTTTAGTTGCTCGAAGTTTATATTGAAAATTGAAATAATTTTAGAATTTACTGCTTTACGATTAAGTTCAGTTTTTTTTTTTTTGTTATGATTAGAAGGGGCTAAAAGCCCAAAAGCAAAACAAGTAAAATTAGCCATCTTTTTCAAAGGTTATGCCTAAAGCATCTCCTAGAAGGTGTAAACTGAGAAAATCAGGAACAAAATCAAAAATCTTAAAATTATAGTTCATTGTATGCCCATATTTTGTCAAAGCATCTACAACAAAGTTTGCTTCCCGAAAAGCATGGGTACAAATAAAATCACCAAGCTGCATCAAGTTCTTCATGGCACTGATAATTGGATGACACGAATGAATAGCTTGACAACCATCATTTATGAATTTAGCTGCACATTTGGAATCTGTCTCAATGATCACACGCTTGAAGCCTCGAGACAGCGCAAGCTTCACCCCATGAAAAATTCCCCAAAGCTCCGCTTGAGTGATAGAAACTCTGCCAAGTCTACAAGCAAAAGCACAAAGAAATACACTGTTATCATCCCTTAAAACTCCACCGCAAGTGGCTTCGTTATTTTGACCAATAACAGAGCCATCACTATTTAACTTTATCCAATGGAGAGGTAGACAGCGCCATTTGACAGTTGTACTTGAACGTTTATATTCCTGCTTAAGGTTTGTAGCATCATGCTGATTATAATTAACAATCTCACGTTGTTTAGCCCAAATTGCACTTAGAGAACCTTGAAGGGAAAAGTCTTCACCTTCAAAGATCAACTTATTGCGCTGCATCCACAAAACTTCAAGCGTGCAACCAAAAAGGATCTCCCAATTTGTATGAGTTGAGAAAGTCGTTGAATTGATTAAATTATCCTCCACCCAGTCACACAGATCAGTATTGAAAAACCTATACCAGTTCTTATCTGTTAGAAGATGTTGCCAAACCAGTTTTGCATGAATACAGTCTCTTAGAGTATGCAAGATTGATTCCTCTTCATCTGTACACAACGGGCAGCTGCCATCATCAGCAAGGTGTCTTCGTTTCCTCTCAATGTTGGGCAGCAACGCCTTGTTCATAATCTTCCATAAAAGCGTCCTTATTCGTTGTGGTCCAGGCCAAGACCAAATCTTTTTAAAGACCTTCTTCTCTTTGGCCTCGCCTTGGTTGTTAATGCGATTGTAAGCAGAAGCAACAGAAAATCAGCCATCATTAGTACATCTCCAGCCAACTCCATCACCAGACCTTGCAATAGATGGAGGTAAATTAGACAAATAGAAGTTCCGATAGCATTACCATATGTATTGTCTATGACTCATGTTAGGCACATGGATTATTTTTAAAAAAAATTATTATACCGCATCTTATCCTATACATAAATTCTTTTTTTCCAATATTTTTTGTCCTATTTATTAATCATTTTGTATTTTTTTCGATATTTATTGTTGTTTTCTCTTTATTTATCCTTAATTCATAAATTGAAACAATATACTCCCTTCATGTTTAATATAAGAAAGAAAAAGACACAGTACTTACTTCCCCCGGCTCGAATTATAAGCAAATCCAACCACTTTTACGCTTATTAAGGAGATTAGTTGATTGTATTTAATTTTCTCAAATTTATAAAAAATAGAGGTATTTTAGGAAATTAGTATTGAGAATGAAACAAAAATTAATTAAGATTACAATTTTCTAGAGATGTTTTAGGAAAGTGGCATTGAGAATGAAACAAAATTTAATAAAGTTAGTTGATTTTGCTTATATTTTAAACTAAGAGAAGGTTGTTTTTTGTTGCTTATAATTCGAGCCGGATGGAGTATCTTGATACCAAATAGTATAAGAAAATATAGTTAAAGTGGTTCTCTCATTTAATTTTTGTTTTATTCCCAATGTAACTTTATTAAAGTATTTATATTTTTTATGAATTTAAAAAAAATTAAATGCATTTAATTAACTTTTTCAATAACTCTAAAATAAGTTTATTTTTCTTATAATAGAAAACAGAAAAAGTATATTGTGAAAGTTTCAATGCAAATTAAAAAAATAAAATTATAAGAATAAATTACCTTTTTAAAATTTCAAAAAATATACTAACTATCTTTATTTATTTGTATTATATAATTATATATATATATATATATATACATATAACTTATAAATAAGACTAAAGAATATATTTTTTTTAGCAAAAATAAAGTGCCGATGCATATCAATCAAAGCTCCGGTATTTTCCATATTTTTGCCTATTTTTATGTATTTATTTAAGTTAAATGTTCTTTAAACTCGTCACTTGTCATTGACTTTTTGACGTGAAGTTCCATCTATCTAGTCAATAATGGAGTACCAAATAAATAAAATAACTAATTTTAAAACTATGAACTTAAAAAAAATTAAAACTTTTAGAAACTAAACACAAAATTAATCCTATTTTAGAAGAAAATTAAATTTTAGAATAAATAAATAAAAACTTGATTATATTTTAGAAGATTAACTTTTAGAATAAATTAATCATATTTTAGAAGAAAATTAATAATAAAACTTTTAGAATAAATAAAAACTTAATTATGCCAATAATCCCCCTATATTGAAATATAATGAAAAAACTAATTTTACATTTATTAAATATATTAGTTGATTGTATTTTTGATTTTTTTTAAAAAAAATTTATAATAGAAAATAGAAGTATTTTATCAAAGTAATATTGAGAATAAAACAAAAATTAAATAAGATAAATATTTTTTAAAAAATAGTATTGAAAATGAAACAAATTCTTAAAAAAATATTTTAAAAAACTAATTATTTTTTAATATTTTAATTTAAGATAAGTAATTTTTTTATATACAAGTTTTGGAACGATGTCTCTCCAAAAGAAAATTAACTTCCTAACTTCCTCCTCTCTCCAACGAGCCCACTACTCACGTTCTGAACTTCCTCTTCTTTTTATGGGAGAACATTCGATGTAACATTACAATTAATTCGAGGTATGCACCTACACATCAATCTATTATCTACTATTATTTATTTGTATTACTTTAATATAAAAGTTAACGACCATTAACAGATAAATGGTAAATGATACACAGATGATGTAAAAAATTTTACACCATTGGTGCATTACTCATTTTCTCTTAAAAAAACATAATTTCACACTTTAATTATTACTTTCTCTCACTCTAAATATAATATTTTTTATAATTTTATTTTTTTATTTATCTTACTTATACTACGATTATTTTTTAATGATAATTAATTATTTTTTCTATAAATATTCATGTTTATTTAATATTTTTTATATTCTCAATAGTATTGTATTTATAAAGGTAATTTTGAAAAAATATCAAATATTCATATTTAAAATATCATTAATTAAATTAATCAACTTTCTTAATAGGAGTATATAAATACAGAAAGAGTATTATTTTTAATTGAATCAATTACTAATAAAAATATGTGACAGATATTTATGGCACACAAAATGCAACAAGACTAAACTGGATTTGGATTCTCTCACTTCACTTTTGATGCAGTTATTGGTGCAGTCATCAATCTCACCGTTAAAAATTCATCTATCATTTTTTCTTCTAAATTTAATTATAAAATAAAAGACTTTCAAGGGTCAGTATCATGTAGTCAATTTTGTAACCTCACAGAATCCATTTCCAAACTTTTGGATGCCTTTTCTTCATGAGTTTCCAACTTTCCAAGACACCCATGGTTTTTGCACCATCAAATAATCATCGATTTTAATTTTAATACTCCCCTCCGTGGTTCCGTCCATATAAAATCTTTTTTTTAATTCATGTTTATTAAAAAAGTTCATTGATTTAGTAAGTTGCATTAAAAACGTGAATATTTGATTTTTTTTAAACCAATCCTTATAAATATTATTAGAACTTTAAAAAATATTGATAAAATAAGGGTATTTGAAAAAAAAAATATCATTCATTTGAAATTGGTATAAATTATTATAAATAGGATTAAAATAAAATTGAGTCTTATATCATTTTGGGACGAAAAATGGAGAGAGGGAGTAACATAAAAAAATTTGAACAAATATAGTACTTCCTCCATTTCATATGTAGTGTGTTTTAAGTTTATGCATTAGTTTAATGAAATGACTAATTAAATGATATATAAAAATTTTGGATATTTCAATTATAAAACTCTTACGGAGTATGTAATAATTATTGAATAGAGATAAAAATATTAGAAATAAAAAAAAATGTTATGATAGATAAAAATATACTCTGGTAATTGAAAAAAACAAAATTAGTTATGCATTAAATTTTGTAAAATAACAATGCATGTGAAATACTAGTATCAAATAAGTCTATAAACACTTCACATGAAAGGAAGGAGTACTGTTATGGTTAAGTTCATTGTATCAATTGTAACAAATGCCGTATGAGATGTTTAATTAGTTCATTTATTATAAATACCCATACTAATACGGAGTAATACATTTACAAGCAAACCAAAAATTCGAATCAAATAGTGTTTTCATTTCTTTACCCGTCCTTCTCTCTAATTCCTCAAACTACATACAATGGCTTATTTCTTCCTTAGACCTTCACTAACCTCTTGCTTTGTGCTAATGTTCCTTTTATTTGCTGCGTCCTCCAATTCATCAAAAGTTGTGGATGTGAGCACCATTTGCAAGGAAACCGATAACCCTTCATTATGCTCAAATATTCTAAACTCAAAGCCTGGTGGAGCAAAAGGTGCAGATCTTATCACTCTTGCCCAATACACCATTGACATAGTACGTGGCAATCTCACCAACACTATCAGCCTAATCAAGACGCTGATCGCAAAGAGTGGAAAGGATCCTACAGCCAAAGCTCATTATGAAGAGTGTTTGGTGCATTTCAGTGAGGAAGAGGGTGCCCTTGGTGACATTAACCACACTCATGAGTTGCTAATGGAGGGAGATTATTTTGGTGTTAAAACATCTGCAAGTGCTGTCATAGCGGACATGGAATATTGTATTTCAGGAGAGGATCCAGAGGATCCTATTTATCCTGATAAGTCCAAGCTACCACAATATGCTCATAGTATTGAGCAAGTTGTTAGTATAATTCTTGTTATACCAAATTATTTGATGCAGAAATAGTTGTGTTTTTGATGTAATATTGCAATGAATAAAGTTAAGTTCGGTTATTTACAAATTACAATTTGATTATTCTGTTTTTAAGTTTCGTTGATCCGGATAAATTATTGATTGAAAATTGTTGCTCTTGTTTTTGTTATTGTTAAAAAAAAAGGGTAGCATAAAGCTTAACCATTAGAAAACATGTAAAATTGTTGTTTTTTATTTTTTTTACTACTCGGTGAAGAGAACAGAACGAAGATCCCCCCAGTAATACTAGCAGTCCTATATATGAGACATATATAAAAGCATATTCATCCAATTTTGTGGAGTGTGAAAGTAATTGGAAGTCGCCAAGTCGGTAAGACTGTTTTTGGAGGTAATGGAAATTAATTTGCAATAAGGGAATGAGGAATCCATATGGTTTCATGGTTTCACGCACAGTGCGGATCTTGACCAAAAGTTTAGGTAGTGCAACAAATAATATGAGCCAATGAATGTAGGAGCTTGAATTAAAATTATGATGTTAAATTTTAAGGTAATACTCGTATTATATTTTTATATTAAACAGTAAACACTTCCATAATTTTAATAAGTGAAACATTATAACCTGTTGGTTATATATGTATAGCTCAATATGGTTTTTGTCAAGGGTTCGATTTAAGTCACCTATTCTTCTATTTGCAAAACTCTCAATCAAATGATGGTTATGTTGAGTTTATCAGAATTGCGAAAAATTGTGAAAAAAACAAAACTGTCATAATTACCATGTGGTTGTGAAGGTTGCGGAAATAATAGAAGTAATATCAGTTGTGCCATGATTTTCGTGATGCTAAGGTGAGGGTCAAGGGAACGTCAACAACAAGAAGATGGAGGGGTGGACTTGACTGGTTTAGTTCGATGAAGGACAGATATATGCAATACAGTAGCTCAAAAAAGGACCGATATATGCACAATTGTGAGCCATGTGGTATCTGTTAGTGAAAATTGGGTCATATTGGCTGCTTGTTAAGGTAATGATACAATAAGATAGTTAAGCCTTAAGCATTTTAGGCACTACTATTGTTTCATTTGAGTGTTCTACAAGTCATCAAAATGAAAGTTTTAAGGTGGGCATGTCAATAGCATGCATTTTATATCTCATGGAGCCTCCATGAACCTACTATGTTTTGTAGTTATAAACTAAGAGTTTAAATTTTTGGTCCTCATAATTTAATTTTTGATCCCATACTATTTTGTTGTGAAAAAGATTAAAAAATCCTCAACCTTAAATAGTTTCCAATTTCGGGATATCATAAAAAAAAAAAAAATACACATATGACATCCATGTCCATAAAGTGGAAATATGTTTCAACTCATCGGTCGAAAGTACAAAATTTTACGGTTTTTACATTGGTTAATCGAAAGTGCAACAGTGGTCGATCGGCCTCCAAAATTTGTTTCATTTCTTACTTTATGTAACACTTGTTTAACTTTATATGCTACTTTCGTTTCTAATTGGAAGCATTACTATCTCCTACTTATTAGCCAAAGAGGAAGAAAAATGTATTTGAGCCGATCACGTTCCCCTTTCAGAAAGGAATTTGACAGAAATACATGTGATATGCGCCGAAACACTGCACGTGTATGTGAGAGAGATCAGAGATAATTCAGCAGACGAAACTCCTGATGATTACGTGCTAGATTCATCATCCCCTCATATGCAAATAACTCATCAGGCTGTCTTAGAGAAAAGCAATGGCAGTGGTCCTTTCCAAGTAAAAGTAGTCAGGTTATATTACCTGAATTTTGTTTTGTTCCTCTCCAGCCACACTGCCACCCCATTCAATACGGTTTTGAAGTTGGGATCTCTCCAATTGTCATCTACTTGTTCCTGCATAGTTTAAAATCATAGAACACATATAGTATGTCAGTAGCAGTACTACTGTACTAGAATATGCCATTGGAGAAGATGAACCTTATAGTGGCTAGTAGGGAATGAAATGCTACTCCCTCCATCCCATCTAATTGTCCTTTTTTGGAGAAGTTTTTGTTTCTTTTTACTATTTTTTTTTTATGATTTCAAGAATGTAATAAATGTTATTTTCCATGTTTACCCTTATTTAATAAGGTATTGATTTTCGTAAGTAGTGGAAAAAAAAGTAATAATTAAATAGAGAAAAATGTATAGTGGAAAAAAAATAATTAATGAATTAATGTATTGAAAATTAAGAGCAAAAATTTGTACCTCTGATATTGATGAGTCGAAACATATTTTCCACCTAAGTGCGTGTGAAGTGTATTTTTTTTTTCGACACACCAAAATTAGAGTACTCCCTTCGTCCCTAATTATAAGACCCTTTTGACACTTTTATTTTGTCCCTATTTATAAGACCTCATACCAATTTTCAATGATCATTAATTACTTTTTTCCACAAACACCCCTATTTATCTAACACTTTGTAGATTCCCAATAATATTAATAGGGGTAATTTTGAAAATACACATCAAAAGTTCACATTTCCAATAAGTCAAATTAATCAACTTTCTTAATAGACGTGAAATCTCCAAAGAGGGTCTTATAATTAGGGACGGAGGAAGTATATCGTAATCTCTTTAAAAAAAAATAAAAAAATTAAAAAAAAAACCAAAAATTAAAACTCTAAACTAATGAATCCTTCTTACCGCAAGCTCACTAGGAATTTGTGCTGAAATTAATAGTTATTCAGAATCAGAATCAGAACGATGAAAGATAAGAAGGATTGAACTTCCGAAATTGACAAAAATAATGTTTGAGTAATGAGTATTAAATTTGATTTGCACGTATCAAAGTTTTAGTTAAGGATGATAATAAGGGGAAGAATAAGAGAGAAAGAATCAAGGGTGTAATAAAGATGCTTTGGATTTTGGAATACATGAAAATTTGTTTATATTAACAAGTGTTTTTGGAGAGTAACAGAAACTCATGCTATTTTCTTGGTGACCATTGATCACAACCTCAACCTCAGCATAGAGAATTCGGAGCATCATCAAGCTTAAGGTCACTTTATCAATCCTGAGAGCTATAACATCAGAATCCCTGTAGTGAATCCGATCTATTCGTACAAAAGATTTAGATCCTCTAAACAATGATCTTCCTTGAAGAGTGAGCTTATTGCTGAACTCTTCTAAAAACAGTGTTGTCTCTAATTCTCCCATGCCCATAATAACTCAACCCATTAGATAATCAAAGGGTGAATAAACTATTACTCCCTCCGGTCCTATTTATAGGACCTTTTTGGAGTTTTTATTTTGGTCCTATTTATAGGACCCCTTTTCAATTTCCAATAGCATCTAATTACTTCTTTCCATAAACACCCCTATTAAGTCAACAACTTTTAGGGTTTCAATAACAATAATAGGGGTAATTTTGAAAATGTATATTAAATTTTCACATTTCCAATGCCACCAACCACTTTATCCACTTTCCTTGATGGGTGTGAAAAAATCCAAAAGGGTCTTATAAATAGGATCGGAGAGAGTACTTATCTTTCTATTTTAGAATATATAGGCACCGCCTTTTATTTGTCAATATGATATTGAAGAGCTTAAGAAAAAGATTTATGGGTTTGTTCGGTAAAACTAATCTAAAAGAGATTAATGAGTATGCACTGATGGTACGGTACAGTGTAAAGTTTTATACCATCAGTCTATCATCCACTATTCATTTGTATTATTTTAATATAAAAGTCAACGACTATGAACGGATGAATGACCATCATCCACTATTCATTTGTATTACTTTAATATAAAAGTCAACGACTATGAACGGATGAATGGTGGATGATGCACTGATGGTGTAAAAAATCTTTGCAGTGTTGGTGCATTATTCATTTTCTCAATCTATAATTGCAAGCTACGAACTGTGAGTCTATAGCTACCAATGAGTGGTGAAGTTAGTTGAGAATTATAAATAATTGTAATTGCGAGCTTAAAACTATTTAACAAACGGTTTGAAATAGAGTTGTTCGACAAAATCAAATGTAAAAGTAATTGAATGTAATTAAATAACGTAAAAAGATATGCAAAATGATATTATTTCTATTTGTTTAGTTTTTGTTCTTTATTTATTAATTACATAATTAATTAAGTATAACAAAATAATTATTTTATAATTAATAATTAGTTAATTAATAATTGTTTAGTTTCGGGAATGTATCTGTGGCTAATGTCGAAGATTCGTCCATTATCGTACACCTCTCGCTGTGGTGGTGGAGGGAGATCGGTAACCTCGTTGCCGGTGAGTGAGTAGTGGTGGCAAAAGAGGGAAAGTTCGACGGTGACTGTACCTACAAGCAGTGGTGGAGGAGCGGCGGTGTGCTGTTGCGTTCTCCTTTCCATTTTGTAGCTGGGGTGGTGTGCCGCTGCTTCGTCATTCTTGTTTTTCCTCGGCTGTGGTTTGCTTTTTTTTTAATTAAAAAAACTTTAAAATTTAAAGCCACATGACAGTTAATTAGTGAGTTAAGTAGAGAAGCTATCTCCTCATATGAGGATATACTTTATTTTGTATTATTATTTACTCTTTTTTATCTCTGTAATAAGAAAAAATAATTGAAATCACACTTATTAAGAAAATTAGTTAAATGTATTTAATTTTTTTTAATTCATAAAAGAATATAGTTACTTTAAGAAAGTTGCATTGAATGAAACAAAAATTAATTAAAATAACTACTTTCTAGAAATATTTTAGGAATATTTATATTGAGAATAAAAAGTTAATTATCTTTTTCTTATATTTGAGATAAAAATAAATATGTTTTGTTTTTCTTATATTATAGAGCAAAGGGAAAATATGTTTATGTTAATTGATTTTTAGTTAAAAGTATTTTTAGTTAAATGTAACACAAATGAATGACAGATAATCAATTGACAATGTAAAAAAAAAAAAATTATATAGTTAATGCAGACCTTTTAATCTCTCCAATAATAATATTACAACAAATGATTTCAAATATTTGAAACTAAAATTACTAGTATTACTTCACCCAAAAAAAAATAAAAATTATTAAATAGTTCTAAATGCAACATTTCAATTGTTCTATAAAATGGAACCATTCTCATTCTGAAAAAACCAAACCAAGCATTGAAATGACAATGGCCTCTTTCACCATCAAACCTTCCTCAATCTCTTGCCTTGTTCTAATGTTCCTTTTATTTGCATCATCATCATCCTATGCATCAAATAAAGTTGTGGATGTGAGCACCATTTGCAAGGAAACCGAAAACCCTTCATTCTGTTTAAATATTCTAAACTCAAAGCCTGGTGGAGCAAAAGGTGCAGACCTTGTTACTCTTGCTCAATACACCATTGACGTAGTTCGTGGCAATGTCACCAACTCAATCAGCCTAATCAAGTCGCTGATTGAGCAAAGTGGAAAGGATCCTAAAGCCAAAGCTCATTATGAAGAGTGTTTGGTGCATTTCAGTGAGGAAGAGGGTGCCCTTGGTGACATTAATCAAACTCAAGAGTTGTTGAAGAAGGGAGATTATGTTGGTGTTAACTCAGCTGCAAGTGCTGTCACAACAGACGTTCAAGATTGTATCTCAGGAGAGGATCCAGATGATCCTACTTATCCTGATAAGTCCAAGCTACTGGAATATGCTGATATTATTGAGCAAGTTGTTAGTATAATTCTTGTTATATCAAATTATTTGAGGTAGAAATAGTTGTATTTTTGATGTAATGTTGCACTGAATAATGTTAAGTGCAGTTATTTACAATTTGATTACTCTGTTTTTTTAGTTTCGTTGATCATGATAAATCATATTTATTGATTGAAAATTGTTGCTCCTGCTTTTGGCATTGTAAAAAAATGACAAGTAATCATAAAGCTTAACTAACCATCGGTAATAGGAAGTCGCCAAGTAGGTAAGACTATATTTCGGAGGTACAATATATACTTGATGGAAAATAATTCGCAACATGGGAATTCATGGTTTCAAATAATTGTTATGGTTACGGTGCGATTACCACAAATGCAAAAAATCGTGAGAAAATGCGGTTGTCTCAATTACTATCTTGATGCAGTTGTGAAGGTTGCTAAAATAATCGAATTAATATGAGTTTTGGAATGATCTTCGTGATGCTGACGTGAAGGTGAAGGAGATGGGGAATTGAAGGTCAGCAACAAGATGGAGTGATGGACAAAATTGGGTCACATTGGCTGCTTGTTAGGGTAATAATACCAAAAGCTAGTTAAGCATTTTAGGTACGACTATTGTTTCATTTGAGTGTTCTACAAGTCATCTAAATTAAAGTTTTGCTTCCGGCAAGTCAATATTCCTTCCCTTTATATGTAGTTTATTTTAAGGTTATACATGAATTTTAAAAAATAAGTTTTGTGGCGGGTAAGTCAATACTCCCTCCGTTTCATATGTGGTATTTTAAGGTTATGCATGAGTTTTAAGAAATGATTAAATGATGTAAGAATTTGGTGTATTTCGATTATATATAATGACTCTATACAATCATTATTGAAAAGAGAGAAAAAAAAATATTGGAAGTGAAAAAAAGAATATAATAAATAAGCGTGTGTTTGAACAAATAACATTAATTATTTATTGAGTTTTGTAAAAAAACAATATATATAAAACATGAGGCAAAAACTCCATAAATACTATGAAAGGGAATATATAGCATGCATTTTATATCTCCTAGAGGCCTTACGAACCTACGATGTTTTGTAGTAATAAACTAGCGAATCTAAATTATTTTCATCCATGGTGCATTCAGTATTGTTTGGACTAGTACTATTTCGTTTTCCCCTTGGGCCGTAATTATTTTTGATAAACCTCCCTTAAGTAATTTGTGTCATATGACTCAGTTTTGCTGTCTTCAGAACTAGAAAACTGCATCTGTAAGTATTTTTCAGTTGAATTGCTTGGACTCTACCTTTCCAAATTAAACGTTTATTTGGATTTTCTTTCATTAATTAGGGCTTGGTCTGGTATGGATATGCAATCAAGGATAATGTGTGTGATTAGATACCAAATAAGCACAAGCCCACTAAGAATTTTTGCTGAAATTAATAGTTATTCAGAATCAGAATGATGAAAGATAAGGAGGATTGAACTTCAGAAATGGAAAAAAATAATAATAATGTTTGAGTAATGAGTATTATTAAATTTGATCTGCACATATCAGAGTTTAAGTCAAGAATGATAATAGGGGGAAGAATAAGAGAGAAAGAATCAAGGGTGTAAAGATGCTTCGGATTTTGGAATCAAGTCACTTGAAAATTTTTATCATATTAATGAGTGTCTTTAGTGCTTTTAGAAAGCCAAACATAAAAAAATATGCCATGAAGAATACAATCTTTGAGTTTTTAAAGTCTTAAATGCATTATTTTTAATGCATATTTTCTATCTGTTCTGTTACATGAAACGGGTCCTTTTCGATCCTACGTACCCTACTTGATTAGTGTGTTTTTATAATGGAACTCAAGAACTATATATTTCTTATGGACACGTTGATATTGTGCATTGGAGAACTAATTGTTGTGTGATGAGCTATCCCTTTGGAGGAAGCTCGCTCTCTCTTCAAGGAAGGTTGTTTGCCAGCCTTTTGCCTCTGTATAAGTGGATTGGACTCACTGTGTGGATCTTGAGGCTATGGCTCTCAGCACTGTTGGCGGCTACCTTGGTAGTGATTTGAGTGCTCTACGTTGGTGTTATGATCAACTGTCACTATCCGCGTATAACAAGAGTTTGAGTTGTTCTCATTGCGAAATCTCTTTTTATGAAGTGTGATGAATATATATCGTGCATACTCAAAGTGTATTGTGTTGTGGTATAGTAATTGTGGTTGTGGCTATTGTTGTTTTGAAGATGTTCACCCCCCCCCCCCCCCCCCAAATAATCTTTGTGTGATTTTATCATATTCTAATGTAGGATAATTCATTATTATGATAGATAATTCATCTTTATCATCACTGATAGAATCATAATCCATTAGAGATTGACTTCGTGATTAAGCTTCATGACTTATTTGCTGGTCACATCTTTACCCGAGCTATGGTGAACTCACACTTGCTCTGATCCTTTCTATGCAAGTTAGTGGATATAGCAAAGCTCTTCCGAGGTTTTCATGAGTCGTCTAAGGGTTATTATGTGGGGTAGACTGCCCTAACTCGCGACAGGATCGGAACACTACTCTACTTAAATCCTTAACCAATGTCTTTGAAGTACTGGTTAAAATTTCCCTAACCAAAACTCTTAGGCCAGGGTATTGTTTAAGAAATACAATAATGGAAAAGTTATATTAAAAATCTAAACTTATTAGTTTACGATGTCATAAAAAAAATTTAACTTTCTATTCTCAATGCAATTATTCTTAAAATATTTCTATATAAAATGGTTAAATAGTTTAATTTTTGCTTCATTCTTATTGCAATTTTTCTAAAATAATTTTTTTTTATGAATTTGAGAAAATTAGATATACATGACTAATTTTCTTAATAATTGAAAAGTTATTTTTTTTAAATATAATAACGATGTAAGGAAGTAGTATTTTCCATATTAATAATGTAAACATGGTAATTGTAACATGCAAACTTTACTATTACTCTAATATAAGCAAATAAAAACATTTCATTGGTGGTCTCAAATATAAGCAAAATTTAACTAACTTTTTATTCTCAATACAATCATTCCTAAAATATCTCAATAAAATGGTTGTATTATTTAATTCTTGCTTCATTTTCAATGCAAGTTTCTTAAAGTAGTATAACTTTTTAAGAATTTTAGAAAACTAAATATACTCAACTAACTTCCTTAATATGTGTAAAAAAATTTTTTTCTTATATTTAAGATCGAAATAGTACCACACATCATTTAACATTGGCATAAATGTGTGCGTACTCATGTTTAAACATTTAATTACTACTTTCTCCATTCATTTTTTGTTCACCTTTTAGGTCCAAGCATCCATATTAAAAAGAGAAATTCTTTGATGCTCCATTTTTTAAATGATATTCACTTACCCTTTTTTATTTTTGTTTGTGAATTTTTTTTAGCATTGCTTTTAATTTCAAATTCCATCCATTTATACCCTACAACAAATTCTCCAGAACCAACCACCCTACTCTATCACTATTGTCATCATGTTTAGGTTCATCTAAGACCGTCATTCCATAAACGTGACAACATTATTGACCACAACAATATTCCAAAAAAAGATAATAGATGTTGTCACCTCCTACATACTTACCTTAAGGTCAATGTTTAATTATTTCAACTTTTATTTATTTCTTCTCACAAAAACTTTAGACCACAATGATTAGATGTGAGGGAAATTTTGGAAAAAATTACAAGAAGTTCTTATATTTAGGACCAAATTTTTTACGCAAGAGAGCCTTATAATTAGGGACGGAGGGAATATTTAAGAAAAATGTCTTGCTAACAAGTGCCCCAAGGTTTATAAACTTAGAAAATTAATCATGAGTGCACATTATTTCGTGTCTCGAAAATCTTAAAAAAATGTCTTTTTCAATGGTTATTTACTTCATTTAGCTTCTTAACAAGTGCATCAAGGACACTTGTTAGCATATGCCCTAAGAAAAAACTAATAAATTAAAGCAAACAATACGGGAGGGGAAGATTATTTAAAATACATTATTGTTTTCAGGATTTTCAATATTTTAGAAAAACAAGATAACTTTACTTTAAAATACTAGTACTATTAATAAAAGAGATAATAAAGGAAAAAAATATCAGTTATTAGAATTTTTTTTTGATAAAAAATTATTTTAATGAGATAAATATCAAAATAAGTAAAATAAATATTGCTTTACTAAAAAAAATACATTAAATACCATCACAATCTTAAATGATACTCCCCCGTTTTATATTATGTGTTAATTTTTTTAGAGATTTTTTGTTTTTTTAAGGATTTCACGAGTATAATAAATGTTATTTTTCATGTTTATCCTTATTGAATAAGTCTTGATTTACGTGCATCTTGTAGTTTAGAATATAATCAAAAAACTAAAATCAAAACTTATTAAGGAAATTAGTTGATTGTATTTATTTTTTCTCAAATTTATCAAAAATAGAGGTATTTAAAGAAAGTAGTATTGAGAATGAAACAAAAATTAAATAAGATAATAATTTTCTAGGTATGTTTTAAGAATGTAGCATTGAAAATGAAACAAAATTTAATAAAGTTAGTTGTAGAGCAAGCATGCAAACCCAACTGGTTTTGATGATGACAAAGGCCAATAAAAAACAACGAAACAAAAAGAGAAGAAGTCAAACAACCAAAGTCTACCAAACACATCATTAGGACAGTGTAAATTGAGTTATTATAATTGTTTTAGGTCCTTAATATGTGTGTTTGGGTAAAGTCTAGGTTGGCTATGAAATTGGTCAAGGTTATACTCTCTACCTATTGACCCCTTTAGGTATTCATATTACCCACTTGTATGTATTCCAACAATAGTTACTTGTGCTCATATTTTAAATCAAAAAAACTATGTTTTTGCTGCTTTTATTTTAAACTGGGGAGTAAGTAGTGAAGAAAAATTAATGATTATACAATTAGTATATTTGAAATTTAAGCAAGCAATGATTACATTTTATAAAGAGTGATGTTTTTTAAATATGACAAATGAGTAAGAACAAATAGGGTAATTATAAAAGAATGTTGATATTGTTTCCTCATATTCATATCTTTTGTATTTTTAACATTTTTTTTTAATTTCATAGCTTTCTTAGTTTTAGCTTTTCAAGAAATAACCAATACGGAGTACTATTTTTTCTCAATTTTAATATTCATTCAATTATTTCTATTACTCATCATTAATTCTAATTTTATTTTCTCTCTGATCTCTAAACTACTATTATATTACTACAATTTTCAATAAGAATATTTTGAAAAAAATACATATATACTGTATAATATAAATTTTACGATATTTAATACATTCTTAATATGTGTGATACAATTTTAAACCGAAGGGAATATATAGGAGTTTTTCGAAGAAGAAAAAGTGTTTGATAAATGTTAACAAGTGTCCTATATGCATTGTTTAAGCAAGCAAGAGAGGTATCTTTATCTTGAGAAATGATGCATTTCGTATATCTAAAAGTATTGAACTTAAATTTTCAATGTTGACTTACTTATTTTAAAATACTTAAATAATACCCTTGAGACACTTATTATCATAACCCAAAATGTTTTTATTTGTTTAAAATATTGTGAGCCACAATTATTGATGTTTCGAGTAATAATGGAGTAATAATTAAGTTCACCATTCATTTACTTTGACTATTATGATTAAAATCATAATTTTTGTTAAATAAATGTATTTCATCTAGTTCTATATATATAAGATCTTTTTAGTATTTTTTTAATTTTTATTAATTAAGGTGAATAAATTTTGTTAGTGGTATTGAAAATATAAAAATTAATATATTTTTTAAACTACGTGCTCCTATAATTATTATTAACACTATATAAAGGGTTGAGTTAATATATGTGTTTGTGGAAATAAAAATTAAATGCCGCTGAAAATTGAAATGATATCTTATAAATATGATCAAAATAAAAAGAAAATGCTAAAAAGTATTTTTAGAGCACTTGTTAATAAATTAAAAGTGATTAAAATTACAGAAAAGTGCATTTTAATTTTTTGGATTTTAAAAAAATAAATAATTTACAGTTATGAATTTTTTCCAGTTTTGGAATCTTTAGCAAGTGTCCAACACCATTTTTAATAAAATGTGTTTTGATTATAAAAGAACAAATAAATAAATAAAAACAGATGAACTATCATTTTTCAATTAAAATTTCATCACTACTCTTTAAAGCTTAGTTAAGCTATGCATGTACATAGAAAAATCCTTTATAAATACTCGTACAAATACATTTACAAGCAAACCAAAAATCAAATATATCGAATCAGTGTTTTTTTTCTTTATCATATCCTCTCGAATTCCTCAAACAGAATGGCTTATTTCTCCCTTAGATCTTCATTGATCTCTTTCCTTGTGCTAACTATATCTCTTACATTTGCAGCATCCTCCCATGCATCAAACAACGCAGTTATGGATGTGAACATCATTTGCAAGCAAACCCAAAACCCTTCATTATGTTCAAATATTCTAAACTCAAAGCCTGGTGGAGCAAAAGGTGCGGATCTCATCACTCTTGCCCAATACACCATTGACATAGTACGTGGCAATCTCACCAACACTATCAGCCTAATCAAGACGCTGATCGCACAGAGTGGAAAGGATCCTAAAGCAAAAGCTCATTATGAAGAGTGTTTGGTGCATTTTGGTGAGGAAGAGGGTGCCCTTGGTGACATTAACCAAACTCAAGAGTTGTTGAAGAAGGGAGATTATGTTGGTGTTAACTCAGCTGCAAGTGCTGTCATATCAGACGTTGAAGATTGTATTTCGGGAGAGGATCCAGATGATCCTGCTTATCCTGATAAATCCAAGCTACCCCAATACGCTGATGTTGTTTCCAAAGTTGCGGATATAATTCTTGTTATATCTAAATATTTGAAGTAGAAATAGTTGTATTTTTCTTTTTTTTTTTTTAATTTGGTTTAAAAATGATGTCTATGTCTTACCAAAAAAAAAAAAAAAGATCTTGATGTAATGTTGCCATGAATAATACTCCCTCCGTTACTACTCCCTCTGTACTTTTGTATTTGAGCACGTAGATTAAGAAAGTACTCCCTCCGTCTCTTAATATAAGACACCATTTTGATAGAATTGGTGTCCCTTTTTATAAGTCGTTTTAGAATATCTAGGTAGTATTAAAGAGTTTATTCCAAATACACCCCTCATGATTGTATAGGGGTGATAGGGTAATAATTACAATAGAGAGAAATGAATAGAGTTGTAAAGTTTTAAATAGGGGTAATCTTGGAATGACAACATATTTTTTGATAAATTTGAGAGTAATAATTACTTTTCTTAATCTTCGTGAATTATGTAAAAGCGACTTATATTAAGGGATATATGGAGTATTAATTATTGTAAGTATTATGTATAGTTTGTCCAAAATGCCCTATTTAATCTTTATTGAAAATTGTAGCAGTATTTAATTTTTATTAGTAAGTATGTTCATCAATTAATGTATAGTGGTTTAGAGATGAGAGAGATGATAAAAGTATAATTAATGAGGAGTAAATGGAATGATTGGATGAAAGGTTAAAATTGGAAAGAAAAATAGTATGTTTATGTATTGGAATCGTAAAAGGACAAAAGGTATGAAACAAGAAAAAAAGCTAAAAGGACAAATATTATGAAACCGAGGGAGTATTTACTATTAATCATTACTCAGATTTTCAATACATTAATTATGTTTTTTTTCCATTGTACCATTTCTTTTTGTATAATCATTAATTTTACTTCACTACTTACATAAATCAAGACATATTAAATGGGGACAAACATGGAAAATAACATTTATTACACTCTTGAAATCATCAATACAACATATAAAAAAAACAAAAAAATCTCTCAAAAAAGACAGGCAATAAGGAAGGAGTATTTAAGTTGTTATACACAATCTATATTTACTTAACTAGTGGACGCCTTTATATGTTAGGTTTCATATTTTCCTATAAATTAAATATGATTTATTTGTGATGTAAATTATATATTAAAAATATATTGCAAATTATTCCTTCTTCTCTATTCTCCTTCTTTTCTCATTTATTCTTATCTTTTTCTTATTCTCATTAATTTCATACCATGTTATTGACACGATTGTTCTAATTCATTAAAGAGGGTTGAAGCGAGCTAATCTTTAATATTGATGATGTTTAACAATTATTTCTTTGATTTAAGATATATTGATCGAGAAGTATAATCATTATATGAACATGAACATTTGAGACTAATTCCTGAAGTAAACCATTTTATCATGTTCATGGGTAAGAATAGTTCCTCAATAACTGTCAATAATAATAAAAAAAAAAGGTTTCATAAATAACTTGATCTTTATTTATATAAATATAAAGTGAATTACCAATTTAGTCCCTGATTTTTTTCATTGTACCAATTTAGTCCCTGAAAATTTATAAATACGCATTTAGTCCCTCAAAATTTTTAAATGTACCAATTTGGTCTCTCGAGGTTTCGGATATACCAGTTTGGTCCCTCAAGATTTCGGATATACCAATTTAGTCCGTAAAATACGAGGAACCAAGTTGGTATGGAAGAAAATCTTGAGGGACCAAGTTGGAATGAAAAAAATTGTCAAGGACCAAATTGGTACGTCCGAAAATCTTGAGGGACAAAATGTGTAATTATAATTTTTCGGAGACTAAATTGGTACAGTGAAAAAATATCAAAGACGAAGTTGATACTTCACTCATTCATATATATATATATATATATATATATATAATATATATATACTATTCAATATAATATAATATAATATATTTTTCTATTCAATATTTAATGTATTATGATAGTTAATTATGATTGTTTTATTTACTGCACATATTTTATATGATGGATTGATCCTGAAGAATCATCATCAGCTAATGAATATAGTTCCTGAAGAAATAGATTATTTTATCATGTTCATTAACATGAATGTTTTTTTTTATTTATATATATTATCGATCTTCATTATCAACGCATGCTTATTAGCGTTGTTAGTTTCTGAATAACTAGACCTTGATATCAATATATATAAATATATATTATTACTTGGAGATATGTTCATTCATATGGTTAGTTCTTGACGAATTATAGCATCATTATATCTACATATTCAACTATAAATTGTTCATGAAGAACCAGATTGGTGTTGTGTTGATTTTATGTTTTATGAATATTTGTTTTTATCACTTTCATATAGGTTTAGATTTTCTTTCATAATTGTTAACATAATCTTAAATACCTTATTTGTGAATTATTTTTTGAATCTCTATCTGATAATGATAAACTGTCTAAACATTATATCCTCTAAACAAAAAATGAAAGTAATTGATTGTATATCTTGAGTCTATGATTGTATATGTTCTTATTGCTCCACCATAACACACTAAGATGGGACCTCAAAGAAGGTTGAGAATATATGTTGGATATGAATGTTCATCCATAATAAAATATCTCGAACCAGCAACAAGAGATTCATTCACAGCTCGATTTCAAGATTGTTGTTTTGATGAATTTGTTTTCCCAATGTTAGGGGGAGAAAAAAGCAGATGGAAAAAGAATTATTTAAAAAGAGTTATTGTTATTTTATCTTTATCCTTGTATAAAACAATTTGAACTTGAAGTTCAAAACATAATTCATTTGTAAAATTTAGATAACAAATTACCACACGCGTTTACTGGCCTAAAAAGAGTGACTAAGTCACATATTCCAGTTACTAATGCTTCATTAAAAATTGATGTCTCTGTAGGAAAAATTAAAATTGCAAATGAGTTCGAAGCACGCCTGAAGCGTGGCAGACCCGTCAGTTCCAAAGATAAAAAAGTCATCGAAAAAGAAAAGGAGCCAAGAAAAAAGATGGTCAATTCGAGGATGTAGTGATGTCTTAAGAGCCCTTAAATTAATAGTTTAGTTCCTCTTATCCAAAAAAAAAAGTTCAGTTCAGTAAGAAACTCATGTACCTGAAAAATTGTGAAAACAAAGAGATCTCAATAAATTATGTCATGACCGAAATACAATGAAGCCGAAATGAAGTCAACGATTACAATGCTGTTACATTTGATATAGCGCTTATATGATATAAGACGAGGATCATGCGTGAAAGTCTATTAATGAATATAGACAAAGAAATGATTGACCAAAATGGAAAGACGCAATTGAGGCAGAATTGAACTCGCTTGAAAAACGACCTGTATTTGGACCTGTAGTCCGTACACCTAAAGGTGTAGATCAGAGGCAGGTAAATACAAATGTGTCTTTGTGCAGAAGCGAAAGGAGAAAGGATAAATTATGAGATATAAAGCAAGATCGATTGTCAAAATATTTTCACAAAGACCTTGCATTGATTGTGAGGAGACGTACTCTCCTGTGATGGATGCAAGTACTTTTCGATACTTAATTAGTATAGTAGTACATAAAAGACTCAATGTGTGTCAAATGAATGTTGTTATAGCCTATTTTTATGGATAACTTGATTAATAACATATATATTAATATCCCTCTAGGATTCAATATGCTTTAAGCATATCTTTGAACTATTTAATATGTGGTTGAATCATATCCATGGATCATTAAAATATTTGAAGCATAACGTGTAAAATTTGTTAAATTGCAAAATGCAAGAATTCTTTGAACTTGTAGTTCAAACCCCTAAGAGGTTTTAATAGAATCGGAATTTAAATTCTAGCAAACATAAAATGTGTTTATAACAATTATTATGGTTCACTCGAAAATGATATCATTATATCAACATGAGAAATTGCAAAAGACTTAAAGATATATATATATATATATATATATATATATATATATATATATATATACATACATGCATGCATGCATGCATATATCTATTTAGATTTAGCCAATAATATATGTTCTTTAGTTATGCATTGTTTGATATGTGTGTGTGATGTTATGTTATATTATTTGTATGTGTTTATTTTAATATGTATTTTTGTTTCAATATCGTTTGCGTTATCTGAAGTTAAATAAAGGAAATATTTCCAAATGAAATACCTCGATCTGAAGATCGAGCATTTAGCAAATTGAATTTTTGTCTATATCAAGTTATGGAAAACAAATTTTAAAGTGATTTGCTTTGATAAATAACAACTAATTTATATGTAATTGTTGTTAGATTGTTAAATGAAGATAATGAATATCATGGTCCCGATGAACCATGGGTGTAGTTGGGGCACTGCTGTATCTTGCTAGTCATACATCTGATACTAATTTGTTTGCAAGATAATGTTATTCATTTACAAGAAGATGTTGGAATGAGGTTAAGTACATACTTCTGTTCGATAAATATATACTGGTTTTACGATAATATAACCAAGTCTTACTTAGTTGGTTATGCATGTGCATAAATTTTGGAATACTCGATACAAATCACACTACTAGAAAATTCGGATTTAGAGACGGAACGAAATCCGTCTCTAAATAAAGAAAAACCCGTCTCACAGCTTTAACGACGGAACTAAGTCCCTCCCAAAATCTGGCGTTGCAAAAAATATAGAGACGGAACATTCCGTCTCTATTATTAAGTTCCGTCTCTATAATAATATAGAATTCCATCTTTAACAAAGACGGAAATTTCTGTCTCTGTTCCAAATAAATTCGTCTCTAAATTGAGGCGTTCCATCTCTAATTCCAAGATTCATTATTCGTCTTTATCAATAAAATTACGTCTCTATTAGAGACGGAATATTTATTCCGTCTCTAATTCCTGAATTCATATTCGTCTCTAATTAACAAAATTCCGTCTCTAATTAACAAAATTCCGTCTCTAAACACAGACAAAATCATTCCGTCTCTAATTCTAAAATCTGCTACAACCCACACTTTTGTTCACAAATCTTAAAATCTGTAATTTTTAAATTCTATTTTTTGACAAAGCTATTCAAAACAATACATAAACAGTAATAATTCAAAACAAAACAATAGAGAACATATCCATTACTAGTGCAAATGAAGAAGTCACAATACAAAAAATACCTGATCATAATTCAAAACAAAACAATACTACTAGAGCTAAATAATCCAAAAAAAAAATACATATTTAAGTAATTTTTCTAAAAGATAAACTAATAAACGGCATCAATCATTATTATCCATTTGATCTTCATCAATGTCATCTTCCTCCAATGGTTTCAAGTTGTTAAGAGCCATCATCTTCTTAAACATATGCTCCCACTTCTTAAACAGTTGCTCCAATACATGCAAAAAAATTCATCCAAAATTAGCAAAAATGTTAATCAAAGAATTAATTGGATGGTAGATATCAACCGAAATTTACACACCTATTTGAATGGCTTCATGAATGGCCAATAAAATTATACACACAAGATTGTTATGGAAATGCATTCACTCATAATCTCATAAGGGGCAAACTTTAAATACCCTCCATAAATAAAATTCCAAATGAGGTATTGAACTCGGTTTAGAGAATGGGAAAGATAAACACAAATAGACTTTATCTTATGAGTTATGCACTGAAAGATTAAAAAATGAATGATTTGTAGGACACCCAACAACAGATTTCACCTACATAATGATATGATAATGCATACTCTTGTCCAGATCACAATCACTGCATAAACAGCTACTATTTGACAATTATAACTTTCCTAACACTGGAGCCATTCCCATTATTATTGAAGCCAAAGCAGAGCGGACATGCTGCGAAGAATCTGACAACAATTTCTGCAAAAGTTGCTCCAAATTATTTAAACCCATAGAACTGAATTGCAAAAAGAAAACAAAAGAGAATCTCTATATATAAATAAAAAAAAATTATAAATGTAGAGGAGTTTCTTTCCCAGAGATGCACACCTTCCCACAAGGAAGAATATGCTGAATTGCAAGATCTGGATTTAAAATCCGGCAAAACTTGGTCACTTTTCCAGCAGCTGCAATGCGCACTTCAGCTTCATTGTCTTGAAGCAACCGCACATAGGCAGGGACCAATTCCGTTCTTTAAAAACAATATTTATGAAAGAAAATCTTAAGAAACAATAATAGATAATATGCTTGGACTTCAGATTTAAGCTGTAGTAAATACAAGAGGAAACCAATATAGTAATCAGTGTTATCAAAATCATACAATTTAGGATTTAACTTGTATGTGACGATACGCATCGATGGTGAGAATTGGAGTCACTGGAATCCTGTGATATGGTGCCAACTTGTGAATCGCCGGACAGAGAGCGATTAAAGCTGCAGCAACGGTGCAGGTTCTGAAATTGGATTGTGGTCCCAAAGTTGGGTCTGTCACAACCCAGAACAAAAGTGCCTCTGTTTTTCTTCTTTTTATATTTCACATTTAGTATAGTATATGATGTCTATCTTTTTTTCTTCTTTTTATATTTCACATTTAGTATAGTATATTTCATATTTAGTAAAGTTCAATAGGTATATATAGACATAGCCACATGTTTAAGCAAGCTATAAGCAAATAATGAGATACTAGCAAATATCCACCAACCATACGAGTTTGAAAAATGGTGAGACACATGGCCAAAAAGAATTTGTGATGGACGAGTTAACATCCAATGGACCAAGAGAAAAAAACTACTTCGGCACCTCATGTCCCAAACTTAATTTTTTTTTTATCCAGCAGATGACTTGACTTATTTGTAAGATAGGAAACTTACAGTAAACTGAGCATGAACACCACGCAGATTTTCTTGATTCCATGTTTCAAGAAAGACAAGAGGAAATGGCTTTGTATCGCCTCAACTAATTCCAATTATAGAATCAAGGAACCCAGGTAATACTTTTCAATCTGCCAGTCTTGAATGCGTGTAACCTTTTCTCAATCAGTTTACTGGTTTGAAAGATTAGAATCATAAAATTTCCAAATCACAACTAGTACCCAACAAATAGAATCAGTTTGGTTACTATAGGAGCCGTTACCCTTTTAACAAACAAAACAGGAAAAAATAGTTATTGGACTTATTACTGCATTAAAATGATGGCAAGCAAACAAAATCAACTATAAACTCTTAGCTTCCACAACCCATATATATTATACTAGGAAATCGCTTGCCGAGGACCAACAAAGCAATTGTTATTCAGAAGGAATATGAGAAACTTCAGAGTTTAGAATCGCAAAGCAGAAATGTGACTGCCATGAAAACACAATCAAGGCCATATGCATGTTTGATTTTTTTAATATTCTACGTGGTCAATCAGACTGGGAAAAACGAATAATTGACAGAAAATGAAAGACATAATTAAGATCTATTGTTCAGCTGATAAATAGCTCATTTACAAGATTACCTTGCCTGAAGCATCACAAACGGGTGAGATGTGAAGAAGATTCCAAAATGGGCTTTTGTCCATCCTGAAAGTGTTTCAGTAAATTGATTCAGCACATCCTATAAATAAAGTTCACAGCTTTGGAAGCATGGGCAAAAATGAAGAAAAGTACCTAATGCATCAGCCTCCATTGCCCCTCTACTCTTCTTCACCATCTCCTCCGATCCGTCCTCTCCTACTCCTCCTCCGCAACAACCACCGTAACAACCCCTCCCTTCAACTCCTCCTTCACCTCTATCTCCGTCTTCCACATCTGGTCCCTCGAACCCCCTCTCCGCGACGCCCAGTGGACTCCCTCTACGGCCTCTCCTACCCCGACTTCAACACCGTCCAGTGATTAACATTAACAAACCCTAAATCGATTTCAGTGGCTGAGAAGAAAATCGATGTGAGATTTTCTAAACCCTAAATCGTCGAGTGAAGAAAATATCTAAAAACAAAGAAGGGGAGAGTGAGATCTTCGAGTGAAAAGTGAGTCTTCCAGGGAAAGAGGGAGAAGGAAAAGGAGTCTTCGTGGGAAAGAGGGAAAACTTGGAGCCCTTTTTTTCACACCAAACGACAGCGTTTGGTTTTTTCTTTCTTTTTTTTAAGATCAGAGATGGAAAGTTTCCGTCTCTAACAAAAGAAATATGTTAGAACGGAAAATTTCGTCTCTACTTTTGCGGAACACATATTTTACAATTTATATTATGTTTGAGACGGAAATACTGTAAAAAAATTAAATAGAGACGGAAGTCTCTACATTTGATTCACCCATTTAATTAGAAGATTAGAGACGATTTAGACACGGTTTCAGAGACAGAATTATCAGAGACTGAATATTTTCCATCTCTAATTCTGAAATTATCTGTCTCTAAGTCTTTTAATTGGATAATTAAAAATTTTGTGCTAATATAATTTCGTCTATAAATCTGAAACTTTTAGTAGTGTCAAGAGTGTGTTGAGTAGATATATGTAATTCAATGCACATGGAAGAAAATCCTAGAATATATTTCAGGAAAAATAATCTCGAAGATATTATGCGAAGATAATATTGCGTGCATGTATTATTCATTTGAAATAACGATACAACGAAGAAGATAGAACGAAACATATTTCACTAAAGTCCTTTTACATTTTATAGTTTCGAAAGGATGATGATTTCAACAAAGTTTGTTCAAGTGAAAGTTTATCAGATCTTTTTACAAAATCATTATCAACTGAAATGTGTACGCTGCTAATATGCAAATTGTTCTTCATCATCTCAGAGATATTTGTTCACATCACGGGAGAAATAAATACGATTGCATTTTTGTCTCCTTAGTCATCGATGGTTTTTTTCCAATGAGTTTTTCTGACAAGGTTTTTTTTTTTGTTAATGAGGCAGCATCCAATTGCGTATCAAAGAATTATGTACTCTTTTTCCTTCACTAATTTTTTTTCCTATAGAATTTTTCTGAGTAAGGTTTTAATGAGACATATTCTTTCTGTAATAGTCATCCAAGGGGGAGTGTTATAAACAATCTATATATATTTACCTAATTAGTGAATGACTCTATATATTAGGGTTTCATATTTTCCTAAAAATAGGATTCATCTATGATGTAAATTACACACTAAGAAGTATATTACAAATTCTTTCTTCTTATCTTTTCTCCCTCACTTTCTCATTTATTCTTATCTTTCTCTTATTTTCATTAATTTCATAACATAAGTAAAATTATTTACCTTTTGATTATTTATTTTGAGAGAGTCTGATGAAAAATTTTAACATAAAAACTTTTAATAAAATTCTGTTATTTTTTTAAAAAATTTTATCTTCTCTATCGGTAAATAAGATATTCAAATTAGAATTCTATACCGCAGAAAATTTTTTGTCATTTATCTCTTTTTACTCTACATCATCCTATTAATAAATTAATAATAATTATAAAAATAAATAACAGTAAACAATAACAGCATTTTAAATTAATAAATAATAATATTCTTAAATATATATTTTTTATTTTATTTTTAAATATATTGGGTTGTTATGAAAAAAATAAATCTACTATACTTATATAAAAACATCCCTTTTCGAGGCATCACGTTTGTCGGAGAAATTTTCGAGGCACCACGTTTGTCAGCTTAAAAAATACTCGCACCAGAGCATTTGAAGGTAGATAATATCATCTTTAATCAAAATTATAATTTAAAATTAAATAAATTATCTGTCCAAAATTAATATTTAAAATTAAATAAATTATCTATATGTAGAATCATTATCCTCATTTTGTTAAAAAAATCATTATCCTCAAAAAGATTGATAAACCCAAAGAGAAGATGTTTGAGTTCATGATAAACCCAAATATCTTTTTAGTTATCACATATTTCAAACTATAAATATGATGATTTCTCAAATCATGAAAGCCACCTTCTTCATCATTCTCCTCCCTTTTCTGTTGTTCATGAAGCACTGCCTCTTCCAATGTGTCACCATATAATAAGTTGCAATCCCACTACACGCATTGATCACCATTGTCATTTTGCATTGGTAGAAGCTTCATCTATAGCAATGAATTCCCAACATCGGCATGGGAAGAACAACAAGCTTCACATGCTTCATTGCTGCGCGAAGAATGATGATTGAGGTCGATCATTTAATTTAGGTCTTTATCATTACTCTAGATTTGTTAAATGTAAATAATGATGTTGCAAGGAAGTGTTACTTTGACCATGTCAAGTAAAACTCACACATCAATATATTAGTTGTTCATACATGATTATCATTCCTTTGTTATTTAATTTTTACATAGTAAAGATAAATAAATAATGAAACATGAATGAGACATAAAAAGAGATAGTTTTAACTTTTAACATTACTGTATTACTTAATCTCTTAGTCATAAGAATAATGGTTAGGTCATAAACATAAATCTCTTGTGGTAAAAATATAGTATTGCGTGTGAGGGAAGAGTAAAAAGATAGGAGGATTGGTACAAACCCATGAGCCATGAGCACAGAAAAAATAAAAATTAAACAGTGATTATTTTTATTGCATTAAAAATATCAATTTTTTAATTTTTTTTTCTGCTGTAGTGGTGCAATATATACGAACTTATGATTGACTTTTTTTTGTTTGAAAAAAATTGAAAACGACTAACAGCAATGCTAAACAAAATTACAGTACGTCGTCACTGATCTAAACACCAATTTTAAAAACGTAAAAGTAAGAATAATAAGAAATGTTGAAGAGCAGAGATTTTTGAATGCTTTCATTATGTGCACTTTAAGAATGAATAGCACTCCTAAGAAATTCTCAGCATCTAATTAAGTGGGAAAATGCTATTACAATAATTAAAATTAGATAATGCACCGATAGTATAAATATTTTTTATACTAGAATAATAGAAACGTTTCGAAAATAGAATAAACCATGAATGATTTTTTTTCTTCTCATGATAACAATTTAATATACAATCTTTAGATTTAAAGATAGGCAGCTCTATAACTTTAGAAAATTATTTTCAAATCGAAAATAAAAAATATAAAAAGCATTTTCTACCATATTTTATAAAGGAGTTTTTTTTTATCAAACTAAAAAAAATAATTTTTTTCAGATTTAAATTAATTTTTTATCAACAATTTTAATTAAAAAAGATTGATATATTTGCTTATAATTAATTTTGTTTAATTAATTTTGCTTATAAATTATTATCCTCAAAAAGATAAACCCAAATAAATGAGGCTTATATGATCATAGTAAATAGTCCATCATAAACCCAAATATCTAATAAAAGTTTATATATATCTAAAAAAGATTGATATATTTGCTTATAATTATTTTTGTGTAAAATTATTATCCTCAGTATCATTTTGTTAAAAAAAATCATTATTCTCAAAAAGATAAATCCAAAGAGATGAGGCTTATATGATCATAATAAAGAGTCCATCATAAACTCAAACATCTATCTAATAAAAGTTTATATAAATCTAAAAAAGATTAATATATTTGCTTATAATTAATTTTGTGTGAAATTATTATCCTCAGTATCATTTTGTTAAAAAAAATTAATCATTATCCTCAAAAAGATAAACCCAAAGAGATGACGCTTTTATGATCATAGTAAAGAGTCCATTATAAACTCAAACATATTATAAAAGTTTATATATATATATAAAAGAGATTGATATATTTGCTTATAATTAATTTTGTGTGAAATCATTATCCTCGGTATCATTTTGTTAAAAAAATAATAATCATTATTTTCAAAAAGATAAACCCAAAAAGATAAGACTTCTATGATCATATCTAAAAATAATAATAATCTTTAATTTTAAATATTTAATATAAAAAATTAAAATATCAACAACCCGTGCATTGCACGGGGTAAGAGCTAGTATAAATATATATATATATATATATATATATATATATATATATATACTTATATATTTATATTCAAATATTGATATATATAAAAAAAAGCATTTCAAAAAAGATAAAATGGATATGCAAAAAACAACATTTAAAAAAATTAAAATGGATATATAAAAAAAAAAAGCGGGCTATTGAAACTATTGTTGCAATCCAGTTTTTTTCTTATAAAGATGGTTCATTTTTGCACCCAAAATTGAATAATTTAATTTTTAAATATTACTCTATCCGTTCTTATTTATTTTGTCCTATTTCAAACAAAAGACGCACTTTAAGAATTACAATCATTACTTAGATTTTCAATACATTAATTATGTTTTTTCCTACTATACCCTTTCTATAATCATTAATTTTTTCACTACTTACGTAAACCAAGACTTATTAAATAGGGATAAACATTGAAAATAGCATTTATTACACTCTTGAAGTTTTCAATAGGACAGATAAAAAGAAACAAAAAATCTCTCCAAAAACGGACAGATAATAAGGAACGGAGGGAGTATTTGAATGCAATTATATAATTTTTGAAAATTTATACATATTTGATATTATTTATAGAAATAGTAAGTAATTAACATTATTGAAATTGCATTTCAAAAACTTACTAAAATGAAATAGAGTTTAAAAGTATATCATGATGTAATGCTGATACATGAGTCTGGTAAGTCTTAACTGCTATGATGGAAGATATGAAAAATCTGAAATTGAGTCTTGTAACAGAGTGATGTTTTAATATTAATGTGTCAGAGTCTGATGAGTATGATATTAAGACTTTGTTAATTAGGGATGCCCTAAGACTTTCTACCTATTTTGAGTAACGATTAATTACTTTTTTCCACGAATATCCTTGATTACTCATCAATACTTATTAGAGTTCCAATAAGTATTAAACAAGAGAGAAGAGATCGGTGATGGTGGACTCGATTTCAGTGATGACAGTTCAATTAGAGGAGACATTAAACAAGAGAGGCAGTTCGTGAGTCTCATGAAGGCATGAAGAACCCAAAGGCAGTGGTGGTTTGGTGTCGGCAATGGCAGTGGCGGCTTGGTTTAGAACTCCTGGGAGCAGAGAGAGGTCCCAAGAGGGAGAAAGGGATGGAGAGGAAAAGACAAAATGTGGTGGCCGGTGATTGGTGATCATTGGCTGAGACTTCGTTCCTGAAGGGTGACTCGCGATTTTCGACCAGTGATGTTAAATCCAACGTCGATGATGGCAGTGAGAAGACGGGACAGAGGTGGTGGCTCATGGACATGGGCTGCTTCGTTGTAAATTACGGTGATGGTCTCGCGATTCGTGACTCGGAGAACTAGCAATAAGTCAGTAACTCTAAATACTTTCTCTCTCGTTGTATATAAGACCCTTTAGCAAGATTTCATCTCTATTAAGAAAGTTGGTTAACATTTTATATGTATTTCCAAACTACCCATATTAATAATGGGTAAGGCTCCAACACATGAAAAAATGAACCATGCACTGATGCATGTTTACCAAATAGCCGTTACGTACCTGTTTGGAAAAACGTTACAGCACTGGAAACGCGCGTTTACTCAAAGCTCTAATTTGGAGCTTTCACTGAAACGTGAATTGCAAACGTACAAACATGAATTGCTGCGTTGGCAGGAAGGGGTGTGATTGTTTATGTCCACCTATTGTTCCAGATTGATTAAGTTTTGCGCATATACCCTTGATGAAACGACGTCGTTTCACTTGGGGCTGAAAAATAAAATTTGCAAGGCCGAAACGTCGTCGTTTCCTCAACTCACTTTCCTTTCCTCCGCTATGCTTCCCTTGGCCCCTCTTCGCAGTGTCCCTTCGCCCTTCTTCTCACTCTGCTACGGTTCTGCTCCATCTCGCACTACCCTGTTCCTCCTTCATACCCTTTGGATTTTGTTATCACTCTGCAAGGGTTTGGAATACCGTCTTTACTTTGCTCCATTGTCGTAGGGTTAAGCTCTCAGATCTGATATTTTCTGTCTGGTATAGATCCATTGTATTAGTCACCACTGCATTAAGTGAACTAGATGAGCAAGAAGAAGCAGTCGTGAACTAAAGGCTACGCCCTCTAAGTGCCCTTGTATTTTTCCATTTAGATCTGATTCTAAGAACCAAACTTTCCGGGGCATTTTGGACAAATCTCAGTAGGGGTATATCAGCAAAAGTGAAAAAATGCAGGCCTTTAGTACACAAATATATAAACCAGGTTGTTGACCGTAAATGTCAACACATGCATCAGCGCATGGTTCATTTTTACATGCATTTGAGCCTTACCCATTAATAATACTGTATCAAAAATCTAAAAAGTGTTAAGTAAATAAGGGTATTTGTGGAAAGATGTAATTACTAATTGTCATTGAAAATTGGTATACGATCTTATAGAGACAAAATAAAAATCTCAATATGATCTTATATTTAAGGACGGATGGAGTAATTATCTATATTAAATATATATATATATATATATACTCTCTCGTTTTTAATTACTAAGACCCGTTTGCAACTTGTATTTTGGTCATATTTATAAGATCTTCTACCCATTTTCAATGATAATTAATTACTTCTCTCTACTAACATCTTTATCAATTCAACACTTTTTAGAGTTTTAATACAGTAGCACTTATAAGTGGTTTTGAAAAAATATACTCCCTCTGGTCTTATATATAAGCATATTTTGAAGACTTTTTTTTTGTCCTTAATGTAAACCTCATTTCCAATTTCTAACCGCATTAATTACTTCTTTTCCATAAACACCCTTATTTACTTAACACTTTTTAGATTTCCAATAATAATTACAGAGGTACTTTTGAAAAAGTATACCAAATATTTACATTTCCAATACAACTAACAATATTAACTAACTTTTTTTAAGGGAGTGAAATTGGTCAAATAGTGCTTATATTAGGGACCGGAGGGAGTATCAAATGTTCACATTTTCAATATCACTAATTAAATTAACTAAACTTTCTTAATAAACATAAATTTTACCAATATGATCTTATATTTAAGGATAGTGATAATAGTACTCCCTCCGGTCCTTGTTATAGGGCATGCTTAACCGAATTACACATATCAAGAAAAGTAGTTGGTTTTATGAATTCTATATGAATATATTGTAACATTACAATTTTATCCCCTTAACTTTTCTTGGAAAATTCGCACTCATTAACGAACAACAAAAAACACATAGATAGTCAAAGCATTTAATAAGGGCAAAAAAGAGAAAAATCAATAAATGATGCATAGAAAATATAAAATGACTTATAATTAGGACCAAGAAAACTTTCTAGAATATGACCTATATATATATATATATATATATATATAGAACCGGAGGGAGTAGTATTTATTTTATCCTTAACTAGTACTATAACTTGCTGAAACACTTCTGATGAAACATGCTTTTTATTTTCCTCCAAAATATCTACTTGTGTGATTCAGTGATTAATGCTTTTTGAATAGTAATCTTTCAATAAAACTTCACATCTTATATTTACAAAAATTAGATACTTTCTCTGGTCCTATTTATAAGTCACATTTTAGAAGGATTTTTTGGTCCTATTTATAAGTCACTTTGTATTTTATAAGAGGTATTTATTGCTATTTTCTCTTATTTGTCATTTACCCATTAATGTGAAGTAATACAATGTGAAATTCCCAATACAAATTAAGAGGGTAAGATTGTAATGTTGAAGTATTTTTTTAAAATTTTAAAAAACCTAATTATCTTCCTTGATCCATGTGACATGGCTAAGTATATCCTATAAATACGATGAGAGGAGTATCAAACATTCAACAACTTGTTTAAGGCACAACAAATTCATTATGACATGTACTTTTGCCTTGTGGCACATGCTTTTGCCCATAGAACTCGCCTAAAATGAAAGGATGGAGAATTAAATTCTTCCACCAAAGTGCCAGTTGGCATGACCCATGTTATAAACACCACGTATTAGGTTGACACTCCAGATTCGGGCTAATCTCGTCGGTTAGTGATATCGAGGTTTTCAAGGTACTCTTGTCTTTACCTCGGATGTTTTTAAAACACATGACTCACTTGCATCGCCATCTATAATATCTACCGTTCGATTCAATTGCAAGAGGATAAAACCATAATCTAACAGTCCAAGATGTCCAAGATGGAGCTTGACAATGGATTACACATGACATGAGACACTTTATTGCATGCCAAAATTGTCACTCCCTATTTCTGCCAACACTGCCATGACAGTACCACTCATCGGAATGAGTGTGACTCCCCATCAAGGAAAGTACAAACCAGGGAGTAATTTTTGGATAGGGAATCCTTATTGCAAGAATCTCGTTTACAATATTATACTCCATCTAATTTTATTTATAAAACCATTTTGAAGTTTTAATTTTGATATTATTTATAAGATCTCTTTTTAATTTTCAATAGTATTTAATTACTTCTTTCCATAAACACTCTTATAAAGTCAACACTTTTTAGAGTTTCAATAATAATTATAGAGAGTTTTGAAAAAGTATATCAAATTTTCACATTTCCAATGCCACTGACAAATTTATCTAATTTCCTTGGTGAAAGTGAAGAACCCCAGAAGGGTCTTATAAATAGGATCAGAAGGAATATTAGCAAATACTTTTATCATTTTATGGTATTGTTAATGAAAAATTATTATAAAAAGTTCACCAAAACACAAAAAAAAATTATTAAGAAGCATAGCTCTTTTATGCTTAAAAAAAAAACTGAAATTTGGAATGTTTTTTCATGGGAAATTTAATTAACATCCATAATTTTGTTAGTCATATTTGGGATTTTAAAATTTTTGGATTTCACTTTCAAAAATACTTCTGTTAACTAATACTCATAAACTCATTACTTACACCTGGATGAAAATTCACTTATTAGAAACGGATGTTCCATCCTTAATAAAAGACGGATGTTTAATCCATTTTGTCAAAGACGAATGTATCCTTCGTTTAACCTTACAAATGCTTTGTCCGTCCCATATGGAAACGATCGGTTCAAACCAGATTCGCGGATGCAGATATGAAATCACGGTGAGTACCATTTTCATGGGCTTACCCACAAACAGATCAGAGGCAGTATAGTGGTGCTCAGATAGCGTCATTAACGACGATGTGGTTCAGTTTGCCCCAAATCGTGGTTCAAACCAGCATAAAAGGGAGGCGGCCAACATTAGCGCTGACATGACAGAGAAACGAGAAGGGAAATATGGTTATTGGTGCAAGCACCAAATCAAAGGAAGGGGGAGAGGCCCACGTGCAAGGTTATTATGATGGTGGCCACGATTTAATGTGGCAGCCGAAGCATCGTGCGTTTTCATGATTGGAAACAAAGAGACGTCATCCACAAGAAGGAGCCTTGGTTTGGTGAGAGAGTGAAAGAAGAGAGGGGAGATGGCGTTGGGAGGTGATAGTGGAACCGTGGTGGTGTTGTTGTTCGGCAGGGGTGGATTGGAGTGGGAGATAAATAGTGCAGGATGGGTAAGGTACGTAGTGCAAGATTTAGTAGGGACGAATGGGGCGCTCGTAAGGTTAAACGAATGATACATTTGTCATTGATAAAATAAAGGTATACGAACTAAGCATCCTTCTTTTACCATGAATGCTTTTACGAGTATTAGTTAGTAAGGGTATATATGGAAATGAAATATAAAAATTTTAAATTTCTGAGCGTGAGTAACAAAATTATGGGTGTTAACAAAATATCCTTTTTTTTCATTTATAAAAACTTTAACAAGCACTTCCTCTATTTTTATATGTATGTCGATCACATTTAAAAGAATTATTTGTTTCTATGTGTAAGTCACTTTATATTTTCTAAAAGGTGCTTAATTCTTTTTTTCCTAAAATAACATTATTAAATGAGTGTTCTACTTAAACTAAATTCAATTTTTCATAAAAAGAAGTAATGCATGTAAGGTAAAAATGTAAAAGTCATGATAAATCAACTTATAAAATCAATCTACAAACAAGCCTACACCATAAGAAAGTGACATGTGTCACTTGTTAACCAACAATCAATAATAAGCAAGTGACACATGTCATTTCCTTTTTGTTGTAGGCCTATTTGTAGGTTAATTTTGTAGGTTGATCAATCATTTTTCAATTGTAAAATTGATAGATTTAAAAAAATAAATTAAAAGTTAACTACATCTATGTGTTTTGGTTAAACGTGACTATAAATACAAATGGAAAGAGTACCATTAAGTTTGTGTTTGATATAACTGGAAAAATTAGATTATGATATTATTTTATATATCATAATTTTTTAGGATTATAATATGTTAAAATTATAATCAATTTGTATTTGAAGATCATGTAAAAATATGATTTTTTTACAAAGTAAATTAAAAAAAGATATAAATGTGTATGTTGAAATAGGTGTCCAATTAGAATGATCAAGTTATGGTGGGATGGATCTAGAATAGTGAAATACTCCTTTCTTCCCTTATTATAAGATATCATTTTGTTATATTTTTTGTCCTTTTTAAAAGTCATTTTAGAATATCTAGGTAGTATTGAAGAGCTTATTCCAAATACATATATCCCTTATAATTACATAAGGGTGATAGAGTAACAATTACAATAGAGAGATAAATGAATAAAGTTGTAAAGTTTTAAATAGGAGTAACTTTGGAAGAATAACATTTTTTTTTGATAAATTTGAGAGTAATAATTATTTTTCTTAATCTATGTGAATTAGGTAAAAACGACTCATAATAATCGACAGTGGGAGTAACATAAAAGACAAAATAAAATTGCTAAAAATAAATAACTTATAGGACATAGCAAGTATCAATTATATATTGTTCTATTTTTCTTGCATGAAATTATTGTTTGGAAAATGATAACAAGAGTCATAAGGACATTCTTTAATTAAGTAAGCAAAAGTGATATTTTTATTTTAAAAAATGATGCATTTAATGTTTATCAAAGTGTTGAACTTAATATTTTAATATAAACTTACTTATTTTAAAATGCTTAAATAATATCCTTGAAACAATTTTTTTTTTTTGGTTTGCACCCTGGTATCCGGCCCACTGGGCCGACTAATCCAGTTCGAGGGGGGTCCCGGGGTTAAGGTTTTATTCCTCTCCCAACGTTGTTGCGGGGGATCGAACCTTGGTTCGCCCTACCAAGTGCAGCCCCTGGTACCACTGCACCAACAGCTCGTTGGTATATCCTTGAAACATTTGTTACCATAACTATTATCGTATGAATTAAAAAACCCATATTTGAATACCTTTTCATACTATTTCAACTGTAAAAAAAAATTATATATCCTAAAAAGTTGCATGCACTCAATATACACTCTAAATACATATCGTCTTAATATTTTAAACCATTGTTATGATTTTTTCAAATAAAAGAAATTCATAATAATAACATGCTCACACCCAACTATTTCAAATATACAAGATCGCATGAATGTTGATAAATGTGCAATTTCTCTTCAAAGAAAAATTTGATAGGAGAATCACTGACCAAACGAAAAACATAGATAAAAAAGTCATGAGTTAGTATCTATAAGTACACAAACAAAATATTTACTATTTAAATATAAAAATTTCAGGATTTTGTCTCAATTATAAGTGAAAATGAATTAGTCTCACTCTTAAGCTAAAATAGCAAAAAGGAAGGCATGATATTCATGCGGTTAAATTAGATGTCCATATAGAACTCCACTACGAAAACCCTTCGGACAACCAAAATGGAAAAAAAAAAGAAAGAAAAAGGTGGCTAAGTCGATTTTAAGAGATTTTTTTTTTTTTTAATAAAGTAAGCATATCATTAATTTTATGTGATGCATTCCAAGTTTACTGACAAACTAATTTATCATAAATATTTTATCAATCTCTAAATAAATGCATTTATGGTGGACCTTTACATAAATTAAAAAAGTTAATCGTTAAATATTGTTAGTGATAATAAAAAACGGTAAAATTTGGTATATTTTTTCAAATTTATCTCTATAATTATCAATATGTTTCTAAAATTGTTGATTAAATAGAGATATTTGTGAAAATTAAGATATGGGTTAATAGAAAGATACAAGGTAAACTTACTGCCTAACTAAAGCTTATGTTTAAAAACAGAGCAGTCAATATTTATATAATTTTTTTTGTAATTATTATTATTTTTTTACTATTTATATAAATTAAGACACTATTAAATAAAGATAATTATTATACTCTTGAATTTTAAAACAAAATAATTAAATAAAAACAAAAATTTTCTTTAAAAAATAGATAAATAAAAATGAAAGGAGTAGTTTAAAACACAAATTCAAAAAGTCGCATTTCCTCCATTTTCTAATATAAGAAAAATAAGACATATTTATTCTAGTCTCAAACATAAAAAAAAAAGTTAACTAATTTTCTATTATCAAAACATTTATTTCAAAAATATTTCAAAAAAAATGTAATTTCATTTAATTTTTGTTTCATTTCTAATGTAACTTTTTAAAAATATTTATATATTTTTATGAATTCGAAAAAATTAAATATATCCATTTAATTTTATTAATAAATATGATTTCGATTGTTTTTTTTATTACAATACTTGTAATAAAGATTGGATGAAGTACTTCCTCTGTCCCTATATATAGGACCCCTTAGGAGATTTCACGATATTTAAGAAAATTGGTTAGTTTAGTTAATTGTATTGGAAATGTGAACTTTTGACATGTATTTTCAAAATTACCCATATTAATATTATCGAAAATTTAAAAAGTGTTAAATAAATAATGATATTTGTGAAGAAAACAATGAAATTAATGATAATTAAAAATTGGGAGAGAGTCTTATAAATAAAAACAAAATAAAAATATCAAAAGTCTTATATTTAAAGACAGATGAAGTACTTAGCTGGAAAAAAAAATATTCCCTCTATTCCTATTTTTCTATCATATTTCAAACAAAACACATTTTTTTTAAGAAATTCAATCATTATTTAAATTTTCAATACATTAATTACGTTTTTTCCACTATACGTTTTCTCTCTCCGTAATTATTACTCTCTTCATCCCTAATTATAAGACTCTTTTGACACTTTTATTTTGTTCCTATTTATAAGGTCTCTTATCAATTTTCAATGATCATTAATTAATTTTTTTCACAAACACCCCTATTTATTTAACACTTTTTAGATTTTCAATAATATTAATAAGGATAATTTTGAAAATATATATCAAAAGTTCACATTTCCAATACAAAAACAAATACCCTATTAAATAGGGGTAAATATGAAAAATAAAATTTACTATAGTCTTGAAATTATAAAAAAGACATATAAAAAGAAACAAAAAACATCTTAAAAAAATGACAGTTAAATAAGAATCGAGTGATTACTACTCCCACCGTCCCTAATTATAAGACCATTTTGACACTTTTATTTTGTCCCTATTTATAAGACTTCATACCAATTTTCAATAATCATCAATTACTTTTTTCCACAAACACTCATATTTATTTAACATTTTTTAAATTCCCAATAATATTAATAGAGATAACTTTGAAAATACATATTAAAAATTCATATTTTTAATACAATTAATTAAATTAGTCAATTTTTTTAATAAATGTGAAATCTTAAAAAAAATCTTATATCTAAAGACGAAGGAAATATCAATTAGAAAGAGCTTTAAAAGAGTTCGTTTACCAAGACGGATGGATTGTAAATTGCATAAAAATTTGTTGTCGAAATAAAGTTGTGACAACTTAAAAACCCGGCACGTCATCACTCCAACACCTACCTTCGTGCCACCGTGGCACCTCTACACATACCATCTTCGATTCTACCGTGAAATTGTGCGACTTACGATGCTACTTTAAATCCAAATCCAAATCAATGGCTGAGATCTCATCCTTTTCCATCTCTTTCATGCTATTTATGCCATCTCATCACTCCCCTCTAGCTGATTCACCCTACACGCTTCCTTCATTATTTTCCTCTGCTTCTTACCCTCTTCTCTCACACTCACTTTAAAACCTAGCCATAGCTGGCTAGTTAGATTTTCATGGAACAAAGTCCAGAATCTGCTGAAGAAGAAGCACTCACCGGGAAGCTTCACGAGCTTCTCGATGAATCGGACAACGAAGAAGAACGTGGGGAGTTTTGCTTCCAAGAAGAAACCGTGGAGGAAGTGATGCAAGAGTTGTACAAAGAGATAGCATTCCCATATTATTCTCAAACCTCTTCTCAGGTTTTCATCAATGATGGCAAGGATGGGAGCTGCGGCGCGTCGGTTTCGGACACGGCATCAACGGTGATGGCCGGGATCGAGGTTGTCAACCCTGCCGGCGGTTTGCAGGTGACGGAAATTGGATCGGTGGCGGTGGAGGTGGAGGAAGAGACTAAAATGGAAGGGTTTTGTGATGGAGAGGATTTTGATGATGAGTGGATAGGAAAAGTGCTTAGTTGGAGTCAGCAAAATCAAGTTATAAGTGGTTGAGTCTAAGTAATGCTTCTTCTGATCAAGGTTATTCTAAATCTGGATCCTTGTAATTATTACAGTACATAAAGTGAAATGTTAAGGTTCGGAAGGTTGAGTCTAGGCAATGGTTTTGATCAAGAAAAATCTTAGTAACCCAACATTACACTTTTTAGTTTCTAGCACATTCTATTTTATTGTCTCGGACATGATAATGAGAGTGCTAAAAATAATGTTATGGATAGTATTTTCTCCGGTCCTATTTATAAGATTCTAGTAGTACTCCTTTTTGTTTTATTTATAAAATCTTTTTTGGGTTTTTATTTTGGTCATATTTATAAGACTCATTTTCAATTTTCAATAGTATTTAATTATTTCTTTCCACTAACACCCCCTATAAAGTCAACACTTTTTATAATTCCAATAATAATTATAGAGATAGTTTTAAAAAAGTATATCAAATTTTCACATTTTAAATATCACTAGCAAATTTATCCACTCTCATTGGTGGAAGTGAAAAACTCCAAAAAAGTCTTATAAATAAGATCGGAATGAGTATTAGTCAAGTACTACTACTCTACTCTCTCTTGTCTCTGTATAGAGTATCTTTTAGAAGAAATTTTTGATCATATATATAAGGCACTTTATATTTTCTATAAATCATTAATTGTTTTTTTTTTCCTTATTAAATCTTTTGACTAACTACTATTTTTTTATTCATTAATGAATGTGAGCTTTCCGAATAAAGTGAATGAGATAAAATTGTAATGTTACAATATATTATCATAGAATTTATAAAATTAACCATTTTTTTGACATGTGTAATTCGGTTAAGTATGCCCTATAACAAAGATTGGAAGGAGTATTAGTCAATGTTTGATTATGGGTTGGTTGCCTATATAGATGGAAACTCAACCAAGTGATGCATGTTTAATGCATGCCCTAACTTACACGTGGTGTAAATGGATGCTAACTTTGTTATTATTACTCCCTCCGGTTTTATATACGAAGCATATTTTAGAAAGTTTTCTTGGTGTTAATTATAAGTTACAGTACTTTATATTTTTTATGTATCATTTATTGATTTTTCTCTTTTTTGCCTTTATTAAATGATTTGACTATCTATGTGTTTTTTGTTGTTCATTAATGAGTGTGAATTTTCGAAGAAAAGTTAATGGGGTAAAATTGTAATATTACAATATATTCTCATAGAATTTATAAAACCAACCACCACTAGTACAGATTGGTCATTTCAGACCGGTTCCGCACCCCATTTCAGACCGGTTCCGAACCAGTCTTAAAAGTGGCGGTCTTATTGCTATGCCTTTAAATGAGACTGGTTCCGAACCGGTCTCGTTCCCAACTAAAGAGACTGGTTCCGAACCAGTCTGAAAATCAAAAATTAACCGGTCTCTATTAAAAGATGAACCAGTCTCATTGAGTATTTTGAACCGGTCTCATTTAAACTAAGAACCAGTCTGATTAAGTGATTTGAACCGGTCTAAAAACAAAAAATAACCAGTCTCATTGAGTATTTTGAACCGGTCTCATTGAGTATTTTGAACCGGTCTCAATTAATTTTTTTTTGCTTTTTGAACCGGTCTCATTGAGCGTTTTGAACCGGTCTCATTAAAATTTGAACCAAGTATCAATTAAATTTTTAACCAATCTCGTTTGATGTTTTCAACCGGTCTCAATTAAAAAAACACATAAATATATAATAAAACTAATAAATAATAATTAACTAGACATAACTAGATTCTAAAATTATATTATAAAAACCACGTTATATGCATATCTAGTACAAGTTTGATCAAAACAAGTATATAACACTATGCCTAGTGAAACTAACATAAACTACACAAAATTCTTATATCTAGAGCGATAAGCTGCAAACTATCCCTTCTTGAATCAAAAAAGCATCCTTTTATCTTCTCCAGCCATCACATCCCGCCTTCCCCGGTCCAACAATCTATCAAGATAAAATATAAAAACATATTTGCAAGTGAATAACACAAAATGTTAGGTTCATGCCTCATCATGTAAAATTGAAAAGATAAAACCATAGAGTCACATCACATATTAATGCAACTCAACATTACATGCAGAACAGTAGCAAAATGGAATTTTTGAAAAAAGCTGGTAACAATAACAACAACAAAAGTCTTGAAAAATCAAACTTTCACTCTAACTAAATACAACAAATACCAAGATAAACAGTATGTTGTCATAAAGTTTTTTCCTCTTTATTCCTGCCAAACTCTTTGAAGCTAGCCAACAAAAATTGCTCTAAATTACGAGGATACAACAAAGATTCACCAAGGGTACCATGCTAATAATGTCATAATATCACTCATCATAATTTACTTTTCCTTATACTTACCTTTATCATTTTCACATCACTCTTGGTATTGATTTTGGAAAAGTAAATTTAACATACAAATAAGTGTAGGCTATCAGTATAACTGAATGAAAGAACAAAAAAACCAAAATCAATCGCATCCATGCTATTTTAGTTGCAATACAGTAACCTGCAGAAAAAAGAACAAAAGATGGACCTTGCATTGAACATAAAAATAACCAACTAGATTAATGCATTCATCATACTCTGCTTTAGCAAAGAAATAAGGAAAATGATACACATATTTTTCCATTGATGTATGTCATAATATCACTCAAAAACTATAAAGCACACCAATCTAGGTCAGGTATAAGTAAAGAACATGTACACACCGTTTCAAATGAACCAAATTGCAAGACTCCTTGTGGAAGAACCGGTACCAGCACAATAGTCTGTGAAAAAATTCATATTATCAACTTAGCATTTGCTTAGATTTCCCTAATAAGTTACAGAAATATGATTCAAGTTATGCATCTCAGTTGAGTTGACAAATAACTACTGTGCAGTTTGTCTGGTGCTTGGTCCCTTGGATAGTTCCTCGTTGATCAGTTTTTTCATTGAAGCTGAATTTGAGTAACGATTATTCTCTGGCCAGTCTTCTTCTGGTTGATAATAGTACTGAGAATTTAAACCAGGATACAATTCAATTCAAAAATGGAAAAAGAGAAAGTTGTTATCATGATATATATATATATATATATATAGAGAGAGAGAGAAACATGGGAAATGAAATCTCATGAGGAATAAAGGAGGAAGGCAGTATGATGGTGTTTTTAGACCCTCAACACAAGTAGACAAGATAAACATACCGGTAATTCTCTTTCAGGACAGTGGTTCTGAGATGTTTCAACTTGCAAATCCAGGCTATTTCGTGGAGCATCCATGCCTGTATGGGGCAACATACCATACCAAATCAGCAACAACATACCAAAATCAATAAACTAGAAAGATGGGACAAGATTCAATTTTCAAGATATCTTCAATGCTGTGAAAATTAATCAGCCTATTCAATTAGACTGTTTCATCCCATTTAATGACACAAACAATAGCCTTCTAAACGTACAATGATACTAAATATGACAAGCACAAATTTGGTACTAGCTGCTTTTCATTTTCAGGGAGGAATCATAAGAAATTAGTGCACAATTGAGCTTATCTACCCTACCCTCAGTAGAATGTGCATGGCTCATAAACCAAGGAAAGTCTTTCATCTCTTGAATATAAAAACAACACTTACCACCATGATGTTTCTTATGAGCATGGACTTTCTTAGCCATCCTCCCCTGATTGAACTCAAAAAAGTGTAATAAGCTTCCCATACAGACAAAAGGGTCTAACAAAAGACTCTCATGTCCTCAATCTCAGCTTCCCTGTCTCACTCCATTAAAATTATTACACTGGATTTTTCTTTCTTTCGGTATGAATAAACCACTCTTTACCTACAATGCCACAAATCACTTGGTTATCAGTTAAAAAGCAGTGTATAATTGAAATCTTAAAGTTGAATGAAATCCGTGACAGTGAGTAGCATCTTATTGTTCTCATATTCAGAAACTGTAAGAGAATTCATAATTATAGGAAAAAGCAAACAATTAATTAATTCACATCAAAATCATGTGACACTTTTGGATGCTGTGATCATCCATATTCAGAAACTGCAATTCTGCAAAATTAGATGATGCTATAAATGGACAAATAATAAGGCATGTTATTGGGCTTTAGCCCCGTTAATTATAAAAAAAATAATAATAAGGCATGTTAAAGTTAGCATGAGATAAAAATCAATTCAGTAAAAAGTAATGGTGTTCATGCACACCAATATCTTCCAATGTTAAAAAATTAGAACTTGAAGACTCGTACGAACAGGTCAACATAGCAAAATGTGAAAACTTTGACTTTCACACTCAAAATCAATTTCTTCTTTGGGATTCATTGACTCAAATTCTAACAGCTTTTTTTGGGCAACTAAGCACATCAATGCATAGATTAAAAAGCAGAGAATGAATCAACATACTAGTAACTGGTGAGAAGATTCGGAACAAGGAACTCAAACATTTGCATATATGGTGTCATAAAGTAGATAAAGAGTGGTTCCACACTCACATATTGCATTCCACAGGATGCTTGATTATTTACAGGATAATTCCTTCGAGAAAACCGGTTCGATCTGGTTCGGTCATGGCAGAAGAAGGCTGGCGTTGGATCTGGTTCGGTTCGATCTGCTGCTGCTGCTGGATGGTGACAGTGGCGCGGTTGCCGATGTGGAGGAGGTGCGGCGGGTTGCTGCTGCTGCTACGTGGTTGCGGTTCGTTCTATGCACGTGGGTAGCAGAGAAGGGTACGTGGTTGCGGTTCGTTCTACGGTGACGGTGGGGTACGTGGTGGCGCGGCCGCGAAGTGGAGGAGGGAACGTGGTGGCTCTTAGACGAAGAAGAAGGGAATTAGGTTTTGGCTGGAAGAAGAAGGGAATTAGACGAAGAAGAAGTGCGCGCGTATTATCAATTAATTTTTTAGACTGGTTGTCTAAATGAAGCACTCTCATTTGAACTAATTGCCAATTCCAGACCGGTTCAGCACGGAACCAGTCTTAATAAAAAGTCTAAAGAGACTGGTTCCTTAAAAAACCAGTTTGATTTGTACTAGTGTACCAGTCTGATTTTAACAAAAGACCCATAAAGAGACTGGTTCCTTGAAGGAACCAGTCTCATTTAATATATTTTCAGACTGGTTATATAAAGTAACCAGTCTAGTTTTAACAAATGTACATTAAGAGACTGGTTCCGCACGGAACCGGTCTGTTTCAACTAGTCTAAAATGTGTTTTTTGTACTAGTGCACTTTCCTTGATATGTGTAATTCGGTTAAGTATGTCCTATAATAAGTACCGGAGGGAGTACAGTATTGCTACACTATGCAAAACATTGTTGATGTAGTTAAATATCTCCTTTTCGGTTTTTTTTTTCTTCTAGCACCGGTTTTTTGGTGTTCCGTTTTTTTTTTTATAAATCTAATATATTAAAAAAAATATATGTTTTGAGTTTTTTGTGTTCTTTTTATGTGCATATTTTTGTTATTTAGATTTGAATGTTTTTTATTATCATAAAGGTAAAACAGTTATATTGAGTAAATTTGAATTGAAAAATGACATATTTTAATAGATTTGCATTATAAATCTGTATTAAAAAAATATTCTGAGTAAACCTATATTAAAAAATTTTAAAAAATTAATAAATAAAAAAAACATGCCCGGAGTATCTTAACTAAGCATGCATGTTAGACTTTCCCTTGTTTCATTAGTTGTCTTCCTTTCCCCATTTTCTTATTCTTCGTGTTTTAATTTCTTTTTGATATTTATCCCTTAGTTCCAAATTTTTTGGTTTATTAGGTTTTTTTTTCATTCCATAATTTTTTTATTTTATAATTGTAATGCATAAATATATTTTTTTTATCTATTTTAACCTTTCATTCAATTATATATTTTATTTTTATTAATTTTAGATCACTATATATTAATTAATGGACATGTTTTTAATAAAAAATAGGTTTATTTAAGTTTTTGTTTCTTGAAAGTTTATCGAGTTTTGGTTTTAATCTCTATCTTTTTATTTGACCGGTCTTGATTCTTAAAAGTTTAAATTTATTTATTTTGATCTCTACCATTAGATATCTACTGTTAATCGGTGATGCCACGTCTGCATAACATATAACATGTGTCTTTTTTTTTTAAAAAGTAAAAGGTCCCTGAAAATTGATCGAATTTTCGTTTTAGTCTTTATCTTTTTTTTATCGGTCAAGGTCCTTAAAAATTTTAAAATTTTTTGTTTTGGTCGCTGTTCTTAGTAAAATACCATTAATTGTTGACATGACTAACGAATTGACACATCAGTATGTCATGTGTTTGCATAATAATGAATTGTTGTCACGTTGACATATGACATGGATAATCCATCAAGACAAGTAAAACTCTAACCACGGTTGACTCAAAATTGTTCAATTTACACGAGCCCAATAATCTAAACAAACTCCTAGTCATCATACAAGTATATTATATAACATTCAATTTTTGCATAAATATTTTAATGTGGAACTTTAGATAAACTAAAATATATTAGTTTTTAGTCTTTCGCCCTTTTTGTTTAAATAATAAACCAAATAAATAATAGAAATTATGTCTTATTCTATATTGTTATTACATGCCTACTGTTCTTATATGTCATCTACCAACACGACAATAGCTCATTATTATGCAGACACATGACATGTTGATGTGACAATCCGTTAACCATGTCAGCAATTAACAATATTTAATTTTAATAATGGCAGAGACCAAAACAGAAAATTTTAAACTTTCAAGAACCTTGACCGTTAAAAAAAAAATAGGGACTAAAATCAAAATTCGGTCAACTTTCAGGGATCTTTTAATAAAAAAAAGACACATGGTATACTGACGTGACACTCCGTTAGCCACGTCATCAATTAATGGCATGGACCAAAACCAAAAAATTTAAATTTTTAAGGATTAAGATCGATCAAATAAAATGATAGAGACTAAAATCAAAACTTAATCAACTTTCACGGACCAAAAACTCAAATAAGCCTAGAAATTAAATATTACTACAATTTTTAATAAAGATTAAATAGAGATAATTTAGACAAATATATACTCTATAAAATTTACAGTAATCAACGTTATTTTAATATGTGTGCCAAAAACTAAAAGGGCAAGAAATTTAGAATGGAGGAAGTACTCCCTCCGTCACTATATATAAGACCTTTTGGTATATTTTATGTCCATTAAGAAAGTTGGTTAATTTAGTTAATAGTATTGAAAATGTGAACATTTGATATATATTTTCAAAACTACCTCTCTCTCTCTCTATATATATATATATATATATATATTATTGAGAATCTAAAAAGTATTGAGTAAACATAGGTGTTTGTGAAAAGATTCACTATCTTCATCCTAATTTATTTCTCATTTTAGTAATTTTTTATTTTCTATATTATCTTTTCTTTATAAATTAATGTGCATTAACCGTTTGTTTTTTACCTTTCATTATTGTCTTATACTAGTGTTATTCCATTTTTAATTATTTTTCTCATTAAAAAACACTTCTTTATTACTTGACTTTTTTTTTTTAAAAAAAAGATTGTTCTTATTTATTTGTTATATTTAAAAATGCAAGAATGTAATAAATTTTATTTTTATGTTTATCTCTATTTAATATGATATAAATTTTATTCTTCTCAGGTTTTCATCAATGATGGCAAGGATGGGAGCTGCGGCGCGTCGGTTTCGGACACGGCATAAACGGTGATGGCCGGGATCGAGGTTGTCAACCCTGCCGGCGGTTTGCAGGTGACGGAAATTGGATCGGTGGCGGTGGAGGTGGAGGAAGAGACTAAAATGGAAGGGTTTTGTGATGGAGAGGATTTTGATGATGAGTGGATAGGAAAAGTGCTTAGTTGGAGTCAGCAAAATCAAGTTATAAGTGGTTGAGTCTAAGTAATGCTTCTTCTGATCAAGGTTATTCTAAATCTGGATCCTTGTAATTATTACAGTACATAAAGTGAAATGTTAAGGTTCGGAAGGTTGAGTCTAGGCAATGGTTTTGATCAAGAAAAATCTTAGTAACCCAACATCACACTTTTTAGTTTCTAGCACATTCTATTTTATTGTCTCGGACATGATGATGAGAGTGCTAAAAATAATGTTATGGGCAGTATTTTCTTCGGTCCTATTTATAAGATTCTAGTAGTACTCCTTTTTTTTTATTTATAAGATTTTTTTAAGATTTAATTTTTATTTTGATCATATTTACAAGACCCTGTTATGGACCGGATTTATGAAAATACTTCACTAAACCGGTTTATCGGCTATCTAGATCCCTTTAAGGGGTTTGAATATCAAGAAACCGGATTACCGGATTTGCAGGGCTTATGCGGGCCCATATTCGTATTAAAGTCAGTTCCTCAAATGAGAAAGGCCCGTTAGTGGCCCAAATCCGTTCCTCCTCCAGATTGACAAAGAAGAGGACTTCTTGCTGACCAACTTAGGATTCCTTACCTCGTAAAACCGGTTAAACGGTTACTCCTCCGACAAGGCCATCTAATCTGAATGCCTTGGATTCCTATGCAGATGGTGAGCAACAACTCCTCCATAATAGCCACTTAATTCTTGCTATTATTACCTGCCGTTAGCAGTTATGCAGCCGTACCCATTGATGAGGAGGGAAACTCAATGGTAAGGTTACCAGCTTATATAGGAGGATGGAGGATAACCAGGTATGCATCCTTCAATCTCACACAAACACACACACCACCCCCCAAAATCATCGAAAACGACAATAGAGCTGGTATCCTGGAAATCAGGGTGCCTATCTGCAGTCTGAAAGTAAACAGTAGAATACTGGACACTTGACCGATTAGCTCAAGTACCAGACATTCTACAACAGAACAGACCCCTTTTCAATTTTCAATAGTATTTAATTATTTCTTTCCACTAACACCCCCTATAAAGTCAACACTTTTTAGAGTTCCAATAATAATTATAGAGGTGGTTTTAAAAAAGTATATCAAATTTTCACATTTTCAATATCACTAACAAATTTATCCACTCTCCTTCGTGAGAGTTAAAACTCCAAAAGAGTCTTATAAATAAGATCGGAGGGAGTATTAGTCAAGTACTACTACTCTACTCTCTCTTGTCCTCCGTATAGAGTATCTTTTAGAAGAAATTTTTGGTCATATATATAAGGCACTTTATATTTCTTATAAATCATTAATTGTTTTTTTTGTCCTTATTAAATGTTTTGACTAACTACTCCATCTGGCTTGAATTATAAACAAAACTAATTTTACGCTTATTAAGGAGGTTAGTTGATTGTATTTAATTTTCTTAAATTTATAAAAGAATAGAGGTATTTTAGGAAAGTTGCATTGAGAATGAAACAAAAATTAAATAAGATAACAATTTTCTAGGAATGTTTTTGGAAAGTTGCATTGGGAATGAAATAAAATTTAAGAAAGTTGGTTAGTTTTGCTTATATTTTAAACCAAGAAATGTATGTTTTTTGTTGCTTATATTTCGAGCCGGATGAAGTACTAGTTTTTTTTATTAATGTGACCTTTCTAAGTAAAGTGAATGAGATAAAATTGTAATGTTACAATATATTATCATAGAATTCATAAAACTAACCATTTTCTTTGACATGTGTAATTCGATTAAGTATGTCTTATAATAAAGATCGGAATGAGTATTAGTCAATGTTTGAATATGGGTTGGTTGCATGTATAGATCGAAACTCAACCAAGTGATGCATGCTTAGTGCATGCGCTTGTAATTAGTCAATGGAATTAAAACAGATTTAATACTGCTGTATTAGTCTATTACTATTCCTAACTTACACGTGGTGTAAATGGATGCTAACTTTGTTATTATTACTATATTGCTATACTATGCAAAACATTGTTGATGTAGGTTAAATATCTCCTTTTCGGTTTTCTTTCTTTTGTTTTATTGGTGCTTCTATCATGCACCAGTTTTTTGTTGCTTCGTTTTTTTTAAATTTTTTCATAAATCTAATATATTAAAAAAAAAAATATGTTTTGGGTTTTTTGTGTTCTTTTTAGAATGGAGGAAGTACTCCCTCCGTCCCTATATATAAGACCTTTTGGTATATTTTATGTCCATTAAGAAAGTTGGTTAATTTAGTTAATAGTATTGAAAATGTGAATATTTGATATATATTTTCAAAACTACTCCTATATATATATATATTATTGAGAATCTAAAAACTATTGAGTAAACATAGGTGTTTGTGAAAAAATTCACTCTCTTCGTCCTAATTTATTTCTCATTTTAGTAATTTTTTATTTTATATATTATCTTTTCTTTATAAATTAATGTGCATTAACCGTTTGTTTTTTACCTTTCATTATTGTCTTATACTAGTGTTATTCCATTTTTATTTATTTTTCTCATTAAAAAACACTTCTTTATTACTTTTTTTTTTTAAAAAAATTGTTCTTATTTATTTGTTATATTTAGAAATTCAAGAATGTAATAAATGTTATTTTTATGTTTATCTCTATTTAATATGATATAAATTTACTTAAGTAATGGAGAAAAAGTAAACATTATAATAAAAAAAAAGGATTACGTATGTATAATGGCGGAGCTTGACTAAAAGTTATGAAAATGCGACGACGAATATGGTCTCAATTTTTTAAAAAATAAAAATTATGGGGAGTTAAATTTTGGGTGTTTATAATTAAAATTTTGCATGTAATGTTAATGATATTAGTTGCCCAAATGGCTAAAGACACACGGTGATAATTGACTAATCAGTCGTTCGAATCTCTAAATGTTACTCCCTTTGTCCCTAATTGTAAAATTTTTTTGGAAAATTTCACGTCCCATATTAATATTATTGGGAATATAAAAAGTGTAAAATAAATAGGGATGTTTGTGGAAAAAAGTAATTAATGCTCATTGAAAATTGGTAAAGGGCTTTATAAATAGGGACAAAATAAAAGTGTCAAGAGGGCTTTATAATTAGGAACGGAGGGAGTAATTATTTTTAAAAATAAAATAAAGTAAAAACTAAAATAAAAAACCCTTAACTCTAAAAATGAAAATTAATATGCATATGGCCAGGAATTGAACCCGCACTACATATTGTTACCTTCAATTTCCTTACAGCTGCGCCAGAACACTAATGTTTTATAATACAAACAGTTTTAGGGTTAGCTATAAAACGACGTCGTTTTACTTCTCCGTTAATTTAAAATAACGATCGGTAACGGAAGGATATAAGTGTAAATGTGGGAAAAGATAAAGGACCAAATAATTCCAAAAAAAAAGATAAAGAACCAAACTGAATCTAAAAAATAAGATAAAAGACCAAATATGCAATTAAGCCAACAGTTAATACTATGTGAGTCTCAATATATAAGACTCTTTTTGAAAGTTTTATTTTGTTCCTATTTATAAGATTTTATAGTACTAATTTTTAATGACAATTAATTAATTTTTTCTTTCAATATCTTTATTTATTTAACACTTTTTAATTCTCAATACTATTAATAGAATTAATTTTGAAAATACATATCAAATATTTCATTTTCAATACTATTAACTAAATTAACCAACTTTATTGGACTTAAAATTTATCGAAAAGACCTTGTACTATATAAAAACCGGTGGGGGTAATATTACATTCTATTCAACAATTTTTTTTATTTATTTATAGATTATCTTTAAATAGTACTCTCTAGATATAAAATTTCCTTGGGGGATTTCACGTCCATTAAGAAAATTGAATAATTTAGTTAATTGTATTGGAAATGTGAACTTTTGATATGTAATTTCAAAATTACCCCTATTAATATTATTGGGAATCTAAAATATAAGACTCCTTTGGGGGATTTCACGTCCATTAAGAAAATTGAATAATTTAATTAATTGTATTGGAAATGTGAACTTTTGATATGTAATTTCAAAATTACCCCTATTAATATTATTGGGAATCTTAAATGTGTTAAATAAATAGAGGTATTTGTGCAAAAAAGTAATTAATGATTATTGAAAATTGGAAAAAGGTCTTATAAATAGGAACAAAATAAAAATGTCAAAAATGGTTTTATATTTAGGGACGGAGGGAGAAAAAAAAATTGGACGGAGTAACGCACCAACGTGCTGCACAAAACAAGAAATACTATAAAATTGAATATAAAATTGAATAATTTAGTTAATTGAATAATTTAGTTAATTAATTGTATTGGGAATCTAAATATAAGACTCCTTTGGGGGATTTCACGTCCATTAAGAAAATTGAATAATTTAGTTAATTGTATTGGAAATGTGAACTTTTGATATGTAATTTCAAAATTACCCCTATTAATATTATTGGAAATCTAAAATGTGTAAAATAAATAGGGGTGTTTGTGCAAAAAAATAATTAATGATCATTGAAAATTGAAAAAAAGTCTTATACATAGGGATAAAATAAAAATGTCAAAATGGTTTTATATTTAGGATGGAGGGAGAAAAAGAAAAAATTGGACGGAGTAACGCACCAACGTGCTGCACAAAACAAGAAATACTAGAAGTTATGCTTTTCAACTACTCCATCCGGTCCTATTTACAGGACCCTTTTGAGGTTTTTCACACCCACCAAGGAAAGTGGTTAAAGTGGTTAGTGGCATTGGAAATGTGAAAATTTGATATACTTTTTCAAAATTACCCCTATTATTGTTATTGGAACTCTAAAAAGTGTTGACTTAATAGGGGTGTTTGTGGAAAGAAGTAATTAAATGCTATTGGAAATTGAAAAGGGTCCTATAAATAGGACCAAAATAAAAACCCCAAAAGGGTCCTATAAATAGGACCGGAGGGAGTACAACTTTGAAAACAAACGGTGAAGAATAAATTCAGTTACAACTTTGACTAGGCATTAAATATGAATTAATACTGATTTTTCTAATTTAAAATATTCCAACAAACTCTATATGTCAATTTTTTTAAGCTTTTGCATATATATATATATATATATATATATATATATATATATAAGTCACGTTAATTTTTACCATTAATGATTCATAAAGAAGTTAGAGATTAATTTGATTGATATCCATAATGTTAGAGGCTAATTTAACTGATATCGATCTTTGTTTTTTTCTAAAAGGACGTTGTTTTAGTCATTTCATTAATCCATGAATGTCGACCTTAAAATTATGTACTAATGTGACTCCTAATTTTTCCTATATCAATCACTAATTTCAAATTTCGAAAATATCAAAAGACTAAATTAATTAATGGAACAATCTAACATATTACTACTATTTTTTTTATTAAATATCAATATTTATAACAAAATACTACTCCCTCTAGTTCTACATATATGACACCTTCTAGAATAAATCTTTGGTCCTATATATAGGGCACTTTATATTTTTTATGTATAATTAATTGTTTTTTCTCTTTTTTGCCCTTATTAAATGCTTTGACTAATAATATTTTTTTGTTATTCATTAATGAATGTGAACTTTCCAAGTAAAGTGGATGAGGTAAAATTGTAATGTTCTAATATATTCTCATAAAATTCACAAAACTAACTACTTTTCTTGATCCGGGAAATACGATTAAGTATATACCCTATATATAAGACCGGATGGAGTATATCAAAATCAGCTTTGAACATGTAAAGAATACATTAATTTTTCCTTCATAGATATACTTATAGACAGAACAGATTCAGTAATTATATCAAATGAATTCAAATATTTGAAACTAAAAATTACTAGTTCACCAAAAAACATAGTAAAATTTATTAAATACTCCTAATCCTTAAAATTATATTAAATACTAGTCCTAATCCCATTTATAAAATGGAACGATTCTCTCTCTGAAAAAACAAATCAGGCAGTGAAATGACAATGGCCTCTTTCACCATCAAACCTTCCTTAATCTCTTGCTTTGTTCTAATATTCCTTTCATTTGCATCATCATCCAATGCATCAAATAAAGTTGTTGATGTGAATGTAATTTGCAAGCAAACCACAAACCCTTCATTCTGTTTAAATATTCTAAACTCAAAGCCTGGTGGTGCAAAAGGTGAAGATCTTATTACTCTTGAACAATACACCCTTGATGTAGTTCGTGGCAATATCACCACCGCACTCACACTAATCAAGTCTCTGATTGCACAGAGTGGGAAGGATCCTAAAACCAAAGCTAGTTATGAGCAATGTTTGTTGTATTATGGTGGTGACGATGATAATAACGGTGCCCTTGATAATATTTTGTATGCTCAAGAGTTGTTGAAGACGGGAGATTATTTAGGTGTGGGCATTGCTGCAGCTGCTGCCATTACCAATGTTGCTGATTGTTCTTCAGAAGATAATCCTTCTTTTGATAAGTCCAATCTACCAAAGTATTCTGATTTTATTGTAAAAGCTGCTGGTGTAATTGTTATTATATCTAAGTTATTGCTTAATAAGCAATAGCTGCTGCACTGTTTTGGTGTTAAACAAATGTTTGTTTATTAACATTGCAGTGAATTGAATTAAGTCTAATACAATTTCCTTTCGTTATTAGTTTTTTTATTGGTTATTGCTGTTATTTGTATAAATTAAAGCCTTAAATAGTTTTAATCTATTTTGTGTCAAGCTAAGGATCTTGTGTGCAAAGAATTGGATCACTGTCAAGATTAGCTAGCGGACAACGCATATATGAACTACAATAATGAATTTCAATGGATCTAAAGTATTGTATTTAAAAATACTTGTTCTCTTTAGGGACGATTGTTTAAAAGTTTATTGCTAGCTTGTTTAAAAGGAATTTATACTAAGAATATATGATATAAGTTATTTGTATTCAATTCACGTGGATTAAGAAAAGTAATTAATATTATCAAATTTATTAAAAAAAATGTTGACATTTCAAAGTTACGTTACTCCTATCTCAAACTTTACAATTTTATTTATTTTTCTTTCTATTGTAATTATTACCCTATCAGTCATATGAATTGAAATTATGGGGGGTGTATTTGATATAAACTCTTTAATACTACCTAAATATTTTAAAGTGACTTATAATAAGAAATAAAGAAACCATCAAAATGGTAACTTATAAAATAAGGAACTTTAATACTACCTAAATATTTTAAAATAACTTATAATAAGAAACAAAGAAACCATCAAAATGGTAACTTATAAAATAAGGAACCAATGAATCGGAGTGGTTGTTATCTGTTCTTTTCATGCAAACCCACGAGCAAGTAATTTAAAGGAAGAGTGGTGTTATATGAATATCTATAATTGATATCGGAATGTAACATCTGCTTATTTTATATGTAAAAACATCTGCCTATTTAAATTGTTTTTACATATCAGACAAATAGAAATTAAATTCATATATCAATTTTGAATATCAACATAATAATATTATTAAAGGAAATTAAATACACTTGGATTTTTGCACCTTTCACGTTCGGGATTAGAGTTCAGAGTGATTATGTTTTTCATTGTGTCGCAATGTCAAGAGTGGCAATGAGTCGTCCCCTACTAGAGCTAACTCAAATAATATAGTTGTGAAACATGAAATGTTGGAATCATGATTAATTTTTGTGACAAAATGTAAATATTTGAGACAATGTTAAATATCTGTCAATAAAAAAAAGTAGCATTGAGTCAAAATTTCAGATAAATAGGCTTTGACCAAGTTTTTGAGACAAACATAGATAAAGAGGTATTAAAATTTCAGATGAAATACATCAATTACAGGTCTTAATTGATTGTGTGTCCATTAGTTCCTAAATATGAGTTTTTGGAGTGGTTTGGCAATAGGATTAAAGAAATTAGTTAAAATATATAATAAAATTAAATTTGTTAATAAACAAGGGTGTATTATTCTTATATTTGCTCTTGATTATTATGGAACGTCTTTTAACTTAGTACTAATTGTTAAGATTTCATCCCAAAATCAATTAATAATTAGATGTGTAGTCCAACATGTATTTAAAATCATATCAAGAAATGTGGGGCAGAGGATATGAGACTTTCAACAATAATAAGTTTATAAGATTGTTGAGTGGAAAAGAATTAAAGAATTATATTACACTAAATGCTTGTTAACTAAAAAAATGTGGAAGATATTTTAGGAATGAATTAATTGATGTTATAGATAAAATGGACAAAAAAAATTTATAAAAAGACTAAGACAAAATCCAAAACTAATGTTCATATTTAAGAACGAAAGTAATACTATTTTATTTTGAAGTAAATATAGATAGACATTATTTTGTAGTTAATTGCTTAAAATTTGTTATATATATATATAACAAATTATATATATAATTAGTTTTATTTTGAAGTATATATATATATATATATATATATATATATATATATATAAACATGAGCTTTTGGAAAGGATCCTAAAGCAAAAGCTCATTATGAAAAGTGTTTGTTAATTTTTTTGTCGAAATCAGGTGGTGTTTGAGCTTCACATTTTGTGTGACCCAACTAATTCACCTCAGATCCATGAACTGTGTGAGTCTTTAACTCAACGATATAGATCCTTTCTAGAAATTGTTGTCTCACCGGGATTCGAGTCTTTAATCCTAAAGTCCCCATACTTTACTAACCCAATCCACTTGGGTAAGTGTTTGTTGAATTTTGTTGGCAATGACGGTGCCCTTGTTGATCTTGGTTATTAAACTCAAGCGTTGTTGAAGAAGGGAGATTATTACATAGGTGTGGAAGCGGATGCTAGTGCTGTCATAGGGGATGTTGATAGGTGTCTTATAGGAGATGATCCTACTTTTCTAGATAAATCCATGCTACCAAGCTGCTGCTGATGTGATCATTATTATATCAGACTATTTCATTTAGAATTAGTTCAATTTTAGTTTTAAAAAATAAAAAGAATTAGTTCAATTTTAATGTAATCTTGTTTATGATGAATTTATAATTTATAATAATAACATATTTGATATATATAAATTTTGTCCTAATTTCTAAGAGTAATAATATTTAAGAATACTAAAAAAAGTAAAATTAAATCCAAGTGGATTGGACTAGTGGAAACTGGCTGGGCCTTCAGGGACTTTAGGGTTAAAGGCTCGAGTCCAAGTAAGACAACAATTACTAGAGAGAATCAATACCGCTGAGTCAAAGACTAGCATAGTTTGCGGATCCGAGGTGGATTAGTTGACCACAAAAAATGTGAAGCTCAGACACCTTCGACCCAAAAAAAAAAGAAGTAAAATCCATCTTAAAAAATTGACTCTTTATACATTAAATACTTCATTTTATTTAAAAAATGTGAAACCCAGACATCACTTGGTTTCGAAAAAAAAAAAAAGTAAAATCCATCTTAAAAAATTGACTCTCTATACATTAAATACTTCATTCTCCAAAATAAAATTTACCATTTAGGATCCTTAATTATTATCCTTAGGGCTATGAATAACCAAATCATATATATGCACACGGATTTACTTATCCCAAAATTCAAATTTTCATAACTCAAAAATAATTTATTTTATTTAAGGCAAAACTAATAATTTTGACCTCTAAGTTACTTTTGGATTTCAATTTCATTTGAAAAATATTATATTTTCAATATGCTTCTAATAAATGTTTCTCTAATTCCCTTCATAATTGATCTCTCAATTCTTATCGAAAATTCATAATATTTGGTTCATTAAGTTCATAATGAAAATAAATCAACAAAACATAATCATTACTATTTTAAAAATTGTTCCATGAGAACCCAAGTGGATTGACCTAGTGGAAACTAGCTGGGTGCTAAGGATTTCAGGGTCAAAGGCTCGAGTCTCAGTGAGACAACAATTCTTGAGTATGATTCATACCGTTGAGTCAAAGACTAGCACAGTTCACGGATTCGAGGTGGATTAGTTGAACCACAAAAAATGTGAAGCCCAGACACCACCTAGTTTCGACCCAAAAAAATTATTCCATGAAAAAATGAATTTTAGAAGCCATTCGAAAAAAAATCTACCTTGAGACCAAATTGAAAAGAAAAACTTTTGGGACAAAATTGAAATATGGAAATAACTTAGAGGACAAAATCGCCAACTTTGTCATTATTTAATTAATTAAACAAATTGTGAAAATGAAAAGATAAAATATTATTTCCAATTAAAGAACGAAGTCATTGATATTAAAAAATTTGAAATTAAACAATCCAAATCTTTAACTATTGTATACCCAATGTTTATAAATTCTAAATTTCTAATTATAAAATAAATTAAGGAGTATTATATCTTTTTTTTTTTGTAGAAGAAAAATATTATTACCACAAGCCAAAAAAAAGTACATCAAACAAAAAAACATATAGCCAATAAACTGCCACCTTCTAGGAAGGGTTCAACCTATAGGATAATGTCAATGGAAAAATTTAATTAGCTGAAAGCCACCTTCTAGGAAGGGTTCCAACAGGAGTATTATATCTTGAAGTAAATATAAATAGGCATTAATTTATAGTTTATTGTTTATCATTAATTTTTATTTAAATATAATATATATGGTATTAGTTTCTTACTTGAAAACATTATCCGCTTTGTTCATTTGACCAAACAATTGTAATTGCAAATACATTAAAGAGTATATAATTAGATTAATTCTTTATTTTGTGGGTATCAATCATATTAATTATTAAGATTATTGAAATTTCAAAATTAGTCCTGACATAGTAAATATGAGTCAAGTTAATTTTTATCATTAATGATTCATAAAGAAGTTGGGGATTAATTTGATTAGAACTCATAATCTTAGAGACTAATTTGATTAATAATCATCAATCTTTGTTTTTTTTTTTAACATGACGTTGTTTTGGTCATTCTGTTAATCCATGTTAAAGACCAACGACAACCATTAAAGTTAGGAAATAATGTAACTCATATTTTTCCTATATCTATAACTACTTTCAAATTTTGAAAATATGAAAAGACTAAATTGATTAATGCCCAAAACATCACAGAGAAATCTAACATATTATTCTTTTATTAAATATCATTACTTATACAAAAGAAAAATTAAAATCAACATTGAACATGTAAATAATACATTAATTTTTCCTGCATAGATATACTTATAGACGCGACAGAACAGATTCAGTAATTATATCAAATGAATTCAAATATTTGAAACTAAAAACTACTAGTTCACCAAAAACATAGTAAAAATTTATTAAATAATCCTAAAAATTATACTCCCTTCGTCCCATTATTTTGGTAAAAAAATGCAAAAAAAATTGTCTCATATTAAAGTAAAAAAATAAATGAAAAATCTTAAAGATTGTATATTTTATCGATGATTGATAAGTAAGTAAGGAAAACACATTTAAAGATTTTTTTAAGACAATATTGCAATATGTATTAATTGTAATGATACCAAAATTTGTGTAATATCAATTTGCAATTAATGAATAAATCATGCATTATATTAAATATATACTCTTTTATTTTCATTGACTTATTTGACTTTTACCAAGATAATGAGACGAAGAGAGTATTAAATAATAATCCTAATCCCGGCTATAAAATGGAACGATTCTCACTCTGAAAAAACCAATCAGGCAGTGAAATGACAATGGCCTCTTTCACCTGTCAAACCTTCCTTAATCTCTTGCTTTGTTCTAATGTTCCTTTCATTTGCATCATCATCCAATGCATATAATAAAGTTTTTGATGTGTGTTAAACTCAGTTAGAATTGAAGCTGGAAACGTGCTCAACAAGTCACAACGACAACATGATATAGGATGACCTGATGCAGGCTGAACCAGTGATGTAGTTAGTTTTTAGTTAGTTAATTAGTTAGTTGCATAGCTGGATAGTGAGTTAGTTACTTAGCTAGATAGTCAGTTAGATATGAAAAATGCTATTTAGTGCGACAGACCAGCTAACGGCATTTGACGAATTGGTGTGGACCAATTAAAATGTTTTGATTCCATTGTGCATATTCCTCACTTTTCTCTCGTTTTCAATTTCTCAATTTTCATCCTTTACTCTGAGTAGTTTTTTTTTTTACTTTCTTCCATCACATTTTTCTACACGTTTTTAAATTCTATTAACCTTTTTGCCTTTTTTTTATCTGTTTCCAATTCACTACTTTCTTCTTTGCATGCTTCATCCTGCTTCGCCCATCTCCGCCCCATACAAGAGTGTATTATCATTATTAATTGGAGACAGTATGCTCTTTCCACCATCAAATCATGGCGGGTGTTGGTGCTTGTACCGGTTGAAGTATCTAGCAGAAAAGTGATCAGATTGTTGGTTGTTGCATCATTGGGCTTTGCTCTGGTGGTGCTCATGAGTTACAGTGATGAAGAAAGAAGAAAGGATTGGGGAGAGAGAAAGCATTTTTGCATTTTTTTTTGAATTAATATAATGTCGTCAAATTTCGTATTCCTAATTGTCGCACTAAATAGCAGTTCTCGTTAGATATCAGTAGCTTCTAGAATATTGTAATATGTTGTATATAAACTCATTTGAGAGCTGAGTTTGTAACTTATCAGATTCATTCTTCATTTTTCAATATAGAAAAAAGCATTTCAGTTTTATATTCTCTGTAGTCTGTACATTTCCATTTAAGATGGTATCAGAGCTCTCTTATTAGAGAGACTCCGGTATGCTTTTGCATCTCTGATTCTAGTTCGTAGTTCGTGATTTGTGATTCGTGATTCAGATTCTTCTACTCTTCTCATGATTGATTGATTCTCGTGATTGATTGATTCTTCGATTCTGTTATTTTGCGATTCTGTTATTCTGCAATTCTATTTTCATTTGATTCACATTTCCGATTCATTGAAACTATTTCTAGTGGAGATAGTCGAATAAGAGAACAATTCTCAGCTAAATCCGATTATGGATTCTTCAAGCATTTTCTATATACATCCAAGCGAAAATCCAGGTGCAAATCTAGTTGCTACAACGTTCACAGGAAGCAATTATCATGCGTGGAATCGCGCCATGACTATGGCATTGAAATCGAAGAACAAGCTAAGATTCGTTGATGGTTCACTATCCAAACCAAATCCTACTAATCCTTTATTTGAAGCTTGGGACAGATGCAACACATTAGCTGTATCCTGCCTGAATCATTCGATGGATCCAACAATAATTCAAAGTGTGATGTGCATGGAATCAGCAACAAATATTTGGAAGGATCTTAAAGAGCGATTGTAACATCTCTAATTTAATTCGAAGTATAATTAAGTTGGTAATAAGCTTAGGGTGAAGAGAATTGGTAATTTAGTGTTTAGAATATATAGAATGTATAGAAATAACTTAGGATTAAATAAGAATGCATTAGAAAGTGAATCTGACAGGCAATACTCGAGTCTTTGAGAAAGCACTCGAGTATTGTATCAGAAAATCGATCAGTGAAAATATTGCTCTCAGGCAACACTCGAGTCTTTTATGAAAGACTCGAGTATTTTGGGCAAAATGGTGCTGAAAACGCCCAAGCGCGACTGGCACGCCAGGTGCACCATAATGGCGCACCAGCCCTGCAAGCGTCATAAAACAATCGAGTATTTTCCGAAATACTCGAGTATTTCGATCAGACCCAAAAAAAAGGAACCAAACCCCTCTCAACCACTCATTTGTGGCTTCCCATGCATGCCACTCATTTAGGACCACAAATCTATTTCCTCCCATGCAAGGCACACAGAAATAACAAGGCAACAACACAACAACATATCATTTTCTTCACTCATTCATCAACTCCTTCACTTACTCTTCCAAGAACCAAGAACCAAGAACCAAGCATCATGATCATCACCTACACCCTATGATCCAAACACCCATCCCCATATTCATCACCACCCTCATATCCTAGGCAAGAAAATAAGTTCAAGAACCACCCATTACTTCCTCATAAAATCCGTGACCCTCTCTCCCTATCTCCATTGGATTTCTTCAATTCATAGCTATGGAGACTCATGTATACACCTACCTCCATCTCAAGAACAACTCACTCTCCTTCCAAGATAAGGGCTTAAATCACTTGAGAGTGGAGTTGCTAAGGGCTAAGGTTTTAAGAGCTAGGACACAAGGAGGAAAAACTAGGGTTTGGGTGCTTTCTCCTTTCACATTCAAGGTAAGAAGGTGGTGTTACCTTAGCTTAGGGAATAGGTTCTCTTCTGTCATAGTTATGACTAGGGGTAGAGGAATAAGTAGAGTATAAAATTAAACCTTAGGGTAGTTGATGGTAATAGGAATCAGAGTAAATAAATAAGGAAAAGAAACTTGTGTAGATGTTTGTGTGTTTGTACAGTCATTGATGATGTGGAATATGTAAATATAGGTTGATAATGAATGGAAAATATGAAACTATAGGAATAGTTGAGAAGTAGATAAAGAAAAGGAAAACATTAGATATAGACTTGTTATGGAATAAATTGATGAGTTGTAATGAATGGGAAGGAAACTCGGGAAAGATTGAATTAATTATGATTGATGAAGAGTGCAAAATGGAATAGTACTACCAATGTGAGATGGACCCACCTAATTGGGTGTGTGAATCTAGGATTTGTAATGTGTGTAAACATAGAACTTTAATAGGTGTGAATATATGACTTAGAGATGTTGAATAGGTAATATTTGAATGAGGATGTTTGTGTATGATTGTATTGTGTATGCATGTATGAATATGATATGTGTAGCTGTACGACTTAGAATGTATGATGTGTGTGATTATAGGAATTTAACATGTGTAGGAATAGGTTATGTGTGTGAATGTATATAAATAATGACCCTCCATAAAGGAGCGTGTATATAAATCCCTCCATAAATGAGCATGTATATAAATGGATCCTCCATAACGGAGTGTGTATAATGACCCTCCATAACGGAGTGAGAATATATATAGGGACCCTCCAATAAGGAGTGTGCAATAATTGTAAATAGGACCCGCTATTATGGCGTGGATAAAGGAATAATGATAGGGCCCGCCCCTAGGGTGTGCGTAAATTGAGAATAATAGGACCCACCAAGAGGTGAGTGAAGGATAAGATAGAAGGAAAATGGGTAGAAAGGCTTAGGGAAGTTAAGATAATAAAAGGTAAGGAAGATTAAAAATGGATAAAAAGGAATAGGGAACCTCAGACTAATCGGGCAATAAGTCATAGTGTAGTACCTTGATTTATTGCTATGCTTTTGTAGAAACTATTATTCTAAGTTCTATATAATGCTATCTTTCTTGCTATTTTTATTGCAGGTGCAGAAGGAGCTTACACGAGTTATGGTCGAGCAGGAGTACACTCTACATCGTGGAGTGTAATTAGTTAGCTGGGTGACCATATGTATTGGTCCGGGGTTTTATATTGAGAATTTTGTTGTAAATATTTACCTTATCTTTTGGGAGCTAAGTATCTCCAAGAAATGGTTCATGTTTTTTTTTAGAAATGATGTAATGAATGAACTGGATTATACATTTTGGTCTTGCTGGCCTACTGTTGTTTAGGAACAGGAAAAGTATATTTTGGGAATGTCCCTAAAACAAAGGAAACTCCGTCCAATTTTACAGAGATTTTTATAAGTATTATAATTAACTAAGAGTCTAAACAAGAAATTTTCAAGTCATTAAAAGCTAATCGGGGTAATTAGTATATTAATTAAGGTAGGGTGTCACAGCGATTCTATCAAGGTGATGATTTCAGAATTTCTAAGCTTCAAGAAGAATTATACTCCCTCCGGTCCTATTTATAGGACACTTTCTAGAAGGATTGCTTGGTCCTAAATATAGGACACTTTGTATATTTTTAAGAAACATATATTTTTTTTAACCAAAACTACCCCTAATTATTCCCCTCAATTCCCCAAATCTTATAACCGTGTATTGGCCTTGAATGAAAGTATTACATTGACCAAGAAAAACTCTTCATCTCCTTATTCACCCGTGCAACTCTTCCTTTCTTTCTTCTTTTTTTTCTTTTATATTTATTCCTTTCTTTTATGTACTCCGTATTGCTTTTTTCTCTTCAAATACTCCTACAATAGATTTCTTGTTTCATAGAAACAAACTGAACTAATATACACAACAGATTTATATTGCATCATCCATTGACACAATGGAGATAAACCAGTGTTATGAAGAGTCAATTGAAGGCACCGAAGCACTTCCATTTTCATCCATGGAGGTAGATGGAGAGAAGCATGGAAGATGAAGAGAAGCATGGAAGGCACTGAAGCACTTCCATTGACACAATGGAGATAAACTAGTGTTATGAAGGGGAAATCTCATTTGGAGGGAAGCATGGAAGATGGAGAGACATGAGAATGTTGATGGGGGAATCAGATTTTTGTGACTGCAATTTGGTTTGGAGGGAAATGAATTTTTTTTCAGATTTGATAGTCATGGTAGATGGAAAGACATCTTGAGCAGTCATGGTTATAAATTTTCCTTCTTTCTCTCGGTTATGGAAGGCAGGCCAGGCAACATGAATGTGTTTCTCTTCCTTTCTCACATAATAATGAGTCTATCTCTCTCTGTCTCTCACATGATTGGATAATTTGGAGGCAAAGCATTTAATTTCTTTTATGATAATTTTTGTAAGGAGGGGTAAAAATGTAAATGTAATGACTTTTTTATTCTGAAATCAAGAAAAAAAACTAACTTAAACTACTTTCTTGGTCTGAGCAATATAGTTAAAAGTGTGTTATAAATAGAACCGGAGGGAGTATATGATGAAACAAGGTGATTTGTCTATAAGCAATTACTTCACATAGATGAAAGGAATTTGGCAAGAACTTGAGAATTTTCTACCTATTCCTTCATGTTTCTATGATACTGATTGTGTTGTGATTCCAACTATGCAACAATATAGACCATACGATTATGTCATTTGGTTTCTGAATAGTTTGAATGAAATGTATGCACCTGTTAGAGCTCAAATCATGCTTATGGATCCACTACCAACAATAAACAAAGTCTTTTCATTGCTTATTCAACAAGAAAGACAGATGAACTTGTCCATCAATGATGAAAATAATGTTGTAGTTAATATGATGAGTAATGATAGAGGCAGATCCAAAGGTAGAGGAAGAAGTCCAAGCACTGGCAGAGGTCAATACAGTAGAGAAAATCGAGTTTGTACTCACTGCAATAGGACTGGTCACATTGTAGACACTTGTTATAGGAAACATGGTTTTCCTACTCACTGGAACAGAAGAAGTGGTTCAGTGAATCAGTACTCTACTCCTGGTGATGAGTTTTATGAGGATTATGAAGATGATGATGAATTTCATGTTCCAAATCAGAAAGATCAGAAGGATTTTAGTGTGAATTCAAGTTTGTCATTCATAGCAGATCAACACAAGGCTTTACTAGCATTGATTCAGCAAACATCATCACATGCATCTCAGGATCACAGTCCAAACCAACTGATTACTAAACCCTTACCCGTTACTCAAGGTCATAGACCTTCATGTATCATATGCATGACTACTTCATTAGATAATGAACCTTGTCCCTAGATTTTGGATACTGGAGCCACAGATCATGTGTGTTACTCATTATCCAAATTCCAAACATTTAGAAAAAATAAAACCTGTTTCAGTCAAATTACCAAATGGAAATCAAATCAACACTGATATAGCAGTCACTCTGATCTTCTCCAATGATTTTTATCTAACAGATGTTTTGTATATACCTGATTTTACTTTCAATTTGATTTCAGTTTCAAAGTTGACTAACACTTTCCCATGTAAACTGGTTTTCTCCAAGAAAAACTGTGTGATACAGGAATGTCTTACCTTGAAGATGATTGGTGTAACTGAAGCTATTGGAGGCCTTTACTCACTAAAGTCTGCAAGTCTGAATGTGTCTCATTTTCATTCCGTTAATTCTATTAACCAAATAAACACTATACCTTGTAATCTCTGGTACTTAAGACTAGGCCATCCCTCTTTTGATAAAATTGTTGCACTTAAGTCTGTGTTTCCTTTCATTTCATGTAATAAATCCAATAATCCATGTGATGTATGCCATTTGGCAAAACAAAAGAAATTACCCTTTAATAATAGCTTGTCCATTGCTGAATCTGTATTTGACATAATACATATTGATATATGGGATCCTCTTTCTATTCCATCTACTTTTGGTCATAGATACTTTCTCACTATTGTTGATGATAAATCCAGATATACATGGCTCTATTTCATGAAACTTAAATCTGAAACTGCAACACATATCAAATCCTTTATAGCTTTGATTGAAAATCAGTTCAACAAGACTGTGAAGTGCATAAGGTCTGACAATGGTCTAGAGTTCAATCTCACTGAATTCTATGCCAATAAGGGCATTTTGCATCAACAAGTCTGTGTTGAAACTCCTCAACAAAATGACATTGTTAAGAGGAAACACCAACACATTTTAGGTGTTGCAAGAGCCTTAATTTTTCAATCAAATATTCTTAAGTGTTTTTGGAATTATGCAGTTCCACATTCCATCCATTTAATTAATCGATTGCCCACACCTTTTCTGTCCAATTTCTCACCTTTTCAAGTCCTTAATAATCAGTTACCTATTTTATCTGACTTGAAAGTGTTTGGTTGCTTGGCTTTTGCCTCTACATTAGTCTCACACAGAAAGAAATTGGATTCTAGATCCAGAAAATGTGTTTTTCTTGGACTAAAACAGGGAACAAAAGGCTTCATTTTGTTTGACCTTAAAACTAGAGAATGTTTGGTGTCAAGAAATGTTGTATTTTATGAGCATGTTTTCCTTATCATCAATTGACTCATAATATACATACAGTTCCATCTGATGCTGCATCTACTGACCCTGATATATTTGATATTGTGCATGATGGTTATTCTACACAAGGGCCTAAACCTGATCCATATTTGCCTAGCCCACACATCCTTAATCCAGAACCACAAAATCCTGCATCTAATCATGAACTACCATATCCTGAACCTGATGCTCATAGTTCCTGTAATCCTGATCCTAACCCTGAGCCCATTCGACGTGATCCTGACCGTGAGCCCATTCCACCAATTCGACAGTCCAACAGGCAACAGTATTAAAAGAGCACCCAATTACTTGCAGGATTATCACTGTTTAATGGCATCCACAGCAGCACATACTTCTTCAGTCAGGTATCCTCTTTCTTTTTATCATTCCATAAATCATTTTTCTTCTAATCATAAACACTTCACATTAGCCATATCAGCCACACATGAACCTACCTCATGTGAAGAAGCTGTGATGCATGATTGCTGGAAAGATGTCATTAATGCTGAGTTGTTGGCTCCGGAGAAAAACAATACTTGGATAATCACTAGTTTGCCTCCTGATAAAGATGCTATTGACTACAAGTGGATTTTCAAAACCAAGCATAAAGCTGATGGATCAATTGAGAGGCACAAAGCAAGGTTGGTTGCTAAGGGATTTACTCAAACTGAAGGCATTGATTATCATGAAACCTTCAGTCCAGTTGTAAAAATGACTACACTCAGGTTAGTCCTTGCTATTGCTGCTCAAAGAAATTGGCATTTGCACCAACTTGATGTCAACACAGCATTCCTACATGGAGATATTGATACTGAACTATACATGAAATTGCCTTCTGGTTTGTCCAGCAACATTCCTAATGCAGTTGCAAGCTACAAAAGTCCTTATATGGTTTAAAACAGGCAAGTAGGCAGTGGAATGCTAAGCTCACTCAAGCTCTATTTGAGTTAGGATACACTCAATGCAAGACTGACTATTCTTTGTTTACTAAATCTTCTGTTTCTGGATTCACCGCCATATTAGTATATGTAGATGATTTAGTCCTTGCAGGGGATGATCTCACAGAAATTACTCATATTAAACATGATCTTGATGAGAGGTTCAGTATAAAAGATCTAGGTGCTCTCAAATTTTTTCTGGGATTTGAAATTGCACGATCACAGAAAGGGATTGTCATGTATCAACGCAAATATGCCTTGGATTTGCTTCATGATACCTAACTGTTAGCAGCCAAGCCCTCTCCAATCCTATGGATTCCTCAAAGAAGCTTTCTTGGAATTCCGGTGACCTATTGGCTGATCCTTTCCCTTATAGGCGATTACCTGGTAGACTATTATACCTCACTCATACCAGACCTAACATTGCCTATGCAGTGAGTGTTCTTAGCCGTTTTATTGCACATCCTACCTCTACTCACTATCAGGCAGCACTAAGGGTTATAAAGTATATCAAGCGATCACCATCTCAAGGTATTTTCTTTCCATCTGATTCTAATCTCAAATTGCAAGGTTTTACAGATTCAGATTGGGGAAGTTGTGTTGATATATACTAGAAAATCTTTCACTGGATTTTGTTTCTTCCTTGGCAAAAAAGACTAAGGCTAGATCATCTTCTGAGGCTGAATATCGAGCATTGGCTGATGGAGGCCGTGAGGCTCAATGGCTCTTATAAATGCTTGAAGCTTTCAAAGTCAACCATTCTCATCCTGTTGTCATCTACTGTGATAACAAATCCGCCATTCACATTGCTAGCAATCCTGTATTTAATTCATGAACGTACAAAGCATACTGAACTTGATTGTCATAGCATTCGTGAAAGGATTTCTTCTGGACTGGTGCATCTACTTCCTATCAATACCAAATCTCAGTTGGTTGATATCTTGACCAAACCATTAACTCCCAGTCTTTATTTGACAATACATTCCAAGCTCGATCTGCTTGATATAGGCATTCCAGCTTGCGGGGGGTGTTAAACTCAGTTAGAATTGAAGCTGGAAACGTGCTCAGCAAGTCACAGCAACAACTTGATACAAGATGAACTGATCCAAGCTGATGCAGGCTGAACCAGTGATAAAGTTAGTTTCTAGTTAGTTAGTTAGTTGCTTAGTTGGCTAGTGAGTTAGTTACTTAATTAGCTAGATAGTTAGTTAGATATTAGTAGCTTCTAGAATATTGTAACCAGTTGTATATAATCTCATTTGAGTGCTGAGTTTGTAACTTATCAGGTTCATTCTTCATTTTGCAATATAGAGAAAAGCATTTCAGTTTTATATTCTCTGCACATTTCAATTTAAGAATGTGAATGTAATTTGCAAGCAAGCCTTAAACTCTTCATTCTGTTTAAAAATTCTAAACTCAAAGCCTGGTGGTGCAAAAGGTGCGGATCTTATTACTCTTGAACAATACACCCTTGACGTAGTTCGTGGCAATATCACCACCGCACTCAAACTAATCAAGTCTCTGATTGCACAGAGTGGGAAGGATCCTAAAGCCAAAGCTCGTTATGAACAATGTTTGTTGTATTATGGTGGTGACGATCATAAAAACGGTGCGGTTGGTGCCCTTGATAACATTTTGTACGTTAAAGAGTTGTTGAAAAAGGGAGATTACGTAGGTGTGGCCATTGCTGCAACTGCTGCCACCACAAATGTTGTTGATTGTGTTTCAGGAGATAATTTGATGATAAGTGCAATCTGCTACCAAAATTTTTTGATTTTACTGTGAAAGCTGATGATGTAATCATTATTATATCTAACAAGTTATTGCTCAATAAGCAATAACTGCTGCACTGTTTTGGTGTTAAACAAATGTTTGCTTATTAACATGCACTAATATTCCAGTGAATTGAATTAAGTTTAATACAATTTCGTTTTGTTATTAGTTATTGCTGTTAATTGTTTAAAACCTTAAATAATTTTAATCTATTTCATGTCAAGCTAAGACGTTTGTGTGCAAATAAAGAATTGGATCACTGTCAAGATTAGCCACCAGACGAGTCATATAAGAACTACAAAGACGAATTTCAATGGATCTAAAAGATTATTGTATTACCGACGTGTGAGGATGGTCAAGTGGTAACTCACTTGATTTCTTAACCAACTAGTCTTGAGTTCGAGTCTTGGGTATGGAACAACCCCTGCTGGGAGACCCTTGCCGCTTAGTGCGACATCAGTTGGGTCGGACCAGATGAGTTCAATTTTAGGTAAACCAGATCCGGGTACTGATTGATGTAAAAATTTTTTTTATTGTATTTAAAAATACTTGTTCTACTCTTCAGGGATGATTATTTAAAAGTAATTTATACTAAGAACATATGTATACTCCCTTCCGGTCTTGAATATATATATATATATATAAAATACACTTATTAGTGGTCTCATGTATAAATAAAAGTAAATTAACCTGTATTTCCAATACAATTATTCCTAAAATATAAACACAAAGTGGTTGTAACATTTAATTTTTCGTTTTATTCCCAATGCAAATTTTTTAAAGTATGTAGTTAATTTTTATATGCATTTTTATTAAATGTACTCAACTAACTTTTTTAATAATTGTGAAATTCTTATATTTGAGAGTGAAGGGTGTAAGTCATTCGTACCTAATAATTCACGCGAATTAAAAAAAATAATTATTATTATCAAATTAATAAAAAAAATATGTCGACAATCCACATTACCTCTATTTACATTTTACAACTTTATTTATTTCTTTTTATAGTATTATACCACCTTTGTCCTTGTATATAACACCTTTTTGACACTTTTATTTTATCCCTATTTATAATACCTTATACTCCCTTCGGCTTGAAATAAAAGAAAAAAAAACATCATTCTTTTGGTTTAAAATATAAGCAAAACTAACCAACTTTCTTAAATTTTATTTCATTCACAATGCAACTTTTCTAAAACATTCCTAGAAAATTGTTATCTTATTTAATTTTTGTTTCATTCTCAATGCAACTTTCCTAAAATACATTTATTACTACCTTCGTCCCTAATTATAAGGCATTCTTGGGAGATTTCACGTCCACTAAGAAAGTGAAATAATTTAGTTAATTGTATTGAAAATGTGAACTTTTGATATGTATTTTCAAAATTACCCCTATTAATATTATTGTGAATCTAAAAAGTGTTAAATAAATAGGGGTGTTTGTGGAAAAAAATAATTAATGCTCATTGAAAATTGGTAAAGGGCCTTATAAATAGGGACAAAATAAAAGTGTTAAGAGGACCTTATAATTAGGGACAGAGGGAGTATTTTATAAATTTTAGAAAATTAAATACGATCAACTAACCTCCTTAATAAGCGTAAAATTAGTTAAAGTTGGCTATAATTCAAGTCGGAGGGACTACCAATTTTCAATGACAATTAATTAATTTTTATCACAAACACCCCTATTTATCTAACACTTTTTATATTCTCAATACTATTAATATAAACGGGTAGTTTTGAAAATACATATCAAATATTTACATTTTCAATACAATTAAATAAATTAAACAATTTTTTTAATGAACGTGAAATCTATCAAGAAAGTTTTATATATATATATATGTATATATAAGGACGAAGATAATAATTATTATCTTATCACTCCTATAAAATTATGAGAAGTGTATTTAGTATAAACTCTTAAATACTACTTAAATAATCTAATATAAAACACTACCTCTGCCCCTATATATAATACTCTTTTGAGAGATTTCACGTCTATTAAGGAAAATTAGTTAATTTAATTAATGATAATGGAAATGAAAACATTTGATATGTATTTTCAAAATTACCCCTATTAATATTATTGGAAATCTAAAAAGTGTTAAGTAAATAAGGGTGTTTGTGGAAATAAGTAATTAATGATCATTAAAAATTGATATTGAATCTTATAAATAAGGACAAAATAAAAATACCAAAAGAATCTTGTATTTAGAGGAAAAAAACCCTTTAAAATAGTACTCCCTCCGTCCCATAAGTTATGACCTTCTGAGAAAAAAAATTTGTTCCATAAGTCATGATCATTTAGAAATCCAAGACTCATTTATACTTCTTTTTCCAAACATACCCTTATTTATTTCATTCTCTTTTTCATCATTCATTTTTTCATTTCTCTTCAATATAATCTTCATACATTTATTATTATTCTCTCTCATTTTATTAAATGGGGGTAATTTAGTCAAATTATATCAAATTCTTACATCATTTACTCATTTCTTAATCTGTGTGAAATCTCCAAAAGATCATAACTTATGGGACGGAGGGAGCACTTAAATAATACTCCCTCCGTCCCTAAATATAAGACTCCTTTGGAAGATTTCACTTCCATTAAGAAAGTGGAATAATTTAGTTAATTGTATTGAAAATTAGAACTTTTGATAAGTATTTTCCAAAATTACACATATTAATATTATTGGGAATCTAAAAAGTGGGAAATAAATAGGGGTGTTTGTGAAAAAAAGTAATTAATGATCATTGAAAATTGATAAATGATCTTATAATAGGGACAAAATAAAAGTGTCAAAAGGGTCTTATATTTAGGGACAGAGGGAGTAATTTGCAACGGATGGAACAGTTATCTGTAAGTATTTTCATGCAAATCGACAATAAAGTACTCCATCCGTTCCTATTTATCTGTCATATTTCAAACAAAACACACCCTTTAAGAAATCTAATCATTACTCAGATTTCCAATATATTAATTATGTCTTTTCCCACTATACCCTTTCTCTCTATATATTCATTAATTATTTTTTTTTGTGTACACCAAGGGTATCCTCCAGCCGACGCCAAAAACTAATCCCCTCCGAGATGTAGAGATCACCGAAGTGGGTTTTGCCTCTACCAACAAAGTCTTTTCCATGCCCACGGCAGGGATCGAACCCCTGACATCATGCTTAAGGAACCCAGCTATCTACCAACTGTGTTGGGCTTTGTTGGTTATAATCATTAATTTTTTTCCACTACTTACACAAGTCAAGACATATTAAATAGGGACAAATATGGAAAATAACATATATTACACTCTTGAAATTCTCAATACGACAAATAAAAAGAAACAAAAAATCTCTCCAAAAAATGACAAATAATAAGGAACGGAGGGATTAATTTAAAGGAAATGCACTTTGGTGGTTAGAGTCATACTCGTTAGGCACGAGTTTTAATAAATAATTAAATTATGTAAGAATTTAGGTTATTTTTGACTCTTATGCCCTATATAATCATTATTGAAGAGAGAGAAAGATATTGAAAATGAAAAAGTGAGTGTGATAAATAGAAGTGTGTTGAGAAAAATAGCATTAATTATGTATTGGGTTTTGTAAAAGAACAATACATATGAAACATGAGACAAAAGATTGATGAACACTACATATGGAATGGAGGGGGAGTAATGTTTTTCATTGTGTTACTCCCTTCATCTTATAAGAATTGTAGTAAATTGAAAAAGAAAAAAAAATCAAGAAGACATATATTTAGCGGTTAGTTTAACACATTGACCAATTATTAAATATTTAATTTAATATATTTTGCATTGACGATCAACCAATAATAATTCAAAGTTTACAATTTTTAAACTTTTCATTAATTACTTTAACTTTAGTTTGGGAGAAAAATTTTTATTACTCCCTCCGTTCCTATTTATCTGTCCTATTTCAAACAAAACACGTCCTTTAAGAAATGCAATCATTACTCAGATTTTCAATACATTAATTATGTTTTTTCCCACTATACCCTTTCTCTCTCCGTAATCATTACTTTTTTTCCACTACTTACAAAAATCAATACCCTATTAAATAGGGGTAAACATGGAAAATAACATTTATTGCACTCTTGAAATCATCAAAAGGACAGATAAAAAGAAACAAAAAAACTTCTCCAAAAATGGACAGTTAAATAGGAAGGGGAGTAATTTTTAGTTTTTTACCATCCTTGTGGCTGTGGGACGGAGAGTACTGTGGTGGACTCGGCCTAGCCGAGGTCCTCAGAACCCTTGCCCAAGGCCTCACGGCCTTATAAGAAGCCCTTTGTGTGCTGGGCCGAGCTCAAGGCTAAACGACCGAACAGATACCAGATACGGGCCGACCTCATATTCCTACCCAGGTCCGACTTCCCTTTCCGACACCTCCCAGGGTCCGACACCAAGGACAGGATGACGTGTCTCACCTTATCCACAAGGACAACTCATCCACTCATAGCTCAGTACAGGCTGGCCCTACTTGGGCCTAAAGCAAGCCCATTAGGGCAACCAGCTCCCCCCTATAAGTAGCTCCGTACTACATGGGGCTCACGTACGTCCTCTAACCCTAATTATCACCCTCACACACCAGTGATTAGGGTTGCTTCTTGGCTCTCCCCTTAGCCACCAGAGGACTCCCACCAAACATCACACAGAAACCCTAGACAGAGGCTCCTTTGAATGTCTTCTTCCCTAACCCTTGGAGGACCTCACCGTCTAGGACATCACATTGGCGCCGTCTGTGGGAAAGATAAACTTCATCCCCACCCAGAAGATTCTACCATGTCTGAGGAACAACCAGTCCAGAGGAGAAGGAGGGGGCGTCCAAGAAGGGTGCCGTCAACTGAGGACCTGCGCCTGCATCTTGAAGCCAACAGGGCAGCGAGATCCTCACCACCACCCCCGTTTCCACCACCTCCACCTCCTCCCCAGCCACCACCCCCGTTTCCACCGCCACCTCCACCACCAGAATTCACCAATACCCACAGTGGACCTTACACCATCCACACTGGAGACACTACAAATCCAACCCAGCATCACGGCGGAGGTCGGCGGGTGCAGTTACGCTCTGAGCTCGGAGAAACCAACACTGAACAGCACCGCCACCGCGGCGAACGTGCCCACTCTGTCAGCACAACACACCGTTCCCACTCACGACAGTCTACGCTCTCTCGAGATGCAGAACTCTTATCCTTGATGAGACAGCAGATGAGAATTGTGGAACAGCAAGGTAAAGCTATCGCAGATCTCCAACAAGTTGCTATGCAGCGTTTGGCTGAACGAGCTGTTGTTCAAGCTCTGGCCCCAAATGAGTTTCCCCCACCACCACCTCTTCCACCACAACCTCCGTTAACTCCACAAACCTTTGCAACACCACACACAACCGTCACACAACTTACACCACCCCCTGACCAGCAACAACCTGATTCGGATGATTCCCACCCTGGGCATCCTTTTACACCAGCCGTCATGGCTTATGAACCATCACCTGGGTACCTCGGGCCCAGCAATATTCCCAGATACAATGGCCTCACAGACCCTCAGGAGCATGTCCTTTCTTATGAGGGAGCTGTGAACTTTCACGGTGGAGGAGATCGGCTCAAGTGCCGAGCTTTCTCTATGACCCTCCAAGCCCCAGTCCTCCGATGGTACTCAACGCTACCCAAGAATTTTGTCAACAACTGGGCAGAAATGAAGCGAGTCTTTCTTAACAGGTACACTGCTAGCTGTGTGCAACCCAGATCGGACCACACGTTAGCAACAGTGACGCAAAAGCCAGAAGAATCCTTACGTGCATACCTGCACAGGTTTCACAGCGAATCCAGCTCAATCCCCAATCTATCTCCCGAGGTGGCTGTCCTCCTCCTCACTCAAGGCCTGGCCGAGGGAGGATTTAAAGACTCTTTGATCGGTAAGCCGCCGAGAGATATGGCCGAGCTGAGGCAGAGATCTAATAAATACATCAACCTCGAAGAATTCAACAAAGGACAGTCAAGTAGGATGGAAAACGCTCAAGCCGCTTCGCAAAGTACCTTCCCTCGAGGTCGTCCTCGCGGGAACAGGGATGATAGAGGAGGAAAAGCATACCAGGGTGACCGAGGTCGCTCTCACGTCGGCCAACAAGAGGACCGCTGACGTCCATACATCACTAAGTATGACTCTTACACCCCCCTGACGGTCCCGAGGTCTCAAGTCTGGAGAGAGACCATGCAGAACGAACTCAGGAGTGTACCTCGGCCCCCTTTTCTCAAAAATCAGAACAATATCAGGGACAAATCCAAATATTGCAACTTCCACGACGGGTACGGCCACCATACCGATCAGTGCACCTGGCTCCGGGATGTTATTGAGGATATGGTGAGAAGGGGCAAATTGCAGCAGTATGGGCGCGAAGCGGTGGAAAGACGAGGCCGAAGAAGGTCTCGCAGCCCAGACAACGATAAAGGAAAAGCCAAAGCCGACCCGTCCCCTGAAAAGAAGGAAGAAGAACCACAGCGAGTAAACATGGTTGTGGTGCAAGATCTAGACAAGTCACCGGAAAACTTCCGAGTTGAAACTATCTCGGGAGGTTTCGCTGGTGGCGGAGAAAAGAGGGCAGAGAGGAAAAGGTACGTCAACCAAGTTCTCGCTGTCCATCACAAACCCGTTGGCAAAAAACCATCTAGGAACATCCCTATCATTTTTTCTGACCAAGACATGGAAGACGTCATCCCGGATCACAATGATTCGATGGTGATAACGGCGTTGATTGGCAATTTCGAAGTCGCCCGAGTTTTCATAGACCAAGGAAGCTCGGCCGACATTCTTTTTCTTCATACATTTCAAGCACTGAAGCTGAGGTCAGCCGACCTCGTGCAGTTCGAAGGCAATCTCATCAGCTTCACGGGTGAGGCAATCCGCCCCCTGGGAGCTATTCACCTCCCGGTGACCTTAGGCAACCCGCCTTCGGCCCGAACGAAGATAATCAAATTTTTAGTGGTTGACTCTGACTCCCCATACAATGTAATACTGGGACGAACCTGCCTACAAGCTTTTGGGGCAGTGGTTTCAACAGTACATTTGGCAATGAAATTCGTCGGATCGGACGACAAGTTGTTACGGTCAAAGCTGACCAGGTAAAAGCCCGGCTTTGTTACAATGCGAGCCTACGGGAGGTAAAAAAGAAGCAGAAAGAGTTCACTGATCCGACATTGTCCAAGGGAAGAGTTCTATTGGCCGAACTTCAGTTCGAACGAGATGTCCTTAGGTCCTTTCCTCATGAAGAATGGTTGGTAATCCCCCCCTTCCCCTCTGCCCCAAGCGAAGATGTTAACATGGATGCGAACCTTCCCCAAGAAATCCAAGATGTATTTAAAGGAAATCTTCTTTCTTTCCCAGTCCTCTCCAACCCCCCACAGGGGGAGAATTTTCTCATCTCTCCAACTGTGAATAACCCTGCCCTCCATTCCGTATCGCTCTGATTTGAGTGCCGAAGTAAACTCCCTGCCCATTTCTTAAGCCGAGCTTTTCAAATTCCCGAGCTCTGGTATCTCAAGGTGAAAAAGCTCCCACTTTGCAACATTGCCAACAATCTCCCCGGCCTCTCCTATCGGTTCACCTCGGGTGACCATCACAAAGCCGAAGAAAATTCAGTACCGGCTGAAGAAATCCGAGAAGCTGTTCCTACTCAGAGGAAGATAGCAAAGGAAGAGCTAGCCGACCAAGACAACAAAACAGCGCAGCCCGGGTTGTCCGAACCTGATCACCTCGCGCCCCGAGGAGCAGACATCGGTCTTAACTACCGAAAAAGCGGGAAATGAGCTCGAAATCGGGAAATCTCAACAGAGGCGTTCCGAAAACATACTCTGGGAAATTCCCGAAAGAATCGAGATCAAGGAGCCCAAAGACTTTACAACACTGAGAACTTGTTTCAAATAGGTTTACCTCAGATATTATCGGCAGTCATCAGCATCCTCACCTGAAATTCAAATTCAAGCTCATTTTAAATTTCGCTTCCTTTAAATTCTGTTCATGTTTTTATTCCCATTGTGATATATCCACTTTTCCAAAAAGCAATGTACTCATGTCTACAATTAATGAAAAGTACAAACTTGCTCATACTCAAGTGCCACAGTTTTATATACGTACGTACTAGCTTCTCATTTAGCACTAGCCACCTAAATGTTGCATGGCGCTATGCACAGCCAACGTCTTCTAGATAAGATTGGCTCATATGCACAGTGTACAAGGGACACCCGGTAAAGTACAGCTTGCTGTGAAATGTTCTCACATAACTTCACTCAGCAACCTCTTTTACATCAGGGACGAGGACACCCACCTCGGCCAAGGTGGGTGAATCCGAGATCCCAACCGTATGCACTTATATACAGTACCTTTATTCAGAGGAAAACTTATAAGATTACTGCACTCACTGAGTCATCCGAGTTTATCCGAGTTATTTATACTAGATTTTAAACACCAATGTCTTGGGTACAAGTTTTTTAGGTCCGATCAGGTCTGAATACAACAAGTTGGTAAAGGACTTGTATTCTCAAAAGTAGTTTTACTTAGTTATTCAGACCCCAGGTCTAAAAATGAACGAAGCATGCAACGAGTCAATAAAAACTCGCATCTATGCAAAGCTTGTTTAAAAACGACCTCGGACGCAGTATATATGCACCAAGTTAAAGCAAAAAGTTGCATAAAAGTTGCAAAATGAAACAAGTCTCAAACACTTGCATTCGTTTTTTAAAGCATTCTTGGTAACCACCTACCTAATCGCAGTTCGGATCCGAGGTCGAACGAATAAACATGCAGCGAGTTAGTAAAGTAAAACTTGCGTTCGTGCAACAAGTTAAAGAAAAAGCTTGCATAACTACGACCTCGGACATAGTACGTATGCAACAAGTTAGAATAAAAACTTGCATAAGTATAACAACTTGCAACAAGTTAAAGCTAAAGAAAACTTGCATAAATATAAAATGTTATACAAAGGTAGCAAAGTACAAGGACATGATTATACAAAGTGCAAGCGGCCCAGCATAAGGGACTTACGCTGCTTCTTCTTCAACATCAGAAAGGACAACTGAGCTCGGGTCAAACTCTGCATCTGGCTTCTCCACCAAGGGGTTGGGAAGGTTCTCCTCGGGCTGGTCAAGGTCAACCTCGACCCCATCCTTGTCATAATCGACCATCTTCCCATCCTCCACCCCAAACCTGGCAGAGGCGCCGACATACCGAATTCGGAGCCCTTGGTTCAGGTGAAGAATTTGCTCTACTGCACTGGTAAAAATTTTGCTCGCCACCCTCTCAAGATTGAAGTCCGACTCAGATGCGGCTACCTTATATTTAAGAGCTTGAGCAGCCCTTCTCTTCAGCAAAGTCCTAACCTTCTCCACCTCAGCAAGGCCCTCCTGCCGACCAGCCTCCCTAGCATCCGCTCTCACTTGGGCCAAAGCTTCCTCATGATTTTTTAGAAGCTCCTCCGTCTGTTGGCGGTGCTTCCCTTCCAACTCGGCCAGTTTTTGCTCAGCAGCGTTTTTGCCACTCTTCAGCTCCTCCACCTCGGCAGCCATAGCAGACTGAGCTTTTTTCCTGGCCGGTGATGTAACATCCTACTTTTTATACTTTAAGAAAATACTTTAAATTTTAATATTTATTTGTGGTTTATAAAAATTTTGACAGAGTTTCCTTTGCAAATCGGACTTTCCCCCGAATGAACTTAAACCTGTCAGTCCAGAACAGTTTTCAAAATTCAAATAAAAATAAAACTTCCAATTCCAAATGTTCAACATTAGGCCATACTTTAAAACTTATCAAAATAAGGGTATACATTTAACTTTTCCAATACACAGAATGCTAAAACAAAATAAAATTCATTAATTACAATTATATTTACAAAAATCTATATATTACAAAACAGGACCTATGAATGGTTGCTCAGACTCCGTGACCCTTGGGTCACTTATACCAATATACTCTCTACTATGAGTATACCGTTCTCGGCCTTGATCCTTTCGTGCCTGTCTCCTTGGTGTACCTAATATGTCCACTGTAAGGGTGAGTACTTTGAAATCTAGATCAAAGAACGTTTAAAAACAGTAATAAATCATAAAGAGGTATATTCAAATACAAACAATAACAATTATACAATTCACCATTCAATTAACAAGTAAGGCACAATAACACTATTCGGTCTAAGAACTGTAAATATACGGATATAACACTCTAATATAATACTATAATGCACAATCACATGGTTATGCCCTGCTAACGTCACACTTAGGTGATTTAATCCTTGAATCCGATATTAAACATTTCATTTCAATTTAAACACTTTAACACTTTGATCGGATTCAAAGAATTAAAACATCTATACAATGCATTCACACTTTCCCTTTACTTTCACACTTTTCACTTTACTTTTAACACTTTTACACTTTTAACGATTGGGTACATTGTGCTTCACATTCTCCCCGCAGGAGGGTTCCTCACACAATGTACCTATACACTTTTAACACTTTACTTTTAACACTTTTAACAATTGGGTACATTGTGCTTCACATTCTCCCCGAAGGAGGGTTCCTCACACAATGTACCTATAACACTTTCCCTTTTCAATAACAATAACAACACAACCACCTCACAACCCTCCCTCCACTCTGGGGAAAAACCGACCAGGAGTAAGCATTTCTCAACCTCTAGTTAGGTGCTTCACCTCCACTTAGGAAGGTCCCTCGCTCACCCGCTTGCACAACACTTCACCTCCACTTAGGAAGGTCCCTCATGCGATTTGGGTTGATTTGTCCAAATCGGGCTTTAGCAGAAATCACCCTCGACTGGCCCAAAGAAACCAGAGTAAATAGAATTATTATGGTTTGCATAGAACCAACCCCCAATACGGGAAGCAAACCCGTATCCTTTGCAGGATCAAAGTTCTCCATAATAATTCCTAACATTTACTCTTGTCCTCATCAATCGCAAAGCGACGTGTGTTTTTCCCCTACTCCTAACGTCCACCTTTTCACCATGCATGATCCAATTTTCTAAGTGTTTCTCAATTGAATTTAAGACTCTCTTTGTTCTTTAGAAAATGTCATTTAATTGGTTTAAACTCAATTGAGAAATACTTGGCCCTATTCGATGCATAACTATATGAATGTCATTTACAGTTTACTTGTATACACTTTAATAATATTACTACAAACAATATCAATCAACAATTAGTCGACATACTCAGGTATGTCTCAGGGACTGTAATTTAAATCACCTTCCTAGGGTTCTTCACTTCCTACTTAACAATTTATAAAATCAATTAATATAAACATACATTAATAACATATCACTAAAACTTAGGATTCCTAACTATACTCTACCCTCCTACCCATCAACCTAACCAATCAATAATATACCCAATTATAACTCTGTTACTATAATTAAACCCTTCCTCTAATACTAGACCAAAGTACACCCCTTACCTTGAGGAGAGAGAAAGGGAATTGGGGATTTTGTTGGAGCTCCACACCAAGCTCCAATCCATGCTCCATGACTCCTATCCCTTGACCCTTTAGCATCTCCTAAGACCAATTGAATGATTGGGAGGCTCAATTTGATGGATTAGGAAAGTTAGGGTTTTGGGGTTTTGATTTGGGGGTTTTTGAGAGAGAGGAATTTAAGTGAGATTGAGAGAGGGAATATGATAGAGGATTGATAGGGAGATGATGTGGGGTGTTAATGTCTTGATTTTTGATGTTAATTTGATGAATTGAAAAGCCTAATAGGAGAGGAGAAGAAGAACTTCAAAGAAGAGGAAGAGGAAAATGAGTTCAGCACCCAAAAAGTCGTGTTTTATGGCTGGACTGCAGTGGTTAATCGATTAACAGGGTCTGTTAATCGATTAACAGGGCTGTTACTCGATTAATTTTTGAGCATCCTACGGCCTTAATCGATTAAATCAAGTCTTAATCGATTAAGTCAAGGCTTAATCGATTAACTGGTTTAACCCACCATTCCTTTGCACTTCAAAGTGCGATAACTTTTTCGTTAACCGTCGGATCTTGCTCAAATTTTGAGGCAAGCTTCCTAAGACACTTATCTTAACATCCAACGGTGGAGTTTGGGTTTAGAGGTATGGATCTTTTATTCTAAATTTCCTAAAGTCCTATGCTCTTAACTCTTAAATAACCTTTCTAAATCACAATCTTAACCTAACACATTCCTTTCTCTTCACTCTAAACCTATTCTAACTTATTTCTACTTCATACAAATCTATTCTTAGCTAAATGCTACACTCTAAACACTTAAGCACACACTAATTCTAATACCAATTAACGTTTTCAACTGAAATCGAAACCTAAGAATGCTACGACACTTAGGGCAATTCTATTTGCTAAGGCATCTAAACACTTAGTAGATTTGGGGATGTTACTAGTGACACTCCATCAGCCACATCGTCAGCGACTTCGGCCAGCACATTAAACATGGTTGTGGCCCTTTTCAATTGACAGGCCATATCCTCAGCCTTCTTTTTCCACTCAGCTCCCGACATCTTGATGAGAGCGTCTTTGACCGAAGTTTTGGCGAGGGTGGTCGGCGGCCTCGGAAGAGCATCAGTTTCCGAGGGCGGAGTACCCGCAGCAAGGATTACCTCAATGCTTGGACTCGGAGATTGAGGAGGAGGTGGGGCTATGATCACTGCAGGCAAAGTTGGGTGAAGAGGAGCGGATTCGGTTGAGGTCGTCTCAGTGGAGACTTCGGCAGCCACCGCTTCATGGGAAGGGTTTTCGGACCTCTTCCTCTTTCGTGCATCTAGCACAGCCTTCACCTCCCTGGACGACATGTTCGACCAATGTTCTTCTGCAAACACAAAAGGATAAAGAGAAATCAATAAGAAAGCTAAAAGAAAATGTACAAGTATAAGAGCAAAAGTAACTACCAATTTTTTTCAAGACTTCGTTGTCAGGACACTGCATGAAAACGCCAATATCGAGCTGGAATTTCCGAGCACGATATTCGGTCTGGAAATGGTGGGCCGTTACGGACTCGTCGGCATCCAGGGTTACGCCCGACCACCTTTGTGGCGTGCTGATATGGCGATTAAAGAACTCGGGGGTCCACTCCAAAGGGAACTTCGGTCCCGTCTCGGATCGAAACCAAGGTAGCCCTGTTCCTACATACTTGTATTTGAAAAACTTGGGTTTGAAATGCTTTCAAGATTCCGAGAACATGCCGAATAACCCACAGTGAGCTCGGGCCTTAGCCGATACCCAAAGGCGACCAGTGACCCCGTCCTTATTGCTGAAGAACGGGTTGTACATCCACAAAAATAGCCGAACAGTGCATACCAAATTCCGGGCTCCGCAGTACCTTTGGAATGCTCGGAGAAACGACCAAGTATTGGGGTGAAGTTGGGAAGGAGCCAGTCCAAGCTCGTTTAAGACCCTCATTTCCAAGTCGGTGAACGAGAGGGTCACCCCGAGATTGTGAATCAAGTCGGCATAAAAGAAGAAGGAGTTATTATCAGTTCGGCTGCATATCCTGTCATTTGCCGAACAGGGGAGTACTTCGTAAGAGGTCCCGATGGCGTCCCCCGGGCAAAGCAGCACGGCTCTCCTCACCTCGGCAAGCTTGTCCTCGGAGCAAAGGCTGGACTGGACTCCTTTGGGCTCCACGTCGACCCACTCGTATTTGTCGGCATCGAAAGGCGCAGGATAAAGCTCAGGTCGACTGACGCACTTCCTGGGTGGCATTGTACTTGTGGAAGAACAGGGGAGCTCGGTATTAGTCTTACGGGTTATAAAAAATAACCCCCCCAGAGAACCCCCTCGAAGTTGTCCCGAGGGGCGAGCATCTCCCCTCTACCACAGGTACCCCTCGTTCATACATCCCCTCTCTTTCCATCCTCTCGAAGTCGGCACGCTCCCTACCATCAAAAAACTCGGCCCAGGCGTACTGCCGTATCCACTCCCTCTTCTCCTTCCAATCTCGAGGATAGATCACCTCAACGGGATCAACGTCCAAAATCCGCCTCTCATATTTCTGCCTATATTCCCTTTGGCGACGGAACGCCTCGTCCACCTCCGTGGAGGAACAGGACGAGGAGGAAGAGCCGTCCTCCTCCTCACTGCTGCTCGATGACAGGGAGACTACCCCATCCCACTTTCTAAACCAATTGTAACATCCTAATTTTCTTTTGCCTTATAAATTGAGTTTTATCAAATTACGTTATTAACTCTCGTATATAATTATTAAAGTGTTGGGTATTTTCGTAAAGTATGATATATTATTTAGGAAAATACATTTTTATTCGTATATTTTAAAGTAAATATCCTAATTTAAAAATATACTTTCCATACTTTACCTTGATTTAGATATACCCAATATTAAATGAATGTTTCATATCATTTCAAGGTACTAACCTTATGGCATCCCTATTTGTGTTAATGTGATACTTAAACCTTGTTGTTGGTATTTCCTTTAAACAATAATTAATCCTTGAAATTTATTATTAGAGAATTGATTATTTTTAAAATATCCTATGGTATTTACGAATGTATATTTTAATTATATATTTGAAAGTAGATTCTTTTAAAGAGATTACCCTATTTGAAAATATAATCCTATAATTTACTTTAATGTTGATATATTCAATATTAAAATAAGTTGTAATACTTCTAAATTTCTAACTATGATTTTTGTACTTGTATTTGTTGGATATTTAAATTCTATTGGTATTTATTTGGAAAATATAAAATAAGATAATGAATATAATAGTGGTAAATAAAGTATGTATGTGTGTGTTCAGAAAAGAAGAAAAGAAAACCCTAAGAACCCCCTTTATTTTACCTCAGCCGTCAACACCATTCTTCTTCTTTGAGTTCCCTTTCTCACCGCCATCAAGACCAGTGCCCGTTGTCTCTCCCTCTTTCGTTTTTGTCACACGCTCCCTCGGTTCTCTCTCCCTCCGGCACTTCAACTCTCTCGCTCTCTCTCTTCACACCGCCAAGCTTCGCCGCTGTTGCCAAGCTCTAGCGCCGCCGCCACTGTCCGCTGTTGCTGCCGCCATCTTTCTCTCTTCTCCCAGAATCGCCGCTTGACACTGTCGATGTCGCCACCAACAAGCACCGTCGCGCGTTCTCTTCACAGTCGCGACTCGTGACGCGTTGTCGTTGTTCCTCTCCTCCATCGCGATCCGCTGCTCGCTGCCACCATGGAAGTCTTGCCACCGCCACCAACACAGCCTCTAGCGCCGCCTCTCCTGATGCTTGTTGCAGCGGATGCGGGTTCGGATCGGACCGCTAGCCCTTGTGTTGACGGTTCAACCCGGTTTCATTCCATTTAGACCCATTTGCTGTGAACCAAATCCAGGTGGAGACATGGACCGAACAGATCTCCTCTCCGTTGCTTCAAAATCAAATTGAGGGTATATCCCTAATACCTTTTTAATTGCTCTATATTGTGTTTTAATTTTTAGTACTAATGCTAATTTTAGTGTTATCGGTAATAAATATAAAGTGTTAAATTGTTTTAAAATGTTGTTGTTTTTGGAAAAATAAATGATATTGTAGTTTAATATGGATTTTTAATTATATTGATATGTATATATATATAATGATTTTAATTTGTTACTTTTATTTGGAATAATATCGGATTAAGCATTATGTCAAATGAATTGTTTTAAAGAGTACTTTAGTTAAATGTGTTGGGTTCCTAAGTAAGTGAGCTGTCCTTTAGTTTGGTTGGATTGTCCCTGAACTAAATGATACATCAGTTAATTAGGAACCTGGGATCTTCGGCATAATGTTAATTCGAGTTAAACCGTTGAACATTAATTTCAAATTAAAGGGAAGTGTGAATATTTGAATGTTATAATTGTGATTTGGATTTGTTTTTAACCGAGAACGCTTCTTTTTAATTTGGAACTAATAGTGTCAATTAACGGCATTTGATTTTGTGGATTGAAGTTAAAACTAATTAATTTTAATGAATTTTTGACGAATATGTTACTTTAAAAGTTCACGTGTTTCCTACAAAAAGCATGTACTGTTTTATTTGGGAGCAATGGTTCTAAGTTTGATTTCCATTTGACTTGCGTTTATGAATTTCGTTCAAACCCCCTTGATTTGATAATCTATTAAAATATGATATATTAATACTTATTAGTTTTGAGGATTTTCAAGTGATGAGTTTAGATTTCCTTTTCTAAACTTCAAGTGCGTAAAGTACTAAAGTGTTTGTTTTAATACAATTTTGATGTTGGTTCTTTACATTAAGATTAATGAAATATTTAAAGTTTAAATCCGTATTTGTTAGAAATCATTGAATGATTGGTTATCGGTATTAGTTAAAGTGTAAATAAAGGTTTAAGTAAACAATAAGTGATTGGTTGATCATAATGTTCAAATAGAATTTTGTGAAGAGAGTCGTTCGTTGGTTGACTTTGTGTGCTGTGATTAGGAAAATTAAATGACTTTGGGTTTGGTCGAGACACGAAGGCAATGATTCCTACACGCCTGGGCATCGTCAAATGAAAAGAAACAGGTTTATGGGAACGCAAGGTAAGGAGTGGGTATTAGTGAGTATTACCGTACTCTGGGGATTAGTTTACGATATGCATATAATGGGTACTAAGTATTAATTGTTAGTTAGTATATCGCACCATAGGGTAGTTAATAACTAGAGCTTATGACATAGGGAAAATAATTAGATGATGATATGCTTCATTTATGATATTTGGTATATAAGCTTGTGATTTGGTGATGTTTATAATTTAAGTGATTATTTTGTTAAACGATTGAGATATGATATTATTTAGAAACCAAGGCAAAGAATGGAAACAATATATGAATTAAATGATAATGGAAAGTGCAGTTGAATTGAGTATCGGTGCATTGACAGACTAGGTGCCCCTGCCGGGTGTACCAAATTCCCAAGGGCCAAGTGCTCACCAGGCTAAATTCCCATTAGGTCCAAATGCCCTGTTAGGCGTCAATGCACCAAGACTTGATTCACTGCCGAAATAAATGATATAAAATGTGTTGGGAATGTGAAAAAGTGAATGAATTCAAATAATTGAAATGTTAAATGATATGTGGAAATTGTGATAGCATAGCTTGACAGGGTGGAGCCTTTTGGGTGAGAAAGTCCTGGTTGAGCGAGAGACCCTTGGGTGTGCCAAATGCCTGGCAGGAGCATTAAATTCCTAGTGATGCAAACCGGTTGTAACCGGGAGTGTTGACCAGACGTGGTAAGACGTGATCGCGCATTGGGTGCGAACGCAGTAAAGTCGTGACTGGAACACACTGAAAGTGAAATGTGGATATAATGTATGTGTAATGAATAAAAGACTTTATGGAATTAACGGATAAGAATGAAGAGGTAAAACCGACTTGAGAAATTATCGGATACTTTGATAATGAATTGTGATATGATGAGTCTTATTATTTTGTGATCGAATTGTTGAATGTGTTTGGCTTGGTATAGCATTATGTCGTAACTGGAAACTGTTTCCCCATTTTATGTGTAATGCTCACTCCTTACTATTTCCACAGGTACTGAGGTTTGAGCTTGCAATACAATTGGCCGAGCAGGACTACACTCCACCCCGTGGAGTGTTGTAAAATTAATTAGAAGGGAGAGTTGTTTATTATGTTAAAATTTAGTCTTCTTTTAGTTTGATATATTTCATTCGTGCGAGCCCTGAATATGTATTATTTAATTAGCGGGGCATGAAAATTAAACTAGTATGTGTATAAATATTTTCTAAACTGTACTGGTTGACAGGTTTATAAATGTTATTTTTGGGAAAGTCCGATAAACAGAGGAGACTCTGTCGGATTTTCGTTAAGATTTAAACGGAATTTTCAGGTCCTAATTTTCATAATCAACTTAATTATTGTAATTAATCTAATTTAATTTAAGGGTGTTACACCAATCCTTACTCATACTGAACCCAACCTACTCCTTTGGTTTTCTGAAAAATAAACAAAAAACATGAATCAAAAACTCTCCAACAATCCCAAAACACGCCCAACCCAAAGAAGGCCAAAACCCCAAGAACGACCCCCAGAATCAAAACACCCAAATCCAGAAAAACCTCAAACCCCAGCATTATTCCCCAAAATCAAAACCACAAAGCCCAGGGAGAAAACCCCACCGCCATGAAAATAGAAACAGAAAACAAGAAATACTAATCCCCCACCGTGTAAATCGTGAAGCAGTAAAGAAAGAAGAAAAAGCAATAACGAAGAAGAAGAAATGGGAAAGAAATCAGTACCTTAAGAGTAGTAAAGTGAACGAGAATGGAGCGTGAACAGGTTCGCTGTTAGATTCGCTGTTGAGGAAGGAAGAAAGGGAAGAGGAGTTTGCAGAGAAGAAAGGGAATGGAGTTTGTATCTAAGAAAGAGGAATTCGATATGGGAGAGAAGGAAGAAGAGTTTGCAAAGAAAGGGTAACTGTTAGAGAGAGAGGGAGTGGCAGTTTTGTGAAAGAGGAGGAAGAGAAACCGTTTTCCCCCTCATTTTCGAATTATGGGCCAGGCCCAAATGGCCCAACCCAGCATGCAGCCACACATACCGGGACACGTGGCGCATAATAGCTGGAATCACGGACCTCGAGCAACGTCGCAGTAATGGCGACGCTTCGCTAGGCGTGATTCCTGACACGTGTCAGTCCTGGAGAATGCAAGCGTCACTTCGGAGCAGGTCAAAGGACAGCTTTCAGACTTGCCTTGTCATAATGAAAGGACGTCAGAAACAGCTGGATCCAGCTATCGGCAACTCATCTTCCGAACTCCCTAGAACCTCGGAGCAAGGCTCGGATAGCCTTGACCGAGCTGGGGGGCTTATGTGGTGAACTCGGCCCTTATGTGGTGGATTTGGGAAAAGGACTTAAATCAGGACCTCGGAACAAGGCTCAGATAGCCTTGACCGAGCTGGGGGGCTTATGTGGTGGACTCGGCCTAGCCGAGGTCCTCATAACCCTTGCCCAAGGCCTCACGGCCTTATAAGAAGCCCTCTGTGTGCTGGGCCGAGCTCAAGGCTCAACGGCCGAACAGATACCAGATACGGGCCGATATCATATTCCTACCCAGGTCCGACTTCCCTTTCCGACACCTCCCAGAGTCCGACACCTCCCAGGGTCCGACACCTCCTAGGGTCCGACACCAAGGACAGGATGACGTGTCTCTCCTTATCCACAAGGACAGCTCATCCACTCTTAGATCAGTACAGGCTGGCCCTACTTGGGCCTAAAGCAAGCCCATTAGGGCAAGGCAACCAGCTCCCCCCTATAAGTAGCTCCGTACTACATGGGGCTCAGGTACGTCCTCTAACCCTAATTATCACCCTCACACACCAGTGATTAGGGTTGCTTCTTGGCTCTCCCCTTAGCCACCAGAGGACTCCCACCAAACATCACACAGAAACCCTAGACAGAGGCTCCTTTGAAGGTCTTCTTCCCTAACCCTTGGAGGACCTCACCGTCTAGGACATCACAAGTACAATGTAAAGAGTGACCTGAATCGTTAAATATTTGTGATTAATATAAATCCCGATAATAAATCATGATTCAAATTCTTGTGATTACCTAGTTTCTTGAGATTTGAGCTATCGTTAAATATTTGTTTAAAAAAAAAAAAAAAGCATCGAGTTAAAAAGAATCTCCCAACGAAAAAAAGGCTTTGACCAAGTTTTAGACATAGATAGTAATAAAGAGGTATTAAAATTTCAGATGAAATACATCAATTGCAGGTCTTTATTGATTGTGTGTTCATTCCTTCCTAAATATGAGTTTTTGGAGTGGTTTTGCATCAGGATTAAAGAAAGGAAAATGCTAAAAAATGCTTTTAGGATATTGGATAAGAAAGTAAAATAGGTAATTTTATCTTGGAAAATGTTGAATTTAAAAGATCGAAAACTAGTGAATTTAGATTTCCAGTGCAAGTTTTTCCTTAATGGATTCCTTAAACAACGTCCTTAGGGTACTTGTTAGCAATACCCTTTAGGAATGATTAATTAATGTTATAGATAAAAGAGGGGGGATCCGTTTACACCAGGTTAAATTACACCAACTCTAACGCCGCTCATAACTTTGTATACAATGTGAATTTCACTGATTCATCTGTTGATTAATAACTATATGTTTTCTAAATCATTTGTGTCAAATTTGAGAAAATTTGAACATCATTATATATATATATAAATATATATATATATTCAGATAGCTTCATTTTCACATACTTTTGAGACATATCCTTCATTAATTTTGACATATATAAATGAAGTACTAATAAATGATTTTGGATTTTTGTAAAATTCCATATAAACGATCTAAAGAATAGGAACTTTCAATCATACTGTTGATTCAATTAAATTTGAGTTGGTGTATGAGTTTTGAGCTGTATAAGAATTAATGTAATTTAACCTATTATAAACGGATGCCTCCTCTAGATAATAAAATGGAAAAAGTATTTATAAAAAAATTAAGAGAAAATCCAAAACTAATATTTATATTTTGAAACGATTGTAATACTATCTTACTTTGACGTAAATATAGATAGACATTATCCTGGAGTTAATTGTTTATCATTTATATATATATATATATATATATATATATATATATATACACACACACTATACTATACTTATATAAAAACATCCATTTTCGAGGCATCACGTTTATCGGAGAAATTTTCGAGGCGTCACGTATATTTGGTTATATTATACTCGCACCAGAGCGTTTGTAGGTGAATAATTATTATCTCCAACTAAAATTATAATTTTAAATCAAATAAATTATCAATTTGTAGAAAAAAAAGAAATTATTATCTCAACAAAAATTATCAGTTTGTTGAAAAAAAATCACTATATATAATAGAATCTCACTTTCAATCTTTACATTTTTTTTCCACCTTTGAATCTCTCTAATTATGAAAATTCTCTTTTCCTATTATTTCTTATTTTATTTTTGTATTTGATTTTGTTTTTGTGTTTGCAGCAAAGAATGTCAATTTAGTCTATTGGTAAGTAGGTTTTCATGTTCAATCTTTACATTTTTTTCACAGTTATGTCTCTAAGAATTGTTTTCTCCTTCTATTTCTTATTTTATATTCGTATTATTTCTTATTTGATCTTTGTTGTGTGTTTGCGACAGAAGAAAGCGAGTGCCGATTTAGTGCAATGGTGAGTTTATATTTTGATTTTCTTATTATTTTTTTATATTATTTGAACTTTTTGATTTTTTTTAGAGTCATAAATCTAATTAACAATAATATAATTGATGAATATATATTCTAAATTTCAGGTTGAAAGTTTCATTGAAAAAATTGCTTCTTCTTAATGAACCTAAACTTTACCAAGATTAAGGTTACTAGGAGCCCAGGAGAAAAAACGAAGATTCAACAATAATGCAAAATAATTGGAACACCAGAGCACAATTTACTGTAACGAATGCTCCAAAAATTGGAATGTGAATACTTGATTGATCAAAGAGACTTTTTGATATAATTTATTAATATTCAACCGAAATTCCAATTACGGTTATTTATTGTAATTATTTTTATACGATGTTTTCGTATTATTATTGTCTTTTAAAAATTGGTCTTTGGCCTTCGATTAAAAGTTACTTTTTTTGTCCCATATAAATTATATTTACTTATTCGATTAAAAGTATTGATTATAACCATTATAATTATAAATTATTATTATTATTATTATCACCATTATCAAAAATGAATAAATACATCATTTATTCAAAATTCTTATTTTTGCTTTTAAAATTTTTTGAAAATTTTCGAATTCTTATACCCATATACACCATCATGATAAAAAAAACAATAACATGTAACAATAATTAAAAAAAATATTAGAATGTTAATTCAAATTAATCATAATACTATAATAAAAGAGATAATGATATTCATCAAATAAATAAAGAATACTATGATTCATATAAAAACAAATGTAATATTAAAAAAATACTCCCTCCGGCTCGAATTATAAGCAATTTCAAACACTTTTACCCTTATTGAGGAGGTTAGTTGATTGTATTTAATTTTCTCAAATTTATAAAAGATAGAGGTATTTTAAGAAGTAGTATTGTGAATGAAACAAAAATTAATTAAGATTACAATTTTCTAGAGATGTTTTAGGAAAGCGGCATTGGGAATGGAACAAAATTTAATAAAGTTAGTTAATTTTGCTTATGTTTTAAACCAAGAAAAGTATGTTTTTTGTTGCTTATAATTCAAGCCGGAGGGAGTAATTATTATCTTTCGATAAATTAATGTCTAATAAAATAAAGAATAACTTTGTTTATCATTCACTATAATATCATCTTTACTTTTTTGATTAAAAATGTTGGTTATAGTTTATCTAATTTTCTACATTCTCTAATTGATTAGAGAGAAAAATCAATCTAATAAATTACCACTCATACTTATTATTCTTTCAAAATCCAAATTATAAATTATTATTATTATTATTAATTTTATTATCACAAATCAATAGTTAATTCATTAATTCTAAATTCTTATCTTTATTTTAAAAAAATTAAAATATTTCGAATTCATTTACCCATACATATCATAATACAAATAAAAAAAACAGTAGTATGTGATAATTACAAACAAAAAAGGATTAGAATTTTTAATTTATATTAATCACACCACTATAATAAAAGAGATAATGAGGTTCATCAAATAAATAATAAATAATCCAATTTATATAAAACAAATATAATATTTAACAAACAAGCAATCATTATATTCCAATGAATTCATGTCCAATGAGATAAGAGATATTTTGATTTATTATCAATTACGCCGATAATACAATCAAACAAAAAAGATCGACATGTTTAATTTTGATTTAATTTTAATTCATCAAAATAAAGTAGATAACCATATAAAAATATTAATTTATCCATCAAATAATTAAGGAATATCTCATGTAAGAAGTGTTGTGTTATTTTTTATTCATACGAGAAACTACAAAATTGATCAATAAGATCATTTATATTAATTGAACAATTATTTTTTGTATAATTATTTTGTTTAATACTCCGTAATATTCACTTTATTATTAAAAAATATTATTTATTTAAAAATATTTTATATAAAAATTAAAAATATTTACACCCGTGGATTACACGGGGAAAGAGCTAGTGTGTGTGTGTATATATATATATATATATATATATAATGTAATGATATAGTACTGATATTACTATTTTCTTAATTACTTGAACACAGTATCCGCTTTGTTCCCTGATTTGACCAAATAATTGTAAATGCAAATACATTGAAGAGTACATAATCATAATTTTGTGGGTATTAATTAGGTTGAATTTTAAAATTATCAAGATTTCAAATTAGTCCTGACATAGTAAAATATGAGTCACGTTAATATTTACTATTGATGATTCGTAAAGAAGTCAGAGATTAATTTGATTGATAGTCACAATCTTAGGGACTAATTTAACTGATGATCATCAATCTTTGTTTGGTTTTTTTGCCAACCGGACATTGTTAGAGAATAATGTAACTCATATTTTTTTCCTATATCAATGACTAATTTCAAATTTAGAAAATATCTAAAGACTAAATTGATTAATGCTCAAAAAATCAAAGTAGAATCTAACGTATTACTTATTCTTTTATTAAATATCAGTACTTATAAAAAAAATATATTAAAATCAGAGTTGAACATGTAAAGAATACATTAATTTTCCTGCATAGATATACTTATAGACAGAACAGATTCGGTAATTATATTAAATGAATCCAAATATTTGAAACTAAAAATTACTAGTTGACCAAAAACATAGTAAAAATTATTAAATAATCCTTAAAATTATATTAAAAACTAGTCCTAATCCCGGCTATAAAATGAAATGATTCTCACTCTGAAAAAACCAGTCAGGCAGTCAGTGAAATGACAATGGTCTCTTTCACCATCAAACCTTCCTTAATCTCTTGCTTTGTTCTAATAATCATTTCATTTGCATCATCATCCAATGCATCGAATAAAGTTGTTGATGTGAATGTAATTTGCAAGCAAACCTCATACCCTTCATTCTGTTTAAATATTCTAAACTCATCGAGGCCTGGTGGTGCAAAAGGTGTAGATCTTATTACTCTTGAAGAAGACACCCTTGGCTTTAATCGTGGCATTATAACCACCACACTCAAAATAATCGAGTCCCTGATTGCACAGAGTGGGAAGGATCCTAAAGCTAAAGCTCGTTATGAGCAATGTTTGTTGAAATATGGTGGTAATGATGGTAATAAAGGTGCCCTTGGTAACATTTTGTACGCTCAAGAATTGTTGAAGAAGGGAGATTATGTAGGTGTGGCCCATGCTGCATATGCTGCCACTACCAATGTTGGTGATTGTAATCCTGATAAGTCCAGTCTGATACCAGACTTTTCTGATTTTGTTGTGAAAGCTGATGATGTAATCATTACTATATCTAAGTTATTGCTTGATAAGCAATAGCTGCTGCATTGTTTTGGTGTTAAGCAAATGTTAGTTTATTAACATTGCAGTGAATTGAATTAAGTCTAATACAATTTCCTTTTGTTATTAGTTATTACTGTTATTTGTTTAAAACCTTAAATAATTTTAATCTATTTTGTGTCAAGCTAAGACGCTAAGACGCTTGTGTGCAAAGAATTGGATCACTGTCAAGATAAGCTAGCGGACGACGCATATATGAACTACAAAAATGAATTTCGATGGATCTAAAGGATTGTATTTAAAAATTCTTGTTCTCTTTAGGGATGATTATTTTAAAGTTTATGTTAGCTTGTTTAAAAGGAATTTATACTAAGATCATATATAAGTTATTCGTATCTAATTCACCAAGATTAAGAAAAGTACTATAATTAATATTATCAAATTTATCAAAAAAAAAAAAATGTTGACATTCCAAAGTTACGTTATTCCTATTTCAAACTTTACAATTTTATTTATTTCTCAATCTATTGTAATTATTATGCTATCAACCCTATGAAATTATGAGGGGTGTATTTCGTATAAACTCTTTAATAATACTTAAATATTAAATATTTTAAAGCAACTTATAATAAGGGACAAAAAAACCTTTAAAATGGTGGCTTATAACAAGGAACGAAGGGAGTGGTTGTTATATGTTCTTTTCATGCAAACCCACGAGCAAGTAATTTAAAGGAAGAGTGGTATTATATGAATATCAATATCCAGAATTGACATCGGATGTAACATCTGCTTGTCTTATATGAAGAAACAATTCGTTTTTGCTTGTCTTATATGCAAAAACAATTTGTTTTTTTTACATATAAGACCAACAAATGTTAAATACAGATGTCGATTTTGGATATCCCCGTAATATTATTGTTAAAAGAAATGCACTAGGATTTTTGCACCTTTCAAGTTCGTGGTTAGAGTTCGGAGTAATAATGTTTTTCATTGTGTCGCAATGTCAAGAGTGGCACTGAGTCATCCCCTACCAGATAAATAATAATATAGTTGTGAGACATAAAATATTGGAATCACAATTCAAATTTGTGTGATAATGTAAATCTTTGGGACAATGTTAAATATTTGTTTATCAAAAAAAAAAAAGTAGCAATGAGTCAAAATATCAGATAAATAGGCTTTGACCAAGTTTTTGAGACAAACATAGACAAAGAGGTATTAAAATTTCAGATGAAATACATCAATTGCAGGTCTTAATTGATTGTGTGTCCATTAGTTCCTAAATATGAGTTTTTGGAGTGGTTTTGCACTAGAATTAAAGAAATTATTCCCTTCCTCCTATTATTTTGGTAAAAAAATGTAAAAAAATATTGTCCCATATTAAAGTAAAAAAATAAATGAAAAATCTTAAAGATTGTAGAGTGTATCAATGATTGATAAGTAAGTAAGGAAAACACATTCAAAGAATTTTTTTTAAGCAATATTGCAATATGTATTAGTTGTAATCATATGAAAATTTATGTAATATCAATTTATAAATAATGAGCGAATCATAACATTATATTAAACAGATACTCTTTTATTTTCAATGACTTGTTTGACTTTTACCAAGATAATAAGAAGGTGGGAGTAGTTAAAATGAATAATAAAATTAAATTTGTTAATGAACAAGGGTGTATTCTTATATTTGCTCTTGATTATTATGGAACATCTTTTCACTTAGGGTCCGTTTGGCGTGCGGAATTCACCATGGAATTGTGGAATTGGAATTGAATTGGGCCATGAAATTTTAATTATTCTAGTGTTTGGTATTCTACTTGGAATTGGAATCACAATTCCAATACCAGTTCCATGAAATTACATTATAACTAAATTTATTAATTCTCAATTCCTACACCTAACCTCTGAATTGGAATTCCACATTTTTTAGAATTGGTATCTACAGTGAGAAACAACTAAACGCAACAAAACAGTAGAGCCTATCTTTCTTTCTTCTATGTTCTGTTGTTATTCAGATTGCTTCATCTCCATCTAGCTTTCATCTTTCTCATTACCCTAGTAACAGTGAGAAGAACCCAAATCATCTTTATCTTTTGTGTCTCATCCTTCTCTCTATTACCCACTTTAATATCTCTCCTCCATAAACATGTAGTCTCAATGGCACATCACCGCATCTTTGGCAGACAGGAGCGGCACACAAGTGGCGATGGTGACGGAAGCTCATAAGGAGCAGTGGCATCGTCATTAATTGTTTCCCCCTTTCTGCAAGGTTTTATCATTGGTTTTTTGCTGCATAGTTCTGTGATTACTGCTGCACAGTGAAGGAATCGTAGAGACTGTTTTCATCAATTTCTCATATTCTGGAATTTTTAATCATGAGTATCTCATATTTTTTTACTACATATTTCTCAAATTTTTTATTGTTACTAACTTAACATCTGGTTATGAAATAAATTAAAATTAATCAAATTTTAATATAAAATTTAATTATTTTTTTGGGAATTCTAGATCATATGCCAAACAAAAGAATTAAAATTAAAGTTGAAATTTCAATTCTATGTTTGAATTTTGTATTCAATCCAAACATAGAATCATAATTCCAAGCCAATTCCAATTCCTTTGGATTTAGAATTAGAATTAGAATTCCATATCACAATTCCAATTTCGCGTGCCAAACGAACACTTAGTAATTGTTAAGATTTCATCTCAAAATCAATTAATAATTAGAGAGATAGCCCAACATGTATTTAAAACCATATCAAGAAGAGTGAAACAGATGATATGAGACTTCCAACAATAATAATAAGTTCATAAGATTGTTGAGTGGAAATAGAATTGAAGAATTACACTAAATGTTTTGTTAACTAAAAAAATTGGAGGATATTTTAGGAATGAATTAATTAATGTTATAGATAAAATGGGTAAAGAATTTATGAAAAAGATTAAGACAAAATCTAAAACTAATGTTATATTTAAAAACGAAGGTAATACTATTTTATTGATATCGTATTATTATCCACCTTGAAAACATTATCCTCTTGGTTCACTGATTTGACCATATAATTGTAAATGGAAATACATTGTACGTTTATTAAATATTGGAAAATGTTTGCTTGACATCCGTATTTGACATCAGAGATGGACATACCCACCAGTTTTTGCCTGAAAAGACAGGTGTCCCGTGTAGATGTCAAATATTGATGTTTATGTAACAGAGTTATTAAATATTAGCGTTGAACACGTATAAAACACACTATTTTTTATTTTTTATTTTTTATTTATTGATATATTGAATACAGAATACATTCAAGAATTATAGTACAGTAAATGAATTCAAATATTTGAAATTAAAAATTATTAAATAATCCTAAATCCTGCTTTTCAATGTTCTACTATAAAATAAAAGAGGTTTTCATTCCGAAAAAACCAAACCAAGCATTGAAAAATGGCCTCTTTCACCATTAAACCTTCCTCCTAAACCTTCATCATGTTTAACTCTTCTAAACTCAAAGCCAGGTGGTGCAAAAGGTGCAGACCTAGTTAGTTAGTCTTGCTCAGTACACCATCAACGTTATTCATGGCAAAATCACCAAGTCCATCAGCCTAATCTAAGTCTTTGATTTCACATAGTGGAAATGATCCTAAAGCAAAATTAAAGCTCGTTATGAAAAGAGTTTGTAGAATTTTGCTGGCAATGACGGTGCCCTTGTTGATCTTGGTTACACTCAAGCGCTGTTGAAGAAGGGAGATTACATAGGTGTGGAAGCGGATGCTGGTGATGTTGATAGGTGTCTTATATGAGATGATCCTCCTTTCCCAGATAAATCCATGCTACCAAAATATTACTCCTTCGTTGTAAGATGGTTAAAAAAATTAAAAGTCAAAAAAATTAAAGAGACATTGTATTTAATATTTTGTCTCATTAAGCAATGGAACAAAAATAAAGGTGGAACACTTGATCAAAGAATAGCAAGAGAAGGGGAAACAATGAATTATTGGGACATGCAGGCTGAGGTGCATGATCTTAATGAAGAAGAGAGTGATCAAAGAAGAAAGGCTTCCGCAGAGTTTTGGAGGTTATCCAAGATGAAAGAGTGCTTGATTTTTCAGAAGTCAAGATCTAAGTGGTTAAAGGTTGGAGACACTAATTCAAAATTTTTCCATGCCGCTATTAATAGAAACAGGAAGAGGAATGAAATATTGGGTGTTGAAATAAATGGTTCTTGGAGGGATGATCCAGTGGTAGTGAAGGACCATGTAAGGAAAGTGTTTGAAGATAGATTTTCAGAGCAGATGTGCAACAGACCAGTTCTTGACGGGGTAGAGTTCAATAGATTATCATATATGCAGTCTCAATCGTTGACCAGGCCTTTTGAAGAAGAGAAATTAAGGCAGCAGTGTGGTCTTGCGACGGAGATAAGAGTCCTGGTTCAGATGGCTACAATTTTTCTTTCATCAAACGATTTTGGTCTTTATTAAAACAAGACATTGGTACTTTACAAGATTTTCATGCGAATGGAAGGTTTCCAAAGGGAAGCAATTCTTCTTTCATTGTTCTGATACCAAAAGTTGACAATCCTGTTGGCCTTAATCAGTATATACCAATTTCATTGGTAGGAGTATTATACAAGATAATTTCAAAGCTCTTAGCATCAAGACTCAAAGACGTAATCGAATCTGTCATTTCAGAGTCTCAATCTGCTTTCATTGGTGCAAGATCCATTTTGGATGCTGTAGTGGTGGCTAACGAAGTGATTGAATTTGCTAAAAGGAGAAAGAAATCATGTTTAATTTTTAAAGTTGATTTTGAAAAAGCATATGATTATGTGAATTGGGGCTTTCTGGATTACATGATGATCAGGATGAGCTTTAATAGATCTTGGATTAACAACTGCTTAGCTCTGCTTCCGTGTATGTGTTGGTGAATGGAAGCCCTACTAAAGAGTTCTCCATGAATAAGGGGTTAACACAAAGAGATCCAATGGCACCGTTTATGTTCTTGATCGTTGCTGAAGGGTTAAGTGGTTTGGTGAGAAGTGCTGCTGACAAAAGTCTGTTCACAATTGGCAAAGGAGGATTGGTGATATCTCATTTGCAGTATGCAGACGATACAATCTTATTTGCTGAAAACTCTGTTGAGAACGTGAAAATTATCAAGAGCATTTTGAGATGTTATGAACTTGCTTTTGGCTTAAAGATTAATTATCACAACAGCATGTTGGTTGGAATAAGGTGTAATACTGTAAGTCACGTGATGTGCTGTCCAGTGCAGCTATCCTCAACTGCAGAATTGGAAGTATCCCTTTTAAATATTTGGGCATTCATCTTGGTGCGTGTCTGAGTAGAGTCTCCACTTGGAATCATGTTGTTGAGGCCTTACAAAATAAACTTTCTTGTTGGAAGCGTAAGCATATCTCCTTCGGTAGTCGTGTCTCTCTTCTTAAATCGGTACTCTCTTTTGTTCCTCTATATTTTTTTCTTTTTTTGTTGCTCCAAAATCTGTTATAAATTCAATAAATAAGATTCAAAGGAGATTTTTGTGGGGTCAGGATCACGTTAAAGTGAGTTGGGTTAGTTGGAAGGAGATATGTAAACAAAAAAAGGAGGGGATTGGGTGTGAAGGATTTGGAATTATTTAATAGGGCATTAATAGGAAAATGGAGGTGGAGATTATTGGGTGAAGAGGAGGCTTTATGGGTAGTGGTGGCTAAATACGGAGAGGAGGTCATTAGCAATTGCATAAGGGGTGGTAAAGAATCATTTAAAAGAGGGTCGGGTGTAACACCTTATATAATAATTACCCTCAAATGCCCCAAAAATTAGGATTTAAAATTTCTTTTCAATAATTCAAAAAAACATCAGAGTTATAAAGCGGAAGACTTTAATTCGATTAAAGCATAAAAGTTCAATAACTGGTACACAGAGTTCATATTTCAAAATACAAGTTCAATAAAAGTTTAGCTCGGCCCAACTAGGCAATCCGAGGTCAAAATACAAAAGAGTGTTTTAGCTCGGCCCAACTGGCCGTGACCTGACAAATTCTCCTACTCTAAAATAACTTACTCTCCCTGTGAGGGAGAGTGATCCTGCTCGGCCAGGGATTGCGTCTGCTCGGGCTCAGTACCTGAAAAATGGTAAAGAGGTGAGCATTACACAGAACTTAAATAAGAAGTTTCTAAAATGTCATACCGAACTACCAAGACAAACACAAGTAGACAGTTAGCATATAAAATCAAGTAATCAAACCACATGCATACATCATCATTCAGCTCGGTTCACATCGTACAACATCAATTAGCTCGGCTCACAACCTACCATCTAATTTAGCTCGGCTCACATCATAACCTAGTTTATCCATTACCTATTAGCTATACCTCGGCACATCCTACAAATTCCCCTTATACTCTTTCCATAAATCTTACACTCGGCATCTCAGCCACTATCCTCTTACCTCAGTAACCATCTCTATCTCGGACTCATTACTCATTATTCCATTTTCACATAGTTTACAATCTTTTACTCTTCTCGGATGCATACACCCAGTGCATCTCTTACACCATTTAAAGTCGGATATCGGAGTGTCCATAACTGCGAGTACCCAGTACCCGTCTTACAGCTGCACATACCCGGTATGCGTTTGACGCGATCAATGCACACGCCCAGTACGCGTCTTCTATGATCAGGAGCACTACCGCCGATCATTCTATGGAGTAAGGAGTGTCCATAACTGCGAGCACCCAGTACTCGTCTTACAGTGGCGCATCTCGGCGACTTACGCGATCAATGCACGCACCCAGTACGCGTCTGCTATGACCAGGAACACATCCCACCGATTCCGTGCTCGGAACCTTGTGTGAATCATAACTGCGAGTACCCAGTACCCGTCTTACAGCTGCACATACCCAGTATGCGTCTGACACGATCAATGCACGCACCCGGTACGCGTCCGCTATGACCCGATCACACAACCATTTCTCTTTTATTCCTCTTATCCTTTTAACCATTTTAGTTCGGCCTATCTCGGCTCAACCTCTTAGTCTTTTTAACCATTTATTTAGCTCGGCCTCTCTCGGCTAAACTCCTCCTATCCTTTCCACTAACCTTTCTCATTGTCTGACTTATTACTCTATCTCTCCCACTTTCCCTCTTTACCATTTTCTCATACCCATTCTCAACCTCTCCCAGCTCGGCCCAGCTCGGCCACAGATATAAATAACAAATATCAAAGCTCATAAACAACTATAAACAAAGTTCATAAACACTTATACAACAACAACCATAAGAATAAAAGCATTCAACCAATCCATCATGTAAATACCAACATATAGCATAAAACAATATTCCTCCCTACTTCAATCTCATGTTTCTAGTTCATTCATTAGTTCCCTTTACCCTTTTTACCTCTTCTTTCTATCATTAACCTATATCCATTCCCTAATCTACACCCACTCTTAGTACCCTTTATGAACACCCTAGAAACCCAAACTCAAGTAGAGGTAACACTCACTCCTTACCTCAAACCGTGAGAGATAAGAGTTGAGAGTTTGAGAATGGTTTCCTTGATGCTTGATCTCTTGCACTTCACACCCTTGACTCCTTTTCTCCAAGCTGCCACGAGCTCCACCAGGCTACACACAAGCTCCACGGCGGTCCAGGGACTCCAGAACGGAAGAGAGGACGGCGGAGAGGAGGGTTCTCCAGTTGGTGGAAGAGAGCTCGTGAGAAGAGAGGGAAAGAGGAAGTAGGTTGGGGTTTTGGTAGCTGGACTTCCAAAGAGAAAGAGAATGAGGGAGAAAATGAGAGAGACGAAGGGGAGAGAATAAGAGTGAGAATGCAAAGTGTGTTATGGGGTGTATTTGGATTTTCTTTTATTCATTTGAGGGAAACATTTGTGTGGTCCTCATTGGAGGCTTCTTGGGGAAGCTAGAATGTGTGGACAGGATTCATTGGCTTCCAAAGGAAGCCATGAATAGTACATTGAAAGGGACATAAAGCAATGATAGTGACATAAAGTGAATGACAATGACATAAAGTGAAGGATAGTACCGTACGGACGGTACGAAAACCAAAAGGTCAACAGCTCCACATGAGCTGGCATGGAGGAGCTAGGACGTGTCGGCTCGGGTACGTCGGCTCGGTATATAGGAACAGCAGTAGTCTGAGCTTCTTTCTCGGATAATAACGTGAGGTGTGCTGAGGTCGGCTAATCCGAGCTTGACACAGGTTCCGCGTTTGGTTCCCATCTAGCTCGGTTCATATGCACACAATCTCATCTAGCTCGGCCGGGATCGGACCGAGGTCCTATACTACATCCTAGGTCGGCCTATGCTCATACTACCCTTCTAACCTTGTACAATTTCTAAGGCTTAATCCTATCCTTAAATAAATATTTATATATATATTATTTTATAAATTTATTATTTTATTATTAATTTCTAGGATGTTACACGTACGGGGTGGTGGAAAGGGTTAGGAGATATAGAGAAGAATGATGGGAGAGATTGTGAAAATTGGGTTGTGAAGGGTATTAAAAGAGAATTAGGAGATGGGATAAGAAAGTTGTAGTGAGGAATCTAGGGGAATGGAGGGAGGGATACTGGGAGGGGTCGGTTAAACGGAGAAGGGCTATTTCGGAGGAACATCTATTGGAACAAATGACATATTAGTTGGAGTTAGACCTGTTATGGATACAAAAGATCATTGGTCGTGGATTCACGATACATATGGTTCATACTCTGTCAAATCTGCATATAACATGTTGCAACAGGATAGCAAGTACAGATGCCGAGGAGATTTATAAGGAATTCTGGAGCAACAATGCACCTGCAAGAATGACTACTTTGGCATGGAAAGTTTTGAAGAATGACATAGACTGAATTTGAAAAAAAGAAATATTATCATTCAGGGTGAGGATGGTACATGTGTTCTTTCCAGGAAGGAAGAGGAATCTACATATCACTTGCTATTCGGTTGTCCTGTTAGTTATTTGATATGGCAGCGTTGTTATTCTTGGTTCGGAGTTCAAACTGTGCTACCTATGTCTAGACTGCATCATTTTCAGCAACACGTAGGACTTCTGAATTAGTCTCGGAAAGTAAAGGCGGCATTGATTAATTTATGGATAATGATTGTCTAGAGCATATGGATTAACAGAAATAAAATTATTTTTGAATGAGAACATTTGAATGTTGAAGGAATTGTCGAGAATATAAGTATTAAATTTTGGCTTATTTTATCAAAGAGGATATACATGGCAACTGTTACTCACATGGGGATTGGTGTTTACATCATCAGAATTGCTTGGCACTGCTGGAGAGATCATAGCAGTATTATTTAATTGATTATAATAAGTAATATAATGATAAGTCCTTTTGTATGTCTTGAAGGTATTTTTAACATGCTAGGGTAGTTTATTTTGTTCATGAATTTCATATGATTGTATGCTACGACGGTGTTGTGTTGCAGGGGTGTTTGATGTATACATTGTATTGACTGTTTTTGAGTATTTCTTATACTCATTTTGTTATTAATAAATTTTCTTTGCTGATAAAAAAAAAATATTTTGTCTAACATATCAACCAATGAGTATCAAACATCTAATTTAATGCATCTTGCATGTATCACAATTCAAAGTTTAAAATTTCTAAACCTTTCATTAATCATTTTAACGGACAACAAATTTAATCATTGTTTTACCATCTTTGAAAGACGAAAGGAGTATGATTTTATTGACCAAGCTGTTGATGTAATCATTGTTATATCATACTATTTGATTTAGAATTACTTCAATTTTAGTTTTAATTGGGGTGTTTGTGGAAAGAAGTAATTAAATGCTATTGAAAATTGAAATGTGGTATTATAAATAAGACCAAAATAAAAAAACCCAAAATGGCCTTATAAATAGGATCAAAGGGAGTATATGAAAATGCTAACAAAGGACGATACTTGTTAAGAGATTAAAACTAGTACTACGGATATTGTTATTGAAAAGAGTGATTAATATTAACTAATGTTTGTCTTACTATTTCTAGTAACAATAACCTTAACAAGTGCTCTTGTTAATAAGACTCATATATATATATATATATATATATATATATATATAGACACACACGGATTCACTGTATTCTCAAGATTCGAATTTTCATAACTTAAAAATAATTTATTTTATTTAAGGCAAAACTAATATTTTTTTACCTCTAAGTTATTTTTGGATTTCAATTTTGTTTGAAAATTTTATATTTTCAGTATGCTTTTAAATGTTTCTCTTCCCTTCATAATTGCTCTCTCAATTCTTAACCAAAATTCATAATATTTGGTATCATCAAGTTCATAATGAAAAAATCAACAAAATGCAATCATCACTATTTTAAAAATTGTTCCATGAAAAATGAATTTTAGAACCTATTAAAAAAAACTACTTTAAGACTAAATTGAAAAAAAAAATTACGGGACAAAATTGAAATTTGAAAATAACTTAGAGGACAAAATCATCGACTATGTCATATTTAATTAATTAAACAAATTGTGAAAATGAAAAAAAAAAAGTTATTTTTAATTAAAGAATGAAGTCATTGAAATTAAAAAATTGAAGTTAAATAATTCAAATCTAACGAACTGATATATATAATTAACATCTCTTTTCTCTATTCACCTTTCATGTCTTCTTTCTCTGTTTATGGAAGAAAACTTCTCACCCTAAAATCAAGTAGTATGTAAACCTTTTTTTGGCATGTGCTACTTTCTAGCCATTATTGTTTCTAGGAATCAAACCTTAACCGAAGTTTCAACGAGAAATATTGCACCACCAAACCATGGTACATTTCACCCTCTTTCAACTTTTTTTTTTTAATCCTAATAATTTATTTTGGTTCAATCCCAATTTGGATATAATCACCACAATTGGAATAAACAGATATTCCCTCTCACTCGAATTATAAGAAAAACAATTTATAAGTCTCTTGGTTAGTTTAAAATATAAGCAAAACTGACTAATTTTATTAATTTTTGTTTCATTCCCAATGTCACTTTCCTAAAACATCCCTAGAAAATTGTTATCTTATTTAATTTTTATTTCATTTCCAATACTGCTTTTCTAAAATGCCTCGTTTTTTTTTAATAAATTTAAAAAAATTTAATACAATCAACTAACCTCCTTAATAAGCATAAAATTAGTTATTTTTGTTTATAATTCGAATGGAATAACTTAGTCTAATAGTTTTCCAATTGATAAATGAATACCGATGGACTGCGCCTCTTTGCTCCCTTGATGGAGTAAAGGTCACAATGTGATGGGGATGTGGTGGTTTTTGTGTGGGAAAACTCTAGGAGATAACCAGATGGTGGTTGGGGATTTCATAAATGGAAGACGAGAGGGAGGATGAAGTAGCTTGGGCGACCTCACAAATTATCTATAATGGTAGGAGATTTACTCATTGAATAAGGAGGTGTATGAGGTACCTATGTAAATATGTGGGTAAGTATGGGTGCGGGTATGGATATTAAAGTATCTAGCAGGCTCTGTTCGGCAATGGTAGCTATGAGGAGTTATTAGTCCTGTTCGATGAATATACAAATTAGAAAGAGCTTATAACTTTTAAAAAAGGAGCTTGTAGCTTTTAAATTCTAGCTTTTAAATTATACCCTCAAACATAATTTTAAATTATTTTACACCCTTTAATTAATTATTAATTATAATTTAATAATTTTGTTATAATTAACTAATTAATTAAGTACATAATTAATAAATTAAGAAAAAATGAATTTAATTAATTACAATTTAATATTTTTATATTTTATTAATTAATTAACTAATTATTTAATAAATAAATAAAAAATTTGAAAAATTGAAAATAATAAAATATTGCATGTCCTTTTTGGTCATTTAATAACTTTTACTTATTAAATTGTTATATTAGCAAACACATACTTATTCTAAATTTTGTAAAAGATGGAAACAAGAAAAAAAAAAGATGGTGCCTTGAAAATCAGATGATTAATTGCAAATCATAAAAATAAAACTTTAAAATCTTTTTAAAAAATCCCATAAATTAATTACACGAGATTACAAAATCTTTTTAAAAAACCCAGAAATTAATTAAAAATGTTAAAGTAGAGAAATTTTTTTAATATTGTTTTGAAATTTAAATTTTAAAGCATACAATAATTGTTACTTTGAATTTGTTTTTTCTTTACCGTAACAGAATTATTTTGAAAAATCCAATCAATCAATTGATTTTATCCTAAAATAATGCTAATCTTCTACTCCCTATAGCTCGAATTATAAGAAAAATAACTATTTTTATGCTTATTAAGAATGTTAGTTGATACTGTAGTATTTAATTTTCTAAAATTTATAAAAGAATAGAAGTATTTTAGGAAAGTTGTATTGAGAATAAAACAAAAATTAAATAAGATAACAATTTTCTAGAGATGTTTTAAGAAAGTAGCATTGAGAATGAAATAAAATTTAAGAAAGTTAGTTTTATTTACTATTTTAAACCAAGTTAAGATGTTTTTTCTTATATTTCAAATAAGAAGGATTACTAATTTTTGTTTTCAAATATTTTAATAGCAAAACCAAATCAATTGATTATTTTGAATTTAATGATATAATTAATTGATTGTGGCAGATTTTTTTTTTTCATCTGGTTTTGGTAGGTGAGTCATCCAATATAAATTTTATGTATTTACGCGGAATTGAACTTGAGACCTTATTTAAGTAAGATTGAGTCGATTACCATCCGTCTCAACCTATGTTGATTGATAGATTATCTTTTGAGAAACATATCCATTTTTTTATAAATAAAAATGAAAAAAATTATTGAAGCACCGTGTCAACATTCTATGGGTTGTAAGTTTTTATTTATTGAAATTAATGAGTGTGCATTGACGGTGTAACGTTTTTTACACCATCAGTCCATCATCTACCGTTCATTTGTATTACTTTTATTTGAAAGTCAATGACAATAAACACGTGAATGGTGGTTAAAAAAACTTTACACTGTCCTTGCACCATCTATTTTCTCTTGTTTATTATACATCATCTCAACAATTATGATACCAAAAACTCAATTTATTTCTATATATAAATTTTTTAAAGTTATCACACATAAATTAAGAAACCTAATTAATATAGTAACTTTTTGTCATTATGATTAAGAAATGTAAAAACTTTTATTGATATTATCTTTATGAGCGAAGTATCACTTTGGTCTCTCATGGTTTTTAGATGAGACACTTTAGTCCCTCGAAATGTGGAAATTTATTTTTAGTCCCTGAAGATTTTTTTATGGAACACATAAGTCCCTTCGTCTATTCCGTCAACTGCGAACTTAAGTGTCCCATAAAAAAATCTTGAAGGACTTAAGTGTCCCATAAAAAAATCTTCAAGAACTAAAAATGAATTTTCTCATCTAAAAAACACGAGGGACCAAAGTGATACTTTACTCTTCTCTCGTTACTTTTTCTTTCTTATTCCTTGTTGGTTGAATACATTTATTTTAGTTGAATGCATTCCTTATCCCAGCAAATGCACTAATGCAGTCAAAATTTCAAATATAGGAAGAACACAATTATTAATGAGATTAATGGGTATGCACCGATGGTATAAAGTTTTTTCATCATTAGTCTATCATCTACCATTTATTTGTATTACTTTTATCTAAAAGTTAATGACCATAAATAATTGAATGGGTGATGATGCACTGTGTAAAAAAAATCTTTATTCTGTGCATTATCTATTTTTCCATTATTAAAACCATCAACCCTGCATTTCGATTTCTCTATAAAATGAAACAATTTTCATTCTGAATGAATCAAAAACCAAGCTGTGAAAATAAAAAATAGCAAGGCTAATAAGAAAGTAGAAAATCAAATTATTACAAAATAATAACAAACAATACAATGGCTTATTTCTCCTCCGTTACACATTCCATAATCTCTTGCCTTGTGCTAATGTTCCTCTTATTTGCATCATCATCCCATGCATCAAATAAAGTTGTTGATGTGAATGTAATTTGCAAGCAAGCCTTAAACTCTTCATTCTGTTTAAATGTTCTAAACTCAAAGCCTGGTGGTGCAAAAGGTGCAGACCTTATTACTCTTGCACAGTACACCATTGACGTAGTTCACAGCAATCTCACCAACACAATCAACCTAATCAAGACGCTGATCGCACAGAATCGTAATGATAAAAAAGCAGAAGATTATTATGAAAATTGTTTGACGGTGTTTGCAGGGAAAATGGGGACTCTTCCTAACATTGAGAAAAGTCAAGAATCGTTGAAGAAAGGAGATTATCAAAGTGTGGCCTTTGATGCAACTTCTTGCAGGATTGGCATTACTGTTTGTCTTGATGAAATGAATCCAAAAGGTCCGAGTTATGATGATAAGTCCAAGCTACCACAATATGTTGAAGTTTTAGACCAAGTTTCTTATATGATGTCTCTCTTGGCGAGGTTTTTAATGGGGAAGTAGTTACCCTTCTGTTTTTAAAATTAATGTTTTTGTAATAATGTTGCGACGAATAAAGTTAAGCGAAAACAAATATATAACAAGAACTCGATTTAGCTATCAAAACTAGAACACACATGTATCCTTACCATAACGATCAATGTTATAAAAACTGGACCGAATATCAAATCGGTAGAGATGGAGATTTGAGGTTTAATGATTCGATCGTGGTTGAATCGCTATTAAACTATTGATAATTATATTTTGTAATTTTTTAATGTATATATCGTATAACACAAATTAAAAAATTTATATTGGATAAAATTGTATAAAAAGTTGATATAATTAATACATATAAATTTTATACGTAAGACAATTTTTAATGTAAACATATCAAATATAAATTCTTAACACGTGTCGTCATAAAACACGTTTAAAAAACTAAAGTATAATATCGATATTTTTTAATATATATATATATATATATATATATATATTAAATAAAAAATTAAACTAATGCACCAAATATATTCCACCGATATTATTGAGTCAGAAGTGGAATTTTGTTTTGTTTTGCATTTGCGTTTTGCAACACTGAAGTTGTGAGAAAAGTAAGCAACTTACTAGTTAACCAAACAGTATTATAGAACCTCCCCTCGTATAATAGAAATGGGCTTTGTATTATTATAAATAGGGCCATGTGTTATTAGAGCCACAGAGTAAAGTTGTAGATTACAAACCCCACATACTATCCAAAACCTCGATTTAATGTGTGAAATAACAATAATATTTTTTATTAAAAAATGTTATATTGAAAGGCAGAAATTATCCCTATACCTCGTCTCTTCCCTTCAAAGCAACTCTAACAATTTATCTTCTTTCCCATGCTGAATTTATACAATAACCACATTCCATGCTTTTATTTCACAAATGCACTAAAAATATATTTACACCCATAACTTTTCAAAGTCAGTTTGGTATTTTCACTATTCGTAACGTTTCCGATGAACCAGTGTCGGAAAAAAAAATTCCGACACAGGATTCTCGAAAAATTATTTTTTTTCACTGAAATATTTTTCCGAGAGGTATCTCTCGAAAAATTATTTAAAATTCCGAGAGGTAACTCTCGGAACTTTTGTTCATATATATGTGTGATTCAATTAAGTACATTTTATAATAAGAACCGAAAAGGTTATCATTTTATTTGTCAATGACTACCCTTCGAGTTATAAAAAATGCCAAGATTGGCCGAACATAATGGGTAGAGATTTATTCTCATTTCTCCGAATCATCACTTCCTGGTTTTTGATTTTTTTTTTCTACCCAATAAAATTTGATGCAGAAATAACAAAACTATACAACCAGCTAGAGATATATCTAAGATGCTCTTGAATTTAAGTGGAGTTTGGATGAGATTATAGGTATATATATACAGTATCAACCATGAGCAATGTCATTAGATTGTCCACATATGAACAAAAATTCCAAGAGTTACCTCTCGGAAAATTATTTTAGTGAAAAAATAATTTTCCGAGAATCTCGTGTTGGAAATTTGTTTTTCGATACTTGTTGGTCGGAAATGTTACGAACAGTAAAAAAAACAAAAGTATCAAACTGACTTGTAGGAAGATGAAAAGTTATGGGTGTGGATATATTTTCAGTGCCTTTGTGAAATAAAGGCATAAAATGGGATTAGAGTATAGGTTCAGCATGGGAAAGAAGATGAAAGGGTTAAGGTTGCTTTAAAGGAAAGAGATTGGGTGTGGGGATAGTTTATGGGATGCGGGGATAGTTTCTGGGGTTCATAATATAACATTTTTCTAATAAAGAATATTATTGTCATTTCGCACGTTAAATTGGGGTTTGGAGATAGTTTGTGGGATTTAGAATCTACAACTCAAAAGTAAAAAATCTAAGGCAAGTTAACCAAACACACATCATCTTTTTTGCTTTAACAGAGAAGTTGCATAGCGGCGACAGTAACACCTTGTCAAAACCTAAAAGAAAGAAAATAAAAAAAGCTCTTCTTGTGGACGAAGGGAATCATCGCCCCTCTCCTTGTATATTTATTCTGGTCTCATTTTTAAACAAAAATAATTAATTTCATATTTATTAAAGAAGTTAATTGAATATATTTAATTTTATCAAATTCATAAAAAAAATAAACTACTTTAGTAAATTTACATTATGAATGAAACAAAAATTAAATAATTAAATCACATTATGAGGATATTTTAGAAATGATTATATTGAGAATAGAAAATTAGTTAATTTTTACTTATATTTAAGACTACTAATAAACTTTTTTTTCTTACAAATGAGGTCGGAGGGAGTACTTATCTTATTCATCCCCCCTTTTCTGTTCTTCACTAGCTAAATCTCTCTTTTTCTCTTTTTTTTTTTTTTGGTTTGCACCCTGGTATCCGGCCCACTGGGTCGACTAATCCAGTTCGAGGGGGGTCCCGGGGTTAAGGTTTTATTCCTCTCCCAACGTTGTTGCAGGGGATCGAATCGTGGTTCGCCCTACCAAATGCAGCCCCTGGCACCACTGCACCAACAGCTCGTTGGTCTCTTTTTCTCTTTTTTGTTTTGTTATTTTGGCTCCATTTTTCATAACTGGTCCAATCACCATAGCTGCGGTTTTAGATCCTTTTTGTTTGGTCGGAGAGAAAATAATAAATTGGTCAAAAGACAATTACATCCTTGTTTTAAAAATAGAAATTAATATATATTTTTTATTTTTCACATGTATGTATATCTAACATAGCCAAAAAAAATTTCTTTACTTCAATTATTTATTATATAATAAAAATTTCGAGTCCAAAATATTAAAAAAATAGTTTCTTTTAATTGAAATAAAAATGAAGCATTTTTATTTCAATTAAAAAAATAATAAAATAAAAAAGTCAAACAAAGTGAATAAGTGAATGACTGATTAATAATTTTACATGACAATTTCAGGTTTCTCACAATTCTCTCTACTATTAGGAAAAGAAATTTTTTTCTGGTGAGACCCATCACATTTTTTATCCCCCTCATTTTCTTTCATGAACCAAACAAAATTTTTTTTCTCTCTCTCTGAAAATCATCCAAATCAAACAAAGTTTAAGAGAGGAAGGCGAATACCACTATTTTTGGTTTTGGATCTTCCAAATCATTCCCGCAAGAGATTCAGACCATTTTTTTTATGATCCTTGGATAAAAAGATTCTTTCTCTTCGTAACAAAGAGGGGGTAAAACCAATAAAGATTATTTTTCGATTCATCCTGAAGTTGAATACCTCATTCAAGAATTGTTTTTCTCCCATGGTTAAGTTTGCTTGAGTATTCTGAACGATAATCATTATCCCAATACCACAAATGAGATTCACCCTATTCGAATTGATTCCCACGTGGACCCCAATAAACTCCGCATTCACACTAGATACACCACGAGTCCGCCACACGCCCCTTTTCCTCACTCAATCACATCCTTCCACTTGTCTCTCATCCAACGGCCCACTAAAACACCCTAATCCATAATCCCCAAAATACCCTTCACCACCACTACATATATCTCTATTCTTCCTCCACCTTCTTCACTCACCATTGATCCTTCTCCATTTTCTCAAACACCCATTTGGATTCTCTCCACAAAATGGCTTCTCTTTGTTCCAAAGTTTCAACCTTTCCTCCGTTTTCACCCTCGACCATTGTTGTTGCTGAAAATGGAATGACGATGAAAAAGCAGAGTTTTTCTTGTTCTATGGGCTTTTCTAAGAAATGGGGTGGCAGAGATTTGAAGGTTTTTGCATCATCATCGATAAATACTGTGCCTTTGACAGGGGTGATATTTGAACCTTTTGAGGAGGTTAAGAATGTTGCACTTGCTGTTCCAACAGCACCTCATGTTTCATTGGCTAGACAGAAGTATGCTGATCAGTGTGAATCTGCTATTAACGAGCAGATCAAGTGAGCATTTCTATCATTCTCATTTTTTTTATCATTTAAATTAAATTACTGCCTATCCCTAAATATAAGATCTCTTGAGGATCCCGTACCAATTTTCATTGACTATTAGTAATTGTTTTTTTTTTAAACATCCCTATTTATTTAAAATCTTCTTGGATTACCAATAATATTAATATGGTAATTTTGAAAATACATATCAAAATTTCACAATTTTAATGAAATTAACTAAATTAATCAACTTTTTCAATGAATTTTGAAATCTCTCAAATGAGTCCTATGCATAGGGATAGGGACGAAGGGAGTAGTATCTTGGTTAGCAACTCAAGCCTGTATTGGAATAATAATAGCATTTTTTTAAAATTCTTTCAAGAATTATTTACTATATTTTTTTAAAGAATATGCTTTTTTATAATATATATTTGGCCTTCTAATTTTTATTTTTTTTGATCTGTGTATATATAAACGAGTTTTGTTATTGATTCCAATATTTAAACAATTAAAATTGTAAGATGTAAATAGAAAATGATGCTTTCAAGATGTCAAAGAGTTATCAAGACTTTACTTTTACCTTTAAGGCAATATAAAGCAAAATATATAAAACACTCACAAATATATATATATATATATATATTTAAACAATTAAAATTGTAAGATGTAAATAGAAAATGATGCTTTCAAGATGTCAAAGAGTTATCAAGACTTTACTTTTACCTTTAAGGCAATATAAAGCAAAATATATAAAACACTCACAAATATATATATATATATATATATATATATATATATATATATTATGTGTTTCTGCATAATAATTTTGAACTTTTTATACTGTAACACACTTTTGTTTTTGTTTTCTCTTATCTTATTCATATCACATCACAAGCAAAAGGTACCTATATGATGTCACATATTATGTCCATCAAGTATCAATAAAATTTTCCTATATATAATTTGTAAAAAAAAAAAATGTGGGGGGAAGATAATTTTCCTAAGGATTGCTCTCACGGTTATGTTTTAGATTATAACTGTCCTAATATTGCAGTTTGGTTAGTCTCCACATTTGCATCTTGCAATTTTGATAGTGATAACCAGAAATGTAATCATAACTGCAATTTAAAATCATAGGCTTAGTGATGCATTATCCAATGAATGAGAATACCTTAGTTTCAATTCATCTTTCTCATTAATAGAGCACTAAGATAGTAAGATCTTCTGATCTTCATCTTGTTACTCTTTTTGAAGGATTTCATTTTGCTTTAATATTCATTTCATTGAATAATTCTAATCAAGTAATCCTACGCACATAACTTTCATATATGTTAACTTTTAACGATTTGATTATAACAAGTTTCTAATGATACATCTGCATACCTATACTCTATAACTCTAATTCATAAATTTTTTTGTTCAATATACTTTTTCCTATGCTAAGAGTTTTTTTTTCTCTCTAATTGTGTGTCACAGTGTGGAGTACAACGTTTCCTATGTGTACCATTCCTTGTTTGCATACTTTAACAGGGACAACATTGCTCTCAAAGGACTAGCCAAGTAATTAGCACCAAACCACAACTGTCTCATTCCTCCGTTTTTTTGTTCCATTTCTCAATAACATTTTCAATTTCATGTGATGTTATTTGGTGAAAACAGGTTCTTCAAGGAATCTAGTGAAGAGGAAAGAGGACATGCTGAAAAGCTTATGAAATATCAGGTTGGATTAACTTTGTAAAAGCAGATAAAACTATTCTAAAGTTCACTTTCAATAATTGTATTGACTTATATGTGTGGCTTTGATTTAAATTGTTTAGGAAACTCGTGGTGGAAAAGTGGTTCTTCACCCTATTCAGAATGTCCCCTCAGAATTTGAGCATCAGGAAAAGGGGGATGCATTGTATGGTGAGTATGCTGATGTCATTAAAAACTTTTATGTTTCTCAATGCCTTGGGGGGTATTTGCTTTGCAAGAATTTATAAGTGCTAATTTGTGTTTGAGAGAATAGCTTATTAAAATGAGCTGATTAAAATAGCTCAAGGTATTTTTATAAGGTCCTTTTAACTTATTTTAGTAAGCTTCTTCGAGAAGCTTCTGAATGCTTATTGAATAAGCTCTTGATTAATTTGTTTATCCAAATACACCCTTGATCATTTCTGTTTACAGCTTTTTGAAGAAGTATATTTATGAAGTTGTGCATTCTGCTTTGTCGTATTCATTTGTTCAAACCATTAACTATGCTGCTAACTTCATGTTCTGTTTTCCTCTTTCACATTATTCAGCTATGGAGTTAGCTTTGTCTTTGGAGAAGTTGACAAATGAAAAACTTCTGAATGTGCACAGTGTAATGCATCATTACCTTCTGCTTTGACCTGCATTCTTTTCCTGAGAAACTAAAGTATTTGATATTATGATGTGATCTGTGGTTGCTAAGACTAATCGCTGATCTGTGAATAATAGGTGGCAGACCGAAACAATGACCCTCAATTGGCAGACTTCATTGAAAGTGAGTTTTTGGCTGAGCAGGTAAAACTCATTAAAACCATAGCGTGGCTTCTACAAAATATGTGTTTCCCAAACTTTCTCCTCCACTTTTTATTTGTATTTCCTCTGTGTGTTTTCCGAAACATCTTTGTTTTTTTTTTGTACAGGTGGAATCGATTAAGAAGATATCAGAGTATGTGGCTCAGTTGAGAAGGGTTGGAAAGGGTCATGGTATGTATATAGCTACCATTATTTTTCCTATCGGTCCACCACTAATTTTGCCTTTACAAATGCGCCTATCCATTAGTTTGGTAGTAAAGCATGGAAAAGGAAAGATACCAAAAGTCCCTGACTGCTGCACAATTCTCCATCTCTCTCTCGGTTAAAAACTTTGCTGATAAAACTCACTGTCCTACATTGCGTACCCTATACCAAACTCACCGTCCTACATATTGTGTATCACGTTGAGCTTAAAGAGAGTTTGGTAATAACATCGTAAGCAGTGTCAACAATGTTCCTAAATGAAACATATCCATACCACATTCCTAGTAAGTAGTAACTATGGTTCTAATAAAAATTGATGTTTTATGGCTTGCAGGTGTTTGGCACTTTGATCAAAGTCTTCTTCATAAGGAGAATGCTGCATGATCTCGAACACAGCCTTCTGTTTACTGTTTATGTTTAGTCTTTAAATTTTAGTCCTTTCTGAAGTTAGTAGTCTTCTATTGTAGAAAAGTGTAGTAGTGCTTTTCCTTGGTACTGTGATTTAGCAACTATGAGTAATGAGTAATGTCAATTCAAGTATCACATGTATTAGGCTATAAACCGTTATCAATCATATTTGTTAGCCGCATTCAGTTCTCTGTCAGAAATAAAAGTGACTTTGGCTATTTAGGTTTTAAAGGAATTTTGTGATGGCTATAAAATTTTCATGTATCGGTTGGTATATGCTGCAAAATGCTAAGGAAAATATCCTAGATTGAAATCGAAGGTTAAAAATGTCATAACTCAAGCACCACGTCTAATACTAATACATTGAAGTATTGAGCTACTTAAAAAGTTGTGAAGCATAATCACTACAAAATAATGAAGCTATCTCTATTGTAGCACTCTTAAGTCTTAATAGTAATCTAAATTATGTGTTTTTGAATTATCATTATAGACAGTAATGTCACGGCCGATAATGAGATAAACAATATAGCATTTTATTATTACATTTATAGTTTACAATGACTTATAGTATTAACTTTGAAACATCATTTCTCTTTCAATTTAAGATTTATGGTTTGCCTTTTTTTCTAAGGATAATCTTAAATGATAATCTAATATTAGTTTTATATCTTGTATCATAATCATATCTTGTCCTGTAATTTTTAAAATCAGAATTAACTTGAGTCCATGCTTCCTACCCTAAAAGAGGTTGTTTTGGATTGAAGATAAAAATTTGTATAAGCTGTCCAATTGAAATCTGTCATGTCGAAAATATAAAGGAATTGCCAAATAGGAGGTTGGTATAAGCTGCAAATGACCAAAACAATCCACTCCTGCATCAACTTCATCAACTATGTTACTTGCATTCATCATCAAAATACTTAATTTATAGGAGTATGGTTTAATCTGCTTGATTCATCTAGGAACTTTATTTGCTTTTTAACCTGAAGGAAAAAGGATAGAAATGCTTTAAGTTTTTTCCAGTTCATGTTGCTTTTTAACTTGATTCATCTATGCTTTAAGTTTTTTTCCAGTTCATATAGACTAAACTTAGCTAATGAAATTTTACACGAGATTCAAAATTGTACTCAAGGTCATCCACTTTCGCTTCCTATGGTAACAAATTTCATGCTGTGAATGTATGAAATTGACATGAAGCAAAGTCTGATTCCCTTCTCTCCCCACTTCTACCATCACACTCTAAACCTGGACTAGTCTGAATTAAACTTTTCAATTGTTTTTTCCTCACAAAATGGTCAAATGGAGAGAGATGGACACAATTTTCTTTTAAGTTGGTATGTATAGTTAAGATTTATGAAATTTAATTTTATAACTTTTGCATCTATTTTTCTCCTCCAATTATGATTACTTGAGGACAAAAAACAATAAAAATCTGAGTCTAGACTAATCCGTCAAGAAAATCTAGGACCATTTAGTTGATTTCAAAAAAGGAATTCAAGTTGGCCTAAAACAGATCATCCACAATGAGGACCCGTTGGTCCTTCTCTTGTTGCAAGCATACTGAGAAGAAGATTGAATCATTTTCCACATGACTTGTATATCTTCATATTCTCCACAAGACTCCATGTCCTTATAAAGACTAAGAAGCCCATTTCTGTGTCCTGTAGTCAATACCATAAACAAGCAATGAATCAATTACAAAACCAAATACAAAGTAAACTTACATAATTCTCATAATTCATGATTTGGTAAGCATAGATGCAAATTCCGCGAATACAACACGATACATATATGTTGATACTAAAAATTCATAAAATAATTGATAGATTCATAGACAAAAATAATCTAAAAAGTATCAAAATATCTGATAAGATATGGTATTGGATACTGACAATACTGATACGACAACCATTTTAAAGTATCCGCTCTACGTTGTCATGATGATTATATGCCCAACTATTGCATACTTATTTCACAATTTGATCACACTGATAGTGTCAAAAGTAGCATGTTACTTACCTTGATGCTTAATCCTGAAGTTTGAAGTAACTTTAAGAAGGATCCTCTTAACTGGGTTGGTAGATAACCTCTTGAAGCATCTCCATTCCTTCCAGTTCCTCATGTTCCAGGGCAGATACCCTTCTATTCCTTTTAGCCTCCATTTTTATATATGCATCATCATACCCTTTGAATAATATATTACTATGGTTTCATGCAAAATAACAATGAATCCTGCCGAACCAGAAAGCAACAAAGAGGAAGACAAGGCCTTTATCTACTCCCTGTTTGTCTATTTGCATAAAATATTTCATGAAATTTGCTTGAATATCTTACACAAACACACCCCAATATAAAAGTAAAAATAGTCTTTAATTTATTTATTTTATTACTTCAAATTTTCAGCCAAACTAGTTATCTTAAAACGACAAAACTACTTATGTAGTTTTCAATAAAAACTTGGTTTAACCAACGAGGCTTGGTTCAGTTGGTGTAAGGCCCCAACTGAAATCTTGGGAATGGGACACGGGTGCTAGTAGTCCCGGGTTCGATTCTCACTAAAAACATCTCGCTGGGAGAGCCAGACACGCAGCTCGCTCCGGATTAGTCTCAAGGGCTCCCTGATATTAAGGGTGCTCTTGGGGATACAGGTGGTTCCGCAAGGAATACGGACAAAAAAAAAAATAAAAACTTGGTTTAACAACGAAAATATAGCATGTGTAATGTAGTTGTATTCTACAATTGATATTTTACTTTCAATATTGTAGTAGTATTTCATAATTAATAGTATTAGAATTTGGAACTAAGAAATTTTATTTTAATCTAGTTATCTAGGTAATTTTGATTTATCCAATTGATTGTTCATTAATCAATGAAAAAAAAAAGTAAAAGTAATTCATAAGGGCAAATATGAGAGAAAAAAAATATAAGCGCTGTAAAAATTAATGACTTATAAAAAAATTATCAAAATTTTATAAATGTGACTTATAAATAAGAATCAAAAAGATATTGACAAAACTTAAAATAAAATTCTTATTATGTTTGACACTCTATTTTCCAATTAAACATACATGAACACCAAAGCGGCTTTTATTCATGATTTTTAAAAATATTGACTTATGGTGTTGGTGTCCAATATTTTTTGCTTCATGATTTTTAAAGAAAGATAAATGCAAAAGAAGAAAAAAAAAAAGTCAGAGATAAAGATAAATATATATAGCATCAAAGTTTTGGTGTTCGAATAACCAAACATCGTAGTCACTTTTTTCAAGCTTTTTGGTTGATGAGACCTTAAGAGAAATCACGTTATTATGGTTTTACCAGAGAATAATCCTAGAAGTATCCAAAGAACTTTACGTAAGTTTGTTCAAGAAAATTACTGCTAGGTCAAACCAACCATTAGGTAGTGATTCCCTTCTAAAAAAAGAAAAAAAAAAACACATTAGGTAGTGATTGGATTTTTGAGGAAAAGTGGTATAAAATGTGATTAATGTCTGAATGTATTCGTATCATGCAATCAATAATGAGTAATAAGAAGAAATTCATTTGGATTTTGCTTTCACTACTTATTCATCTAACGAAATATTCTCAATTTGATTGCGTAAGAGTGGTCATGGTCCTGATGTCAAGCCTAAAGCGGCTGGTTGGTTTATCTTTGGTGCCTTTGTGTTTGTATTTGCACTTTAAATACACTCTCTTTAGTCCTATTATTATGCACTGGAATAAAGATCAACGGTGGCACAGTTTGATTGGATCACAAAAAGTGATCAATGTTTAAGAGAGTCATTGGATTCTGTTGCAATCACTTTCTAAGCTAACATACATAATAATTTAAGTGAATGCAATTTTTGACCTTGACAAAGGGGTGTGCTTAGGAAGTACTTCTTCATCTCTAAAGATAAGTATTTAGTTTAGGATTGAATTAAGAAAATTAGTTATATTGTTAGTGGTATTAAAAATGATAATATTTAGTATATTTTTTAAATTTATCTCTATAATTATTATTGAAACTTTAAAAAATATTGATTAAATAAAAATATTTCTAAAAAATAAATAATTAATGTCATTAAAAATTAAAATAAATACTTATATTTAAACAAGTAAAATTCATTATCTAGTACCAAGATAATATTTTTTTTCTTGGTGGATAGAATTATTTTTTCGTAGTGCTGCTCTATTGCTTGATGTGACATCACAACCATTGGCATAAAAGCTTTCATATTGAGTTTATACCTAAAGTTATCTTGTCTATGTGTATTTTTTATTTGAGTCAAATGGGAATATTTTGGTGCATATTCTCTGTTTCAGTAATGCGGCTATGCCTACTAAAGGAAAAATAAACCTGTAACTGATTAACAATCTAAGTTTATTTTAGACTAAATGCCCAAACTGATCACTATTTTTTTTATATAATCATATTTAGTTCCTAAAAAAAATTCAAAATAGTTTTTAAAATTTTGTTTATTAGATAATTTTGTCCATAAAAAAAATAAAGTCACTAAATAGTATTTAAAGTTTTCTTCCTTGAGGCAACTTGGTCTTTTAAAATAAATTGATGAGACAATCTAATCCCCAGAAGTTTGGACTAAATCGGATAAAATTAGAGGTATTGATTTAGGTTTCTCCATCAGGTTCAGGTAGGTTCGCTTCGAGCTTTGACAATGATCGGGATGACTCAAAAAATCACGGATATAATTCAGGTAAAAAATTATCTACCTACCCAAGTGGATTGCCCTAGTGGAAACTGGCTGGGCACTTAGGGACTTCAGGGTCAAAGGCTCGAGTCCCAGTGAGGTAACAATTCCTGGGGAGGATCCATACCCTTGAATCAAAGACTCTCACAATTCGCGGATCCGGGGTGGATTAGTTGGACCACAAAAAATGTGAAGCCCAGACACCACCTGGTTTCGACAAAAAAAAATTATCTACCTAAACCTGCAATTGACCACTTTTTAAACAAGATCAGATTGGATTTTTATGTGATAAGAGTTGACTTTCCCAAACCAAGCACATTTTACTTTGATAATATAGACCAAAAATGCCCAAGATCTTTTCAATCCGCTTTTAAAAACATAATAAATCCATTTATTTATCGAGCAAACTCAGACCAAGATTGTCCACGACTTTACGTGAAGTTAAAATTTTTAAGGACCAATGTCTCATGAAAAAACTTTAGGGACTATTTGGAGACTTAATATTTTCAGAGATTAAATTGTCTTATAAGCAAAATTTTCAAGGATTATTTTGTAACTTTATTTTTTTTCAGGGACCAAATTTAACTATGCAAAAAATTTTAATGACCACTTTAGATCTTTAATCTTTTATTTATTTTGTGAAAAAACCTTCTCGAGGAAATTTACCACAAAAAAATTTGAAATCACACATCCTAACCAACAAAGCCAAACTCTGGCTATAAAAAAAAAAAAAAAAAGCCAAACTCTGTTGGTAGAATCTAGGTTTTATATTTTTTTTATTAGGACAAATTGCACTCACCTAGAGCTGTCAAAATGGGTCGGGTCGAGCCGAAAAGCCCAAAAAAAGCATAGGGTTTGGACCGCACATATTGGGACATAAATTCAATCCGGGCTATTTAGCCCAGACCGACCGGATTTTAAAAAGCTGGGCTCGGGCTGGCCCGGCCTGATCGAGTTCCGGCCACATAACATTAAAAAAAACAAAAAATTGAAATTATACGTCCATTATTAGTATTTGCTGAGCATACCAGGTTCTATCTTAATGCAAAAGTGGCATCCCCTTCCATTATTGGTGGGTCTATTGGGGGCAATGAGAGCTGGGAACCATTGGGAATTTGAACGTAGTAGCTTTTGAGTGTAAGGAAATATGAAAAAGACAAATAATGCCATAGTGCAAGGCATTTTCTTACCAAGTTTTAATAAAAGAACAAGTTCGCTTTAATAAGCAGTTGTGCCCACGAAGTTGTGCCAATGTGCAGTTGTGCCAATGTTTTTAACTTCAGTGTCATTACCCAGTGCCCAAGCAACATCTATATATATATATATATATATATAAATTCACCTATGTTTGGACATTTTAAAAGGAATCAATAAAAATTTTATTGAAAATGAAAAAAAATTGATGCGGGCTGGCCCGCAAAAGCCCGTGGCCCGCTTAGGGCGGTTTTGGGTTTTATGTTGTTGTAGTCAATTTGCAACCGGGCTTTTAAGTCTGAGCCCGGTTTGGCCCGAACCCGACCGGGTGGCCCATTTTGACAGCTCTACACTCACCTCCCCTGAGGTTTGCACTAACGACACAAACACCCCCTCTAGTTTGGAAAATGACACTCACCTCCCCTCCTTAGCAATCAGAATTGCACTTACACCCCCTCTTTGTAATAAATGGTTAGGTTATCAACGAAAATGTTATGCTTAGGATTAAAAAAGACATTTATACCCTCAAGAAATATTTTATACTAATTTTAAATGTATTTGGTACATTTTTTACAATAATATGATAAAATTAATTTTTTTACAAGAAAATGTAATGACCAACCAAGTCACTTTTGTAAGCCGATTTGAGGCAACCAAAAATTGTGTCAAGTAGTGGGATTTAGAGTGCATATACACTAGGGATTTGTGGAGCTAAATGCTAATTATAGACAATATTCTTTTTTAACACTTTAATGATTAATTATATACTATAGTGGATATAAGTTCATTAACATAATATGTTTTAATTTTATTATTGTTCCTATGATATATGGATATCAATATATAAGATTTAATTTTTTTATATATAGTTTGTATTTGAATAATGATGTTAGGTCTTCTGCATCATTCTAAAATCATTTGAATAAAAATTTTAGACAAGAATGAGTTTTAGTAAAAAAAAAAAAAATATCATAAAAAATTATTATATTTTCATGTAAAAAAAATTATCGTATTTGTCTGAGGCGCTCTCTGAGTCCTTTGAGGGTATAAATGTTTTTTTAAATCATAAGCATAACATTTTCATTAATAAACTAATCATTTATTATAAGAAAGAGGTGTAAGTGCAATGTTGAATACTAAGGAGGGAAGGTGAGTGTCATTTTCCAAACTATAGGGGGTGTCTGTGTCATTAGTGCAAATCTCAAGGGAGGTGAGTGTAATTTCCCTTTTTATTATGTAAGTTTAATGCTAATGATGTTTGTTTATATTATACTTCATCTGTCCCTAAATATAAGACCCTTTTGACACTTTTATTTTGTCCTTATTTACAAGACCTTTTACCAATTTTTAATGATCATTAATTACTTTTTTCAACAAACACCCATATTTATTTAACACTTTTTAGATTCCCAATAATATTAATAGTGGTAATTTTGAAAATACATATCAAAAGTTCACAATTCTAATACAATGAACTAAATTATTTCACTTTCTTAATGAACATAAAATCCCCAAAGGAGTCCTATATTTAGGGACGGAGGGAGTATGTCGTATAACATAACAATAACCAAAAATAAAAATAAAAATATTTTTTACTGGAGACCTAGAGCCCCCAGCATGGGCCAAACTCAAATGGTACTCCCTCCGGTCCTATTTATAAGACCCTTTTGGGGTTTTCATTTTGGTCCTATTTATAAGACCCCTTTTCAATTTTCAATAGCATTTAATTACTTCTTTCCACTAACACCCCTATAAAGTCAACACTTTTTAGAGTTCCAATAATAATTATAGGGGTAGTTTTGAGAAAGTATATCAAATTTTCACATTTCCAATGCCACTAACACATTTATCCACTCTCCTTGATGGGAGTGAAAAACCCCAAAAGGGTCTTATAAATAGGACCGGAGGAAGTACTTCTTAGTTCTAACTTATGAAAAGTCAGTCTGGTTCTCAAAAGCTTGATCAAAAATATCAATCAAATTAATCTTTCTGATTCTTATATTAATATATATACAAGTCAGTAAATATATGTTCCAAACATACAACACTGATTTAAAGTTTAAACACAGGATAACACATTCCTCACTCAGAAAATAGAAAAGAAAACTTATGATAGCTAAGAAATTTGCAAGGATCTGACACGAGCTGTCAGCTCCCTAACTTGGCTCCTCAATCTCTCAGGATTGCAAAAGAAATCAACAAAAACTCTCCTTTGAAGCCCAATCTCTTGGGAATGATGTTTCACAATCTGGATGCAAGAGTGCAAATCAAGTTTCAGTCTTAATAATACAAGCAGAAATATATGTTCAGAATCTCTTCCAATCTACATTGATGCAAACAATTAATTCCTCTAATAAAAGAGGTGATATATAGAGAAGAGGTGGAAATGGAAGCATGAAAGTGATGAGTTTTGGTGACTACAATGATTTAAAAAAAAAAAAAAAAAAAAAAAATCATAATTAACATTTTTTTGTGTGTGTGTGTGTGTGTGTGTGAAAGAGATAGGCTCAATTTTCAGAAATTGATAAACTTGCGTTTTAAGTTTTCAGATACAAGAAGTATATTGTACCAAGGAATTATTTCATCAAAGTTACTCTGTGAAAAGTTACTAAGATAGCCTTTGGCACACGGACAGAACAAAATAGAAAGAAATGTCCTGTTTTATTCGGTTTTGTTCCACTCCTTTTACCAGAACCAAAATGTTTCACTTTTTAACTTCGTGTCTTGTTCTGTTCTGCTTATAAAAGATGCACCAGACAGAATTAAGTTCTGTCCCAACTAAAATGTCTACCAAACTCTACTGTGAGAGAAGCAAGCAGTCCTCTGTCTCTAATTCTCAATTCGTGATATCTAGCGGGAGGAGTTGCATACTCTAGTGTACTCTATCATCAAAAAACCAAAATTTTTTTCTTTGGAGGCAAAAGAATCATATAGCATTTAATGCATCACATAAATTATCTCTTCACACTTATGTTGCTACTTGTGATTCAGTGAGCCTTAAACCTGTATCAATGTTAAGCTCCTATGTAAACTAACTCAAGAAAGATCCTCCCTCGTCAATAAAAAGCAGGAAGAATGGCATAAAGCTGGAATACAAGAAAAGGCAAGGCTTAAAATCTAGTTAATGGATCATGTTAATATATGAGCATAAATTCTAAAGCGTGCGTGCATATTGTGAATGACAGGTGTTAATGTTTTAATCTATTTTAATTAATTAATTATAGCAAGATTAGATAAAAATTCCCCTTTTTATTCACAAAAATCAAATCAATAAGAAGCAACTAGATAAGCAACATCACCTCATTCTTCTTGACATGCTCTAGTGTCACCTCTTCCACAGCAGCAGAGAGTTTTGCATTAATCTTTTCCATTTCATCAAGCTCTTTCATCAATGGCTAAATGAAACAAAACAAAAAGTATATCAGAACACAGTCCAAACGTGACAACGCTTATATGCCCAATTCAAAACGATTTTGATCAAGAGTTCAAGACAATAAGGTACAAATTGCTCAGAAATGTAGACGAAATGTCAGATTACTTCAATAAGCTCCACATTGGTATCAAATCCCAACAACACAAAAAAGGAATACCACCTTTAGTTTTTCTTACAATAATTGTCTCGACAAAATAATTAACAAAATTGTTTTATAACAAAATCGAAAGGCAAGTATGGATATATGTTATGGATTACAATAATCAATTGCATTATCAATGAATCAGGTGAAATATTCAACCTCTAGACCTCCATATAGAATTGCAAATGTGTTATATAAGAAAATATAGTATGATAGGAGCATGAGCCCAAGTCCAAATGATAAAGTGTATCACAGGAAAGAAGAGCTGGCAAGTTAGTTACGCATGAAAGGGGGAATATAAGGTGAGAGTGGGAAGAATGAGAGATAGGTTGGTTTTTTTTTATTTGTATTTGGCTTGTAGTTGGGCAGGGGGGGATTCTGAATTCCTCTGCCGAGGAGCTTTGCTCTGGGAATTACAGGGGTGACTCTCTTGTAAAACTTTTTCCTTTTTCAGTAACTAATACACTATCCTCCATTTTAGTACTTTTTCATTCCTAACATTGTAGCCATACAACAATATCAATAATCAAGCATCGTCCCTCGGCTTAACTTTAATCTAGGCCATTGAATATTAAAAATCAAACTAACGATAAAACCATTTAAAGTAAGATTTTTTAATGGCTTATCCTACAATGTTTTCCTCACTCTTCATTCACTCAGTTTAATTGGACCAACTTCTATTCTATTCACAAATGCGGTAGCCCTAATACAATTAAAATTTCGGCACACGATGTCTTCATCAAAATGGAGTTTATACAAGAAAAATTTAACATGAGGAATAGCCTACACATTATATAGGTACTATATTGCGAATACCAACACTGCCCTTGTGTGAACTGAAAAACATATGTGAAAACTATAAAAAGAAAAGACAAAAGAAATTAATTCAATATGCTAGAAGTAAAATCATCAAGCCATGGAAGCAAAGCTGAGAGTCATACCCGTGGGGTCAGTATTGGCTGCGCTGTAGTTGAAGATGCGAAGAGCAGTTGCTGCAGACTTTGAATAAGGGTGCACCTATAGATTTAATAAAGATTGAGATGAATGCTTTCACAATTATTTTAAATCAGGACGAAAAAAAAAAGGTCATAACTTTTAGTACTGTTCATTAATTTTATCAAAAAAACTTACAGTTCATTAATACAACTACTTCTGTCTTCTGGAAGAGAATTCTCAAGTTCGGACTGGAGGCTCATCAAATCTGAATGAAGAGCTGATATCTGCTGGACAATTCCTGGTGCTGACACATATGTTGAAAATGCAGCTTGAGTATCTGGGAAAATAGGTAGAGTAGCAAGAAAATGGAACAAAAGAGCTCATTAGAAGGCTAACTAGACCATTACAACTTGAATATTTCATAATAATTTGATGAGAGAATCTTTACTTGAATAAACTTTTAGCAGGTCTCTAATAGCATGCAAAAAATTATCACTGTCATGTACCCCTCCTTGTTCTGGAACATCAGATGCTGCTTGAATAAGGGTCAGGCAACGACCCTGCAAACCACCACAACGAAAGTTAGAAATGTAAAAGTAGAAGCCCCAAGGTAAACTGCAATATGATTTAGAAACTAGGGATAATGAAGAAAGATAAGGAACACCAAGAGAGCAAAACCCATATACCAATGTAGTTTTAGGGTATAAGGAGATATCAAACTAAAATGAGAGCAATACCATTACCACAACCAAATAAAATTATTGTAAAAGAAAATAAATTATAAAAGATAAATAAATAAGAAAATTGTAAAAGGATACCTACCACCCGTCCCTCGGTTGCAGACAAGTATGCTTGCAGCTCAGACTCAACAACCTTAAGCAAAGAATATGCTCCAAGCATTTGCTTCTTTTCCAATTGACAGGCAATCTTTAAGAACTGATGCCTCGCAAGGAGATTGATGAGATGGTTTATGAACTGCAACAAGAATTGAGCACTCTTCGTTACCAAAGGTTAAATACATGAACAAAAATTTAAGAGTTAAAGATCATTTAGCATAATCATGTTATAGTGCCACAGATGATAATTCCAGGTATTAAACTAATGAAACCCTCAAAAATGGAAAGTCAAATAACAGATAAAGTTTAGATTGACTAATTGAAACCATTTTCTTTAAAAATTTATAACAACGCCTTTTCCAACTAGGCGGTTTGGCTACGACTCCTATGAGGAAACAAGGATCACCCAATGCCATTTTGTTCTGTGAAAAACCAATTCTTTAGATTGGCCATTTAGATCCAAGTCTTATTTAATTCAAGTCAGTATTTTTTGTTTTCCATCAACATAAAAGAATACGGGATACTGCGACGGCATGTATGGTATCCCTCAAAATAAAGACAAGAAAAAGCAAAACCCATAAGGACTCGACAATGTTCCGCATAAAAAAACCACCACCTTTGATACTAAAATAACAATAGGTTAGGCAAACGCCTGGTTTTAGTTTCCTACATAAACTATGTACATTCAATAAATTTTATGCATCAAAATAATGTCTGACAAACTTTCAAGTACCATGTTAGTGATTTAGGGAACCATCGGAAATAAGACGTAAACATGAATCTAACCAACATATCTCAAAACTCAAGGACATAAGTGGGTAAGCTTACAGATTTTTGCCGGTTAATGTAGTACTCTTGGCGCATGACCTTCAAATCATAATCACCTATAGGATAAAATATTTGAACCATAATAAATTTGTACAAGTAGTCATCTAAAATACCGAATTAGAATAAAACGAAATTGAATATCTTCCCTGTAGCTGAGAGTCGAGAAAATACCTTGCAAAATGTATGTGTCTTGGAGTTGAGCTAGCTCCCAGCACAAATCTGGAATACTCTAAACACAGAAGAAAATGTTATCAGATGCAATCAAATAATGGTAGAATACTTTAGAACAAAGAAGTGATAATATCCGACGAAACCAAAAGGAATCCCCAAGGATATAATTTGTCGGTACCATTTTTTGTAAAAATTATTCAATTAGAGTTCTGTTTGAAACAGCTTCTCCACTTGCGGAGATAATGCTGCGTACATCTAGCTTCCCTAGACCCCACTAGGTGGGAGCCTTGTGCACTAGACCACCCTTTTTTTCAATAAGAGTTCTGTTTCATCTGATTAAGTATTTCCCATTACTTCAGATAACTATAGGATATCAATGAAAAATGCCACGATGAATTGCATAATTGTATTAAGCAAAAATTATTCGAGTCATTCATTCCTTGCTCATCAGCTACAACTTTTAGATCAATTGACTTGTTGAGAAAGTGAAACATATCAATTTGCTCAATAACTTCATCTTTCCCACCATTCAAGTTGTTTTTTTAAAGACTGAACAAGATGAAATATCAAAAGGTGGGAGTCCTTCATGTGTTTCCCTGTCTTCGTTTTTTTTATGAAACTAAAGGTAGCATTGAAGCCTTAACATGCATATAGCAAAAACTCTTTTGGCGGAATAGTGTATTAAGTATTTACTTATTCGAATGCAATGCCTCCTATCTAGCAGTGCAATTATTTTAGATCTGGATAGGATAATGGATAATGGACCAACATTTAGGTCATCCTTAGCATTGTGGCTCAAAAAAGGACTAACGTTTAAAACAACTAACAATAGAAAAAGGTAAACCTTGAAAATTTTAGAGAATGGTGTCAGCAAATGGCTAAATGCTAAATTGCTAAAGATGTGGCCCCTTAGAAAGAAAAGTCCATCCAGATTTATTGGAAGCAATCAGTGGTATGAGATCATACAAGCCTAGGATACAAGCTGTGTAGTAAGTAGTAACAAACCTCTGACAGCAGCTTTTCTTCACGGCTATAAAGGTTTGAGAGTTCTCCCTTCAGTTCAGAATGTTTTCTCCTGAAGATTACAACACAAAATACCATTACATAACAAAAGAAACATTTCCAAAATAAAAAGAATTTCTAGACAGAAAAAAAGTGTTTTTGAAAATTCAATTCTAAAATTCAACTTTTGAAGTTTTTATAAAATACTTTTGTGACTAAAACTCCAAATGTTTTCAGAATAAAAACCTTATAGGTTTAATTTTCAGCAAATTAATGCCTCAACTTGCGACAACTCAGACTGATACTTTTCCTGCATATCTATTAATCAACCAAAATACTTGATTTCCAATTACAACAAACTGACACTTAAACTTTTAACAAATCAAGATTGCTTCTTTTACTTTTACTTTTACTTTATGTCATAACATGTAGAGATGATAAGTGAAAAATTAATTTTGTTATAGAATTGTCATCCGTGTATATTCTTTGTACTTCTCCATCACAGGGTTACAAATGATGTTGGTGAGGTTCCTCGTGCGCAATGCAAAAGATCAAGGCCCATGGGTCTTGAAAATTTGGTCATAAGGTAGGTCAGAATACATAACTATAAAGAATAAGTTAACATTGAAGCTACAGTTAACGGCAAGTACCTAAGAGAATGAAGATCAAGATGAATGTGAGCTTCATCTGATGATACTTGTGATTTAAGTGTCAATAAAACAGCCTGCTGCTTGGCATTCTCAACTTGCGCTTCCACCCATTGCTTTTCACTTATTCCAAATCTGTCATAGTCACACAGGCCATGATTGTCTTTCGTGGTCTAATTGAACTCGAGTTTGGGGATTGCTAAACAAACCAATTAAGGATTTACAAGACAGGAGAGACCACCTTAATTCTCAGTTGTTGTCAAGCTAATCAATACTATATAAACAACTCACTCATTCAATAGTATGTGTCACATATTAATTTATATCAATCCAAAGATTACAAAAACAAATAATCTACAATCTCATAGGAAAGAACCACGTACATTGAGCGAAGCTGTTGCAACTCAGACACATGTTGATGATGTGATTTTTCTAAATCTGCTCAACAACAAAACAAGTTAATAATTTTATTGTGTTTTCCGATCTAAAAACAAGAGAATAAACAAATTTCCACTTAACAACGTGCTAGTTCATTCGGGATACATATATCTGGCATAAGCCACAACATGGTTGCATTTAATTTATAGAGCGAAAATATATAGATGTTTATGAGCCACAGCTTTTTCACAGACTCCAAAGCATTGTTTGTTGGCTGAATACAGAGACTTAAAGTGAAGTAAGCTGAATATAATTTTATCAGCCTTTTTTACTACGGCTTTTCAGTTTATATGGTTGGAAGTTGGAACAGGAATGCTGGAATTATCTAGTCCTTGCCCATGCAAAACGCAAGTTGATTAATTATAATATATATGACAAGCGATATTTATATTGATAAGAATAAGGGAAAAAACTAAGGTGGCAAGAAGATCCAATAAATATTTGGGAATAATGTTAAGTAAGATAACACTACTTCATTACAGATTGAGAAAAGTAATAGTGAAATTGTAAGAACAGGTAAGTATACCTCTAACATAGATATTTGAAACGTCATCAAGACTCACCCAAGAGCATTTATATTTTCCCTCCTCAGCAACAAGCCGGAACGGACCCTTATAATAGTAAAAATAAAGGCAAAAAAGGGCATCAAGACTGTAAAGTGTAAAAGGAGATAAGATAGACATATACAGTTGATATACTAAATTCAAAAGATCCAGTGAGAAGAAAATATATAAGGTAAATTTTCTACTTCTGCCCACATACTGTGTCCAATTGCTTGGCAAACCACTGATTTAGCTCTTTTATACAAGATGAGTCTCCAAGCAAGTATTGGCTGAAGTCTGAGTATGCCAAATATATACCATCTACTGCAATTCAAAGTAACTAAACTCAGCAAAAGAAAGATCAAACTTGCAAATATCAATGACAAACAATTTTCAGAGAAAAATAAAAATAAATAGAAATGAAGAACAAAGTGGTGAAGGAGACAGCTACCAAAGCATGGAACAGTAACTGCATGTTTAAATATAAGAATTAGAAATGTCTCGAACATGTATCATGATGAACAGTGTTTTCTCTCACAATTGAAGTGCCAAAGTTTCAGCATTTTATGAAAGACTGAAAGTTGGAATAAGAAAGACTAAGATATCACCACTGCTCACTATTTTTCTTTTCTAAAAACCAAGAATGGTTTGGAATCAGTCAAGAGAAACTTGAGGCAGAAATTTATATCCCAGGAAGATGTCCTCTTTGAAGCTTTTCTGTATAACAATTTCAACAACCAAAGCGGGAAAATAAAACCAGGGATTTTGTAAATTTGAAACTACAATGATAAAGCCAATAAAGCTCAGGCTGTCACTTATAGATCACATATACACCACTAACAAAAACAGAAATGAAACAACACCAGCAACAACAGCTGAGCCTTATTCCCGCTAGGCAAGGTCGGTTACATGGATTAAACGATGTCATAATACTCTATCATAAATCATGTCCATAAACAAAGTGTTCATCTCTAAATTCTTCTTAATTGTTTCGCCTATGGCTTTTCTTCACCTCCCTATTCCACTGAAATTGGACTAACCTCCATTTGATCTACTCTCCTTATAAGGGCTTCTACTGATCTCCTCCACAAATGCCCAAACCACTAGAGAAGAGATTCTACCATATTTTCTACAACAAGAGCTGCCCCAACTTTCTCTCCCTAATGCAATCATTCGTAATCCTATCTTTTCTAATGTGTTCGCTAAGCCAAAGCAACATTTTCATCTCTGCTACATCGAGTTTATTTTCCTGTTGGCGTTTTACCTATAGTTGCATGCGAAATTTTCCCTGAAGCTTTAGTGACATCTTCCTATCACATATAACACTTGAAACACTCCTCCATTTCATCCGCTCTGCTTGAATCCTATGGTTTACATCCTCCTCTATTTCCTCATCATTTTATATGATTGACTCAATTCCTGAAAGAATACCGGAGGCAACAAAAGGATCTACATATGGTTTTTATTGATCTGGAGAAAGCTTATGATAGAGTGCCTAGAGAGGTACTATGGAGGGCTCTCGAGAAGAAAGGGGTGCGTGTTGCCTATATTAGAGCCATTAAGGATATGTATGACGGGGTCAAGACGAGCGTGAGGACACAAAGTGGGATTTCAGAGGATTTTCCCATCACGATAGGTCTACACCAAGGGTCAAGTTTGAGCCCCTACCTCTTTACACTGGTCTTGGATGTGCTTACGGAACATGTCCAAGAACCAGTGCCCAAATGCATGCTCTTTGCGGATGATATTGTGCTTATTGGGGATACTAGAGAGGAAATAAATGGGAAGATTGAAATGTGGAGACAAGCTTTAGAAGGGTCTGGATTCCGGATAAGTCGAAGCAAGACAGAGTATATGGAGTGTAATTTTAGCAAGAGGCACGTGGGCCTTACTCGGGAGGTGAAGGTTGGAGAGCATGTCTTAGCACAAGTCCCGAAGTTTAAGTATCTTGGTTCTATCTTACAGCAGGATGCAGAAATAGAAGGGGATGTAAATCATAGGATTCAAGCAAGGTGGATGAAATGGAGGAGTGCCTCGGGCGTGTTATGTGATAAGAAGGTACCACTTAAACTTAAAGGAAGGTTCTACCGCACTGCTGTAAGACCGGCGATGTTATATGGGACAGAGTATTGGGCGGCAAAGGGCACACAAGAGAATAAACTTCATGTTGCAGAGATGAGGATGCTGCGGTGGATGAGTGGGCATACCAGACAAGATCAGATTAGAAATGAGTATATTCGAGAAAAAGTCGGGGTTGCTCCTATTGTTGAAAAAATGGTTGAATCTCGTCTTAGGTGGTTTGGGCATGTGTGGAGGAGACCAGTGGAAGCCCCGGTTAGGAGGGTAGACCAAATGGAGGGTACTACAAGGGCTAGCGGAAGAGGAAGACCTAGAAAAACTATAGGCGAAACAATTGAGAAGGATATGGCAATCAATGCCTTATCAAAAGACATGATTTATGATAGGCCTTTATGGCGTCGTTTGATCCATGTAGCCGACCCCACCTAGTGGGACAAAGGCTTAGTTGTTGTTGTTGTTGTTGTTGACTCAATTCCTGAAAGAAAGAAGTAGAACAAAGTAACAACAGAGTGAAATAAGAAAAGGGAATATTACCATCTCCAGAATGATAATGAGCCAATTCCTGTGTCGTGGAAGCAATTTGTCCAAGAACTGCATTCATCTATACACAAGAAAGGAATTTAATAAAAACACAGCACCATGAGACAATTCTTCAAGGCAAATGAAATAACGATTCCACAGAACAAAAATGAAGGGAAAATAAATTCAAAAAAGCACATGGCTCTAGACAAAAATAGGTAAGGACATCGCCAACATAGCCTCTAGCAGAAGGACAGATAGAGGCAACATCGCAACATCCATATGGCCATTTTTGAATTTTAATAGTAACGCATAGTTCATAATTGTCAAGGACCAACAGGCCTGATTGACTAGGTAAATTGGTAAAAGCTCAAGGATTTATATCTCTTTAACAATAGTAATTCCCTACTTGATTTCTTAGACGAGTTTCTAAGCGAACCACAAAAAAATATTATTGGATTTATTGGCTTGCTATAAGATGCATGATTTCTACTCAAGGCAACATTATTGAGGCAAAACCAGCAGTAAAATTACTTATTTGTACACACCATAAATCATTCATCAACATGGATAATGTAGAGCATCAAAAGCATAAATTTTGAGCACGGAATCGCCCAAATACATTGTTTATGACCTAAGACTTCAGTTAAGCACCTGTAAATTTCTCACTGAGAGACTATCATCTATCATTGTGAGGTGTCCATTTACAATAGATGTTGCACCAACCCGTGCTCGCCTCCCTTGTATCAAAGTTGATGCCTGGCTTGATAACATATCCAACTGAGATTGTAGATGCCTTAGCTGTCTTTGCTAGTCTGAAGCTTCAGCTTTATATGCCAGAGTTGCCTCCCTGAAGAAAAACAGGAATTCATGAGGGAAACATAGCACTAAATTTATACTGTTATAATATTTCCAACTTATGATTGAAGAAAAGAAAAAACCAATCACATGCAGAGAGAAAAACTTTGAACATTAATTCTATTTGAGACCAACCATATCCATATATACTATTTAGAAAAGGAGGGGTAAAAAATAAAGTCCTAGAATAGATTTTCATCTCAGACAGTGCTTTACAAATATCCAATCACAAGATCAGAACAGAGAGGGTGATTGCACAAAGTTGATAGTTAGTTAAAAGCTCTGGAATCATATGGGCATAAACACTAGATCACCATTTTGGTTTCCTAAACCTCTGACCTTATATCGTTGAAGCACCCTAATCCAATTTATAAGCACTAAATTCCTTCTCCAACATTGCCTGACCAAAAATGTTGAACACTTGAACTTTGAGAAGCAACTACGGGCAGGCTTTAACCTGTCATGCTCATACTACAAAAATCACCTCATCTAAAATCTTCCATTACCTAATCAATAATCACCTGTTACATAGATTTGAAGTTTCTTTCAAGTTCAAGCCACAGCCAAATTGACAAAAAAAGACTACTACGTTATTTTCTAACGGAAAACCCACAGATAAAACTCCAACGCGATAGATAAGGGGAAATAATCAAATTTACTTTTTATCAGCATTGAAGTCTATACATTCATAATATTTTCAGAGTGATATATAGATCTGCATTTTTCAGGATTTACCAATAATGACAAATCCAAGTTACATCTACATAAAATAACAACTATATACTATAGAATATTCATAGATATTGCCATTTTGTATGTCCATTGTGGCCCTTTTCAAATTACTATAGGATTTAGAAGCAACTTTCCATTAACATCCTACTTAACACACAGTAATAATAAGGCTGAAAATAATAGAGAGTACTTCTGTACTTTATATCCTTTAATCCTTCCTCAGCACCAAAAACAGCTTCCTGATCATCTCTCCTATCAGAGAAGGCTGATATGCTATCATAAGCAAAATCCAAATCTCCCCCCTGTACAGTAGCAACATGTTAATGCTCATTTCCAAATTTTCAACAATAAAACATTATTTAGAATAGGAATCCACAAAAAATGGCACGAAAATACTACCTCCAAGAGCTTCCCTTCTTGCTTAAACTGCTCATACCTGAAAACCCACATACCATATAACTTAGCTTGAACCAAAATGACAATAATAATAATAATAAACAAATTTCCATTTTCCAACTCCATAGAACAACATTACTAGTTATTTTTTTTTATACTTTCACCCACAGTATCCGGAAATTATGTTGGATTTTAATTAATATGAGTCGGGCTAAGAAGACCCATTTAAGGGGGAAAAGGTCTCTCAACGCCTATACTTCTACTTACAAGACTGGAACTCTAGTCTTTTACCTAAGGAACCAAGCTCCTTGCTGCTCCAATAAAATAAAATAAAAAAACTCCATTTTCCAACTCCGAATGGCATATTTCCTATCATTTCTTTTATCTGAAACTTCAGTTATCCAGAAATCACTTTAGACTCTAGTTAACCAAATAACTTACTTAAGGGGTTTCCAGTTCCTTGCTACTAACCCAAGACTGTGCTTAGGGGAAAGACCTCCTTGTTACTTGGAACATCAACACTTACTTTTGGTCTGGAGCCCTCAGAAACAGGAAGTCACTATGGACCCTGACTAATATGAGTCGAGCAGAGATGACCACTAAGAGCACCCACGGTGGTGCAACCCACCACCATTTCTCCTTAAATGGATCTCATAGCATTTTTACATTTTTTCACAGTTCCCTATAACTTAAGCAACCCACCTAATTTTTTACCCCATCCCTATACAACGCGCCGTTAGTCCCTAAATAGGTCTCACAACCTATCGCACAACACAACCCACCATTTCTCTCTGATTCCATTATCTTCCCATAATTTAATGCTAACGACCATGCCTTAACTAAGGAATGTCCTTATTTAAGGACTTGCTCCAACCCTGAAACCTACAAATCTCAGATTTAAGGACTAGCTCTAAGGAGGCAAGTACCCATTGTTTCAGTTCACGAGACTCAAACGCGAGACATTGCTTAAAAGGGAAATCAAGCTCCTGACTACGTGAACTGGTTATATTGCTAGCATTTTAGAGTTTAGACAAAGAAAAATTTGCATTACGTTCCACCCAAACAAACAAAAAAAAACACAATAAATAAATAAACAACCAACATGGGCAAATGGATAAAAACAAAATTGATAAACAGAACAGTTTACACTAAAAAATACATTTTTTTTACCATAAGCTAATTTCATCAAATGTCTAATTCAATCAGCTTAATTGTTAGCCATAACCTTTCAACCCTTGACTTTTCAGTCAGTTTTGCCAAAACGTAGCCTTAAGGGGTAAAGTTCCCTATTTCTAATTTTCTTTCCAGGGAAATTCTATATGCACAAAAGAATTTCTATATGCACCCATACAAATTTTCACTCTAGTCATTAGATAGAGTATTTTTATCATTTTCAGACAGGCCATCCAAAATTTTGCACTGTCAGATAGGCCATCCAATAGGTGCAAGCTGCAATTCTCTGGTGCGAATAGGATTCCCTTTTTTTCTATTGACTTGGACCCGAGACAAACATTCCTTACGGGAACCAAGTTCCTTGCACAAAACTCGAGACTTTGCTTAAGAAACCGAACTCTGAGCAATGTTATAGTATTCCTATGTCCCCAACATTTTAAACTAACAGCAGAATTTGCACTATTTCCCGCCCAAAAAGGAATAAATAAATAAACAACCAACATAGGCAAATGGGTAGGAACAAAATTGATAAAAACAACAGTTTACAATAAAAATAACATTTTTTTTCTAAAAGGAAGGGAGCGAGAGAGAGAGAGAGAGAGAGAAACAAACTGGGAAAGTTCGGAGAGGGAGAGAACGTTGGAAGGGCGAAGAGTGGAAGAGATCCAAAGAAGAATGGGACGAGTGTCTTGGTATTGGAATGGCCATTCGAAGCTGTCTGGGTCCAATGACTCTGCTCCTTGGTAACCCAATTCACCAAGCAAACTGCATAATCGTGCACCACTCATTGATGTTTATGTTTTGCTTGCTTGGATTAGCATCAGAGAAGAGAATCATCATGATGAACAATGAAGAATGAAAAATGAGAACGGTTGGTGCAGTAGATAGAGCGGCATCGACTTCAAAAACGAACAACAACATGTTACAGTAGAAGCAAAATAAACATTTAACCAAGGGCCGATTGATAAAAGTCCAAGGACTAAAATGAAAAAGAGCTTTTAAAATCATTAAACCATTTCATAAAAAATTATGGCTTAATTGCACTTTTGGTCCCTCAATTATCACAATTTAGCGATTTTGGTCCTCCCGTTTTTAATTTGGCGATTTTGGTCCCCACGTTTTGATAAGTTGCAATTTTGGTCCCTCCGTCAACTATTCCGTCAGCCACGTCAGCAAGGTTAACGGAATAGTTGGCGGAGGGACCAAAATCGCAACTTATCAAAACGTGGGGACCAAAATCGCCAAATTAAAAACGGGGGATCAAAATCGCTAAATTGTGATAATTGGGGGACAAAAAGTGCAATTAAACCTTGATATTAATGTTATCTCTTAGTAGTGCATCCCTTTGTAATTATACTATGTAACGTTTTTTTCCTCTGTTTTTAGTTGTGCACTTGATTCTAAGAGTGTCACTGGTTCTATGAAATTTGAAAAAAAAATTGCTTTTCTTGACCAAAAATAAAATAAAAATTGATGGATTGTTAAATTGATTGTATTTTAGCAGTTATTCATGAATTTTTTGTCTCGTTTATTCATGGGCCAACTCATTTATTTCTAGCATAAACCAACTTAAATGAGATGTTCTAGAATAAATGAGATGGTTTTAATTGTCTTTTAAGATGATTTTATTCATGTAGTAACAAGATTATATGTAATAAAAAAATACGAACAAATGTCCCAACGGAACTTATAAAAAAGATATATGTAATTTAAATATATTGAAAATTGTAACTTTTAAGTTCAAAAAAACTTTTACAACAAATTTTATCATTTACATGTGATAACGCAATATTAATAATGAAAAATATTGACAACACTAAAAAGAACTTTAGAACATATATCTAATAAATATAGTGCAATTTGAACTGTTAAAATATGTCAGTGGTCCCTGTAGTTTGGGTCTCTTTTGTCAAATACCCCTGTTCTTTTGTTCTTAATTGCACTTTTGGTCCCTCAATTATCATAATTTAGCGATTTTGGTTCCCCGTTTTTAATTTGGCGATTTTGGTCCCCACGTTTTGATAAGTTGCGATTTTGGTCCCTCCACCAACTATTCCGTTAACCTTGCTGACGTGGCTGACGGAATAGTTGACGGAGGGACCAAAATTGCAACTTATCAAAACGTGGGGGACCAAAATCGCAAAATTAAAAACGGGAGGACCAAAATCGCTAATTTGTGATAATTGAGGGACCAAAAGTGCAATTAAGCCAAAAATTATTGAATTAACTAACGAGGCTTAGTTCAGTTGGTGTAAGGCCTCAACTGAAATCTTGGGAATGTGACACGGGTGCTAGTAACTCCGGGTTCGATTCCCACTAAAAACATCTCGCTGGGAGAGCCAACCACGCATCTCGCTTCAGATTAGTCTCAAGGGCTCTCTGGTGTATTAAGGGTGCTCTTGGGGATACCGGTGGTTCCGCAAGGAATACGGACAAAAAAAAATTATTGAATTATTTTTTTAATAGGTGATACCGTTAGCTTAGTAGAATGACAAATGTTATCTAAAGGAAAAAATTAATGAAAATGACGGATTTGTTAGACGGTAATAACTTACCGGACTTAATTTTAAAAAAATTAGGGACTAATTTATAACCTAAAAATAAGTTAAGGGATCAATTTAGTAGTTTTGCCTAAAACTTTATTTTGTTTTTATATTTTTGCAAAAATATTAAATTGGTCGCTATAAATGTTGACCTCTTTTAAATTAGTTCATGCATCCTATTTTTTAAGGTTTTGGTCCCTGTTATTCCATTTCGTTTTGGTTTTGGTTCTTGTCATCAACTACAAATGAAAAATCCATAAGTGACCTAACGAGATAGGGACAAACACCTACCCCCGCTAATAATATAAGGATCAAAACATACACTTGCTAAAAATACAAGTACCAAAACATGTGGACAGTGAAAAAATATGGGGACCAAAATCAAAACTACATTTCCATTATCCTTAACCATATAGTTGACCATTGAGATCAAGACCAAAACGGAAAGAAAAAAAGAGGCTAAAAACCCAAAAAAAAAAATGTATGGACTAATTTAAAATAGGTAAATATTTATGGGAACCAATTTGGTATTTAATCATTTATTTACGTATACATCTTATATGAGCTTTAGTAACACTTTTTTTGCACATATTTTAGAATCATCGATCGAAATATTTTTTGCTTTAAAAACAACAAAAATCTTTGGATCCATGATTATAAAGTAGGTGTAAGAAGTAGTGTTCGTGAAACTGGTGTATGAATATCATTACTTGTTATGGTCCATTAGGAGCTGCAAAAAATTGTTATGTTAGTTTAGCAAGAGGAAACTCTCGATCCTACTTATTCGTTAAGGTTAATTCCTGAAATTCAAGACTACATTGCTCTCATTTTCAGCTTTCGTTGATGCTTTCCTATTAAATATCACAATTCTGAGAATAAAATTTGGTACAGTATCTTGTGATATCGCTTTTCAAGTTGATTGTTGAATGTATTCAATATATTATCAAGAGAATGTACCCTTTTTGTTTATGAATTGTGTGGTATCGTTCACAGTGATATATTATCTAAATATTGCTTGGGCGTTGTGTGAAGAGAATGTGGGAAATTCACAATAGAAATTGTATTTGAAATGTGCATATTGCTAGCTCATTGAGGTTGTATTCATAAGACTCCTCCTATCGTCTTTTGGTTGGATATCCTTGCTGATCAAGATATAGATAATCTCTCCTCTGTCTCGTCTAATTTTAGAAGATTATATTATCTATTTTCGTAGATAATCACATATTTACCCTAAATTGTTTATATATCATCATAGGTTAATCTCTAATATAGGATTTTTCAATATCATTTAATTTATCATTTTTTTTTATGAAACTTCTTTCAATCAATCATAAGGGTATGGTCATTACATTTCATAATAGCTGCAAATCAATCTCAACGTTGATTCTCACCTTGCATAGAACACAACTCACAACTTCCTCATTCCCTGATCTCCTAATCAAGAGCCATATCAAGAACTCTAACCCAAACACTGATTCTCACCTTACATAAAACACAACTCACTGCTCACCCATTCCCTAACCTCCTAATCACTATTGCTATCAACAGCACTACTGTAATCACCAAAAATATGCATAGAAACTCGAGAATGTAAATATGCATCATCTTCCGCTCAACCACTATCATAAATAAAGTCATCATTATCTTCTTGTATATTTCATTCAACTATTGGTCTTGCCGATGCAAATAAAAAATTTTCAACTTGGCTTTTTTGTTTTCACATCATAATGCTCGTAGCTATTGAATTGCCTTCCAAAATTGTCAACATAGTGTGAAGTTACCAAAAGAGCTTGAAGATAGCACCTGCATTTATAATACTACATTGCATTAATTCAAGCAGAAAAAGAAGATGCAAGGGAACACTCTTTTTGACTACTCATTGCTTTAGATTTCATAAATGTGAAAGTTTACAAAGTGTTGGATGAGTGATTGCACTTCAATTTGATGCTCAAAGTTTTGAAATTGTGGTGGAAGAGAAACCCTAATTTCTTACAACTATTGGTTGCATATATTTTTAAATTGTGAACACATTACAATTTTTTAATATATTTTAAATAAATTTATTTATTTATTTATTTATTTTATCGAATTAAATTGGATTCAAGAATAAAAATGGATGTTGTTCGTGCAACACTTATATCGTTTTTTGGCACATCATCACCGTCAGCCTGAAGATGGACAAAAAGACGTAATGTGGCAAAAAGGTTCCACTTCACCTAGGGATGACAATGGGTCTAGGTAAGCCTTACCTGCTACCCGCTCTATTGGTGTAAATTTGGACTCAGCCCTGCCCTAGACAAGCACAAGTACTCGTCGTGGTCTCGTGGATATCTTACCCGCGGATCTTGAGACATCCAACGAGTCTGTGAGTATCCATTAACTTCAAAAATTAAAAAGGAAAAAAATATTGAAGCTATGATTTTGCATTTATTCAATCAATAACTAGCGAGTGAGAAAAGGAAACAAACAATATTGAATTTGAATGGGATGATGAGTTGAATTACCCGCATAACACAAAGTGTACGCCAAAGAGGGGGTAAAAGAAAGACGATGAAATAGATCCTAATCCCTTAGTGTAAAACCGACGCTAACAAGGCGAATAGAAAGAACGATGCTGACGAGTGATGAGATCGCTAGCTCGCAACGAAGAATGACAACAACGAATTGGCGAAGACAAAATTGCAATTTTGTCACAACTGTAGTGAAATTAGGTTTTTCACTTTCACCGAATAAAAGATGTAAATATGTATATGGGTATGTTTTAGGTATGAGTACTCATGTATCCGAGTACCCACTTACTTGGACCAGGCCCATTTAAATACCATATCTTAAAAAATTTATTTCCATTTGTTTATGGATCCAAATTTTCAAATCCGGACCCGACCCGTTATAGATGTTATCTTTGTATATCCACGTGACCGAGTAAAATTATCATCCTTAAATTGGGAAAAAAAGTAGGAAGGCACTAATGTTGCAAAATTGCGTAAGTTGGGGGAGAAAAAAAGCATTTAAAAAAAAATAAAAAGATAACATTAAACATTATTTTCAGTCCTGTTATGCTCTGTTCTCCTCTCCTGACTTCACTTCGCGTTGCCGCTGTTTGTTAACCACCTCCTTCATTGTTTCCTCTTTCTCTTGTATGTTGTAACTTCTCATCCATTGTTCTAAATTCTATAGTCCTTTTAATGAATATTTATTATTCTAGAACAAAAAGGGGACAATTTGGGCAATTTTTCATTTAGGTGGAAGCATTGAAGAATAGTAATTTTTGGGTTTGTTATGTGAAACTTTCTTTCTACTTATTCTTTTTGCATTCGACAACTTTTTTTTAATAGCCAAATTTATTTTATTTTTTTATAGAGGGGAAAAGCACATTTGCATGGGTTTGAATAATGCTTAATATTCGTTAATTTACCAATGAAGCTAATTCTTAGGAATAAAATAGTTAACAGAAAAACTCTACAATTGACAAAATTAGAGGAGATTTTCAAATCCTGACATATAATGAATGAATTTACAGGGATTACTCATTAAATTGTTTTTTTAATGGTTTATATGATAGTACCAACTAAGGAATAAGTTTCAACTAATTTTTTTAATGATTTGCTCGTGATGATTGGTTTTAGTTGCATTGTTTGAATCCTTTATATATATCTCAGTTGATAAAGTAGTGGGACATGAAGTGAAAACTCCTGAGTTCAATCCAGGTGCTATTCCAGCTAGTGGCATGAAGCTTTGGGCCTATTTGATTTATGTTTTGGAAATAGTTTTTTTTTTCTTATAATTTAAAAAACAAAAAACTTGTTTGATAGGCTTGTTTTGATAAAAGTTGTTCCGATAAATTATGAAACAAATCCTTGAAGTTTGGGATACTTTTGTCACATACTTTTATACATTTTGTTTTTAATGTCTGACTCTCCGAAGTTACTTCTAGGTTTGTCATATACCCCTACTCCAATTTTGATCAATTTTGATGACATGTAATATCATAATCCTAGTTAGACACATGAGGTTGGTCATGTGATACCGCGTGATATCACACGGGCGAAGACGACATCTCTCTTCAATTTTTTTTTCTTTTTTTATTTAACTAAAAATATAAAAATATTAACTTTTTTATTTTTTAAAATTTTTTAAAAAAAGAATCTTCGCCCACGGGGTACCAGGTGTTTAACCTCCTGCGTCTAATCAAAATTTCGGAGTCAACCTCCTGCGTCTAATCAAGATTCCGGAGTCAGACATTGAAAAAAAAAATTAGAACATTTGACAAAAATACCTCAAACTTCAAGACTTGTGACATAATTAAGCGTGAATGAAACTTGCATATGCTGATATGGTTGAGACTTAAAATTAACCGTCAAGCAACAGAAATCACACTTTTTTCATTATTATGTTTATTGAAAAAAAAAATACTTTTCGTCTTAAATTTGGATCTAGTTAACAATTATTCTAAGGACAAATTAAGAGATCAAAACATGAAAAGTTCGCATTGAAAAATCGAAGTATAATTTCTGAATCAAATTTTTAATGTATTACATATTAATAGGAAAAAAAACTCCTTTTTAATTGGATCTCTCTAACAAATGTTCTAAGAACAAGAGATCAAAACATGAAAAGTTTGCAAATTTTTTTTATAGGCAAAGTTTTGCATTTGCATCATAAAAAGAAACATGTTAAAATAGGTCTAGAGCATTTGCATTTGGCAGTATGAAAGATGAAACTGTGATATCACTGGAATCTTCATACATTGACCTGGGCAGGTTCAACCGGTTCAAAAAAAGGTGAATATTTTATATATGATCTAGAGTACTGCAAGCTGAATAATTGTTAAACATGACAAGTAGCCAACTTAAAAAAGATTCAACCTTATTTCTTGACATACAAAACAAAACCAACCAAGGAAACTAAGTATGGCAAGCTTTAATACTCCCTCCCAGAAATCAAGATCAACATTACAGGATTGCCATTCACAATAAACTCCTTATGTTAATAGAAGAGAGCAATACAAAGATGAGGAAAAGGAATCCTCAAGAACTAAAGAAATTGCTAAACAAAAAATACAAAGAGACAAACACTAAACACATGCAGCAAAGCACGGCAATCTGTCTACAAGTCAAACAAAAAGACCCCTCTCACAAGGTTGCTGGCAAAACAAAACTAAAAAGGCTAGAAAAACTATGCTATCCCAAATGAACTAAAAAGACACCCAATGCGCTGAAAAGATTCTAGCATTTTGGTCCAACCAAAAGCACCACAGAATCATGAGGCATTTAATTCTTACACCATTAAATAAGTGACTTGCACCCCAACATGTACCTCAATTGGTAGAGCCGTGGGACATAGAATGCAAGCACTTGGGTTTGATCCCCAGCATCTGCACAATTTTTCCCCTCCCCCTACCCGAAAAAAAAAAAAAAGAAAAAAGAAAGAGTGACTCACAGGATTCCTATGATGCCACTCAAAGTTGAGAAATATTGTTACAACCAACAGAGGCATGTATGCTATGTATGTGATTCATGAACTAATCTTATCCCAGATCTCATTACATACATCTAGGGGAGGCATCTTTGAGGTGTCATAGTCAAACTTCTCAATCACATTTTTATCCTTCTCCACAATATCTGGAAATAAGATTTAAGGAGCAAGCGATTTTCATCTTTTTTAAGGATAGATAGTATCATATACAGAAAACCTGAAGAATAAAGAAATGGAGAGAAGGAGGGAGAGAGAGAGAGAGAGAGAGCGCAATCTACTCAACAAAAGGATACAGCCTGATATGTTGGACACATCATCCAAGTTTGGCACAATATTTGTGACAGAGGCATACATTGAAAGTATCATCCTGAAACAGAAAAGATGAATGCATTCAAATTCCGACCTTCTACTATTGTAACGGTGAAGGCAAATTCAGTAATTCACATAATTGAGACCCAAATATGAAAGAGAAGATGAATAACAAATAACATTATTGTGACAACAAGACAATATTAGATTTAAGCTTTTGCAATGTTCTTACTGTGCCCTTAGCTTATCTTTCTCAATTTTGAGTGAAGTCTTCTTTTGTTCTTGGACAGAAGCCCACTGCCGTTCTAGATCATTAAACTCATCCCCGATCCCTGTGTTAATGCAAAATAGTTGGTAAGGTATGTCATGCAAGAGAGTTAACAATCCAAAAAGAGCATGCATACGATTGAAAAGCTAACAAAACAAGAAGAGACTTATCTAAACTCTTCCTTCAACAACCGTTCTCTTTCAAGTTCTTCCTCCAGTTCTCTCTGCAGAACGTCCAACCCGGCCTCAGTAGTACTCTCACTTTGAGCTTCCTCTGTTTTTTGCTTGCACTCATCTATCCTTTTCTGATAATCTGATTCATATAAGCACAGGTCAACTGCATAATACAATCATACTCAAGAAGATCTGCACGTAGAACTACCATGAACTTAAAAATTTTCAAGATGTTCATCAAGACTTGTGATCGAAAGTTGGAGGTCAACAACTTCACCAAACTTGCAGCATCTCAGATAAAAGAATATAAAACAAAACTAATGAAAAGGAATCTAATCTTTAATCAAAAAAACAAACCCAAATGCAGGAGGCATGATTACCAACCCTAAGCAAAACATCAGCAATACTCACTAGAAAAAACATATAGCCAAAATAAAAGGTTTTAAATTGTGTTCCACAACTTCAATTGTTTCTGCAATCTTGCAATTTTGGTAATCTATACAACCTCAAACACAGCCCCCTTCACCCGCATTTTCGGTAAATGCAACATCACCGGAACTGCAGATAATCAAAATAAAAGAAAGAAAATTACAGAAGAAAAAATTGCTAACTTTTAAACCCCCACAAGATTTTACTATCAATGTTTATAGGGTTCAACTTCAACAATTATCTATGAATCAGGCATAAACACAATCTCCCGAAACATGGGTACTACGATAGCATTTGACGCACAGACTATTCTCCTTGGTTCCACCCCTTGTAGTAGAACCAAAATACTTTTAACCACATGTCCTGCTCTGTAATCATAGAATAGAACTTGTATTGCCAAAAACATGGATACTAAGGTACAAAATAGAATGACATCAAATGTTCCGTTGTGTTATCTTTGGCTCCACCCCTTTTCATGAACCAAAATATCCCATCTTACCCATTTATAAAAAGATTAACTTAAAATCCAGTTTCCAAAATGACCAAATATGAACACATTCCTCATTATTGAAATATTCTTATTTTTAAAGCTTTATCAAACACAGGCTAATTGACAATAATGCAGGCCTTGATACATTAAAAACATTTTTTGTTCTTCAATTTTCCAAGTATTCGATAACTTTCATTTGATTGATCGTGTTTAACTACTTAGTTAACGAAATTAAAAAAAATAAAAAAATTAACAAATCCTCTGATAACTTTCATCTAGAAGGGTATTACATATTTTTTTTGAACTAGATGTAATATTCCATAAACATAGAATATAACTCTCATGTCATGGTTCATCTCATTTTGGCATGTCTACCAAAACCTGCCCCAAAGTCCTAAGTCCTAACCCCACCAAAAACAACATTAAAGTTCAACAAGGAGATCAAATCACACAATTTACTTTTTATCAGTGTTAACCAAGGGTATCTCCCCAACCCTATGGGCAAGGAAGGCCATCAGACATCAGACATAAAATGTGAGCACCTGTGTTCGATCCCTACCAACTGTCTAAAATGAAAAAAGGAACTAATCTCCTTCAGGGTGCCTGGTTGCCTCACCTAACAAGTGTCGCTCCAAGGTACCGAACTGCTTGTTGGTTCACACACTTCACTTTAACAACTTGAAAAACACAATATCACGAAGGATTGCAATGTTTAAGGAACTAAAAATGTGAAATCTACCTAGAAAAAGATGTTACTATTATATTAAGAGTCAATTTTTTAGTTAGTTTTCCAATGTTGGTTCTTTATGCAGTACACAAGCATATAAATCATAAAAATGAAAACTTTATCATAAGCATTAAAAAAATAAGCAAATCCACTCACATTCCCAATTCCATCAACAAAATTCAAAGAAGACCCACGAATTAGGCATAAAATAGGGACGTGCCCATGAAGAGAAAAAGGGGGGTTAAGAAGAAAAAACGGGCGGGGGGGGGGGGGGGGGGGGGGGGGGGATGACCTTGAAGCAAAGAGTGAAGGTCGTTGAAATCGGAGTCGCAAGTCGAAGAGAGGGAAACGGTGCGTTGAAGAGTGTGAGAGAGGTTGGTGAAGTCACGGTGGTCGCGTAAGACGTTGACGAGGTCATCGCTGTAGGAGATGAGCTTGTCCACGTCGACGATGTTGCTGTTGCGGTTGTCTTTTGAAGAAGATGATGATTCTCCCATCTTAATTGAAAAGGGGGAATTGGATGCAGAGGGAGAGGGAGAGGGAGAGAGAAAGTAGGTGCATTGGTTTTAGGTTTTAAATTTTAAAGTTTGGTTTTCAATGTGGAAAAGGAGGGAAACTTGTGTGCAAATTCTATTTGCATCATGGGTTTACTTGTTGATAATGCAAAATTATTTAAAAGTTTATCCTAAAATTAAAAAAATGTATTGCTAACAAGGACACATGTTAAAGATACTAGTATTAAAAAAAATAATTAGGTTTAAATATTAAAATGGTCTAGGTAAATATTGATCCATTTGAAATTGATTCCTGAAAAAAAAAATGGTTTGGTCCCTGCATTTGCAAAACATTTTGTCTTTGGTCCCTCATGTTAAATGTGGATGGAAAACGCTAAAAACGTAATGTATTACATTATATGATCAATTAAGCATGATATTCTTGTGTTAATTCTCAATGATAAAAAGATAATTTCCGTTATATAAGAGAACCAATTCAAAAACTATGACAATAAAAGGACCAAAACCTATCAAATTTAATAACACGGTGACCAAAACAATATACAAACATAATTTTAGGGACTAAAATTTAACAAGAGCGACCAAAACAAAAAAGTTTTGCAAAATGCAGAAATCAAAACCAATTTTTTTTGCAAGAATCATTTTCGAATGAGTCATTATTTTCAAGGACCATTTTGGCATTTACAAGTGTGCATTTTAATATGCATCGGGAATATAAAAAAATTACATTTCCCAGAGTTTTTACTATATTTGATTTCTTAACAAGTGCATCAAATACACTTGTTTTTAGGTCTATGCTTTTTACAACCCATGGTATCTCCGGAGATCCACTACTACTAGTAGTCTCGTATTCGATTTCTAAGAAAAACATCCCGTTTGGAGAGGCACCCTCATAATATCAAAGCATACTAGTCTCACAAACCTATTAGTAATGATAGACCCTGTGGATATCACGGGCTTACAAAAAAGTACTCGCTCTGGTTCCTAATATAAGCACCTTTTGACCAATTTCACTCCCTTTAAGAAAGTTAGTTAGTGGCATTGGAAATGTAAATATTTGGTATTATTTTCAAAAGTACCACTATAATTATTATTGGGAATGTAAAAAGTGTTAAGTAAATAAGGGTGTTTGTGAAAGAAAAAAAGTAATTAATGCCATTGAAAATTGGAAATGAGGCTTATATTAAGGACAAAAAAAAAGTCTTGAAAGGGGGCTTGTATATAGGACCGGAGGGAGTATAAACTTTTTTTAAAAAAAAAGTTAGGATCCATTGAGTTAAATGATTTGGTATGTATCATCATGATAATATCATTTAACTAAATAAATGGATTGATTAATTTCATAATGTATAAAAAATTATTTGAAGGTGCAAGTGTCAAAAACTTTTACCTCGTATCAACGAATTCTAACTCATTATCATGGTGATTATACACACAAAATTATCAAGATGCTTATACCCACCAAATTTTAACTCATTTGAAAATTCATAAGTATGTAATCTAACAATGAATATTTATCTATGTTTCAAATAACATATCATTTATTAAAATAAAGTGATACGATGAATTATCATCTAATTTTTATATTCAACGAAAATTTATAGATTTAATCCACTTAATTAGAACGTTGAACTCAATAATTAGATTGATTAACTTCATAATGTATAAAAAGTTGTTTCAAGTTGTAAGTGTGAAATACATATATCAATGTATTTTAATGCAGTAGTCTTGATTTTCGGTTGTTCTATAAAAGGCCCTCGTTCTGGAGATGGTGACACATAACGGAAAGAGTAAGAAACAAGAAATTCGAAGAGGACAATATACGATGGCTTGTTTTTACACTAGACCTTCGGTAATATTATCTTGCTTTGTGCTAATGTTCCTTTTGTATGCAACATCTTCTCATGCATCAAATAAAGTAGTTGTGGATGTGAACATCATTTGCAAGCAAACCCATAACCCTTCATTATGTTCAAATATCCTAAACTCAAAGCCTGGTGGAGCAAAAGGTGCAGATCTTATTACTCTTGCCCGATACACCATTGACATAGTTCGTGGCAATATCACCAACACAATCAACCTAATCAAGAAGCTGATCGCACGGAGCCATAATAATCCTATAGCAAAAGTTCATTATGGAAAGTGTTTGTTGCATTTTGGAGAAAAAGAGGGAGCCCTCGGTGACCTTAACTACACTCAAGAGTTGTTGAAGAATGGAAATTTCATAAGTGTGAGCTCACGTGCCAGTCATGTGATCATGATGCTGAGCAATGTATTAAAGGAGATGATCCATCGGAACCACCTTATGATGATAAGTCCGAGCTACCACAATATGCTGATTTTGTTGAGCAAGTTGTTGATATAACTAGTACAGTACCCGCTCAATGCGCGGGCTTAAATCTAATTAAATTTTGAGGTTACACAAAATTTATATTTAACATCCAGATTATGATGGTTGAATTGAAATATAAACAAAAAACATACTTCTTTGAAAATTAATATCTTATTTAATTTTTGTTTCACTCTCCATGCAACTTTCCTAAAATACCTCTATTCTTTTATAAATCTGAGAAAGTTAAATACAATCAACTAATCTCCTTAATAAGCGTAAAATTATTTGATTTTGATTATAATTCGACACGGAGGGAGTACTTCCGTTTCTAAATATAAGACCTTTTTACGAACCTTTTTATTTACTCACTAATAATCTTTGGTGTTATGTACATGCGGCCAAGGGTATTTCAAAACCACGACATACTCGTACTCAATGAATACCAATACACATAGGATACTCATGAGTACATTTTGGCTATAATAATTATTCTAAAATTATACTATCATTTTTTATGATTTTGAGCCATAACCTCTCATGCTAAGGCGATGGATAGGGCGATTTCATGGAATAAAGGACCTTTTTCTAATAAAAGAACTACGGCACACACTGGTTTGTTACAAGCAGTAAAGTAAAACTGACATCATCATTCAACTTGATTTTATGTTAATATCATGGTTTCTTAGGCTGCAAGCACCTAAGAACATTTGGACTCATATCTTGACGTAAAATCTGCCGTAGATAAAAACGCATGACTTAAAATCACACTTAACTAATACCAGCCTACACACTCGAAAACTAAAATATCACAACTTTAATTATCGAGAGATACAAATAAAAATTCTATTCGTGATAGTATCTAGCAATCGTCAACCAATCGAAGCCATCAAGTGTTGCAGTCCGTCTCTATGAGACGAGACAAAAGCCCTACAAAAGCCTACATTGATGGCTAATAGTTATAGAGCAAAACAACATGGAATTAGGTAGCAAGTTTATTTCTATTCAAATGGTTACACTTGTCAAAGGTGTCAACACGTTGAATATAAAAAAATTAGGTTTAATTATGTCACAAGTCCCTGAAGTTTGGGGTACTTTTGCCAGATACCATTGTTCTTATTTTTTCAATGTTTGACTCCCTAAAGTTACTTCTGGGTTTGTCATACACCCCTACTACCAATTCTGACCAATTTTCCTGACATGTAACATCGAAATCCTAGTCAGACGCAGGAGGTTAGACACGTGGTGCCCCGTGTGCGAAGATTCGTTTTTTCTTTAAATTAAAAAACTAAAAAACTTAATATTTTTATATTTTTAGTTAAATAAAAAAAGAAAAAAAGAATTGAAGATAGAGGTTGTTTTCTCCCATGTGACATCACCCGGCACCAATGACCAACCTCCTGCGTCTGACCAAGATTCCGATGTTACATGTTAGCAAAATAGGTCAAAATTGATAGGAGGGGTATGTATATGACAAACACAATAGTAACTTCGGAGAGTCAGACATTGAAAAAATAAGAATAAGGGTATTTGACAAAAGTACCCCAAACTTCAGGGACTTGTGACATAATTAAGCCCAAAAAATTATTACACAAAGTGTAATGGTACCAAACTGCATGAGCAAAGTTTAAAGGATTTAGATTCTCAAACTTAGCATTCTATCCACTTAGATGCATCTCGGATCAAAATAAATCAAATAGTGATTTACATAATAGTTTTATTACAACATAAAGTGATTTATTTATTTAAAACTGAGATGATTTATAAAAGTAACAAAATGGCAATATGTATTTTAAATTAATTTACAGAGCTTATATACACACATAGCAAAAGGGAAGAGAAAATCAGGTTACGGCAAATAATGAAATCAGTCACCATTCACCAATGAATAAATAAATAAATTTAATAAAAGAAAGAATTCAAAAGGTCATTTATAATTCTATACAGGCCTCTACTTTTTAACTATGAAAGCTCCACCGTCTATACACTATACGATCTATAAGCCATGACTACAAAATTTGTCTACTTTGCTCCTCACTGAGTTGAAGGTGGCAACTTATATACCTTATTGCTATCTCATGTGGCAGCACTGAGGCCTTGTCCGCCTCTGCAATTTATCCCATAGGCACATCATCTGCCTAGGCGTTTGGTAATGAGATGTGCATTAATCTTCTACACAACCAAACTGGCAGAATTTGAAGCTATGAAAATAGTGTACTTGTTTCGTGCTGTTAAATTGGTCTACCCACATTCCCATACTCGCGTCTTCCATCTTAAACAACTGCATAAATGATAAAGCACAACAACTTTAACCACATTGGAAACTGAAGTGAGAAAATTTGTAGCCATTAGGTGAGTTCACTAACCTTTAATCTATGCATTTCAAATTCAGATACAATGTAGCGTGCAGTTGTGCTTGTCATGAAATCCACAATTTGATAGAAATTTTAGAAGGTTAATAATCAGAAGCACCTACTTTCTAGAGATAATTGTTGATATGTTTTTGTTAATTGCCAATGATTAATGAAAGATTAGTGATAGATAGCAGACACACAAAATTAGATTTATATAAAAATCAAAGTTTGCATATAAATGATCAGAACACCAACAAAAATGATTTAGGAATTCATGTAATGGTCTTATAGAGATAGGAACTTAAAATCAGTATGCCAACAAAAATGATTAAGGAATTCATGTAAGAGTCTTATAAAAACCAGTATGCCAATCCAAGCAGTAAAATATGATTTAGAGGAAAAAGCAACATAAAATTACAAAGGATGATCCCCTATAAAAAGGACAGAGCTGATTATTGATTAGTGAATAGAGCCAAAGAAGACCAAGTCAACCAGTATAGCATAGTATAATTTCTTCTTATCAAAAAGTTATCCTTTTTTTTTGTTTGAGAGGCATTCTTGTTAAAAAAATTGTATGAGTTATGAGATATGATCTCATAAAATAATTGCCAAGAAAATCAGAACTTACTTGATGTATATTGGTAACAACATCAACCAACTTTTCAACTATCTGCAATAAGCAAATCTAACAGGATAAGTACATTGTCAGAGTTGCAGGGAATGAAGCACGGGAATCGAGGTTCAAACCCTGGTGATAGAGCAATATTTGCCTATAAAAATAAATAGGATAAGTACATTGCTGCAAGGAGCCAGGTAATTCATCCATGGACTTATTTCCTAGTTTCTTGGTTTTACTTTACCCATATATGTCATATGCTGCTATCATGCTTGTCCTTCAAGTCTTCAACACTGAACCACATAGTCTTGTCACCTATCTCTCTTCAGTTTTAAAGAATTAGTTTCCTTAAACATAAGGCAAGGCTAAGCATTATCAAATGGTAATACATAACATAAGCTACTTGTACAGAGAGTAAGTATATATCGTCAAACAAAGGTTCATTTATGAACAAATAATATCCTAGGTCAGTCAATTCATTTACCCAAACATACTTAGCACATGTGATCTAAAGGCTAAACATCATATAGTTATGAATTTTTAAGTTTAACAACAAAATGTTGCCTTGTGGTGCACAACCACTTGTGAAATGAATGCCAAAAAAGAGAAATGTTAAAATAAATGACTAAATTATTGAAAGCCCTTATAAACTTTTGCTTTTTACTAAGACAGAAAGGACTTCAAAATTATTTCAAAAATGAGAGTCATCTGCCAGGATTCTTGTTTATCATGCAGTTTCAAAATAACAGTTTGTTTTTGCATACTTTTCTAATTCACAAACATATACTTCAACTATAACATGTAAAACACTTACAAAAACAGTCCACAACAACTTCAGGGGGAAATGGCAGAATTAAAAAAAATAGGAAAACAGGAAGAACAATATACTTAAAAACAGTAAACACCTTGGCAACAACTTTGGGTGGTTATTCTCCTCCAAGTCTGGTATCAACACACTGCCTGACTTTATACTCACTAAGTCCTGGTGTAGCCTGAAAAAATATCAATTGATATTATAAACTACCTATCCTACATTCTAAATTTACTGATGAGCAGATTTCAATTTAGGTTTAAGATTTTCTTCTCTTCTTCTTCTTCTTCTTCTTTTTTTTTTTTTTTGTATTGGGAGAGGAGGGTATAGCTTAAATCAGTACCATGTAACCAGACTCTGTTGTCCAAACGGTAGTGTATGATCAATGGTTTTTCTTCCTGCCAAAAGTACCAGAAGGACAACACAAAAACTGTGTACATCATTCTTAGCATTCAATTGTCCATTCATTGCATACTTATGTGAAATGGTACTAATTGTTTCAGTTTGAGATTACATAAGATAACACGAACATAGAAAATTTAGTTTCAAAGCTTTTTGCCTGTCCTTTGGGTGACATGCTTGATGTTCAACTTAATTTCTAATAGCATGAATACTTCGGCTTTGACTCTAACAAATAAGAATGTCTTGAGAAAGAAGTGGAGACGTGATTAGTAAACCTTTTCCTCAGAAATTGTGTCCAGGCTATGTTCATTCAAAATATCAGTTGCCTCAGGCGGCCTTAGCAGATATCAGATTTCCATCCTCATCCCTATAAGCCATATATTGAACCTGCCACTCAAGCAATTAGAAATTGATGCTGATATTTTTTCCCCCACTCAATTTTCCTGCTTGAAAATTGAAGTTACCTCCCCAAGGATAATCCCCTGGTTTATAAGACATTGGAAAGGCTCCTTGGTGGATACAACACCAATATCATACAGAACCCGAAATGGAAAAATTGAATTAAATCTGCACAAATATTGCAGCAACAGTGAGAATATGCTAGAGCATTTGATGTCTCTTTCAACCTGATTGCTGGATTTCCCAATCTTTCACTCAACCATGTCATAAGTTATTTCTTTAATTAACTGCTAAAAAGGATAGTTTGATTTCCCTCGATCATTACATTAATTATAACGAGCACTTTATTTCCCATATCTATAGGACAACCAAGTATTACAACTGCTGGAGTGCTTGTCTACCAACAATTTAAAACCAGATTACATTTAAAAAAAAAAAATCAAATTAACATCAATATATGGTGCTATATTTGCATTTCAAACACTGTAATAAAGAAACTAACATGTGTTGCATCAAGAATGCTGACATTATAGCAAGCCAAAGCATGCATTTCCTTTGCCATTCAAGATTCTTGAAACATTCTTACTAATAAACAATCATGGAATAACGGCGACGGCGACAGGGACATAGTTGTTCCTCACGGAGGTCGAATTCATAAAAATAAATTTAAAAAAAAACTGCGCATCCCACACAGAGACGTACATAAAAATGTAAAATACATACCTTGTGCCAGAACCTAGCATACAATAAATGGAGAACCGCATGCTCACCACCCCCAACATACATGTCAACAGGGCCCCAATACCTACTGGAGAAAAACACTTTTAAAGATAGAGAATTAAATTATTTAGAGAATAGAATTATAAAAAATATAAAATATATGAATCAAACATAAAGTAGATATATGATCCTCAGCAAAAAATAACACAAAAGTTTGAACTTGATCAAATCCAACTAATTCATTTGAAACTAAACACTACAACAAAACTCTAAAAAGGAACATCAAGTTGATAATGAAAAGGTCAATGAGAACAACAAAAACATGGAAAGGAATAGTTAAGGTTGTACCTCAAAGCAACTTATTGACATTGAAGTTGAAAGCCGATTCCTGAAAATTGAGAGCAGATGAATATGAAATATGTGAGCAAGAACATAATCCTCAAAACCAATTTTATGGAAAACCAAGCAGCCAAATACTAATCAAACACGTAAACAAATCCAAGAAGCATAAAAAACAACATAAATCAAAAGATGCACAACTCCAGTCATAAACTTACAAAACATAAGCCAATGCAAAAGACACCTTTAACATCTTCTTCCTCCGATCTCCACAATCTGTGACAAAACTGAATGTTCTCAATTCGATTATGTGGTCCCAATCCAAGGCCATATCCAAACACAAGAAATCAAGTTCATATTATAACACCACCAAGGACGAAGTTAAGGAGTGAAGAAAGAGAGATGAAATATCAAGCATCCTCAAATATCAGTAGCATCATCATCATAACATAACGAAGTTAATGAGGCAAGGGGTTACCTTATCGAACGACGAATCGTGGCGGTGGCTCGTGGCTGGACAAACGGGCGTCGCGTTGGAGAGTGAAAGGAGAGAACGAAAGTGAAGCTTGAAGCCTTGGAGCCTGGAGGGAGATGAAATCGACTGGGAAAGAAATAAAAGAGAAGTGGGGAAGGCTGAGAAGTCAGGTGGTATATGGGGAGGGTTCTTCTCCCTTTCTAGATACACATTGAATGAGGGAGTGTACTGCAAAAGGTCTGAAAATGCTGCAGAAAGAAAAAAAATAACCTACATCGAAAGCAAAGAACGGCAACCTAAATTACAACATACCCTTCGAAATTTAAACCGAATAAAAGCAACCCAAGTTCAAGCAAAGAAAAATAAGGGCCAAGGCAGTAATTTACAATTGTTACTGCAAAAGAAAACAAGGAAAAATACGGAGAGAGCACCCACTGGACCTCTGCATTTGTCATAGATAAGACAAAGGTTTCAAACCCAGAAGGCATAGGCATAGTAGGTAAATGAAAAATGAAAGCAGTAGGGGTAAAGAGATAAGGCTGTTGATGAAGCCCATTTCCGTAATTGAAGGTGTGAACACACACAAACACGAGGACAACAGGTTACAAACATAAAGCCCATTTCCTTAATTAGTAGTGTGAACGCACACAAACAACAGGTTACAAACATTGGAGGAAATCCCAACGCCACGTGCTCTTCAACAGTGGAGGAAATCCTACGTGGAAGCAAAACAGTGATGGAGGGTGCAAGTACAACCCTTCAATTGTGATAGTATATAGATATAGATTATTGTCATAGCAAAGATTTTAACTCAGAATTATTAGTGCTCCTTTTTTTTTTTTAACAATGTTTCTGCTGAAATGTTGCCATGATGAATAAATTAAGTTATACAGTATATTATAAGTATTTGCCTTTTGATTATTGTTTGTGTTTAGGATCAGAAATAATTATATAATCGATTCACCTTCTATCTAATCAGAAATAATTATTGTTTGTGTTTAGGAGTTTGTTATATGAAGAACCCCTCGTATCTTGTTTGCCCAAGGAAATGCCCATTGAACTCCAGCCAAGCATTGCCATAAAAGCAAGTTAATGGCCATAAAACAATATTGAATTTTGCCAATTAACACCGTAACGTTCGAGCAAAATGAAGCCACCGATCATATATTAAAATGCGACGATGAAAAATGGTGCTAAATGATACTACCTCCGTCCCTATTTATAAGATACTTTTTACATTTTCATTTTGTCCTTATTTATAAGATACTCCACCAATTTTTAATGAGCATTAATTCCTTTTTTCCACAAACACCCCTATTTATTTAACACTTTTTAGATTCTCAATACTATTAATAGGGGTAATTTTGAAAATACATATCAAAAGTTTACATTTCCAATACAATCAACTAAATTTTTCCACTTTCTTGATGGACGTGAAATCTTCTAAGAGTATCTTATAAATAGGGACGGAGGGAGTATTAATTTAAAAAGTTGATATTCAAATTTTTTTTTTATGGATGTTGTTGATGGGTGTCCTAAAGACACTCTTTAAGGCTTAAGCTATCAATAAAAACCAATATTTCAACACGTGTTTATATAATATTTGTGACCTATTCTCGATAATATAAAGGCATATGTTCAAGTATGTGCGACTTTGGTCCTCACTAGATGACTTCTTCCTCAGAGTTCCGAATTACTTGCGCTTGTCACCTTCACAACTCCATCCAAACTCATGGTAGCTTTTAATGGCCTACGAACGATTTAGTGAAGTATTATGCAAAAGTTGCCATGTACAATTATTCTTTTGCTTGTTCCGGGTTGATCACCAAAGTTCTCGAGATTCGAAAATTGGAAGGAGTTAGGTTACTTTCACTTGTAACACATATATATTTAGATATTTTTGAGATTGAAGACTTCGACTAGGATTTAATTTTAAGAATGAGTACTCTAAAGTAATCATCACTGGTCAACGTGATCCATTTGGCATCGGGAAATCATCGATCTTCCTAATCTCATGGACTGGTCGTCATTTCCACCACGAACCCGAAACTTATATATACTTGTGTTTTTTTTTCCTGCTAACTAATTAAGAAATGATGTTTATACATCTTGAGGAGTAGGTTTCTAGGAATGGGCCTATCAAAACTAAAAACATGCATGAACCTTTTTTTTGTTGTATGTAGAATCCTTTTTTTTGTATCTTACTATTGTTGCTTAACGTCTTGGCCAGATCATAGATAAAAGGGTTGTCGAGCCTAATGGTTATGGGGAAAAGAAGAATCTCTTGCTTTTTCCTACTCATACATACTCTGGGAAGCATCCCGAAATTGAAGAGAGTTCTTTGAATTGACTAGTAAGCTATGAAGAAGATTCAATCATGATCCCCTGTTGTTAGACACTCTAGTGGCCTGGGCGCAATTCTTGTCGGCGTTGATCCTCCTGCCAAAGCGATTTCTCCTTGAAAGGCGATTCTGACCATTCTCATTGTAGAGGCTCCAATCTCATTGAAGACCAGAACTGGGATCAATTCTTCCGTTGCTAGCTATTGCTACTTTTCCTCTGAATAATCGTTTTGAAATGCCCTTGACAACTGAGGTGTTGGTATTCAAAGGGATCTTTAACAACGATGATTCTGTCAAGTAACCGCCCCTGTCGCTTTCCTAGTTGTCAACCCTAAAATTTAGGATTCTGTGGTTACTGCGACAACATAAGTCGTCACATTTGATGATCCAAATTCAGTTGTAAAAAGTCCAGCTCTTGTAACCACTCTAGTCATCCTTCATCCTCTTTCCCCAATTGTTTTAAGACCCCCACTTTTAACCTAGATGCCCCTCATCTGTCGAAGCTTGCAATTCATGATAAATTTTAATCGAATAAGCTCACCACATGAAGGAATTAGTGGCCAATTTGCTTGCTAGGTCGACATCTCCTTTTCGGCTTTCGTGGCATTCTCTCATGTTCCTCCCCCAATTGCAATGCGAAAAGAGATTGAGATCGTAAATCGGAAGGTGAGGGGGGCTGAACGTAATTAGCTCCGTCTTAAAACTTGGTTGACCAAATATTAAAGAAAACTCGTTTTGGTTTTTAAAAATCTTAAAATTCAAAACTAAAAATCACCTTAAACGGGGTTTAGTAAAGTAGTTTTACATTAGAAAAATAAAGGTTTACTCCCTCTGTACTATTATCATGGTAAAAAAACACAAAGTTTTGTCCCAAATTGAAGTATAAATCAAATTTTTTAAAAGTGGTATTCCCTCCGGTCTTATTATAGGGCATACTTAACTGAATTACACATACCAAGAAAAGTAATTAGTTTTATGAATTATATGAGAATATATTGTAACATTACAATTTTACCCTCTCAACTTTTTTTGGAAAATTCACACTCATTAATAAACAACAAAAAACACATAGATAGTCAAAACATTTAATAAGGACAAAAAAGAAAAAAATCAATAAATGATGCATAGGAAATATAAAGTGATTTATAATTAAAACCAAGAAAATCATCTAAAAAAACCCTATAATAAGGACCGGGAGAAGTATATTATAGTTATGATTGAGTAATTAAAGAAAGACACACTAAATAAATAAAAGAAAAAATGATTCATTAATAATTAATAATGAAGTAGAGTAATGATGCAAAAATATGTATAGTTTCTATTTGTAATTAATGAATTACATCAATTATTATTTTCTTTGACTCTTAAATTTTTTTATGAAGATATTGCATAATTTTTGCCTTAAGCTTGTAGTTTGTAATTTTGGCTTTTTTTAAAAAAAAAATAATCATAATATAACGTGTTTTGTTTTTCAATGCAGATTATAATCTTAAATTTTATTTTTGAAAAGATAATCAAAATCTAAAAGCTCTCTTATAGCAGCTGAAGATTAATTTTTGTGAGATTATTTTGTTTAGTTCATGTAATTTTCCTATTATACCCTTATCACCGTGACACATTACCTATCACATTATCACTCCATACATTTTTTGGTAATTTACTCAATAGAAAAAATATTCTTTACACTCTGAAAACAGAACAAATCAACTTAAATTTATTTTTCAGCTAAGATGCCCAAACATAAATAGATTATTCTTTTAATAGAATATAATCTTGTAAGATTATAATAAAAAAAGTAATCATAATTTCATTTTGCCAGCTATACCAAATACGCACTTATTTTTAACATTAAAAGTTAGATTAAGCAAACCCATAATTTTTTTTATTATGAATCATTCTTTTTTTTTTTTGGTTTCCCAAGGTATCCACGCGCATAACTGGGTGACTAATCCTTTCGATATTGTCGGACCCTTTCGAGGGCTGGTCTCCCAGCAAGTTCTTTTACATTCGCAAGAGTCGAGGATCGAACTCCCAACCACTTGCTTATGTCGCAACAGATCCTTTACCATCTGTGCTAACCTCCACTAATTTACTATGAATCATTCTACTAATCTACTTTTGTCATTTCAACATTAAAGCTGCTTTGTTTTGCTTCTGAATCATAATTTAATGGCCACGATTTTAATGAGCCAAAGTTGTCAGGTGCAGCGTGTACCCCATGTGAAAATAGTTTTGTACGGATAAGGGGAGACAACCGGAAACCCGCTGATCCGGTAAAAAAAGCAAAAAATTAAAAACTGGCGTGTATGATGGATGGCCTCACACTCTGTAATAAATTACTATCCTACGTCCCATGATTGACGTACGTAGGGGTTTTTTTTTTAATAAATTACCTCCGACTTCTCATGATTAAAGTAAGGGTTGGTTGGTTTCTTTCTTCTTCTTTTTTTTCAATAAATTACCCCCTGCATCCCATTATTAATGCAGGGGTTGGTTGGTTTCTTTTTTTTAAAAAAAAATAAATTAATCCCTACGTCTCATGATTGACGTAGGGGTTGGTTGGTTTTTTTTTTGTTTTGTTTTTTTACCCCCTACATCCCATGATTGACATAGGGGTTGGTTGTTTTTTTTTTTAATAAATTACCCCCTACGTCTCATGATTGACTTAGGGGTTGGCTGGTTTCTTTTTTTTCCCCACGTCCCATGATTGACGTAGGGGTTGGTTGGTTTTTTTTTTAATAAATTATCATTCCTACGTTCCATGATTGACGTACAAATAATAATTACCAAAATTACCGTTTTACAACTGTTTAAAAAAAACACTAAATCTAATACCTACGTCCTACTTTGGACGTAGGTTTCATTATTAAAAAAAAAAAACTAAATCTAATACTTACGTCCTACATATCTAGTTTGCTCCATTTTGGAAGATGCGGCGGATGATGCAATGGCGGGGTGTGGCCTTAGACAGTGGTGTCGGAGGAGTGCCGGTGGATGAGGGTGGTGGTGAAGCTGACGATGGTTTGGTTGATGGTGGGGTATCTACCGGCGGTGAAAATGGATTCGCCGATGGTGGTGCTGGAGGAGTCGCCAGTGGTGGTGCTGGAGGCGTCGTCGGAATTGCCTTTGGTAATGGTGACCATAGTTTATTTACAGTTTTACCCGTTTTTTATTTAAATAACTAAAAAAAATTAAAAACCAAAAAACCGGCTGAGAATAGATAAAATATAGGAGATGCATGCTGCATCAAACCTCAAGGCAGTGCAGTGAAGCCAACACGTAATTTAATTTTTCAAGTGCAAATCTTAAAGATTCACCATAACTAAAGACCTCTTCAAACATATGGTTCCCAAACACAAAAATTAAAGATTTTTTAAAGACCTTTTCTTTTCACACCCCTCATTTTTCTCCTCACCCCCCATTTTTTTCGCCTCACATGAGGCGGAAGTGCTTTTTTTTTCACCCTTTCCGCCTTTTGAGAGGAGGAAAAAATCAATAAATTTACACTTCAACTTCATGTGAGACGGAAAAAATGGAAGGTGGGGAAAAAAATGGGGGGTGTGAAAAGAAAACTTCTTTTTAAATTTGATCTACTGAGCTAAGGATTTGTGTACTTAAGGAGCTCTATTTTATTTTGATTTTTAATTCTATGACTTAAAGCAGTCATTAACATCTTGAACCCGTGCATCGCATGGACATAATTGCTAGTTGAAGCTTGAAAGTAAACCCCGATATCCCCAAATCCAACAACTACCTCATGTTTATATAAATCTTCCCTCATATTTTGTCCCTTTTGGCAGACCCATCATATGCCACCACATGTTTCTCGAGATGCGAATTTTGCTCAAGAAAATCCTTGTATCTATGACCATGCGAGATGTACAGCCACGTATCTTACAAAATTTAAAATTATTAAATTAATTAATAAAACAAAGAGGAAAGAAAGACGACTTATATTTTTTATGTAGTCAAATTAAAATTAAAAAACAGTTTTTTAAACCTATACATCTATGTATAAAATAAATTATTATTATAATAAAAATTGTATTAAAAAAATAAAATAATACTTTTGAAGATATTTAATATGTCATTATCTCCTAAAGAATTTTTTTTAATGTTTGTTAATAATATGCATAAAATAAATAGGTTAAAAAAATAATTATACTCCCTTCGGTCTTTATTCCAATATATAAAAATAAAAAATTAACATAACACTTATTAAGGAAGTTAGTGTCTTAGTGAGTTCATTTAATTTTCTTAAATTGATAAAAAAAATAAAGCTATTTTAAAAGAGCTACATTGGGAATAAAAAAAAATTGAATGAAATGAGACAACTATTTTTTAAAAATATTTTAAGAATATTTGTTTTAGAATTAAAAATTAGTTATTTTTTTTTACATTTGAGACGAAAAAATAATTATATCTTTTTAGGAATAATTTATCTAATTTAGAAATAATTGTATTAAAATTATAACATTAGTTAACTTTTTTTTTTGGTTCATTTTTTTTAAAATATATTTGAGACCTAAATAAATATATCTTTTTTCTGTATAAGAATTCACATGAAGTAAAAGTTAATACATATATTTGGTTACAAAGACAACTATACTTGTTAGAAAAATAAAATGATTGAATAATCCCTAAAAACTTAAATTCTTGGTAAATATGTTTTTCAAAATTTCCACTCGAAATTTAAGCAGTAATATCAAATTATGTTCGAAATTGAGAAGCCAAATTCTTAATCGGAGAAATCGTTAGGGCATCTACAGCAGAGTTTGGAGAGAGTCTGGTGGAGAGTTTTGAGTTCAAATTTCCCTTCAGACTCTTTCAATGTTATGCTAATATTCAAAATCTGGTGGAGAGTTTTAAGTTGAGTTTGTAAATAACATACTCAACTTAAGATTTTGTGGGACACTTTTTTTTCTTTTTCCTTCTTTCTTACTTTATAATACCCTAATAAACAAATAATAATAATAATAAAATAAATAATAAATATTATTAACAATGAATAAATAATAATAACAATAAATTAATAATAAATAATAATTACAAATAATAATAATATTCGATTTAAAAAATAAAAATGATATTTCTAAATATATACTTTTTCTCTTTTATTCTTAAATATATTGTCTTGTTATGAGAAAATAAATAAATAAATAAATAAAAATACATAGTTTATATTCAAATAAATAAATAATAAATAAATAAATAAGAATTTTAAGAATTTGAATTATGCATTTATAATTTTTAGTTGGTATAATTAATTATTGTAATGTTAAATTTTATTTAATTTTAATATTTAAATATTATTTTAAATTATTTTTATAAATTCTAGGTAATTAATATTATTGAAATTGTATTACAAAAGTATTATTGAAATAAAATTATGCACAAAAGTACATGTACATGATGATGTAATGCTGAGGCATGTTTGGTGAGTCTGGTGTTAAAACTCTGTTATGGTGGAAGATATAAAAAATCTGAAGTTGAGTCTGATAATAAAATGATGATGTAATGCTAAAGTTTTGACTCTGCCTTGAGAAGTAGTACATTATTTGGCATCTTTCTTCTTTGAGTAATATAATATTAATTGTCAAATCTTTTAATAATTCAACCTTTTAATAATAAATAAAATTTTCTATTGGTTGATTTTTTTCCCTTTCTAAAAATAAACAATAATAAACACCGAGACCACGATGCTGTATATGTAATGTAATCCAAGTGTAAAGTACTCCCTGAGAGGCTGAGACCCTGACCTTGTATTTGCATCACAACAAGTAGAAGAAGCTGCTAAGGCTTAAAAAAGCTAAAGCCACCAAGTACAATAAACCAAACAAACCCTCTTGTTTGCAAATCCAACCCCATTATCATTCATTCATCATCATCATCATCATCATCATCATGCTTGAAGAATCAGTCTCATCCTCTTCACCCACATTCTGGGCTGGACTTAACAGCTGGTTCACTCCCACCGTCTTCTTTGTGGTCCTTCAACTTGTTATTGGAACCATTTACATATCTTCCACCCTTGCCAACAATAACCACAACCACAACAACAAACACCAAGAAGAAAACCAATTAGATCCTCAACAACATCAACATCAAGCACCACTTGCTAGATCTCCTTCTTTGCTTCAAAGGTTCAAGTCCATTAACTTCCACTCTCCTTATTCTTATAGATCTCAAGATCCTTATTATTATAATAACCACCACCACAACAACAACAACAACAACCATGAACTTCTTCAAACCCTTGAACAACCACAACAACAACTTCCTAGATCTCCTTCTTTGCTTCAAAGATTCAAGTCCATCAACTTTTATAGTTACTTCCCTACAGAACCTTTGTCTTCTAAGCTCACACCAACATCTCATGACAACACCGACAACGTTGTTGTTGCAACCTCAACCATAACCACTACCCATGAGTTACCACAGCATCACCACGTGTACGATGAAGCCGTAGCAGTTGAAACAGATGAAGAAGAAGGTTCTTATGAAGATGGAGATGAAGCCGATGATGTTGTTGGGAAAATGCTACATCATAATAAAATTGATGATGATGAATATGCCGCCGCTGCTGCTGCTGATGATGTTTCTTCTTCATCCATGGATGAGATTTACAGCAAGTTGCAGGGACAAGATGGTCATTTCATACGGACCCAGTCGGACACGAAGCCTGCGTCCGGCGAGGTGCCGGTGAAGCTGCCGAAGAAGATGAAGAAGTCGGCGAGCTCGAAGTCCGCATTCTCGCATTTCAAGGAGGATGACATTGTGGAGAGACGCCGTCCGGCCACCGTGAGGGAGAAGAAGGTCACCGCCAACGCCACCGCCACCGCCGACAACGAGGTGGATGCCAAGGCTGATGATTTCATCAACAAGTTCAAGCAGCAGCTGAAGTTGCAGAGGTTGGATTCGATCATGAAGTACAAGGAGGTTATTGGAAGAGGGGGCGGAAAGTAAAGGTAATACAATGGGTGCATGTTTAGACCGAATTCAATTTGGATCAGAATTGATTTTTCAAGGAAGAAACTACTCGCATTGAAAAAATCATGCTGGACACTGTTTTAAATTCAAATGACTGCGCTTTCTTCCTCTCCATCTCGAACAAAATAACTATAGCTTAATAATAATAATAATAATAATAATAATAATAATAATTAATAATTATGATTTCATTACCTTTTGGGGTTATTAGTATAATTTTTTGTTAATTTAGGGGTTATTCATCATCCTTGTAAAATTAGTGTTTTTTTTTTTGCTTGTTTATTGATTTTGTAAAGTGGAGTGCTGATGAGTCTGGCTAGTTATAATTATTTGATTTCAGCCTCTGCTTGTGGATGTTGGGAAGTAGTTACTTTTGGTTATGTTTATGGTTGGACCCCCTTATTGGTTCCTATTTTTCTATATATAACATCATATGTTCTTGCTTTGTTTGGTGGTTTGCTTTTGTAATGTGTTCTCGTGTCCTAATCATTTTAATTTAAGACTTAGGATTGAGTAGAGAAAATGGAAGGAAGCTAAGTTTGTTGATTACCCTTGTAACTTTACTACCTAATGCAATGTGTTTCGGTTAATGGAGTTTGTTTGTTTAATGTGCATAGTACAGCAACATCATCTTTCACATTCTTGGTCTCATGATGGTTCACTGTAATACCAACCTTCCTGTGTAAAATATTAAAATGGTCATAACATTGTTTGCTAAATATTTTAATTTTGTTGGTTTGCAAATGGTCATTGCATCACATGGTGATTTTTACTATAATTTAGTACTATTAATATGAACGCAGTAGAGGGGAAAAAAAAAAAGAGAAAGCAGGAAGTTAAGGAGGACGGTGCAAGTTGTGCAAGGCCAGTTGGCTTGTACAGTACAAGCTGCTACTTTTAAATTCACATCATTAAATGAAGGATTGGGCACTTTGCTCATGGCAACATGCACTGTGAAGTCGTGCTTATCCTTATATTTTGGGGTTACTGTATTATATTGTTTTTCTCGTGCCATCTTTGATTATTTGTCTTTTTCTGGAGAGGGGCGGCAGAAAGCAAAGCGTAAAATTTAATTAAGTGAAATTAATGCTGTTTGACATTCAGACGTGAGCCTTGAAAACGGGTTCAAATTCACTTTAGTATTTTTTCCCGTAACATGATGTGTTTAACAAAATGTTTATAAGTTTGGATTATGATAAAATGAAAAGAAAAAATGAGGGCATATGCTGGGCAAAATTCTTTAACTAGCTCCCGGTTGTTATAAATTATAATAATGACTTGATGAGTGTTAAGAAGTGGCCATCAAGGAGGCTAAGGAGGATTGCATGGGCGATTGAGGGTAAAAATTAATTCAAATAAAATATAATAACTAATGAAAATTGGGGACCTTATTGCAAAAACAACAAATCGGTACAACTGCAAGCTGACAACCGTTGATCATTACGCTTATCCTTACACCATAATATCTAACGGACAAACTGTCCGAAATGTGAAAAGCTCTGGTTTTTGCTCGGAGTTATTAACAATTTTCCTAGAATGAGATGAGAAGAATCTTATTATTGTTTGGATTTTTTATTTCATTGGTTACTAGTTTTTAACAATCTTTGCCTTTTTTGGAACCACAAAAATTGCTTGAGATTTATTTCTCACCACAAAAATTGAGACAAACCGAATTTTTTGACAAGTCACTATTTTGAAATTCTTGATTGTAAGACATGCATGTTCTCATGCCACTCATTAATAGAGTTTTTTTTTTTTTTTTAAAACAAGATAGAAAAAAGAAATTTTAGTCACTCAATTAGCACATGTTTTCAATCTTCAATAAATTGACATGATGAATAACATAAATACAGAAATGAAACTTTAGTCACCCACTTTTGAAAAAAAAACACACACACACATGTTTTCAATAATCAATAAATTAAGGCTAAACTACTTATTTGTTCCCTTATCTTATTTTTTATTATCAAATCGGTGCCTCATGTTTTTTTTGGTATCATATTGATTCCTTATGTTTCTTTTCACTATCAATTTGGTCTTTGAGTCACTATTCATCTTACGTGAACCAATATGAAATAGACATGTGTCATTTTTCTCTGATCTCCAACGACACAAATGTGAAACAATATAATATTGACACGTAGAACCATGATTCGAAAACTAATTTGATAACAAAAAGAAAAGCAAAGAATTAATCAATATGATAAAAAAAAATCTGAGAAACCAATTTCATAATAAAAAATAAGATAAATGACCAGATAAGCACTTAGTCATAAATTAACATAATAAGAAATTCAAATTGTTTCCCTAACACCTGCATGTAATTTAAATTTCTCGTTGCATACCTTAAGCATCTGCTACACATTAGGCTCTCCTAACCCATGATTCTATCTGGCAACTGAAATTATTTGCAAATTTAATTTAATTTAAAATTTATCCCAAATAATTCCCTTTTTAGGAAGACGTTATCATTTTAATTCAAACAAAAAATTTACCTCAAGGGAAGAGTTGTTGAAAGAAGGATGAGCAAAAATAAAGGATGCACATATGTTAAAGGTTGTTCTTTTGCTTCTCCATAACATTTTTTTAAGAGCTTAACAATTTTTTCACTTTTACAAAATCATCTATTTATTATACTATTTGGTTCTCCTTGTAACATCCTAATTTCTACCCCTTAATAACTTAACTAGCTAATTAATTTATAGATAAAATTTTCACAATAAATTAAAACTATAAGTTACAATACAAATTTTAACGTTAAAGTCCCTGCATATAAAGAACACAAATATCACAACACCATTAATTAAACATTAGACTTTAGGATCGGATGCATATTATTTATTGAGATTAATGAGTATAAATTGAAGGTGTAAAGTTTTTACACCGTCAATGCATCATCCATCATTCATTTGTATTACTTTTATCTAAAAATCAACGACCATAAACACATGAATGACATGAATAATGCATTGATGGTGTAAACAAACTTTATACCATCGGTGCACTATCTATTTTCTCTTATTTATTTTACAATTTAAATAACACAAAGTAAACAATCATAGCCAATAACAAAAATTGTGCATATAAATATAATGTATGGTAATCAAGTGTCTTAACAATTATTATAATTAACACTTTTATTTGTATGCTACTATAAACGCATAACTTTAAATCTTGTTCTTGGATCCAATTTCATATACACATACATGCACAACCTCTATGCCAGACATAGGACATATATGCACATATAAGTATATCCCTTACAAGTATTTCCATACATTCAACAGACTTCCATGCCGAAGAATAAGATATACTCACACATATATGACTCTTACAAGTAACACTTACTTGCAATAGATCTCATACCACGAAAATAAGATTATAGCCGGAACCAATATTTATACCCCTTACAAACGTTATACTTGAACATATCTTTCTCTCATCCATATTACATTATTGATTATATCTTTTTATTTTTCATTTTCCAACATCTCATACATCTTAAAAATAAATACAAGAAATTAGAGTATGTTTGCTTTGCGAAAATGTTTTCTGTTTTTATTTTAAAAAATTATTGATAATTATATTATAGCCCCATGTTTACTTTATAATTGTTATTAATTACAAATGTGATTCCACGTTTTTATTTTGTTACTTGTTTTCAAATATTCACACAAGAAATAGTGAAAACAACTTTATATTATTTCCATTGTTTTTTATAAAAAATTTTGAAAATAGGAAATGAAATGAAAACGCAAAATCATATTCATAATTAACAAAAATTTAAATGAAAACATGATATCATAATCATAATTATCAATAATTATTAAAAATGAAAATATTTCACTTTCGCAAAGCAAATTTTTCTAAAGAATGCTAAATATTTCCTTTTCAAAAAGGTACTTGTTACAAACTTACAATGTGTCTTGCCCTCTTGTGAGAGGCGGAAGGAGATTTTTTTTTCAAGTGCTATCTTCCATCCTTTAATATAGATGATGGGGACCAACAAGGTCTAGCACAGTTAGTAGATAGCTGAGTTTCTTAATTATGATATTAGTGGTTCAATCCCTGCCGTGGGTATAGAAAATGTTTTGTTGGTAGAGACAAAACCCACTTCGATGATCTCTACGCCCCGGAGGGAATTAGTTTTCGGCTATCGGTTGGATGATACCTTTGGTGCACACCAAAAAAATATAGATGATTGGGTTCTTATTGGGTTTTTTAATCATGATGTTAGGGGTTCAATTTTTGTCGCGAGTATGAAAAATACTTTGTTGATAAAGACAAAATTTACTTCGATGATTTGTACATCTCGGATGAAATTAGTAGTCGATTATCGATCGGAAGATACCCTTGGCACAAAAAAAAAAGATTTTATGTTTATTAAAATAATTAATTATTATTATTAATATTAATATTATTGGAAATATAAAAATTTGATATATTATTTAAAACTATTCCTATAATAAATATTATTGAAACTCAATTTTTTCAATAATAAAAATATTTATGTAAAAATAATTAGATATCATTAAAAAGTAAAATAAAATTTTTCATAAATTAAAAAAAAAACAAAATTACCAATTGAGGCTGACACAGTTGTTATGAGCTTTGTCACATAAACAAGTGATTGAAAGTTTGATCAATGTCCCGCAGATATAAAAAATTATAGTTGGGAGAGCCAACCTAAAATGGTTGGACCGTGTTCGCATCAATGGATAACTATGGAGGAAAAAAATATACTCCTATATATATTAAAAAAAAAAACAAACAAAATTGACATAAAGATCTTCCATTAAAAACACTAAAACAGAGTAATATATCCTAAAAAAAACATAAAACACCAAAACACAAGCAAAGTGGCAGAGGGAGTAAGTGATGGGTTTGTTTTTCAACCATCCAAAACTGAGAAGATGGAAAAAAAATCATGTTTTGGTAGCATTAATTTTCTTCTGTATCTGCTTCTTTCTCTTCACTTCCAAAATCCCTCGCTCTCACCGATTTTCTGACCTTCGCAATCTTATTGGTAACTAAAACCACGCTTAAATTCTCATTTTCCCCCCTAATATAAATTTTTGACATTAGTTTAGATAATTTGGATTTGTGGATGTTGTACAGGAGTACCAAACACAATGAATGTGATGACAAATTTCCCATTTTTGATTGTGGGAGTTGTGGGCTTAGTTCTTGCTATAGAAGGAGGTGTTTTCAACATAAGGTTTTTCCCTTTTTTATTTATTTATTTTAATTTTGATGATTCTTTCCTATGACCCTTGTAACAAAAGTTTATTTATTTATTTTCAATTTTATAACTTTTAATGAGCATGTTTTATTTGTGCTTGGGAATTGGTTGATGTTGTTGTTAGTTGTCAAGGAGAGGTATGGACTTGGGTACTATTCTATGGTGGAACAACAGGAGTGGCTTTTGGCTCTGCTTATTACCATTTGAAGCCGGATAATGATCGTGTCTTGTGGGACACTTTACCGGTAAGCATTATGATTCTGTGATTTTTTTGTTAGCTTTTTCAATTTTGATTTTTATAGCAGCTTTATGTTGTTTAGTTTAAGCTGAGTATGAAGAGTTGGTCAAATTCAGCATAGTCCAATAGTAGGGATGAGGGAGAATAGGAAAAAGTGTAGATAAAACCATTCAATGGCATTTCCAATGACTTAGTTTAATGACATGACACAATGGTGACGTTTGATCAATGTGGGGAAATCACTTAGTGGGAAAAGGGTCTAGTTGTTGTTGTTGTTGTTGTTTTATGGTAAATGGAAGGGCCTTTTTTCAGTTCACTGATTAAACTAGTACATCTAACAAGGATAAATCTTGCAAGTTGTAAATCAAGAGGGCACTTCTTGTTTTCCTCTTTCTTCATTAAGGAGGATCATTGGTTTTGTCATTGGCAGATGATGGTGGCCTACTCCTCACTTTTCTCTAGTTTGGTTGTTGAGAGGATCGGTCAGTGGATTGGGTTATGTTGTATGTTGGCGCTCCTTTTGGCTGCCTTTATTTGTGTAGTTTATGAACGGTTAGTTTCCATATTTTTATTAATCTTGTGTATTTTCTTTCTTCAAATTCTTATAATTAAATGGGCTGAAACTGTAACCGTGATTGATGCTGAATTCTGTCTGCTAGTTCGTTGCAGAATGTGTGATGATATTCGGCTCTGCTTGATGTTCCAGTTGATTCTTCCTCTAGCTATTGCCCTGGTAGCTTTTGCGTATCGCTCCAACTATACTCACTCAAGATATTGGTTTTTGTCAGCAGGTAAGCTTTAAACCCTCCTAATTTTCTTTACTTTTGAATTTCAAATATTTGATAAATAATAATTTAACAAGGCTGTCTATTATCCATTTCTAGCAGGGAGAAAGTGCTTTATGCATATATAAAGTCAATTTTATGCCGAGGATTTGTTCTCAATGAACTAGAGTTAAATTTGCTTAGTGTAGATCTATTTACAATGTAATATCCCTTGGGATCTGTCATTATTACTCTAATGAACGTTAGTACAGACTCAAACAAAAACAAACTCTTGTTAATAGTCTTTTTTCCCTTTATGCCATTGGCAACATTTTAGATGGATTATCTTCTGATAGAGGTTTGGTGAGTATCTTCCAAAACAGGCTTTTGAATGTTTAATATGAGAAAATAAGCTTCCATTTCACTTTTTAGTCACACTGGCTATGGTTCTGATGCTCAGCAGCGGTTACTTTTATGGTTAGTTTGATACACCCTTAAAGTGGGGTGAAAAATTTAGCCACCCCCCGGCACGGTCTACGGGCTAAGAGGGTGAGCCTTGGTGCAAAGGTAAGGTTGTTGTTTAGTGGCCAAGAGGTCACGGGCTCGAATCCTAGAAACAGTCTCTCCGCTTGCGGGGGTAAGGTTGCGTACATTTACCCTCCTAGACCCCACCAGGTGGGAGCCTCGTGCACTAGGCCGCCCTTTCATGTGTACAGGGCTAGATGCATTTGCTAAAGATAAGTGCATATCTATCATGGCCGCACAGCGTTTCACATGTCAAGGCTTGACAATATCATGTTAATGCCATGTCTTTTATGGTCTTGAAAGTGATTTGTGCTTATTAGTTGTTTTTCCCAGTTGGAAACACTGAACAGTTGGGAAGAACCAGTTCCAATGCTATTTAATTTCTACTTTTCATGCAAGCCCCTGTTTTCTTTGTGTCAACTATAATTACTAAGCTAAAGTGCCTGTTACTGCCTGTTAGAATGAACTTAAGATATATCTTCTTGTTAAGAAATAGCGATTTACTATTACATTATGAGTATGTTTTGAAGACTGAACTTTCTGGCACAGGGATTTATCTGCTAGCAAAATTTGAAGCTGTTGCTGACAGGAAACTGTATGGTGTAAATAACTACATTATTAGTGGGCATTCTTTAGAACACTTGTGCTTAGCACTGATACCAGTTGTATTCAGTGTAATGCTCGTCTACAGGGAGCTTAAGTTTCAAAGGTATTTCATCATGCTATTTTTTGGTTCTTTCAATTCCATTTAGAAATTTGTTTATCAAATCACCCGTTATTCTGTTTTCGGTTTAATCATCTTTTTGCATTGTACTGTTTCTTGACAAGAGGTTTGGACTCATATATCGGTCGTATTGGTGATAGATTAGGAGATCTTAAAGACCGGCTGTGAAGAGGTGGAGAGAAGAACTGCAAAGGCACTTACGTGCAATTGCTCCTAGATGCCTCAGATGTTGCTGTACAATCAGATAAGTGAGTGCAAACAATTCCCAATGATTATGTGAGTCATGTTATGTGAGTCATTTTGCATTGATAGTTGGTTTTACCTTTTCTACATGAAGGAATCTGTTGATAACAAACTGGTCAGTGGTTACCTGGTGGCTGATCATATGGATTGGAGCTCATGAATTTCAGATTATGAGTACTTCTGTGACAGACAAGAGAGTTCTAAGTTTAGTTTGTTTTTATTTTATGTACATGATCATTTCTCGTGAATCTCGGACAGAATAGATTCATCCAGCCCTAGGCATTGAAAATTTTGTGTTTACTAATTTGAAAGTGTGATTTGAACAACTGATTCAGATAATTTCCCGTGACACATAGGTTATGAGCAAATTACTTAAGGACATATACTTTGTGCACTAAATTATGAGGTGCCACGAGAATTTTGGTTTGTATGGGCTCTTTTATGTTTGGTTAGTTTAGTCTTATCTTATCTCCCTCAAATTTAATTTTGTAATGTTATACTCCTTCCGTCCTATTATCTTGGTAAAAAAATTGCAAAAAAATTTGTCCCATATTCAAGTAAAAAAATAAATGAAAAATCTTAAAGATTGTATATTGTATCGATGATTGATAAATACGTAAGGAAAACACATTTAAAGATTTTTTTTAGAGACAATATTGCAATATGTATTAATTGTAATGATATGAAAATTTGTGTAATATCAAATTGTAATTAATGAATGAATCATTCATTATATTAAATAAATACTCTCTTATTTTCATCGACTTGGTTGACTTTTACCAAAATAATGTAACGAAAGGATTATACGTTGGTTTGGTTTGACAACCTCTTCTTATCTTAGTTCTTACCGTATAAGTATTATTTAATCTAGTGATTTCATTTTGTTCTACATTTTCCCTGGAAGTAGTTTTTTTTTTTTTTAATGTGGGAATGACCAACATTGTATGCAGAGCAGAGTGTTTTGAACTTTTGATAATTTTAAGTTAGGAATAAGCAGTGACACTGGTGTCAGGTGGTTAGAGCAGGTTTTCGATGTTTTATGTTACTGAACTCTGTTATAATGTTTTTTTTTTCCGTATTTCTTGCGGAACCACACCCTTAATACCATGGAGTGCTTGAGACTAATCCGGATCGAATTGCGTGACTGGTTCTCCCAACGGGATGTTTTTAATGGGAATCAAACACGGGCTACTAGCACCCGTGTCTCATTCCTAAGATTTCAGTTGGAGCCTTACACCAACTGAACCAAACCCCGTTGACTATTCAAAGGTTTAGTGTTCACATTAACGACATTTGCGGTAATGGCATGTGGTCATGTGTTGGCACTTTTAGGCGCAGGTTCCTCGGAGTAATATGCTTCCTTCACATGCTGTTGTTTTGTCCGTTTGAACGGTTGCTCCTGTTTTGGTTTTGGTGGGAAAACGCGAACAACTGTTTTATGGCTTCTTATGTCATGATGTCTCATAATCATTTGTTGCTGTACCCATATTTGAATGATGGATTATTTTTATGCATTAGATTCGAGGTTCTTTCTTTTACTTGAGGTCCCTCCTTTCTCCATTGGGGTAAGGGGATGCCATCTTTGTTTCTTAGTTTTTTCACTACCTCTACTTCCTCCCTTCTTATCTATTTATCTCATTACACAAAAATATATTATTTAAAAAATATAATAATTATTTTGATTTTTAATACATTAATTTTGTTTTTTTCGTAATATATTATTTCTCTTTATATAATTACAGTATTATTTTTTTCACCACTTACTTAAACTATACTCTATTAAATAGGGGTAGTCATGAAAAAAAAATTATTATACTCCTAAACTTCTAAAATAAATATGAACAAATTGAGAGTATGACAATAAGGAGTTTATTTATTGGCTTATTTATGCTTTTGTTCCCTAAAAGTTCATGATGTTTTGGTTTTGGTCCCTATAAGTTATTTTGATCGGGACTGGTCCTTAATTTTTCAAATATTTTGGTTTTGATCCACTCCATTATGAAAAAACTGTTATTTGCTAATGTGGCTAGCGAAACACTATATCAGGAGTCACGTAGTGTGAGGAGACGCCAAACAAGTGATATGGTGTGAATGATATAGATCCATGGACACAAAATGATCTCATACGCAAAATGGTCTCATACGCAGAATTTTGCGTTTATGAAACTGAATCATTCATATCACAGTACTTATTTGGCGCTATCTCACACCAAGTAGCTGTTGGTGTGAGTTTTCGTTAACCACGTCAACAAATAAATGATTTTTTCTAACCGATGAGACCAAAACCAAAATGTTTGAAAAATTAAGCCAATCACAGTCAAAATAATTTTTAGGGACTAAAACCAAAACACGCTGAATTTTGAGAAACCAAAACCATAAATAAGCCTTATTTATTTAAACAAAAATAATGTAGAACCCTTGAAGCTTTTGGGAAAAATTAAACGATATGAACAAGTATCTATGTTTCTTTGTATATGATACAAGCTAATGCAGCAGATAAATCCAGGAGTCCTATACTCCTATTCGTAATAATAGTAGAATTATATTCCTAAAGCATAACTGATAAGAGGCAACAAGGGGATCAAATGAACTTATCAAAGGCAACAAGTGATAAGTTGGAACTGGAAAGGAAGTGAACTAGTGCATAATGTGTGGGAATCTACTAAATAATTCGGACCAAATAAGCTAAAAAAAAACGTTGTTTGGTGAGCTTGTGTAGTATTAGGTCCCTAGTAGTGTAAAGTTTGAACGAACTAATGCATGATGCTTAGCCAGTCTTTCCGAAATGAGGGATTTGGCATAACCGATTGAAGACAACGACAAGATCAAATGAGCTGATCAAAGGCAATGATGAGACAACAAGGGAAAAAGATAAATTTGGAAGGCAGAATTGAGATGAATATAATATGTAGAACTTAAAAATTTAAGAAAAATGATCTTCGAAGACAAATATTGCTTATATTAATGGCAGAATCCTAGTCCGAATTATTAAACAAGAAAATAAATCAAGAAAAATAATCTTCTAAGTTACTCAAAAATATTTTTTTTAAGGTTCGAAAATTGCTCGTCATCCACTTGCATTTGAAAGATGATTTATTTAAGAAACAAAAATGATCCTAGTCATGCTTGGTAATTTGGTAATTTTTGAGGTTTATTCTGATTTTTTAAACCAATGTTTTTTTTCTTCTCAATTTCTACTGCAAGTTTATGCGACTGAAAAAAAATATTATTGCAGATGGAGGGGTGGAAAATTAATTTGTGATATGAATTTGATTACCTAACTTGGCATTAATCTCTTTTCAAGTTTTCATTCAATAAATGATATTCCCTTGAAAAAAAATGATATTGAATGCTAAGTGAATAGTATAAGTAGTTACTACCTTCTACAAGGACGATATTTAACTATAGATAACAATCCAGAGCACACAACATATAATTTATAGAGAGAACTACATCATTAGGCATATTGTTTTGGCATGAAATCACCACTAAAGTTTATAGTTCTAGAAGGGACAAAATAAACATTTTGACAAGTTTAAACCATATAGAACTAGTCACTTAGAAAAAAACCATAAAGCTAGTTTTTAGGGAAAATCAAATTAAACATATTGAGGAGACAAACTTTTCATCATTAAAACTTCAAGAGATCAATAGCATAATTTCTCTGGCCGCAATCTTGTAAATCTCCTCCAAAGCATTGGTTTGTAGGTTCAATTGATATGAGGTTCTATCTACCTGCAATAATAACCCATTTAATTTGAGTTATATGAAATATAATTATGTTTAATTACACGTGCACTACTAAAGACTTTATTTATTTTTAGATAAGTCTAAGTATTTAATTGACACAAGTAGAGATTTTGTCATCTAAGTTATATTCGGATTTCAATTTTCTGAATATATAGATCGATTCACAAAGCTTGCAAAACACATCAGAAAAAACTATAAAGTGGAGATTTTTTTTCAAACTTACATGGCCAACTAGAAACATGCAATGCTTTCCGTTACCATTGGTCCATTGCTAATATATCATGCTTCTCTAGCACTAAAGCAATGGTGGTCAAGAGACCTGGCCTCCTAGTTGCAAATATAGAGAGTTGAGCTTCAATTCCACAAATGTTCAAGACCACATTTGGAGAGGACCATGTGTGAAATTCTGTTGGATGTTGAGGGACTGAGATCGAGTATGTTTGAATTTGGAAGGTTTGGATTTCCTGTTGCACTGGTGAAGTTATTGGAAGAAGATCCATGTTCAAATTAAATATAAATGTCTCCTTTGAGTCATAGGGATACAACTGTGAATTGATCACAGGTGATTCACACCCAAAAGAGGAGATTGATGATTGGAGCCTTTCTTTTTTCTGTTTTTCTAGCTCTTCCAATGCCTGTTTTAGATTCTTGATGTGGTTCACAGCTTCATCAATAATTTCACATTTGCTCGCCTACATAAGATCAAATTAAATCATAGCTTAATAGAAAAAATATTTTAGACTTCCCAAGATTAACTCGATCTAGGGGTTGAAGTTTGTATATGTTTAAAAATAAGTTTTAGTCATTATAATTACTCTTGAAGTTTAACACTAAAATAAATCATCTTATAGTTGTTTCATTGAGTTTTTTAAAACATATCTTGAGAATTATTATTGCCATTATAGTAGTCGTGGTACTAATCTAATTTTCTTGAACTATATATGCTTAAGTAGGACATAAAAGATACCCTCATAGAGTCATAGACTCATAGTAGTACTAAACCTTTCACCTAGAATTGTCTGGATTTATCTATGGAGAATAAATTATTTTTACTATTGTTATATCAATGTTTGTGCCATAAATTTGTTGGCAAGAAAAGTTTCAATTTTTTTATCATCAAAAAAGATAATTATACTATTAATATTTGAATAATAAAATTTTACTTAAATATTAAAGAAAATATATTTTATTAATATACAAGAAAAGTTAGCATTATCCATAGCAACTAGTTAAACAATTTTTTATAATCACATAATAAGATTTTTAAAAAGATGTTCATTTTTAGTAATATCTTTAAAAATAAGCTTTTATTTATTACAGTAGGACTCTTGTTTTATTAAAATATTTTATTTAGTAATCACTCAATTATTATAGATAAATTATTTTTTAGCGAATGTACAATTAAATGAAATATTTATAGTAAAGTATTAGAAAAAAAAAGTTTTTTTTTTTAAAAAAAATTTTAGACACAACTTTTTAGCACCTGAAGATGAGTAAAAAACATATTTCCGTTTAGGGAGATGTATTGACACTATTAGATATGATTATATGTCGTTCTTACATAAGATTTTGATAACCACCATGATCGATAATAAGAAAAAAGGATTGAAATATGAATAACACATATAATTAAGGATTGAATATATTCGTAAGCCAAAGGAGACATGCATTTGGTATTCAAAAATTGTTGCACGTCATGTTCTTCCTCCTTTCTCTCTCGACCCTTTGATGTATTATTTCATTATTATTTCCACAAGACTTTCCCTCTCTCTTTTCGGTGTCGAATACCTCTTTACCAATTCCATGAGCATTCTCTTGGCTTTAATTTGCTTCTTATTCACGAGGTGCTCTCCTCCATTTCCTTCATTATGTGGTTCGGTAGCTCAATGGATAACTTCTCTTTGCTCTCACCTGACTTATCAACAAATGAGAAAACCCATGTTTGGTTTTCCCATATGAACATTATGTCATGCGGATATTGATCTTCCGTTGTCCTAGTCATGTGTGTGTGAGAGTGAGAGAGCTCTTAGCAATAAAAGCATGAAGAGGGACATACTTAGAGCTGAAACTCGAAAAATAAGGAAACGAAAATGTTGTGGTCGGTCAAGAACATACAAAATACAATCATAATTCAATGTCGTTATTTCTACATCCCAACAAAAGAAAATAGTCTAATCATCGTGTATAACTCATTTCTTTCTGTTAAGGTATATGCACTAAGCGGAAGCACAGGATCAAATCAATTGGAGAATTAAAGAGAAGTAAATAAAATAAAATTGGCAAAATTATAATAAGATGAACTTGCTAATGTATTATTGTGTATGTAAAAATGAAATTGAAAAATGGGAATTGAATTAACAATGTAATGTGTGCCTCCTTATATAGGAGACAGGAATGGGTTGTTACCATTCACGTATTAGAGGTTAGAATTAAAACTATAACAACAGCCATAGAATAAAAAGGAAAAAGAATAGCAGCAACATGACTTATTCATGGCAGAGAGAAGTTTATGCAGAGCCACCCAACAATCTCCACCTTGGCTCGAATTCGGCACTGCTGTAGAGACCAACAAGTTCTAAGCAATGTTGGAATTTAGCATTTGGAAGTGCCTTGGTAAGCATATCTGCTGGATTCTCCGATGTGTGAATCTTTTTCACCACAACTTCACCAAGAGCAACAATATCTCTGATAAAATGATGTTTCACATCAATGTGTTTGGTCTTGTCGTGATAACGATTATTCTTGGTTAAGTGAATAGCACTTTGGCTATCACAAAACACAATTAAAGTTTCTTGTGTTAGACCAAGTTCGTTGACCAAACCTCGAAGCCAAATAGCTTCCTTCACACCCTCTGTTGCTGACATATACTCTGCTTCAGTGGTAGATAATGCAGTAATAGATTGAAGTGTAGCCTTCCAACTGATAGCACAATTACAGAGATTAAATATATAACCAGAAAGAGATCTTCTTCGATCAAGATCACCACCATAGTCTGAATCAACAAAGCCTACAATGCCATCAGTTATAGCCTTGCTTCTGTCAAACACCAAGCCGATATCGGAAGTACCTTTCAGGTATCGGAAAATCCATTTGACAGCATTCCAATGATCCTTTCCAGGATTATGCATATATCGACTCACCATGCTCACAGCATAGGCTAAATCGGGTCTAGTGCATACCATAGCATACATAAGACTGCCAATTGCACTAGCATAAGGAACGTGAGACATACGCTTCATCTCTTCCTCTGTCTCTGGGCAAAGGTCTGATGATAATTTGAAATGTGCAGCAAGTGGAGTAGAAACGGGTTTGCAGCTACTCATATTGAACCTATCAAGCACTCTCTCAATGTATTTATGCTGAGATAAGAATAATTTACCAGCTTGACGATCCCTTCGAATCTCCATACCGAGAATCTTCTTAGCTGCACCTAATTCTTTCATCTCGAACTCATTGCTAAGTTGAGTTTTTAATTTTCTGATTAAAGACTTGTCACGTGATGCTATCAGCATATCATCAACATAAAGTAACAAGTATACAAAAGATCCATCGGGAAACCTTTTGAAATAAACACAATCATCATATTGACTTCCAGAATAACCTTGCCCAATCATAAAAGAATCGAACCTTTTATACCATTGCCTCGGAGCTTGCTTAAGGCCATACAAAGATTTCTTTAGGCGGCATACAAGATGCTCCTTACCAGGAACAACGAATCCCTCAGGCTGATCCATATAAATCTCTTCTTCTAGCTCTCCGTGTAGAAAAGCTGTCTTCACATCAAGTTGCTCTAATTCCAAATCAAACAGAGCAACAAAAGCAAGCAGAACACGAATAGAGGTATGACGAACAACAGGTGAGAAAATCTCATTAAAGTCAATACCTTCTTTTTGATTAAAGCCTTTGACAACAAGTCGTGCTTTGCATCTAGGATCTTCTACTCCGGGAATGCCTTCTTTCTTCTTATAGACCCATTTACATCTCAAAGGTCGTTTGCCTTGTGGAAGCTCTGACAAATTCCATGTATTGTTCTTATGGAGACTCTCGATTTCTTCATTCATAGCCACTAGCCACTTCGAGGAATCAGCATAGGACACAGCTTCAGTATAACTGGTAGGCTCAACAACATCATTGACCTCTTGTGCAATAGACAATGCATAAGCAATTAAATTATTGCTATTAGTGTATCTAGCTGGCATCTTGATATGTCTTCTAGGTCTATCTCGGGCAAGAACATAATCATCTGCTTGTGGCTGGATAGGAGAAGTGGCACTGACGTCATGTTCACGATCATCATCATCATCATCATCACTTTTAGGTTCATCAGGAGATGAATTAGGGGTTGTAGTGGTAGACTTCACTTCCAACTCCACCTTCTCGCTAGTACCCTGCAAATTACTTGTACTAGTAGAAGAAGACACAGAAGAGTGTTTTCCAGAAGATAATAATGCATCCTCGTTAAAAGTCACATCTCTGCTAAGAATTAATTTTCTTGATTTTGAATCAGAACACCATAAACGATATCCTTTAGACTCAGATGAATAGCCAAGAAAAATGCACTTCACAGCTCTTGGAGCTAATTTGCCATCATTGACATGTGCATATGCAGGACACCCAAAAATTCTCAAATTAGAATAGTCAATAGGATTACCTGACCATACTTCTTCTGGCATTTTGAAATCAAGTGCAGAATGTGGAGAACGGTTGATCAAGTAACATGCAGTAGATGCTGCCTCGGCCCACAAATCACGTCGATGCCATAACCCTGCATTTGAAAGCATACAACGAGCCTTTTCAAGTATGGTTCTATTCATTCTCTCTGCAACACCATTCTGCTGGGGCTTTCGTGGAATAGTTTTATGTCTTGCAATACCATGATGTGCACAGAAATCATTAAAGTCACCTTCACAAAACTCTAGACCATTGTCTGTTCTGAGCTTCTTGACTTTCTTTCCCGTTTGGGTTTCAACGAGAGTTTTCCACTTCTTAAAAGTGGGAAAAGTCTCATTTTTATATGTAAGAAAATAAACCCATACCTTACGAGAAAAATCGTCAATAAGAGTCATCATATAGCGGTGTCCTCCATGAGAGGGTACCTTAGAAGGACCCCAAAGATCAGAGTGAATGTAATCTAAAATACCTTTTGTGCGGTGAGTAGCAGTAGAGAAAGTGGCTCTTTTCTGTTTCCCAAAAACACAATGCTCGCAGAACTCTAGCTTTCCGGTAACATGTTTTCCAAGATGACCTAGCTTGCTTAAAAGATGCAAGCCTTTTTCACTCATATGGCCCAAGCGCATGTGCCATAATTTTGTGTCATCATTATTGGTCATGGAAGAGGATACCGCTGTTAAACCTGTCACGACTGAGCCTTGCAAGACATATAAGCTACCAATTCGGTTAGCTTTCATCAAGAGAAGGGCACCTTTTGAAACTTTTAGGACTCCACCTTCAGCTGAGTACTTGCACCCAAGAGACTCGAGGGTGCCTAGTGAAATTAAGTTCCGTTTCAAGTCAGGAACATAGCGAACTTTAGTCAAAGTCCTGACAATACTATCATGGGTCTTGATTTGAATAGTACCTATTCCAGCAACCTTGCACTGAGCATCATTGCCCATCAAGACAACACCACTATCAATAGGTTCAAAACTTGAAAACAAGTCCCTATAAGGACACATATGAAAAGTACATCCAGAATCAAGAATCCATTCGGTTTTACTCCTTTTATCAGAAGTAACAACGGATAACAAAATATCACTATCAGAATCATTTTCAACATTTGCGGCTTCAGCGGACTGTGGAGGCTTTCCTTTTCCTTCCTTTTCTTGTTTTTTCTTTAAGATATAACAATCAGAAATATCATGCCCTGGTTTCTTGCAATAGCGACAGAATTTACTAGATTTGTGGCCTCTAGACTTAGACCTGAACCTTCTATTACTGGTATTCCATCTTTCTTGAGTTCTGCCTCTGACATTCAAACCTTCACCTCTGTCCTCGAAATGAACTTCTAAATCAAATTTTTCTTTGGACAATAAATTGGATTTAACATCTTCGAATGATAATGTTTCATTGTTACCATACAACATTATTTCTTTGAAGTGTTTATAGGTGGAAGGCAAAGAGACAACCAATAAAACAGCTTTATCCTCATCGTCAATTTTAATATCCATGTTTTCCAAATCCATGATAATGGAATTGAACTCATCAAGATGAGTTTGAATAGATGTACCTACACCCATGCGGATCGTATATAAGCGCTCCTTGAGACGAAGCTTATTTGCGAGGCTTTTGGTCATAAATAAAGTTTCTAACTTTAACCATAATCCCGCGGCGGTAGTCTCATTTGCTACCTCACGGAGAACCTCCTTGGATAAACTAAGTTGCATTGCTGAAAGCGCCTTTTCGTCCAATTCGTCCCATTGCTCGTCAGTCATAGAAGCTGGTTTCTTTGACTTTCCATCTAAAGCTTTCTTTAATCCGTTCTGGGTAAGAACGGCCTTCATTTGGACACGCCAAATAGAAAAGCTAATTTTGCCATCAAACTTCTCGATGTCAAATTTGGTAACAGTTGACATGTTAAAATTCTCAATTGAATAAGTGCTCTGATACCACTTGTTAAGGTATATGCACTAAGCGGAAGCACAGGATCAAATCAATTGGAGAATTAAAGAGAAGTAAATAAAATAAAATTGGCAAAATTATAATAAGATGAACTTGCTAATGTATTATTGTGTATGTAAAAATGAAATTGAAAAATGGGAATTGAATTAACAATGTAATGTGTGCCTCCTTATATAGGAGACAGGAATGGGTTGTTACCATTCACGTATTAGAGGTTAGAATTAAAACTATAACAACAGCCATAGAATAAAAAGGAAAAAGAATAGCAGCAACATGACTTATTCATGGCAGAGAGAAGTTTATGCAGAGCCACCCAACACTTTCTCTCACAAGGTCCCACCAAAATGGTAACCCTGCTTCTTTTAGGATGCGTTTAGTTAATTAAACTAAATACATTTCGGAAACATAATAATAAATCTGAAAAAAAAATTAAGGGTCTGCAAAAAAAAAAAATTTCTATTTTCATTTTCGAAAATTTGTTATAATTATAATTATGATCTTTTGTTTTTGTAATGATTGTGACCCAACTTTTCATTTCATTCTCTATTTCAAAATTTTGATAAAAAACAATGAAAACAATAAAAAATTGTTTTTCACTATTTTCTATATAAATATTTGGTAACAGGACAAAATGAAAACATGTTGTCGCATTCTCAATTAATTTAAATTATAAATTGAAGACATAGTTATAATTATAATTATTAATAGTTTTTGAAAATGATAATAGTAAACGTTTTCACAAAGCAAACGTATGTCTTTTTTAATAATATAAACTAAGAGTAGTGCATTTGTTTTGGTTTTTTTTTTTTCAAAAATATTCATTTTTAGAATTTTTAAACATGTGTTTGGTTTGGCTTCTAGAATTAACTGTTTATGAGGGGAAAAAAACGTGTTATTGAGAAGATAATGAGAGTAGCTTTTGACATAAACGTTTTTGAGAAATTGGAAAGAGAACATATTACCTTAACTTTTTTTAAAAAAAAAAAAAAAAAACAAAATTATCCCAATAATTTTTATCAAAGGCATATTTATGTTTTTAGTCTCTAAAAGTCGGGAGTGTTTTGATTTTGGTCCCTGAAAGTTTTTTGATCTTGACTCATCCTTAATTGTTTTGAAAATTTAGTTTTAATCTCTGCTGTTAGGAAAAATCCGTTAGTTGCTGGTGTGACTAATGAAACGACATATCGACATACACATGTGCAAATATTGTGTGTTACTGGTAGGATGACGTGGATGATGCAGAACCATAGGAGCTAAAGGGCCAAAGCCCAATCCACAAACATATTTGGGTTGGGCTTTGGCTTTTTCGCCCTTGCGAGTCTAAATCATCCACGTCATCCTACCAGTGATATGTAATATTTGTACACGTGTATGCTGATGTGGTGTTTCGTTAAACCACATTAGTAATTAATAGATTTTTCCTTGGTTGTACTATGATGCTTAGGTATCAATATTTGTCTTCTTTTTATAAATAAAATATATTTCGTTTGCTGTTAAAAAAAATAGATTTTTCCTAACGGCATGGACTAAAATCAAATTTTTAAAATAATTAAGGATTAGTCAAGGTCAAAAAAACTTATAGGGACCAAAACCAAAATATCTCCAACTTTTAGGGACTAAAAACATAAATAAACTTTTATCAAATGACCACTGTTTTCTAGCATGTTTGAATATGATTTTCAAAATCAATTTTAGCTCCAAAATCACGTTGAAACAGAAACAACTATTAATAAAATTGACATTTCAGAATTGATCCTGGACTAACTCACCGCAGAACCAAACATGCATTTCCTTGATTTATTTCTACGTCGATTTGCACGCACTCAAGCTAGCTTCTTTCGCCTCTTGCTCTCGCTAAACAAGCATGGGAGAATTCAAAAGATGAAGTTGCAGCTTCGAGCATATGAGCATAAAAAAATTACAAATAATGTTTTTGCTTTTGTTTGTTTTTAATAATCCTACTATGTAGGTTTTATTTCTTTCCAAAAGTTCTAAGCAATTAATTAGCATTAACATATTTTACAACATATTTCTTTAAGATAATACATAGATATATATAGTATTGCATATACTGTATTAAATTGAGAATATAAAATGATAAGAACATATATATATATATATATATATATATATATATATATAAGGCAAAGTCAAATTATATACTCCATCCGGTCTTATTTATAAGACTCTTTTGGGGTTTTTCACTTTCACCAAAGAAAGCGGTTAAATTTGTTAGTGGTATTGGAAATGTGAAAATTTGTTATACTTTTCCAAAACTCCCCATATAATTTTTGTCTGAACTCTAAAAAGTGTTGACTTAATAGGGGTTTGTGAAAAAAAGTAACTAAATGTTATTAAAATTTGAAATGAGTCTTATAAATAAGATTAAATGGAGTACAATATTGTTAAATGGGCCCGCCGATTGGGCTTGGTCAAATTTTTTTATAGCTCTGTTAGTTGGCATTGATCTCTTTTCAAGTTTTCATTCAATAAATGATATTCCTTAAAAGAAATGATATTGAATGCAAAGTGGATAGTGTTAGCTACTCCCACCGTTTCATAAGTAATATATTTTAAGATTATTACGAGTTTTAAAAAATGATTAAATGATATAAGAATTTATGGTATTTAGACTATAATGCTCCTATAATATCATTATTGAATAAAGAGAAAGATATTGGAAGTGAAAAAGAGAGTGTGATAAATAGAAGTGTGTTGGGAAAATTAAAATGACACTAATTATGTATTGGATTTTATAAAAGAACAATACATATAAAACATGAGACAAAAACTCTATAAACACTACTCCATCCGACTCGAGTTATAAGCAAAACCAACTAATTTTACGCTTATTAAGGAGATTAGTTGATTGTATTTAATTTTCTCAAATTTATAAAAGAATAGAGATATTTTAGGAAGTTGCATTGAGAATGAAACGAAAATTAAATAAGATAACAATTTTGTAGGGATGTTTTTGGAAAGTGATATTAAGAATAAAATAAAATTTAAGAAAGTTGATTAGTTTTGCTTATATTTTAAAGCAAGATATATATGTTTTTTGTTGCTTATATTTCAAGCCGGAGGGTGTACATATGAAACGGAAAGAGCAGTAGTTACTACCTTCTATAAGAACGATATTTAATGATGACAACAATACAGAGAACACGAGATATAATTTATAAATAGAACTACATCATTAATCATATTGTTTTGCCATGAAATCACCACTAAAGTTTATATTTCTAGACGGAACAAAAAACATTTTGACAAGTTTAAACCAATACAGAGCAAGTCACTTAAAAAAAAACCCATAGAGCTAGTTTTTAGGGAAATTCAAATTAAAGATATTGAGTAGACAAACTTTTCATCATTAAAACTTCAAGCGATGCATAGCATAATTTCTCTGGCCGCAATCTTGTAAATCTCCTCCAATGCAGTAGTTTGTTGGTTCAATTGATATGAAATTCTATTTGCCTGCAATAATAACCCATTTAATTTGAGTTAAATGAAGCTATGTTTACATATGCACTATAGACTTTATTTATTTTTAGAAAAGTCCAAGTGTCCTCGCTGGAGACCTCTACCGCTTAGTGCGAGTTCAGTTGGGTCGGACCGGATGAGTCGGATTCCAAATAAACTAGATTCCAGTACCGGTTGGTATAAAAAAAATCTAATTATTTAATTGACAAAAGTAGAGATTTTTTCATGTAAGTTATATTTGGATTTCAATTTTATTTTATTTTTTTTAATTTGGTCTATGTAAGTTTTCCCGTCACAATTCTCTTAATCCTTAATCAAAATTCATAAATATCATTAAGTTCATAATGATAAGTTCTTGGTATCTTCATTTTTTCTAAATTATACTATGTTAAAAATGGATTTTAAGACCTATTTCAAAGTAAAAAAAAAAAACTTTTAAGACCAAATTAAAAAACAAATTAGGACAAAATTGAAATCCGAAAATAATTTAGAGGATGAAATTATTAATTTTATCTATACAATATAAGCGAGTAGAGAGGGTACTCAAACCCATAAACAAATCGTTGAAGCCAAGAATTACTTTTAAGCCTCTGAGCATCGCCTAAGACTCGTACATCTATTTGCAAAACTTAAAGCAAAAACACAAGTAGCAAACTACGATGACTAACATTAATCAAACTAGAAAAAGCAACAAAATCATACACACCATTATGAATAACTATCATGTTTTCTTCCCTATTTTTCTTTCATTTTTTTTTCTACTCTAAAACAATCATTTTCATTTGAAAAAGGCAAAATATTTACATGCAACTATTAAAAAGAAATACATTTTATTTCAAAGTTTTTAACTTCTTTTATTTTTTAGGCTAAAATATATTGATTTTTAGCTACTTTGGGCTTGACATAACTTGTAATGATAATGATAACTCTTACACTAGAATAGATTTGAGTGGGGTTATACATACTCCACTAAATTTTTTATTTCTAATTTTATGCCTAAAAAAAAATAAATCCTCCCATTTCTCTCTTTCCCTCTCCCTCTCCCTCTTTATTTTGAGTCTTTTCAATTATGAAACCCCACATTTTCTCTTTGTTGATGACCCAAGCCTACAAACCCTCAACCTCATGCCACCCTCATTCAAAACCATGAACCTCACATACACTCCACCCCCTCCTCATTTCCTCTATTTGTAACCCCAACCTTTACCAAAGGAATTGCGATTTCTATTTTCTTCTTATTTTTTTTCATGTTACGTAGAAAAGCTTGGGTAATGTGGTTCTCACGACCCAAGTTTTTTCTCAGATAGTATACCAACTTTTTTTTTTCCACTTAGTGTGTTATACCTCACTATCCAGACATCAAATTTATATATTAAAAAAATGAACAAACTTGGTACAAACACTAAAAGACAATGTGAAACAACTCCAAGTACAATCAAGACTGACCTTAACTCATAGCATGATCATGATTTGCAGGGGAAGTGCAATTTTTTAGAAATTAAAATTTTGGGCCATGCAGTATACCTCCCTTTTTTTTCCAAGTAATAAAAATATATTTCATGATCCAGACATTAAATTTATATATAAAAAATGAACAAACTTGGGTACAAACACTACAAGACAATGTGAAACAACTTCAAATACAATCTAAACTAACACTAACTCATAGTATGGTCATGATTTGTAGGAAAATGATTTTTAAGAAATTAAAATTTTGAGTTGTGAGGTATAAATCATTACCCAAGGTTTTTGTTTTCGAGGTTAATGTGAGGTACAAGTAGTGATATGTATACCTCATGACCCAATGTAACATAAAAAAAGAAGAAAAGAAACTACCATTCTTTTTTCTTTTTTGGGGGTTGGGGTTGCAACTGAAGGAAATAGCTAGGGGTGAGGTGTGAGGCGCTATTGGAGGAAATGGGAAATGTGGGGTGTGAGGTTCTTGGGTTTGAATGAGAGTGGGGTATGGTTGAAAGAGATGTGGGGTTGAGAGTGGTAGCACAAGTTCTACTATCTACACAAGAAAGAGATGTGGGGTCAAGAGTTGGAAAAATGAAAAGGGAGAGTGCAAAACAGAAAGGGAATGATTTTTTTAAGAGTAAAATTGGAAATAAAAAATTGAGTGGGATGTGTAAGGTCCCACTCATAAATTATTGTAGTAATCAACACTCAATTCCATTTTTTCATTTTCATGAAATAAAATGTAAATATATACTGCATCATAAGCCTAATTATAGAGCAATATAAGTAATAATAATCAATGTTTATTTAGATATATTAAAAATTATTAGTTTAAGTAAACTTGTTTATTGTTACCTAAATAGATAGATTCACAACGCTTGAAAAAAAATAAAAAAAAAGAGAGAAAAAGTATAAAGTGGAAAGTTTTGCAAACTTACATGGCCAACTAGAATCATGTAATGCTTTCCATTACCATTCCTAAAGATGTTAGTAGTTATGACATCTATCTCATGCTTCTCTAGCACCAAAGCAATGGTGGTCAAGAGACCTGGCCTCCTAGTCGCAAATATAGAGAGTTGAGCTTCAATTCCACAAATGTTCAAGACCACATTTGGAGAGGACCATGTGTGAAATTCTGTTGGATGTTGAGGGACTGAGGGTATGTTTGAATTTGGAAGGTTTGGATTTCCTGTCCCACTGGTGAAGTTATTGGAAGAAGATCCATGTTCAAAAGAGGAGATTGATAGGTGCCTTTCTTTTTTCTGTTTTTCTAGCTCTTCCACCATCTCTTTTAGATTTTTGATGCGGTTCACAGCTTCATCAACAATTTCACATCTGTCCGCCTGTATAAAATCAAATTAAATCATAGCTTAATAGAAATAATATTTAAGGCTTCCGATCCTAAGATTAACTCTAGGGGTTGAAGCTAGTATCTGTGTAGAAATTAGTTATAGTCATTACAATTACTCTTAATGTTTAACATACACTAAAAAATATCATCTTATTGTTGTTGTTTCATTGAATTTTTTCAATGTTGAGAATTATTATTGCATCTATAGTTTGGAAGTATTAACTTTCTACTTGCAGTCGTACTAATCTAATTTGCTTGAACTTTGCTTATGTAGGACATAAAAGATACCCTCATAGTACTAAACCTTTCACCTAGAATTATTTGGATTTAATTATGGAGAATAAACTATTTTTACTATTGTGACATGCCATAAATTTGTTGCCAAGAAAAGTTTTAATTATCTTTTTTTGTATATTAATAATAAATTTTTCTTGAAATATTAAAGAAAATATATTTTATTAATATACAAGAAAAGTTACCATTATCCATAGCAGCTAGCTAAATACTTTATTATAATCATATAGTAAGATTTTTAAAAAAATTGTTAATTACAGTAATATCTTTAAAAATAAGCTTTTATTTATTACAGTAGTAGGACTCTTGTTTTATTAAAATATTTTATTTAGTAATAACTTAATTATTTAAGCCATTGTACAAATAAATGAAATATTTATAGTAAAGAATTAAAAAAAAATTATATTAAAAGATACAAAATTTTTAAGCATCCAAAGGTGAGAAAAAATATATTTTTATTTAGGGAGATGTATTGAAACTATTTGATATGATGATGTCATTCTCACATATGATTTCGATAACCATGCACCATGATCAATAATAAGAAGGAAGGATTGAAGTATGAATAACACATATAAGGATTGAATATATTCTTAAGCTCTTTTTAGGAGACATGCATATGGTATTCAAAAATCATTGCACAAAAAGAGAAAAATGCATAATTTGTGGTTTTATGCGCCTTCTCAATAATATTGTTTCACTAAAGATGAACTTGACTTACATACCTTATAAGAAAGTCCCGGAAGCAAAGCATGAAGAGTATCAAACATACTCCTCATCTTCTTCCTTCGTTTACTCTCGGCCCTTTGATGTATTTCAGTATCATTTCCACAAGACTTTCCCTCTTTCCTTTCGGTGTTGATTACCTCTTTACCATTTCCATGAGCATTCTCTTGGCGGCCGTGCTTCTCATTCACGAGGTGCTCTTCTCCATTTCCTTCATTCTGGTTCGGTAGCTCAATGGATAACTTCTCTTTGCTCTCACCTGACTTATCAACAAATGAGAAATCCCAAGATTGGTTTTCCCACATGAACCCTATGTCATGCAGATCTTGATCTTCCGTTGTCCTAGCCATGTGTGTGTATGATCGAGAGTGTGTGTGTGAGAGAGAGAGAGAGCTCTTAGCAATAAAAGCATGAAAAGGGATTCATTTATAAAAAAAAGATGATAGACTTAAAGCTGAAACAAGGCAAAAAATAAGGAAATGAAAATGTTGATGTCGATCAAGAACGTAATACAATTATAATCCAATGTCGTTACTTTTACATTTAACAAAAAAGATAGTCTAATCACCGTGCGTGTATAACACGTATCTTTCTCTCACACGGTCCCACAAAGATGGTGACCCCGCTTCTTTTAGGACGCGTTTATTAGTTTAATAACTAAATTCCATTTGGAAACATAATAATATACCCGATGCACTACTGGAAAATAAGGTTTTGAAATCGGGGTTTTAAAATCGGTCGTCGTAAAGCCGATTTAAAAAAAAACGCGGTGGCAATTTTGTAAATAAAATCTAACTTTTGAAATCGGTCGTTAAACAACCGATTTCGTAAGTTTTTTTAAAATAATTTTTAATTTTTAATCTTTTGAAATCGGTCAAAAGGACCGATTTCGTAAGTATTTTTTCCATTTTTTCCATTTTTAATTTTTTTATCTTTTGAAATCGGTCAAAATGACCGATTTCGTAAGTATTTTTTCCATTTATTAAATTTTTAATTTTTCATCTTTTAAAATCGGTCGAAACAGCCGATTTCGTAAGTTTTTTTTCCATTTTTCCATTTTTAATTTTTTTATCTTTTGAAATCGGTCAAAATGACCGATTTCGTAAGTATTTTTTCTATTTATTAAATTTTTAATTTTTTATCTTTTAAAATCGGTCGAAACGGCCGATTTCGTAAGTTTTTTTTCCATTTTTCCATTTTTAATTTTTTATCTTTTGAAATCGGTCAAAATGACCGATTTCGTAAGTATTTTTTCCATTTATTAAATTTTTAATTTTTTATCTTTTAAAATCGGTCGAAACGGCCGATTTCTTAAGTTTTTTTTCCATTTTTAAAATTTTTAATTTTTATCTTTTAAAATCGGTCAAAACGACCGATTTCGTAAGTAATTTTTCTTTTTTTAAATTTTTAATTTTTTATATATATAGACTTTCTAACTCTGTCGTTTGCAAAACGACCGATTTCGTAAGTAATTTTTCTTTTTTTAAATTTTTAATTTTTTATATATATAGACTTTCTAACTCTGTCGTTTTTGACTGAGTTAAAAAGTCCTTCCAAAAAATTTGATCAAAACGCGCGCACACTATCAGATGAGTGCCAAAACCTAAAACAAAACATAAAACAGAGAAGCCATTATCGAAGCCGCTCCATTATCGTCCTTCGCCGCCGCTGCTGCTCCATTATCGTCCTTCGCCGCCGCTGCTGCTCCATTATCGTCCTTCGCCGCCGCTGCTGCTGCCATTATCGAAGCCGTCCTTCGTCGCCGCTGCTGCTGCCATTATCGAAGCCGTCCTTCGCCGCCGCTGCTGCTGCCATTATCGAAGCCGTCCTTCGTCGCCGCTGTTGTCCTCCGTCCTTCGTCCCTCTCCACCGACGACGACGACGGAAAGCTCCTCACCGCTTCGTCCTTCGGCGACGCGTCTGTCTTCTTCTCTGTCACTTCGTCCTCCGAGCTTATTATTCAAACGAAAGGTCAGTGTTCAGTAACATTATTATCAAACGAATGATTAGAAGGTTTACACCAATCTTGAGAATCACATTATTGGTACTGCTTTGGAAAAAAAGAGAGAAATGGTTAAATGAAGTCAATGATAATAATAATATCATGAAAAAGTGAAGGAAAAAAAACGTAGTGCTTGCTGAACTGTCTTCTCATTAAAATCGTCATGACAGTAACATCATCACTAGAACTACCTTTATGAGCATCTGAATTAATCTCTACTCGTGCCGCATTGATATCAGAAACCTTCCTCTTTTTAATCACTGGCTTCTTGCTATTATCAATTTTGTTAAAATAATTGTCAGAAGTCCTCTCCACCATATCTTGAGGTGATCTTTTAGTTCTAGACTCTATGTCTACTATCTCCCTTCGAGCTTCCAACTCTCTTATTCTTTTCTCAAGCTTTCTTAGGTATTCTAATGCATCATCAAGTATAGAAACTTTGTCATCCTGCAGGAATAATGCACATATATAATTAATTTGAGCAGTGACATTCAGCTGAGCAAAAATATAATATATAAAATAGACATTACCTTAGTAATTGAAGGGACTATTGATCTAAGGGTTAAAAACCTTTCATTTAGTTTTGTCTTTAAGCTCAAACCTCTCAACTTATACTCCATGCACATCTTTTAAGTAACACATCTTAGCTTATAGCTACTTAGAAAAATCAGAGTGTAAATATATGGAAAAAAAATTCTGGTTAAAATTTCCCTTGTTTGCTCATTCTGGTTAAAATTTTGTGTGTATGGAGGCAAGAAGTTTTAGAGAATAACTTAGCTGCTTTGACTAACTAAGATTAAGAGTTTAAGAGAATAGGCAAAAGGGGTTAGTGTTAAGCAAAGCAATACAAAAGTAAGTGAATCTGTTGTTGCATGATCTCTTGACAGGGAGGAGCTTTTAAATAGAGTGGGATGGAGTTTACAAATTAAAAATAAAAAAGTGAAAAAATATTGGAGGTGTTGTGGTCTTTTGTGGGTTGTTGGAAACTGTGGTGAAGGTTCATTTGGTATGGAAGCACATGAAATGGGTTCCTTTGGATGATGGAGGATAAATTTCAAAAGAAAATGTTATTTTGATAATTAACTAGTGACAAGTGACAACTAGTAGTTATCCTTGATTTTTAAATGAGTTCTTGAAGTTGCATTTGGAAATAAAAACTGTAAAGTAAGAAATGAGAGATAAACATAGTTTGATTTATTTTGCGAGAAGTTGTTAAATTTAAGTTGTTCAAATAACACAATCTATAAGGCATTTGAACTAAACTTATCTCAAAAAATAAGGTGAATCTATTAACAATTGTATCTAGTTTTTACTTTTTTTATATTAATTAATTAATAATTTTAGGCATTTCAGTCTGCATGCTATGTGTGTTTATTCTTTTTTGGTTTGTTATTATAGGTCTAAAACCTATCACTTACAATGCACATTGTTATCAACTTCAACTATATCAATTATATAAACCTGAGTGCACATATTTCCAGTTTTAGCTACTATTTGTTTTAGCTACTATAACAAAATCTAACAAATTTGTTTCCTGAACTTTGCTCTTGCTTATGTCAATTTATGACTTTGGGACTTTCTGCTCCAATTGGAAACAAATTAAATTTAATGTATGGGACAATTACTAATGACAATTACTAATGATTCTTGTTCACTGAGTTCTAATATTTTGTTTTTTTGTGTTCCGTTTCTTCTCCCTCCAGCTCGCGAGCTCCTTCACTCCTCTGCACTCTCTCACTCGGGTGTTCACTTCATTTTCTTCCTCTGCAGGTACTAATTTCATTCTTCTTTCCTTTTCTGTTCCTTTCGACATGGAAGGATGTAAAAATTGAATTATTCATTTAAAATCTTATGGCACTTTTTAATTTTGAATATAATATAATCTTATAGTAGGAGTGATTACATAATATAATTTGTTTGAAATGATGATAAAATTGAATTATTCATTTAGGATCACCCCTGTTTGGTTGAATAATTAGATATGGACCGTAGTTGGATAAATGCTGATCGATTGAGTGATGAGTATGCTCGTGGAGTGGAAGAGTTTTTGGAATTTGCAAAAGCCAATGACCGTGATAACAATGGGCTATTTCACTGTCCATGTGTAGAGTGTGTCAATGTTGATCGGAGAACAATTAGGGAAATAAGAGATCATCTCATTTTTCCTGGGTTTTGCAAGAGTTATACAAAGTGGATATGGCACGGTGATCCAATAGGTATGAAGAGCGAGTCTCAGAGTGTCGAAGTTGATGACGGAGTTATGGAGGATCATCTGGAGGACATGATCCGTGATATTGGACCAGAGTCTTTCCACCAAGCGCATGTGTATGAGAGTTTGACTGATGATTTGGCCACTCCTTTGTATCCCGGGTGCAATGATGATTTGACACGATTGTCAACCGTGTTAAAATTGTTCAATTTGAAAGCGAGGAATGGGTGGACTGATAAAAGTTTTACCGAATTGCTTAAGTTATTGAAAGACTTGCTTCCAGAAGGGAATACCTTGCCTGACTGCAACTATGAGGCGAAGAAGGTGTTGTGTCCAATGGGTATGAACTATCAGAAAATTCATGCTTGTCCTAATGATTGCCTATTGTATAGGAAAGAATATGCAGATTTGCATGAGTGCCCTGTATGTGGGAAATCACGCTACAAGGTGAAGGATGGTGATGATTCTAGTCTTCAAGACGAGAGCAAGAAAAGGCCTCCTGCTAAAGTCTTATGGTATCTTCCAATAATTCCAAGGTTCAAGCGGTTGTTTGCTAATGAAATTGATGCGAAGAACCTTATATGGCATGCAGAAGAGAGGAAATGTGATGGAAAGATTCGTCATCCTGCCGATTCTTTGCAATGGAAAAAAATTGATTCTTTGTTTCCCGACTTTAGCAATGATCCAAGAAACCTTAGGCTTGCACTTGCTACAGACGGAATGAATCCTTTTGGTAGCTTGAGTAGTCAACATAGCACATGGCCTGTTCTTCTGATGATTTACAACCTCTCTCCTTTTTTGTGCATGAAGCGGAAATATATGATGCTGTCCATGTTGATTTCCGGACCAAAACAACCGGGAAATGACATAGATATTTATCTTGCTCCCTTGGTTGAAGATTTGTTAATTTTGTGGGAAGAAGGTGTGGATGCATTTGATGGCTATCGTCGTGAAAATTTCAAGATGCGTGCCTTGTTATTCTGTACCATAAATGACTTCCCAGCATATGGGAACTTAAGCGGATATAGCGTGAAGGGGCATCATGCATGCCCTATATGCGGAGAAGACACATGTTATCATCAACTTACCCATGGAAGGAAGACAGTTTACCTTGGGCATCGGAGATTTCTTAGGCGTGATCACCCTTATCGCAGACTCAAAAAGCGTTTTAATGGAAAGGCGGAGCACGAAATTGCTCCCGAGCCTTTAAGTGGAGAGCAAGTTTATCAAAAGGTTAAGGATATCCATGTTGTCTTTGGGAAGGGTAAACAGAAGACGAATGAAAAAACCATATGGAAGAAGAACTCGATTCTCAACATGCTCCCCTATTGGCATCTTCTTGATGTGAGACATTGCATTGATTTCATGCATGTTGAAAAGAATGTGGGTGAAAGTCTTACCGGCACGTTCCTCGACATCAAGGGCAAGACAAAGGATAACTTGAACTCTCGTCTAGATTTGCTTGCCATGGGTATAAGAGAGGAGTTAGCTCCACAGGAAAGAGGTAAACGGACGTATTTGCCTCCGGCATGCTACACAATGTCAAAGTTAGAGAAAATGAGTTTCTGTGATTGTTTAGCTAGCACCAAAGTTCCGCAGGGCTATTCTTCAAAAGTCTCAAGCCTTGTCTCAATGAAAGATCTCAAATTGGTTGGCCTAAAGTCCCATGATTACCATGTGTTGATGCAACAATTACTACCCGTGGCTATTCGTGGTATCTTGCCTAAAGAAGTGAGGCGCACCATCACTAGGTTGTGCTTCTTTTTCAATGCTTTATGCAGTAAAGTCATTGATTCGGAGGAATTGGATGAGTTAGAGAATGAAGGTGTTGTAATCTTGTGCCAATTGGAGATGTATTTTCCTCCCTCATTTTTTGACATTATGCTTCACTTGATTGTTCATCTAGTGAGGGAGATTAGGTTGTGTGGCCCCGTTTATTTACGATGGATGTACCCTGTTGAGCGATACATGAAGATCTTGAAAGGGTACGTTAAGAATTTATACCGTCCTGAAGCATCCATTGTTCAGAAATATATTGCTGAGGAAAGTATTGAGTTTTGTTTGGATTATTTGGGAAAAGCAAAACCTATAGGCCTTCCGGAGTCTCGTCACAATGGAAGGTATGATGGTGTTAGAACACATGGTGTACATGTTAAGAGCATGAAACGGGAGGAAGTGCTAAAGGCACATTTTTACATCTTGAATAATAATGACGATGTTCAACCTTACATAGTTACTCACAGAAACATTATCAAGGATAACAACCCTCGAATGAGTGAAAGGTGGTTGTTGAAGGAGCATAATAAGACTTTCATGAAATGGTTTGAAGAACAAATTGTTAAAGACAATACTGTTTCTGATACATTAAAGTGGCTAGCACGTGGGCCTAATTTTGATGTAATATGTTCCAGTGGATTTGATATCAACAATTATTCTTTTTATACAAAGTCCCTCGATGACAAGAGCACTGTTCAAAATAGTGGGGTTATGCTAGTTGCCAATGCCATGCACTTCTCCAAAGTAAACGATAAAAATCCTATCATGGCATCCACATCTTACTATGGGGTGATTGATGAGATTTGGGAAGTAGACTACAATAAATTCAGTGTGCC